>OX442342.1:5659999-8059999 GCA_949358125.1 Idaea dimidiata | reverse complement strand
AAATATAGAATAGAATATAGAATAATATAGCGTACATGAAACTGTATGAAAAAGTTAGTTTTGCTTATGTCAACACCAATTAACATAAATAGGATGCCCATTTAACAGTTTTTAATGATAAAACTACGACTTTGCAAACAAAACGCACGTTTTTAAATTGTAATTGAAAACTCATCAAATTGATCACAGTGTAATGCAACTTCAATGTCACAATTGTCAGCCATTTTACTTTGATCCAATGACCCAACCGAACGTGCATGAAAATCGGTTCGACTTTTTCAGGTTAACATAGGAAATTATCGATCGGTCGTCCTGGCGGGTTACACCGGCTGTGGGTGGTCCCGAGAAAACTCTTTACCTGCAAATTTAATAATGACTGTTTTCAAACGCGATCTAGAGTTTTATTAATAATTTTGAAGGAACTTCTAAGGATAGTGAGTAGTGTCCGACCGAAACTGGATTTTCGGCCGAAACCGAAACCGAAACTCACTTGGTCATGTATGAAATTCCTTAAAATACTGAAATTTGGTACATTTTACCCATTATTCTGCAATAATAATAGGTAATAGTTTTAATTTTAGCTTTTAACTTTTTTTATTGTTCTGTATACAATTCAGATGTAATGTGCAATAATTAGGGCATGAAACGGAAACATAGTAGGTAAGTATATTGAGTTTGTTGTAAACATTTATTTAATAACATAAAAAAATATTTATAATATTTTTTACTATTTTTTCAAATTAAGTTCAAATGAAGTTAGGCGAGGGTGCACAACAACTTCCGAAATCAGTTTCGGTTCCGGCAAAAGTTTCGGGCAATTTGGCCGAAACTGCCGCCGAAACTTGATTTTTGGCCGGCAAAAACCGAACTTTCGGTCGGACACTAAGTAAGTGAGGAAATAGATGACGTAGGGTTCCCGACTATCGCATCCCAGTCTAACACTAGGCCCTCTGTATTCTTCTAAGAATAGGTTCTTCCATAATAATTATTATAGTCGGGCGCCTCTTACAATGAACCTTGAAATCGGTGCCAAATATATCCGTTTACTGTCTCAGTTAGGCAGTTAAGTTGAATGGTTATTGCCTAGTGTGGTAGGTCAGTGACCTGGGCCATGTGTCTGGTTGTCTATGGTCTGTGGAGATGTAACTTTAACGTTCCATAACACGCAATGTTTAGTTTACTACAAATTTAATAGTTTGTTTCTACGGAGTTCGACATTTCGCCAGTAATTGCGACCAGTCAGTCAGTTGCAAAGATTATATTTGCAACTGACTGTTGTTGCTAAGTTGCAACTGCAACAACAATATTTGCAACTGACTGTTGTGCTAAGTTGTTATATTACTAGAACTAGAACTCACGTAGAACTAAAAAATGTTCTGCTACATTGAGGATGCTGTCCCTTTCTAGTAGTGTTATTAGAAACACGCAATCCATAACAAGCGAATATTTAGTTCACTACAAATATTAGTTTTAATATATTATTTTGTTTTATGGCGGAGCCCGGTATTTCGCATGTAATTTCAACTTGCTTGTTCACGTTTTGTCTCAAAAAAAACTATTAAAACAAGGTAAGTACTATTTCAAAACAACCATAATATGTTTAAGTATGTTGGTTTAAATTCGTAAATTGTTTACTTTGATTTTTTTTATAGACTAGCCTAATTCTTTTAGGTCTACTACTAAAATACCTACTTCTATCTGATGTGACGTGTTAAATTACAATCGTCATAGAATACAGTTATTATCAATGAGTCTATTAAAGTTATAAAAAACGCCATTGCAGAACAAATCATCATTGAAAAGCGGCACAAACTATGCTAAACAACGAAACTATTGTTATCTCTTTCTAAAACATAAGACTCAATGCTACTTGCATTACGTAAGAAAGAGATGTCATAATTTTATTACTAAAGCGATCGTGACGTGAGCTGGGATGGAACTAAGACTTCTTTGGCTAGTTAGCTTAGATTTGTGTTGCCAAGAAATTTGCCCTATTACGTATCTAGAAGTTTTTACATATATCTGGTTATTATCTATAATTCGAACAGGAGCAATCAATAATTATGTCCATGGATTCTTTTCATTAAGATTGACGACGTATCATAGTACGCCTTGACTTTTGTTTCCAACTGTACCTCGATAGGTACCTATCTAAAGTTAAAAGTTTTAACTTGTGTGTTTCCGCAATGAGCCCTACTATTGAGCCTTTTTGCGTGATTTAAAGCCGTGGGTTTCCTCACGATGTTTTCCTTCACCGTAAGAGCGATGTTAATAGCGCACATAAATTTTTCTTACAGAAAAAGACATTGGTGCGCGGCCGGGATTTGCAACCACGACCTTCGGAATGAAAGTCGGGGTATCTACCACTAGACCAACACCGCTCTTACCTACCTATTAAGGACGCGACTGATGTGAAATCCCTTCCGATTGAATATTTTTCTTCATAACCGGTATCAAGTAGATATTTAAGCAATGTAATATGTTATTTTACATGATACAAGAAGTGTCCCCTTCATTTCAAAAACAATAAAAAATATTTTTAAATACCACTATTATACAGGCAAAGTAACCCCTGTTTTACAAAATAAATCAATTATTCTTATAACTAAATCCTTAACCGCTATATTTTCTCATAGGCATCATCATAATATTAGAAAATACAATACCTAGAACCTCTTCATCGCATTTTATAAAAATATTATTTTAATCTACGTTAATGATTGATTTTACGAGAAATTGTACATATCTTTATGCAACTCCATCTCGCTTATTTATATGCAATCGGACAAGGACCGATAAATATCATCTATCGCCGCCTTAATAGGTATCGAATAGGTACCTTCCTATTCGATCAATTGAATATCACGATCACGAATCACGAATAGTTTAGAAGAAGAAATTTCGGCAATTTCTATTTTCCACGTTCCGTTATGGCTGACCGGGCAATGTTTTTGGTTATTTCGTTTGGGTGCTCCGAACCGATATGAAAGTCGACAGTTTTTATACATTATATATTATGTAGATAGATAAGTACTTAGTTATATAACGACTAGCACGTCCTGCGGATTCACCCGCGTAAGGAATGATTTATACAAGGTGTAACGGGTAAGCCCTTTTAAGCCGAAAAGGGGTTGTTCTAGACGTCTAGGCGAACAACTTTTGTTCTACAACTTTTGGAAATTCGAAATGGTTTTTGAAAATTTTAAGTTTAAAGTTTACTTGAAAATCAGCTGTTACTCAGAGTTCGAGGTTATTGACCTTATCTTGTCCTTTCATTTAGTTTAGTCGACAACAATCGAAACTGCAATTAAGTTTATTTTCAAAAGCAGCTGTTCTTTTCAGTGAACCTTAACCTCAAAATTTTCAAACAAAATGTTAGAAAACATTTTTAACTCACACGATTTGAACTCATAATTATTTTTCCCGGGTCTTATTCGCGTATAATTATTTTTAAATTCTCTTACCTCGACGTTTCGATCATGTTACAATGATCTTGGTCGCGAGGGGACACCTCGCGACCAAAAATAATTATACGCGAATAAGACCCGGGAAAAATAATTATGAAAATGTTAGAATTTTCCAAAGTCGTAGAACAAAAGTTGTTCGCCTAGATGTCTAGAACAACCCCCCTTTCGGCTGAAAAGGGCATGCCCGTTACATCTTGTATAGACCGTCACGAGCGCCGGCCGGGTCCGAGTTTCGTTGTACATTGCTCGGCCGCGACCCGGTTACAACAGACCGATCGACTGCTCGCCGAGCAATCGACAACGAAGCTCGTGCTGGTGACGGTCTAATATAAATCATCCCTAATGCCCGAAATAAGGCCCATTTTGAAATCTCGAGGAAATGAGAAGGTGATGGGTAAGAATTGTACTTTGTTAATACTATCTGCTCTCTCGGTCTACTGACCCCGCAGCAGTAACCTATTTCCATAACGAAATTTTTCAAAAGGAAAAATACATAATCAGAGATTGTCTTGTGTCGATATTTGAACCCGTGTCCCATCGCTTGCGAGCTGAATTCATACCACTATGCCAAAAATTATCACTATGAGCCAGTTTCTTCTTCTTCTTCTTTAATATGGCTTTTCCATTCGGACATTAGCAAGGGTCAAGTATCTATTATTAATATTTGCAAGTTATCTGCATCGAAACAGTCAAGTCGTCACAGTTAAATGCAAGTCGAGGGAATCATTGTAAAAAAAACCGACTGTGCCACCGACTAATTAATCTGTTTTATCATCTGAAGTCGGGCAGCCAAACTAAGTACAATATGGAACCAACCAGTAAAACTGCCCGACTTCAGATGATAAAACAGATTAATTAGTCGGTGGCACTGTGTCTATCTACATAGGCTACAGGTTATTTTGGTCTTTTTTATCAATTCTTTTTTTTTGTTGTTTTTTTAAATTATTTTTTGCTTCTTTTTTGAAGTCGGTTTTTAAATTGTTAAATTATTTTTTTATTTTACCCTTTTTAGTATACCTACCTACCTAAAAATCAACAATGTTGTTAAGTACCGTAATTTTAATTAGTGAGGAGTTTGCTGATGAGAAGGTGGTTTCAGGTGCCCCATCAATCTGTACTTAGTTCTTTAGGGGTCTATTCTTTTTAGTAGAAGTCCAAAAATGAGTAATTCATTGAATTCTGGGATGCTATCCTGTCCATCATTCCGAAGATACTCATCAGATCCTTACCAAACTTTTATGGGACCACCTCGGAGCTTCCACCTTTCCATTAAAAAAAGATCTATATCAATCGGTCAAGCCATCTTCGTGTAATCGATAAACAATTGAATTGAATAATATACATACAGACGAATTGAGAACCTCCTCCTTTTTTTGAAGTCGGTTAAAAAGGGGGCCATTTTTTAACAATGTTTGTTCACAGAGCTGTTTGGTGTTCTTTTATTGTAAGTTAGAAGTAACTAATAAGGTACTTTATAAATGTTGGTAGGCAATTCAAATTTCTTATGATGGTTATGTTCCATGATTATGCTTCCACCACTTTCGCCAAGCATGGTGTCTTTGGCTAGAATAAATATCTCATCATGGTCGTAACAAAAATGGTGACGTTACTTAAAAAAAGCGTTGTCAACAGTTGAATGTGATATTGTGAATAATAAAAGCAAATAAACTACAGATAAACACAGCTTTACTGATCGATCCCTTTTTATTAGATAGATAGATTAATATTTTACGATTGAGATCAGACTTCAAGTCCTGCAATAAGCAAGTCATTTTGAGGGCCATAATACAATTTGTAACCGGGTATGCCCTTTTAATCCGAAAGGAGGCTGTTCTAGACGTCTAGGCGAACAACTTTTGTTCTACGACTTTTGAAAATTCAAACTTTTTTTTTGGAAACTTTGAGATTGTTTCACTGCAAAACAGCTGCTTATAAAAATAAAGGTAATTGAAGTTTCGATTGTAAACCATCAAACTAAATAAAAGGACAACATAAGGTCAATAACCCCGAACTCTCAGAAACAGCTGATTTTCAAGTAAACTTTACACCTAAATTTTTCGAAGTACTTAGAATTTCCAAAAGTCGTAGAACAAAATTTGTTCGCCTAGACGTCTAGAACAAGTCCCTTTCGGATTAAAAGGACTTACCCGTTACACCTTGTATAAGTTAGGTAGGTATGTATACTTATTTAAGTAGTACTTAGCACATATACCTACATAGTTTGTCCAAGAGCAGGTAATAGCTGTAACAAACCAGTGGCTGTCATTGTTCACAATTACTATTGTAAGGGGTCGAATCAATTGTCTATGCCGATTGGCAAGGACGACTGAGATCTTGACATGGTTACTGAAGGGATATTATTATTATTTGGCCTACAATGATCTCTTATAAGTCGTCGCTAATGGTTCTGCTAAAAATATATATTAAAAACACATTTACAATCTTACTAATATTATAAACGCGAAAGTTTGTATGTATGTGAGGTTGTTACTCTTTCACGCAAAAACTACTGATTGCAATGAAACTTGGAATATAGGTAGCTGGGGACCTGGATTAACACATAGGCTACTTTTTATCCTGTTATTCCCACCAAAACGGTACTTACACGGGTGAAACCGCGGGGCTCAGCTAGTAATATTATAAAGCTGATGAGTTTCTTTGATTGTTCATTGGGACGCTTTGATTTTTTTAAAAATAAATAATAAATTCTGTGATCAACACACAGCGCCATCTAGCCCCATGGTAAGCTGCTAAGCTTGTGTTACGGTGACTAGACAACGGATATACTTCTTATATCTATCTATCTACTTGTCTTACTTTCATTTTCAACAATTTTATATTTCATATTTTATTTACAAAACATTTTTGTTATTATTATAGCACTGTTTTGTTACCAGTAACTTAAGTTTAAGGTAAAATAGAAATCTGGTAACGCATTACCAAATTCGTTGACTAAAATCAATTAAACAGATTGGTGGTAACAACAAAACAACATTCAATTAAGCAAGTAGGTACTGACAGCTTAAACTAACAATTAGTGTTACATTAACCTAACTAATTATTCATACACCTGGCACCTGGGCACCTGTGGCGCAATTGGCAAGCGCACGATACGGAATATGGCAGTTGCTAGTTCAATTCCTATCGGGTGCAATTTTTGTAAAGGATTTCTTCAAAAGTTAAATTATTTAGTTACATACAAAATCTTATCTTACTAATATTATAAACGCGAAAGTTTGTATGTATGTATGTGAGTTTGCTACTCTTTCACGCAAAAACTACTAAACCGATTGCAACGAAACTTGGAATATAGGTAGCTGGATACCTGGAATAACACATAGGCTACTTTTTATTCCGATATTCCCGCGGGAACGGGATAACGCGGGTGAAATCGCAGGGCGCAGCTAGTCACTTTATAAATACCAAAAATTATCTTAAGTCAAAGTTTTTTCCTGCTTTGTCAAAGCCTGGACTATAGATTTCGGCCTAGTTCAAGTAGGTAAAGCAACGATAAGTTAGACGCATATCAATTTCTTTGTTTTAGCCAACGAACTCTGTTTTAGCGTAAGTATATTTAACTTTACAGAATCGTTATTGATGATGACTTTATCCTAATCAGTTGCCTAATATTGTTGCAGGTACGTATTCAGGACTTAAATCAACCGCCTACACGTCCACAGCGTAAGTTCTATGTACAATCAATAAATAACATAGGCTACCCACCTGATGCAAATGTTTAAGGTTTTTTTTAAAGCGGTTTAGAAACTTGGTAATTTTGTATGAGATTATTTACTGACTTAAGACGCTTTACTGATATCAAGTAGACTAATAAGTAATTAGGTACTAAACCGATGTTGAAATAAATAATTATATAAAACCTGTACCTTAGTCTTTTTCCGACTGTACAAGTAAATTGCAATTCGAATTCTAAACCAGATAAAGGTACCTACCCATAGAAGCGCCTTGCTTTAACACAATAGTCTCTATTAAATGAATCTACCTAATCCATCCCTGCCCTGGCGCCGACCTCGCCTTGGGCGGACGTGGGCGGACTTGGACCTACAATATGCTGTATTTGGGCGCGAGACGATTGTGCAACACTTAAATGGTATCTGTTTCACATGGTTTTGGCAACCGGCTGCTGTTCAATTGGAGTGTTCTTGTTTTGAGTGCTACTTAAGGGTTATTATAAGGTGCTTGGCCTGACCTTAATTACCTCCCTGTGAAATTTCAAATCAACCTAATTTCTTCGTTAATAGGGTTTTTTATTAAGGACTTACGATTTGACACATCTTCCTAAACAAAAATTGGGATTTTTGGCGGGAACGCGGTTAGGAGATGTGTTGCTAAATTTTCATTTTTATTAAACCTAGTTCAAATGCGTGTAAATTGATTATTTCGGGGGCATATTATTAATCAGTTTAATTTCGTGAAAGGGTATAAGTTTAAATGAAAGTGAAAATCGGACTCAATGGTCATTCACCTTAGATTATTTATATTGTTTATTTATCTTTGTAGTATTTATTTCTTGTGTAATTACTAGTTAATTAAATTTGTATAATTGTTAGATTAAATAAATTCTATGATTAATGTATTTCGTGAAAAATAAAAAAAAGGTTAAAGTACTTAGTTTTTGCTTTGATAAATCAAAACGGTCCTGTTGAACCCAGTTGGATCCAGTCTGTCCTTATCTAACTAACTGACGATTAAACTAGTTAGGGATGATTTATATTAGGCCGTCACGGGTTCGAGCTTCGTTGTCCATTGCTCGGTGAGCAGTCGATCCGTCTGTTGCAACCGAGTGGCGGCCGAGCAATGTACAGCGAAGCTCGGTAAGTCCTGTGGGAATATCGGGATTAAAAATATGCTTTCTATTGGTGATTTTTTTTCGAAATGGGTCCAGTAGTTTCGGAAATTACTCCCAACAACATACATACATATTTAGGTACTTACATGGTATCAAAGTTACCTCTTATAACATTAGTAATAAAGAAAGAAAGTTGATATCGCGATTCAGGATTCACAAGTAGCGCCATCTAGTAGGTTCTGTGAACGTCCGCCACAGCCCTTCTAAGTGAAGTCACTTTACTTTCACTAAGTTAGCCAGTAACTCGATAACCCTAAGTAGTACATACCTACTAAACAAGTTTCATGTTACTGGCATCAGCTGGGATTTTCCTTTTAATTTGTTTTTGTTGTATTTGCGGTTTGGAAATTAATAGTAGGTACCCACCTGGCGTAAACTTTCGATTTTCTAGACTAATTTACTGTTGTCTTATTTAGGCCGGCTTGCATAACGACTTATAAACAAGTATATACAAACATATAAGTTTAAAATCGTGAGTTTTAAGCTAAGTTTACTAATGGGGGGATTACCCCCCAGAGCTGAATGAATGAATGAATTTATTTATTAATATGAATCATACCAAACATTTATCAAATTACATTAGAAATCGGCTCTACACTAAGCACAAGCTTGTATTGCAGGAACTGAGATACTAATATAATATAATATAATGCATAAAATTTTGATAATAATTCAAATTGTAAATAGTACAAGATCTAACGGGTAAGCCCTTTTAAGCCGAAAGGGGGTTGTTCTATACGTCTATGCGAACAACTTTTGTTCTACGACTTTTGAAAATTCGAAGTACTTTTCGAAAATTTTAAGTGTAAAGTTTACTTGAAGATCAGCTGTTTCTTAGAGTTCGAGGTCATTGACCTTATGTTGTCCTTTTATTTAGTTTGATCTACTACGATCAAACCTTCAATTACCTTTTTTTTTTTTCAGTGAAATATAACCTCAAAATTTACAAAAAAAAGTTCGAATTTTCAAAAGTCGTGAAACAAAAGTTGTTCGCCTAGACGTCTAGAAGAACCACCTTTCGGCTTAAAAGGGCTTGCCCGTTACATCTTGTATACCTTGCAGACTAACATACATCTTATCTTACTTCTTACTAATATTATAAACGCGAAAGTTTGTATGTATGTATGTGAGGTTGTTACTCTTTCAAGCAAAAACTAATAAACCGATTGCGATGAAACTTGGAATATAGGTAGCTGGGGACCTGGATTACCACATAGGCTACTTTTAATCCCGATATTCCCGCGAGAGCGGGACTTACGCGGGTGAAACCGCGGGCGCTGCTATTTCATCACAATCGGTTCAGCGTTTTAGGCGTGAAAGCATAACTCTGTATGTCTGTCACATACAGAGTTAATAAATGAGAATAAAAGTAAGAACTTTGATGGTATTATCCAATCCCCCCTTTTTTGGGTTGTTCTTAAGTAGGTAAAGGTACACTCAGCTAGTCAATAATTCATTGATCATCATAATTCCATAATTCATACGGAGTTATCAGTGCCTGTAGCCACCTACCGAAGCCTTCTAGATATGGTCATCGTATCCGACCTTTGTCTACTCACCCGTATGAGGAAGATATCCGATTTCATTACGAGACGAACAGACAGGCATACCTAATTTATTATAGATAGACAGGTACGTATTATTTTACCTATTCGTCATATCTATATCTATACTTATATTAAAGGAAGAGAGGACATAAAAGTCTGTACTTGAAGTAAATTAAAAAAAAGTTGTCTAGAGGACTTAGGAAAAGTAGTAGAACAAAATTATATAAATTTTAAAATTTATGTCTGTATGTCTGTTTCTCTGTCTGTACAATAAAAAACTACTAATCCGATTGAAATCTGGTTTTCAATATTGGTTAAAAGTATGTGTTTTGACGATTGTAAAACATCATCACAAAAAAACCCATGAGTTTCTTGTGGCTGCTTCTCATCGGAGGGCGCGTTCCGAAGTCATTACAAAATATAAAATGAAAAAAATAATAATTTTGACGACTGTAAAACATGATCACAAAAAAAACCCATGAGTTTCTTGTGGCTTCTTCTCATCGGAGGGCGCGTTCCGAAGCCACACTAGAGTCATAATTGTAAGAACACTCGACGTATTTAAAGTGATTAACACAACCAATTAAATAAAAAAAAATTGATTCTGATTTTAGGAAGCTTTATAGGCAGGCTATTTTTGATGATTCGCCACTGTTCACCAACAGACGTTTCTCCTATCGACGTTTCGTCGACAGAACCTTTCACCGATGTACGTCTATTGGCGAACAGTGGCAATCAACAAACGCAAGCCCATTAAAACTACCCTAGATTTCTGGTAATAATAATAATTGGCCTTTTTCATCTAAATTTAGATGATTTATACAGCGCAAGCAACTTTTTAATCCATGCTATTTTATGACGCTGTTTGCCCGGGACGTTGTTAGGTGGAGTAAGGTTTGCCCAGCACCTATAACACCCTCCCAGCTTAGTCAGCCATGTCCAGAGGAAAGAACTGGTCAATACGTCTGGAGGTAACTAAGCCGTGGGTTTCCTCACGATGTTTTCCTTTACCGTATGAGCTATGTTATAACGCACATAACTTTTCCGCAAGGAAAATGACATTGGTGCGCGGTAAGCCAGGATTCGAAACCACGACCTTCGGAATGAAAGTCGGGGTATCTACCACTAGACCAACACCGCTCTATTCCGGTAATATAATAACTGAACTAACCCTTAAATAAAGGGGACTTCGTTCAAGATTGCGACGACATTTCCCACGGTCGTGGCGTGGTAGTGATGTAATAGGAATTGATCCTGTGGAACCCGTTTGTTCATGCTAAAGAAGCTAAGGTACTACACGTTTCTTTTATCTTTTACAATTTATTTTAAACGATAGACATAATTACTTTGAACCTTTTGTGTTATTAAATATTATAGTAGAATACTACTCCGGTTCCACTATAGCCCTAAATATGCTACAATGTGAATCATATTATCATTGTAAAAAAATATATATTTGACGATTGTAAATAAAAACATGGTCACTAAAAAAAAACCATTAGTTTCTTGTGGCTTCTTCTCATCGGAAAGCGCGTTCCGAAGCCACACTAAAGTCATAGTTGTATGAACGCTCGACGTATTTAAAGTAAATAATCAAATAAATCAATAATCCTGTGACCAACACCACACAGCGCCATCTAGCCCCATGGTAAGCTGCTAATCTTGTGTTACGGTGACTAGACAACGGATATACTACTTATATTTATTTTTCTTTTGTAAATACATACATAATATACATAGAAATACGCCCAGACCAGATACAAATATTTATTTTAAGCATAAATATTTGCACCCAGCGGGAATCGAATTCGCAACCTTCTGCATTGCAGCCAAGTGTTCGCCCGACGCGCCAGAGGTCGTCGTCGTTTGTTCATTCTAAGGTAGCTAAGGTACTAGATGTTCCTTTCTTTTATCTTTTACAATTTATTTTAACCGATTGATAGAATTACTTTGGAACCTTTTGTGTTATTAAATATTAAAGTAGAACTAGCTGCGCCCCGCGGTTTCACCCGCGTAAGTCCCGTTCCCGGGGGAATATCGGGATAAAAAGTTGCCTATATGCTATTCCCGGTATCCAGCTAACTATATTCTAAGTTTCATCGCAATCGGTTCAGTAGTTTTTGCGTGAAAGAGTAACGAACTCACATACATAAATACATACTTACATACATATATAAACTTTCGCGTTTAAAATATTAGTAAGATATTGCTCCGTTTCCACTATAGCCCTAAATATGCGACAAAGTGAATCATAAAATAAAATATCATTATTGTAAAAAAAATTAAAAAATACATATTTTGACGATTTTAAATAAAAACATGATCACTAAAAAACCCATGAGTTTCTTGTAGCTTCTTCTCATCGGAGGGCGCGTTCCGAAGTCACACTAGAGTCATAGTTGTAAGAACGCTCGACGTATTTAAAGTGATCGAATACACTCAGGCCGACTTGCATAAAACCATTTAAAAACATATTTAACTAATATTTCGTAAATTTGTTTTTATTGCTCAAGGCATATTTACTAGAAATATTTTTAAAGGAAAAATTCATCCTTAAAAATTCACTTGCGGCGAGAATTTTTCCTTGAAAAATATTTCTAATATTTAACTAAATCAATTTTAAAATAATTTATGGGAAATCGAACATTGGACTCTATTTCATTAAGTGGACGATTAATAATATGTTGCTACACATGGACAGTTCTTGCAATTCTGACAGGTTTTAAACACATTTAACAGCCTAAACATGTTTAAGAACCGTTATTCAAGCCGGCCTTAATTAAATAATGAAATTTTGATTTTGAATTTGAATTAACACTACCAACTGTCAACAATCATCCTATATTATTGTAGGTTCGGAGGCTTTTAGTTTTTTTTTTCTAGTAGAACTCATTGAGCAATAGATGTTTTTGTATGGTTTGTGTGTTCGAAATATTTCATTGATGTCGAAAACTTCATAGTTGTACCCATAGAAATAGTACAGTAACCTAGAAAGCTTACTTCGTCATAAAAACGTTCCAGCTTGATGTTAGAGAGACCCCAGTCTGTCCTTTTTTCACTTTAGTGTTCGTCGGTGAGTTAGATAAGGACAGACTGGAACCAACTGCGTTCAACAGGGCCGTTTTGATATATCAAAGCAAAGACTACCTTAACCCTAGAGAACATGATTGAAATTGAAATTTCAAAAGTTGTCAAGTGCACAGTCTTCTAGGAGTGAAGACGACGATGTAACATGTCACTGGTTGTATCGCAGTGTTTCGTTATGTAACCTCACTAGGTATGCAGGATACGCATTCGGAAGTGTAATGTCAGGTTCACATCGTACGTGTCGGTAACCTTGGTATTCGATGCACGTGTGGACCCTGCTTAAACTTCACTTACATAACTGTTTTGATGTTCTCACTATCCACGTACATAAACAAGGTGTAACAGGTATGTCCTTTTAAGCCGAAAGGTGGTTGTTCTAGACGTCTAGGCGAACAACTTTTGTTCTAACTTTTAAAAAGACTTTTAAAAAGACGTCTAGAACAACCCCCTTTCGGCTTAAAAGGGCATACCCGTTACATCTTGTATACCTCAGATATGCCTTAGATATTAGGTACATATTTAATCAGCCTTTGTAACCTGAAATAAATGAATTAAACATTAAACAACATAAACATTTATCAAATACTAGTACTAAATAACATACAAGTTACAATTAGTTTCACGCCTTATATAACTAAGGTAAAAATGTAAAACAACATACAATGTAAAAACGATAAATTAATTAATAAACTAATTTTTTTCTGTCCTCGGTCTAGATAAAAAGCTAAAAATAAATAAAACCGCTAAAAGAAATAAAAACTAAAGCGAATAAAAATTAATTTACGTAAATTTCAATCCAACAGCGCGAAAACTTAAGTTTTTTTTATTCAGTTTAGATTGTGTATGCGATGGTAAAGATGGACTTGGAGTTTTGGTGGGGTTGAGAACTCCGAAACCAAACAAAAGATTTTTACTATCATTTAGAGAAATGATATTGGAAGGTTAAGGTAAGTCGTTAGGCAATCTATATCAATAAATGGCTTTGCTCTGACTGAATGACTGACACTTATGAAACGTATAGCCTAAACCGCTGATGCTAGAGAGCTAAAATTTGGAGACTAACACAGTTATTCAATAAATTTTCTTGATTCTTGATTTTTGACTGTGATCTTCATAATATTTATCATGCAATAAGGGATGATTGCAGGAGGGGGTGGCAGTGGGCTGGCCATAATAGCTATCTACCTATACCTACCATAAAAGACAAGATAAGTTTCTAAAGCGAGCTTGTGTCAGGCTGAGTTGAAATCTTAAATTCACGTGGTTTGATCCTAATTTTCCCGAGGATCGGGGCTAGCAGGGGTGAAACCGCGGGGTTGCTCCTAGTATTATCTACTAAACTATGAAATCATTTCCAATTTATCTTAAGTGAGGAGATGTGTTGCAAAATTTTCATTTTTGTGAAACCTAGCGTTGTATTTAAAGCTCCGTGAACAATCATTGTAAATGACTGCCGTTTTACAATGATTCCCTCGACTTGACTTTAAATATGACGACTTGACTGTTTCGAGGCAAATAACTTGCAAATATGCATAATACTTGACACTGGCTAATGTGCAAATAAAAAGATAATATAGAAAAAAATATCTCAATTTTGATTCAAATCTAAGTATGCCTGAACTAGATGAATTTGTATCTCAGTCGAGAATGGCAGGTAGACAATAGGAACCAAAATTATCACTAATACAACAGAAAAAAATTGAAACTTATTCAATGCATGGAAGTCCCTTACCTCTGAAGAGGTAGAATCTCAAAGGAATGTGCTATATTAATTCCAACAACAAGCGGGGGAGTGAGAACAAATGAACAAACAAATCCCGGAGTCAACACTACCTTCGAACTGTTTACTTACACGCTCTAGTGAGACTTGTATTTTTTCCTAATGCTTAACGAAAGTTTGTGGCCAGCGCCATCTGTGTCAAATATTCCGCGCTACCATGATCGTTTGTCTTTGCTCTGTCGTCAAAAAAAATAAAGTAAATTTACTTTATAGCAGTTCTATTTTTGAGGAACGTTGTGGTAGGTATACTTTACATCGAACTCCAATAAGTAGAACCCGAGTAATCAACGAAAAAGTCGGCTTTGTACTATTTCTACGCAGACCAAGTCGCGGGTAACAGCTAGTATACGAATAAAATAAAAAGAACTTCATATTCATAACAGAGAAGTAAAGCTTTAGGTCATTATTTTTGATTGGTTTTCTTATCGGTTGTAAACCGATTAGGCCATTTGAAAATTAGCCAGTGTCAAGTATTTATTAATATATGCAAGTTATTTGCATCGACACAGTCAAGTCATCATAGTTAAAGTCAAGTCTAGGGAATCATTTGTAAACACGGCGGCCATCCACAAAGATTGTTCACGGAGCTTTGAAGTCACGGCTAAAGTCCATGTTTTGCACCGATTGTCGCTCGTGAATTTGCATTGCACTTGTACATCAAGTGCAATGCAAATTCACGAAACTAAATTGATTAATATGTCTCCGAAATTAAACAATTTACACGTATTTAAACTAGGTTTCATAAAAATGAAAATTTAGCAACACATCTCCTCAACGCGTTCCCGCCAAAGTCCTTTTGATTGGATTTTCTAAATTTGATAAACATCGACTTTACTAAGTAAAAATTTTCGATAGTTGCGCAGATCTCTTGTCAAAGTTCTTGCTAAGCAAAGTCAAAGTACGGGCTATAGATTTCAGCCTAAATCTCAGCTCTATTAGCAGCTATAACTGCTCTATCAGCAGTTTAGACCGGGTATAGATCCATTAGACGGTTTATTTGACCTAAATATAGAAAAACTAGCTGCGCACCGCGGTTTCACCCGCGCAAGTCGCGATCCCGCGTTGTTCGAACACCTACCTACCGCAATGCAATAATCCACACTTAAACGGTCGCCCATTGAAGTACAGTTGAAGCCAGGCGCTACCGCGCCTGGCATCATCAGTACTTCCCTGGTCGTCCGTTTAAGTGTGGATTTTTGCACTGCGGTAGGTAGGTGAAGTAAGTTAAAGTTTGTATTTCGTCAGTAAGTGACTATGACGATGACGATGGATGAAGATGATGATGATGCCACTCTACATCACTTATCCTACCCCTGTGTCGATTTTCATTCATTGAATGGTTATCACCCGCGTAAGTCCCGATCCCGCGGGATTTTCGGGATCAAAAGTATCCTATGTTACTCTCTATCACTTAAACTATCACTATGCAAATTTTCATCTAATAAATTGTTATCACCTGCGTAAGTCCCGATCCCGCGGGATTTTCGGGATCAAAAGTATCCTATGTTACTCTCTATCACTTAAACTATCACTATGCAAATTTTCATCTAATAAATTGTTATCACCTGCGTAAGTCCCGATCCCGCGGCATTTTCGGGATCAAAAGTATCCTATGTTACTCTCTATCACTTAAACTAACTCTATGCAAATTTTCATCTAATAAATATTATCACCCGCGTAAGTCCCGATCCCGCGGGATTTACGGGATCAAAGTATCCTATGTTACTCTCCATCA
Organism: Idaea dimidiata; assembly: GCA_949358125.1. Classification (NCBI taxonomy): domain Eukaryota; kingdom Metazoa; phylum Arthropoda; class Insecta; order Lepidoptera; family Geometridae; genus Idaea; species Idaea dimidiata. Next base: position 8,043,516 of record OX442342.1, on the reverse strand, counting down.
TTTAAACTATCCCTATGCAAATTTTCATTCAAATCGGTCGAGCCGTTTGACCGTGAAGAGGGAACAAACAAACAAACAGATTTTCGGATTTATAATATTAGTAGGATGTTAATTACCTTACTTGCGGTAGTTATCAGCTAATGCTTTGTCTTATCTTTTTAGTTCAAAACTTCTTTAACATTGTTTCTGTTAATGTAGGTAAACATTACTGTTAGTCAAAGAAGTAAATTTCTTATTATTTATTAATAGTTTTTACTCATACTTAAATTATCTATCTAAAAATGCTTACACAAGAAATAAATACTACGAAGATATTAAATCTAAATATATATATAATATAAATAATCTAAGGTGAATGACCATTAAGTCCAAAAGTGCCCATCACACTGGCGCGGGCGGCATTACCCCGTCAAAGAAGTTAATTACTAGAACTAGATGCTAACGTAGAACTAAAAAGTGTTCCGCTACATTAAACATGTTGTCCCTTTCTAATAACACTATTAGAAAGAGACAGAACGCTACATTGAAGCGGACCACTTTTTGGTTCTACGTGAGCATTCTACTCGTAGTTTCTAATAGGTAATATAACTTTGGGCACATCTAGTTAGATGATGATATTAGATATAGATGATATAGATGATGAACCGTGATATTAATATAGTAATGTAGATGTATAGTTATACATCTACATTAATATATTTAAATCACGGTTCCTGCAATACAAGCTTGTGCTTAGTGTACTTAGAACCGATTTCTAATGTAATTTTATAAATGTTTAGTAAGATTCCTATTAAAACACTTTATTTACCGGGTTTAATCGCGCTATATTCATAATTTTTAAACGACCCAGCTTTCGCCAACTTTACAGTTGGATTTTCAAGGTTGACTGAGATGTAATTCGTCTATTTTAACATTATAAAAAGTTACTTTAAACAACCGCCTCATAATTATTTGTAACAAAACGTTCCAGTGTACGCAGACTATTATTATGAATAATGAATAAAGCGCGATTAAACCCGGGAAATAAAGTGTTTTATTATGCAAAATCGCGAAAACCATATAAGAAATTAAGATTCCTATTAATAAATAAATATCAATATCTCTACTAATAGAAAAATATATTAAAAAAACCACATTTCACTAATAGCAATAATAAGTACCTCAAAAATAAACCTATATCTCGCCGCGAGTGAATTTTTCCTTTAAAATATTTCTAGTTAACCTACATCTTCAAAAATCCAAAGGCATATACATGGCTTGGGGCGACAAAGGCTATTGTTTCCAGGCGAACATAACCTAACTTTTTGATTATATTGTAATTTCAAATCAAAATCGCAAATAACTCTAGGCGATGGGCCTTACCATGGTGTCCATAAATAAATTTAAATAAATAAACTGTAAATAATGAAAAAAACTAACCCGAAAATAACATTTTTTACAAATATTTTAGAGGAAAAAAACAATTTCAAAAGATTACTCGCGACGAGATTTCAAATTAGACGCAGAGACGCGAGTTCAAATCGTGTCGCGTGAGAATTTTTGAAGTTAAATTTTTCCTTTAAAATATTTCTAGTAGAATATGCCTTGAGCAATAAAAACAAATGACCTACAATTTTACTTTATTATTTGTGGTTTCTAAAAATAGTCAGGGATTTTTTATTATTATAATTTATTTTATTAGCAGATCAGCTCTCGCTATATAAAAAGAGGACGAAAAACATACCTCCTTTTTTTGAAGTCGGTTAAAACGAGAAACGATTGTGGTAAGCAGCATTATCTTCTTTTGACCTCAATAATAAATACTTACTTACCTATGTTGCTAATGGCGCATGGCGTGCTAGATGTATGTACGAAATCTATTTATTATTGCTAACTCAGTAAACATAGACGCATGCGATGTGCTGTTGCAACTCAGCTGACTCAGGATTCTGGTGTTAACTAGCACACGATTTAAGGGTTTTTCCCGTGCGCTCCAAATCTATTGTACACTAGCCGCGAAATAGGAATTCGTTTTTATATATAAAGATAATCAGTCCGCTAATTTGTCCCACTGCAACGCAAGGCAACGCGTCCTCTTCTTAGAGGCTTGTTAGTCTAGTGGTCGATACTCCGACTTTTACTTCGAGGGTTGTGGGTTCGAATTCAGGCCGACCAATGTCTTTTTCTATAAGGAAAATTTATGTGCACTAATAACATCGCTTTTACGGTGAAGGAAAAATGAATGAATGAATGAATGTCATTTATTCGCACGAAATATGGTCACAAACAGTTGTTATAAGAGAATAAAGTTCAACATATTTCACCAGCACTTAACTTGGCATTCAAATATTAATAATAAAATGAAGTTAATTTATAAATCTTAATGTCAACATAATAAAATAAAACTGTATAGAATTATTTGAGTTCAATAATTACAATGTCAATAATAAGAAAAGAGAATAATGATACAATTTGAAATAATAATAAAAAAAGAGTAAACAATGTCAAGTGAAATTAAAATTAAGAAAATGTCAAGATAGAAATTGAACTAGGTATTTTAAATTCATTAATGTCAATATAATGGAACACTATCATTTAATTACATTTTTATCATTTAAAAATTCCTCAATCGAATAATAAGGCTTGTCGATGAGATAATTGTTGACAGCACGCTTAAACTCCCCAGGAGACTCAATCTTCCTTAATGACAGTGGGATTCTGTTGTATATTGTGGGAGCCATACTAAACACACTAATACTCATCAATCGAGTCTTTCGCACAATAGTCCGAAGATCTCCTTTGTTCCTTCCGTTCTCATTAAATTTTTTAAATAAATGCATATTTATTTAAAAAAATTAAACACAGCAGTAATATCTTAGTTTATTTTTACTTATGTTATAAAGAGGATAGGTTTATTTGTTTGTTTGTACTGAATGAGCTCCGAAATAATATTAATAATAATAATTGAGGGCTACTTGAATATTAGATTTTATAAGCTAGGTATTTAATTTAATGATTTAAGTGTATACACTTCTAATTTTTTTTAGTTTCCGTGTTCCACCGTAAACGTCACACATAAAACGAAACATTTCAAATGTTTAGTTTTATAAGTGATTCTGCTGTTAGAAATCCCAAAAAAGGCAAAAACAACACCCGAAATAGTACCATCATACCAAAATAAAATCAAACTGTATAATGATCGGGTAATAAACATTTTCTGGCCATTCTACAAAGTTATTGGAGATTCCAGCCATAGGAATGCACAAAAGCTCCCAAATTAAACCACTTATCCCAAGAAAACAAACCAAATATCTTTCAATTAATATTTTATATCTCGAAAACGTGAGTGAATGAACGTACGAAAACAGATTAAAAATAACACATTTTTATAAATAGGCGCCAACCGCTTCAACCTAAAAAGAAAAGCAAAACGTGTTCCATTTAAAAAAAAAGGTAATTTAAAAAGTTCATTCACAAAGAAGTATCGTTTGAAATTTGAAACACTGCGGAACAAATCGTGAGTGAGAGAGTATGTCCAGTGCATAGTGCATATAACCAAGTTATCTCCACCGACGGATTAAAATAGAACTAAAATTATATTTAGAGAATGCATAGATGTTAGCGCTACTGCCAACTCGTCGTGTAAGTTTGTCGAAGTGTAACGGGTTTCATCTTCAAAGCGATTGATAAATGAATGAGATTGGTATCAATGGGCTGGCACGTTTTTATGAGTACATATTATAAACAAGTAGAGTGAGAAGTGAAGAGGCGGGAGCTGTACTTAGAATATACCTACCTATTTTATTACTCCATCACGCAAAAACTACCGAACCAATTTGAATGAAATGTGAAATGCAGTTAGCTGGAGATAATCTATTAACACATAGGGTATTTTTAGCCCGATATTCTAACGGGATCAAAACTTGGATCCCGTGGACGTGGACGACACTGAGGGGCTACTAAAAACCGTTTTGTAATTTAAAGACTATAATGTGACGTTTTGATTTATTGCATTTTTCTTCAAGATGTGTCAATTCGTAGTATATAATTTAAAAACGAACTGTAGAGTACTAACTGCGCCCCGCGGTTTTAACCATGTAAGTCCCGTTCCCGCGGGATAGCTTATGTCCTCCAAGGTCCCATCTATATGAAAATTCACAAAAATCGGTTCAGCGGTTTAAGGACGTGGAAACGTAACAGACGGGCAGAGTTACTTTCACATGTGTAATTTAGTAAGAATTAATATCTAAACATTTTTGTGACTAAAATTATTTACAATTCCCACGAATTAAAAGTTATTTAAATGTTTACATTGAATAAGTAATTATTTATTATTTTAATTACCAGAATGCATACAGATAAGCCAGATAAGTGCCTGACATGTATTTAGCCTGGCTACAATTGTAAAATTTCCAGGAAAGGTTTTATAGTACGTAGGAGTTTATCTATCTCGAGCAACATTTGATCAAATAAAACAGAAACCTGATAAGCCCGTGCGGTGTAAACAAATAAAGAACATCCTTTATAGACCACCTGACAATTAAGGGTAATACGTCCTGAGTAAAAATAATAATTGGCCTTTTCAACTAAGTTTAGATGATTTATACAGTGCAAGCAACTTTTTTTATCTATGGTATATTTATGGCGCTGTAGTGCTCGGGACAGTGTTAAGACTTGCCCAGCACCTTGCATACCACACTCTCAGCCTAGTCAGACATGCTCAGAGCAAAGAAGTGATCGATACGTCTGGAGCTAACTAAGCTGTGGGTTTCCTCCTCAAGTCCTGTAGACGTATTTGAATTCAAGACTACGATCTGATGGTTTGTTTTTTATATTTGACATCTTTTCTTTAGAAAAATATTAGGGGTTAAAGTATGAAATTGCCGATTTGTACTGAAAATCTTAATTGTTTATTTTTTAAATTTTTAACAAATTTATTTAATCAAAATAGTTGCCATTATTATCTATATATTGCTGCCATCTAATGGGAAGGTTATTAATGCCTTTGCGATAGAACTCCGACGATCTAGACTGCACAAACTGTGTGAAAGCATTTTGTACTGCCTCCTGGGAAGAAAACTTCTTGTCACGTAGATAATTGTCCAAATCACGAAAAAAATGGTAGTCCGTTGGAGCAAGGTCTGGTGAATACGGAGGATGACGAATGGTTTCTAAGTGCAGTTCCTGAAGGGTCAAAATGGTTTCTCGTGCTGTGTGAGGTCTCGCGTTGTCGTGGAGCAATAATGGTGAAGATCGATTCATGAGTCGGGGCTGTTTTACTGCTAGTTTTGTCAACATGGTTCGGAGTTCGGCACAATAGACATCTGCCGTAATTGCTTGACCAGATCGAAGAAAACTATAGTGAATAACACCATGCTGAGACCACCAAACAGTTACCATTACCTTTTTATTGGTAAGTTTTGCTTTAGGACACTGTTGTGGCATTTGACCTGGGGTCAGCCATTGCATTTTTCTTTTCCGGTTATCATAAAGAATCCACTTTTCATCACATGTTACAATTCGATCCAATATTCCTTCATTTCTGTACCGGTTCAACAAGGCAACACAAGTTTCAACACGCGTTTCTTTCTGCAGATCAGTCAAATCATGAGGCACCCATTTTTCGTATTTTTTTATTTTATTGATTTGACGCAAGTGAGTCAATAAAGTGGGTAAGGTAACGTTAAACCATGCCGCTAATTCCTGGGTAGTTTGACTAGGATCGGCTTCCACTATCTCTCTTAATTCATCGTTATTCACTTGTGTGGGCGGTCTTCCTCGTGGCTCGTTCTTTAAGTCGAAATTTCCATCACGAAAGCGTTTAAACCAAAATCGCACGGTGCGTTCATTAGTAGACCCCTCTCCAAACGCAGCATTGATATTGCGGGCTGTTTCTGCCGCGTTAGTTCCGCGTCGGAACTCGTATTCAAAAATCACTCGAATTTTCGCAGTAATCCATCTTTCTTGTCTAAATTGAATAACAAAATAAATTGAAAGTCGATATTCAAATGTTTCACATTTTTTAAAAAAAGAACATCACAGAAACCATTTGAAAAAAGTTTCATTCGAAAACCTCAAACCATGAAGATTCTATGTCAATTCAAAGAACCTATTGCAATAAAACGGCAATTTCATACTTTAACCCCTATTACAAGTGATAGTCTACAACATTTCAAAAACAAAGTGGGTATAGATACATTTCTGAATCAGAATTTTGTTATTTTTAGGGTATCATCGTATTTAAAGGGTAAAATCGGGCCCCTTTTTCTGAGACTCTACTGGGGCTCTATTTTTAAATCAAATGCGCCAATTCGAGCTACTTAAATACCTCAATTTCTACTGATTTAAGTTCGATCTCAGTAACTTTTCTAAGTGAATTGCACGACCGCAACGAACAGTATCAACCAATCGCCGCAGGAGACAGACATCGAACGAAAATCAGCAGATATCGAATTATTTAAATTGAAATAAGTTCAACTTGCGATTCAAAATTAAGGCTCCTGTCCGTCTGTCTGCTACCAAGCTGTGTCCCACGAAATTAATATAATATCACATAAAAAGAAACAGATCAAAAATATAGTGGGACCCATAATGTACAACAAACTTGATTTTTTGTGATAATGGTACGGAATCCATCGTACACAAGTTCAACTCACAGAAACGTTACTCAATGTTTGAGTTCTACTACAATTAAGCAACTCCCAAACCAAAATACCATTCATGGAAGCTTCTCAATTATTTAAGTACCTCTCAAATTTTAATTGTAAATTCTGTATTCGGCTGACAGACCGATAGTTGCTGACAATTTGATCGCGCCTTCTGAGCCTCTCACGAAGAAAAGTTTCCTTTGTTTAATATCAATCGACTGGGATTCACCTTTCACATATAAATCTTCGATACGTCGATATATTTTCACACGTTACATTTCAAACTTTTTTTCCCTCCGACTAGAAAGTTTGCGCGGGAAAACGAAAGTACTTACAACGTTATGAACGAGATTTTTTCTACAATTATCTAGGTATCTGAGATTAACCGTCTCAGTGGGAATGAGTTTAAGAACACAATGGTAGAACGATTTGTTTCTGTATTTAGGCTAGACTGCGTACGTATTTAAACTATAGTACGCTAGCAGCCCCCCGCGGTTTCACACGAGTTATTCCCGATCCCGTGTGATAATAAATAATAATAAATAAATAAATAAATCCTGTGACGAACACACAGCGCCATCTAGCCCCGTGGTAAGCTGCTAAGCTTGTGTTACGGTGGCTAGACAACGGATATACTACTTATATTTATTTTTCTTTTGTAAATACATACACAGTATACATAGAAATACGCCCAGACCAGATGCAAATATTTATTTTTTAAGCTTAAATATTTGCACCCAGCGGGAATCGAACCCGCAACCTTCTGTATTGCAGCCAAGCGTTCGCCCGACGCGCCACAGAGGTCGTCAATCTGCATAACAAGTAGTCTGAGTAGTTGAAATTCCCAGCTGCTACCCAACCGATAGCATTTTATAGCTATCGGTTGAGTAGTTTTCGCCTAACAATCATACTATTGCTTAGCTGCTGTAGTAGTGGGACTATCTATTTCTATCTCAATAATAATAGACCGATAAACACATTACCCTCCTTTGCGTCGCGCAGACGGGTAAAAAGAGATAATGTTGGTAACATCTATCTATGTAAGTATAAGTAGTCACCCTGCGTTGGTTATTGGACCATAGGCGGGCACACAACTTGCACTGATTCTCGTTTGATTTATTAAACATGTTGTTATTTGTTGTAAGTATATGTATATTGGGGTTGAACTCCGAAACTACCAAACCGATTTCAAGAAATCTTTCACAAATAGAAAGTTACATTATCGAGCAGTCACATCATATTCTCGCGGCATCTTACGCGGGTGAAACTGCGGGATGCTTATAGTGTTATATAATATTACACATAATTACTTTGCGTGCTAAGTGCTGGTGAAAAATGTTGAACTATACTGACTTAATAAAATACTTTATTTACCGCGTTTTATTCATGATTTTTAAACGAACCGAGCTTTCGCCAACTTTACAGTTAATCTTTTCCAAGTTGACTGAGATGTAATTTGTCTATTTTAACATTGTGTTAACATAAGTGTTTTATTTTGCAAAATCGCGAAAACCATAGAAGAAACTATACTGACTTATTAATAACATCTATTGTTATCATATTTAGTACAAATAAATGACATACATTCATTCATATAATGAAAATGGTCAATTTTGACCCTAAGTGCAATCAAGTCCAAATCTAAACCTACGCGGAAAATATAAGAAAAATACTTACGTACCTTTAAAATTTGGAGCGCATAGGAAAAACCCTTGTAATTCCATTATGCAACTAAGAGACGCACGCTTTCACCGGCTGAACGACAAGACGTGACGATGACACAACAGTAATTATGTCTTTAATAACGCGGTAATAAACTAATCGGTTTCTTCCGATTTCCGATACGAATGCATTGATTAAAAATCAGTTAATAATTTCCTTGATATTGGATATAACTAAAGATTTAAATATAGCTAACTAACCTATTTACACGACTGCCAAAGGAAATGTTATGTTTTTGCCGTTAGTGTATGTATGTATTTACTTATTTAAACGATGATTAACAGATGATTAGTTATGTAACGTCTGTTCGACACGCGACGATATTTGATAACTTGATAAGCTAAGTAAGACGAAATTATATGCATCTGTAAATCAGTTTAGGTACGTGAAGCGGTTAATAGATAAAATAAATATTGCATAACATTACACACATCGCAATCTAGCCCCAAACTAAGCACTAGGTTTGTACTATGGGTATTAGACAACGGATTTACCACATATAATACTGTTTTTTGTAAATACATACATATTATACATAGAGAGACACCCAGACCAGATACAAATATTTATTTTTAAGCATAAATATTTGCACCTGACAGGAATCGAACCCGCAGCCTTCTGCATTGTAGCCAGGCGTACGCCCGATACTCTTAGCTTAGATGGTCTATAAGAGCGGTGTTGGTCAAGTGGTAGATACCCCGACTTTCATTCCGAAGGTCGTGGTTTCGAATCCCGGCTTACCGCGCACCAATGTCTTTTCCTTGCGGAAAAGTTATGTGCGTAAATAACATCGCTCATACGGTGAAGGAAAACATCGTGAGGAAACCCACGGCTTAGTTAGCTCCAGACGTATTGAATAGCTCTTTCCGCTGGGCAACTCTACTCCACCTAACAATGTCCCGGGCTCTACAGCGCCATAAATAGCATGGATTGAAAGTTGCTTGCGTTGTATAAATCATCTAAAAGTAGATGAAAAGGCCAATTGTTGTTGTAAATTCCTAACCATGAATTGATGTTTTTGTGACTCCCTAAGTATACCGAATGCCTATCGGTACAGCGTTTGATTTAAGCCGAAAGGTTCTAAAGGTCTAGGCGAGGAACTTTTGTTCTGTGACTTAATTTGAAAGTTTCGAGCCAAAGTTTACTTGAAAATCAGCTGTTCTTTGGAGTTCGTGGTGAAACCTTATAATTATGGCAAAAAAAATGTGCATATTTTCAAAAGTTGTTCGGCTCTAAAACAGGCCGCTTTCGCCTTTTTACCGATCGCGAACCTACCTGAATTGGATTCTTATTTATACTACCTCTGTATTTATAATATGTAAATAAATAAATAAGTCCTGTGAGGAACACACAGCGTCATCTAGCCCCGTGGTAAGCTGCTAAGCTGCTAAGCTTGTGTTACGGTGACTAGACAACGGATATACTTACTACTTATATTTATTTTTCTTTTGTAAATACATACATATTATACATAGAAATATGCCCAGACAAAATACAAATATTTATTTTAATCATAAATATTTGCACCTAGCGGGAATCGAACCCGCAACCTTCTGTATTGTAGCCAAGCGTTCGCGCGACGCGCCACAGAGGTCGTCGAATATGTATGTATATTGTGTTTATAACTTTCAAATGTAATTGTTCCAGATAGTTGTAATGTGTTGAGAACGCGAGGGTGCCCCTCCGGTGTTCGAATGATGACCGATTGGAGGCACCGCCCGCCTCGACATGGCCGCCCTGTCCTGCTACCGACCCTGTCATCACCACCTGGCCCAGCCTGCTAGGTAGGTACCTAATGTCACAACTATATCTTATATACTAATCTATGGTGACTCCGGTGTTCAATGATGACCGATTGGTAGCACCGGCCATGGTCAGGACGTTCTGCTACCGACCCTGTCATCACCACCTGATCCAACTTGCTAAGTATGTACTATATCTTAGAAATCTATGGTGCCTCTGGTGCCATATTCCGATTCCGCTTTGCGTTGCCCGCCGGTCCCTAATACCTATGCGTATAAATAAGGCGTATGCAGAGATCTGTGATTGACTGACAGACTGTCAGAGATGACTATTATACTTATTCTGCGTTTAAGTCAAAGTAATCGCGACTTTATGAAGACGCACCTTTGCCGTAAATTTTCTGTGAGAGTATAACTTTAGGGACCGGCCTTAAGTCGTCGAATTCGAGTTGATCGCTGCGAAACGAACATGGCTAAGTGGGATTTAGGAATGGAGCCATATGCAGTGCATTTGTGAAAGGAACAAGCAGACGATGAATAGCCTCATAGAGTGTCTTACGTTGTCCCACTAGGTAGCTCTGAGCGGAGGACCTATGCCGTCAAGTCACATTTATCTTTGTTTTTGCTGTTTTTGATACTACTTATAAGGGACCTTTTGATAGCCCATGGGCAATAATGGACACTGAATTGAATGGATATATTGTTCATTGCTAGTTGTATAGTCTTAGAACCTTCCAAGCGCTATCATCCTGACGAACACTTTTTCTCCTTTCGGATCCTATTGATGTACTGTTTTCAGGTGTTTGGATGAAGAGGAGGAGCACGCGGCATCGTTCTCGCTTCGCAGACGGCAGTTCATAGAGAGATGCCACGAAGCGAGGAACACGAGGCGTCGCGACCTCGTGCCTGCTGAGGTAAGTAGATACCTAATTGGTTTAAAGAAAGAATTTCCATAACTTCACGCTACCGTTGGAGTAAATTCAAAAGAACTCTTATTAGATGTCTGTAACTATAATGATCAAATCTAATCCGTAGAAAGTAATTTATTATTAGGCTAGTTAGAATATAGGTTAATTATTATAAAATATGTACTAAGTCTTGTAGTTTAGTAGGATTTATTTAATAAAGACGGTTTAACATTATGCAAGGAATGATCAAAAACAGCTAACATCTTCGAAGAAGACAGTACCTAGACGACAGAAATTGGCGTTCAGAAACAGCAGGCGATCGCGATCTATAGAGGAAATGAGGGAGCCCATTTCCCTTCATGCGTCGTCGGTCCTGCAGTAGAACACCAAAAGTTTAAAATAATAACGGAATTTCTTTCAGGTATCAGTAAAGAAGACGCGCGAGGAGCTGACGAAGCATGCGTCACAAAGTGCGCCGCTGAACCGGCGGCTGAACGTCGAGTCAGGCTGGTCGAAGGTCGAGGAGGTGCGGAAGAAGTTCGAGGGAGCAGCCGCAGCTGCATCCTTCTCCAGGTCTTTTGAGTCTCCTCCAAGGTAAGATCAAATCTTATGAGTCTCTTTCAAGAAAAGATCAGACCTTTTGAATCTCCTTCAAGGTCAGATCAGATCTTTTAAATCTTCTTCAAGGTCAGATCAGATCTTTTGAATCTCCTTCAAGGTCAGATCATACCTTTTGAATCTCCTTCAAGGTCAGATCAGATCTTTTATGTCTCCTCTAAGTTAAAATCTCCAAGCTTTCCTTAGCAGCATTTAAAAAAACGAAAAAAACGTAGGTTTGCTTTTCAATTGTGTTGCTCATGGTACGATAATACAGGACTAGCTGCGCCCCGCGGTTTTTCACGCATAAGTCACGTTCCCGTGGGAAAATCGGCATAAAAAGTAACCTATGTGTTATTCAGTTTCATCGCAATCGGTTCAGTAGATTTTGCGTGAAAGAGTAACAAACTCACATATTATATTCATACATACATACAAACTTCAAACGCGTTTACAATATTAAAGTAAGATAGTTTTGAAGCGCAGCAGTTTAAGTCTTGCTCTGACGTATAGCCTCGACTTGGATAAGAGCCCATTTCTACCCGTGAATGTAGTAAAAGGAGACTTAAGGGATCTGGAACAGACTAATAAACCTGGAGTTCTTCTTGGTCAATGGTGGGTAAAATGCTAGGTTCCAAGCAGGGTTGGCAGGAGGCCAGCCGTACAACCATTGGCTACTTTTTCCAGTGGAAGGTGACTAAGGAACCAACTGTCTAGACCTCAAATAACTTAAGGTTTTAGCAGACCCTGGGCTCCCAAGTGAGATGGACCTGGACCTGGATCCAGACCTAGAATATCGCTCAAAAAAGATAGAGATAGTTTTGATCCAGTTATAAAAGCTCGTAGTAACCCATTTAATGTTTTTATTTCTAGGCGTAGACTAGCTGACTCTCTGTTCGCTAGTTTCAAGCTCCCCCGCAAGAAGGAGATGGCGGCGCCACGGTCGCTGGCGCCGCACGCGCCGCAACAGAAGCGGAAGTCGGCGGTCGAACTGCTCGCTGAGACCAAAGCGTTCTATGTCAAGTCGGAGACGGTGCTGGATCGGAAGCAGGAACTGCCGTTGAGGGTAAGAATGTTTCTGTAATAGACTAGCAGCATTACACGGGTTCACTGGGTTCGCTCAAATAGCTAGTCAGCAAGCAATGTGCAGGCGCAGGTGAGCAGGTGAGGCAGTAAGTACTTCATATCGTGACAGTGAACGCTGACGCTATGGAAATAACTTAAATACTTCCTGTAATGCCACAATTCTTTGTTTAATAAGACTTGAATTCTACTTTGAAGCAACACTCAAAACCCATTGGGTTACCCAACAACCCAATCAAAGTAGATTTCAAAAGTTTAATTAAAAGACTTTTGAATTCCACCTTGATGGGGTTCTTTCTTGTTTTCAATCAATTAGGAACCTTATCAAACATCATATATTCCTATCTCCATGTTGCAGGTGAGCAGTGGTCTAACTCAAGCTATAGCGGCCGGGGGCTGTCACCTCGTCAGCTCTGGGACCCTCACCAACGATGCCTGTTGCAATCCTTGTGAGTATCAAGCCTCCTACGTACCAACATTTAGGGGCCATCCCTCAATGACGTTACATGTTAAGAAGGGAGGTCGACGAAATGTGGTAGATTGACGACATTCCAAAAAGCTATTCTTTTGTTACGCTGCGTTAAATTTTGTGCCACAAAATAAATAGTTTGGAACTGTCAGTCTAAATTTAAGTTTAGACACTAATATGAGAGAAGAGAATAAGACACTTTATTTTAGAAATGTATAGGTAACATTTAAGGATTTGATGGCAACAGAAATTGCTACCAATGTGTGACAAGGGTGTAGGAGAGTTCCTACACTTCGAGACGTCACTTTTACAAAGCTTTAAATTCTTTCTATTTAAGAAGACTGGGTTTATTAGGTAGGTACACCAACATACTTATATGTATATAAATAAAATTAAAACCAAAAATACGTCCCTACGTAAGGTAACCAAAAGGCTGGCTGAATTGCCTCTTTGAATTGCTAAAGTTGATAGGTAAATTTCATTTTAAATAATAAAAACAAAAAAAACTTATTAATCAAATAACCCGCCTCTTATTGTTCCTGGTGCACAAGTTCCCATCTCATACTTTAAATGGAAATAAACTTAATTTCGGAACTGCTGTTTGATTCAATAATTTTCTAGATGTAAAACACAGACTAGTAAGAAGATACTAAAGTATGTAAAATGTGCCGTCACACAAGGGGACGTCCCACAAATGTGACCAGCCGTGACAAAGTCTAAAAATCATGAAATTCGTGTGACATAGGCGATAAATATCGAGCGACAAGGGTCCCCAAAGACATTGGGCAACTTCACGCGACGTTGCCAAACCTCGCCAGACACGTCTCGATTACTGATCAAGACTGATGTGGACAGAGACAATACATCAAGCGATGTGTTGCGGTGTCTCCGGGGACATTAGTCGCGTGACCTTTGTCTTCTAGTGGGGACAGGGCTTTACAGTCGGTTAGATGTTTTATGATCGCCTTTGTTACAACTGAAGGAAAAATGTATCTACCCACTGATGACCATAATTTGGTACGACAAGTTTACGAGTTTTGCAAATAAATTTAAAATTACCCCGACGTTTCGGCAAACGGATTACACCGGCCGTGGCCCCAGGAAGACTGGAGTGGCATGCTTCGTTTACCGTCGACTGCGTAGGTATTTTTACACCTACCCTCAATCTCACAAAAAGTTATTAGGGCCGCGGCACACTACACTTACAACATCCCGCGAAACATTGTCCATGCTGTCCCTTTCTGATAACACTATTAGTAAAGAACAGAACTCTGTAATGAGCATGCTGTCCCTTTCTAATAACACTATTAGTAAGAGACAGAACTCTGCAATGAGCATGCTGTCCCTTTCTAATCACACTATTAGTAAGGGACAGAACTCTGCAATGAGCATGCTGTCCCTTTCTAATTACACTATAAGAAAGGGACAAAACGCTACAATGAAGCGACCCACTTTTTAATTACACGTGAGCATTCTATTTCTAGTAATATAACTTCTTTGCTCCAACTTTTTTCCACGTTTGTTAATAAGGCTATTATCTCCGATCATCAGATGGCACTACTCGAAGCGTAGGCGGCGCTCGTCGCACGATCAGCGCCGGTGAAGGTCTACAAAACACTTTGAGACGGCTTCTGGAACATTCTGACAGCAGGGAGAATGTTTACTCACCGCCCTTTGCCGTCTGTAAGTACTCTTCTAATACATTTCAGCAAGAATATTGTTACAATTACTCTCCTGCCCTTCATGCTCACCTGCACAAGGAAAGGCCTAATGGAAGCCACAGGAGTCCCTGTGGATGTTGCTGAATATTGGTCCACCAAAATTTAACTTACTGTTATTGCCATTGCCATTGACATGAAGCTTCGTTGTCTGTTGCTCGGCCCCCATCGGTTGCAACAGACCGATCGACTGCTCGCCGAGCAATGGACAACGAAGCTCGACCGGGTGACGGTCTAATATAAATCATCCCTAATGAGACTCACCCATCATCAATAACATTAGACGCTCGTTTTTCCTATTAGCCCAATTCGTCTAACGTACCATCATTGTTATTTCCCCATTGCATTTTTTATAATAATGTGTTTTTTCTATTAATATTTTGTATGTGTCATACTGTTATTCTATTATTATCCAAGTAGTTATTGTTTTTCTCCTGTCTTAACACCCTGCCTTTCATCTTTCGCTTCTGGTACACCCAAATGTTGCCTGGAAGAGATCACTTTAAGCGATAAAGCCGCCCATTGTGCCACCTAATTTTGAAGTTGTTTAAGTGTTTTCCTCTTATTGAAATTATTTGATTCTGGTGTGTTGCAATAAAGAATTAATCAATCAATCAAACCCACAGCCCACAAAGTATTCCAAGACCCTCGCCGCCACAAGGAGCCCTATGACCGGGACACCATCCCCCGCAGTGCCCACACATCCACCCACACCAGCGGGACATTCTCCGGGACCTCCTCCTCATCAGGGTCCAAGGACCCGAGACCGAAGGAAGACCAGAGGAGACCGATCAGCTTCGATGCAAGGGTCTTCTTTCCGGAAAGCTTTGTTATACCGAGGCAGAAGGCTGAAGTGGTGATGAAGCCGTATTCCATACGTAAGTTTAGTTCTTGGATCTGCTTAGGATTAGCTGGATAATTGAGATAGTTGCACCTCGACCTGTATTAGAAAAGCAATTAACATGATAATTCTATCATTCTGTTTTGCCCTATTATTCTCGGGAAAGTTATTATTAAGTCTCTGGCATAGTCAACGGCCGCCATCTTGTTTTTTTTATATATTTGGATAGAGGAGGTCTAAATAAACAGAAAACATTCCATCACTTGATGTCCTAAAGTGTGATATGGTCCTGTGTGATATGGTGATATGGAGATATGGTCCTATGAAGTTTAAAAAGGAAAAAGTTTGAAAGTTCTATAAAAGTCATGTCGCTGTTGGATACATACCCCCTTTATTTATAAACGCTAATTAATGCGCTGCATAACTATGCATCGTTTGTCTTTTACTGTCACATGAAGGTTCAAAGTTGACAGACAGAGACAAACGTCACAAAACTTAGTCACGTGTAAATAATATTTTATAAATAAGAGTGTAAGATAAACTTTTTAAATTCGCACGATTTGTTAACATATTTACAGAAAAAAAATAAAAATAGTACGCGATTAAGACCCGGTAAAATGTAAATAAGAGTGTAAGATGTAAGTTCACCTTTGGGAAAGAAATAAAAATCGCTATGTAAGCCATCAATTGCGAATTCCGTTAAAGCGTTTCTTATCAGATGCTTACATCATAAAAAAGAACACACTCTTCAAATTTCACCTCTAGCCACCACCAATTTCATCAGCGGCTTAGGCTGTGCCTTGACCTATTAGTCAGTCAGTGTTTAACGCCCTCCACTACTAGATGGCGCTAGTGGGCGACCGTTGAATCGCACCATCGTCGTTGCGTTTCGCCGATTTGTATGGACTAAGCCTTTAATTTATCGAAGTTGAGTTTTTTAAGTTTGTGGTTCTAATATTAAACAGTGTACAAGTAAGTTTGAGTTTTAGTGTCCCCCTCTATAGCGAATAAACAGTCAGTCAGCATCTTATAGATCTAGATTGTTTGTTTTTTCCAGCGAGTTCCCAATCATCTCCAGAGAACATAGAGCTGGATCGTGTGGTGGAAGGGTCCCCCGCGGCAATTACTCCACCGGCGCAGTACGCTCATTGTGCCATCACGTACATCAGGTCAGTATCCCAGGTTTTTCAGGACAATATGACATGGGGTAACCTTAGGACCTTACCGCGCAACTTTCGTCGTAAAGGGCATTGAAATCCCACTGCGCTAAGGAATAACCTACGCGGTGGAATCGACAGCGTTGATTTGCATGCATTTGAAGCCGGCGCCGTCGAGTTCAGCTGTCATTGAATGCGAGGTCTCTTGAGCTGCCGGTTTCAATGACAGTTGAACTCGACGGCGTCGCCTTCAAATGCATGCAACTTAACGCCAAGATTTATTACGACGGAAGATGCGCCATTGGGCCGCTTATTCTTTGCCGGGGCTACACTTCTTTCGGATATTTATCAATAATCTTCCAGATATTATTATCGACTGACTGATTTAAATCCCCAACCTGTATTCCAGATCGAACTCCCACTCTCAGCCCAGCATGCGTGAGGACGACACGTGTATGAACATCAACAGTCACAAGTCGTTGCCCGATCTACATACACAAGCCAGGTCTTATACTGAACAGTGAGTATTTACTAGGTATATAATACTTGTAATAGAAAGATAGATAGATACTCAGAGATAGCTTTTAGCGATAAGGCCACCCATTATACCATAGTAATAGTTAGTTTTAAGTATATTACTAGTAATGTCGTGTATTGTAATTTATAAGTAATTGTTTTCTTTTTAATGTTTACATACGCGATGCTAGGTACCATAATTTCATAAGCGATACTACCATAATTTTATACAAGTTTTCTACCATAATTTCATACGCGATACTACCATAATCTCATTCACAATTCTACCATAATTTCATACGCATTACTACTATAATTTCATACGCGATACTACCATAATTTCATTAACGATACTATCATAATTTCATACAAGATTCTACCATAATTTCATACGCGATACTACCATAATTTTATACACGTTTTCTACCATAATTTCATACGCGATACTACCATAATCTCATTCACAATTCTACCATAATTTCATACGCATTACTACTATAATTTCATACGCGATACTATCATAATTACATACACGATTCTACCATAATTTCATACGCGATACTACCATAATTTTATACACGATTCTACCATAACTTCATAATTTCATACACGATTCTACCATAATTTCATACGCGTTACTATTATAATTACATACACGATTCTACTATAATTTTATACGAGATATTATACCATAATATCATACGCGATCCTACCATAATTTCATACACAATTCTACCATAACTTTATAAACGATAGTACCATAATTTCATACGCGATACTACCATAATCTCATACACGATTCTACCATTAATTCATACGAATTACTACCATAATTTCATACGCGATACTACCATAATTTAATATACGATTTTAAAATAATTTCATACGCGTTACTATTATAATTTCATACATGATTCGACTATAATTTTATGCGAGATATTAAACCACAATATCATACGCGATCCTACCATAATTTTATACGCGATACTACCATAATTTCATACACATTTCTACCATAATTTTATAAACGATACTATCCTAATTTCATACACGATTCGACCATAATTTTATACGCGTTTTCTACCATAATTTCATACGTGATGCTACCATAAATTTTATACGCATATTTAGTCATATACATTTTAATTAATATATTATTTACATAAAAGAGACCTGTCTAAATTTCATAAAACTAATTTCAGTACAAACATGGTCGGTACAGAGACCATAGGCCGGTCACCGCGCAGAAGACGTCACTCCGGTCACCAAAGAACAGCTTCCTGCTCATCCAAAGGCACCAGGTATTATTTTGTTCCATGCGCCATTATTTCTTTATCTTTATTTTTCCGGGTCTTATTAGCGTATTATTATTTTTAAATTCTCTTACCTCGACGTTTCGATCATGTTACAGTGATCTTGGTCACGATTGGACTGCTATAACGTTTAATAACACAAAAGGTTCCAAAGTAATTCTATCTATTGGTTAAAATAAATTGTAAAAGATAAAAGAAACAAAGAATAGATACGGAAAGAAATATAAAAAAGAAAAGAAGAGGCAAAAAAAACGGTACACAACCCGCCCAACCACAACCGGAGCTCCATGAAACCATCGTTCCTCTCTTTTCCTACTTCAGCTCCCAATACTTCAACTCCACACACTCCACACACGATAAATACCAAATATTGTTGTGCTGGTATAAATATTGGATTTCTCACATAAATTTAAGTAAGTAATGTAATTTTATACTACATTATTGTATGCTCGAAATGAGTAGACTGTGCACTAATATAGTACATATTTAAGACCAATGTACCTTCATAGTTTAAACAATAAATTATTCTTATTCTTATTTCACTGGGTGAAATGATATCGCTGTGTACAAATAGCCTAATTATTTGTCAAGGTCGAATCACTCATCATTGATGTCATCCTGCGACGCCTTCTCAGAACATCCTTCGCCGGGTGAAGATAATTACCAGTCATATACTAGGTAAGTTTAAGCAAGGAATTAGCGAATCTATGCTTATAATAATAAGTACTCTATACTCTATTATAATAATACCAATCTTCAAGTTCTAACCACTTCCTTACGCCACATACACCTACCCTAAAATGCTTTTTGCAAAATCTTTTCTTAAAATATACACGGATAACTTAACACTTGCTTCCGACAACCATATTAACTGTATTTAAATTAAAATTAGGAATCTGTTATTGTTATTATATCTATAAGTTATATTTATTTGTTTCTTCTAATGTTTTGCAAGAGCTGTTGATTCCATGTCATTAAAGAAAATAAATAATAAATAAAAATACTTATAATAAAGGAAGAGAGGACAAAAGTTCTGTACTTGGAAGTACAATTTAAAAAATTTTCAAGGGGACTCAGGAAAAGTAGAACAAAATTGTATAATTTTAAAAAAATCATGTCTGTCTGTCTGTTTGTCTTTTTCTCTGTCTGTTCCTTATACAATTAAAAACTAGTAATCCGATTGGAATCTGGTTTTCAATATTGGATTTCGATGTAAAGTATTCCACGACCTTCCTCGAAATTAGAACTAAGTATCCAATACTGAAAACCAGATTCCAATCGGATTAGTAGTTTTTATTGGTATATGTTAGAAGAGTACAACGTGCTGACAGTGGAATTGGTTGCAATTGTGGTCGAAGCAAAATCAAACAATCTTTTGATTTAACAACTTGCTCCGAATTTATTCTTCGATAATGTTACACTCTATAATTGCATACTTAGTCGATGAAATATGATCTTAATTTATGAGAACAACACAACAATGGTTACAATGGAGGTGTTATACGGTAAGTAACATTGGCGTAAGAGAGAAGAAAGATACAGCTCTTAAAATATATGACGTCTCAAACACAATGTTGCCTGCACAGAATAACCAATAATCACAGATTATAGTATCGCTTTATGCCCCGTGTACACGCACACTTGAAGAGTATCATATTTACAACAGTATAAGGAACAAATAGAGAAACAGACATACAGACATGAGTTTTAAAAATTATATAATTTGTTTTACTACTTTCCCTAAGTCCCGTAGACAACTTTTTTTCAATTTATTCCCAAGTACAGACTTTTTGTCCTCTCTTCCTTTATTATAAGTATAGAAGACTAGCTGCGCCCCGCGTTTCATCCGCTTAAGTCCCGTTCCCGCAGGATTATCGGGATAAAAAAGTAGTCTATGTGTTATTCCCGGTATCCAGCTACCTATATTTCAAGTTTCACCGCAATCGGTTCAGCGGTTTTTACGTAATTGAGTAACAAACGCACAAACACACAAGCTTTATAATATTAGTAGGATAGAATATAGATATCATATTAATTCACTTCCAAGTACAGACTTATTGTCCTCTCTTCCTTTATTATAATTATAGATATAGAAGATATAGACATAAGATAATTTACTTCCAAGTATAGACTTTTTGTCCTTTCTTCCTTTATTATAATACAAATACAATACAAAATAGTTTATTTTCGAAAGCTTAATCTAATTTTATGTATATTGAAAACACTTTTCATTTCCAAAAGTCGTAGAACAAAAGTTGTTTGCCTAGACGTCTAGAACAACCCCATTTCGGCTTAAAAAGGCATACTTATTATATTTTGGACATTATATTATCTTGTAGATAATGAATATAATGTTGACTATTCTTCTAATGCACGTTATCAATCAGTCGTTGCGGGTCGTCATTCGCCCGCGACTCCGGCGGCTCGAGTGGCCACTACACGCAACGCAGCGCGCCGCCGCACACCGCCGCGCCGCACCGCAACGACTCCGGCTCGTCCACGCAACACGATAATACTGGCAACAACAGGTAATTATAATAAATAAATTCTGTGACCAACACACAGCGCCATCTAGCATCATCAATTTCTAAATTAAAATATTTGTATCTGGTTTAGGTGTCTTTCTATGTATTATATGCAGATAATATTATTTATGTATGTACAAGAGAAAAGTATAATATGCAGTATATCCGTTGTCTAATACCCTTACTACAAGCCTAGTGTTTAGCTTGGGGCTAGATTGCGCTGTGTGTAATGTCGTGCAATATTTATTTATTATCGCTGTATTTGAAGATATTTTGTTAGCGCGATTCAGAACTCGTAGGAATAAAGATTGTTCTAATTCTTTCAACTTCGTAGCCGATAAAATGACTGCTACGATGTAGCTACGACACTCCGATTTGCTACGGCATTAAACATTGTATTGTTCGATAGCCGCTACAACAGTTACTACGGGGAGTGGTCGCCACGCGAGGGTGGCGAGATGGAGTGCTACGTGTCAGCCCCCCCTCAGTTCCAGGACGGCGCGCCCTCCCCCCCACCGCCGCCGCTGCCGAGAGACACCGCGCACCGCGCCCGGGTCGGGATACATTTCCAGGTGGGTTGTGTATTTATGTAGCCACTACAACATGGAGTGCATATCTCATAACAAGCACTACGCAGTACATTGCGACTTTGAGGTAATCACAATAACTACGTTACGTCAAAGCAGCAATGTACTGCATAGTGCCTGTTATTTTCCATTGTTGTCAGACGTCCACTGGATAGATAATCTGGGGCGATTGTATTTGTCTGTTTTTGATTGTATTGTTTGTATTTTCATTATATATTTTTTCTCCATCTTGTCTGATCTTGTGTACCATTTTGTATTATTTGTGTGCTTGTTCGAATAAACTTATTTCTTTTTTTAATTTCTTTTTCTTCCACTGGACTAGTAATCTGGGGGCAGGTCAGAAAGAAGTCAATCTCAGCGAAAAGCTGCTGCTAGTGCACGACCGTTGAGTCGTGGGGTCCCTGTGCAAAGACCTTTGTTAGGGGGTTGTCATCCCGTCTTTGCGAGGTTTCTGGGGACCGCAGGGCTGGGGGTTTCTTGTCCCAGTGTATAAGCCTCGCGATTCAGAGGGGAAACGCCGCCAGTTTGCTTGGGACTTTGGGTCGAAGTGCCTTGGAGGATGACCTTTTTATTGATTTTATTTTGTTTATTTATTTGCTGCTTAAACGACCTTCTATAATTGTGTACGAGTTCTTAAGTAACACTTTCTTCCTGCTAACCTCCCTTACATTCCGTGTCACCAGGCAAGCGCTCCGCCCCCCCAGTTCCAGGACGAGCCCCCCCTCTACGACTACGGTGACTACGAGTGCTCGTACAAGACGCCGGGGAAGTGTGTTCAGAGCCTGCCTAGGAAGGACTACGATAGGTCCAGAGAATATTCTAGGTAAGCATCGATTAATTCCTTACACAAATATTGGGCCCTACCATGATGTCTTATAAGTCGTCGCGTTGTCGTTCTTCTTATTCGTTTATATGGTTTATTCCATCTGGATATTAGCCAGTGTCAAGTATTATTAAAATTTGCAAGTTATTTGCATTTCATCGAAACAGTCAAGTCGTCATAGTTAAATAAAATCAAGTCGAGGGAATCATTATAAAACGGGGGCCATTTTTTTACAACGTTTGTTTACGGAGCTTTGGAGACAACACTAAGCTAAAGTCCACGTTTTGCACCGATTTTCACATTTATTTACACTTGTACACTTTCACGAAACTAAACTGATTAATATACCCTCGAAATTAAACAATTTACACGCATTTGAACTAGGTTTAACAAAAATGAAAAATTAGCAACACATCTCCTAACTGCGTTACCGCCAAAACTCGCGTTGTCGTTTAGCTAAAAATTTTTTTATTGAAAACACAACAAATATTAAAAAAAAACAGAACTTAAAAATGATTTAACTCACTGTGGTTTTTTAAAACTAGTCGGGGTATTTTTTATTTAGAATTTACTTCATTTTTTTGAACGACAAAACGATATAGCAACGACAAACGAGCATGGTAGCGCGGATTATAAAATACTTACTTAGAAATAGGTTCTCAAAGAGATATTTTCCATACCAAATAAGGTTGCCTGGAAGAAATCGCTTTAAGCGATAAGGCCGCCTATTTGTTCAACATTTATTTAGTTTTAAATGTGTTGTTTTTGTAATATTTTTGTGATTGATCAAATAAAAGTGTTATCTATCTATCTATCTATCTATTTTCAAAAACCAAGCACAGGTCCAAATCCCGTCATGGGAAATTCTTTAAAAAAATCTTGGGAACATTTTTCTAAGTTACAAATACAAATATTATATTTTATACAAGATGTAACGGGCATGCCCTTTTAAGCCGAAATGGGGTTGTTCTAGACCTCTAGGCAAACAACTTTTGTTCTAAGACTTTTGAAAATTCGAACTTTTTTTGAAAATTTTGAAGTTATGGTTCACTGAAAAAACAGCTGCCTTTGAAAATAAACGTAATTGTAGTTTCGATTGTTGTCGACCAAACTAAATGAAAAGACAAGATAAGGTCAATGACCTCGAACTCTGAGAAACAGCTAATTTTCAAGGTAACTTTAAACTTAAAATTGTCTAAAATCACTTCGAATTTTCAAAGGTTGTAGAACAAAAGTTGTTCGCCTAGACGTCTAGAACAACCCCCTTTCGGCTTAAAAAGGCTTACCCGTTACACATTCTATAATAAATAATAAATCTTATATTGATTTCGACGGCCTATGTAACGCGGTGGGCGAAACTCGGACTGAAACGCAGAAGGTCGCGGGTTCGATTCCCGCCGGGAATAAATATACATGAAATATTTGGGATAGGATCTGCAACGAACTTTAAAGTTGGTTATTTTTGTATGTGAAATAATAAAATAAAATTATTTTTTGTTTAGATTCCACGAGCCGAGTTCTGAAACGGTGAATCAATCTCAGTACCAAGAAGTAAGGATGCGCACACGCATCGATGAGAAACAAGACTATGTTAACGCTTCACAGGTAATGACAATCTTACTAATAAATAAATAAGCCCCAAACACTAGGCTTGTACTATGGGTACTAGACAACGGATATACTACATATAATAGTTTTTTTTTTGTAAATCATACATACATATTATACATAGAAAACATCCAGACCCAGAAACGAACATTTGTGGTCAGCAGAAATATTTGTTCCCGGCGGGAATCGAACCCGCAACCTTCTGCGTTGCAGTCCGAGCATCACCCGCTGCGCCACAGAGGCCGTCAAAAACGTGCCGAAAATTATAAACGTGAAAGTTTGTATGTATGTGACGACCTCTGTAGCGCGTCGGGCGAACGCTTGGCTGCAATACAGAAAGTTGCGGGTTCGATTCCCGCTGGGTGCAAATAGTTATTTATTTGGAAATCCAACAGCTATTATAAAACAGTAGTGATACGGATAAGGAGTTATGCTTAAAAATAAATATTTGTATCTGGTCTGGGTGTTTTTCCATGTATAGTATGTATGTATTTACAAAAGAAAAATAAATATAAGTAGTATATCCGTTGTCAAGTCACCGTAACACAAGCTTAGCAGCTTACCACGGGGCTAGATGGCGCTGTGTGTTGGTCACAGGATTTATTTATTTATGTATGTATGTGACTTTGTGTTGTATTGTGTAGATCTGTCAAACGGAGGAAGTGACGTCACCACTGGGCACGTTCAAACGGCAGAGATGTCTCAGATACAAGCAGAGACGGCCGCGGCCTATACTACGCTCCAAATCTGATATATCTGATAGGTGAGCTGACTTTGGTTTTTGACGCGACAGTGGAACGTCGTCCTGAATTTTTATTTTTACAAAACCTAGTTTTATTGCGTGTAAATTGTTTAATTTCGGCGGCATGTTATCAATTTAGTTACGCGAAGTTCAACGAGTGAAGTGAAAATAAAAATACCAGTGCCACACACGAAATTAGCACATTACAAACAAATGTTCCATGGGGTTGGAGAAAAGTCGTCGCCATTTTTTCTGCAGCCTTGACGCATTGAAAATTATTTCAAACGATTACAGTATAATAGTGGTAGTTCACTATTAGTACGTAAAACTGGCAAAATTGTCCTATATTGCTGACAGAAAGCCATAAAATAAAATATAATGAAATGAGTGGTGGTTAAAATGATAGGTGAGCAACATTCACTACATTTTGTTCTTTGAGGACGTATATTCAAATTCAAAATGTATTTATTAATTATATTAATAATTCATATTTTCCAGGGTCTTAATCAAGTGATTTTTACTTTTATTTTTTTATACTGGATGTTTCGATCATGTTACAATGGTCTCGGTCAGGGGATTCTTGGTTGCGATGAGACATATTGTATTCGTCAAATTCCTCAGATACCGCCGCACGGACGGCCGATCCCCCGCGTCAGCTCCGTGCGAGAACGAATCTCCCCCGTCGTCCGCGTCGGAAGAGTCTTCCCGACTGCGAGCGTTCTTCGAGCGACTCGGGCTTGAGGCGCGCCAGTATGAGGCACTAGTGCTAGCTCCTCCGGACAGCCCAGTGTTCTTCTCGTCGGCCTCCACTGTTGACTCTAACCAGTTACCGGCAACTGCTGACTATACGGTGAGTCACCAATTACCTGCCTACTGACCCAAGCGTTTTGAGTCATGCCAGTACGAGGCACTAGTGCTAGCTCCTCCCGTCAGCCAGATGTTTTTCTCATGGACCTCCACTGCTAAAAATCCGCTAAACCAATTGCGATAAATCTCGTGTAGATTGCTGGACAATTAGAATATTACATAAGTTACTTTTTAATCCTGATTTTCTCGCGGATCAGAACTTACGCGATTGAAATTGCAGGACGTTCTAAATTCGGTGCTCCCTACGGAACTTGAACCCACGACCAGCCCTTCTCTAGCGGAGGTTTCATAATCGTTTATTTTTCTAATAACAAATTATTAAAAATAGACATTACTGTCAATTTGCCGTACTATGATTGTTTCCAACATTTGATATCTACCAGTAACACTATCGATCGGTACAATAATATAGGTTATTTATTTTTTCCAAAAAGACAAGGTTCGCTTCCTGGCTAGGTTAAACAATTTTTCAAAAATCTAATAATGCCATTTCAGTTTTTGTTAAAATCGGGGACGCGACTCTTTTCAGCATTTTTCGCTATCTCCTACAGTTTAGGAAACCCCCCTGAAATCCCATCGAAATGGTTCACCCGGTATACAGGTTATACAAGGTGAACTCTGTATTCAAGTTTTCAAGTTTAGTGGGTAACACTATAAACACTATTGATTTCAGAGAAAACTTGTATTGAAAATAATTCTAGCAGAAAAGTCTAGACCAATAAAAATAAATAAATATTGCACGACATTACACACAGCGCAATCTAACTCCAAACTAAGCTCTTGCTTGTACTATTGGTACTAGACAACGGATATACTACATTTTATACTTTTTTTTTGTAAATACATACATACATATTATACATGGAAAGACACCCAGATCAGAAACAAATATTTATTTTTAAACATAAATATTTGCACCGGACGGGAATCGAACCCGCAGCCTTCTGCATTGTAGCCGAGCGTTCTCCCGACGCGCCACAGAGGCCGTCGACCAATGAAAGTCAAATTACGAAATAAATAAACTTTTTAAGCTAACACGATTAGAACTCATGTTTACACTTTTCCCGGGACTTAATCGCGTGAAATTCAACTTTTTAAATTTTCCTTACCTCGACGTTTCGATCATGTTACAATGATCCTGGTCTCGAGGGGACTGGAGCTGCGGCGGGCGTCGTCCTCTATTTATAACCTCGGTGTACCGGTTAATGTTCGTAATTGTGGGTAGTTACCGAAGTACCCACATCTTCGGTGGTAAAAATTGCGGGTAGCCGCCTTAAGACCCGGAAAAAGTGTTAATATGAGTACGAAATATATAATTAAGGTATATTGTTCAGGTTCAAGGGCCGGGTGGGGTTGTCCAGAAGCCGATCTATCGCAACACGGAGCCGCCGAGCGTCGTCGAACGGAACGCGAGGATCATCAAATGGCTCTGTCAATGTCGTAAAACGCAGATGCAAGCGCCGCAGTGATTCAACAAACTATATACGTATGAAAATATAATAAATAAATTATAAATTAAATGCACATCTCCTAAAAAAAACTAATTCTACCGCGTCGTAGAACTTGAAACACGAAACGTATCCCCTCAGGCTACGTTTTCACCAGAGATTCGGTAGCAGTAATGTCTCTTTCATAATTGAATTCCCTTTGGCATGTCTCTTTTTATTTACCTACATTATGTCTCCAGCATCAAAAGTTCTAAGCATAAGTCTCTTTACCTTAATAATTGTACCAATAATATGTTAGGAAGGATACATTACGCCAAAGGAAACTTATATTCTGGAGACATAGTGTGAACCCCAGGGAGACATCGTCCTAAAATGAACGACATTATTAAAAGCAAGAACCCCTACGGTGTTTTCCTTTTCAAAATATTTTTCAAGCAGTATTTGAGCTTTACTTAGGTACAGATAACTTATTGCTACCGATTCATAATATTGGAGGTCACAATCCCAATCCGCCATCTTTGACAGTTCGAAATGTCAAATGTCAATTTAATTGGCGGGAAAACGAAAAAGTTAAATTAGGTAATCTGTAAATCAGTTGAAAAATTAATGTTAATATTTAATAATATCACATAAGCTAATTGAAATCATTTAATTTATTACTAATGTGCGGTCGCGGTGCAGGAAGTATTATTAACACGACTCTTCGTGAAGAGCGACAGGAATATACTGGGTGGGATTTTTGCACATGTCTTAAATCTTCAATAATCTTCAATAATATCTTCTTAAAAGAACGTCTAGTACAGATTGATATAACCTTGTGTTTAGTATTCAAAGATTTCAACCTATACAAGATGTAACGGGTAAGTCCTTTTAATCCGAAAGGGGGTTGTTCTAGACGTCTAGGCGAACACCTTTTGTTCTACGACTTTTGAAAATTCGAACTTTTTTTTTTTGAAAATTTTGAGATTATGTTTCACTGAAAAAAACAGCTGTTTTTGAAAATAAAGGTAATTGAAGGTTTGATTGTAGTAGACCAAACTACATGAAAGGACAACATAAGGTCAATGACCTCGAACTCTAAGAAACAGCTGATCTTCAAGTAAACTTTACACTTAAATTTTTCGAAAAGTACTTCGAATTTCCAAAAGTCATAGAACAAAAGTTGTTCGCCTAGACGTCTAGAACAACCCCCTATCGGATTAAAAGGACTTACCCGTTACATCTTGTATACATTGTGTTTTGAGAACGCCAGTGTATTTTTTTTTTGGTCCCGTTTTGTATTCTGGACCCTGTATTTACAAAATTCTTCCTGCTCCGGACCATAGAGAGAGATAACCAAAAGTTGCTCATAAAAATTCGTGATTTATAAAAAAATAATATTTAAAATGTAGTTCAATTTATTGATAGCTAGTCTCTGAACTGACTGCGGATTGTCTAGACATCCAGAATCTAGATATATATTTTAGAAAACAGCTGGCATTATAGAATTAAACGGATCAATAATTTAAAATAAGAGCAAACAGATTAGTGGGTACCTATTTACTCTTCAAGTTCGTTTTCAAGTACTTGTATCATAATCACAGAATAAATTATAGAAAAGGGCGCTTTTACTCAGTTTTCTTTAAATGTAGATGGGCAGATCGATCCAATTTAAAAGAATTCAAAGGTTATCCCGAATGAACCTTTGCCGTAGGCATTAATTATCTTATATTACATCTACTTTTAAAGTAAAATGGGTGCTTTGGCTCAAGTATTCATACTTTCATTCAAAAACTTAATTACTAATATATCCTTTTAAGAAGTGGTTTCAAATACTAGTACCTATTACAAAAATACAAAAGGAACTAAAGTCAAATAATTTCTGTATAGGCCATGTCAAATCGACCGTAGAGGGTGCGCCAGATAAGGGCACACAGATGGAGTGCTACTGCCTAAACATCAGGCACAGTTTACCTAATAGTTGGTGCGCCACGTTAGCATAGAACGATGAGTTCCGATTTGAATCACCTGCAGATTTATTTGGCACACACTCTTATTTTAAATCTACTAATTAACCCACATAATAAAACATTAGCCACTTGTCTCTTTTCTCATTTACGAAAAAATAAATTATGGTCTAAGAAAAACACCCAAAATTTCATATTTTTGGTCTCGAAAATGACCGGTAAAAATATTATTAAATTACTTACCTACCTATATTAAATAATTAAATTTAGTCAAAAAATAAATGTTTTTACTGTAACCTACGTCTTTATTATGTGCAAGTCTCGAGCTTAGAATAAAAAAAAGTTATTTCGGATACAAAGAAATAAAATTGAAATAATGTATAAATTACTTTTATTTATTTTATTCGTATAATAATTGTTATTTATTGAAATATATTGTTGAGTAATAAGTCCAAATTGTTTGGGTGTGTTATTTATGTATTTATTTAAGCCATTAACAAAAAAATGGTGAAAATATGTAGTTAGTTTACCTTTTCGGTTAATTACCATAAAATTGTGATCGTTCTACCTTATTATATGAGTTTATACTGGAAGTGGTGTGTTAATCTAAGTTTTTTAAATATTGATACCTACGTGTTCTACTGTCATTTCATCCAAAACAAATGATTATCGACCTAAGGGTAGATCTGCTAATATGTTGGGTACAGAACCTTACGTCCAAGACGTGTTCTAAAGTTCCACCCTGTATATTAACCTGAAATATTAAACCACGATAAAGTTATAAATGACGATGGTTCTAAAATGTAGCACGCCCTAAAAGACGCTGTAATTCCGAATAGAATTTTCTTGAGGTGGAAAGATCACATTTTTATTTTGTTTGACTGGTT
Organism: Idaea dimidiata; assembly: GCA_949358125.1. Taxonomy (NCBI): domain Eukaryota; kingdom Metazoa; phylum Arthropoda; class Insecta; order Lepidoptera; family Geometridae; genus Idaea; species Idaea dimidiata. The sequence goes on along the minus strand of OX442342.1, from coordinate 8,013,391 downwards.
TCATACATTTAAACACCATAGGCTTTAACTCCCTAATTTATAAAACATTATTTACACATGACTAAGTTATGTGACGTTTGTCTCTGTCTGTGAACTTTGAAACTTCATGTGACAGTAAAAGACGAACGATGCAAAGTTATGCAGCGCATTAATTAGCGTTTATAAATAAGGGGGTAAAAGTTATGTAAAATATAATGTTCCTGTTATGGATTTGTCATTTATAGCTATTAAAAGTCTGTATATTAAATTACTAAAGTTATTTAAAGAACTAGGTTAAAAATAGGTATAAGTGAGTTAAGTTGCTCTTACACGGGTAATTCGGTTTCGTTTCAAATTCACGAATTAAATTGCCCTTGTAGAAGCCTCTTTAATGAAATCAAAGTGATACGGGAGCACAAAATGGATCAATATTAGATACGCGATATTTTTGTGCCAAACATACCTATGTCACGGTGAAAAACAGCATCGCTACCAGCTTTGTAGGTCCCTTACTTACTTTAAAAGTAAAGTTTAAATCTCATCTTGTAAAAAATAAATCGTTGATCTTCAGTAAGTAAACCTAGGTCTGTACCTTATTTTTCTTTTTAATATTATTTGAAGTTTTTGAAAGTAAAAAGATTTTTTAAATAAAATTTGATTTATTTGGAGCGTGATTTAGGTCCGAATAAGAAGACCATGGTAACCTTCATTATTCCTATACTTCATTTTTTAATTTCAGACTTTAATCTGACGTTTTAGTACCTTGTATTTGTATTTTTTTTCTATAGAACTGTCAAATCGTTAAAAATGTAGTCTTCAATTACAAAATAGAGAGTCTTGGCGGGAACTCGTTGAGGAGATGTGGTGCTAAATTTTCATTTTTGTGAAACCTAGTTCATATGCGTGCAAATTGTTTAATTTCGGGGGCATATTAATCAATTTAGTTTCGTGAAGGTGTACAAGTGGAATGAAAGTGAAAATCGGTGCAAAACATTGACTTAGTGTTGTCTCCAAGGCTCCGTGAAGATTGTTTGTAAATGGCCGCCGTGTTTACAAATGATTCCCTAGACTTGACTTTAACTATGACGACTTGACTGTTTCGATGCAAATAACTTGCATAATATATTAAAATACATGACACTGGCTAATTTCCTAATGGCCATAATCGGTTCACAACCGATAAGAAATAATAATAATTACAAAATGGAGTATAGGAATAATAAAGGTTACCATTGTCTTCTAATTGTAGGACCTAAATCGCCATGTTAATACATTAAAAAAATTATACTTTAAAAAAACTTCAACAAAAAAAACTTTTTGTATGGTAGGTTTTATATTTTTTGAAGTTTTTTTAAAATTTCTATTAGCAGGACGATTTAGGTTCTGCAATAAGAGACGGGGACCCTCAATATGATCTAAGTACCAAATACAGGATGGGGCATAATAAAGTGCTCTTCATTAGTGTACGAATTACGAAGTTGGTAACTTTGCTGTAGTTTTACGAAATAAAAGGCCTAAAGGCAGGTGACCAGACATTGTTAAGTACTTCCATAATTTATTACCTATTGTATATTTTAAACGATTTCTAAAAAGAAGTAGGTTATACTAGCAAAAGCCTGCGGTTTCTCCGTAAAAAGTAGGTACCTAGGTAGCTTATGAACTGAGAAACATAGTTTCAAGATACCAAATAATACGAATTGTATTCATCAAATTTTGGCCAAGCCGTAAATTACTAGATAAAAAAAAACTTGACCATAAGGGGCGTTTCCTCGCCAATTCCTAAAATCGAATGAATTTCCTAAAAAAAAAGTCGAAGAATGAAGATTGAGTTTGCAGTTACCGCAGTGACTGTTTATAATTGTCTTATTTCTGATGTCACATCTATTGTTAAGCTACGGGCGCATTGCCAGGAGGCTTGCTTAGCGCCTGGAGGCTAACCAGTGGCCTGGCTAGTCACCTAGTGACTCACGTGACATAAAACCAACCGAGGACCCTACAGCGTAACTCCCGACTTCGTTTTGGGAATACAATGCTGTTGATAACGGGGTTGAAAAAGCTACCGACCGCGCAAGAAACTAGCAAAAATAGTCTACGTTAAAGCCATAGACAATTTCTGCTTGCTCCTTGCGCGGTAGTTTTTATCAAAACCCCGTTATGGACAGCATCGTGTTCCCAAAACCACGTCGACGACGTTGAAAAAGCTACCGCGCAAGAAGCGAGCAGAAATTGTCGACGTTAAAGCCATAGACAATTTCTGCTCACTGCTTGTCCGGTAGCTTTTTCCAACCCCGTTGTCGACAGCATCGTATTCCCAAATCGACGTCGAGTTGAACTCGACGGTAGTTACGCGGTAGGGGGGGCTGTTCGTTTACTTGCACCTAGCTAGTCGCTAGGCGTGCCGTTTACTTGCACCTAGCTAGTCGCTAGGCGTGCCTCCTGCCTCCTGGCAATGCGGGGGCAGCCATATGGTTAAGAACAATGGATACAGTTTCTAAGCGACTTGTACTAACCGACTTACAAAAAAGGACGATGTATGTTTTACAGAGAAACCGAAGGCCGCAACCAGTCAAATATAACTATTTATAGAAATAAAGACAATATAATGAAAACGAAGTTTAAAATATATTTTGTGTGTAAAATAATAATGTTTAATTCAATAATATTACTTAACAATATTACGCAACAATTACTAATAATGATTTCTCATAATAATAAATAATTAACAGTTACTGATAGAGCAGTTGATATTCTAAATACGGTAATAAAATCATCGATCATTGACGTAAATTACTTTGTAAGGACAGTAAACAGTGCAAGGAATAATATTATTACCAGACTGCAAGAAAATGGGTTGTTTCGAATATCGTACGGTTGTAATTTTAACTAATTAGCCGACCCTACTAAAAGTTGGATAAGGAATGTCGGTTTCTAAGGGATGTTCCTTCACCGTGCGAGCGATGACATAAAATGTTCTTAGACAATAACCCCCCTTACTTATAAACGCTTGTTAACAGTTAGTTGCATAAAACTCTGTGACATGAAGTTACAAAGTTGACGGACAGAGACAAACGTCACATCATTTTGTCATCTGATAATCATCGTTTATAAGGAAGGGGGTAAGAACTTTTTAACTCACACGATTTGAACTCATATTAATATTTTCCCGGGTCTTATTCGCGTATTGTTATTTTTAAGTTATCTTACCTCGACGTTTCGATAATGTTATAATGATCTTGGTTGCGAGGAGACTCTGACCAAGATATCAATACCTACGCGAATAAGACCCGAATAAATATTAAATAAATAAATTCTGTAACCAACACACAGCGCCATTTAGCCCCACGGTAAGCTGCTAAGCTTGTGTTACGGTGACTAGACAACGGATATATTACTTATATTTACTTTTCTTTTGTAAATACATACATATTATACATAGAAATACACCCAGACCAGATACAAATATTTATTTTTAAGCATAAATATTTGCACCCAGCGGGAATCGAACCCGCAACCTTCCGCATTGCAGCCAAGCGTTTTCCCGACGCGCCACGGAGGTCGTCGAATAAGATAAATATTAATATGAATTCGAGCAAGTTCCTTCAACATTAGTAAAAGTCAAAGTAACAGCGGAAATGACATCAACCAAAATATAATACCACAAAATATTCGGCGTAAAGGAAATTTATAGAATAAACTAATACTTTCTAAGCACCAGTCCTTACAAGGTTATTTACGTATAAGTCTCTGATAATAAGTAATAGGACTTACTTCCGATGTCTAACTTAGATTAAAACAAAAAAAGGTAGATACGTTACTTTAGTCATGGCAAATAAGACTATAGAACTGCGTCAAGCGACGCAAATGACAGAGATAGTAAGACGTTCCAGGCTGTAGCGTGAAAGAGACAGCAATCAATCTCGACGCGACGGAGATTTATCGTGTCATTTGTCGTGACTAAGTAACGTTACCCATTAAAGATGTGTAAGTAATTTTAACGTTTTGTTCCATGCTTTTCAAGCTAAAGACTGTTAAATATGTGTTTCTATGTTTGTGACAGGATAGCCAAATATACCTACATATAGGAACGCCCTGCCTACTTAGCTAAATATTTTCATGTCGTCGGTATTTCAGTATTACTATGATTTCAAATTGTATTGATTACGATTGTAAATAAAAATCATAATTTGTTAGAATTTAATCATGATGAAATATATTGTGGTCGAATTATTTATTTTTGCTGTTTTTTATTTACTATCTTCGTCCTGCGGATTTTGTCGTTTTGACAAAATGAGATGATACTGATACTGTACCCTTAGTGTGAGTTTTTTCGTAAAAAAAACGCGAACGTGATGGTTAGGTTAACGTGTATTTTGTATGGAAACTGGTAACTTCGATATCGTCCGCTAGGGGCGCTTTTTGAGTTTCCATACAAAATACAAAATACGAAAAACCTCACACTAAGGTGGAAATTCTGCCATCACCAAATCTTAAAATATCCCCCATGTTTTTTAACTTTATGAAATACTAGCTGCGTCCCGCGGTTCCACCCGCGTAAGTCCCGAGCCCACGGGATCACAGGATCAAAAATAGCCTATGTTGCTCCTCAATAAGTAATGTAGATTACTAATAAATAAAAAAAAAACGAAATTATTACAGTTGTTTCGGAGCGTGTTTCGTCATATAGATAACTAGCTGCGCCCCGCGGTTTCACCCGCGTAAGTCCCGTTCCCGCGGGAATATCGGGATAAAAACTAGCCTATGTGTTGTTAATCCAGGTCCCCAGCTACCTATATTCCAAGTTTCATCGCAATCGGTTCAGTAGTTTTTGCGTGAAAGAGTAACAACCTCACATACATACATACTTACATACAAACTTTCGCGTTTATAATATTAGTAAGATTTTGCACAAACATGTAAAAATTAAATAGAAAAACTAAATGTGATCTATCTAATTTATACTTGAATATATTGCTAACTATACAGCGTGTTCCGACAATGACCATTTAAGCCGAAAGTGTGATGTCCTAGCTAGGCGAACAACTTTTGTTCTAAAACTTTCGAAAATTGGAAGTAGTTTTCAAAAATTTAAAGTTTACTTGAAAATCAGCTGTTTCTTAGAGTTAGAGGTCCTTATACGTTATTTTGTTCTTTCCTTCAGTTTAGACAACTACAATCAAAACTTTAATTACCTACGTTTATTTTCAAAAACAGCTATTATAACAGTGTCAAAATTTCGAAAAAAAAGTTAGAGTTTAAAAGTTGTAGATCGAAAGTTGTTTGACTAGACGTCTAGAACAACCCATTTCGGCTTAAATGGTCATCGTCGGACAGGCTGTATGTTCGGTTGCACATTACAATCCTACACCACGATTTAGAGGGGGAAAGAATAGTTAGTAAGGGAAAGTTATACATACCCCTCTAAGACCTTTTTCCACCTCTAGGAGAGGGAAATCCGCATGGGCTCCGACACGGGCGGGAAAGATTGCGCCTGCCTATTTAAAATATTCGCCGAAGCGCCTAATACTATAAATAAAAAAGAACTTGTTATTTAGCTGTTTATTTCATATAAAGTTTGATTCCTATATTATAACCTTTTTAATATTCATAATACTAGGAGCTTTGGCGAGCGTGCCCCGGCAGCGGTCGCCATGTCATGTAATCATGTTCTAACATTAACTTAACCTATCCTAGTCAGGGTGCTTTGCATAGTAATTATTGGCGACCATTTTGGTGTAAGAGGGTGGAGAACGGATCCTAGCACGTTCCCTAGCCCCAAATACCCTACCCTACCATAGGATGAATTAGGATGAGTGTAAAAATTTTATCCGTGGGATGAGACGTCATTGAATTAATTCGAAATTACCCACCAAAACAACACTTTTTTTTTTGTTGGCCAACATTGCAAAGGAAACTTTTATTTCTACTCAAATGTAGATGGCAGCACAAAGTAATGCCAACATTAAAACTAAAAAATTAGAAGCTTCGACTAGCTTCGACATGTGGTACCGGAGTAATAGATGGACGACAGCACTATAAGTCCATTCCATCACTATCACAACCAAAATACCAACACAACAATATATTAATATTTCTTATCGGTTGTGAACCGATCATGGCCATTTAGAAAATAGCCAGTGTCAAGTATTATTAATATTTATGCAAGTTATTTGCATCGAAACAGTCAAGTCGTCCTAGAGTCAAGTCTAGGGAATCATTTGTAAGCTCGGCGGCCATTCACAAACACTGTTCAAGGAGCTTTGGAGACAACGCTAAAGTCCATGTTTTGCACTGATTTTCACTTTCATTACACTTGTACACCTTCTCGAAACTAAATGGATTAAAATGCCCCCGAAATTAAACAATTTGCACGCATTTGAACTAGGTTTCACAAAAATAAAAATTTACGAAAAACACATCTCCTCAACGCGTTTCCGCTATACTCCCCCAACAAAATAAAAGTGACAGTTAAATATTGACATATTGTTTCTATTTCTTATCGGTTCTGAACCGATTATGGCCATTAGGAAATTAGCCAGTGTCATGTATTTTAATATATTATGCAAGTTATTTGCATCGAAACAGTCAAGTCGTCATAGTTAAAGTCAAGTCTAGGGAATCATTTGTAAACACGGCGGCCATTTACAAACATTCTTCACGGAGCTTTGGAGACAACACTAAGTCAATGTTTTGCACCGATTTTCACTTTCTTTCCACTTGTACACCTTCACGAAACTAAATTGATTAATATGCCCCCGAAATTAAACAATTTGCACGCATTTGAACTAGGTTTCACAAAAATGAAAATTTAGCAACACATCTCCTCAACGAGTTCCCGCCAAAACTCTGACATATTGTTAATATTGACATTGGATTTTTCGTTGGAATCAGGATCCAAAGGGAATTCATCAAGGAGAGACGTTGTGTTATTAAAGTATCTATTTTGTGTTGTCCGTAGTTTAGCAAAACACCACAGCTCGACGATTTTGCTGATGAAACTTTAGTCTTTTTGCTTTTCAACCGAACAAATGACCAGTTCATTTGAAAAAAAAAAAAAAGTGGAAACCATTACATCTCCACCACACTCCCAAAAGGACTTTGAAGCCTCTCTACCGTACAGAAACAGTCGAATTTGGACACGTACATACCTCACAATTATTGGCACAATTGCAGCCTTATGGCAAGCAGAAGCCAATAAATAAGAAGAAGAAGAAGAAGAAGAGAGGTAGTGTGGTCGTTTGTCTTTTTTTTTTTTTTTTAAATAATACTTTTCAAAACATAACGCCAATGTCATCTAAACCTGACACTTATTCTTTTCCGCTCTATTCTTATTCTCTAACTTTTTTCGGCAAAACTATTTCAAAGTTCTAAAGACGTCATCCATCAAATGAAAAAAAGTTTTTAACAGTGATTCATTTCGTTTTCTTTTACAAAGTCCGTAACGGTTATTTACTTTTTATAATTCGGATAAGTTTGAATAGGCATTAATAAAATTAAAAAATCATATTATTTAAGACAGCTTATCTATGTTCTAGGTCACATTTTAAAATATATCTCATGCTTTCAGATATAATTTTGGCTACCTACTGAAATGCAGGGCACCTTGAGACGAAGTGTCGTGGAGTAGCGACCCCGCCGCTTCCCGAGTGTTCGAGGGAGTTTTAGCGGGAATGTGTTGAGGAGATGGGTTGTTAAATTTTAATTTTTGTGAAACTTAGTTTAAATGAGTATCTATTGTTTAATTTCGGGGCCATATTAATCAATTTAGTTTCCTAAAGGTGTACAACAAACTATTTTTAATAAAATAAAATCACTTGGAAATATTTTTAGCAAGGAAATATATTTCCAAAAAACCCCTATGACAGGATTCGAACCTGCGTCCTTTCGGTAACCAGGCGACTGCTCTAACCACTGAGCTACACAGGAATCACGTGTCATGATATAATTTTTTTATTTATACAAGATGTAACGGGTAAGCCCTTTTAAGCCGAAAGGGGGTTGTTCTAGACGTCTAGGCGAACAACTTTTGTTCTATGACTTTTGGAAAATCGAAGTACTTTTCGAAAATTTTAAGTGTAAAGTTTACTTGAAGATCAGCTGTTTCGTAGAGTTCGAGGTCATTGACCTTATGTTGTCCTTTCACTTGGTCAGGTCACTTTCAGCTTGGTCTACTACAATCAATTACCTTTATTTTCAAAAACAGCTGTTTTTTTGAGTGAAACATAATGTCAAAATTTTCAAAAAAAAGTTCGTATTTTCAAAAGTCGTAGAACAAAAGGTGTTCGCCTAGACGTCTAGAACAACCCCCTTTCGGATTAAAAGGACTTGCCCGTTACATCTTGTATCTACGTATTGAATTGAATTTGAATTGAATTGAATTTATTTATAAATATGAAATCTTACCAAACATTTATTAAATTACATTAGAAATCGGCTCTACACTAAGCACAAGCTTGTATTGCAGGAACTGAGATACTAATACAATAACGCAAAACATTTGATAATAATTCAAATTGTAAATATATACCTTACAGACTAACATACACATAAAATATCCTACTTAATATTATAAATCCGAAAGTCTGTTTGTTTGTTTGTTTGTTTGTTCCCTCTTCACGGTCAAAATTTGCATAGGGATAGTTTAAATGATGTAGAGTATCATAGGATACTTTTGATCCCGAAAATCCCGCGGGATCGGGACTTACGCGGGTGATAACTATTTATTAGATAAAAATTTGCATAGGGATAGTTTAAATGATGGAGAGTAACATAAGATACTTTTGATCCCGAAAATCCCGCGGGATCGGGACTTACACGGGTGATAACTATTTATTGAATGAAAATTTCCATAGAGATAGTTTAAATGATGGAGCGTAACATAGGATACTTTTGATCCCGGAAATCCCGCCGGATCGGGACTTACGCGGGTGATAACTATTCAATGAATGAAAATCGACACAGTGGTAGGGTAATTGATGTAGAGTGGCATCATCATCATTGTCATCGTCATCCTTCGTCATTGTCATCGTCACTTACTAATGAAATACAAACTTTACCTTACTTCACCTATCTACCGCAGTGCAAAAATGGCTGGCTTCAACAGTACTTCAATGGGCGACCGTTTAAGTGTGGATTATTGCATTGCGGTAGGTAGGTGTTCGAACAACGCGGGTTCGCGACTTGCGCGGGTGAAACCGCGGGGCGCAGCTAGTATAGATCTAAAATTAGGTTTTAGGGTTTTCTATCTTCGGTCGCGCTTCCCTAAAGCGCGACCCCAATATTATATCTTATGGGGATTTTTTGGAAATATATTTCCTTGCCAAAAATATTTCTAAGTTTAAAATGCCTTGAGCAATAAAAACAAAAAGAAATACTTATTAAAATAAAATCAGTCAAATAATTAAAGAAACTAGCAATACATGAAACTGAGATTTAAAATAAAAGGGTTGTAAATGTGACGTCACGAAGTTTAGGACCTCTCCCACCCCCTTAACATGTGACGTAATTTATGAATGCTCGCACAAAAAAAACTATAAAACCTATTCCAATGGAACTCGCAATGTAGAGTTTCTCATAGATGCCTAAAGTTACAAATCGATATCCAACTTTCTATCAATATTATAAAGCTGAAAGTTTGCGAACGTGCCTGTATGTTCGTTACTCAATCTCGTAAAAACTGTTGAACAGATTGCGATAAAGCTTGGAATGTTATAGGTAGCTGGAGACCTGGGATAACACGTAGGTATATAGGCTACTTTTTATCCAGATATTCTTACTGGAACGTGACTTCCGCAGGATCCTGCCAGTAGGCACCTAACATACATAAGCATAACACATCACTACACGGTACAAATTGTCGTGTGAATAGTACCTACACCTACCTAGTATGACCACTCTCGATAACATCAGAGTCGGACCAATCACCCAATCAGTCTACATTCTGCGTCCGGACCAACCTGTTTTCTTCTACTCGAGTTGAACGAGCATTTTGTTTACAATATGGGTAAGCTTTATTCTTTTTTAACTTTTTTTAAAATATTTATTAATCATTATTATTAAATATTAGATTTTCGGGTCTAGATCGCGTTAGTTCAACAAAATTATTTTAAATTTAAAAAATAAATTCAAAATTACCCCGACGTTTCGGCAAACGGATTACACCGGCCGTGGACCCGGGAAGACTGGAGTGGCGAGCTTTGTTAAACGGCATTTAAAAAACATTTGAAATTTAACTCAGCAACCTATAATTACCTAATACAAAACAATTAGTACTTACAAAATTTGTTTTATTTTGTCAAGAATTTCAGTTGATTATATTAATAGAATAAAAGTAGAACTAAAAAAAAAAAAAAAAAAATATACGCGACGAATTGAGAACCTCCTTTCCTCCTCCTTTTTTGAAGTCGGTTAATTAAATACAAACTAAGATTAACCTAATTAAAATTTTATCCATGAAAATGCGTGTTTCTTTGTGTCCAGCAGGTATATTACGATTATTCCAATTTCCTACCTAGTTCATTAATTCTTTTGAGTTTAACTCCTGTTTGTTATCTCCTCGTTTAATTCCATTTCAACTATGAAAATGCGTGTTTCTTTGTGTCTAGATAATATTTGTTGCTCTTTCCTCAAAAATTTGAACCGGTTACGATAATTTAGTGTTTTGAATCCCAATATTTACAGGACATCGGGACTAATGGTGTAGGTAAATGTTTTTCAAAATGATATGAAATAGTTTATTTAGGTACCAAAAAAAGAAGATTACAATGGGTTATCAAGATAAACATCAACGATTACACAAATGAATTACTATGAAACCGCAGAGATTAGGAAGTGAAATATTTAGCAAAACAAAAGTAAAACAAAGAGGGTGTGTGTGAGTGTATGTGTTTGTGTGTGTGATCATATGTGAGTGTGTCAGCATGATTGAGGTGTGTGTGGATGCGTATGTATCTATCAGATTTCCAGAGACTATGAGCACAGAATTGTCCACGTCACCCCAAGCTAAAAGAATTTATAGCTTTTAGCTTTTTTGTTCTGTAAAGTTTACTGTAAAATAAAAAAAACTTTATTATAAGTTATAAGACCGGGCCAGGCTTAACCTAGAGCTCATTACTTTGAAGCTCTGTCTAATATTGCATGCAACAATAGATACCTACCTCCCTTTATTTCCTTACCTTGGTACTTGTGCAGAAACAAGTTTGATAACCCCAAGAGAATGATAATTTCGAAATTATCATTTTGACCAATATGAGTGAGTAGGTACCTACAATCTACGCAGATTTATACTTGAACTTTCGCTTCTGCGTGCTATGGAGCTCACGATCTCAGAGGTCTTATTCCTTTGTCACCATGTTCTCGACAGATCAATCTTAATTAAGATGCTAAAGCGATTTTGACAAGCCTACCTACATACTAGGATTTAATTTTGAAACCGCTGCTCTCCACGGTTTTACCTGCGTAGGTCCTGATCCTGCGGGAATATCGGGATAAAATGTAGTCTATGGGTTATTCCAGGTCCCTAGCTACCTATATTCCAAGTTTCATCGCAATCGGTTCAGTAGTTTTTGCGTGATGGAGTAACAAAGTCACATACATATATATATACATACTTTCGCGCTTGTAAGATTTCACAAATTTATAAGAAATTCTCATTTTGAAAATATAGTAGGTACTTACTAACTCAATGATTCTATCGTGTTCGCTATGTTAGTTGCGTTCCACAGTTTCACCCGTGTAAATCCGGATCCCGCGGGATTATCCGAATAAAAAGTAGCCCGTGTGTTACTCGAGATCTCCAGCTAACTGCATACTAAGTTTAATCGTAATCATTTAAGTATTTTTGTCGTTAAATAGTAACAAATTCACATACCAAATTCGCGTTTATAATATTAGTATTTTAGTAGGAAGTAGGAGTAGTAACATCGCGATGAAGGAAAACATCGTGAGGAAACGGACATGTCCAGGGACTCACCACGGTCCAACGACATGGGACATTCGCCAATCCGGAGTAGGCTCCCGTGGCGCCTTACTGTGATGGACGAGTGATGGAAGAAGGCCCTTGCCTTGCAGTGGAACAAATTAACGGGCTGATTATGTGGGTAGGAAAGATAAGCGGACCCCGGGCTCCCGAGGGGGATGCAACCGGGAATACAGCTCGGATGATGATGATGCCACTTGACTCTACTAAAAACTTCATCATCATCAGCCTGTTGTAGTCCACTGCTGGACATAGGCCTCTCCAATTGCACGCCACCCGCCACCCGCCAATGGAAATTTACCTACGTTTAATCAAAAGCTTCTAAAGTGAGGTCAAAATATTTACCTTGATTTGTTTACCTACACGTTATCCTGCGAGACTTGCATCATAATTATTAATCTGCATATTATTATTGAGTTTGCACAACCGAAGTCAAGGACAAATACATTAAAAACAAGATTTATTTACTTAGCTATAAATCTTTTTACTTACGTACCTAAGTAAGGTACATTGTGTAGGTAACTATATGTTACAGAAAATGTACGAAATCCGTCATTGTACATAAATACAATTCCTAAAATCGCCCGGAAATGTGTAAGTTTTTTTTTTACACATATTTACTATAGGAATTGTGTACATTTTTCGGTTATATGGTCGTTGACATTTCCTAAAAAAAGACATATCCGGGTCTTATCGAGACACCAGGGAACCCTTCGAGAGTTATCTCGCAACGCACTCGCACGTTTATGGTAACACAGTCGAAACGTCGAAGTATGAAAATTAAATAAAACAATTATACGACCCGGAAAAAAATGTAAATATGAGTACAAATCGAGAAAGTTAAATAACAGTGGTACAAAGTACAAATATGTAGAGGTACTTATACAGGAGAACTTTATAGCTATAGTTAAAAACATAACACTTCCTTTGGCAGTCGTGTAAAAAGATTGATTAACCACGCCTCGTCGTAGAAATACAGGCAATAATATTAGCTGCACTTGCGTAGGTTAGGTAAGTCTTACTTCTTACTAATCTTACGAGTATCTTATCTTACTTTTTCTTGTGTTATTTATATTATTTAATATTATAAATCCGAAAGTCTGTTTGTTTGTTTATTTGTTTGTTTGTTCCCTCTTCACGGTCAAACGGCTCGACCGATTTTGATGAAAATTTGCATAGGGATAGTTTAAATGATAGAGAGTAACATAGGATACTTTTGAGCCCGAAAATCCCACGGAATCGGGATTTACGCGGGTTATATCTTTTTATGAATAAAAATCGACACAGGGGTAGGGTAAGTGATGAAGAGTGGCATCATCGTCATGGCCATCGTCACCCATCGTCATTGATCGTCATCCACCGTCATTGATCGTCATCAATCGTCATTTATTGTCATTCATCGTCATCGATCGTCATCTATCGTCATCATCATCATCACTTACTGACATACAAACTCTACCTTACTTCACCGCCCGCCCGGTCGCCCGGTCGCCCGGTCGCCCGGTCGCCCATTAAAGCACTTATGATGCCAGGCGCGGTGAGTACTTCCCTGGTCGTCCGTTTAAGTGTGGATTTTTGCACTGCGGTAGGTAGGTGTTCGAACAACGCGGGATCGGAACTTGCGCGGGTGAAACCGCGGGGCGCAGCTAGTAAATAATAAATAACATATTCTGTTAACATCACACAGCGGCATCAAGCCTCAAGGTAAGCTTTACTAAGCTTTTGTTACGGTGACTAGACAACAGATATGAATATTCATTTTTCTATGGTAAATAACATATAGCGGGAATTGAAACCGCAACCTTCTGCATTGCAGTCTTATAAAAGTTCATATTACACTGCAATAAAAAAATACTATCCTCCTATCCTATCCAATCCTATCCTACTAATATTATAAAACTGAAAGTTTGTGAGGGTGTGTGTATGTGTGTGTGTGTGTGTGTGTTTGTTACTCAATCACGTAAAAACCGCTGAGTCGATTGCGATGAAACTTGGAATATAGAGCTGGATACCGGGAATAACACATAGGCTACTTTTTATCTTTGACTTGACTTTGACTTACGCGGGTGAAACAGCGCAGCTAGCTGAAATTATTCCAAAACAAATTGAAAGCTTGGCTCATCTCTAAGGTTTTTTTATAATCTTGCAGAGTTTATCGACAATGATGAAAAATACCTAAATTACAATATCGTTGTGTTAACCTCAGGATTAAAATTTCAATATAAGTAGGTATATAATACTGTTTTAACTTATTGCATGCATGAAATGAGTAGGTACATAAACTGTTAATAAAAACGATATACTATTTTAAAGACCTTTAATGTAAGTACCTACATAGTTATGGCAATAAAACATTCTTATTGAAGAATGTTTATGTAATTATTATGTAACTAGCAGCGCCCCGCGGTTTCACCCGCGGAATTGTAAAACGCGTTAAGTCAGTTGTCACGGGCGCGGGCGACCGAGCGGTTCTCGAGCGGTTGCACTTATTCGTTCATTACCTACTCGGGTTCTACTAATTGGATTTTGATGCAAAGTATACCACGACCTTCCTCGAAATTAGAACTATATAACTGGAAAACCAGATTTCAATCAGATTAGTAGTTTTTAATTGTATTAGGAACAGACAGAGAAACAGACAAACAGACAGACATGAGTTTTTAAATTTATATAATTTTGTTCTACTACTTATCCTATGTCCCCTAGACCACTTTTTTTAAATTTACTTTCAAGTACAGAGGTTTTGTCCTCTCTTCCTTTATTATATGTATAGATAGAAGAATATAAGTATAGATAGATAATGTTTAGTTCAGAGGTCTTCAGTTAATCTAGAAATAATCTACACACAATGTTACTTTGCTGTGTATTACATCAAACGAAGAACCATCATATTACAAACCACAAGTACTTACAGAAAATAAACCGTTCAGATACATTGTTGTGGTCAGGGTATGTCTACAATATACTTACCTATATTTAAATAAAATTAAAAATCCAAAAAGGGGTCCCTACGTAAGGTACCCAAAAGCCTGGCTGCATTGCCTCTTTGAATTGCTATACCAATTCGTTGGCCAAAGTAGCTAACAGCCCTTTTGTCACCCGAAATAAATAATTAATAAAAATTTCTACTATCTATTGATTTATCACGAAAACGGTTCAAGATTTTTTGATGCAAGACATTAACTTACTAACAAGAAGTTAAAGTTTTTACTGTGCGTTTCCGCAATTAGCCGTACAACTGGGCCTCTTTGCGAAACTTTAAGCCGTGGGTTTCCTCACGATGCATTCCACAACGTAAGTGCGATGTTAATAGCGCACATAGAATTTCTTAAAGAAAAAGACTTTGGTGCGTCCGGCCTTCGGAATGAAAGTCGGTGTATCTACCACTAGACGATCACCGCTTTTTACAATTCAAAAGCTTTAAAAAGCGAAAAATGTTTAAACGTTAATTTATCTTGCTTAAATTGGTCAAGGCATATTTCGAGACATATATTTTCAAAAATAAGTCGGTAAATCTCCTTGATTCCCGTGTAGTTCTGTGGTTAGAGCACTAGCCTGGATAGCGAGGGGAACAGTTTCGAATCCTGTCATGGGAAATTTTGAAAATATATCTCCTTGCGAAAATATTTCTATGTTTAAAACGTTTTCGAGAAAAATCGAACGATACCGATAAAATGTTGATACAATTTAGTTCTAGAATAGGTACTTCGTGCCCAAATATCAAGACCTTATTTCAAATTCTTCATCGCTTTATTAACGCATCCTGTTGTGACAAATTTTCACTTTGTCCGGCCCTCATACGGACGTTCAATTTTAAATTATAATTTGTTATAATTTACAGGATCCGCCACGTTCCTTCTAGCTGCAATCACAGTAGTCATCGCCGTGACTTATGCTGACGCTGGCGGTAAGTGTCAGTGATTCTGATTACCGATTATGATAATTCTTGTAGTGGAAGGTAAAAAATAACCTATAGGTACCTACTTGAGATATAAACGGTTTTTTTAATTCAGCCCCTAAGGGTATTAAATTGGGGATGAAAGTGTCTATAGAAATTGGTTCACCGCTTGATCTACAAACTTGAAATTTAACACAGAGGTTGTTGCGGGGTCGTAGGTAAAATATTTTTTTTTTATTCCGCCCCTAAAGGTGTTAAATTGTTGTACATGTTTGAGAGTGTGTTCTTTGTGGTGAGTAGGAATCGACTAAGAAAGGGTTTGTGGAAAATCCCGCGGGATAGAGACTTACGCGCCTGTAACCGGTGGCGCAGCTAGTTCCTAACAACCCGCTCATCATCCATACCGTTCCAGGAACCGGCAGCTGCCCCCTGCCCTCTAAGGTGTACAGCTGCAGTCCGAAATGCGTCGAGAACTACGAGTGTGGTAACGGCAAGGTTTGTTGCCCCAACGGGTGCAACGCCAAGTCCTGCTCCGTGCCCGCCTCGCAGGGTACAGGCACTGGCAGCTCGAGCAAGCATGGAAGTAAGTCAATTCACTACATCTTCATGAGATAAAAAACTGGCAAATGCAGGGTATGATGGAACCCCAAAAAAGAGCCTAAATGAACCCTATAACTAAGGGTAAATGCTCGACTTCATCAGATCCTGGGTGAACTTATAAAAAATATTCCAAGCTAGTGTAGTGCAGCTAGAAATATCCTAAAAAAGATCAGTCTAATTCGTTTCAGAGTTGGATGACAAGGTCGTTTAATTCGCAGATTTAAACAATTCTGCTTCTAGACACGTTAACAATAATTGTGCGCCTGTGATAGTAACGCACGCAATGACGGCATTCGAATCTAAACAGCATACTCGTGCAGGCCTGTTTCCAGTTTCAAATCTTCAGTCTTCAATCAATGTTACTTTGTTTATTTCAGCTGGCGGCACCGGTATCTACTGCGACAACGTAAAGTGTAATCACGGAGAAGTCTGCAAGATGGATCCCCACACCAAGAGGAATAAGTGCGCCAGAAGTTAAAATATTGTATCACTTATGTCTTCGTGTGAAGACTTTATTTATCCAAAAAGACAACACAGTCGGAATCTAAAAGAAAGATATCAAACGGAATATAGTTTGGTTTACACTCGTTTATTTTAAGTTATTTTATCATATCTAATAGTACTTCAAAAGCCCAATTTACATTACGAAACTAGTGTCGTACATTGTAAAGTCACTTTCACAAAAGCAGTGTCGCAGCAGTTACTCGAAGCAATTTTATCTATCATCATCATCATCAGCCTGTTGCAGACCACTGCTGGACATAGGCCTCTCCATTTGCACGCCACCTGGATCTATTTTCGGCTTCTCGCTCCCAGTTTTGCCAGCAGTTTTTTAATCTATATTGCTTCCAATATAACACCAACTATACCAATTATGTTGTAATAGATAATTAGTAGGTAGATAAATAGTACCTGTGTCTACGCATTTTTTTAATGACTATTATATTGCATGCCACTAGTTTCCCAATGCCAATCCAGCTTACACCACCATGGTAAGCTCTATTGTTTACAGTAATTTTGTGAGAATACATAGTTTATCTAAAAATTGATTTGTTTATTTCTTGTATAGCCATTAATGGCCAAGTCAAATACCTTATATACCTCCGTTGCCTTCTTAAGGAAACAAAACAGGTAGTCTTTCATGTTTTCCTCCATGATAATAACACTAATTACCTACATCTTAGCGTTTTTCCTATGACTAATGCTGCCAGCTTCACTCCGACCGAGTTATTTGATCAGCCCGTGGTGGCGCTGGTGCACTAGTAAACTACGAGTAACTGTAAGTCCATGTTTAGTTCCGATTTTATCCGTCCAAACACATAACTCGGTAGCTCTATAAGTAGTACCACAGTTTACCTAGTAGTTGTACGTGTCTTGTACCCTCTTATGTCATCACACATAACTACACCAAACTACTGTTTGTTTTTGCAGTTTCAGTTTCGCATTTGGAGTGAAAACGTGTATTCTAAATTATAATAACAATATCATTTTATTTATTATATTTTATTTTTTTAAACAATGGGTAAGTCATACATAACTCATAAATAATATGATTTACTACATGTCAGTAATTTTTCTAATAATAATAGCTAACCTTTTTTTTGTTCGTCTTTGGCATAAATACATAAAAATAAATAAAAGCAATCAGAAACCTGAGTCAGAGAACTACCTAACCTTTTCAGTAAATAATTATAATATAAATGTTTTTCAGGTGCAGAAAAATCAATCATTTTTATATTATTACTAGCCATAGTGGGAATTTTAAATGTTGGTAAGTCTTATTATTTACTTATATCGAAAACCATATTTAGAGTTCTATACAATCCCTGATAACAATACCTATAGAAAACTTTCTAAATTTAATTATGTTTCTAAACATAATTCGCTTTTCCATCTAGGCTTAAACGTTGTGTCTGTGCGTATAGGTACATACAGCCATAATGGACAGCACTTATTCTGCTATTAGGTACTTATTTTTTTTTATTACAAATGCCGCTAACCTGGCATTAGCCATGTACATCAGCCAAGCATCGTACACAGTACACACCGTTCCATCTTAGAAGCTGCAGCGGTCTACGTATCGAACCACGTCCTACAGTCCGCTTGGCGCTGCGACTTAGGTTGGTGGTCGGTAACAAGCCACGGCCGAAACCTCCCACCAAGAAACCCCTTAACCCTAACTTCCAGTGACAGCCAACCCTCGCTGCCCGCCCTCATCGCGTCTACCAGCCAAGCCGGCCTGTCTTCAAGACCACGACTGCCGCACCGGTATTTGCTGTCCCAACGGCTACGGAAAGAAATCCTGTACCGATCCCTTACCATATAACATGAAGGGATATGATATTAAGTGTAAGTAGTTATTTAATAGACCATCTTCTGCCCGCGTAAATCCTTCAGTAATCAGAATTAGGATAGAATAAGAATACAGGATTGGGTTATTTTTAGGATTCAATTAGGATTATCCCGTCCCCCACAGTATGTTTATCAATTATCATATCTATAGATTATGAGAGGAAACAGTTTAATACAAAATTGAAACTCACCTCACTTTCAAGGGTTTACCTTCTCCTGTATAGCAAATCGGAGCCAAAACCAAAATCAAAACAAAAACCGAGGGAAACGGATAAAAAACCCGAAAACAAAATGATAAAAAAACAAATATAATACGGATAAGAACATTAAAACCGACGTCGTAGTCAAAAATAAAAATAAATTAATCCTAAACCAAAGCCAAGGCCATAATACAAATCCAAAGTAGGTCTTAAATTCAATTAGATCGTACGCACGAAGTACCTTAATTCCTTACGCGCCCGGCCGCACCTATCAGAATAAAAAGATACTTAGACCACTAAGAAATCCACAGACTTAGTCATAAACTCTTTTGTGACTCGTATTCACAACAGGCGGCCCCAAAGTCCCGTATACCTATTTCAAACCCCCTTTGCATTGTCCTTAAAAACAACTTTATACTTTTATACCCAATTTAACACCCTTAGGGGCTGAATAAAAGAAACTTTTTAGTATTTCACCCACGTCTATCTCTGTTAAATTTCAAGTTTGTAGATCAAGCGGTGAACCCATTTTTATAAAAAATTTAATTCCCAATTTAACACCCTTAGGGATTGACTTACGATCTTAGGTTACCCTTAGGGTTTACTTAGGACTCTCAGCAATCTCTTTGTCAAATTTTAAGTATGTTGACAAGAAGATTCTTCAGCCACGATAGGGTCCTGAATTATAATAAATGATGTCTACGCCGACAAAATCTTGTATCTGTGGCGCGGTGGGAAACGCCCCAACTGAAACAAAAAAAAATGCTGACCATAATTGTTTCTGGTTCTGGGTGTATTCTATGTATCACATTTAAGTATTTACAAAAGTATAATATGTAGTATAATCCGTGTCTAGTACCCATAGAACAAACCTAGCGCTCAGTTTGGGGCCAGATAGCGCTGTGTGTAATCTCGTGCAATATTTATTTCTTTTTAGCGTCACTATAAATACACGGAAAGAGGTGCGGAGGTCAATCTCTATAGGTTGGTACTATAATTTAAGTTACTCTAGGCGATGTGTGAATCATCTAAATTAGATGTAAACACCAATTTAGATGCGATAACAAAGATTTATTAGACTTCTGATGCCATCCATACCTACTGATAATTCGCAGGTAGGTATCGAGGTACTTTAGGTAGCCTGTCTGTGTACATCTTATCTTATCTTGCTAATATTATAAACGCGACTCTTTTGTTACTCTTTTACGCAAAAACTAAAAACTAAACCGGTTGCGATAAAACTTAGAATATAGGTAGCTAGAAACCTGCAATAACACATAGGCTTTACATAGGGTACTTTTTATCCCGATGTTTCCGCGGGAACAGGACCAATGCGGGTGAAACCGAGGGGCGCAGCAAGTCGTTTATAAGTAAGGGGGCTAGTCATGTTTTCACTACGAAAGAAGTGTCGCGAAAGTTACATAGTCAACTTCACAAAAAATTTGCTTGACACTAGCTATATAAAAAAAATCGTTGATGCTACGCATTTTTTTTTGCAAAGATGACTATAACATTCGTGACAATAGTTCGGTAATGAAAACACGGATTAGTAGAAGCCTAATCTTCACTCTATTTGTTGCAGATGGTGGCCCCGGCGTATATTGCAACGGTGTGAAATGCATGCCGTACGAGTCGTGCAAACATGATCCTTATACCAAGAAACTACGCTGCCAAAAATAACGAATAATCATATTATTCTTACCCTCTCGGATTCAAGGAATGCCTACAAAAACGCGACCTAAATTTGAGTTCTCATCAACATCATCATCAGCCTGTTGCAGTCCACGGCTGGACATAGGCCTCTCCAATTGCACGCCACCTACGTCCTACTTTCGTCGTTTGAGTTCTACTTAAACAATAGCCAACCTCTCAAATTCAAAAATTTTTAATAATAGAAGCTGCTTAAACACGATTTAAGTAGTTTCAAATTTTAAGCAGCGTTTGTATCCAGCCTTTATATAGACATTTATGAACTTACTTATGAAATGATTTCCTGTAAAATGACAGATTTTTATCGATGGTAACTTTGACGATTGTTAAAAATCCAATGTGCCATTTATCTCACTAACCTTTAACGATCAATAACTTTAAGTTAACGAGAGTTATTAGTTGGACTTTATAAATACCTATTTAATAGTTACTTATAGATTTTTTTAAATTGAATAAATTATATTATGAAACCTTACTACCTTTCATTAGCATTACTAATCCTACCTAAGCTACCATGACGTCTTATAAGACGTCGCAAAGTCGCCGCGTTGTTAATCAGCTATAAAAAACATCAAATAATTAAAAAAAAATGTTTGATAATTTGGAGGTATGAGGTGGTGTATACCTCCAAAGGGAAGATTTTCCACCGGGCAGGTGGTTTTGCCGTGGACTGACGATATTTTGTCGGTAGTTGTACATGAGCTTATCTCTGAAAGAAAGTTGATATCGCGATTCAGGATTTCATACTAGTAACGCCATCTAGTAGGGACTGTGGGCGACCGCCACATGTAATATGTTTTTGTTGCTTAAGGCATAGTTTACTAGAAATATTTTAAAGGAAAAATTCATCTTTAAAATCCCGCCGCAAGTGAATTTTTGAAGATGAATTTTACCTTTGAAATATTTCTAGAAAAAAAAATGGAAACCAACTTAAAAAAAAGATTTTTTTAAATTATCATTGGTTTTAAAAGTAGTTGGGGTATTTTTGACCGAACGAGCGAAGCGAGTGAGGTCCAGTGTAGACGGGCCTGGCGCTTGTATCTTTGTATGTTTGTTCGACGATAACTTGAGTATCGTTCCTTCGGTCTTCATGAATTTTGGTATACGCGTGGTTTAGGTCAGTAGAATTTATGAGTTCGAAGATGAGCTGAATCGGTAGGGGGGTTGGGGAGATAGGGGGTCGTGAGGTCTCAGTTCGGGGCGAACCCCTAGTTTAAAATTGACTTTATATTTTTGAGCGACAAAAGGACGACAAAGCAACGACAAACGATCTTGATAGCGCGGAATATAATAAACAGCGACCATTTTAGACGATATTCCTAATGGACCGAACGAGCGAAGCGAGTGAGGTCCAGTGTAGACGGGCCTGGCGCTTGTATCTTTGTAACTTTGTATCTTTGTATGTTTGTTCGACGATAACTTGAGTATCGTAGCTCCGATCTTTATGAATTTTGGTATGCGCGTAGTTTAGGTCAATAGAATTTATGAGTTCGAAGATGAGCCGGATCGGTTGGGGAGATAGGGGGTCGTGAGGTCTCAGTTCGGGGCGAACTCCTAGTTAAATACAGATTTAATAACTAGTAGTTATAACATTAATTAGTAGTTGTTACATAAATTCTATTGACCTAAACTACGCGCATACCAAAATTCATGAAGATCGGAGCTACGATAGGTACTCAAGTTATCGTCGAACAAACATACAAAGATACAAAGTTACAAAGATACAAGCGCCAGGCACGTCTACACTGGCAAATCGTACAATTATAAGCAAAGCGTAGGTATCTTCTTAAGAGCGGTGTTGGTGTAGTGGCAAATACCCCGACTTTCATTTCGAAGGTCGTGGTTTCGAATCCCGGCTTACCGCGCACCAATGTCTTTATCCTTGCGGAAAAGTTATGTGCGTAAATAACATGGCTCATACAGTGAAGGAAAACATCGTAAGGAAACCCACGGCTTAGTTAGCTACAGAAGTATTGACCAGTTCTTGCCTCTGGGCATGGCTGACTAGGCTGGGAGGATGGTATAGGTGCTGGGCAAGCCTACTCCACCTATCAACGTCCCGGGCATTACAGCGCCATAAATAGCATGGATTTATAGTTGCCTGCGTTGTATAAATCATCTAAAATTAGATGAAAAGGTAGATATTTTCAACTGTTAATTAGTACTAGGAGTTCGCCCCGAACTGAGACCTCACGACCCCCTATCTCCCCAACCCCCCTACCGATCCGGCTCATCTTCGAACTCATAAATTCTATTGACCTAAACTACGCGCATACCAAAATTTATGAAGATAGGAGCTACGACACTCAAGTTATCGTCGAACAAACATATAAAGATACAAAGATACAAGCGCCAGGCCCGTCTACACTGGACCTCACTCGCTTCGCTCGTTCGGTCAAAAAGAGTTCTATTTTATCCTTTGGGACCTTATAACCACCGAAAGACGGAACACCTATTTTACTTAACATAATCGCTTCTACTCCTGCCTATTTTTTCGTAAATGGTACAGCAATTGTTGGTAATTTTCCAAGAACTTTAGCGCAACCCTAGCACAAGCAATTTTTTTGCAACAAGCAATCATCTAGCCCCGTGTGGTAAGCTGCTAAGCTTGTGTTACGGTGACTAGACAACGGATATACTACTTATATATATATTTCTTTTGTAAATATATACATATTATACATAGAAATACACCCAGACCAGACAAATATTTATTTTTAAGCATAAATATTTGCACCCAGCGGGAATCGAACCCGCAACCTTCTGCATTGCAGCCAAGCATTCGCCCGACGTGCCACAGAGGTTGAATAAATTATTAATTAACGGGGTATTTACCATGTTTATTTTTGTTTTACGTTTTTTCACACGGAGCTCGATATTTCGCCAGTAATTTCAAATTGCTTGTTAACGGGACCCTAATAGTTTAAATCGTAATTGTTAAACCTATTCAAAAATAAATAAAACAGGACAGAGGCGAGGTTGAGGCGTGGTTGAGACTTTTAAATTATATATAACTAGCTGAAATGGAAATTACCCGCGGTTTCACCCGCGTAAGTTCCGTTGCCGCGGAATATCGGGATAAAACGTAGCCTAAGTGTTATTACCGCTATCCAGCTACTAATATTCCAAGTTTCAATCGGATCAGCGATTTTTACGTCATTGAGTTACAAACACACGTACAATTATATTCATAAACACACATACTTTCAGCTTTATAATATTAGTAGGATAGCTGTCCTGACTTTAACAGAAATCCAGTCACATTATAGTTTTCTTTGATGTCCAATTGTTTGACCATTGCTGAAATTAGTCTAAAGACCAATTCACGCCAGTCTCATGAAAACAACGTCATTCATGTTTAAATAATAAATAAAGTACCAACTGCCTACTTATTATTCTTACCTAATTTATTTAATTCTACTCAAAATATCAGCATATTGTAGATTTTTTATTGTAGTCATTAGCCCCCTTATTTATAAACGCTAATTAATGCGCTGCATAACTTTGCATCGTTTGTCTTTTACTGTCACATGAAGTTTCAAAATTGACAGACAGAGACAAACGTTAAATAACTTATAGTCTTGCGTAAATTATATTTCATCAATAAGGGTGTAGAAGTGTAAAAAATGTACCGAATTACTTAAACCTACTAGTGTACCTATCTACTTTAGGCCCCTATACGAGCTAAACTGAAAAAAAAAGTCTTTTTTTTTCATATTTCATTTTTATTTAAGAAATATTGTCCTTTTTTTTCAATAACACTTAATACGTTTATTTTTTCAAAACAGATTAAATTCGGTGTATATTTATTTCAGGGATTTTAATTTTAGGGGTATATACATACGAGCTAAACCGAAAATCCCTGTCGGATACATCTAAAATTGTAGATTATTTTCTGACACAATGGTTTAAAATATTTTCGTTTGTAGCGTTTGTAAATGACATCGTTCCCTACATTTTGGTGTCGTTTCAAGACCAAACTGCTTATTGTTTCGAAGCCTTAAGACATTTGATACAAAATAGTAGTTTATGCACCGAGGTACTAAAGCCCTGTCTTACATAGCGGGCGTCATATTGAATCCAAAGCGTACGAAGGAATCTAGAGAGTCAATTAAAGTAACTTTGTAGAGCAGTAGGTGTGTAAATATTTTTTTTTGTCTAAAATGTGCTAAGGCTTCAGCACCTTTTGACATTTTTATTTAAAAACTACACCTAAATGTAGGGAAAAATGTCACTTACTAATGCTACAAACGAAAATATTCTAAAACAATGCGTCAGAAAAAAGGTCAACAATTTTCGATGAATCCGATAGGGATTTTCGATTTAGCTCGTATGTCAAGTAAAATTAAAATCCCTGAAATAAATATAAACTGAATTTAATCTGTTTTGGAAAATTAAATAATATTTCTAAAATAAAAATAAAATATGAAAACAAGACTTTTTTTTTAAATGTGAAAGGACCTTTAACCCTATTACTTACTATCTCTTTCTGAATAATTTCTCTTTGTTTAATCGAAAGTTCAGAAATCATCAATAAACACAGATATTATATTATTGATCCATAATTTACAAGTGAATTATTAACATGCAGCCCGATTAAGGTAAGGTCAGAATATAAGTTACTACAGTTACTCAATACATAGGTGGGGAATAATAATGTTGGTGAACTTAGCAGAGCATTGTCCAGCAGATCAAAAAATAATGTGGGATGTACTTCTGAACTGAGGAAGGTACTGACAAACAGGAAGACCAACAATCCCAAGGTGGCGTTGGGTTTAGCGAGAGGTAAAAGTGTCAGCAGAGCATATCTGAAAATCCAAGTAATGAAAAATTTGAATGTCGTTATTTCAAATTCAAAGTATGGGAGAGGCTAGAACTCATGCTTTTGTAAGGGCCAGTTCTACCTCTTACAATTCGAGCTTTGAGTCCAGCAGTGGTATTCTCTAATGTAACAGCCCGACGATGTTTCAGTGTTGAATCTGAGCAAAACGACGCATGATTCGATGCTAAAACAGCGTCGACTGTTACATTAGAGAATACCACTGCTGGACTCGTTTACTTGGATGATATTATGGTATGCTTTGCTGAGACTTGAATATGAGTTTAGTTCAGTTACAAGACCAGCTGTGGTATCATGTAATTAGCATCCACCGCTACTGGGTGCTAACTTGCAGTACGTTGCTGCTTTGACGTAACGTGGTTGTTACCGGTGATTACTTCAAAGCAGCAATGTAAAATACGAAATATATTTTTTGACAGTAAATAGCATATGTGGTAGTGGTATCATCTAATTGGCATCCACGCCAATTAGATGATACCACAGCCGAACTATTTCTAAAAAGTATCAGGAACAGGATTAACAAACATAATATTTTTATATATTTTTCTGTTAACCATTATTGCCTCACTTTTGGGCAAAGGTGTACAACGACAGCTGGAATACTTGAAAGCCTGAAAGCACGAAAGCACGAAATCTCGGAAACTCAAAAGCTTGAAAGCTCCAAAACTCGACAGCTCGAAAGCTCGAGAGCTCGACAGCTCAAAAGCTCTAAAACTCAAATGCTCGAAATCTCGAATGACCGCAAGCTCGAGAGCACGAAAGCACGTAATCTCGAAAACTCGAAAGTCCCAAAGCTCGAAAACTCGACAGCTCGAAAGCTCGACAGCTCAAAAGCTCTAAAACTCAAAAGCTCGTAATCTCGAATGACCGCAAGCTGTAGAGCACGAAAACACGTAATCTCTAAAACTCGTAAACTCGGAAGCTCAAAAGTCCGAAGGCACAAAAGCACGCAATCTCGAAAACCCGTAAGCTCGATAGCACGAAAACTCCAAAACTCGAAAGCTCAAAAGCTCGTAAGACCGAAAGCTCTAAAGCACGAAAGAACGGAATCTCATAAGCTCGACAGCTCGAAAGCACGAATGCACGAAATCTCGAAAACTAGAAATCTCGAAAGCCCGAGAGCTTGGAAGTCCGTAAGGTCGAAAGCATGTAATCTCGAAAACTCGTAAGCTCGATAGCTCGAGCACTCGAAACCACCAATTCTCTAAACTCGAAAGCTAGTACACCCGAAAGCTCGAAAGCACGTTAGCAAGAAAAGTCGAAACCCGATAGCTCAAAAGCTCGAAAGCACGTAATCTCAAAAACTCGAAAGACCGAAAGCTCGAAAGCAAAAAAGCACGAGAACTGGTACACTCGAAACCACGAACCCAACTCGTAAGCACGAAAGCACGTAATCTCGAAAACTCGTAAGCTCGAACACTCGACACCACGTATTCTCTAAACTCGAAAGCTCGTACACCCGAAAGCTCGAAAGCACGTAAGCAAGTAAACTCGAAAACTCGAAAGCTCAAAAGCTCGTCAGACCGAAAGCTCGAAAGCACGTAATCTGGAAAACTCGGAAGCCCGAAAACTCGACAGCAAGAAATCTATAAAAATCGAAAGACCGAAAGCTCGAAAGCTTGAGAGTTATTTATCGGGTTTATTCGCGTTTTATTTATGTTTTTAAACGAACAGAGCTTTCGCCAACTTTACAGTTGGCTCAGTCAACCTTGAAAAATCCCAACTGGTATTAGAATTAACCACCTGTAAAGTTGGCGAAACCTCGGTTCTTTTAAAAACATAAATAAAACGCGATTAAACCCGATAAATAAAGTGTCTTATTATGCAAAATCGCGGAAACCATAGAAGAAATTAAATTAGTCAAAGCAAAAAATAATCATGTCAATATTAGGTAAACTTAGATATAAATTCCAATAAAATTATTTAAAATAAATAAAAAAATTAAATATAGGTTGTGTTGTGTCCTATATAAGTATTTAACCTAACATGTCAACAAGATTCATTAACTTATAAATCTCTTTTGTTCTAATTTTGCTGACGGTACGTTATTTCGTCTCCCTGACTTGTATAGTCGATATTTTCTTCAGTACCACCCGGCTGTTCGCAAAGAATCAAGCTTAGAACGCGCGTTAATAATATAACAATTTCGAAAACAGAACGTCGAACAAAGAAAAAAATAAAACGGATTTTTTTTATTTTCCTGGTGTAGAGTTTCCGAAAAAGTCATAGCAAAGAAGATTATTAAAAAAATTTTAAAGACTGTTTTTAATTTTTTTGCCCAGATAAAGAATTAAAAATAAATTGTTTTCAAAAATGGAAAATGAATTGTCGTAGAAAGAAGAAAAAAATAGTACCTACTAAGATTTTTTAAATTTCAAATTTAAAAAGTTTGATATGATAACAAAAGATGTTTATAACGTATTTTTATCACTATTGGAATTCATCAGAATTAGTATTAATTAAAAGTTTTAATATAATAGTCTTTAATACCTAATGATTGATTGAAGGTAGTACCTACTAGAAATAAATAAAATTCGAGAACAATTTATAAGATAGCACAAAAAGCTAAAACGCACCGACCTAATAATTTCAAAGTTTATTCTATAATATTAATGTACCTACCTATCGATCATACCTCCACAATTAATGTCTGACTCTATCAAGTTGCTACCCAATATGTAGACAAAAATCGATACATTTCCAATATTCAACGAAGGGTGCATCATAAAAGTTGTAAGCTGCAATTAGTCAGTCAACATCAAGTCTTATTATAGCTTCGATAACAATAAATGTAGAGAGGTGTTGGTCACCGCTAACTAAACTATGTTTAGCTTAGCTTTGCATAGTTGAGCGGTTTTCATACCGGGATGTGTCACCGCAAACTTATGGTTGTTTTGTTTCACGAAATAACGAGCTAAGATAAAGTAATTTTGTCAAAGGTTTTCGCAATTTTTCATAATAAAACACCATGTTTTCCGCGTTTAACTCGCGTTTCATTTATTAACAGCAATGTTGCAATGTTGTACCGAAGTTTCACCGTTTTACAGACGGTGTCTTCAGGGCAG
Source organism: Idaea dimidiata (assembly GCA_949358125.1). NCBI lineage: Eukaryota > Metazoa > Arthropoda > Insecta > Lepidoptera > Geometridae > Idaea > Idaea dimidiata. Next base: position 7,984,773 of record OX442342.1, on the reverse strand, counting down.
ACTGATAATGGTAAAGTAAAACACGACAACTGACTGTGACTGTTGTGTTTTATTACCATGCAAAATTGCGAAGAAATCACTAAAGTTTAGTTGGGAGGGATGGTGACTTGATTTAAATGGTTTATTACATAGAAATAAACTTGACCATTAAAAACATCGTTTGAAAGTTGTCGTTAACAATAATTATTATACTTTCTTAAAGTACAGGATGTCCATGGAATGAGTTATTTAATGAGATGTTATAGGCATCCGTAGAGGTGAAAAAAAATACTTTATAGTTTATTTATATTTTAAATCTTATATTTAAAAATTACCACAAAATTTCATCGTGATTTTATGATATAGATATTTAATTGTGATAAAACTGATGCTGTGACAAAAAAATAATAATTTAATTTTAGTTTAATTCTAACCCATGAGTACAATTTTGTATTCTGTGCCCATACAAAGATGGCTACCAGTACCTCAATGAACGGTGAAGTGAATGAATCTCGGTGCGGGCTGTGGTCTCGACTGAGGTGGTCACGTGGCATGTGCGCTAGACTCTGTCGTCGACGACGTCGAGTAGCACCGGCCGACACCAGCGGTAACGTCAGGTGAGGAACTAACTGACTTTACCATCGTCCTGTGGGAAGTGAATGAATGAATCTCGGTACGCGCTGTGGTCTCGACTGAGGTGGTCACGTGGCATGTGCGCTAGACTCTGTCGTCGACGACGTCGAGTAGCGCTGGCCGACACCAGCGGTAACGTCAGGTGAGGAACTAACTTACTTTACTATCGTCCTGCGGGAAGTGAATGAACCTCGGTGCGCGCTGTGGTCTCGACTGAGGTGGTCCCGTGGCATGTGCGCTAGACTCTGTCGTCGACGACGTCGAGTAGCACCGGCTGACAATGTCATGTGAGGAACTAACAGACTTTACCATCGTCCTGCGGGAAGTGAATGAATCTCGGTACGGGCAGTGGTCTCAACCTGATGATAACTTTATTTGTATAAAATAAATAAATATTACAGGAATTTGTACACATCGCTATCTAAACTAAGCTTAGCTACTAGTACTACTAAACAACGGATATATCTAGGAGGTACTTTTGGAAAATATGTACATAGGTACCTACATACATAAATGTCGTCGAAATGAGTGGACCATTCACACGATGCTAAGGTTTAAGCCTCTCTACCAATCAATTATTAGACAATTCTAATTGATAGATAGATAATGTATGATTAATAGTCGTTGCTTTAACTTACAGTCTTCAAGCGAAACGACTCGGAAAACGGCACCGTATGACCAAACCCTAAAGCCCCCATTAATTAACGTGGAGTAGTAAGGCCGGAGTAGTGAAAACATGCTTTGTCTCTTTCCGTCACGAGAACTTAATCCAAAGTTGAAACTAAAAACGGTACCTACCTAGGTACCTACCTACTACATCATCGAAAAAAAAAGTGGAATAACTACTCCGACTTTACTCTCATTTTAATAATAAGGATTAGTAGCCTTATTTATCCACCGAAAGCCTTTTAAACAAATTTCATAACCAAATCCACCCAGTTCTTTGTTTTATAACTAATCCTTTATTCTGGCGATACGAAGTTCGATACGACAACGGGTTGTCGTGTCAAACCCGCCAGCCCACTCGATCATTTCCGTCAGGACACGAAACTCGGTCACGACATGCCTCTGCAATTATAATCAGGGCGTCTAAAATGGCGGTCAAGACGATTCTACAAGCAACTTATTCATATTCATTTATTGATAACTTAAGTTACACGTCATTTATCAATCAATTTACATTAGATTGGGTATACAATTCTATTATTAAGGTAACATTACAGCATAATCTTATGTCAAAATCTTAAGCATAATCAATCTTATCATTTGGGATTCATGCTGGCTTCCAGGTTTAGCTAAAACTTACAGTCGACGACCTCTGGCGCGTCGGGCACCAGCTTGACTGCAATGCATAAGGTTGCGGGTTCAATTCCCTCTGGGTGCAAATATTTTTGCTTAAAAATAAATATTTGTATCTGGTCTGGGTGTATTTCTATGTATAGTATGTATGTATTTACAAAAGTAAAATAAATATAAGTAGAATATCCGTTGTCTAGTCACCGTACCACAAGCTTAGCAGTTTACCATGGGGCTAGATGGCGCTGTATCTTGGTTACAGAATTTATAAAATTTATAAATTTATTTGGGGTTCATGCATGGCTTCCAGGTTTTGCTAAAGCTTATTGTGACATTGTACTTTTAATACGTTCCGGCGCGGTAACGGCTTTTTCCGATTTTCGTAATGTGCCAAACCGACAGTACGGCCGTAGCCGTTCTATTTTGAAACTATGTTCTTACTAAACACTGCTACTGCAGAATTACTTTTATACATATGATTTTAACGTAGATCTATTTGTCTAATCTTTAAAGTTGAAATTCCATTGTTTTGTGGTAAAAAGAAAGTTGGTAATGGCCTCTCAAAACTTACCTACTTACAAGCATTACACAGTGACAGTAGGTACGGCTGCCGCCGTAATAAATATTATGAAGCTGCATACTAAAGTGAAGTTAGAATCTTGCGAGTGACAAGATGAAATTTAGAAAGAGATCTACTTTTTAGTCTACCTAATTTATGGGCAGGTGTATAGTTTTATTTTTATTAATCATCATTGATGTGATGATGAATAAGTAAAAAAAAAAATGAATGAATGAATGAATGTCATTTAAAATAATAACAGAATAGCTTGCAGAATCTGCTGAACCATTTTAGACGCCCAGGGGTACCCAATCCGAATACCTATAATATCGGATTGATACTTGTGGGGCTGAGCTGCGTGGTTTATGTATGAGAGACGTAATTATGTTTTTTTTTATATTCATAAGTCCATCTGACGACCTCTGTGACGCGGCGGGCGATGCCCGGACTGCGACGCAGAAGGTTGCGGGTTCGATTCCCGGCGGGAACAAATATTTCTGCTAACCATACATGTTTGTTTCTGGTTTTGGTTGAATTTTATTTACAAAAAAAAGCATAATAATTATGTAGTATATCCGTTGTCTATACAAGATGTAACAGGCAAGCCCTTTTAATCCGAAAGGGGGTTGTTCTAGACGTCTAGGCGAACACCTATTGTTCTACGACTTTTGAAAATTCGAACTTTTTTTTTGATAATTTTGAGATTATGTTTCACTGGAAAAACAGCTGTTTTTGAAAATAAAGGTAATTGAAGGTTTGATTGTAGTAGACCAAACTAAATGAAAGAACAACATAAGGTCAATGACCTCGAACTCTAAGAAACAGCTGATTTTCAAGTAAACTTTACACCTAAAGTTTTCGAAAAGTACTTCGAATTTTCAAAAGTCGTAGAACAAAAGTTGTTCGCCTAAACGTCTAGAACAACCCCCTTTCGGATTAAAAGGGCTTACCTGTTACATCTTGTATAGTAGGTAAAAGCCTAGTGCTTACACAGGATACAGGATAATATTATTATAGTGCTAAGTTTGGCGCAGTTGCCCACGCCCCCTTTTGACTATAACAAGAAATTCCCCCCTAGTGGCTCGATTCTCGTAATGAAGTTAAGGAAAATTTAATTTCAGTTACAAGAATGACACATATACTATTTATTTGACACATTTCTTATTGAAAATATTGTGTCATTCTTGCAACTGAAATTATGCTAAAATGAAATTTTCCTCAAATTCATTACGAGAATCGAGCCACAGGCTTTATACTCAACTCAACAACATAGGTGCCCGCGCCCCCTAAAAAGGTCCATGCGCCCCCCACTTTGGGAAACGCTGCTCTAACTTGACCTAACGACTGCTAGAATCTGCTACCAACTGCTGAACCTGCCTTCAGAAGCACGGAGGGCTAGAGAAAATGATTTTTCAATACACTATTTTCGGTCACCTATCTAAGTAATGACCGCACCAAGCGTTGCTCAACCCGCACAACCACGTAAGATCGGCAGGTGTAGCTAGGCCAATGAGCTCTTCCAGGTACAGGTACAGTACAGGTAGGGTTACCGTGAGGAACAGGCAGAAACATGAAAAAAAAAAAACCTAAAATATATTTCACAATCCGGAGATTTTGAATAACCCCTTTCAGGACCCGCAGAAGTCCCGATAACGTGAAAGTATTGGGATAAATATTTAACTCATCGTCATCAATCATCAGGCGATCGGTCTGTTGCAAACTTGTTGCAACCGAGTGGCGGCCGAACAATGGACAACGAAGCTCGGGCCCGGCCGACGCTCGTGGCGGTTTAATATAAATCATCTCTTAGGTGTACGCGAACGGTAAGAAGTCATGGACCCCGGAAGGAACTCACAGTAGTAATCTGGATCAGCCAACAGAAAAAAGAAAGTCTTCCGACTAACCGCGCTACGATGATCGTTTGTCGTTGCTATGTCATCCTTTTGTCGTTCAAAAATATAAAGTAAATTATAAATAAAAAATACCCCGACTACTTTCAAAAACCACAGACAAATAAAAAATATCTTCTTTTTTTGACGTTTGTTTTTTTTATTTTATTATTTGATGTTTTTTTTTAACTGAACGACAACTCGACGACTTCGCGTCGATTAGGGCCCTAAGCCTCAATACCACCCGCTAGCGCCACAAGGTGGTCACATCACAAGACTCGTAAGTTCGCCAACCAGCCAACCGAACCGGCATATTAAATTCTAAATTCAAATGAACTGTCATCTGTCACGTCATACCATGTAACAGGCTCGAAATACCCCTTGCACTACAAGCTAGAGTCTAGAGTTCATTTAACAAAAGAAGTCTCTCAGACGCAGCCTGTAAAGTCGCTAGACAATGTCTTAAAACTTTATTTTGTTACTTTTTTCTTCGAAATTAAATTTGAAATTACCTACAAAAGAATTGTAGAGGGTGATAAACGCAGAATAGTTTCGATTTTATTTTCTTTAATTAATTTTTAAGTTACTCTTAGATTCCCTAGATGGTAGGTATTCTAACGACGACGTTCGAATTTTGAATTATCTTTCTAAATCTATCTTTCTAAAAGTTAAACGAACTTAGTTACACTTAAGGCGACTTGCATAACACTATTTAACTAAATCAATTTTAAAATATTTTATGGGAAATCGAACATTGGACTCTATTTCATTAAGTGGACGATTGATAATATGTTGCCACACATTGACAGTTTGACAGATTTTAAATACGATTAACAGCTTAAACATGTTTAGGAACCGTTATGCAAGCCGGCCTTAGTTTCTAAAAAACTAAGTTCCTTTTACCACGAGACTCCTTTCTTTAAAGGACTATAACTGTACCTACGGTCTACAAGCAAAGTACGCAGGTGGTCGCGTGACAAACCCTGCCACTCACAATCTCTACTTACACATAAAACAATAAATTGTTCACGCACGCACTGAAATAGGTTAATGCTGTTAACTGGCAAGACAAAATTTATTTTTCTATTTTATTTGTGATTCTTAGAGCGTTGTTATATAATGCTTTAATAACATCACTCTTATATATATACGGTGAAGGAAAACATCGTGAGGAAACCCACGGCTTAGTTAGCTCCAGACGTATTGACCAGTTCTTTCCTCTGGGCATGGCTGACTAGGCTGGGAGGGCTGTATAGATACTGGGCAAGCCTACTCCATCTAATAATGTCCCGGGCACTACGGCGCTAGATAGCATGGTTTAAAGGTTGCTTGTTCTATAAAAAAAGTTAAAGTTTTAACTTGTGTGTTTCCGCACTTAGCCCTACTATTGGGCCTTTATTCGTGATTTTGTAAGCAGTGGGTTTTCTCACGATGCTTTCCTTCATTATCGTATGAGCGATGTTAATAGCGCACATATTTTTTTCTTAAAGAAAAAGACATTGGTGCGCGGCCGGGATTTGAAACCACGACCTTCGGAATGAAAGTCGGGGTATCTACCACTAGACCAACACCAATCTGTTCAGTTGAGAATCTTACCAGTTGCGACGGAGGGCCACCTGCTTGTACTGTACAAATCATCTAAAATGAAATGAAAAAAAAAACAAATTTTACAAGTATCCGATACTACTCCCTACTTAAAATAAGGGATGATTTATAATGGACCGTCTCACCCGGCCGTGCCGGATCCGAGCTTCGTTGTCCATTGCTCGGCGAGCAGGCGATCGGTCTGTTGCAACCGAGTGGTGGCCGAGCAACAGATAACGAAGCTCGGACCCGGCACGGTCTAGTATAAATTATCCAATGATTCTCTTTAAAACGGGACGTGTCCGGGCCGAAACGGCGACGACGGACAGTATACTTTTAAAACACAACAATCCGGGTTTTACTCGCGTTTTTTTTATTTAACAACGGCATCATTACTAACGATCGAGCTTTCGCTTACTTTACAGTTTTCTCGGTCAAGTGTCAAGGTCAAGGTCCTATTTGGAGTCTTGGCGGGAACTCGTTGAGGAGATGTGGTGCCAAATTTTCATTTTTGTGAAACCTAGTTCATATGCGTGCAAATTGTTTAATTTCGGGGGCATATTAATCAATTTAGTTTCGTGAAGGTGTACAAGTGGAATGAAAGTGAAAATCGGTGCAAAACATTAACTTAGTGTTGTCTCCAAGGCTCCGTGAAGATTATTTGTAAATGGCCGCCGTGTTTACAAATGATTCCCTAGACTTGATTTTAACTATGACGACTTGACTGTTTCGATGCAAATAACTTGCATAATATATTAGAATACATGACACTGGCTAATTTCCTAATGGCCATAATCGGTTCACAACTGATAAGAAATAAAAAAATTAAATAAAAAATAATGGTCCTATTTGTTTGGAATTGCAATGATATTGAAATAATTTTTTTTGGACTCAACTCTAAATAGAGTTTAGCTTCCTCAACTTAAAGCTCGGTCTCCATTTCTTTATACTTCTATCGATTTTTTTACTATTGCCACAGAATAGTAAAAGTATCGATACAAGTCAAATAAACATGTAAAGGTAGATATAGTAATATACCTACATACCCATAATAATAAGTTACATAACATAACAAAACCTACCTATATTTCCACTAATATGTATATTGGTAGGTATATGTATGGTAAATGTATATAATATGTATGTGTATGTGTACTGTACATACCAATATTATTCTAATCGGACTTGTCATCTCTGAAAGTGAAAATAAACAACTTAGCCATTTTATGTCACTATTATACAAATATACCTTAATGTTCGTGGTACGGTCAGAAGAATACGAATATATTTCTTCTTCTTCTTCTTTAAAATGGATGTTTTTCCATTCAGATATTTGCCAGTGTCAAGTATTCTCAATATTTGCAAGTTATTTGCATTGAACGAAACAGTCAAGTCGTCATAGTTAAAGTCAAGTCGAGGGAATCATTGTAAAAAGGGGGCCATTTTTTACAATGTTTGTTCACGGAGCTTTGGAGACAACACTACGCTAAAGTCCATGTTTTGCACCGATTTTCACTTTTATTTACACTTGTACACCTTCACAAAACTAAATTGATTAATATACCCCCGAATTAAACAATTTAGACGCATTTGAACTAAGTTTCACAAAAATGAAAATTTAGCAACACATCTCCTCAACGCATCCCGCCAAAACTCCCACGAATATATTTATTTGTAGGTACGTATCTATTGTCAAACTAGTAGTAAGGAACCATACTCACCTAATGACATGACAGAGATAGGGCTAGCTAATTTCAGATTTGTAAAAGAAGGACGTAAGATGCGACTATGCAATATTTTAGTGAGTAAAATCAAACAATTCCTAATAACAAGATAACTATTGCTGATTTTATAAAACTGTTCACTTGTAAAACTTTCAAGTGTAGGATGTAATTTATTATGCTTTAATACAAAAAAAATGAGGTTTAAATACGTCAAGTTAAGCTGTAAAATGAAAATTACGGTTTTAAAACAAGTCGTTTTATCAAAAAAAAAACTGTTATTAAAAGTTAACAAATAGTTTAAAGAAAATTACTAAAATAAAGATAAGAGAATAAAATACCAAAATAGAATTTGCAAATGTGTTTGGACATACAATTTTGGTATTTTATTTTTTATTCTCTTGTCTTCTCTTGTATTAATTATAATTAATTACTGAAAAATATAGTAATCGTGAGTATGTCACCTTAGGATGTACCTACCAATTCAAGGACAAAAAGTAGCCTACGTGTTATTCTACTTATATATTCCAAATTTCATCGCAATCGGTCAGTAGTTTTTGCGTGATTGAGTAACAAACACATACATACATACACACACACATAGTCACAAACTTTCAACTTTATAATATTAATAGGATAGGAAACTTGACACTGGCTAATGTCCAAATGGAATAAAGCCATGTAAAAGAAGAAGACGAAGGTCTGATTTAGTTCCTGCAATAAAGAGATCATGGTACGGGCCTTTATCTGCGAACGCTACACTCACCCCTTCAATCGCCTCTACCCCCAGCACTTTAATAACCCCGAACAGTGGCTACAAACATTTGTAATCGTTTACACGTGGATAATTTGAAATGTCTACCAAAATAAGTGAACGTAGAAAATCTAGCATCAACTTCGAGAATTTTAGAAGATTCCATTTTTTAGACAGGTAAGTAAGACTGATCCTAGGTAATTTTTATTTCAAAAAACGCGGTTTCATTCGCATAAGTCTCGTAAGTCTCGTCTCCCGCACGACGTTTGCGTTCAGCGCGCGCGACAGAAGCTCTGTAAAAGGGCATTTGTTCCCATTTTTGGAACATTTTCTATCATTTCTATTCATCAACTATTGGTGGTAGCGTGTGATGTTATGTGTATAGCCAATAACCTTTCTCGATAAATAGACTATCAATCACAAAAGAAAAAAGAACAATTCGGACCAGTACTTCTTGAGATTAGCGCGATGAAACCAACAAACAATCAAACTCTTTAGCTTTATAAAATTATAAGTATATATAGTATAGTATAAGTATATAATGGTATAATATAAGTATAGTACAGATAATAATATAGCTAGGTAGATTTTCCAGAGAGCGTCTCGTGCTGTTAATATGCCGGGTCCCGGGGTGGGTCCGATGTTGTTGGGCGGGTTGTGTGTTTGTGGATGAGGTTTTATATATTTTTTCTCTCTTTTACAATTTATTTTAACCGATATACAGAATTACTTTCGAACTTTTAGTTCAACTACAGCCCTAAATTTTCGAATTTAAATCACTTTCTTCCCTAGGGCTTAAACACTTTATTAGAGAATAATGACTCGCCTTACGTTGATCTTTTTGGTCAAATAAAGTAACATTGTAGAGCAATAGGTGTGTAAACTACTATAATAACTTCTTCGTCCCCAGAAGCAAAGAGTCCCGTCGGCGCATCAATCACCCACCGTCAGCCCTCTACAGCGCGCTCGGCGAGCGAGTTCGCACCACAACACCAGCGGCGTTGCAATGTGCTCTGTTCTGCGGGGGAGCTCGGTGCAAGTACGAGCAGCCGCATCAGAAGGCCGCGGCCATACAGGGACTCTATTCTAACTGGTAGGTTGAATAGGCTAGAAAGCGATAGCTAGGCGACTAGCAAGCCTCCAGGCGTTAAGCAAGTCTCATTATGCCAATCCGGCTTTAGCAAGGTTGAAGAATCTTCAATTCTAGAGTGTAGGAAGGAAGAGAAAAGATAGCTTCATAGAGCTCCGGAGGCGGGTCCCGGGGTGGGTCGGATGTTGTTGGGCGGGTTTTGTGTTTGTGAATGTAGTTTTAATTTTTTTTCTATCTCTTTTACAATTTATTTTAACCGATAGACAGAAATGTTTGTGAACTTAGCAGAGCATTGTCCAGCAGATCAACAAATAATGTGAGTTCTATTCGCATGCAGCCAAGTTCTATAGTTCCTGATACTTTTTAGAAATAGTTCAGGTGTTTTAGCCTTAGAAAAGTCAGTTGAAAAAATGCTCTGCTAACTTCGCAGTTTATTTCAGCACAGCATAAAATTATTTTAATTATATTTAAAGACCGCTTAGTTCTATAGTTCCTGATACTTTTTAGAAATAGTTCTGGTCTTGTAACTGAATTAAACTCACATTCAAGTCTCAGCAGAACATTTATTACCATAAAATCATCCAAGTAAACGAAAAATTCTAATATTGTCATTTCAAATGAACTGACCTAGATCTACTAGAAAAGCATGAGTTCTAGCCTCTCCCATACTTTGCATTTGAAATGACAATATTAGAATTTTTTGTTTACTTGTATGATATTATGGTATGCAGTGCTAAGACATGAATATGTGAGTTTAATTTAGTTACAAGACCGAACTATTTCTAAAAAGTATCAAGAACTGTAGAACTAAGCTGTATTTAAATAGAATTAAAATAATTTTATGCTCTGCTGAAATAAACCGCGAAGTTAGCAGAGCATTTATTGTCAATTGACTTTTCTAAAGATAAAATGCCGGAACTATTTCTAAAAAGTATCAGGAACTATAGAATTCGGCTGCATGCGACTAGAAATCACATTATTTTTTGACCTGCTGGACAATGCTCTGCTAAGAAGCACATCAAACATTGCAAAAAAAAAGAAACAAAAAAATAACTCCATGAGTTTGTTGTGTCTTCTTCTCATTAGATGTCGCGTTCCATAGACACGATAGTTTACTTGACTTCTCTTGAAAATATGTAATGCTATTTAAAAGAATAAAAATATATTGAATTTTGAATTTTTAGTAAGCATAATGTACATAAAAGCACATTACAGGACTATGTAAGTCAATTTTCCACCATAATAGCACAGAAACAAGTCGTATATACAGGGTTATGGGTTTCGAATCCAAAACCGTTCAGGGGGTGATTTTCCACATCAAAACGAATAACTTTTGTTCTACAATTTTTGGAAATTCGTTTTTTTTTTGCAAATTTTAAGGTTATATGTCACTGAAAAAAGACGACTGTCATTGAAAATAAATTCAATTTAAGTTTTTATTGTAGTAGACCAAACTAAAAGAAAGGACATCTTAAGGTCAATGACCTCTAACTCTATGAAACAGCTGATTTTCAAGTAAACTTTACACTTAAAATTTTCGAAAACTTCTTTGAATTTCAAAAAGTCGTAGAACAAAACTTAACTTCGTTTTGATGTGAAGAATCACCCTCTGAACGGTTTTGGATTCGAAACCCATAACCCTGTATATCTGACATAATAATGATACCGCTTCGCTCGAGGTGAAAACCTAGCTTTAATAAAGCTGACTCCTCACGAAAACTTCGATCCAAATAGTTACATATTTCTAAACACCCTAGTTAAGTAACATAACATACCATAACATTTCTCAGTTAAAAAAAAGTTTAGATTAAAAAACGTCATCGCGTGACCAAGGCTCGTGACCACTATGGTAATTATTTTAATAATAATCTTTATATTTTAACCTAATGTCGAGGACTCGAGGCCTAATAAATACCACTGCAGTTAAAACAGTTAAACGGTTAAAACTGGAATTCGTTTGCTAAATGGAATTATTTTTATACACCGTGCAAAGAAAATATGAATATAAATAAGTAGGTAATTAGGTACTTATTATTTTACATTTTCCATTTATTTGCAGTTAAAATAAATTACCGAAACTGCGGTAGGATTGACATTTTATACTAGACCTTGTAAAAAGTAAAGACAAAAGAGAATGAAATTTTGTTGAAAAGGAGTAATTATCATGGTCACTAATAAATGATTTTAGCGGCAAATTATGCCCGCTACGTTGACTCTTAGAGAAACTGGCGAGCTAAGCTAAACTAACTTAATTTACCGCGTGTCCACAGGGTAACAGACGATATCCTCGCGATGGCGCGACCTAGCACCGCCAACATTGCCGCTAGAAATATTATACAGCAGTTTCACAGGTAAATTAGAAAAAAAAATACACTTTATAACCAACCCTCAAGGTCCAACCAATAAGAGTGGACAGCTGTCTTTAAGGTAAACGTACCATAACTTAGACCTCTTTTTACTTCCGCCAGGGCTAGCCGATGTACTGCTTGCAGCTTCCGGCGATGCCCTGGCACAGCGGAGTGAAGGACACCCTGGGTTTTTAGTGGGTATACCCCTGGCACACACCATCTAGACCAGGGGGAACCCCCACTCACCGGGCCGCTCTCCCCCGAGAGCGGACTGATGGTCTTAATTAGATTTTCCCAGGATAAAAAAAAAAAAAAAAAAAATGACCTCTTTTTACTTGCCGTCTGGATTCATTTGACGACATAACGAGCAGGTACTGAAATATTATCTATTAGAGAATATTTATCTATATGTTAACTACCGTTGGGCCCAGTTGACTACTATCAAATTCGAGAGGGTACAATTTGTCCCTGGTCCCAGTTTCGAGGTGGACGACTTCACCCCTAACCCGCCTTTGCGAGGTGGTAATTAGGAATGGATGCTCCTGACCATACCTTCAGTCTGTTTATAAAAGATCCCAGACGGCGCGGCGCTCCTCTGAGCACCTTACAGTATAGCAGACCCTGCTATACCGAAAGATGGGTAAGCAGGGACGCTACATCATAAGAATGATAGGTCATGATATGAAAGGTACATCTCAACGTTGTGTATATTGCTATGTAAATAGAGAAATGCAATCTGGTAATCTGCAAAGAGAGTCGAAGAAGGCGTAGCGTCATCTTCGGGCCTTAGGCCGCGTGCCTCAGGCGTAAAAACGAAGAAATATAGTCCATAATATCGACTCGACGAGACGAGCACCTATGGCCGAATAGGTTAAGGCGTCGGGAAGCGCTGAGACCATCAGACTTTATGCTACCACTATCAGCCGTGACGTAATCGACCATGAAGTTCGATTATTCCTAGTTGTCCCTCCAGCCCTGTCCCCCTTGGGGACATCTGGTAATTGTCTTCCCAGTTGTCCCCGGGGTTCGTGGCGACTGTCCCCTTTAAAAGCTGACTAAAGGGAACAAATGGCAAGCCTGTTTCTCAGTTGTCACCGGGGGGAGGACAAATGGGAAGGCTGTTTCTCCCATTTGCTCCCTCCTGTTTGTGTTTGGACAGGGCTAAAGGAGACAATTGGGAATAATCGATGAAGCTGAGTAACAAATCGCTAGCTCCAGAAGCGGACGGTACCTCGGACTAGCAGGTTCAGGTCCTGTTGGGTGCGAATTTTGGGAAAGTATTTTTTTAAAGATGATAGGTCAGTTCGACAGAGAGTTAACTAGGTCATACCTTCATTTTCTCAGTTGGGGCATCCGCACAGTAATAAACCTGCAGACTCCCGGGGAACATGCAAGTTGCGGACCGCCACTCACTGCTTCAGGGTTCACGTACGACCCTAACATTTTCATGGCCAATGATAGTAAGTACCTACAGGTTTAACAGTTTAACTGTCATTGAAAGCGAGGTCTCTTGAGCTGCCGGTTCCAATGAGAGTTGAACTCGACGGCGTCACCTACAAATGCATGCAAATGAAGGTTATGGTTTGAACCACGTAGGTGGACGCAGCCTTTGCGCAGTGGGATTTCGATGCCGATTACGACGGAAGATGAGCGGTTGGGCCGCAGGTACAGGTAGACATTCTACCTAGTTCCCATCCATAAATGACGTCATATGTTAAAAAGGAGAGAAGAGGTTGGCGAAGTGTGACAAGGGGGTGGGAGGGTTTGAAAGCTTTGTGACGTCAAATTTCCAAATCTATAATTATAATCTGAGTTTTTTTTTGGGAATTTCTTGAATCATTTTGTTAGATCTTAATTTTAATAGAAAATACTTTAAATTGAAATCAACTTAATTTTGGATGCTTAAATTGAGTTGCTTATTGCGTTTGAAAAAAGTTCAAGTTGGTGTTGATTAAAAAAATCATGAAATTCGTGTAACGTAATTTATGGATACAGACCTAATCCTCTACTGGCATACAAAACACCGCACCTACCTCATAAGTTCCAAATCTGAATTACTTGAAGCCCTAGGGCTTAAGTGCGCACTTTATATCTTAGTTAGAGACTAATGACTAGCTTTAGTTTGGCCTTTTTGGACAACTAAAGTAAAATTGTACAGCCCTAAATGTGTAAACGTATCTTTACAGAACTCTTTCTCAGGGAAGTCTTACACCCATATGCAGAGTCGTTTCCTCCACTAGACTCGACCTCGACTCAACTTGAATGATACTCGTAGAATCGGTATGATATCGGTATCGATAGATTCGAGGATACCTTAAGGTATATCGTGACGTACCTTGAGTTTGACAATTATAATTCCTCGACTCGACGGAGGAATTTCCTCAAGAATTCTATCCTTCAAGTTGAGTCGAGGTCGAGTCGAGTGGAGGAAACGACTCTGCATATGGGTGTTAGTCTATATATTGAAATGATTTCGATACGTAGTGACTTGATAAAATCCTACTTAATATAAATGTTCCAGTATACTACTATAACTTCGCGTGGCCGGACTACGGTGAGGCGAGTCTGAGCGGTCTGCTGGACATGGCCAAAGTCTTGTCCTTCGCGTTGAAGGAAGGACGAGTCGCCATACATTGTCATGCAGGTAAGCAGTTATGTAGGTATTTATAAATTAACGTGAAAGCACGATTAGTAAAAAAATACGATAGAAAATTAGTACGAAAAAGGATAATTTATACTACACCGTCACCCGGCCGTTACGGGTTCTAAGGGTAAAAACGGGACTTTACGGGACTCTAAGTAATATCTGAGACTTCGCTGTCCGTCCGTCCATCCGTCTGTCTGTCACCAGGCTGTATCTCGAGAACCGTGATAGCCAGTTGAAATTTTCACAGATGATGTATTTCTGCTACAGCTATAAAAACAAATGCTAATATAACTAGCTGCGTCGCGGTTTTACCCGCGCAAGTCGCGATCCCGCGTTGTTCGAACACCTACCTACCGCAGTGCTAAAATCCACATTTAAACGGTCGCCCATTGAAGTATTGCCAGAGATTGCCTTCCCTGGCCGTCCGTTTAAATGTAGATTTTTGCACTGCAATAGTAGGTAAAGGTAAAGTTTGTATGTAAGTAAGTGATGATGATGATGATCACGATGATGATGATAATGGATGACGCTAGATGACGATGGACGACGAAAGATGACGATGGATGA
This sequence comes from Idaea dimidiata, assembly GCA_949358125.1. Lineage (NCBI taxonomy): Eukaryota > Metazoa > Arthropoda > Insecta > Lepidoptera > Geometridae > Idaea > Idaea dimidiata. Next base: position 7,969,706 of record OX442342.1, on the reverse strand, counting down.
CGACGTTGATGCCACTCTACATTACTTACCCTACCCCTGTGTCGATTTTCATGCAGATCTGTCTAAGCAAAGTGCTCGCGGCCTCAAACCCACTTCCGACCAAAATAAGAAAATAAATAAAAATCATTTAAACTTATGTCACTTATCATTTTAATGTTAATTACAGACTAAACAGGACTAATCTAAATACGACGGGTATCTTATCATCACAAATAATTAAAGATTTCTCACAGTTTAAAGTCCGAATTAGTTATCACTAGACTCTCTTTCCAAACCCTATCGATCAGCACCGGATTCTTTGCCTCCCTAGACGTCCAACTTCTGCCACAATCAGCATAGTACCCTCCAGTTTTACCGACCAACTTCTCAGACACGGCCAAATGTATCGTCGTCTGAGCCCCTTCCTCTGCCGTCTTAAACAGGCTCCCGATCAAAAATAATGCAATCTTGGAAACAATTGGACCTAATCTGGTAAAAATATTAGTTTCCACTACACCTGGATGCAATGCATTCACTGTTACACCATCGGGAAGTTTTTTAGCTAATGCTTTTGCCCAAAGAATGTTGCACAGTTTAGAGTTGGCATAATTTCTAAAAGAATTAATCTCCTTTTGTCCCTTTACGTCTTTCGGGTCAAATTGTGAGCAGATATGGGCCATGGATGCCACGATAACGATTCGACTCGGTCTGGAGTCTAGTAACTTCTTCAATAAGAGATTGGTAAGCAAGAACGGGCCGAAGTGATTGATTTGCATGACCAAGTCTATTCCATGCTCATTTAGTCTGTGTTTGAGTCCCGCACAGCCAGCATTGTTGATCAAAATGTCCAGTCTTTCAACTGAATTGTTAAAATCATCTGCAAATCTCCTAATATCACTAAATTTGGCTAGATCTAAATACTTGTATTCGACGTTTATATTTCCTGTAGTTTTAATTATGCATTCTACAGCTTCATCCGATTTCTTCTTGTCTCTGGAAGCGATGATGACTCTTGCGCCTCTGTTGGCCATATCTCTTGCTGTCTCCAGGCCAAGTCCTGAATTTCCTCCCGTTATAAGCACCACTTTTCCATCCAATCTCGTCTTGCACTTACACGATTTTTTTGTAGCACTTTGGTATATTTTAGTCCCTATTGCAATAGTCATTAAAAGGAGTAAAAAATTCTTTACAATTCCATATAATATGGTTATTAATGATTGTAATAATGACATGATTTTCACTTTTAGATATACGTTCGCTTAGTAAGATAAAATTTTAATAATAAATTACAATAATTCCAATTACTTTGCGAGCGACAGCCGCTACACTTTTATTAGTACTTACATATTTTATTTTAATGCAAGATATAATAATATACCTATTCAGCCAGCTGATTCTAATACTGGACATTTTTAGTAATGAACATAGCCGCATATTGTACTTTGAACGAAGCAGGACTCGCTGACTTCATTAAGACGAAGGATTGATAAAGTAAAAAATTAACCTAGTTTACTATGGGTAGCAAGCTCGAGTTGCGACGTCATGTATTGTAAGCGCCAAAAGAGTATTCTTCGTTTAATATTAATCATATTGCTAATTAAGTGAAACTGTTTTACCAATTTTTGAAGTACAGATTACTACTAATCAATACAGGAGTAACCAATGGTCAAATAAGTACTTATACCGTTTCGTTGTAAAATGGCAAATTTTTTTTTAAATGGTTGTTTTAATTTCCTTCTTTTTGTGTTGTAAAAGTTATTATTATAGAAATATGGCGAATGCTCTAACCACTGAGCTACACAGGAATCCTTCCTTGATTCCTGTGTAGCTCAGTGGTTAGAGCATTCGCCTGCTTAGCGAAAGGACGCAGGTTCGAATCCTGTCATGGGGATTTTTTGAAAATATATTTCCTTGCTAAAAATATTTCTATGTTTAAAATGCATTGAGCAATAAAAACATAAAGAAATATTAAAGTTATTATTAGATTACATGGTTTAAATAGATTGATTAGTTTAAATCGTGTAAACAAAACTACCAAAATTAAGGCAAAAGAAGGATAAATTAAATACATAACCTCTCACCATAAACCTTTATTCCCTGTTAACGCATTATGAAAGCGGATCAGCAGCTACCTCCTGTCCTGACATCCCAAGGAACAAATTGTGTTCTATGACTTTGGAATTTTAAAAAAAATATTGCATAAATGACTGTTATCCATGCGCAAAGGTCAGGGTTCTACAATCTACAATTTCGTCCTGACATCCCAAGGAAAAAATTGTGTTCTACGACTTAATTTTTTTGATTGCTTAAATCACTATGCGCTGTTATCCGGGCGCAGAGGTCAATAACCCTAAAATTTCAGTACTACTCTACAATCTACAAATTCGTCGATTCGTCCTCTTAATCGGGTAAGAGTGTATAATGTCAATAAAATTGCCTATTCATATCGATAAGGTCAGCAGGTCAATACCAAAAATACCACAAAATGTATAATGTCAAGACTTACTTAGTATAATTTCAACAAGAGATTCCCAATTTACAATTGATAAAAAATACAACTGAAATTCAATTGTGTTTTTAATTAATTAATTCAAACAAGTAACAAACACTCATTATGTTAGTACGCACTTATTTTCTAAGTTAGTTGATTGATTATTTTAAAAAATTAAATGAAATGTACTTAGGTATTTGAATTTTTTAAGTTTGGTTTATAAACCCTTAATTGAATGTAAAGACCACTTAGAAAGAATAAATTCAAATTTTGCTTTAGGTACCATCACCTAAATCTTATCCTATTCTACTAATATTATAAAGCTGAAAGTTTGTGAGTATGTATGCGTGGATGTATGTAGGTATGTTTGTTACTCAATCACGCAAAAACTACTGAACATATTGCGATGAAACTTGGAATGTATGGAGCTGAAAACCTGGAATCATCATCTCGATATTTGCGCGAAACAGACTTACGAGGATAATTTGCAGGTTCAAGTCCTGTCGGGTGCAATTTTTGGAAAGCATTTCTTTAAAACAAATTACTATTGTTTGGTTTAAAATGTGTACCTAAGTTTTAAAAGTTCTTCGAACATTATTTTCTGACTAGCTACGCCCTCGGTTTCAACCGCATAAGTCCCGTTACCGCGAGAATAGCGGGATAAAAAGTAGCCTGTTGATTGTGTTTCTCTCAATAAAAGAAAATTTGTTAGTTGATAATTATGAATTTACTTCTTCTAAAAAGATCTTATGTTTAAGCGTCGTTTTCTTGAGTTGAATTAAAATGTTGTTGCGAAGACGGATGGCCATCAGGAAGTGAAGTTGTGGAGTTCGACGCGGTGACGCGAGCGCTTGTTTGCTCGCAGTGCTGCCAACATAAAGCGGCGCTAGCGGCGGCCAATGGTGCCAACCGCAATGGCCGCTGTCACCTGTCACCTGACAGTGACAGCGGCGAATGTTAACGTAGGCGTTAACAAGCCTATATGTTAATCCAGATCCCCAGCTACCTATATTCCAAGTTTCATCGCAATCGTTTCAGTAGTTTTTGCGTGAAGGAGTAACAAAGTCAACATACAAACTTTCGCGTTTTTAATATTAGTAAGAAAGTAAGAAGTTAGAATAGAAAGAGAATAGATTTATTTGGTTGTTTGATGTTTGTAATGAATAGGCTCCGCAACTACTTGACCGATTTCAAAAACTCTTTGAACAATAGAAAGCTACATTATCAAGGAGTAACATAGGCTACTTTTGATCCCGATATTCTCACGGGATCGGGACTTACGTGAGTGAAACCGCGGGATGCAGATGGTCTATAATATTTCTACAAAGAAATACAAACAATTTTCCACGCAAATATTCATACAAATTATATAAGAGTCAAGGTCTTCCCTCTTAAGGCGGCGATAGATGACAATTATCGGTCCTTGTCCGATTGCATATAAATGAGCGAGATGGAATTGCGTGAAAAAATCTACAATTTCTCGTAAAATCAATCATTAACGAAGATTAAAATAATATTTTTATAAAATGCGATGAAGAGGTTCTAGGTATTGTATTTTCTAATATTATGATGCATATAAGAAAATATAGCGGTTAAAGATTTAGAAGAAAAATTGATTTATTTTGTAAAAAAAAGGGGTAACTTTGCCTGTATAATAGTGGTATTTAAAGTTATTTTTATTGGTTTTGAAATGAAGCGGACACTTCTTGTATCATGTACAATAACATAATACATTGTTTAAAGATCTATTTGATACCGGTTATGAAGAAAACTATTCAATCGGAATAGATTTCACATGAATCGCGTCCTTAATATAAATCACAGTCTGTCTCTCTATTATACAGGTTGGTCCAAATAGTGACGTCAATATATTTATTTATTAATTACAATCTTTACAACTATTACTACTTTACTATTTATTTAGATTTCTCACACCCGTGGCCCGATTCTGTAAAAACATAGCATGCGACAAGCAGGCGGAATGCACGAGCATTGCAAAAGTCGATTTGTTGCATGAGTTAAAATAAAAGCTATTTTATAATTTCCTTTAATACTGATTGACTGAGGAACAAGGGGAGCTATTTAAATAATTAAATAACCCTTAAATTTGACGGCTACTTAACTAATTAAGTAAAATAACATTTCCAGAATATCTCCTGCACGTCCGCATGCTATGTCCTTACCGAACATAGCATGCGGACTGCCGCAGTATAGCCCCTGGGTGTCCGAAATACCCCATGTATGTATGTTTAGCGATTTTTTGTAGTTTTGGAGTTAGATATTCTAGTTTGTGTTTTTTGCTAGCGAGGTTTTAAAAAAATATAAATTTTTAGTTATAGTTTTTTTGTGAAATAATTGTTCTGAATATTGTTTTAATAAAAAAGATAACTCATCTTCTTATTATTTATTGTTTGAAGTTATTTTAAGAAAAGGATTTAAAGTTAGAAGTTAGTTAGAAAGAATAATTTGTACTTAACTCGAAAGCTAGGTACAAAAAATCGCTGAACATACATGGGGTATAATATTTTTTTTTTATTTGCTATATATTTTTAGCAAGGTGTGTCCGAAAATACCCTATGTATTTGCAACTTAGAAATACTTTTGGCAAGGAAATATATTTTCAAAAAATCCCCATGACAGGATTCGAACCTGCGCACTCCTGTGTAGCTCAGTGGATACAGCATTCGCCTGGTTAGCGAAAGGACGCGCCCGCGTTTGAATCCTGCCATAGGGATTTTTTGAAAATACATTTCCTTCCTAAAATTATTTCTAAGTTGAAAACACAGGGGATATTTTCGGACACGCCCAGGTGTGAGTTATCAAAAAAATATATATTGACGTCACTATTTGGACCATCCTGTATATTACATTATTGACTAGAATCGCTAATTTCAACCTTGCACGACATATTATCCGCATTTAACTTATCATATCGAGCTCCCGTCACACTAACTGTTTTACACCAAACGTTATCCCTTAGGTTCTTGTCTCTTGCTCTGAAAGACTGAAGGAAAACTTTTCCACATTCACCATAATAACCCTCAGTTTTATTAGCTAAGTCTTCTGATACAGCCAAATGTATGGTCGTTTGTGCTCCTTCGACAGAGTTCTTAAAGAAACTTTTCATGTAAAATGTCATAATTCTCTTTAGAAACTTGGGCAGTCTAAATATTGGAGTTTCAACTAACCCTGGATGTAGCACGTTGGCGGTTACACCTTCAGGCAACTTCTCCGCCAAAGCCTTCGTCCACAAAATAATACACAGTTTCGAATTAGCATATTGCAGGAAAAAGTGCTTCTTAGTCCTTCCCTCAATGTCATCCACATTCAAAAACGATACAAAATGTGAGTACGATGAAGTGTTCACAATTCTGCTTGGTTTCGACTGAATAATCTTGTCCAATAGAAGGCTTGTTAGAAGAAAATGTCCAAAGTAGTTTATCTGCATTATAATATTGAATCCATCGCCGGTAATATGATGTTTTAGGACACAACAGCCGGCGTTATTTATTAAAATATCTAGACGTTCATAAGCACTGTTAAACTCTTCTGCAAAAGTCTTAATGCTCGAAAACTTCGACAAATCCAGATATCTCGACTCTATTTTCGTATTCCCTGTTGTTTTGACAATGTCTGCAATAGCATCAGCCGATTTCTTCATGTCTCTAGACGCTATAATAACTGTAGCACCTCGGTTGGCCAAATCCCTTGCTGTCTCAAGTCCTATCCCTGAATTTCCACCAGTAATAAGGACCACTTTTCCATCCAATCTCGCTGTACACTTGCACTTTTTATTAGTTGCTTTACAGCATAGTCTAAAGAGTGCTAATAATACAACTAAAGCTATGAAAACATAAATAACTATCGCTGGTACAGAAGTAAATATTACACTATAGTCAAGCATGTTTCAGCCGCTCGAATCTGTTTAGGACTAAACTGCTAAACAACATAAACATAATGTTACTATTAAGTGCACCTTTTAGGCTCCGAACAGACGTGTCTACGTCGACGGGTAACTTACTTCGTTAGTATGTGAAAAGCCTCCAAAGGCTACGGCCGGCGGCCGCTTATACATACAAGGTGTAACGGGTAAGCCCTTTTAATCCGAAAGGGGGTTGTTTTAGACGTCTAGGCGAACAACTTTTGTTCTACGACTTTTGGAAATTCAAACTCTTTTAGTCTCCAAAGCTTCATGAACAATAAATAAATAAATAAATAAATAAATAATAAATAAATCCTGTGACGAACACACAGCGCCATCTAGCCCCGTGGTAAGCTGCTAAGCTTGTGTTACGGTGGCTAGACAACGGATATACTACTTATATTTATTTTTCTTTTGTAAATACATACATATTATACATAGAAATACGCCCAGACTAGATACAAATATTTATTTTTTAAGCTTAAATATTTGCACCCAGCGGGAATCGAACCCGCAACCTTCTGTATTGCAGCCAAGCGTTCGCCCGACGCGCCACAGAGGTCGACTTCAGATGATAAAACAGATTAATTAGTCGGTGGCACTGTACCTATGTAGAGGTTATTTTGGTCATTTTTATCATATCTTTTTTTTTTGGTTGTTGTTTTAAATTATTTTTTGTTTCTTTTTGAAGTCGGTTTTTTAATTTTTAAATTATTTTTTTATTTTACCCTTTTTAGTATACCTACCTACCTAAAAATCAACAATATTGTTACCGTAATTTTAAATATTGAGGAGTTTTCTGATGAGAAGGTGGTTTCAGGTGCCCCATCAATCTGTATTTGGTTCTCTAGGGGTCTATTCATTATGGTAGAAGTCAAAAAATGGGTATTTTATTGAACTCTGGGATGCTATCCTGTCCATCATTCCGAAGATACTCATCAGATCCTTACCAAACTTTCATGGGACCACTTCGCAGCTTCCACCTTTCCATTAAAAAAAGAACTATATCAATCGGTCAACCCATCTTCGTGTAATCGATGAACAATTAATAATAAGATGTCACCTAAATGTTTTCCAATGATATTAAAATGACTTTTGGCATTGATAAATGCAAAACATATACACTCCGTGACGGCAAATACATAGATAACGAACCATACAGACTGACTACTGACCAGACTATTGAATCTCTAGACGAACATAGCACTTACAAGTATCTAGGTTTCCAACAATCTAACCAGGTGAATCAAAAACAGGTTAAAACCCATCTTATTAAAAAAATTAAACATAGGCTGAATATTGTTATGAAATCACAACTCACATCCCGAAACCTAATAAAGGCTATTAATACATTTGCTATCCCATTACTCACTTAATCGTTTGGTGTAATTCACTGGTCCAAAACAGACTTAAATAAATTACAGCAGATAATCAATACTACCCTAACAAAACATCGAAAGCACCATCCACGATCTTGTGTGCAAAGACTTACACTCCCTAGAGAGGATGGGGGTCGGGGTATTATTGACATAAAAAACCTACATAACAAACAAATTGCAACACTTAGAAAATACTTTTTTGACAAAGCCGAAATTTCTGTTTTACACCGAATAATTATAGACTCAGATAGGCGCTTTACACCTTTGAACTTGCTCTCCAAAGAGACACAAGCTAACGAACACCTCACTAACAATACCGAAAAAAATAGCCGCTTGGCAGCATAAATCTTTACACGGGAGGCATCGTTCCGACCTGCTGCAGCCTCATGTCGACATAAAGGCGTCGAACGCATGGCTGCAGCGAGGCGAGCTATTTCCCGAGACTGAGGGTTTTATGCTAGCCATACAGGATCAGGTCATAGACACTAAAAACTACCAAAAATATATTATTCGCAGACCAAATACACAAGATTCATGCAGACGTTGTCACAGCGCTTCAGAGACAATACAACATATAACAGGTGCATGTAGAGCCATTGTACAGACCGATTACAAGCATCGCCACGATCAGGTCGCCGCCATACTACACCAATATCTAGCACATCAATTTAAATTCATTACAGAAAAAGTTTCTTATTACAAGTATAATCCAGAAGCTGTTTTGGGCAATGACGCACACGAATTATATTGGGATAGAACAATCATAACAGATAAAACAGTATATAACAATAGACCGGACATCACCTTATTAGATAAAAACAACAAAACAGTTTTCCTAGACGTTGCCATTTGCAATACGCATAATCTTCTCACGACACATTCTGAAAAAATAGCGAAATATACTGAACTCTCTATTGAAATAAAAACCCAATGGCAAGTAGAACACGTTCGAACTATCCCAATTGTAATTTCAACGACAGGCGTCATTCCTAAAACACTTCATTCAGGTCTCAACACACTCCATATCACACCTTCCATATATCTGCTATTACAAAAAGCAGTAATTTTGAACACATGTCGCCTAACGCGTAAATTTTTGTCTTCTCCGGACTCATAGCAAAATATTTGCACTTGGCTTCGGCCCGTGCGTTTTAGCCCTCCACAGTGGGGAGAAACAAATTTTGTTGTACACCATAATAATAATAATAATCATTTATTTTCTTCCCACAAAAACATCAAACAATAACAAACATAAATATAAATCTAAAGATAGGTTAAAAATAAGTTAAAGTGAGAAGCAGGAGTCTGAAGTAGGCACTAAGCCTGTGTTACAGATCACCTGGCCCCACCTCTAGGCAATTTAAACATATGAATGTGTTGAAAATATGTGGGTATATGTGAGTAGCGTGTAGGTAAATGTAAGTAGTGTGAAGTTAATACTGAACATGAAGTGCTTATTCGAGAAGTTGTTCGGTGAAGTCATAGTCTAGTTTTAAAAGCCATGATTTGATTTTACGCTTGCAAATGGTTTTAGAAACATCGTATATTTGTAAGACACGGTTTAATTTATTATATAGGTTGCCTCCCTGATAACAATAAAAACGATGAGAAAATTTAGTACGAAATTTTTTTGTTGGACATACTATGTCAGAACGACGTCTGTTGGATACTTGTCCGGCAATGTAGGCCATATCAGCATGCTGTTTAATTACTGTGAAAAGAATAAACAGCTGACGAACAGTTAACACTTCGCACCTACTGTAGAGGTCCCTAGTCGAATAATAGAAAGGAAGGTATTGAGAGACTTTTAGAATTGCTCTTTGGGCTCTTTCTATTTTTATAAAGTGAGATTTGTCGGAACCTCCCCAACAGGTGATACAGTAAATCAACACAGATTGGCAAAGTGCATAGTCTGTCTGGCTGTCTTGATTAATTTAGGTTCAGCTATTTGAAAATGACTATTAGTTTCCTAATGCGCGCTGATAGCAAATCGATGTGTTGATAGAAATTCAATCTGTAATCAAGAATGACACCTAAATACTTGAGCGATGGAACTTGTTGGAGCCTCGGACAGGTACAGTTGCGGTTATTAAAGTCATCGCATGAATGGGAAATCACATTTAGGCAAGGTTGTGTCGGAGTGTCTCTAAGCGAAAACGTAATCATTTTTGTTTTGTCCGTATTTAATGTTAAGACGTTGTTTCTCAACCATTTATTCACCTTGGCCATCCTGTGCATAGTTAAAAACCTCGCCCCAGGAGTTACCGCTAAAGAGCAATGCTGTATCATCCGCAAAAGCAACGATTCTAGCGTTCCTCAGTGTTACATTGCACAGATCATTGACATATGCCAAAAAAAGAGTCGGGCCGAGTATACTTCCTTGAGGAACGCCAAAACACGTTGTGACCTCATCGCTGACAATATTGCCTATTTGGACACGTTGAGTAAGATTCGATAGATAATCTGAAAAGAGCCTGAGCTCATGGCCACGTATCCCAAGGTACTCCAACTTTTGAATCAGGATGGGAATCGAAACCGTGTCGAACGCCTTAGCAAGGTCTAAGAATATTGCTACTGCTTTTTGTTTGTTGTCCAGCTTATCGACAAGGTAGTCAGTTACAGCATGGATAGCTTCAGCAGTAGACTTATTTTGCCTAAAACCAAACTGATTGCTGGACAACAATTTATTATTTTCGAGGTAACTAACTAGACGTTTGTTCAAAAGACGTTCTAAAATTTTAGAAACTGCTGGCAGTATGGCTATAGGTCGGTAATTGCTGACACAGTCCCGGTTACCATTTTTGTAAATAGGTTGTATTCTGGCTTGTTTGAAACTAATAGGGAAGGTGGCTGAAGAGAAAGCAAGATTGCAGATATATGTTAGGGGGGGTGTCAATATATGTTTGAATGTTTTATAAATATCTGCGGATATGAGGTCAAGACCGGTTGCACAATCAGATTTTAGGTTTTGAATAATTGCACCAACTTCCTCAAATTGAATGGAATACAGCGTTTTGAGGAGCATTCCCGGTCCTCACTTCGAAGATCCTCATCAGATCCTCATTAAATTTTTATGGGACTATCTCGGAGCTCCCACCTTTCCATTAAAAAAAGAATCATTTCAATCGGTCAAGCCATTTTCGAGTAATCGATAAACAACTGGATTTATTAATGCGTTTCAAGAAGCATTTCCGTTCATCACTCCGAAGACCCTCATCAGATCCACATTGAATTTTTATGGGACCATCTTGGAGCTCCCACCTATCTATTAAAAAAAGAATCATCTTAATCGGTCAAGCCGTCTTCGAGTAATCGGTGAACATACAAAAAAAAAAAAAATTATACATACAGACGAATTGATAACCTCCTCCTTTTTTTTGAAGTCGGTTAAAAAACCGCAAACTAATACTGATGTTAACGTGAAATCGTTTGTGTGTTAGTAGCTTTAGTTGTTATTTTCATTTTGTCTTAATAGCACATAATAACTGCACGTATAGTGGACGGATCGTAAATAATTATTTCAAACCATTTTATTACCCAACTAGCTGTACCCCGCGGTTTCACCCGCGTAGCCTGTGCACTCCAGGGACCCCCGTCGAGTTACAATATATGTATATACGGTTTGAGAATACGATGCTGTCGATAACGGGATTGAAAAAAGCTACCGCGCAAGAAGCGAGCGGAAATTGTCGACGTTAAAACCATAGACAATTTCTGTTCGCTCCTTGCGCGGTTACCTATATTCAACGTTTCATCGCAATCGGTTAAGCGGTTTTTACGTGATTGAGTAACAAACATACCTACATACTTACCTACCCATTTTCAGCTTTAAAATGTAAATAGGATACACAAGCGGTGTTGCGGTCCAGTGGTAAATGGCGATAACTCGAATTTTATTCTGGAAGTCGTAGGTTCTAAACTCGGCCGCGCACCGTTGTTTTTGTAACTATAGCTGCGCCCCGCGGTTTCACCCACATATGCCGGGAATATCGGGATAAAAATTAGCCTATGTATTATTCCAGGTCACCAGCTACCTATATTCCAAGGTTTGTTGCAATAGGTTCAATAGTTTTTGCGTGAAAGAGTAACAAAGTCACATACATACATACAAACTTTCGCCTTTATAATATTAGTAAGAAGTAAGATTGGAAAGAGCCCAAAGAAGATTTGATGAGCATCCAACAAGAATCTACACGGAGTGATAAGCAGAATAATTCTTCGGAAAGCAGTAAATGAATCAGTTTTTGTAGGTAAACAACTGGCCGTCCATGACCTTAGGCCGGCAAGGGTGCCCCACACACTCTCCTCGCTCCTCCTCGAAGCGGCGGGACGGTGCATAAGGCTGCATTTCTTCACCCTAAAACAAAGGTATACCTACCTCTATATATGTATCTTCTTCCTCCAGGTCTGGGTAGAACAGGAGTGCTGATAGCGTGCTACCTGGTGTACTCCCTGCGCGTGAGAGCCAACGACGCCATCCGTCTGGTGCGCAAGCAGAGGCCACGCTCGGTCCAGACTTCTGGACAAATACTCTGTGTGCAGCAGTTCGAACACTATCTCCTGCCACAGACTGTAGTGTTTAGTTCTAAGTAAGTTTTTCCTGAGACACATCCGTTTTCCTAATGTCTACCTATACAACGTTAAAAACACCAGGGCTCTGATTCTCTAAAAACATAGCATGCGACAAGCAGGCGGGATGCATGAGCATTGCAGAAGTCGATTTGTTGCAGGAGGAAATATAATAGCTATTCTATAACTTCTCTAAATACTGATTGGTTCAGGGACAAGGGGAGCTATTTAAATAAATAAGTAACCCTTAATTTCGAAAGCTACTTAACTAATTAAGTAAAATAGCATTTACAGAATACGAATTAAGGTAAATCTCCTGCACGTCGCCTGCTTTCCGTCGGCATTCCGCATGCTATGTCCTTACCGAATCGAGCCCCAGTTTTTTTTAAATACCCCAAGTAAACACTAGATATAAGTGTTTGTTTCAGTGCTATTTAACTCGATGATAAGCGATGATATTACGGTGTAAAATTTAGGGTACAGATACACATGTGTGTGTATGCCCCTTCTTCTTCTTCTTTTCGTGTAGTGGTCGGTCTCACATAGTCTCACATAGTGTCATCTGTGTGTTAGAGTTTTCAAGTCACCCTAAGGCCTCTAATTTGACCTAACGACTGCTAACAGAGATAACTACCGCAACCCACTAATCAATGTGCACGGAGGAGGTCAAAAAGTGATTTTTTATTAGCGTCAAGATGGCGGGACCAACTCTCCAATATTAAAACTTTATATTGTCAGATTTAGTAGGTACCAAATTGGTACTATTTGGTACCTCAGTTAAAAAAATTGGTACCTCTTTAGTTTAGAAGATATTTAATAAAAACCCTGGTCCCGCCATTATGACGTCATAATGGCGCCGGAAATAATCATTTATAAAAAAAATGTAATTCCGTTCTAGGAGGAAATCCGTTTCCGTTCTATGTATGTATAAATATCGATTGTCTGGTCATCACTTCGGCGGCCGCCATCTTGGTCAATGCCTGTCCTTGTCATTGAACCTCTGCTGTGAAGTACATACATTACCCTCGCCGAAACACTCTGTGTAGAAATAAAAATGCTTATATCTATTAAAATATAAGGTTAATATTCGTATTAAAAGGATTTTCTGTAGGTACCAATTAGGTACTAAATCTTCAAATATTAAAAAATACGAAAATACTTACGGAAATATGATTTTTGAAAAATTATCTAAGCATCATAATGGCGGGACCAGGGTTTTTGTTAAAAATCTTTTATACTAAAGAGGTACTAATTTTTTCAACTGAGGTACCAAATAGTACCAATTTGGTACTAAATCTGTACATAAGTTATTTTAAGCTCCGAGTTGTTTTTCTCAGTGGGCCCGCCATCTTGACGTCATAATGGCGGAACCAGGGTTTTTATTAAATATCTTCTAAACTAAAGAGGTACCAATTTTTTTAACTGAGGTACCAAATAGTACCAATTTGGTACTAAATCTGACAATATAAAGTTTTAATATTGGAGAGTTGGTCCCGCCATCTTGACTCTAATGATTTTTTGCCACACAAATTTCCAAAAATTCAAGTAACGACTGCGCAAAGCTTTGCTTAAACCGCTGGACCAGTCAAGACCAGCTTGCCACCTAGTGGCATGTTTTCGCGCCACTAGGAAACAATTGCTACCTAGTATTATGGTATTTTTGTGTCAAGTCGTTGCCAGTAGATTTGTACCATTGGAAAGGATAGGGTTTGAGTTTTAGCGGGAACGCGGTGAGGAGATGTGTTGCTAAATTTTGTGCAAATTTTTGTGAAACCTAGTTCAAATGCGTGTAAATTGTTTAATTTCGGGGGCATGTTAAACAATTTAGTTTCGTGAAGGTGTACAAGTGTAGTGAAAGTGAAAATCGGTGCAAAACATGGACTTTAGCGTTGTCTCCAAAGCTCCGTGAACAATCATTGTAAATGGTCGCCGTTTTACACTGATTCCCTCGACTTGACTTTAACTATGACCACTTGACTGTTTCGATGCAAATAACTTGCAGATATTAATAATACTTGACACTGGCTAATGTCCAGATCGAATATAGCCATATAAAATAAGAAAAGGACGACGGATAGGGTAAGCGTCGAACGCACTCAGCAGGTATCTACTTGGATATGTGCAACTCAACTACGGGATCAGCTGTGGTATCATCTAATTAGCATCCACCGCTAGTAGTTGCTAAGTACATTGCTGCTTTGACGTAACGTGGTTGTTACCGGTGATTACTTCAAAACAGCAATGTAGAATACGAAATTTGTTTTTTGACAGTAAATAGCAACTAGTAGCGGTGGATGCTAATTAGATGATACCACAGCCGCAATAGTAGGTACTTCTTAATTTCGACTGGGCTTGACAAACGTTGTTTCCAGCGATTTACCTAGAATAAGTTCTATAAGTTTTTTTTAGAATAAGTAGCTACCTAACCTTTATTCGTTGAAACTATTTCTGTTCTAGACGTAAAGTTTATACTTACCTAGGTAGGTTACTTACTTAGGTTTTTACCTTCATTAATACCTACCAATTAATTTAAATGCTTGCACTCAAAGTCATGGCCACGACCAACACATAAACCGACTCATTCGTCAAAAGATAAATAAAATTGTTGTTTAAGTATAACTAGCTGCGCCCCGCGGTTTCACTCACTAAGTCCCGTTCCCGCGGGAATATCGGGATAAAAAGTAGCCTATGTGTTAATCCAGGTCCCCAGCTCCTATATTCCAATTTTCATCGCAATCGGTTCAGTAGTTTTTGCGTGAAAGAGTAACAACCTCACATACATACAAACTTTCGCGTTTATAATATTAGTAAGAAGTAAGATTTCCTACGCATTACTTACCTACTTACTTAATTACCCAAGACGGAGTTACTCAAACTTTAAGCTGTTTATAAACATTTATTTTTAATTCATTACATGTGGCCCTGTTTCCCGGAAAAGCGTTAATTTTATGACAATACTAGCTGCGCCCAGCGGTTTCACCCGCGTAAGTCCCGTTCCCGCGGGAATAACGGGATAAAAAGTAGCCTTTGTGTTAATCCAGGTCCCCAGCTACCTATATTCCAAATTTCATCGCAATCGGTTAAGTAGTTTTTGTGTGAAAGAGTAACAACCTCACATACATACATACTTACATACAAACTTTCGCGTTTATAATATTAGTAAGAAGTAAGATAATATACATCCTACTTGATCCTACTAATAATATGCATGTGAAAGTGTGTGTGTTTGGATGTTTAGATGTTTGGATGTTTGTTACTCAATCACGCAAAAACTACAAAACCGATTGCGATGAAACTTGGAATTTAAGTAATTAGATACCGGGAATAAAACATAGGCTACATTTTATTCCAATATTCCTACGGGAACGGAACTTACGCGGGTAAAACCGCAAGGCGCAGCTAGTAAATAGTAAATTAATAAATGAATGAATAAATGAAGTTATTTATTAATATGAATCTTACCAAACATTTATCAAATTACACTAGAAAACGGCTCTCTACACTAAGCACAAGCTTGTATTGCAGGAACTGAGATACTAATATAATAATGTATAATGTCCACAGAGAAACCCTAAACCTTTGTAAAGACAATAGAACCTCAGAGTTTACACTGAGACAGCATCTGTACAGACAGCGGGCCACGCTTCACGGGTTAGAAGAACGTGCTTTTAAAGAATTGCCAAAGGTAATGTACCATGTATACATACTTGCATATGAGTTGTTACAAACTTTAAGTAACGGAGGTAAAAAAACATATAGGTACTTAGCTAAGTCAAGCCTGTTTCTATTAATCTCTATACCAGCCGATAATACGATATGGCGAATGGCGATAATATATACGAATACGAAATGGCGATAATACGATTATTATCTTACAATGTAAACAGACTTTTTGCGGCCCGATTCTGTAAAAACACAGCATGCGACAAGCAGGCGGGATGCATGAGCATTGCAGAAGTCGATTTGTTGCAGGAGTAAAAATAATAGCTATTCTATAACTTCTTTTAATACTAATTGGCTGAGGAACAAGGGGAGCTATTTAAACAATTAAGTAGCCTTAATTTTGAAGGCTACTTAACTAATTAATTAAAATAAAATTTACAGAATACGAATTAACGTACATCTCCTGCATTCCGCCGGCATTTCGCATGCTATTACCGAATCGAGCCCCAGCCGGGATGCAGGAGCATTGCAGGAGTCGATTTGTTGCATGAGTAAAAATAAAAGCTATTCTATAACTTCCTTAAGGACGCGACTCATGTGAAATCCCTTCCGATTGAATAGTTTTCTTCATAGCCAATATCAAATAGATCTTTAAACAATGTTTAATGTTATTGTACATGATACAAGAAGTGTCCCCTTCATTTCAAAAACAATAAAAAATAACTTTAAATACCACTATTATACAGGCAAACCCCTGTTTTACAAAATAAATCAGTTTTTCTTCTAAATCCTTAACCGCTATATTTTCTTATAGGCATCATAATATTAGAAAATACAATACCTAGAACCCCTTCATCGTATTTTATAAAAATATTATTTTAATCTTCGTTAATTATTGATTTTACGAGAAATTGTAGATTTTTTCACGCAATTCCATCTCGCTCATTTATATGCAATCGGACAAGGACCGTTGATTATCATCTATCGCCGCCTTTATACTGATTTAGTTAAATCGAAAGAAATGTTTATCGACGGCCGGAAGGAAATGTGTGGCGCGGCGGGCGAAGCCCGGACTGCATCAGGTTGCGAGTTCGATTCCGGCCGGAAACAAATATTTCTGCTGACCATAAATGTTTGGTTCTAGCTGTATTCTATGTATAATGTCTAGGAGTAAACCACTGACCTGTACTATTGACGTTATCGAGTCGATATTGGCATCTGATCCACGATCCTTGAGCATATATACAATAATATACATAGGCTGCTAGTATTCAATCTTCTCCTGCAGACGGTGTGTCGAGAGGATGATGATGAGGTCCACGCGTGATACGCGGCGCGGACGATAGTTTATGATGCGCAAACGGGTGTTCTCGCCCAAAGGCGGCGTCAAATGTGTCAGTGGTTCGTTCGATATTCAAACTTGATAGATTGTATGAAATCTACCCACAAGTTGTGTTTTCTTACCAAAGGTACCCTCAATTCTAATGGTAAAATTATTCAAACTAAAACAACCTGTTTCACTACGGAACATAATATAATATAAAGTGTATTTACAAAAAAAAGTAAAATTTATGCTGTAGGTATATCCGTTCGCGTTGTAGTTTATAGGTGTACATGTAAACCAAAGTTTAGGTACCAAAGTAGATAGGTAATACCTATATGTATAATTAATACTAGGTATAACTAATTTTGTTAGCCTGTTTATTGGAGGGCTGATTATAAATAAATTCTTTGTGACCAACACACAGCGCCATCTAGCCCCGTGGTAAGCTGCTAAGCTTGTGTTACGGTAACTAGACAACGGATATACTACTTATATTTATTATGTTAGTTAGCTGTGAAATACTATAGCACCTCTTCGTGTTTGTACTAAATATTGACCAAGCGAGCGAAGCGTCTCTGCTTCAAGTCTAGCACAGTTCTACAGTTTTTGAACTTACACGATTTCTGTTCATTATTATTTTTAAGTACTAGCTGTGCCCCGCGGTTTCACCCGCGTAAGTGCCGTTCCCGCTGGAATATCGGGATAAAAAGTAGCCTATGTGTTATTCCCGGTATCCAGCTACCTATATCCTAAGTTTCATCGCAATTGGTTCAGTAGTTTTTGCGTGATTCAGTAACAAAGTCGCATACATGCATGTACATACATACAAACTTTCGTGTTTATAATGTTAGTAAGATTAGATTTTCGGGTCTAAATAGCGTTAGTACACATATTATTTAAAATTACCCCGACGATTCGGCAAACGGAAAACATCGGCCGTGGTCGGCCGGGAATCTAATACTAGCATAAATTTATTTCGTACTCGTATGTTTCTGGTTGCTTTTTTAACCGATCTTCATGTACCGGTAAATAATAGTAGTTTATGCACCGAGGTACTAAAGCCCTGTCTTATATAGCGGGCGTCATACTGAATCCAAAGCGTACGAGGGACTCTAGAGAGTTAACTCCCGAGCGCAGCGAGGGTGTTAAAGACTTAACTCCTAAGCGAAGATAAGGAGTTATGTACCTAGAGTTCTGAGTGAAGCGTGGGATTCAAGCGCCCAAGATAAAGACAGGCTTTATTACCGAGGTAACATCTACTGCGAGACAATAAAAGAGCTACAAAAATAAGCATTTAACTAACAACAAAACAAGAGATTAATGCAACGTCTATGAAATATATATTTACAGCCCTATATTGATTGAATTTAACAATGTTACATCAAAATGACGAAACCACACATCGGCCTTACTGTAGATAAAAAAAAAATTGGGGCTTTATATTAACTAAAACTTTTTACCTTACCCTTCCGTCGAAATAAAATTGAAGAAAAACAGCCCAGTTTTAATTTTTTTAATGTGTTTTGTCTAGGTGGCCAGTTTGAAAAGGTCGTTTGCTACCAGAACCTTAGTTCCAAATTTAAATTACTTTATGCCCTAGGTGTATAATGAGCACTTTATGCACCTAGGGAATAAAGACCTGCTTTACGTTGACCTTTTTGGTCGAATAAAGTAACTTAGAGAGCAGTAGGTGTGTAAAGTGTTTTATTATGCAAAATCGCGAAAACCATAGAAGAAATTATAAATTTTTGTAGTTATAGGGGATTATTGATGGATTGAGTATATTTTGCCCACTACAAGAAAAAAATTGTATATTTTTATGGTATTCCTTATACGTTCTTCACCAGATAGTGTACTGCCTCTGCGAAAGGCTGCTCAAACTGTGCGGTTGCCAGCACAGCGCGGGCATAGACTTCAGGGTCCGAAGCCAACCGTTCTACAAGTCGTTCCTGGTGTACAAGTTGAGGCAGGTCGCGCCGCCAGATCCGACCACACCTGATGAAGATCCCGCGGGTAATTATTTATTAGAGTTCCGTTCCCAAAGGGTAAAAACGGAATCCTGTTACTGATACTTCGCTGTCACCAGTGTCTCTCCGTCTGTCGCCAGGATGTATCTCATGAACAGTTGAATGTATTTATATTACAACAAATACTAAAAACAAAACAAAGCAAATATTTAAGGGGCACCTATACAACAAACGTGATTTTTAAAATGTTAACATAACGATACCGCGATATATTTTTATCACTGGTGCCATCTAGTGATCGATTAGAGTAAGTTGCGTAAGTTCGCTTGGCCCAGTGTTTATTTTAGGATTCAGTATTTAATTGTGACAATGGCACGCAACAATTCATTTCAAACATTTCAGTTAGTTATAGTTCGATTTTTTATAATCTGACATTTTGTTATCTTGTATTTGACACTTTTTCTATAGAGAGAAGTGTCAAAAGGTAGTCTGCAATTAAAAAAATGAGTAAGTATATAGTTAGTGGTGCATCCATCTACGGTGTCCATATCTGGATATCTCACTCAAGTACTTAGTCTACCATTCTTCAAAGAGATGTTCAAAAACTTCATTCTATATTTTCAGTAACAGATTTCGTAACATCGCTTCCAATGGTGGAGTGGCGTGACCCTGTAGAGGAAGACATTGAGCGGAACCTCGAGAGCGTCAGCAGGATCACTGGCGGGTGCAGCAATGGAAATAGCAACGGAGGCGTACCAGCTCTTATTGTTTATGAGGTACGAACATTGAGAGGCATCTCGAGAGTGTCAGTAGGATCACTGGGGGGTTCAGTAATGGAAACAGCAAAGGAGGCGTACCAGCTCTTATTGTTTATGAGGTGAGAACATTGAAAGGCATCTCGAGAGCGTCAGCAGGATCACTGGCGGGTGCAGTAATGGAAACAGCAACGGAGACATAATATCAGCTCTTATTGTTTATGAGGTGAGAACATTGAGAGGAACCTCGAGACCGTCAGCAGGATCCCTGGCGGTAGCGTTACAACTGTCTTTCGTTCTGATTTCATATCTACTGTTGAAGTTGAGATCAAATAATGCTTTTAGCGGTTTTCGAATTTACGTTTCGAAAACACCGCTTCACGTAGATCAAAACCGCAAAATTCAGCGTAGCTACTTTTATTAGGGTTCCATAACCAAAGGGTAAAAACTTAGACATGGGGCGGTTACCCGGTTTGGATCCGGTACCCGGCGGATCCGGCACTTTTTTTAGGATCTTGCCGGGTACCGGGTAATGGTGCCGGGTATCCGGCTCTGCCGGGTAATTTGATAGACCAAAAATAATGAAACATATTACACTTTTTCAATTATTTATTATGCTGAACACTAACGGTAATCATTATAATTATGTTTTGCTCACTAATTTATCAGAAAGAACTAAAAAAACTAAATATATATTTTATTTTAATATTGGTAATTTAAGATGGGTAAGTTGTGATGTAAAAACGCCAATTTTTCTGCGCGGTTAGCATTTAGGCGACTGCGTTTCTTGTCATAAATTAGCCCTGCTTCTGAGAACAGGCGTTCGCTGTATACAGAACTAGATGGTGTGCATAGATATTTCGCCGATACTTTTCGCACCCCGCGGGAACGTGCGCTAGCCAGCCGGTACGCGGCGATTCGAGCTATCAAAGACGCCAGCGCCACCTCTATTTCACTTCAGTTGCGCCTGAGCGGGCAAGGAAGACACACGCGTCACGACGCGTTACCGCTGCCGGGTACCCGCCGGGTACCCACGAGTACCCGGCGCAGAATGTGTCGGGTACCCGTTCAGTGAGTACCCGGCAAAACCACTACCCGCCCCATGTCTAGTAAAAACGGGCCCTTACTGAGACTTCGCTGTCTGTATTTAGACAGTTGACATTTTCACAGATGATTTATTTCTGTCGTCACTAAAATACCAAAAACAAAATAAAACCAATATAAAAGAGGGGATCCCATACCACATACTTGATTTTTTAAATGTATAAACGCAACGATACTGCGATGTATTTTTGAAACTGGCGCGGGTGTCATTTAGTGATGAATTAGCGTAAGTTGCGTTCTGGGATTATCTTGGTTCAGTGTTAACAAATTGTACCAAAACCAAAATACTAAGAGACCAAAACCAAAAGACTAAGAAGAGACCAAATTGTGATAATGTACGGAACCCTTTATGCGCGAATTCGACTCGTACTTGACTGGTTTTTTTTTTAAGATTGAAATATGCACTTTGTATTTCCGAAGGCGTTTCTCACCGATCACGGCAGTCTTCCAGAAGAAAAGGCAAAACAGCTCAAGGAGTTACGGACCGATATCAATCAGACCAAAGAAGGATTCAATAGAATTGAAGACGAGGTAGGTCCTATGTCACTAATGTATTGTACCTATCTACTACTGAGTTTTTTTTTAATAATTGATACGATAGGTGAGGTTTGACCACTATCTCACCTTATGGAAAGCGACGATGTGGTCTAATATTACATAGGTGGTGGGTAACAGGAACAACGGCGGGCAAAAATTTTTCAGTAAACTTTTTAGGATGTTGGAGTAAATATTCGAACAGTAGCCGAACTATGTATGAAATTTGGCCGTCTGGGCCGGCATAAATAGCTTTAACATCAGGCGGCTTTTCTCTTTCTAGTCTCTAATATTACTTATAATAAGAGACCAGTCCAGTTCTATGGTATTGTATTATGTTTACCTTTATATCGTGTGTTCTATGGCAATAAATGTGTCGATATCCCTGGAGGACCCGGTGATCGTGAGCACGCTGTGGTTAGACTGACTCGATGGCCTGAATCAGCCACTGAGTAGCATTTGTTACCTAGTGGCAGGAAAGCATGCCATTAGGTGGCATGTTTTATGCCAATAAAATTGAAGGGTTTGTGGCCCGTCGGGCGAAGGTCCGACTGCAATGCAGAAGGTTGCGGTTCTATTCCCGAAATATAACTAAGAACCTACAAACCGCACGACCGACGCGACTTTGTTTTATACTATGTACCTAATGATATGTGTCGATATCCCAGGAGGACCCGGTTATCCTAAGCGGGCTTCTGTGCGACTGGCTAGAAGGCCTGAAGCAGCCGGTGCTGGACCGGGAAGATCTGTCCACCATCGTTGGCAAGTCGCACTCTGTATCCAATTGCATCATGGCTTTGGATGTGGTAAGTAAAGAAGCCATTGGTCAGGAGTCTGGCTGGAAGAAGCAGCCGGTGCTGGATCGGGAAGATCTTGCCTCCATCGTTGGCAAGTCACACTCTGTATCCACATGTATCATGGTTTTGGATGTATTAAGTAAAAATGCCATTAGTCAGGAGTTTGGGTGGAAGGAAGATGCCGGTGCTGGACCGGGAAGATTTGTCCACCATCGTTGGCAAGTCGCACTCTGCATCATGGCTTTGGATGTGGTAAACAAAGATGCCAACAGCATCCAACGCAATGTTCACTAAGAGCCATCGTGGAAGCGGCATCAAATCCTTTTTTTGATGAACGATACAACTATATAAGGCTAACCATTTCATAGGGCTTATCCTAAACTAATATAGATAGCGAAAAGTGCTAAAAGGAGTCACTCCAGTCCCCAATGTTGACGAAAACTAAAATGGTATTATTGGATTTTCTAATAATTTATTACCCAAATCAGAACAAGGGTCTTTTTGGAAAAAAAATAACCCCTAAATATTGTCCCCGATCGATAGTATTGCGGATAACTGGATAAATATCTGCCCCCAGATTATTTATCCAGTGGACGTCTGTCACTACTATGCAGTACATTTCTGTTATGAGGTAATTACCGGTAATAACCACGGTACGTCAATGCAGCAATGTACTGCATAGTGCCTGTTATTTTCCACTGTTGACAGACGTCCACTGGATAGATAATCTGAGGGTAGATCCTGGAAACAGACAGTATGTTGCATCGAAAGAAGGCTTTTTTTAATAAAATATGGCCATTGTACACACACCCCTTAGTGATGATTAATATTAGACCATCACGAGCATGAGCTTCGTTATCCATTGCTAGGCGGGCAGTCGATCGGTCTGTTGCAACCGAGTGGCGGGCGAGCAATGAATAAGGAAACTTGAACCCGGCCGGCGCTCGTGACGGTCAAATATAAATCATCCCTTACTTAAAGACAAGGACAGCAGCATAAACTAAGTACCTATCGTTTCTCTTTTACTGTGACATGAAATTTTAAAGTTGACAGACAGAGACAAACGCTACATATCGTATTCATCGGCATAAGTGAGTGAGTTGAGTAGGTTAATAAAGTTCTGATATTTTGTTCCAGGAAGACGTAATGCTCCTAGAGTACCTCCTACGCTTCGTGGTCCGCCTGCGGCCACTCTCGGCTGCCAGGAAAGTTGACCTCCTGAAACGTCTCCTAGCCTCCCTAACACACCAGTCGGTCAGTTTCAACGGCAAATGTCTTCCGAAGAAGGAGTTGTTCTCCAAACTCCGAGACGGCACTTGTAACCAGATCGTGAACTTCATGCTGCGGATGATCGTGGAGATTCAACAGGATTTAGTGAAGCCAGGCAGCGATGACGCTGATGTTGTTGTCCCTTATAGGAGAGCTCGAATAAAAGCTTGGAAATAATAATTATGGTTTTATTTACCTTTTTACCCACATTAAGATTTATATATATTGTTCAGACGATCACCATTTACAGACGCGACTGATGTGAATCGAGTTGAAATCCCTTCCGATCATGAAGAATTTTTTTTTTCATAACCGGTATCAAATACATCTTTAAACAAAATTTATGTTATTGTACGTACATAATACAAGAAAGGCCCTCTATTCATTTCAAAAACAATAAAAAATAACTTTAAATATACGGGCAAAGTTACCCCTGTTTTACAAAATATTTTTTTCTTCTAAATCCTTAACCGCTATATTTTCTTATAGGCATCATAATATTAGAAAATATAATAGCTACCTAGAACCCCCTCATCGCATTTTTAAAAATAGCATTAATAACAAATTTTTAATCATTGACTTTACGAGAAATTATAGATTTTTTCATGCAATGTTCCATATCGCTCATTTCTATGCAATCGGACAAGGACCGATAATTATCATCTATCGCCGTCTTAGACAAAAGGAGGTTGTTGAGACGTCTAGCTAGGCGAACAACTTTTGCAAACACACTTTTTAAAACTCACACGATTTTTGCTCATTACATTTTTGAAAAAAAATCGGGTCTCGATCGCGTTTATTTATGCAATTTTTATAAATTTCAATAAATATAATATATTTTTTAATTACTTGTGACAATTTTTGTAGGCTGGCAAGATGAAAGAACGAGACACATTGCATCGTCGATTGTTATCTCATTCGGCTCGGATTAGCCTCGGAACAATAATATAATAATACTAGTTGCGCCCCGCGGTTTCACCCGCGTAAGTCTCGTTCCCGTTTCAGTTCCCGCGGGATTAAAAGTATTCTATGTCCTTCTCCTGGTTCTAAGCCACCTCCCCACCAATTTTCAGACAAATCGATTTAGCCGTTCTTGAGTTATAAATGGTGTAACTAACACGACTTTCTTTTATATAGAAGATAAGATTATTGTTCCGAGGGATTAGCCTCTGTCTATTGGACAAAATATTAAAATGTTCAACTAATCAGTCTTCTTCTTCTTCTTTAAAAATGGCTTTTCCTTTCGGACATTTGCCAGTGTCAAGTATTATCAATATTTGCAAGTTATTTGCATTGAACAAAACAGTCAAGTCGTCATAGTTAAAGTCAAGTCGAGAGAATCATTGTAAAAAGGGGGCCATTTTTTACAATGTTTGTTCACGGAGCTTTGGAGAAAACACTAAGCTAAAGTACATGTTTTGCACCGGTTTTCACTTTTATTTACACTTGTACACCTTCACGAAACTAAACTTGATTATAATATTAGAAGACTGATTAGTTGGGCAGAGACATGATATTATCATGTCTCTGCCCGCCACAGTTAATACAGCGCTATCTGTTATCATTTTTGGAACTAGTTAGAACAGCGCCATCTATTGTCAATACTTGGAACTAGTTAGATCAGCTCTATCTGTTAGTTTGCTTTAGAACTATGTGAATAAGCGCCATCTAAATTTTAATAAAATTGTGTGTTGATGTAATTGTTACGCTACCTGACAATAGATGGCAATGAATTCAAGTTATGAATAAAATATTTGAAGCGACACGCGACGCCTACCGGATCCAGCACGGTGTAAATTCAAAAAAATACGGTTTTTCAAATGTCAAACAAATCAAATCGCTAACGGGTGGAAATATTGTTTTGGTGTTCGTTTTTTTGTGAATTTATTTGGTTTACGTATCTGTAATCTATTTATAAGTGTTCTAAAGTGATGACTATTGTGTTTTACCTGTAAATTAAAAAAAAAGTGTTAAAATATGGATCCTTTTACTCAAGTAAGTTTCACCAAACCAGCTTTTGATTATTCGTTCAACGGTTTTGTATTAGGCATATTAAATTCTTACTTTTACATATTATCCTTAGCGTATGTTAGAACGAGCACGAGCTAGGCAAGAGAAAATCGATCAAAAACTGGCGAGTTCAGGGCAAGCAGTTCCCAAACGGAGGCCGCTAGCAGACAGCAACATTTCACCCGACAGTCCGACGAAAACACCGGCTAAAACATCTCGAAGCTCGATATCCTCACCGAAAAAGCCTTTTACCGAGACTGGGAAGTCTACAACACCATCAAAAGTGACGGCTAGACGTTCGAGCACTCAGAAATCTGATCAGATAAGACAGTCACCTCAGAAACAACGCAGCGACGTTATAGTCACGAAGAAAGAGTTTGCGAGCCCCAAAAAGGGTTCTATACCGAGGCGGAATTCCGATGTGTCTGTAGAAATCAACATCTCCCATAGAAATGACATACAAATAGAGGTCCAAGTAGAAGAAAGAGACACGCCAATCAGTGTAGTGTACGATTCGCAGGGCGTGAGAGGCAGTAACGTGATCATCAAGGAAATTGAAGGTGAGGGAATGTAGTTTGTATCAGATGATAAGTTAAATGACACAAGTTCACACTTGAAAATGATTCACTAACTTGTTGATTTCTATACTGATATTATAAAGAGGAAACATATAAATTTGTTTGTAATGAAGAGGCTCGGAAACTACTAAACCGTTAAAAAAATTCATTACCAATAGAAAGCAACATTATCTATGTAGTAACATAGATTATTTTTAAAAGGGATTTATATTGTGTTATATGATTGTTTTTGTAGATTAGTCTCTATTCCAATATGTAGGCTAGTGCAGCCACTAATGAAAACAAGAATCCAAATTAATCATGAATCAAACTTAATACTTAAAATGTCAAAACTAACTACCCAAGTACTTAACTAAAATATTGCCATTAAAAATTGTATTAGTGAATGACAATTTCCTCCTTTTCAAATGTCAGTTAAACAAACTTCCGTAATAAATCACTACAAGCTTATCATATTATGACATTAGCTTACTGAACAATAAGTACAGTTTACAGTTAAATTACTCATCATAACTTAAACGATAAACAAACAAACAGTTCTACTAAATAATTAGCTAATTGTATTTTGTATTTACAATTTTGAAATGAATTTATTGTAGAGTTTGAGTTGTTTTGTAATGTTGTTGTGTGATTTGTGTTGTAGAGAAAGGATTTTTGTTGTTGTTTAGTGAGTATAGTGCCATTGGCTGTTTTTTTTTAAATTATAGATATCTGTATTATGTAATTTGATACCTGATCACAAAACAGAAAGAATCCCAGGGTTTTATTTGTTTTTTTCTCATGGAAGGGACAAAACCACACTAAAGTCATTTATAAGTTGACATATCATCATGTATGTATATGTATGTAATGTAATATGTAATCATGTATACAAGCTCTCAATTAAATAAACTATTTGACTATTGACTTTCGGTATTCGGTATGTTTGTTACACCTTCAATCTTCATGCAATAGTTAACTACTGAACCAATTTCATAAAATGTTATTGAAAGAAATTTCACTCATTTGTCCAGTTTTGATTGCTTGCTTTTTTATATACATAGCTTTTTAGCATTTATTATAGTAAAGTTGACGAAAAGCTCCGTCGTTGAAAATAATGACGTTATTGAATACAATTTTAAACGGAAGTTGGAAAGGAAGTCTGTCTTCTGGCATCCATTGCGTTAATAACAGAAGAAAATCTTTAATTACCTATTATTTATTAATATATTTCAGACACAAATCCCGACAACAAAGACGACGCATCCAGTAAAATGGACCAGATAACTGAATCGGAAACGAAAGAGCGAACAGGGCTTCGGCACACTGTCAAGTCAAGACTGGATCGACTTGGAAACTTGTATTCAGGTTGGTTGAAAAATTATTGCCTTTATAAACTGATATTGTATCCTACAGATTTACCTGGGTATGTCCTGTTAGCTGATTATGTAAATCTGTTGATTAAAATTGTTGGTTGTTGTGATTGATTACAGGTACACTTTTTAAACTTACACAATGTCTGTTCATTATTATTAAGTAGAGCGTTATTGGTCTAGTGGTAGATACCCCGATTTTCATTGCGAAAGTCGCGGTTTCGAATCCCGGCCGCGCACCATTGTCTTTTTCTTGAAAAAAATTTATGTGCGCTATTAAACATCGCTCTTACTGTGAACAAAAAACATCGTAAGGAACCCCACGGCTTAAGATCACGCACAAAAGCCCAATATTAGGGCTAATTGAGGAAACACACAGTTAAAACTTTTAAGTTTTTATTAGGTATTAAGTATAAGATTTTCGAGACTGGGACCGAGAGTCTTCCCGGGACCACGGCCGGTGTTATCCGTTTGCCGAAACGTCGTGGTAATTTTAAATTTATTAATTAAAATTGTGTACAAACGCGATCTAGACCCGAAAATCTAATCTTACTAATATTATAAACGCAAAAGTTTGTATGTATGTATGTGAGGTTGTTACTCTTTCACACAAAAACTACTGTACCGATTACGATGAAACTTGGAATATAGGTAGCTGAGGACCTGGATTTACACATAGGCTACTTTTTATCCCGATATTCCCGCGGGAACGTTGATGCGGGAAATCTGACCTAACAGTGATCTAAAGTCTAAGTGCTATTATAAATATTTGACGTTGCACACAGCGCCATCTAGCCCCAAACTACGCAATTAAGCCTTTACTATAGGGCAAGACAACCAATTTACTTGTTTATTTTAAAAATTAGCTGCACCCTGCGGTTTCATCCACGGAAGTGAAAAACGCTTTGTCAGTTGTAAAGGGCGCGGGCGGCCGAGCGGTGCACTTATTCGTTCATTACTCGGGTTCTACTAATTGGATTTTGATGCAAAGTATACTACGACCTTCCTCGAAAATAGAACTATCCAATATTGAAAACCAGATTTCAATCGGATTAGTATCTCTCTTCCTTTATTATAAGTATTTAAATAATTAGTAAAAACTAAAGAGTAAGTTTAATATCTTCCGCTAAATCTTCCAGACAACCCTCACCTCTCATCCCCCATCCACCGGACAGAGCTGGAGTTCACAGCGGGGACTCCTCCCCGGAGACAAGTGGTAGAGGAACCTGAGAACGACAAGAAAGGGAAGAAATTTGGACGACTTGCGGCCCTGGCAGATCAGATCAACAACTGGGAGGATGATCTGACACATCATAACTTTGTAAGTAGATAGCACTTGTGGGTGTTACATGTAGCAACAAGAGAGGGATGAAGTTTAGACCAACTAATAAGATGACTAGTAATATTATAAATGTAAATAACTAATAATATAATATTATAAATGTGTGAGTGTGTGTTTGGATGTTTGTTACTCAATCACGTAAAAACCGCTGTACCGATTGCGATTGCGATTTCACCCACTAAGTCCCATTCCCGCTGGAATATTGGGATAAAGAGTAGCCTATGTGTTGATCCACATGGGCCGGCCATGTGATCAGGGGCAGACTTAAGTGGTCCCAGAAGGTGATTAATTGGTACCCAAGGGGCAAATAAGAAAAAAAGGCAGGCCGGTGCGAAGGTGGGAAGATGATCTTAAGAAGGTGGCAGGTCCATTATGGACCAGGAGTGCTCGGGACCGAACTATATGGAAGAGCTTGGAGGAGGCCTATGTCAGCAGACAAGCTGACAACCTATAAAATAATAAATTAACTGTTTGTTTAGAATTAACTACTAATGTTCAGCAATAAAGGCTATCTTTATCTTTATCTTTATCTTTATGTGTTGATCCAGGTTCCCAGCTACCTATATTCCAAGTTTCATCGCAATTGGTTCAGTAGTTTTTGCGTGAAAGAGTAACAACCTTACGTACATACATACAAACTTTCGCGTTTATAATATTAGTAAGATATATTTTGGTAAACATATGTATACATATCAATATAATAACACTTCCTTGGGCCCTGGCCGTCGTGTAAAAAGACAGCAGAAATAATAAAACACTTTATTTATCCGGTTTTATCGCGTTTTTATTCATTATTTTAACCGAGCTTTCGCCAACTTTACAGTTGGCTTTCTCAAGGTTGACTGAGACATCTCAAGCTCGGTTCAAATAATGAATAAAAACGCGATAAAACCGGATAAATAAAGTGTTTTATTATGCAAAATCGCGAAAACCATAGAAGAAATGGTGATACGAAATGACCGGTACGGTCCGGAAACAGCAGAAATAATTATTTATTTTAAGTATTATTACAATTATTTATTTTTTAAGTTTATGGCTCGTTTACGCAATAACTACTGCACCAGTCACTCAGTGAAATCAGTTGTAGGTAGCTGGAGAACTTCATTAACACACTAGCTGCGCCCCTCGGTTTCACCCGCGAAAGTGAAAAACGCGTTATCGCGGGCGCGGGCGGCCGAGCGGTTCTCGAGTGTTTGCAATTTTTCGTTCATTACTCGGGTTCTAATTGGATTTCCATGCAAAGCATACCACGACGTTCCTCGAAAATAGAACTATCCAATATTGAACCAGATTTCAATCGGATTAGTAGTTTTTAATTGTATAAGGAACAGACAGAGAAAAAGACAGATATGAATTTTTAAAATTATATAATTGTGTTCTACTACTTATCATAAGTCCCCTAGACCACTTTTTTTTACTTTACTTCC
Source organism: Idaea dimidiata (assembly GCA_949358125.1). Taxonomy (NCBI): domain Eukaryota; kingdom Metazoa; phylum Arthropoda; class Insecta; order Lepidoptera; family Geometridae; genus Idaea; species Idaea dimidiata. The sequence continues at coordinate 7,939,244 of OX442342.1, read as the reverse complement.
AAGTACAGACTTTTTGTCCTCTCTTCCTTTATTATATGTATAGAAGATAGAATAGAAGATATAGATATATAAGATGTAACGGGTATGCCCTTTTAGGCCGAAAGGGAGTTGTTCTAGACAGCTAGGCGAACAACTTTTGTTTTACGACTTTTGGAAATTCGAAGTACTTTTCGAAAATTTTAAGTGTAAATTTAATAGAATTTTAAATTTTAAGTTTACTTGAAGATCAGCTGTTTCTTAGAGTCGAGGTCATTGACCTTATGTTGTCTTTTCATTTAGTTTGGTCTACTACAATCAAAACTTCAAATACCTATATTTTCAAAAGCAGCTGTTTTTTTTTCAGTAAAACATAACCTCAAAATTTTCAAAAAAAGAAGTTCTAATTTTCGAGAGTCGTAGAACAACAGTTGTTCGCCTAGACGTCTAGAACAACCGCCTTTCTGCTTAAAAGGGCTTACCTGTTACACTTTGTATACACGGTCGGTAGATACTCACACGCATGAAACTGTCAAACAGGAACCACAGTAAATAATTGTCCATAATTCCACAGCAACCCGAGCCTACAAAGAAGATTATAACGGCTCCGGATTACCGCAAGGATAAGGACGCGTCCACACTCGACGTCTCCATACACTCCATCACCGACATAAACAGAGCTTTACATTCTAGCGCTAAGGCTAAACAGGTACAACACCTTAATATTTAAGTAGAGTAACATTTTAAGCAGAATCTACGGAACTAGTGCATGCAATAAATAGACATAACGGTGGCATATAGTCTAAATCTAAAATAACTCAAAGGTGATTGACTGACATAATAATTTATCAACGCACAGCCCAAACTACTGGACGGATCGGGCTGAAATTTGGCATGCTGGTAGATGTTATGACGTAGGCATCCGCTAAGGAAGGATTTTGATAAATTCTACCCCCAAGAGGATAAAATAGGGAATGAAAGATAATACTTCCTAAGGCGAGCGAAGCCGCGGGCAAAAGCTAGTCATAACATAACATAACATAAATACATAAATATTGCACGACATTACACACACCACAATCAAGCTCCAAACTAAGCACTTAGGCTTATACTATGGGTACTAGACAACGGATATACTACATATTATACTTTTTTTTTAAATACATACATATTACATACATATATAGTCATTGACGGCCTCCGGCGCGTCTGGCAAACGCCGGACTGCAATGCAGAAGGTTGCGGGTTCGATTCCCGCCGGGTGCAAGTATTTATGCTTAAAAATAAATATTGGTATCTGGTATGGGTGTTTTCTATTTATCATATGCATGTATTTACAACAAAAAAAAGTATAGTATGTAGTAGGTACATCCGTCGTCTAGTACTTATTTTGGGGCAGATAGCGCTGTGTGTAATGTCGTGCAATATTTATTTATTACTAGCTGCGCCCCGCGGTTTCACCCGCGTAAGTCCCGTTCCCGCGGGAATATCGGGATAAAAAGTAGCCTATGTGTTAATCCAGGTCCTCAGGTACCTATATTCCAAGTTTCATCGCAATCGGTTCAGTAGTTTTTGTGTGAAAGAGTAACAACCTCACATACATACATACATACAAACTTTCGCGTTTATAATATTAGTAAGATTTGCACGCTTGGTACTTAGTAATTATTTATTGTGGAGGTATTTTAAAACTGTAATATCTCGTGAGATATTCATTGAAATCAAGTGATGTTAAGTACAATTATGTTTAAAATTAAATACTTTTAATGAATAACGTATTTATTTGGATAAGGATTAATATCATATTTACAATATTACCTTCGGAAATAATGCATTGTTCTACAACAAATTTGATTACTCTAAAAAATGTTATATTGAATCAACCTTAAGAGATAAACATATGCTGTCGCGGACTATTTATTAGATCCTTTTTAGAGGAAGAATTCTGTCATATATGGTTTTTATGTAACTCTGACCGTTTACTCAGCGCACGCGACAGAATCTCGGAACAGGGTGATTTTTTTCCCGTTTTTGCAACATTTTTCATTGATGCTCCGCTGCTATTAGTCGTAGCGTAATGTAATATAGCCTATAACCTTCCTCGATGAATGGACTATCAAACACAAAAATAATTTTTCAAATCGGACCAGCAGTTCCTGAGATTAGCGCGTTCAAACAAACAAACAATCAAACAAACTCTTCAGCTTTATAATATTAGTATAGATTTTAAACCACAAAAAAAAACTTTAAATTTAAAGAAATGCTTTCCAAAGATTTGCACTTGACAGGCCTTGAATCTGCGTCTTTAGGGAGTCCAGCCTAAAGCATTTCTTTAAATTTAGTCATCCAAGTGAAGGAAACACTTCCATGTTTCATCTCAATCGGTTCAGTAGTTTTTGTGTGAAAGAGTAACAAAGTCACTTACGTAAAGACAAACATACAAACTTTCTCGTTTATAATATTAGTACCCAGTAAAAAGTTTTTTAAGTAAAAATTTCGTACTTGTTTTAGACCAAATCCATTAATACAACAACATACAAGAAACCAACGAACGAGTGCCAGCGACTTGAAAAACAAATAGTTGCAGAACTGGTAAGTACATAGATATATAAGTTTTTAATACATAATGTGCTAAATATATACCATTTCAGATACATTTTCAGGTTATTGTTTTGTTAAATTACAAGCACAAGAGTGTCCAATTAAGTTATTTAAACACTGAGCTTATTATAACCATTTTCAGCTTAATGGTTGTAAAAAAATGATAAAAATAAACTGTTTACCTACAATATTTCATAACCATTTTCAGCTGATTTGTTGTAAAATAACGATGGTCAAATCTGTTGGTAAATTGTATGTACTTACCTTATTTTTTAAAGTGGTGCAATTTCATATAGCATAAATTATTTATTGATATCAACTTACAAAAAAGGATAGGTATTTTTGCAAATGCTTTTAATGCATTTGACATTTTCCTATGCTAAAAAAAAACAAAGTTTAAGACAAAAATTAACCTTCAAATGGTACGGTAAGTGTTAAAGTTTATTTTTTTTCTTTTTATTTATATTTTTTGTCTATGGTCCATGTTTTTTTTTTCTATAGTAGCATTCTGACGACATGTAACGGCCGTGCTCAATAATGTTTCTAAAGGTCCCATGACCTTAAAGGAATATTTATACTAGAACGTCACCCGGCCGTGCCGGGTCCGAGCTTCGTTGTCCATTGCTCGGCGAGCAGTCGACCGATCTGTTGCAACCGAGTGGCGGCCGAGCAATGGACAACGAAGCTCGGATCCGGCACGGCCTGGTGACGGTATAAATCATCCGTAACACTGAATTTTAATATCTGGCCCTGAAATTCCTCAAGTATGCATGACCACTTTTTTTTTTTTTCAAAAAGGGTTATACCTACATATTTTGTAATTTTGTAAACAATCACTAAAACTTGAATAACCTTATTAATATAAAAGGGGAGTAACGTCGGAGTAGTTATTCCGCTTTTCGTTTCCGTCTGTCAACTTTGAAAGTTCTTGTCAATGCAAAAGATAAAGCATCAGACCATATTTTTAATGTGTCTACTAACTATATTTGATAAGTTACCTTCGCAACTAACCTCAGCTTCCTACGATTGGTACAAATGATAAATGGTGGCGGATACTGTTCATTTTATAATAATTTATATGGCGGAGTTGCATCAATCAATACATAACTCATCAAAAAAGATAAATCGGGACATTACTTTTCCTTTTTTCGAACTCGGAAACCCCATTTTCTTTTTTATTCCGTATAGAAAGAAAATAAATTAGTAATAGACGCAATAAAAATAAACAACAACACAAAACGGTGGACCGTTTTGATATATCAAAGCAAAGACTACCTTAACATTAGAGAACATGATTGAAATTGATATATCAAAAGTTGTCAAGTGCACAGTCTTCTAAGAGAGAAGACGACGATGTGACTCTGAATATTTCGAAGGAAATTAAAAAAAAAGACTCGAAATCACGATGCGGAGCGGGGCAAGTTCAATGCATCCTCGCACATCTTTTGTGGAAACCCAGCCTGGACCAAGTTATTTTAGTTAAGGCGGCGATAGATGATAATCATCGGTCCTTGTCCGATTGCATATAAATGAGCGAGATGGAATTGCGTGAAAAAATCTACAATTTTTCGTAAAATCAATAATTAACGAAGATTAAAATAATATTTTAATAAAATGCGATGAAGGGGTTGTAGGTATTGTATTTTCTAATATTATGATGCCTTTAAGAAAATATAGCGGTTAAGGATTTATAAGAAAAAATAATTTATTTTGTAAAACAGGGGTAACTTTGCCTGTATAATAGTGGTATTTAAATATTTTTTATTGTTTTTGAAATGAATGGGACACATCTTGTATCATGTATAACATTAAACATTGTTTAAAGATCTATTTGATACCGGTTATGAAGAAAACTATTCAATCGGAAGGGATTTCACATGAGTCGCGTCCTTAACATATTTTAAAGTATACCAACTGTACGGTATTTTAATGACAGTTTTTACGACCTCACTTCAAAGGCGCCGAGTTCCTTATGAAGTTTGTTAACTCCCTGTATTTTGTTACGCATTCCTACGAACTACAATCACGGGTTTTAGATTAAACTTTTACACGCTAAAAATATTATTATTATCTAAATCCAAACTAATAGTATAAATCCGAAAGTTTGTTTGTTTGTATTTCTATGTATAATATGTATGTATGTATTTACAAAAGAAAAATAAATATAAGTAGTATATCTGTTGTCTAGACACCGTAACACAAGCTTAGCAGCTTACCATGGGGCTAGATGGCGCTGTTTGTTGGTCATAGAATTTATATAATTTTGTTCTTGTTCACTCTTCATGGCCATATAGTTCGACGGATTTGGAAGAAAATTTGCATAGTGATAGTTTAAGTGATGGAGAGTAAAATAGGATACTTTTTATCCCGATATTTCCGCGGGATCGAGACTTAGCGGGTGAAACCACAGGGCCCAGTTATCACATCATACAATCAAGTCCTGTAGTCAAAACCGTAACAAATCTGTAAAATAACTTTTATTCGAGTCAAACAAAAGAAACCTTTTACAAAGGATAAAATAAAATTCGAAAAAAAAAACAGTTTTATCTCTTTTGTATTGCATGAGAAATATGAAATATAATGATTAGGCTTTTTGAATTATTGCTATAGAATATTAGTATATATAAAAATGAATCCCTATTTCGCGTTGTCACGGCATCAAGCCTGAACGGCTGGACCGATTTCGATGATTCTTTTTTTTGATGTTTGTTTTTGTCAGGAGAAGGTTCTTATTTTGAAATTCCCGCGGGATCGGGACTTACGCGGGAGAAAACGCGGGGCGCAGATAGTCTGTATATAAAAATGAATCCCTATTTTGCGTGGTCACCTCATCACGCGTCTGGACCGATTTCGCTAATTCTTTTTTTGTTGTGTTTGTTATCGTCAGATGAAGGTTCTTATGAAAGAAATGATGCTGAACCGATTTCGATAAATCTTACGCGGGTGAAACCGCGGGGCGCAGCTAGCTAGAAGGAAATAATTGTCAATATAAGTTTACTTACATTTAAACTTCGTACTTTATTGTAATTGTAGTGATATGAAAAAATTACGCGTAGGTATGTACAATTATAGGAGAATTGGTATAATTATAGATGTTAATGACACATTCATTATTGTTATGTTGCAGCCCACATTGTCATTGGGCGCGTGCGTCGAATTTATTTATTTATATTAGGTTAAGACTCAACCGATTTGGATAAAAATTAGCATAGGCATATTTTAGGGATGGGAATTCCTATTAATAATACTTTAATAGTTTAGGTACTTAAACTGAATGTCCGAGTTAAGCAACGCATAGTGTGCTAATTTTATTGATGGGTAGATGAAGAAGTAGATGATACTTAGGTTAGAGTTGCGGATGAAAGCTAGTCTTTTACTAATATTATAACGGAGAATATTCATTTGTTTGATTGTAACTTTGTAACGAACAGTCTTCGGACCGATTTCAAAAATTCTTTTACCACAAAATTACATTATCCAGGAGTAACAAAGTATATTCGATATTCCGTCGGGATCGGGACTTTCTCGGCTGAAACCGCGGGATCGTTGCTAGTTAGTTATACACGGCTCGAAGTAGTTATTAAAAAAAAAGATTTATTTTGTCCAAGGTTTTCGCGATTTTGCATAATAAAACACGTTATTTCACCGGGTTTTATTCATTAAGGGCATTATTACAAAAGTACTGACCTTTCACTAACTTTACAGTTATGTAATTCGTCTATTTTACTAGGTACCTACTACTTTACGTTTTGGTACTTTACTTTAATTACTTTACAAATACATATTTATTTATTAAATTAAACTGAAAATTACAAAATCAATTTAATTTCATTAATTACTACTTTACGGTACTTTTGTAATAATGCCGTTAATAAATAAAACGCGAGTAAAACCCGGTAAATATTGTATTTCAAATTAGGATTGATGAATGATAAAACAATCGTATTTACAAATGTCGCTGGTATACATTGTAGGTAGTAGTAAGTACTATTATGTATTCTTTGCCGCTGGTTATTGTGATTGTGCGCATGCGTGGAATATAATTATTAAAATCATCATTCCGGTTTCACTCTCTTTACACTCTGATGCGTGATTGTCAAGGACACGTGGTTTTTGATGATTTTTTTAGATATAGAACTATATCTAAAACCTACTTTGAAACCAAGACTTAGTTGGTAAACAATTAAATCAATTAATAATTATTAATTAATTATCAATTATTTTTTCAATAATTAATGTTTGGTAAAATTCATATTAATAAATTAATTAATTCATTAATTCATTCAATTAGAAAGGCGAGATATGGCCGAAGAATTATAACATGTCACGTGATTCCTGTGTAGCTCAGTGGTTAGAGCAGTCGCCTGGTTAGCGAAAGGACGCAGGTTCGAATCCTGTCATGGGGATGTTTTGGAAATATATTTCCTTGCTAAACATATTTCTAAATATAGAACTATTCTAAAGAAATGATATATCCACATAAACACAGCGCACGGTCTACGTCAGGCGGGATTCGAACCAACGCATCTCAATCGAATCCCGCCTGGCGTAGACCGTGCGCTGTTTGTGTGGAAATATATTGTCTTTAAAATTGTTCTATATATGAATGCCCAGTGCGGGCTTAAGCACTTTAAATAAAAATATGTTTTTTTAGAGTTCCTTAACTCAAAAAGTAAAAATGGAATCATTTTAAGATCACGTAGTCGGTTTTTACCCGGCTGCAAGGAAAGAGTTATGTTTTTGGCGCCTATTTTGCATGTATGTTGGTAATATTCTACCTCAGATCGTATCTTCTAAACCGTGCGATGGATTTCTTTAATTAAGGTCTCGTTGATTTGTTCTCATTTCTCCAACGAACTCGAATATATATGGAGTAGCAATCCTTTGAAAAAATGTTCCACACAACGGTGGTTGCGGGCCTCGAACGATGATTCGACCGCCAGTCTGTCACTAAAGATAGTCCGCCATTGGTCGATCCAAAGGACCATTACCATACGTAATATTGTACGGAACATGTCACTGAGTAGCAAAGTTTAGGTCATTATTTTTAATTAATTTGCATTCTATATTTGAAAAACTTCGACTTTACTTAGCAGAAACTTTGGATAATCTTACTAATATTATAAACGCCAAAGTTTGTTTGCTAATGTATGTATGTGAGTTTGTTATTCTTTCACGCAAAAACTACTGAACCGTGCTGGATACCGGGAATAACACATAGGCTACTTTTTAATCTGATATTCCCGCGGGAACAGGACTTACTTCGCATCGTTTTATAAATACGAAAAAATATTTTTAGTCGAAAGTACGGACTAAAGATTTCAGCCTCAGTGTTAGTAGGAGATAGTCCATTCTTGTGCTCAAAACAACTTATTATTGGACATGTAGTCGTTATTTTTGGCTCGTCACCCCTTCGCTCGACGCTCCCCGGAGAAAAACAACAACTTGACAGATTCCCTACTTGCTTTGTAAGAAGCTGAATTAATGATTAGAAGTATACTGTATTGTTCTTAATTTGCCCAGAACAAATACTAAGTTTTAAGGATTGGTTGGGTCTAGCACGTTGGAATGTAAACTGAGGTACTGAGGACTACGGATTTCACATCTAATAATATAATAATAAATATTGAGTAATAAGCAGTAAAATCAGGTCTGAGTCAACAAGATAAAAAGATATGAGCAAATGTGGAATTTCGCGAACACTTTTCACTAAGTACTAACATGTAACTTGATAATTTCTTCTATGGTTTTCGCGATTTTGCATGATAAAAAACTTTATTTATCTGGTTGAATCGCGTTTTATTCATGGTTCATTGGTTCGTTTAAAACCATGAATAAAACGCGATTCAACCCGATAAATAAAGTTTTTTATTATGTAACTTGATTTTAAACTTTTTTCTGAATTTTCCTTTTACCCTACTATTTGCAAAAATTTAAAAACATGGTTTTTTATATAAAAAGTCATGACATTTTTGTTTCCTCTAAATTATAGTCTTAAACTGTCTCATATTCAGAACAGAATGACCCATAACGAAATATTTACCGTAAAAGCGCATAAAAATATGCGCCTATAAAAATTTTGACACAAAGGGTACTACTCGAACTTAATAGCTTTTTAAAAGTTTTCTTTTGACACTATGCGGTGTGGTTTAAAAAAAAAAGGTTTTGTTCACAAAAAAGTTCACAATGTTTATGGTTGTACGGGTTAGGCACTGGGCTCTGTTTTGGCATGTGATATATATTTTTGGATACAAAACTCAAGTTCGTTTTTTAGTAACTAACTGTGCCTTATGGGTTTCACGCAATTCATCAAAAATGTAAAAACAACTATTTCATTAGTTTCCATTGAAATTTGTTAGAAACAGAGTCACAAAAGCAGAGGAGTTCTACGTGTAACAGAATTGTCAAAATTTCATTTCAACATCATTGCAATCGCAAACAGTACCTACACTTAAAATGAAACTAACTTGCAACTGAACTGCAATCGAAACATTATTGACTCAAAAACGCATAGAAAACGGAATTTCTCTAATTATAGTTTTATCAAAAATAGATAAATATATGTCAAACGTCAAATTTGAAATTAAAAATTGACTGTAACGATATTCAAACATTTTGAATAATTTTAATACGAGAATAGGCAATGTATTTTTTCGCGTACCAATGTATTTTTCTTCAAGAAAAAATTACGTGCGCCACTAACATCGCTCATGCGGTGAAGAAAAACATCGTGAGGAAACCCACGGTCTGAAGTCAAGGGCCCAGTTGTAGGGCTAATTGCGGAAAGACACAGTTAAACTTTTAACGAAACATAATATTTACCGGGTTTTACTCGCGTTTTATTTAAAACCGACATTATAACAAAAATACCGGGCTTTCGATAACTTTACGATTATTTTACTTTCGATAATTTTTGCGATTTTGCATAATAAAACACTTTATTTATTCTTGTCCATCCAAAGGTTGTCTGGAAGAGATCGCTTTTAGCGATAAGGCCGCCCATTGTACCTTTATTATAATTAGCTGTAAGTATTTGTTTATGTATTTTTTTTGTAATATTTTGGTACAATAAAGTTTTATCTTATCTTATTTTATCTTATCTTGAATCGCGTATTTATATTAATGGTTTTAAACGAACCGAGCTTTTGCCAACTTTACAGTTTTACAACTTTACAGTTGGCGAAGTAAAGTTAGCGAAAGCTCGGTTCGTTTAAAACCATGAATAAAAACGCGATTCAACTGGATAAATAAAGTGGATAATCGCTTTCAGCGATAAGGCCGCCCATTTGTGCAATTTACGTTTGTCTCCATGTAATGTAAATATTTGTGTTTTGTTGTAGTAATGTTGTATGTTGTACAAATAAAGTTATTATCTATCTATCTATAAATAAAGTGGTTTAAATTTTAACTTTGAATTTTACGTAAATCGGGAATTGCGAGCCAACACACTATCGGCAGATCTAAAAATCTGTAATCTACCTCGCTGCCCACTATTCTTGGAAGAGTAAATTCGATATGTTTACGACTATTACTGTCTTAGCCCGTCGTCGGAAGATGTGTCTGGGTGGCCGCATGGCCGAACAAAGAGATTGCCCGGATTCGTGACATGCATGAGATTTCGGTGTTTAGACTGTGTTAAGTAAGGAATTCTTTGGAAAGATTGATGTGGTCGGGACCTAATAAAATTAGCCTCTTATTATTAGAGACCTGTCTAAATTCTTTGTTCAACAATTTTACCTATTTTATACAAATATATCTAAACTATCGACATCGTAATAATTGGCCTTTTCATCTAATTTTTTAATGTGGTAAATACCCCGACTTTCATTCCGAAGGTCGTGCTTTCGAATCCCGGCCGCGCATCAATGTCTTTTTCTTTAAGAAAAAAATATGTGCGCCATTAACATCGCTCTTACGGTGAAGGAAAATATCGTGAGAAAACCCACGGCTTTAAATTACGCACAATGGCCCAATAGTAGGGCTAATTGCCGAAACACACAGTTAAAACTTTTAACTTTTTAGATAATTTATACAGCGCAAGCAACTTTTAATCCATGCTATTTTAAGGCGCTTAGTGCCCGGGACATTGTCAGGTGGAGTAGGCTTGCCCCGCACCTATACCACCCTCCCAGCCTAGTCAGCCATGCCCAGAGGAAAGAACTGGTCAATACGTCTGGAGCTAACTAAGCCGTGGGTTTCCTCACGATGTTTTCGTTCACCGTATGAGCGATGTTATTAACGCACATAGCTTTTCCGCAAGGAAGAAGATATTGGTGCGCGGTCAGTCGTGATTCGGAACCACGACCTTCGGAATAAAAGTCGGGGTATCTACCACTAGACAAACACCGCTCCGCTATAATACATCTATGACATCGTAACCTCTATCCTACTATATAATATTATAAATCCGAAAATCTGTTTGTTTGTTTGTTTGTTTGTTTGTTTGTTTGTTTGTTCCCTCTTCACGGTCAAACGGCTCGACCGATTTGGATGAAAATTTGCATAGGGATAGTTTAAATGATGGAAAGTAACATAGGATACTTTTGATCCCGATTATCCCGCGGGATCGGGACTTACGCGGGTGATAATATTTATTAGATGAAAATTTGCATAGGGATAGTTTAAGTGATAGAGAGTAACATAGGATACTTTTGATCCCGAAAATCCCGCGGGATCGGGACTTACGCGGGTGATAATATTAATGGATGAAAGTTTGCATAGGGATAGTTTAAATGATGGAAAGTATCATAGGATACTTTTGATCCCGAAAATCCCGCGGGATCGGGACTTACGCAGGTGATAACTATTTATTAGATGAAAATTTGCATAGTGATAGTTTAAGTTATAGAGAGTAACATAGGATACTTTTGATCCCGAAAATCCCGCGGGATCGGGACTTACGCGGGTGATAATATTTATTGGATGAAAATTTGCATAGGGATAGTTTAAATGATGGAGAGTAACATAGGATACTTTTGATCCCGAAAATCCCGCAGGATCGGGACTTACGCGGGTGATAACCATTCAATGAATGAAAATCGACACAGGGGTAGGATAAGTTTAGTGATGTAGAGTGGCATCATCATCATCGTCATCCATCGTCATCGTCATCCATCGTCATCGTCTTCCATCGTCATCGTCACTTACTGACGAAATACAAACTTTAACTTACTTTACCTACCTACCGCAGTGCAAAAATCCACACTTAAACGGACGACCAGGGAAGTACTGATGATGCCAGGCGCGGCAGCGCCTGGCTTCAACAGTACTTCAATGGGCGACCGTTTAAGTGTGGATTATTGCACTGCGGAAGGTAGGTGTTCGAACAACGCGGGATCGCGACTTGCGCGGGTGAAACCGCGGGGCGCAGCTAGTATTATATAAGTAACTAGCTGCGCCCCGCGGTTTCATCCGCGCAAGTCGCGATCCCGCGTTGTTCGAACACCTACCTACCGCAATACAAAAATCCACGCTTAAACGGTCGCCCATTGAAGGGCTGATAAAGCCAGGCCTGAAGCAAGGTAAAGTTTGTATGTCAGTAAGTGATGATGACGATCGATGACGTTGGATGACGATCAATGACGATAAATGACGATTATTGACGATGGATAACGATCAATGGCGATGGATGACGATCAATGACGATGACCATGATGATGATGCCACTATACATCACTTACCCTAGCCATGTCTCGATTTTTATTCATAAAAAGTTATCACCCGCGTAAGTCGTGATCCCGTGGGATTTTCGGGATCAAACGTATCCTATGCTACTCTCCATCATTTTAACTATCCCTATGCAAATTTTCATCCAAATCGGTCCAGCCGTTTGACCGTGAAGAGGGAACAAACAAATAAACAGACTTTCGGATTTATAATATTATAAGTAAGATAACAAGCGAAGCTAACAAACACCGAGGAACCGTTAAGATGTCATCGTGAGACGTGAACGGTAGTCGGACTGTATATTTCCGCAAACACGACCTATATTCTTATTTCTTACTGTTGAGTAATATCGGCGATGTCATAGTCTACGTCTTTAGCTATGTAGAACACTAATACATGCAGTTTTCTTTACGACGTATTCTAACCAAAACATTGGCGTAAGGAAATAGCTTGTATTGTACGGTAAAGGACTTAGGTAACAGGTGCATATTTTAAAGTTTTAATTTTATCAATAATGGTTTAGTGATTCTTTGGTTATTCTGCAAGAAATTACGAACAATTAGGACGCTTTAGTAATAATAAGCAGAATCATCAACGATTACGAACCATTATTGAGAAAAATGAAACTTTTAAATATGCACCTGGTACCTCTACAGTCCTTTTCTGACTGTACAGTGTACAGTCTGCGCTTGCTCCGCGGTTTCACCCGATCTTTCTTCAAGAAAGAGCAATTCCATTGGAAAAATCAGATGTCGATCGGTTCTAAAGTTTTTGACAGCCTTAAAAAAGTAGCAGATAAGACATGCTGTATTATTTTCTGGGTTATTTTCTGTCGTGTCTATTTTGGGGGGTCGCAATTGCGATTTTCTTGCTAAAAATGCTTTAAAAAATGATTTCGCTTGGTTCAATAATTCTACCCTAATACGAAACAACTTCGACCGAAACTTCGGAGGCGATCAAACTTCAGTAGGTTGTTATCGTTCGTTCTGGACCAATAATTACTATACGCTCAAGACAAAAAATGTACTGCATAGTGCCTGTCAATTTCTACTGTTGTCAGACATCCACTGGATAGGTGATATGGGTACTGGGGGCTGAAAACTGTAGTGACCACTACACGAAAAGAAAAGATAGAGACACATCAAATTCGTCGCATTAATCCTAGTCTATTAATAGGTTTATTTACGGCCAAATCTAGAGCAGGGAATTTAATACTTGTTATTTAACTATTCTCTCTAAGTATCAAGTTACGTACGTTTAGTATACGACGTATCATATTCATCTGCGGGATGTGGAAACGCATCTTTTTATCAATTGCATCATAGTTATGTCACGGTTGAAATAACCCGACCAAATTGAAAATGTAGCCTCGGGTGGGAATAGATAGAAATGCTGGGTGATTTTAGTACCTCTCTTTTTATAGAATGACTAGTTGCGGCTCGCGATTGGTCCTGATGGGAATATTATTATATCCTATGGGAATATTGGAATGAAAATTCTCTGTGCTGCAGTGCTATTCTCTAATGTACCAGCGTAGAGCTCGACGCTGTTTGAGCGTCGAATCCGAGCAATACGACGCTATGACCAGTGACCTCAATGTCCAGCCAAATTTCCCTGCAAACGGTTCCGTAGTTTTGAACCTACTCGTTTGATTTCTCACTTATTTCAAGCACCTTTTCATAATTAGAGTAGGTAACTTAGATTTTTCTTCAGTTTTAGAGATGCTGATATAAAACCCGTGAATCGAAACGTCGGGCGTTGATAAATGCGTAATCTTACCAATATTATAAACGCGAAAGTTTGTATGTAGGTAGGTATGTATGTGACTTTGTTACTCTTTCACGCAAAAACTACTGAACCGATTGCGACGAAACTTGGAATATAGGTAACCGGATACCGGAAATAACACATAGTTACTTTTACCCTGATATCCCCGCGGCAACGGGTCTTACGCGGGTGAAACCGCGGGGCGAAACTAGTAATATAATGATAAATTAAACGCGATCAAAACAAAAAAATAAGTTTAATTTCATACAGTAGGTACTAAGCTACAATTTAAAATGATCCGAGCTATAAAGTTTGTTGAACTATTATTTTTTGCGCGTCAATTTACCGCTCGATGAGTCTCAGCTTTAGCTTTTTATCAGGTAATACATTTTAATGCTTGAGTGCGTCGAACTTCGACGGTTTTGTGCTGAACAAACTGTATCTGAATCACATTAGAGTTAGGCACTTTAAACCTAATTAAATTTAGATTTCAATTACAGTCATTAAGAGCGCTTCTATATCCAATTTTGTTCTGATAAACTTTAGAATAATTCGATATTCATTACATAATAAGAAGGGGAAAAAAATATAAAATTAAAATACAAACAATACAATCAAAAACAGACAAATACAATCAGCACCCGTATTATCTAACCAGTGGACGTCGGACAACAGTGGAAATTGACAGGCATTGTGTAACATTGATGTTTTGACGAAACGTGGTTATTACGTGGTAGGTACATACAAACTACGTAATCTTTTGTTTGTATCAGAACTGTTATCTAGGAAACTTTAATCGTACTTTACTTTTTATGGTAACGTTGTGTACACCTATAATTGGTAAGCGCACTTGTCCATCTTTAGAAAAATGTTACTTTCTGTATTAGCTTTAATGTATCTTACTGTTGGTGAACCTAATAAATAAATAAATTACCGGTGATTACAAAAAATCAGCAATGTACTGCATAGTGCCTGTCATTTTTCACTGATGTCAGACGTCCACTGGAAAGATAATATGGGAGGAGGTCAGATAGAAAACATGCGCTGCCCGAATATGCACAATCTAGTAACGTCCGCGTCGTCGTTTAAAAAGAAGCACACTTCATTAATTGTCTAGAGTCAGTGACATTCTTCACTAGGGTGCGTCTATTACAATTTCGGTAGGGCTTCCCAAATAAATTGACTAAATTATACGACCTCCATCTTCAACAGTATAGTAAAGCAACGTTCGTCATAAACATTCCACAAAAATAATTCTCATTGTTACATTTTACCAGAACAATATACTTATAAAACACAATATTTACCGGGTTTTACTCGCATTTTATTTAATAACGGCATTATTACTAAAGACAGAGCTTTTGCTGACTTTACAGTTAAGCCTTTTCAAGGTTGACTAAGACGTAACCCGGTAAATATTGTGTTTTATTATGCAAAATCGCGAAAACATTTGTCAAATTAAGTTTTTTTTTTCCTAAGATGTGGGAGGCAATTAACACTAGACTATGGTTTTGTTTGAACAATATACTTATGTCTACAATTTACTGAAAATGGTTCGTTTAGTAGGTATATTCCGAATAAGCTAGGCGCTAATTAACTGAAACATCTTGTATAAATAGACCCATTTTGATCAACTTAACAATGATTCTGTTGTTCTGTTCATACTTCCATTACATAATCAAGGATAATTTTATTATTGATATCATTCCTTACCTGTTTTGAGATACACCAGAAGGCCTTATCATGTAATAAAATTATCCAAACTATTATTTCAATAGATATCATTGCAGTCCATCTTTAATTTGACATTTTCTGTTCCGTTCATTTCATCTATCAATACTTATATTAAAGGTGGAGAGTTTTCACTTCTGCGGGTGAAACCGCGGGTATAATAAAGGAAGAGAGTTTTAAATAAAGTTTCGATTGCAGTACAGTTCCTAGTTATAGTTTCATTTTGAATGTATTGTTTGCAATTACCATTATGAATTGAAATATTTGGCATTTCAAGAATAATCATCCACCGGGCGAGCCTGCTCGCACTTTCTTTTTGCAAAACGAAAAATATTACATTGGTAAAAACTACTTGTATCAGTAAATTTAAAAACGTTTAATTTAAAGGTGAAAATAATCACTTTTACGTCCCATAAAGACCTAAAATAACAGATGTGTTTCCACAAAACAGATCACATCTGCACACACATACCTACACTACACCCGTACGCAACCCACTATCGGTTTTGCATCTGCATTGTAGATAATTATCTAGAACGAACAACATCTGCTTCCTCCATCTCAATAGAATTACAATTAAAATTACCTACCATATCGTATTAATTTAATTTGAAGCCAACTAATACACATACAGTCGTTTCGTGACGGTCCTGTGGGAATATCGGGATGAAAAGTAACCAAAGTCCCATCTATCTCTATATTTACGAAAATGTATTAAAATCGGTTCAGCTGTTTAGGCGCGAAAACGTAAGTAACAAAGTTACTTTGAACAATATATTAGAATAAGAAATACTTGACTGCCGTACAGCCAATAGTCAAAACTTTTTATAAACATAATTACCACCTACATTTCCGAAAAGTAACGCCAAACTCAATTAATTTATAATAAATCAGAGTAATATCGCAACTATCGTATAGCTTCGATATCAATAATTTGGTTTCGGTACTTCCTTTGTAATTTCGGATAATAATGCACACACAGTAATGCGTCAAAATAACAATCAGCTGTTGTGAACTAACTCGGCTGCTGCGAGTTAGTTGTATGAACGCCTTCGCCCGCGCTTCACGCGTCGCGCATCGGACCTTCCCGCGCGCTAATGCATGCACGTCTTTGTTTCCAACTAATTATAAACATCGCAATAATCGTAGTTAGCGCCTCGCTCGAATGATGCAACTTCGCCTCGGGGTCCGAGGTTTTAACAACTAGGTTACTCTAACGTAAAGTTGGTCAGTGTAACGTCGATATGCACGCACGTGTTCACCCCGCGTCGTCCAACCAATCGTAGGAAGGCGAGGGGTACCGTCGGGTATCGGCGAGCCAATCGCGGCTCGTTTACGACTTCACCTCGACGAAAGCCGAACACGCCCGACAGGAGCCGAAGCGTGCATCGGCAACCCCCAGTGCAACACCAGCCCCCAACATGGCGACGATGGTCGCAGCCGGCCCGATCGCGCCGGTCACCAAGAAACCTTCACTAAAGAAATACAAAGCGCCAACACCACCTGCGAAAATATCAGACGATGACTGTGACAGTGATAAAGACAAGGAAAACAATGTGGTTTTGGTGCAAAGGGAAGAAAACGCCAACGACACGTCCGATTGTAAACAAACGAAGCCGGAACCGGTAGAGCGGCCGGTGGATAAAGGCTCCCCTATAGTGAAGCGATTGGGTCCTAAATTGACAGGAAATGTTGACCGTAGTTCCGTGTTATCGAAAGCGGCTATGTTCGAAGCCGGTAGCCCTCGAGCTAAAGACCCAGCAGAGATGTCGCTCAGGGAGCGAAAGGCATTGTTCGAAAAGAACAAGGGAGTTGCCATTATTCCTAAAGCGCCGTTTGGTCTGGCGCCCTCCGTCAAAACTCTGCACGGCGATAAAGGTACGTACCTATTTAATTTCTCTTTTTTTATTGTGCTTTGCAAACAATGACGAATTCTAGGAACCATTAGCACGCAATGTTGTAACTGTGCAACCAATAATGGCTTGCAATCTGCGTTAATGTTGTGTAACTGACGGGAAAGATTTATCAGGATTTATTTATTCTATACCAGTTGAGCCTGCGGTTTTACCCGCATAAGTCCCGATCCCGCGGGAATATCGGGATCAAAAGTAGCCTATTTTACACCTCGACAATGTAACTTTCTATTGATGGAAGAATTTATAAAATCTGTTTAGTAGTTTTGGAGATTATCCCCAATACTTACATGTTGCCAACGTTACCTCTTTATAATATTTATGATTATTAATTCATATTGTAGCTAGGTTTAATGGTTAGTGAAAAGTTCTTCACATCGGTAACAATGGTGTGTTGTTAACTAATTGATGGAGATTTGCCAAATCTAGCCCAAAACTGGAATAATTAAACGGATGTTAAAGTATCCTTTGCTTTATATTGGACCAATACATTTGTTTTGGCCTCTAATTTGTTCTACTGTATGATAAAGACCGAGTCTTACAGGGTATTATTAAGACGCTACTTGAGCCAACTCCGCATCGGCGCATGTCCTATGTCTTCAAACCGTGTTGAATCCTAGGACATGTCTAATTCCTCACGAAATTTACCTTCACCATAAGATAGATGTAAAAATCTGGAATAAACAAATTTCATTAATTTCTATTCATTCATAAGACCGATTTTCTTCAATTATAGCGATTTAAAATATATTTTTTTTCTAAGAACTCTACAAATGATTGACTTTAATAATACCCAAATTGCCAAACATAATCATCGCTGTACCAAAAATGCCTGTAGTTTGTTTATTTAATATAGTTTCGCCTATTATTTTGTCATCTGATGAATTTAGAGATGTCAAGTGCAATATATCAGTCTGTTCAACTAATGATTTTATAATTTACCTTCTAACTATATAAACTTGTCTGGGTGATAATCTACATGTATCAATAAAATCTTTTATTTATTTCTTTCTTTCTTATTTGTGTAGACGGCTGGCACAAACTGGATGCGAGAAGCCGAAAATAGATCTAGGTGGCGTGCAATTGGAGAGGCCTATGTTCAGCAGTGGACTGCCACAGGCTGATGATGATGATTTGTGTACATTTCATTTACTTAAGAGCTATGTATAGCTAAGCTATATTCTCTAAGATATTGACATGCGCCTTGTTTAAGCATTGCACATTACAAACACGGCCCAGCCTTAATCTTATTATATATAAAATTCTCGTATTTCTTTTTGTTTTTATTGCTCAAGACATTTTAAACTTAGAAATATTTTTGAAATAACCTGTGTCCTTTCGCTTTTTTTCCTTTAGCGAAAGGACGCAGGTTCGAATCCTGTCATGGGGATTTTTTGGAAATGTATTTCCTTGCTAAAAATATTTCTAAGTTTAAAATTCTCGTGTCACAGTGTTAGTTCTCATATTCCTCTGAAACGGCTTGACCGATTTTTACATAGACAATTAAATAAATAAATATTGCACACAGCGCAATCTAGTTCCAAACTAAGCACTAGGCTTGTACTATGGGTACTAGTCAACGGATAAACTACATATTATACTTTTTTTTTGTTTATACATACATTATACATAGAATTTATATTGATACAACTAACGTGAAATGAAGTTTGGTCGGAATGAACAAAACCGACCGACAGTTCGTAGTAGGAAACGTACAAATGTTCGGCCGAAACTTCGAATTTTGTCATTTCGCAATATACTTACAGGTTAAATAGTTTCCCTAGATTCCCCTTAGTCGCCTTTTACGCCCCTTACGGAAAGAGATTGGGGTATTCTATGCATGGTCTATATGGCTAACTTTAGCATCTTCGTCTAGCGTCTAGTTTGTTTATAAAAACTGCATAAATTTGCACGGTATCAGGACTTCTGTATGCAAACCCGTGGGGCATCGTTAGTCAGTTAATGATAATGATATCCGGTTGATTTTATACCAAGATAAACCACAATATATTGCCATTAAATTATATGCACGATCGTGATTGCTAGAAAAAGTCCGATCGTTAATTCAATCGATAAATCGTTTGTTATTTAAATTCAACCCTACTCTGATATGTTAGTAACTTGTGTACTCTATAAAATACTATTTTTTACCCGGCTGCAAGAAAAGGGTTATGTTTTTCGCGCCCATCTTGTATGTCATAATTATTTTTCCCGGGTCTTATTCGCGTATTATTATTTTTAAATTCTCCTACTTCGACTTTTCGATCATGTAAGGATCATTGTTACAAATATGAGTTCGAATCGTGCAAGATTAAAATGTTTATCTTGTATGTATGTTTGTAATATTCTTCCTCAGCTCGTATCTTCCAAAGCACGCGATGGATTTATTTAATTAAGGTATCGTTAGATTCGTCTCATTTCTCCAATGGTGATTGGTGGCTTCTTAGATAGGTGACATAATTTATAATCATGTAAGGACCTATTCAAGACGTATATTAAGACATAAATCGATGATCATTGTTTGCTACCCTTTGGTGTAGTTTCAAGACAAAAATTTGTCGAAGTCTTAGCACATTTTAGACAACATTTTTCTTTTTTCTGGTGTTTTTTGGCTGAGTTTTAGTTTATGGGGTTTCACCCTAGGTTTATCTTGTCGGAATTTCGAAAACGTCTAAGTAATTAGGTACTGTGGCTAAGAAAAGCCTTGTCTCGTCCATATTAAGGATTTTTTACGTTACAAAAAATGTGACATTTCCTAAGACAAGTAATTACTAGACTCGTCTATACACATGACAAAGACGACGATCCAAATTTCCAAAAGAAAGTAAATAAATATAGTTCAGTCAATCAATCACTCAAGGATTTGAATTTTATGTGTATAACGGCAGAATATATAAACGCTACTCAAAATTTTAATGCTAAAATTTTAAACTAAGCAGCTCTTAAACTCAAAAAATCCCTTACTAATTTTAAATTTAGAAGTTGCTCAATTATTTAAGTGAATACATAAACGCTTCTCAAAATTTTAATGCTAAAATTTTAAACTAAGCAGCTCTTAAACTCAAAAAATCCCTAACTAATTTTAAATTTAGAAGTTGCTCGCGTTTGCTTCTCAAAATTTTAATGCTAAAATTTTAAACTAAGCAGCTCTTAAACTAAAAAATCCCTTACTAATTTTAAATTTAGAAGTTGCTCAATTATTTAAGTTAGTACATAAACACTTCTCAAAATTTGAATGTTAAAATTTTAAACTAAGCAGCTCTTAAACTCAAAAAAACCCTTACTTAATTAATTTTTAAATTTAGAAGTGTCTCAATTATATTATTTAAGTACCTTTTATTTTTTAAATGGCGTAAGTCAGGAATTGTTACTAATCTTGAGTCGTTTTCGAGGAAAATCTAACAATGCTGTGGCGAAGTTGTTTTAGAATACGTGCCATGTTGTAAGCTGGTGGATGCAGGATCGTATTCCGTGAAAATTGTTATCAGTTTCCGGAATCGGTCGTTTGGGTCACCGTTTTTGTTTACCCAGCGGCCTTATGGGTCGTTTGAATGAGTTTACTGGAATTTTGTAGAAATTTAGTGTATCCCATTATATAAATGCTAAAGTTTGTTTGTGTTTCACGCGAAAACTCCTGACCTGATTGCGATGAAACTTGGTCTGCAGATAGCTGATGATGTGGATCAAAACTTAATTTACGTAACGAAACCAGTATCATGTATTATAGAGTCCATTTCACAACAGCAATCTCGCAGAGCAGCTAATGGAAGCAATTTTTTGGATCCATATTGTAGTTTGGCTACCCGGTTTCAGTGACAAAAAAATACGCGACGAATAGAGAACCTCCTCCTTTTTTTGAAGTCGGTAAAACAGATTCATCGATGGCGCAGTATGTAGACGTTATTTTAGCCTTTTTTTTTCAAGTCTTTTGATTTGAAAAAAAAAATTTGTGTTTGATAGTCCATTTATCGAGGAAGGTTATAGGCTACTTTTGATTTTTTGTTTTGGTTAAACCGATTTAAATGAAATTTGGTACGAGGACAGTTTAGTAGTTGAAATAAGATATAGTTTTGAATAATCATACGGGTTAAGCAACGCTTGGTATGACATACGTGATGCGTCACATACATTACGGGATAAGAATTTATGCGGGTGAAACCGCGGGGCACAGCCAGTTTACATAATGAATAAATAATAAAATAAGTAAATAAATTCTTTGACCAACACACAGCGCCATCTAGCCCCGTGGTAAGCTGCTAAGCTTGTGTTACGGTGACTAGACAAAGGATATATTACTTATTTTTCTTTTTCTTTTGTAAATACACCCAGACCAGATGCAAATATTTATTTTTAACCATAAATATTTGCACTCAGCGGGAATCGAACCCGCAACCTTCTGCATTGCAGTCAAGTGTTCGCCCGACGCGCCACATAATATAGTAATTGTGTGTAAGCCGCAGTTTCCTACTGTATAACACGAGTATGTCAATGCACTGTCATAATAGTGCTTTACCAAACGTCCCGTCTGATCTAGACATGGACTGTTCACCCTGGGAATGTAGTCAGACAAGTTTACAATACGTCTTAGTCTAAAGTTACCACAGCTTACCTAGTAGTTGGTTGGCTCCTCGAGGCGTTCTCAGGCTGAAATCTATAGAGCGTGCTTAGACAATTTGGCTTAGCTGGTAACTGGCACGCTAAGATTCTGGCACTAGTGCGCGCTTACCACTTTTTCTAATAGCTAGTGGTTAAGTGGCATGGAGTCATGTCGCGTGGAATACAATAATTTAAAATCTTTCAATCAAGACTTATTAGCAACAGACTTACGTAATCAGGCTGCTCTAGTATAAAAACCAAAAATTAGAGAAGAAACATCAAAATGATCTGTTGTCGTGTCGTCATCGTCACAGTGCTGTTTACCTTAGTTTTGTACCGGTTGGGTTTCCTGTACCCCATGTACCGGACATGTTGTTTCTTAGAACACGGGCCACAGTAGCGGCGGCATTTTAGTACAAGTATGACTAAGTTGGGGGAAACTTGCGTGTAGGTGAAGTAGATTTGTATTGTAATCGATACGTGCAAATAAATGACATTCATTCATTCATTCGATAATTTGACCACGATCTCACCCGATGGAAAGCGACGATGTGGTCTAAGAAGTTACACGCTTATGTTCACTCATCACTATTTGTTTATAATGTTGATAGCTTTGTTTATTATTTACTGATTCGCGCAAAATGTCCGCCATTTTAACCCCAGACGGAAGGAGAGGGGTGATATTATAAGTAAAGCTGAGATCTGTAGTGCGTAGTGTTTAACTCGGCTCAGACTGAGCTTAGCAAAAACTAAGCATAAACTTTGAATTGGAATTTATAGTTTAAATTCATTTTGTAATATATGAATTAAATAAACAAACTTCATAGTCTTAACGGAGTAGCAAAGTTTAAGTCATTATTTTTGATTAATCTGTAAAACTTCGACTTTACTAAGCAAACACTTTGGCTAGTTGGGTAGATACCAAAAATTGCCGTTTTTGCTTAGCTTTAGCAAAGCAAAGTCACGGACTATAGATTTCGGCCTTATACAAGATGCAACGGGTAAGCCCTTTTAAGCCGAAAGGGGGTTGTTCTAGACGTCTAGGCGAACAACTTTTGTTCTATGACTTTTGGAAATTCGAAGTACTTTTCGAAAATTTTAAGTGTAAAGTTTACTTGAAGATCAGCTGTTTCTTACAGTTCGAGGTCATTGACCTTATGTTGTCCTTTTATTTAGCTTGGTCTACTACAATCAAACCTTCAATTACCTTTATTTTCAAAAACAGCTGTTTTTTCAGTGAAACATAAACTCAAAATTTTCAAAAAAAAAGTTCGAATTTTCAAAAGTCGTAGAACAAAAGGTGTTCGCCTAGACGTCTAGAACAACCCCCTTTCGGCTTAAAAGTGCTTACCCGTTACATCTTGTATATAGTGTTTGTCTGTGTATCTATGGCATCGTAGCTCCCAAACGATTTTGATATAGATGTTTGATGTTGTTTTCGTTTCAATATTTTTTAATATAAAAGATTTATAAGGATACCTTAGTTAAGATGAATAGACAACAAACAAACACAATGTGTGTGTTTCGCTAAAACTTCAAGTCGGTATACCAATTTATAAACGTACTTACCTAAGATCTATTGGCAACAAAAATCTAGATCACAGGTGGACTAGGTGGTACAGTACTCAATTACTTACACAAAAAATGACTCAATCTAAACACTTGCAAAACCGAGTGACATTCATGACACACTTGACGCAGACATTTGCAAATGTAAAATAACTGTTGTTCAGGCTTATTATTATATTAACAGTGCCCCGCGGTATCACCCGCGTAGTCAAGTGCAAGCTTATCTAGAAAAAAAGATGGTTACTCTGTAGATCTGATTTTAATCTTAAATTTCTTCTATGGTTAATCGCGTTTTATTTATGATTTTTAAATGATCACCGAACTTTGCAGTTGGCTTTTTCAAGGTTAAAAGCAGATTAAATAAAGTGTTTCGGTAATCCTAAACTCGAAAATTTGCATACCAATTTTTAAATGTCGAAGCTGCTTAAGGGGCCGTTGTAGGCCAGAACTCATGTTTCTAGGGTGAATTATTACAAAAGTTATTTGAAATAAAACCATATTTATTAAAGTCGAGGATATTTACTAACACGTGAATGTCGTGAATACACTATTTCTAAAAAAAATCTCGATAGAAAAAAAATTCAAAATTCCCTCTAAATTGTACAAATAAGTGATATAACTCAGTCAATATTGTACGAAAACTAATAAAACTTTGTGTAAGAACTGAACTTAGCCCAATACAGGCAGTGAATGTTTTGAATTTGAAGATTAACGTTTAGTTATCTTGAAACTAGCAATTGTTTGATTTTACGCAATTAAATGTTGCATAGTCGTATATTACGTCCTTCACTTACACATCTAAAATTCGCTCGCCCTGTCACGCTATTAGGGTTATATAGGCCGTTAATAGTAGCCCTAAAATTTTACCTAGAGTTACAGTATTCGACCGTAAGCCTCCCAAACAATGACATAGCTGTAAGTTGTAAGTTCACATGCTAACGGGTCAGATGTAGTGACGTAACTCAAGGCAGTAAGTAGTCAGTAGCCGAAATGATGAGATGATTGTTTACTCTAGGATCTGACCGGGCAGCGGTCAATGAACCTGTGTCAATGTTGGACCGTGATAAATACGGTAGCACTTCACTGTCAAAACGTTTAAATATAAATTGGTGGATACTTTTAGCATTCACGGGTAGGTAAGTAGGTAATTATATCCTGTTCCAGAATCTTACTTCTTACTAATATTATAAACGCGAAAGTTTGTATGCAAGTATGTATGTATGTATGTGAGGTTGTTACTCTTACACACAAAACTACTGAACCGATTGCGATGAAACTAAACTTAACTCTGTCGAATTCATCGAACATTGATGATTATTTTCTGACGCAATGTTTTAGAATATTTTCGTTTGTAGCGTTTGTAAATGCGGTGATTTCTTTGTTGATAGGTGGCTTTATACTACAATGGAACCGTTTTAAATATAAATATATAAAATATGACCTAAATAATCCAGTCTAAAGACTAAAATTTACATGCATTTTAAAAGTAAAAATACTAGAACGACTTATAATAATAGGTATTAAGATCTGCTGTAATGTTTACCGCTGTACTGTATTTTTGCCAAATAAACTATTTGAATCTGAATCAATTTGTTCCAGTCTCGGATGGCTACCGAAGTTTTAATTTCAAATAACTTGTATATAGTTACTTATTTATCTTCTTACAATTTCCATTTAGACAAATTAATCACGACGATTTGCCACAGGTTGTTAAATTAAATGAGTTGCTCAAAACCGGTTTAGAAAATTAAAAGTTGATTGACATTGGTTTTAATTATTATCCTCATTAACACAAATATAACTATAACAAAATCGCTTTATTCGATCGTGAGCTACGATCTTCTTTTTTTGTTCGTGTCAATTGCAAAATAATAAAAACAGTATGTTAAATTTTCGTGGACCAGTATTAAGCCACATCCACAGGGACTCCAAGTGGCTTCCATTAGGTCTATCCAGGTGGTCGGGCATGAAGGGCAGGAGAGTAAGTGCGACATATTTTGGCTCAACGCCCCACAGTCACACTCCGGCCGAAGTTGTTTCCTTTTAGGGTCTCTAATGGGAAACAACTTCGGCCGAAACTTCGAAACCGATCAAACGTTAGTAGGTGGTTATCGTTCGTTCTGGACCAATAATAGTTAAAATAGGTATTGACCTAAACGCACTCACGTATGTCTCACGTACGCCCGCTCAGATTGCTGAGCGGGCAAATCTTTTTTGTTCAAAGTTCTGACTGAACAGATCTGTGCATATTCAGTTCTTTCAGTTTCTCAAGTGCTTCACACAATCCAGCCACACGCAGAGGAAATGTACTATGTACTAAGCTACGTCTTGTCAAACAAATTGGTGAAAAAATTAGACAACTGTCTTTTTCGGTCTTGCTTAAAAAGACATTATTTCATCTCCCTCTTGCTTCAAACTCAATGTAATCTACCCCTCACTTTTTGTAGTCATGAAAAATCAAAAAAGAAACAAATAAAACTAGTTGTTTCTTATGGCACATCACTGCCCGCCGTCCGCCCCGTAAGCTTGAGGCTTGGAGCTTGAGCTTGCTTGCTTGTAAAGCCTTGAAGTCGATTTATTTGTACACAACAGGCGAAACTGAAGGTAAAACTCCTCGTTCATGACCGTCTTTTGCAAAGCGTACTAGTGACTTATAATAACATATCATTACTCGGATATTGTTAAAGAAACCTTGTAAATTATGCGTCGTTTGAAAGTGAAAAGCGGTCTCAAATCTCAATTGTAATGAGGGACATTATGTCCCCATTTGGAAGTCCAGTTAGTGTAATGAATAGTATTCTGGTTTCAGTGAACTAGGTTAGGGAACGTGGCCGGACTTATGCATAACTAGCTGCTCCCCGCGGTTTTATCCGCGTAAGTCCCGTTCCCGTGGGAATATCGGGTTCAAAAGTAGCTCTATGTTACTATGCTACTCCAAAAGAATTTTTAAAATCGGTTCAGTGGTCTTATGGATTACACCTCACCATGTTACCAACTTTACCTCTTTATTACTTCTTACTAATATTATAAACGCAAAAGTTTGCATGTATGTATGTAACTTTGTTAATCTTTCACGCAAAAACCACTGAACCGATGGCGATGAAAATTATATTAAGTATAGGTAGTTGCAGGCCTGGAATAACAGATTGGATAGAATATTTTTATCCCGATATTCGCGTAGGATCGGGACTAAAGTGGGTACAACCGCGGGGCGTAGCTAGTACTAGTATAGATTTGAAGATGCTAGCTGCGCCCCGCGGTTCTACCAGCGTAAGTCACGTACCTTGAGCATTCCCCGATCCCAAGCTGAAAGTTTGTGAGTATGTGTGTATGTGTGTTTGTTATTCAATCAAGTAAAAACCGCTGAACCGATTGCGATGAAACTTGGAATATAGGTAGCTGGATACCGGGAATAACACATAGGCTACTTTTAATCCCGATATTCCCGCTGAAACGGGACTTACGCGGGTGAAACCGTTTTAATTAAAATCTCTATTTTTACTTTAATAAATTGCGCAACTTTACCCGACCCATAGACTATTGCTCTATGAACCGTAAACAGCAGGTACTACCAACACAATAGCTATATTGAAGTAAATCAGTAGTGGAGCGTGGGATTCGGAAGTGACCGGGCTATTCGCACCAGTTCAGCTAGTTAACAGGTAATTTTTACACTTTTTCGTTCAAATATAACTAAAAAATAGACTGCCAAAACATTACCCTTCCTTTTGCCTTCACCGTAGTCGGGTAAAAACGTATAGGTACAAAACAAATAATAAAAAACTTGATTAATTACCCCATGGCTATATGTCATGAATACGGTACACAAGAAACTATTTTATGATAACTAATATCAATCTGTTAATTTTATCGTTGTATTTATTTATTTGAATACAAACAAAATAAAAAAAATGTATGAAAAAAAAATTAAAACTAAGATAGAACTACTTAAATCTAATAAAAAACTAAACTATATCTAAATCAGCGAAACTCTTGATAGAAGTAAAAAAGGCCAGATTTATTTATTTTTATAACCAAAACACACAAGACGTACATTGTACATTATAAAATCCAAAGCCCAGGGTACATTTCTATAGTAGAATTGTTCAAAATTTCGTGTCAATATCATTGCAATTGCAAACGATACACTCAAAATGAAACTATAATTTGCAATTGAACTGCAATCGAAATAAAGTCGTATTACCCCACATCGAGACAGTTGAAGTTAAATAAAAGCTTTTAACTTTATTGACTCAAAAATGTATGGAAAACGGTATTCTATACAAGGTGTAACGGGTAAGCCCTTTTAATCCGAAAGGGGGTTATTCTAGACGTCTAGGCGAACAACTTTTGGAAATACGAAGTACTTTTCGAAAAATTTAGGTGTAAAGTTTACTTGAAAATCAGCTGTTTCTGAGAGTTCGAGGTCATTATGACCTTATGTTGTCCTTTTATTTAGTTTAAAGGTTTACAATCACAACTGCAATTACCTTTATTTTCTTCAAAAGCTGCTGTTTTTTCAGTGAAACTTAATCTCAAAATTTTCAAAAAAAAAGTTTGAATTTTCAAAAGTCGTAGAACAAAAGGTAGACGTTTCGGCTTAAAAGGGCTTACCCGTTACACTTTGCATAGTCGTCGTCTCATATAAACAAAGATAAGCGTGCTACATCTTAGGTGTAGAGGTGAGATAGTGGTCGCTCATCTATCGTGGTTTAAAAAATAGAGCAGTGACAATCAATTTGTATTCCAAAAAAGAAATGAGATCGGACGAAAATCTTTATATCACGATTTGGTAATCACTGCCCACGGGAGAAAGTGTCTTTCGATCCTGCCTTACATAGAGAACGATTCTATATCATTCGATAATTTTATTATAATTATCGTTTTTGCTATTTCACTTACAGCCGTATCCACAGACGACCCTATGCGTGGCCTAATGCTTTGTCTTGCTCGTGTAAAAGATAAAATCGCCAGTTTTTTTTTTTCTAAAATGTAAATAGCCGGTAAATAGGCCGGAAAATGTCGAAAGATGTTCAACATCTTTCGACATTTTCTACACAAAATCTAACATTATCGTCAGAAACTATTAAGATTTTTTTTTTTTAATTTTCTTTTTGCAATGACCATGTGATTCATATTGTCGCATATTTAGGGCTATCACTATAGCCCTAAATATGCCACAATATGAACAGGAGTAATAATCAACCATATTCTTTACTAACATTTAAAGGTAGGAAACAATGTTATCTACAAACGCTTTGAACAAAAATATTTAAAAACATTCCGTCAAAAAATAATCAACAATTTTCTGTAAACCCACCAAGCATTTTGAGTTTAGCTGGTATTGCCTTTTGAAAAAAGTAACAAACTTTTCAAAATATATCGAACAGTCCCGAATCGGACACCAAACCGATCGAAGTAGATCGTAAACGCCTCTTATCTATAATGTCTCAATAAAATGTCATCTAATATCTGAACCACCCAGAGACATGTTACATCATCGTCTACGCTCCTAGACTGTGCATTTGACAACTTTTGAAATATCAATTTCAATCATGTTCTCTAAGGTTGAGGTAGTTTTTGCTTTGATATATCAAACGGTCCTGTTGAACCCAGTTGGGTCCACTCTGTCCTTGTCTAACTCACCGACGAACGCTAAAGTTAAAAATGGACAGACTGGGGGTCTCTAACATCAAGCCGGAGACCGTGTTTAACGAAGTAAGCTTTCTAGTTACTTTGTTTGTACTGTTTCTATGGAACCAAGTTCGACCTTATGTCGTAGTTGATTTACGAACTATGTTGCGTCAGATTAGCGCCATGTGGTCGTGGATTAAAGACGATTGTACAATGTACGTTTTAATAGTCAATAGTCAAAATTATTTTTTCACTAGCTGTGCCCCGCGGTTTTACCCTCATAAGTCCCGATCCCACGTAATTATCGGGATAAAAAGTAGCCTATGTCCAAACATCCAAACACACACACTTTGACATAATTAATTAATAATATAATATAATAAAGTAGGATTAGTAGGATTAAAATCGTGTACATGATCACATTGAAACGGGCGTATTTCTATGTATAACATGTATGTATTTACAAAAGAAAAATAAATATAAGTAGTGTATCCGTTGTCTAGTCACCGTAACACAAGCTTAGCAGCTTACCACGGGGCTAGATGGCGCTGTGTGTTCGTCACAGGATTTATTTATTTATTTATTTATTTATTTATTTATATTATAGCTATGATTTTAGTGTGGCTTCGGAACGCGCCTTCCGAGAGGAAACCGCAAGAAACTCGTGGAGTTTTTTTATGGTCATGTGTTAAAGTACAGTCGCCATAATACACATTACAGATTTTAAAATCTTAAATTTATTACGTTGTCAATTAGTATCTTAAATCGGAAGTATGAAATTAATTTCGTAAATAAATCAGTGTTTTTAATTTACCACATTATGGCAAAAGAAGTGTTCGATTTAGTCCGCAATGTACGTTTGTTTGTTTGTTTTATAATTTAGACTATTTTACGATGTTCTCAAATGCTGATTTTTAAACTACCGTTATCATTGAACTAAGAACTGTAAAATGTCGTTAGACCCACTGAAACGTTCCACTTTGGAACGTTGCGTCGCGTCGTCATCGCGTCACCAATCACTGACCTACTACTAAATCATTATGGAGCACTCACACAGTGATGAGCCGAGCCAGACCAGAAAGGCAATATGCATTTTACATGAGGTTTTTGTCTTGGTGAATTACTTTTTGACTACTTACTTATTTTAGCAAATAAGCGAATCTGCGTTTTGACTACCTTTTAAACCCTCGAGTTGCACGCGGGTTATGGTTTTAATTCTCGCTAGCTTGTTTGAATCGATTTTATTATAACTTTTTAAGAAAAAAAAAACTAAGTTCCTCTATTAATTATTTTTTATAAGCTACTAAAATTACTTATTAACGGGGTGTTTACCATGTTTAATAATTTATAATTTATAAGCTGTACAAAAGATAATCCGATATTCCGAAAGACAAAGCTCAAACACTACTGAAAATGTCGAATTAAAAGCATTTTTCCCTTACTCTACTCTCACTTTTCTTGTTTTTTTGTCGGTCCGGCCGTAATCGTGCAACTTTAATTTGAGGCACTTCCCGACTAGCTAGTTACAATGCACTGTAGTACTATCAAACAGATTAGTCTGACGTAGTTCTTTCTCCGTGTCTGCGGAATATAACCTACTTCAGCGACAGCTGGCGATCGTGCCCAACGAATCTGCAGGCGCCTTTACGTAATCGTGGTATTGGAGGCTTCGTTTGTCGATTTCTGCGAGCTGTCCGCGATAGCCACTCCGAGCCGTAGGTACGCGTGCGCGCAGTTCTAATAATATAAAAATTACGATATTTTATGTAGAAAAAGTAGAGAAGAAAAAAAACACGTTCTGAGTAAACTTTTTTTTAAGTGTAAATTAAGTAATTTTGTGCAAAAAGGTGTGTCTTATTGATATTGATTAATCGAACTCTGAATAATTAAATTAAACACTTGTTTGGTTTTTTTTTTAAATTTTACTTGGACTGTGAATAATTAATTGGTACTTTTATTGCGATACAGTATTTTTGTTCGGTTTTGGGTTTGGGTAAGTTAAACAAATTATTTTATGTATTTTAATACATTCTAATATTGTTCACCTATAAGTAACAATTAATGTAATTTTGTGATTACTTATTGTCTGTAATGATCCCAAATAAAATTGTTTTGGGGTTTAGGAACCCCGGGCTCCCGAAGCATACAACCGGGAACCTCTCGGGACTCCAGGATCCGGTTTCATCCCTCACGGGACTCCACGATTCGGTTTTATCCCTCTCGGACTCCAGGTTTCGGTTTCATCCCTCTCGGAACTCCAGGATTCGGTTTCATCCCTCTCGGGTCTCCAGGATTCGGTTTCATCCCTCTCGGGACTCCAAGATTCGGTTTCATCCCTCTCGGGACTCCAGGATTCGGTTTCATCCCTCTCGGGTTTCCAAGATCCGGTTTCATCCCTTTCGGGACTCCAAGCGTCCGGCTTCCTGCTCTTTTGTCCCCACTTCGCACAACACTTTTTACAAAACTATTTTAATTTCTTCTATGGTTTTCGCGATTTTGCATAATAAAACACTTTATTTATCCGGTTTTATCGCGTTTTTATTCATTATTTGACCCGAGCTTTCGCCAACTTTACAGATGGCTTTTTCAAGGTTGACTGAGATGAAGCTCGGGTCAAATAATGAATAAAAACGCGATAAAACCGGATAAATAAAGTGTTTTATTAAAACTATTTTACTTTAAAACCTGTTAAATTGTAACTGCAGTTTTAATTATCCAAGTTTCCTCAATTAAAGCGTTTATCCAATGCTAGCGAGGCCTAACGATTTTTCAGATAAGAACAAGTAGGTAAAACCAAAGAACTAAATAACAAGTTGCCTTGTGTGAACAGAAACACTTACAGCTTGATCGCTACTCAAGATTTGAGGGCTACTTAAACAATTAAGCAGAAACTGATTCTTAACAGGATTCGAACCTGTGCTCCTTGCTTGCGCAATAAACATAATGAATTAGGCAGCTTCTAAACTAAAAAATTCGCATTGATACTAATTTTAAAGTTAGAAACGGCTGAATGAGGAAAAATAACTTTTTTTATATTCCAAGTTTAATCGCAATCGGTTCAATAGTTTTTGCGTAAAAGAGTAACAAACTCACATACAAACATACATACAAACTTTCGCGTTCATAATATTAGTAAGATTTTTCAAAGCCCGACGACGTTTCGAGGTGTTTTCATGTCTTCTTTTTCCGAGTTGACTTAATACTTATTATAGTAAAAACAACTCAATTTAAAACCGACCAAACGAGTTTAATTGATTTGTACCTACCGTCGGGAAAACCGTAGAAATATCTTAAAAATTAAATGTCGAAAAGTAATAACGATTCTTTCTTTTTTTGTTCAGACACGATTAATATAATTAAGTTAAATGTCAAGAGATTGAATAAACAGATTATAAAATACTTGCTGAATATCAGATAGCTAAGCTTCAAAAGAAAATAAAAAGGAAAATTGTGAATATACATAATCAAAAACAAAGTCAAATCAAGAACGTCACCTCGTCGTTATGTTGCCGCCTCTTGCGCAATATAAATGGAAACACAATTTGAACAATTTAAAGTATAATTTTGTCACAATATTCACACAACGTACTTTGTCAAACAAATAAAAATAGATTTTTGACTACTAATGTTCCATAGACCTACTACTATTTTGCTGTAAAAACTTTAACAACAATTTTTTAATTGTTCTTTATTTGGTCTCACAAATTCCTCAATATCATACAAGCTAACTAGCTAAACTAAATATCCTATCCTAATCTCACTAATATTATAAACGCGAAAGTTTGTATGTAAGTATGTATGTATGTGAGGTTGTTACTCTTTCACACAAAAACTACTGAACCGATTGCGATTAAACTTGGAATATAGGTAGCTGGATACCGGGAATAACACATAGGCTACATTTTATCCCGATATTCCCGTGGGAACGAGACTTACACGGATGAAACCGCGGGGCGCAGCTAGTAGGTAATATATCCGTTGTCTAGTCACCGTAACACAAGCACTAATAGATTTTTCTGTCCGACTTTTAGGGTTTTTTTTTCCAAAAAATGAATAATGCAATTTTTGAAAACGATTTTTGTTTTCAAATTAGTTTATCTTAAATTATTATATTTCTATCCGCGTCTTTCTGTAGTTAGATAAGATAAACACATAGATCAACTTAGATCAACAAAATCTTCAATAAATATTTTATTTTCGTAGTTTTTCGTTCCCAATGAATTTTTCGAACGAAGCTCTGTGTTTTGACTGCCTAGAAAACATAAGTTCTTACATGTCTAAAATTTATTATAATAATACGTAGCATTTATCTGAGCATTTGAAACAACAATAGTTTGGTAAATTTTGATGAAAACGTTTATATTAGTCAAAACCGCGCCATACGCTGTAAACGAGGGGTACAAGTTTGAAACCTCTTCGGTAAACGAGAGGTACCTACTTAATAAAAAATATTAAATAGGTAATGGTAAAAACCCCGTGTATTTACCTTGTTTAATTGTTGCTTTTACACGGAACTCGATACCTCGTTATTTAATATTTGTAGTGAAAACAACCGTGTAGAATTAATATCGTAAAGTTAATACAAGTTGTCCAATAAACAAGTCAATACCAACAGATGGATATCTGACGGCAACAAGCCAGAACCTTGTAAACGAGAACAATTAACCTACTGCCTGCAGCCTGCAGAGACAAGTGGTAAAAACAATATAACGACGTAGGTACAACTGTTAAAATAAACGTGTTTTAATCACAACTATGAGATACTGAAAAAGGATGTTGCAAAGTTATTGCATATTGTTGTAGTAACTCATGAACATAATCTGCATAAGCAATTTAAAGTTCTGAGCTCAGGGTAAACCAATTCGAAAATGAGCAATCGCTCATATGAGCGGAAGGGAGCTATGTCTCCAATTTTAACAAAAACTTAAATTGTTTATTAAGCCTAGCCAGGAATCGAACCTTTTCTCTATGCAAAAATAAACACTTATTATT
Source organism: Idaea dimidiata (assembly GCA_949358125.1). Lineage (NCBI taxonomy): Eukaryota > Metazoa > Arthropoda > Insecta > Lepidoptera > Geometridae > Idaea > Idaea dimidiata. The sequence goes on along the minus strand of OX442342.1, from coordinate 7,904,799 downwards.
ATTGTACCGATCGATAGTGTCGCCGATAAAGATCAAATCCTGCAAACAAACGTAGTGTGTTAAATCTAAAGAAATATCATTTTTTGCATATCAATGTAAATGGCTGGTTAGGCGACACTTAGCTGGTCCTAGAAACTTGAAATTTGGAGAATGTGTTCTTTATGATGTGTTTGAATAATTGTAAATATACAATAAGAAAGGGGTTTTCACAAACCCCGCGAAATCGAAACTTTTATCCCTTAAGAAAACTACTACTTCTTTTATCCCTTTCAACTTTCTACGACAATCAAATCACTGAAGCCTTGGGGTTTCTTAAAACAAAAGAATGTAGTACTACAAAGCCACGTGTTTGATTTTCCTTCTTTTCAAATTTACATTGAAAATAAATACCATGGATTTTTCCGCGGAGTTCCACTAGGCTTCATTTTAGGTCCGCTCTTAAACATTTTATATATAAAAGATTCCGTGTATTGACGCGTCATCAATACATCATCAATATAAATGCGCACTTCCTACATAATGTACGTCTAAGTAGAAGCAATAAAAACCGTGACTTAATTCATTAGTTCACAACCAAAAAACATGTCTTATCTCTCGCATCTTGAAAACTTTTTGTCACATCGTTATGATCTCACGATTTTAAATCAGACTCTCGTCATCATCAATAAGGTGTATTATCGATTGTACTTCTCTCATAGAACCTGTATTAGCCAATAGATCAAGAATTACAAAAACATCGTCATTGTTAGCAAAGCACATTGATACAACGACCTCGACCCTTTTGCACTTTATTAAATCTTGTCCAAGTATTGAACATTTAATCATATTGCTATGTAGTCACGTACGTCTGTAGCGTCTTGCGAATGCTCAACTGCAATGCAAAAGGTTGCGGGTTCGATTCCCACCGGGTGCATTTATACTTAAAAATAAATATTTGCATCTGGTCTATGTTTAATATGTATGTTTTTAAAAAAGAAAAATGAATATAGTTATTATATCCATTGTCTAATTACCGTAACACAAGCTCTGTAGCTTACCATAGGGCTGACGCTGTGTGATTCACAGAATTTATTTATTCATTTTATTTTGTTCCAATGTTGAATTCATCTCTTCTAAGGGATGATGCTCAATAGAACGGGCCGTGTCCGGGCCGCAGCGTCACTTACCATCTGATAGGTTGTCAAACTCTCATCTGTCATCATCATCAATAAAATCAATCCATATCGAAGGAGTCTTGGCGGGAACTCGTTGAGGAGATGTGGTGCTAAATTTTCATTTTTGTGAAACCTAGTTCATATGCGTGCAAATTGTTTAATTTCGGGGGCATATTAATCAATTTAGTTTCGTGAAGGTGTACAAGTGGAATGAAAGTGAAAATCGGTGCAAAACATTAACTTAGTGTTGTCTCTAAGGCTCCGTGAAGATTATTTGTAAATGGCCGCCGTGTTTACAAATGATTCCCTAGACTTGACTTTAACTATGACGACTTGACTGTTTCGATGCAAATAACTTGCATATTATATTAGAATACTTGACACTGGCTAATTTCCTAATGGCCATAATCGGTTCACAACCGATAAGAAATAATAATAATCCATATCGAAAAAGACAAGTATAGTTTTTCGTATGAAATACTTAACTATTCTAAGATTTCCGGTTACCTACTAAAGTGCTGACATTTTTGTTTACTTTTGATATCAAATGTCAAGCGAATAAAGTCGATTTTGCATAGTTATCCTTTTCTACTTATCAACAGCATTGATTTTAGACTACTGAATTCAGGCTTAAAGGGTACCTAACTGCTTATACGAACGGCCAGTTTCTTCATTGAAAGTAAAGTTGTTCTATTTTGGTTGTAAAGTGCGTGCAAGATTAGTCTGCGCACGGCTGCGCCACTGTCTAACATAAGCACAGTTTACCTAAGGTTTGGTGCACCTCGTTAGCGGACAGCGATTAGTTCCGATTTTGACCACGCGCACACTTATCTAGTACGTCACTTTAGATGTTACTGTCACTTTCACTTCCAATGAAGAAATTGGTCGTAACTGAAATAGCAATAAACAGACCTAAGCCCTGTCTCAGAATCTGAGATCAAAAATAAACATAAAACTGTCAATGTCAAAAGTAAAAGAACAAAGAGCTGTCACAATAAAATAAATATTTTAGTGTTTTCTTTACATTTTTAATATCAGATTCTGAGGTAGGATTAGAGTTATATAGTTCATCATAACTTACCAACCAATCTCTTTCAGATACAAAAACCAAACCTTCAATCCAACCGAAGCCAGTACCGCCAACAAAATCGTCATCATCTACCTCCACAAACTCGACACCGACTCGGTCTAACTCCAACGAGGAGATCCCTGATGACAACGTCAGTCAAAGCTCTCTGGGTGGCGGGATAAAGGGCAAACTAGCCGCTCTGTTCAGCAAGGAACAGACGATCAGTGAGACGACGATAGCTAATAAGTTTAAGCTAGAAAGGGAGAGAGAGATGGAGATGCTGCAGAATAGATTCCATTATAAGGTGAGTCGGATCCTCTTAATTGTTTTATATCTTCCTAGCTCTTCCGTGCTTAAGGCACGTTAGGCAGATGACCCTAGTCAACACAGTGTTAGTTATCATACTCCTCCAAAACGGCTTGACCGATTTTTATGAAATTTTATATGCATATTTAGTAGGTCTGAGAATAGGCTACTATTTATTTTTCATAGCCCTAAGTGATAGTAGTTGTCCACCCTTTATTTTTTATTTTTATATTTTGATGAAAATTTGCATATGTATAGTTTAAGAGATGGAGAGTAACATAGGATACTTTTGATCGTGATATTCCCTCGGGACTTACGCGGCTGAAACCGCAGGGCGCAGCTAGTAAAATAATAATAATTAGTCTGTTTGTCCCACTGCAGAGCCTCTTTTAAAGGGATTAGGCAGTAAGACGCCACGGGAGCCTACTCCGGATTGGCGAATGTCCCACGCTTTCGGACCGTGGTGGATCCTATAGGACATGTCAGTTTCCTCACGATGTTTTCCTTCACAATAAGAGCGATGTTATTATCCCTCTCATGTTATAGTTATCCTCTTAAAATATTTAAATCGCCTCATTACTCCAAAACATTGTATTTCAACTGTGTGAAAATACCATCCAATCATCAACCATACTTGAAATGCTTCAAGAACTCATAAACAAGCTCCTTGGAGTTTCCTTTCAAAGAACTGTCTTCTAAAATGGGCAGTAAATGCAAGTAGAATAAACTATCATCAAGCCTTTTATAGGAAAGCTGGTTAATCAAGGATTATGTAGCTTTTTTTAGGATTCAGTACTGAAAGGGTAAAAACGGCACCCTTTTATTAATAGTCGTTTTAACGATCCTATGCGTGGATTCGACTTTAATGACATTTTCACTAAAGTTGATTGTCCTTCACAAAGCATTATCTTGCACATAGGGACGGTTGTGAATACGGGCCTAATGCTGAAATCTATAGTGCGTACTTTGACTTTGCTCAGACTGAGCTTAGCTAAAAGTAAGCATAAACTTTGAATTTTAATTTATAGTCGAAATTCTTTATGTAAAATACGAAATTAAATAAAACGAACTTCATAGTCATAGTAGTCTTACGGCCGAATACAGAAACGCTACTCAACATTTAAGAACTACTTAAACAAAGAAGCAGCTCTCAAACTCAAAAATTGCCATAGTAATTTTGAATTTAGAAGCTGCTCAATAATTTAAGAACCTCTCAAATTTTAAATGACGTTTCTGTATTCGGCTGTTAGATTCATAGTCAAAGCATTGAAAAAAAAAACTTTGGGTAGTTGCGAAGATTGCTTTATAAATACTAAAAATTGTCTTATGTCAAAGTTTTTGCTTAGCAAAGTCAAAGTAGATTTCAACCTAAGACTTCACTGTCCATGACAGTTTTTATACTTACATAAAAAACCAATCTACTTCTTTACTTTGTGCCCTTTCGCGACTGAGACTCTTGTAACGTAGTCGAAACGTCTAGGTAAGAGGATATAAAAATAACAATACACGAAATAAAACACGGGAAAAACTATAATATGATTCCACTGTCCGTCTGTGACCAACAGACTGGTCACATCTCATGAACCGTGTTAGCTAGACAGTTGAATTTTTCACAGATCAAATCAAATATTTATTTATTAACTAGCTGCGCCCCGCAGTTTCACCCGCGTAAGTCCCGTTCCCGTTTCAGTTCCCGCGGGATTAAAAGTATTCTGTCCTTTTCCTGGTTCTAAGCTACCACCAATTTTCAGACAAATCGATTTAGCCGTTCTTGAGTTATAAATGGTGTAACTAACACGACTTTCTTTTATATATATACATATATAAGATAAGATATGAATTTCACCAAACATTTCTCACATTACATTAGAAATCGTTTCTGCACTAAGCATAGCTTGTATCGCAGCAACCGAGATACTAATATAAAAATTTTGATAATATTTAATAATAATTCAAATTGTAAGTACATACCTTACAGACTAACATAAATATAGAATATATTATATAAAAATAGATAGATAAATAAAATTATTAATAGATAATGTGTTTCTGTTGTTGCTAAAACAAAAAAATGAAATCAGAATTAAATAAAAATTTAATTGGGGCTCCCATACAACAAACGTGTTTGTTGTGGAAATGGTACGGAACTCTTCGTGCACGATTCCGATTCGCACGTGGACGGTTTTTTATAAATTCCTCTGCTAAAATGTTAAGGTTCTATAATAGTTTTCGCTTAGGTTATGTTAGGTACTTCTTGCGTAGAGTGATAACATTCACACCTCTTAAGTAACATCTTAGAAAAATGCGCTTCTGTAAGCATTAAGTGGGTACCGAATTTTGTAACGCGAGCTCTATTAGCATATTTGTATGGAATATGAAAGTTTTTGTTAACTTTACGAGTTATAGAATGAAATATAATATTTAACCAACTTCATTAAAGGAGGAGGTTTTCAATTCGGTTGTAGCTGTTTTTCTGTATGTACGTTATACAATTAAAACCTACTAATCCGATTGAAATCTGGTTTTCAATATTAGATAGTTCTATTTTCGAGAAACGTCGTGGTATACTTTGCATCGAAATCCAATTAGTAGAACCCGAGTAATAAACGAAAAAGTGCAACCTCTCGAGAAACGCTCGGCCGCCCGCGCCCGTCATAACGCGCTTTTAACTTCCGCGGGTGAAATCACGGGGCGCAGCTAGTAGTAGATAATATGAATGCAGGACATACACGGGTGAAAACACGGGTTAGGGGTGAAGTCGTGCCCATCGAAACTGGGACCGGGGACCACTTGACCCCTTTCAAATTTGACAGTAGTCAACTGGGCCCAAACGTAGTTTAGACATTGAGACGAGTTGACTACATTTAATTTTCGCTAGGGGTGAAGTGGTCCCACTCTCAAATTAAAGAAGACTGTAAATTTTGTAACGACGCTGGTAATCGTATAATGTTCTACAAACTCACCTCTAATTATACATTTCAGCCCCCGCCACCAAAACCTGCGGATTCAGACGATGAAAGCGACTCGGAACCGTCAGACAAGGCTCCTCTAATGAGGAGTACGACCAGCCTGAACAATGCCAACAAAAAGCCAGAGATAGTCGCCAACGTCCCTAAAGTCACCTTTGAAAAGACTGACGAAAAGGAGGATGCTATCTCACAGTCGGTTAAGAGAAGAAGTAAGTATATAATTTCTTCTATGGTTTTCGCGATTTTGCATAATAAAACACTTTATTTATCGGGTGTAATCGCGTTTTATTCATGGTTTTAAACGAACCGAGCGTTAGCCAACTTTACAGTTGGCTTTTTCAAGAACCAACCTTGAAAAAGCCAACTGTAAAGTTGGTGAAAGCTCGGTTCGTTTAAAACCATGAATAAACCGTGATTACACCCGATAAATAAAGTGTTTTATTAAGTAAGTAAGTAAGTATTTTGAGGAAGGTTAAAGGCTACTCATTATCCCGATATTCCCGCGGGATCGGGACTAACGCGGGTGAAACCGCAGACGTTTCTATTTTAAATTGCATTTCAGTATTCGGCCTAAAAAATTCATAAACCTATGTAAACTCAAAACCACACCACTCAAATTAAATATAAACTCAACAAAATGATTGTTATTTTCTATCCATACAATATTTCATTATATTTCTGGATTGTTCTCATAAAGACAGATTCTCAAAAAGACTGATTCTCAAAAGAACAGGGTACACCTAAGTAGAATAAATAAGTAATAAGTAATAATAGTTTTGTAATCGATACACACAGAACACATAATAAATGAGTAAAAAATTACTCACAGTCGGAACCCATTCATTTTACCAATCTAATTTTTCCAATGGGTCCCGACTTATTACTTAGCGTCGCCCTCCTTTGCGTCGCGCAGTCGGGTAAAAACAAATCTGCTTACGATATTTATTTCTGAGTCACATTTAGCAGTAATATGTGAAGTGACTTGTTATATTCTGAGAAACTGAAAAACATGATCACTTCACACGAGTAAAACAGTAACCTATTTATGTTTTTATTTAAATTTAACGAGACACCGACTACTGGGGTTCTAATTGAATACTAAAATAAAAAATCTTATGAAACACAAAGCACGAACAAAATTTTCAAAAACAAAAGTTCCAATTTTCTAAAGTCGTAGAACAAAATTTTATCGCCTAGATGTCTGAAACAACCCTCTTTCGGCTTAAAAGGCATACCCGTTACACCTTGTATAGTAGAAATGCCCTAATCAATAAAAAAACAAATAAATAATAAATATTGCACAACATTACACAGCGCAATCTAGCCCCAAACTAAGCACTTGGCTTGCACTATGGGTACTAGACAACGGATATACTACACATTATACTTTTTTTTTGTAAATATATAGACACAAAATAAATAACAAAACACTTGTAAGCAACCAAAACCATCTTCCCTTACAGGTTCCCAAGACTCACCAGTAGTCCTAGCGGTAGTGGACGATGTGAAACGGATCAAAGTGAACGAGAAAGACGCGCAAAATGGCGCAATTTCTCAACAACCGCGCCTCTACCCCCATCTATCGGACATCGAGACAGACCACACGGTCTCCGAGGAATACTCCGACTGCGGCGGAAGGTGCGGCCATTATACCATCGAGTGTATATTTTTTTTCTTGTGTATCTGATCTGTTTCAGGCTTTTTTTGAATAGGTTTTTGTCAGTTTTTGAAGACGATTTTTGTCAATTTAGAAGAGGAGTCGAATGAAAGAAGAACTTTTTGTTCGAATTAGCGTTCGACAAACTAATATTAGACTGGAGTTTAAAGGAGAGAACAAAATCAAAAACAGAAGAAAAGGAAGAATATGAAAGCGAAAATTCAAAAGCAGTATGAACGAGACAAAGCATTTACAGGATGCTATTCGACTAAGCCAGTAAAATAAGCGTCGTCTAAACGAACCATTCTTTTTACTGGCTTACTGGCTGGCTTGGAAATCAGCACCGTGTGTTAATAATCTATAAAAACTAAAAAATAATAGCTTATTCTGTTATAGCTATCTGACCTTTTAATATTTCAGCCCGCATAGGTAATCTAGGTGGCATTGGGTTTGCATATTAACATAAATTATTTGTATATACCTACGTAATGTATGTATACCTACCTACTTGTAAATATATAAATACTTGTAAAATAACAGGAAAATTAAAGTTTCTCATATCTTACAAATATTATAAACGCGAAAGTTTGTATGTATGTATGTATGTATGTGAGGTTGTTACTCTTTCACGCAAAAAATACTAAACCGATTGCAATGAAACTTGGAATATAGGTAGCTGGTGGCCTAGATTAACACATAGTCTACTTTTTATCCCGATATTCCTGCGGGAATGGGACTTAGCGGGTGAAACCGCGGCTTAGGTGGTAACTGGCACGCTTAGATTCTGGCACTAGTGCGAGCTTACCACTTTTTCTAATAGCTAGTAGTAAAGTGGTACGAAGCAAGTTTTCGCTAGGTGCCACTTTACTGTTTTCATAATATATGGTGGTAAACTCGCCCGAACCCCTTCTAAGATTGCAAATGCATAATATAACAAAAGAGGGGTGAACGCTGTTTCACGTATCTCTGTATGTATTAATTGGAAAAATGTTAATATGAGTGCAAATCGTTGGTATATAAAATACGAATTCTTTATGGAACAGTGTGACCGAGGTACACTTAATTAATATGCAACCATGCCTACCTATAATAAATTTAAGACAACGTACGGGCTGAATGTGAAATGTATGGAAAGATGACAATGATGACTGTTTTACCTTGACAGTGGCATATTGCAGCCTGTTCCAATCCAACCAGGGACCGGTTTTCTAGTACCTACATAATTCTACTTGCGTAAGACAAGATTGTAAGGTACAAATGGTTGGCTGGTCCTTGCGGTTTTACCCGCGTCATTTTTAGAGCGTTCCTTTACAACGCTACCGACTTCATTCGTACTAATATTATAAACTAACTGCGCCCCACGTTTTTACCCGCGTAAGTCCCGTTCCCGCGGGAATATCGGGATAAAAAATCCTATGTCCTTCTCCTGGTTCTAAGCTACCTCCCCACCAATTTTCCGTTTTTGAGTTATAAATAGTGTAACTAACACGACTTTCTTTTATATATAATAGATATGGATGCGAAAGTTGTCCTGTATGTCTGTGTCAGCTTTCACGTTTAAAACGCGTAACCGATTTTGATGTATTTTGGTATAGAGATAGATGGGGCCTTGGAAAGGTTAATGACTACTTTTTATTCCGATACTCCCGCGGGAACGGGACTTACGCGGGATACATCTAGTTGTATATAAATGAGCCAATGTCCAGTAGAATTTGTTTATAATAACACTGCGTCCCGCGTTTTCACCTGCGTACGTCCACACCCCGTGAGAATATCGGCATCACAAACTTCCTATTGGTAAAAAAACTTTTTGAAGTTGGTTCTGTGGTTTCAGATCCGATTCGTTAAAAACAAACAAACCTTTTCTCTTTAAAATATTAGTACGCATAGTAAACCGATTCCACTTTACATAATATCAATTTAGCTAGTAGGATAATAATTATAATTATTACGTACAAAATGAAAATTGTTTTAAGCATGATAGACGCAAAAATGTTGCCCAACACGGCGATTATTGGCTATATTCTAAACGCCGTACTAAAGTTGTTATTACCTTTTTTAAATAGGTATTTACTTAAATACTAGTGTCCGACCGAAACTGGTTTTTCGGCCGAAACCGAATATTCGGCACTGGCTTCAGTTTCAGCCGAAACCGAACCTCACATGCGAGTTTCGGTCAAGTATGAAATGAAGTTAGGCGAGGGTGCATGACAACTTCCGAAATCTGCCGCCGAAACTTGATTTTTTGAAACTCGGCCGAATCTGAACTTTCGGTCAGACACTATTAAATACTTTATCATGAACTAACTAATTGTAAGACTGCATGTTGCCTATACTTTTACTAAACGAGATTTAGGTATTAAAATTATAGTTAATTTAACTTATGTTTACGCTCAGTTTTGTGTGCGTATTATCTGTATTCGGCTGATATAAAACTTAAGTTGAAATCGCGCTCGGACTTAAGTTGAAATATCGACGCCTTCTGTATTCGCAAACGACCCTATGCGTTGAATCAGCTTTTGTCACATTTTCGCGGACGTTAATATCACTCACAAGATTATTTCGTAATTTGATTTTATTGCTCTTATTTCGTAAATTTGTTTTTATTGCTCAAGGCATATTTACTAGAAATATTTTTAAAGGAAAAATTCATCTTCAAAAATTCACTTGCGGCGAGATTTGAACTCGCGTCCCTGGATCAATATTCCAGTGCCTATACCGCTCGGCACGCAAGTTACGCAAGTTGGGTAAAAATATTTTTATTGCTCTTGGCAAATCAACTAGAAAAAAATTAAAAGAAAAACACATCTTCAAATATTCACCGCGGCGACGTTTGAACCACAGTGCCTCGCGTTTTTTGAAGATGTTTTTCCTTTAAAATATTTATATTTACAAGAGAGCTTTAAGAAGCAAAATACCTACTCGAGTAATACTTAGATAAGTAATGACTTTTTAATTTTGTATTACTATGCAATTGATGAAATTTGGTGGTTAATTTGTAAGTAGATTTGAAATAAATGTGTATTAAGTAATATAAATTATAGTAAGACGTTTTATACTTACTCTGCTAATTCAAGTTAGAGGCCTTAGGGTGACCTGGGACCTTAGTACCCATATTATCTATCTGTTAACGTCTGACAACAGTGGAAAATGACAGGCACATTGCTTTGAGGTGATCACCGGTAATAACCACGTTACGTCAAAGCAGCGATGTACTGCATAGTGCCTGTCATTTTCCAATGTTGTCAGACATCCACTGCATAGATGTTATGGATGCTGACAACTCTGACACTCTAGGTGGGCCACACCACTTGACGAAAAGAAGAATAAATTACATAGATGTTAAAGTAGTCAGATAGACTACGTATTTTTTCTACTTATTTGTAAATATCTGACAGCCCTATTTACATATGCGTGGCTTGATCAGTGAACGGATATAAGCATGGAAGAAGCCTTTCCATATTGACTCACCTCAAATAATAGCGGCAAAACTTAAATACGAAGTATGCATACACAAACTACATACCACGCTACTAGCTAAGCAATTGGACCTTTGTTTATATTTTCACCAATTGTGTGTTGAAAATATTGCAACGCGGCCTATTTGGCATAGTGTTTTTTTGAAGCGTAAGGAATACTTCCATGCTTCTTACATATCTGTTCACTGGGCTTAATTCTTTGTTTTGATCTTGTGAGTGATAATCAACGTCACTTAAAATAGGATAAAAGCCACGCGTAGGGTCGTTTGTGAATAAGTATACCAAGGTCGAAACTGCGTGTTGCAAACGCCTGCAAAGCAGTACTTTACTGAATTAGATAGACTGAATTCGATATTTAGAGATAGCTGATAAAAATTGTTTGTTTCAGTGTATTGAATAATATAGGTACCTACCATATCTCTAACCGATAAGTAGCAGCTAATAGTTTTTGTACTTGGTCTTTTGATCGGATATTCTTCGATCGCCAAAAAGCTTGTTTTTCCTGTTAGCTGGATTCATTGAAGGAAGTATAGAGATACTACCTAGTTTTTATAACCTTGCGTGTTGGTCCCTTTCTGCCAATGATTCTGCCGGCATATTGTGTGCCTCGACTAATGGCGCTTAAATTCGTTTCGAAAATCTGCGTACATAATTATACAAAAACACTAAATTGCTACCGTCATTTTGTATTTACATAAATAATTGTGTAGTTGTCAATTCTTTGAAGTGGGAACTAGTATTATTGCATAAGTACTACAAGGTTTTAACATTATGTAGAACGAATGGGCCATGGACACGGTACCAATATCCGATCTAAGCCAGTAAGCGAGTAAAAAAGCATGTGTTCGTACGTGCGTTCCTTTTTTCTCTGGTCTACTGGCCTATCAGATTCGCATCTATTTTGCATTAGCTTACTGTCCTGGCTTGGATCATGAAGCCATTAAATAAATAAATATTGCACGACGTTACACAGCTCAATCTAGCGCCAAACTAAGTACTAGGCTTGTACGGGTACTAGACAGCGGATATACTATTATACTATTTTAAACTAACATGGTTATTTTCACTACTAAAAATTACTTATTAACGGGGTGTTTACCATGTTTAATAATTTATTCGCGGAGCTCGATATTTCAACTCGTTCAACTCGTGTCAGAAATCAGGTAGTCCGATATGGACGCCTCTAACTGTCATCACCTACCCGCATTCTCCAGTGTGAACAAGCTGGTTGAAATTACTAGCGAAATATCGAGCTCCGCGAATAAATTATTAAACATGGTAAACACCCCGTCAATAAGTAATATTAGTATTAATTTTTTTTGTAATAAAGCCAAGATGACACCTTGAGAATAGTTCATAACCACTTATTTACTATAATTAAACTTTTTTTGTTAAAAAAAAACTGCCAAGTTCGAGTCCGACTTGGGCACGAAGGGTTCCATACCATTGTCACAAAAAAAAACAAATGATTTTAAAAGAGCTATCTTACGATACACCACGCGATGGGGGTCAACAAGAAAAAAATATTATCCCCAATTTTACATGTACCCTAAAAATGATTACATATTTTTTATTGTACTGTTTTCTTGCCTTGATCAATATCATACTCATGCAAAATTACAGCTTTTTGGTACTAGTCGTTTCTGAGCTAAGCCGTGGACAGATGGACGGACATGACGAAACAATAACTTACTTAAAGAACCAAAAATTTCGCACCCGACAGGACTTGAACCTGCATCTCTGGGGATGGGGACATTTCTCTAAGTAAAGTCATCCAAGTGTAGGAAACACTTTAAAATAGATCAGAAACATTAACTTGTTGACCACAAAACCCTGAAAATATGTGAAAGTGGTTATAGAACTATCCGATCCGATCTAGGTGTCGTCGCATAGTTCGCTAACGCATATTCTGCGTTTTGTGGGTTGTCACATTATTGCATAACACAATTCAAATAATGGTTCATTGTTGTATAACCGATGACAAAGCCCCATAATGTATGTAGGAAATATTGTGTGAAACATAAAATATTATGTTTTACAATTTTGTATTTTAAAGAAATACTTTCAAGGAAAAATACGTTTACGGCCAAGTACTGAACCGCTACTCAAAACTTGAGGGCTACTTCGACTTAATACATAAACGTAACTTAAAATTTGAAACCTACTAAAATATTGAGCTGTTTTTTAATTCAAAATAATTAGTAAGAGAATATTTCAGTTTAAGAGCTGCCTAATTCTTTAAGTAGCCCTTAAATTTTGAGTATTTGATTGTTAAACAATTAAGCAGCCCCTCAGAAATACGCATACTAATTTTAAGTTTAGATTTTGCCTTAATTATTCAAGTAGCTTTTAAATTTTAAATGGCGTTATAGTATTAGGCCGTAAGACCACTAATACCAGGCGTTCAATTTTATATCGTCAATACTTTTTCCTTGAAAATATTAAACCTCAAAACACATTTAACTGGAGCAGCAGGAGCTTATATTTTGAAATCTATCGCGGCTGGTAACTAGTGCATTTTCACGAAAATGAAAATTTAGCACCAAGTTTCGTTAATGCCTTCCTGCCAAACTCCCTCGCCTACCCGGGACCTTACCGCGCAACTTCCGTCGGCATCGGCATCGAAATGCCACTGCGCCAAGGAATAACCTGTGAAAACGACAGCGTTTATTTGCATGCATTTGAAGCCGGCACCGTGGAGTTTAACTGTCATTGAAGGTCTCTTCAGCTGCCGGTTTCAAATGCATGCAAATCAACGCTATGGTTCGAACCGCGCAGGTTATTCCTTTTAGCAGTGGGATTTCGATGCCGAGTACGACGGAAGATGCGCGGTTAGGCCCCTGTATGTGTGTTCTGAGCTTAAAGATGAAGTTTGTAATTGTATTGCAGCGATTTTTAATTTTTGTTTATAACCTATTTTAACCTCTTTTTTTCTCTTTCAGATTAATTTAAACGTACATAATATTAAATTAGTGTATAATTTAATTTATTTTTTGTCTGTGATAATGATAATAATTTTGTTTTTTATAAAGTTTTTCTAAACTTCTTTTTTTGTAAATATAATAAAAAGAAATGAACTGATTTGGTGATTTTATTCTCTTTTTCTTGTGAAAATGACAGAATGATAAAATATTTTGAAGCAATCAGAAAAGATACACAGATGAGAATTTGGAAGAAAAAGCTAACTCTCATTTACCAGCTAATGCATGAGTCATCTCAGTAGTCATGAATTCTCAATCAACCAACATATTTTATTTATTTATTTATTTATTAAGGAATATTCACAAATATAAATATTATACATATATCTAGTGGACGACTGCCAACAGTGGAAAATGACAGGAACTTTGCAGTACATTGCTGCTTCGAGGCAATCACTGGCAATAACCACGTAACGTTAATGCAGCAACGTACTGCAAAATTCCTGTCAATTGCCACTGGTGTCAGTCGTCCACTGGATAGATTATACGGGAGCTGATCTCTATTACCAACACACAAGCGCCGATGCGTCCACTACTTAGTAAACGGTGGCAACACAATTGCTTGCCACGATAATTTAACATTACCCCCTTACTTATAATCGCTGGTTAACAGCTGCATAACTATGTATCGTTTGTCTTTCACTGTGACATGAAGTGACAGAGACAAACGTCACATAACTTGGTCATCGGTTAATCATCATTTATAAGTAAGGGGGTAATGATTAACCCCCTTACTCATAAACGCTAATTAATGCGCGGCATGACCATACATCGTATGTCTTTTACTGTCACATGAAGTTTCAAAGTTGACAGACAGAGACAAACGTCACATGACTTAGTCATGTGTAAATAATATTTTATAAGTAAGGGAATTAATTTACAAAATGACGAGGTTCGATTCTTGGCTATAGGTTAGGCAAAAACTTAAATATGCCTTTTTACTTTTTATCAAAGTCGGGTATTCAAATCAAATCAAATCAAATATTTATTTATTAATATGAATCTTATCAAACATTTCTCACATTACATTAGAAATCGGTTCTGCACTAAGCATAGCTTTTATCGCAGTAACCGAGATACTAATATAAAAGTTTAGATAACATTTAATAATAATTCAAATTGTAAATACATACCTTACAGACTAACATATATACAGAATATATTATATAAAAATATATAAATAAATAAAATTATTATTCAAAAAATCTTAAATAACAGTAATGTATAAATTACAGCTTAGTTTACAAAACAATTTACATGTGCCTGATCTAGGTCAACCTGTGTTTCAGACAAAAAGTGCTGGAGTGATAAAATTTAATTACAATAATTACAATAATAAGGTTTTTTAAAAGAGTTATGTGTACACAAGGTCGCGATGATGTTTACGTGACAAAATTTTATTTAACAATGTCTAGCCTACTTTTAAATTACCTACATAGGTACTTAACTACTTATTGTACTACTAAAAGAAAATTAAAGGCGCTCTT
This sequence comes from Idaea dimidiata, assembly GCA_949358125.1. Taxonomy (NCBI): domain Eukaryota; kingdom Metazoa; phylum Arthropoda; class Insecta; order Lepidoptera; family Geometridae; genus Idaea; species Idaea dimidiata. The sequence goes on along the minus strand of OX442342.1, from coordinate 7,889,697 downwards.
AGGCGCCTACATTCAACTCCTACCAGCTTTTTTAGCTATCTCTGTAAAGTTTGGAAAATCCCCGAAAAAACGGGAAGAAAACCCGGCTGGTGTGAATGACTCACCCGGTATATTCGTAGAGATTTACAACAATCACAATACGGGCGTAGATTATTGAATTAGCCCGCATCTGTCCATTCATCAAATAGGTTAGGGACGTGTTATTATGACCCTTATGATACCAAACATTCCTTTAAGGACACGACTCATGTGAAATCCCTTCCGATGGAATGGTTTTATTCATAACCGGTATCAAATAGATCTTTAAACAATGTATTATGTTATTGTACATGATACAAGAAGTGTCCCCTTCATTTCAAAAACAATAAAAAATAACTTTAAATACCACTATTATACAGGCAAAGTTACCCCTGTTTTACAAAATAAATCAATTTTTCTTCTAAATCCTTAACCGCTATATTTTCTTATAGGCATCATAATATTAGAAAATACAATACCTAGAACCCCTTCATCGCATTTTTTCAAAATATTATTTTAATCTTCGTTAATTATTGGTTTTACGAGAAATTGTAGATTTTTCACGCAATTCCATCTCGCTCATTTATATGCAATAGGACAAGGACCGTTGCTTATCATCTATCGCCGCCTTAACACAATTGTCTTGAGTTTCATTTGAAATTAAAAATTAACTGCAATGATATTTACAAAAAAAAGTATAATATGTAGTATATCCGTTGTCTAATACCCATAGTACAAGCCTAATGCTTAGTTTGTGGGCTAGATTGCGTTGTGTGCAAAGTCGTGCAATCGTTATTTATTTAATGCTAGCTGCGCCCCGCGGTTTCACCCGCATAAGTCCCGTTCCTGCGGGATTTTCGGGATTAAAAGTAGCCTATGTGTTATTTCAGGTCCCCAGTTACCTATATTCCAAGTTTCATCGCAATCGGTTCAGTAGTTTTTGCGTGATCTAGTAACAAACATCCAAACACACACACTTTCAGATTTATAAAATTAGTAGAATTATTACTATTCTTTTAATATTAGATCCTTCATCTTCAACTGTTAGAATCAATATGTAAACAAACTTTATTGGCTTGTACTATGGGTACTAGACAAAGGATATACTACATATTATTATTTTTTTGTAAATACATACATATCATACATAGAAAGACACCCAGACCAGATACAAATATTTATTTTTAAGCATAAATATTTGCACCCGGCTGGATTTGAACCGGCAGCCTTCGTCCATTGCAGTCGGACCTTCGCCCGACGCGCCACAGAGGCCATCTAAAATAATAACTCCTAAACTATTTTTATCGGTCCCATGGAGTCGGTATTTACGCGGGTTATAAAATACAGCTGGTTGTAGCCAATAATTGAGTAAAGGCACCTTGATTTGCCAGAACCTAAAACACTATATACGATACGTAGGCCGGTGTAGCCACTTAGGCGCAACAGAATACGGTAAAGCACGGATACGGCGCATTACTAAATCTTACTAATATTATAAATGCGAAAGTTTGTATGTGCAATGAAACTTGGAATATAGTTAGCTGAATACCGGAAATAACACATAGGCTACTTTTTATCCCGATAATCCCGCGGGAACGGGACTTACGCGGAGGAAACCGCCGGGCGCAGCTATTTAACAAATAAGGTAAAACGTATATTTGTAGTTACATTTCACCGAGTCGTACAGTTGAATACAGACACGCCACTTAAAATTTGAGAGGTCCTTAAATAATTGAGCTACTTCTAAATTAAAAACTAGTATGAGAATTTTTTAGTTTGAGATTTGCTTAGTTGTTAAGCAGAACTGAAATTTGTGTTATCGCATATTATTATTTATTCTCTATCCTCGACGTTTCAACCATCTTACAATGGACTCAAAATGTAACTATATTAACAAAAAAGTTTAAAAAAATAGATCGTAGTTGGTTAGATACTTTAGTTAATTAAAAAGAGAAGAAATTTGTTCATAAGCCGAGCATACGGTAACAAAATATAGGTAGATTTTAAAATTCACCTACCCTTACCTATAAACGATGATTAACAGATGACCAAGTAATGTGACGTTTGTCTCTGTCTGTCAACTTTGAAACTACATAACATGTCGCAGTGAAAGACGAACGATACATAGTTATGCAGCTGTTAACTATCGTTTATAAGTGAGGGGGTAAAAAAACAATTTCACAAAACATATAAAACACACAATACACTACATTACGACACTTCTTTAACAAAAGATTTAAAAAAAAAAGTATCTAGGTTTTTTTTAATAATACTTGCCTGTCATTTTCACAAAATTGGAAGATAAATGCACCAAATTAGAAAATAGTTTAAATATCATCAATTAATTAGATTAACACAAACATAAATTAAAATTGAACAACTTTTAAAAGCTAACCGTAAAGTTAGCGGAAGCTCGGTAATTTTGTAATAATGCCGTTAAGGTTTTCGCGATTTTGCATAACAAAACACAATATTTACTGGGTTTTACTCGCGTTTTATTCAATAACGTCATATTATTAACGACCGAGCTTTCGCCAACTTTACAGTCGGATTTTTCAAGGTTGACTGAGATGTGATTCGTCTATTTTACAATTACTCTTTTTTATATTTTTAAAATAGACGAATTAAATTTTAGTCAACCTTGAAAAAGCCGACTGTAAAGCTGGCGTAAGGTCGGTCGGTAATAAAAATTACGTTATTGAATAAAACGCAAAACCCGGTAAATATTGTGTTTTAATAATGCCGTTATTGAATAAAACGCAAAACCCTGTAAATATTGTGTTTTAATAATGCCGTTATTAAATAAAACGCGAGTAAGACCGGGTAAATATTGTGTTTTATTAAAGTTGAACATTTCTATTTGCAGCGTGGAAGACTTACCTAGAAAACTGAGGGAACACCATGACTTGAACAAGTCTGATAACTGGGCGGAGACTTCGTTTGGTCGGGAAGTTATGAACGTAAGTTATAATGACCCCAATTACCAGGGCCCTGATTCTCTAAAAACATACCATGCGACAAACAGGCGCGATGCATGAGCATTGCATAAGTCGATTTGTTGCAGGAGTAAACATAATAGCTATTCTATAACTTATTTTAATACTGATTGTATGGCTGAGAAACAAGGGGAGCTATTTCAAAAATTAAGTAGCCCTTTATTTTGAAGGCTACTTAACTAATCAAGTAGTAATTAAGTAAAATAATATATACAGATTACGAATTAACGTACATCTCCTGCACGTCTCCTGCATTCCGCCGGCATTCCGCATGCTATGTCCTTACCGAATCGAGCCCCTAGATATGTGCGAATTTGAGCACATGATGATTTTTTAAAAAAAAATTCTTTAAAGTGTTAAATATTGCACTATTTATTATCCAAAATATGCCCATTACTATTTTACTTTTTATCGTATTGATTTTATACACCTAATAGAAATAAATAATAGGTAACTTTCGCGTTTATAATATTCTTACTAATATTATAAACGCGAATGTTTGTATGTATGTATATATGTGAGTTTGTTACTCTTTCACGCAAAAACTACTGAATCGATTGCGATAAAACTTGGAATATAGGTAGTTGGAGACCTGGAATAACGCATAGGCTACTTTTTATCCCGACATTCCCGCGGGAACGGGACTTACGCGGATAAAACCGCAGGGCGCAACTATTCATGCATAAATTTCAACTCGCTAGTTCTACCCGTCCCGGAGAAAATCGGTTGGACAGAGAGACATATGGAAAACGCTTTTTCCATGAACTAAGTGCTTTCATTGTTTTTAGAGTAAAGCAAACTCGATTGTTAACGACACAATATAAATTTTACGATTTTAAACTTATATGGTTGTTTTCACTACTGAAATTACTTAATAACGGGGTACCTTTTTACCATGTTTAATAGTTTATTCGCGGCGCTCGATATTTCGCTGGTAATTTCAACTAGCTTGTTCACGAGACTGGAGAATGCGGGTAGGTGATGACAGTTAGAGGTGTCCATATCGGACTACCTGCTTCCTGACACGAGTTGAACGTCTGGTTATCGGTCCCCTACTATTGTCACCAACTTCATTATTTACTCATATTATTAAATATGGTAAATACCCCGTTATTAAGTAACTAGCTGCGCCCCGCGGTTTAACCCGCGGAAAGAAAAAAGTCGTCCACACGGGCGCGGGCGGCCGAGCGTTTCTCGAGCGGTTGCACTTTTTCCTTCATTACTCGGGTTCTACTAATTGGATTTCGATGCAAAGTATACCACGACGTTCCTCGAAAATAGAACTATCCAATATTTATATTTCAATCGGATCAGTAGTTTTTAATTTTATGAGGAACAAACAGACAAACATTTACTTCCAAGTACAGACTTTTTGTCCTCTCTTCTTTTAGAAAATTTTTAGCAAGGAAATGTATTTCCAAAAAATCCCCATGACAGGATTCGGCTGACAGATATGGCCGAAAAAATATAACATGACACGTGATTCCTGTGTAGCTCAGTGGTTAGAGCAGTCGCCTGGTTAGCGAAAGGACGCAGGTTCGAATCCTGTCATGGATATTTTTTGGAAATATATTTCTTTGCTAAAAATATTTCTAAGTTTAAAATGCCTTGAGCTATAAAAAACAAAAAGAAATACTCATTTCCTTTATTATAAGTATAGATTATAGAAAATGTAAATTTTGTCAGGTGGTAAAGAAGAACAACTCTAGCTACCGCAAGGCGGTGCGGGAGAGCGACTCCGACAGTTCAGGCGAGGCGGGGGGCGACAGCGAGCTCGATGATATGTTGGATGAGGCACTGGCTGAAGAGAGCGAGGGACCAACACCGCCTAAACTTAACAAGGTAGGTACTTCATTCATAGGGGGGTATAGGTGCTGGGCAAGCCTACTCTACCTGACAATGTCCCGGGCACTACAGCGCCATAAAATAGCATGGATTAAAAAGATACTTGCGCTGTATAAATCATCTAAAATTAGATGAAAAGGCCAATTATTATTATTACTTCATTCATTCATTTATTCATTTTCTTAGTTATGGCTTCTGTCAGCAATAAATAAATAAATCCTGTGACCAACACACAGCGCCATTTAGCCCCGTGGTAAGCTGCTAAGCTTGTGTTACGGTGACTAGACAACGAATATACTACTTATATTTATTTTTCTTTTGTAAATACATATACAATATAGGACAATTTAGCCAGTTTCTTGTACTAATAGTGAACTACCACTATTATACTGTAATCGTTTGAAATAATTTGCAATGCGTGAAGGCTGCAGATAAAATGGCGACGATTTTTCTCCAACCCCATGGAACATTTGTTTGTAACGTGCTAATTTCGTGTTTGGCACTGGTATTTTTATTTTCACTTCACTCGTTAAACTTCGCGTAACTAAATTGTTAACAAGCCGCTGAAATTAGACAATTTACACGCAATAGAACTTGGTTTTGCAAATATAAAAATTCAGTTTCACCCAATATTTATCGTAAGTTTAAATGCCTGTAAAATCAAAACTAAACGGTATTTTTGACTACAACAAAAACTAGCGTATTTGTATACATACAACCTTTGCTGTATCAAACTTTCAACCGATTTAGCGTACCTATAAACATTCTGCAAGCTTAAGTTATAATAATACCCTCTCTAACAAGGTAACACATCTGTTACAGAACGGTCTATCATCAACTAGCTTCGAGTACCAACAGCGATCGCAGTTCAAATCTCCCTTGAAAGCTCAACCGGAACCAAGCACGCCTTCAGTGAGAGACAAGGGCAACGAGCTGGTACATAGTGTCAGCTTCTACAGACGTATGCAGACTGCTGTAAGTATGAGGGTTTTATAAGGCAGTTCAAATCTACGTAATATAAATTAAATATTATTATACAAGATGTAGCGGGCATGCTTTTTTAAGCCGAAAGGGGGTTGTTATAGACATCTAGGCGAACAACTTTTGTTCTACGACTTTTGAAAAGTCGAACTTTTTTTGTAAATTTTGAGGCTATGTTTCACTGAAAAAACAGCTGCTTTTGAAAATGAAGCTAATTGAAGTTTTAAATTGTTGTAGACCAAACTAAATGAAAAAACAGAATAAGGTCAATGACCTCGAACTCTGAGAAACAGCTGATTTTCAAGTAAACTTTACACTTAAAATTTTCGAAAAGTACTTCGAATTTTCAAAAGTCGTAGAACAAAAGTTGTTCGCCTAGAAGTCCAAAACAACCCCCTTTCGGCCTAAAAGGGCTTACCCGTTACATCTTGCATATTATACATAGAAGGACACCCAAACCAAAATCAAATATTTTTAAGTTCAAATACTCGTACCAGCGAAGATCGAATTCCTAACCTTTTGCGTCGCATTCAAATGAAACTTGAGTTTTATATAATATCCCTTAGTCGTCAACCCCATCAACGCCGATGCGCGTCGTCCGCCACAGCTCGCCCGAGCGTGAGACCCCCTCCAAGGAGGACGCGTCGGCCACCGTGACCACAGTACGACAGCGGATCAAGGAGCTGCAGGCCGAGATCACCAAACAACAGACTGTTATTTCACAGGTGATTATGAAACAGCCACATATTGGCTACCACTCCTGAATAGACCTCTTAAGGACGCGACTGATGTGAAATCCCTTCCGATTGAATATTTTTCTTCATAACCGGTATCAAATAGATCTTTAAACAATGTATTGTTATCGTACATGATACAAGAAGTAAACCCTTCATTTCAAAAACAATAAAAATAACTTTAAATTCCACTATTATACAGGCAAAGTTACCCCTGAACTTTGCCTGTATAATAATGAGAATGCCCTGAAAAGTTCTACGTGAACAGTCAAGTTTTTGTAATATAAATAATAATTAATATAAATCTTTCCAGGCTAGTCAAGCACTAAACCTGTGTGCGGCTACTATAGAATTCAGCGGGTCCACAGAGCAAGCGGAGGGTGAACGATTGCTTCTACTTGCTAGTAAGTTCATATGAAACATTTAACAGGAAAAAGAGCGACATCCCTCGGCAAACGTGTTAACGATAACAGTTAATCATTAGCATATATGCATACTAGCTGCGCCCCGCGGTTTCACCCGCGGAAGTGAAAAACGCGTTAACACAGGCGCAGGCGGCCGAGCGGTTCTCAAGCGTTTGCACTTTTTCGTTAATTACTCGGGTTCTACTAATTGGATTTCGATGCAAAGTATACCACGACCTTCCTCGAAAATAGAACTACCCAATAAAAACTTCAATCAGATTTCAATCGGATTCGTAGTTTTTAATTTTAAATCAAATAGCTGGATACCGGGAATAACACATAGTAATTATATAATTTTGTTTTACTACTTATCCTAAGTCCCCTAGACCACTTTTATTTTAATTTACTTCTAAGTACAGACTTTTTGTCCTTCCTTCCCTTATTATAAGTATAGATATAGAATAGATTATTCATATATAAATTATTAATTCATTGTACCACACTAGTTTTAAGTTTTTGGTGCAATAAAGCACTTATTCATTCATTTATTTATTAATGATGTTTCCAGGTCACCGTCGCGCGGCGTGTGTGCAGGAGATGCAGCGGTTGCAGGTGGAGGGGGCGGGCCCGGCGGCCTCGGCCGGCGCCGCCGAGCTCCACATGCACGGCCTCTCCCTGCCGCTGCGCAGAGACTACGTCAGGAAACTCAACGCCGGTACGTTCGGTATACATTATACATCTCTTGATAGGGATGTAAGATAGGTGAGGTGGATAGGATAGGTGTGTGATAGGGTGTGTAGGGATGGGATGTAAGGGTGTAAGGATGTGGATGGGTGTGGGATGTGTAGTAAGATTACTAATATTATAAACGCGAAAGTTTACTTCTACAAGGTGTAATGGGTATGCCCTCTTAAGCCGAAAGGGGGTTGTTCTAGACGTCTAGACGAACAACTTTTGTTTTACGACTTTTGGAAATTCGAAGTACTTTTCGAAAATTCTAAGTATAATAAAACACTTTATTTACAGAGTTTTATCGCGTTTTATTCATGATTTTTACCGACCGAGCTTTCGCCAACTTTACAGTTGGCTTGAAGATTGACTGAGATGTAATTCGTTTATTTTAACATTCTAAAAAGATACTGAAAACTACCGCCTCATAATAGGCATATTTCAAAAAAATCCCTATGACAGGATTCGAACCTGCGTCCTTTCGCTAACCAGGCGACTGCTCTAACCACTGAGCTACACAGGAATCACGTGTCATGTTATAATTTACCGCCTCATAATTATTTGTATCAAATGGTTAGACTTGTACAGCGTGTGTTCACAAACTGCAGACTTCTGATACCGCCTGTGCTTCACATCAGCCATCTGCTCTCTTAGACGAGTGGCAACACTTCGTTGGGTTTGCCCTATGTAACAAGCGCCACACTCACAATCGATCTTGTAAATGCCTGCCTCCTCCAGGGGTATCTTACACTTGACCGGTCTTAACAATTGTTAGATCTTTCTGTGTGGCTTATAGTAAGTTTAATTCGAAGCTCGTTTCAAGATTCCTCTAATTTTGTCGGTGACTCCTTTGATGTATGAAAGGATTGCCGGGACTCGGTCAACTGTAGGTTTATCGCTAAAAGCGATCTCTTTGCAGCTTTGCAGACTTTTGCAAAAATTCAGAACCATTATTTCCTCGTTTCCTTATAACTCTAATAAATATATCGGTTTCTTCTTCTTTAAAATGGCTTTTCAATTCGGACATTTGCCAGTGTCAAGTACTTATTATCAATATTTGCAAGTTATTTGCATTGAACGAAACAGTCAAGTCGTCATATTTAAAGTCAAGTCGAGGGAATCATTGTAAAAAGGAGGCCATTTTTTTTACAATGTTTGTTCACGGAGCTTTGGAGACAACACTAAGCTAAAGTCAATGTTTTGCACCGACTTTCACTTTTACTTACACTTGTACACCTTCACGACACTAAATTGATGAATATGCCCCCGAAATTAAACAAATTACACGCATTTGAACTAAGTTTCACAAAAATGAAAATTTAGCGACACGTCTCCTCAACGCATTCCCGCCAGAACTCCCAATATATCGGTGGTACGTGTGTCAGATGGCGCGGTGGGTCACCACGTGGTGTGCCTGGTGAAGTGCCGCGACCGCGTGCTGGCCACCTCCATGCAGCAGTCGCAGGCCGTCGCCGCGAGGGTACACTTCCCCGACGAGGTGCAGATGTTGGGCGTCAACAGCGACTTCAAGGTAACACCACACGCTTTCTCTTCCATATTAAGTATATGATGTTTTCATTTTAAATATTTGTATCCGGTCCGGGTGTATTTCTATGTATAATATACAAAATAAAAATTATTTACAAAATACAATATCTAGTCACCGTAACACAAGCTTAGCAACTTACCATGGGGCTAGATGGCGCTGTGTGTTCGTCACAGGATTTATTTATTTATTTAATTGTCTTCAACGAACTCGAATATACGAGATGTAACGGGTAAGCCCTTTGTTCTAGACGTCTAGGCAAACAACTTTTGTTCTACGACTTTTGAAAATTCGAACATGTTTTTTTCCAATTTAATAGGTAAGTAAGATGTCGATTCTGTTTTTTCCTCGTAGGATATTCTACTATTTTTTTCTAAAAAATGCATGCTGCATATATCCCAAAACTAGGCTAGCTTTTAACCGACGCAATAGAAAAGAGGCGTTTTATAAAATTATAAGTTTGAATTGGTTAAGTTGGTTCGAATCCCGCCTGACGTAGACCGTGCGCTGTGTTTTTGTGGATATATCTTTTCATTGAAAATAGTTCACACAGTAAAATGTTTAACTTTGTACATATTCCCAGGTGACAGTGGAGGTGTACTTGCTGCAGGCGTCCAAGGAAGTTCTCCCACACAACGTCAAATATCACATCTTTAACAAAAAGGTACGAACGAAACTTGATGACGGCTTCTGTTTCGCGTCTGCAGGTTCGATTCCTTTACTCCACGTTCGTAACCGATCTTTGATAACCAGATACGAACCTGGATTTTTTCTTTGTTGATAACCAGTTATGATAACGGAATTTAACTGTCGTTTTTGTAACCATGGTTCTTAACCAGCTACGAAAATTATATTTTTTCAAAATTAACAAATTGAAAAAATTCCATGTTCGTATCTAGTTATCAAAGATCAGTTACGAACAAAGCAAAGGAGCAAAGGGTTCGATTCCCACCGAGTGCAAATATTTATGCTCAAAAATAAATATTTGTATCTGGTCTTGGTTTCTTTCTATGTCAAATAAGTTTGCATTTACAAAAAAAAAAAGAATAATATGTAGTATATCCGTTGTCTAGTACCCATAGTACAAGCCTAGTGCTTAGTTTGGGGCTAGATTGCGCTGTGTGCAATGTAGTGCAATATTTATTTATATTTCGTTTTCTAAAATTCCAGTCTAGTTCCAAACTGCTAACCCCTAAGTCGAAGTCGTCCTCCCTAAAGACGCCGACGGTCCAAAGTCCGGCCGGACCGTTGGCGGTACGAAGTCCGCAATTCCAGTTGCATGGCTACTGCATATTCGCACTGCCACAGGCTAATAGGAAAAACTTCACGCTGAATAAGGTACGTTGTTAGCAGACGATGGTGCGGTGTTGGTCTAGTGGTATATACCCTGACTTTCATTCCGAAGGTCGTGGTTTCGAATACTGGCTTACCGCGCACTATTGTCTTTTTCCTTGCGGAAAAGTGATGTGCGTTAATAACATCGCTCATACGGTGAAGGAAAACATTGTGAGGAAACCCACGGGTTAGATAGCTCCAGACGTATCGACCAGTTCTTTCCTCTGGGCATGGCTGACTAGGCTGGGAGGGTGGTATAGATACTGGGCAAACCTAATCATGTCCCGGGCACTACAGCGCCAAAAATACCATGGATTTTGCTTGCGCTGTATAAATCATCTAAAATTAACAAAAAAGTAAAAAATACTTATACGCTAAGTATTGCGCTGCATAACTATGCATCGTTTGTCTTTTACTGTCACATGAAGTTTCAAAGTTGTTAAACAGAGACAAACGTCACATAACTTAGCCATGTGTAAATAATCCTACTAATAATAAAAATGTAAAAGTGTGTGTGTTTGGATGTTTGTTACTCAATCACGTAAAACCGGCTGAACGGATTTGGATGAAATTTGGAAAGTAGGTAATTGGGGACCTGGAATAACACATAGGCTACTTTTTATCCCGTAATTCCCGCGGGCACGGGACATACGGGGGTGGAACCGCGGGGCGCAGCTAGTAAAAACATAACAACTAAAATTAATAAATTTAATAAGATATACAGCTGACAAGCCGTGTGCAATGTGCATCTAAAAAGGCAAACGATGCATAGTTATGCTGCGCATTAATTAGCGTATATAAGTAAGAGGGTTAATTTTCGGTGATATACAGCGCAAGCAAAATCCATGATATTTATAGCGCTGTAGTGCCCGGGACATTATTAGGTGGAGTAGGTTTGTCCAGCACCTATACCACCCTCCCAGTCTAGTCAGCCATGCCCAGAGGAAAGAACTGAGCTCTAAGTATGAGTTTTGGTAGTTTATCGTCTCGACGAAACTGGCAGTTTACTTCCATACATTATTTTAGTTTATAATAGTTACCGCTAGGGGCGCTGTTGGAAAATGTATGAAGTAAACTGCCAGTTTCATCGAGACGATAAACTATCAAAACTCATACTAAGGGCTCTTGTCCATACGTGGGCGAGTTTAACCCCATTCAACTAAAAAAATATGTGCCATCGACACGAAGAAGAAGAAAAAGTAGGATTTATAATTTTCTTTGTATTGTTGCGTTTTCTTTCTTTCATTAATGCAATATGTCCAGGTGCCAGCGGGCAGCCCACTGGAAGGTTCCGTCGACATCAACATAAAGGCCCGCGTCCGTCTCCCCACTCCCGCCCCGCACGCCGCCTTCCTCACTGCCTTCGACGAGGTCTGCGGCCTCGGGGCCTGGCATCGACGCTGGTTCCGTCTGCAGCCGCCCACACTCACCTACTGGAAGTACCCTGACGATGTCGCCAGGAAGGTAAGGACACGTGGCATCGACGCTGGTTCCGTCTGCAGCCGCCCACACTCACCTACTGGAAGTACCCTGACGATGTCGCCAGGAAGGTAAGGACACGTGGCATCGACGCTGGTTCCGTCTGCAGCCGCCCACACTCACCTACTGGAAGTACCCTGACGATGTCGCCAGGAAGGTAAGGACACGTGGCATCGACGCTGGTTCCGTCTGCAGCCGCCCACACTCACCTACTGGAAGTACCCTGACGATGTCGCCAGGAAGGTAAGGACACGTGGCATCGACGCTGGTTCCGTCTGCAGCCGCCCACACTCACCTACTGGAAGTACCCTGACGATGTCGCCAGGAAGGTAAGGACACATGGCATCGACGCTGGTTCCGTCTGTAGCCGCCCACACTCACCTACTGGAAGTACCCTGATGATGTCGCCAGGAAGGTAAGGACACGTGGCATCGACGGTGGTTCCGTCTACAACACACTCACCTACTGGAAGTACCCTGACGATGTCGCCAGGAAGGCAAGGACACGTGGCATCGACGGTGGTTCCGTCTGCAACCGCCTACACTCACCTACTGGAAGTACCCTGATGATGTCGCCAGGAAGGTAAGGACACGTGGCATCGACGGTGGTTTCGTCTACAACACACTCACCTACTGGAAGTACCCTGACGATGTCGCCAGGAAGGTAAGGACACGTGGCATCGACGCTGGTTCCGTCTGCAGCCGCCCACACTCGCCTACTGGAAGTACCCTGATGATGTCGCCAGGAAGGTAAGGAAACATGGCATCAACGGTGGTTCCGTCTGCAGCCACCCACACTCGCCTACTGGAAGTACCCTGAAGATGTCACCAGGAAGGTAAGGACACGTGGCATCGACGGTGGTTCCGTCTACAACACACTCACCTACTGGAAGTACCCTGACGATGTCGCCAGGAAGGCAAGGACACGTGGCATCGACGGTGGTTCCGTCTGCAACCGCCTACACTCACCTACTGGAAGTACCCTGATGATGTCGCCAGGAAGGTAAGGACACGTGGCATCGACGGTGGTTTCGTCTACAACACACTCACCTACTGGAAGTACCCTGACGATGTCGCCAGGAAGGTAAGGACACGTGGCATCGACGCTGGTTCCGTCTGCAGCCGCCCACACTCGCCTACTGGAAGTACCCTGATGATGTCGCCAGGAAGGTAAGGAAACATGGCATCAACGGTGGTTCCGTCTGCAGCCACCCACACTCGCCTACTGGAAGTACCCTGAAGATGTCACCAGGAAGGTAAGGACACGTGGCATCGACGGTGGTTCCGTCTACAACACACTCACCTACTGGAAGTACCCTGACGATGTCGCCAGGAAGGCAAGGACACGTGGCATCGACGGTGGTTCCGTCTGCAACCGCCTACACTCACCTACTGGAAGTACCCTGATGATGTCGCCAGGAAGGTAAGGACACGTGGCATCGACGGTGGTTTCGTCTACAACACACTCACCTACTGGAAGTACCCTGACGATGTCGCCAGGAAGGTAAGGACACGTGGCATCGACGCTGGTTCCGTCTGCAGCCGCCCACACTCACCTACTGGAAGTACCCTGATGATGTCGCCAGGAAGGTAAGGACACATGGCATCAACGGTGGTTCCGTCTGCAGCCACCCACACTCGCCTACTGGAAGTACCCTGAAGATGTCACCAGGAATGATGTCATCACACGTGGCATCGACGCTGTACCCTGACGATGTCAAATTGCTCTTTTATTGCTAACAGAACGGTCAAAAGTTCATAACTAGAAAACAGAACTAGGCTTTTTTATCACCCCTGCAGAGATTAAAACTGTATAAAACACCTTCCAAATTGGTTCTATATTATTTGATTAAATTAGGCGTTACTTTTCGGAACTTCGTATCAATTATATAAAAAAAAAAAAATAGTTTTTTAAACACTAATTTGCCGAGTTTAATCGCGTTTTATTCATCATTTTTAAACGACCTGTTTGTCAGAAAAACTTGAAAAAACTGTAAATTTGGCGAAAGCTCCGTCGTTTAAAAATCATGAATAAAACGCGATTAAACCCGGTAAATAAAGTGTTTTATTAGGCAAAATCGCGAAAACTATAGAAGAAATTGTATAGTTAAGTGTATATATCCTTTTAAGAGTATATAATATCCATTTAAGCGCACTTTTTTGTATATCTTTTGCCACTTTCATTTTATATATTCTGTACTTAGTTTTAATCTTCTCTTTGAAAATATTTACAATCTTATTCACGGCAAATCATTTGTTCAAACGTAGATTCTACGACTCAGGCTGTGCCTTGTGTAGAATGTCCTGGAAACTGTGAAATATGTAACTTTACTTTGGTAAATAAATTATTTGTATTTGTATTTATAGTTTTTGGTTCTACATTACTAAACCCAAGTACTATATTTGTTCCACAGGCCCCAATAGGCGACATAGACCTGACGACAGTAGTATCTGATGCGGCAGTTAAAGCTCCTCGTGACCTCTGTGCGAGGCCCCACACCATCCTGCTGGAGACGTCGGTACCCCCCGGGCTGGTCGTGTCGGAGTCAGGGTCACTGATCTACACCAAGAGAGGAGATCAGGTCAGTACATACACCCTGGGATATACTTGTACTTTAAATCACACTGCGCAAAGGAATAACCTGCGCGGTACAAACCACTGCGTTGATTTGTACGCATTAGCAGCGACGACAACAAGTTGAAGTGAACAAGTTGAGGTGTAAAACATGGACTTTAGCGTTGTCTCTAAAGCTCGCGTGAACCATCATTGTAAAGAGCCACCATTTACAATGATTTTCTTGACTTGACTGTTTTGATGACAATTGCAAATAACTTGTAAAAATTAATTATAATTGACACTGGCTACTTTACAAATGGCCATAATCGGTAATTGATAGCAAAAATGAATAATACTTGACACTGGCTTCTTTCCAAATGGCCATAATCTGTTCACAATCGATAAGTAAAAAAAAATAACCTATATCCCTTCTTCCCCAGGTGATCCGTCGCCACCTGCTAGCAGCAGATACACCGGCGGAGCGCGACGCCTGGCTACAGACCATCAACGCTGCTATAGAGTACGTAAGGTGTCAGCTCACCGACGACGACTGATCGACTGATGACTGATGACACCGCGACTGATGGATTACAATCACTGACCAGCTGTGGTATCATCTAATTAGCATCCACCGCTGTCAGTTGCTTTTTGCTGTCAAAAAGCATATTTTGTATTGTACATTGTTGTTTGAAGTAATCACCGGTAACAACCACGTTACGTCAAAGCAGCAATGTACTGCAACTTAGCCACTAGTAACGGTGGATGCTAATTACATGATACCACAGCTGAGCCCTTCGTATGAGTTTTGATAGTTTATCATATCGATGAAACTGGCAGTTTACTTTCATACATTATTTTAGTTCATAATAGTTACCGCTAGAGGCGCTGATGGAAAATGTATGAAGTAAACTGCCAGTTTCATCGAGACGATAAACTATCAAAACTCATACTAAGGGGTCTGTACCCATATTATCTATCTGTTGACATCTGACAACAGTGGAAAATGACAGGCACTATGCAGTACATTGCTGCTTTGAGGTACTCACCGGTAATAACCACGTCACGTCAAAGCAGCGATGTACTGCATAGTGCCTGTCTATTCCACTGTTGTCAGACATCCACTGAATAGATAATATGTTGGCTATTCATTAGGAAACAAACAATTGCGAATAAACGAAAGTATTTTTCATTTTCAAAAATTAGACGAGGGTGCTATATCTTAAAATTACGTTCAGTCTTAATTGTTTGTTACGCTAACAGTTGTTTATTACCAGAAATATTTTAAAGCAAAAATCATCTCTATAAATTCACTCGCGGCGAGATTTAAACTCGCGTCCCTAAAATAAATTAAATTCATAAATTGGCTACACGAGTTCCCTCGAGCAGCGAATTCAGAATATTAATGTTTCCCGGTCCACTATTTTTCGACTAAGGCGCCATCTACATAGTCGTCGAGTTCAAATCTCGCCGCGAGTGAATTTTTGAAGATGAGTTTTCCCTTTAAAGGATTTCTAGTAAATATGCCTTGAGCAATGTAAACAAATTACAAAATAGTTTTTTAGTTCGTAATGAACTTATAAATATCATAAAACGATATAAATCATGTAGTTTAGATATAAACGCCATTAACAATGATAAAATAGGTTTTAATATTAGGGTAGTTTTTTTTACCAACGAAGTTTTAGTCGTCAATCCATCATTCTGTCATTAATTTACTTTTAGTATATATATCTTTTACTGACATTTGAAAATCATCAAGTGATTTTTATTATAAACTAGCTGCGGCACGCGGTTTCACCCGCGTTAGTCCCGTTCCCGCGGGAATAACGGGATAAACAGTAGCCTAATCCAGGTCCCCAGCTACCTATATTCCAAGTTTCATCGCAATCGGTTCAGTAGTTTTTGCGTGAAAGAGTAACAACTTCACATACAAACTTTCGCATTTATAATATTAGTAAGATTGTTGTTTGTGACTGAGACTAGCAATATCCCGCGGATTTACCCGCGTAAGTGAGTGTGTGTTGTATTTTATTAAGGACATTTCTAAAATGATTTAGGTATTTTAAAATACTTATTTCATCATAATACCGTAGGTAAATAAAATTATGTTACTTTAGTTAAATAAATATTACAATTAGCTTTTAATAACTTTTTGAATTCACACGATTTGTTAACATATTTACATTTTACCGGGTCTTAATCGCGTACTACTTTTATTTTCTTACCTCGACGTTTCGATCATATTACAATGATCTTGGTCTCGAGGGGACACTCGAGACCAAGACCGGTAAAATGTAAATAAATTAGCTTTTATAATCGGTATTTTGATTGGAGTTTAATTAAGGACGTGTTTAATTTATTGACTAGACTCCGTTTCGCTTCGAATATTAAAGCAGGACTTTCGAATTAAGAAATGGGGTTTGTGAATGTTATACCTACTTTGTTTTAGACAATCATTCGACACATTTCCCTTAAGAAATAATGATTATATAATTCTGATGATTAATTTTATTCCACGGATAAAAGATATCTGTCGAATAAGTTCGAACCCAACCAAATTTTAAAATTTTGATCTTCTAAATTTAGATTTATTTTCTTTTTAAATATCATAGTGACGTTTTTCATTCGGTGGTGTTACATTTTATTTGTCAGATATCTCTATTTAGGGATTTGAAAAATCAGCCCTTAATTTAATTTAATTCATTTGACCCATCAATTTGTCAAATGATAAATAATGTATAATACATTGAAACAAAACGTCAAATTGTAGTCTGAAATTAAAAATTGTTTCAGGCTCTAATAAAGCTAAAGGTGAATTAACTATGTCAACTTCAAAATTGACGCTTCGATTTTCACCAATTTGCATTGACGTGAAGTACTAAAAAGTGTACCAAATATTACAAAGGAATTCTCCGATTTGTATGTTTGATTTCCTTTTGTTTTCATTCGCAATAAATTTAGTATTTACTAATATAATATAATTATGTATTATTCTAATGAATTTGTATATAAAATCAATATAATGTTTCAATAAATGATATTATGACAGCTTAATGGTTTTTCTTTTTATTTCCTATTAGCTGCGCCCCGCGGTGTTACCCGCGTAAGTCCTGTTCCCGCGGGAATATCGAGATATTAAGTAATAATTGGCCTTTTCATCTAAATTTAGATGATTTATACAGCTCAAGCATTTTTTTAATCTATGCTATTTTATGGCGCTGTTTGCCCGGGACATTGTTAGGTGGAGTAGGCTTGCCCAGTATCTATACCACCCTCCCAGCCTAGTCAGCCATGCCCAGAGGAAAGAACTGGTCAATACGTCTGGAGCTAACTAAGCCGTGGGTTTCCTCACGATGTTTTCCTTCACCGTATGAGCGATGTTATTAACGCACATAACTTTTCCGCAAGGAAAAATACATTGGTGCACGGTAAGCTGGGATTCGAAACCACGATCTTCGGGATGAAAGTCGGGGTATCTATCACTAGACCAACACCGCTCTACAGATATTAAGTGGCTTATGTGTTATTCCAGATTTCCAGCTACCTATATTCCAAGTTTCATCACAATCGGTTCTGTTGTTTTGCGTGAAAGAGTAACAAACTCAGATACATACAAATTTTCACGTTCATAATATTAGTAAGATGTATTTATCTTTTAAAATATTTCTAGTAGATATGCTTAGATACTCACTTAATGACGTGACAGAGATAGGGCTAGCAAATTTCAGATGTGTAAAAGTAGGACGTAAGATGGTGTGCATCAGAATGGCGGGTGTACAAATGCAAATTATCATGAATCTAATATGGCTCAAATCTACCTTAATTCTACCAATAAAGAAATTAATACTTAGACTTAGAAAATTTTTGTGAAAAAAAAGACTTAGAAAATAGAACCACGGAAGGCCAAGTTGCTGATTTTGTTACGTCTTTATACTGTACGGTTTCGTTCAGTTTTAAGGTGACAGACTCTCGATATCGGCAGCAGGAATCTCAATATTTCTCGGTAATTACAAAACATTCGGAAATACTATTTTGGTTTTTATTCTCTTTTCTTCATTTTGGTAGTTTTCTTTACACGATTGGTTAACTTTTATAACAGATTTTTTTGTCTAAAACAACTTGTTTAATAAAGAAATTTTCATTTATCAGCTAAACGTGACGTATTTAAACCTCTATTGTTTCTGTTTTAAAGTATAATAACATATTTATACTTGAAATTTGTAAAACAGTTTTAGTAAATTAGCAATAGTTATCTTTTTATTAGGAATTGTTTGATTTTACTCACTAAAATATTGCATAGTCGCATCTTACGGTGTGCATCAGAATGGCGGATGTACCTACAAATGCAAATTATCATGAATCTAATATGGCTCAAATCTACCTTAATTGTACCTAATTCTACCAATAAAGAAATTAATAGTACCTCTCTGTAGAAAACTCAATAAATATGTGAGCCGCCAATCTGACGTCAGGATGGCGGGTGTATTCCATTGTAAAAAATGCCCCCCTTTTTACAATGATTCCCTCGACTTGACTTTAACTATGACAACTTGACTGTTTTGTTTAATGCAAATAACTTGCAAATATTGATAATACTTGACACTGGCAAATGTCCGAAAGGAAAAGCCATTTTTAAAGAAGATGAAGAAGAAGAAGAAAATTACTCTCTAGCCTTTGTCTGAATTTGATTACTACGTACGGTACGTATTAGTACGGTATTAGGTAGATTTATATGGCAGTGAATATAAATATTGACGAATGATATTTCGCCCAGAAAAGGAATACACCCGCCATCCTGACGTCAGATTGGCGGCTCACATATTTATTGAGTTTTCTACAGAGAGGTACTATTAATTTCTTTATTGGTAGAATTAGGTACAATTAAGGTAGATTTGAGCCATATTAGATTCATGATAATTTGCATTTGTAGGTACATCCGCCATTCTGATGCACACCGTAAGATGCGACTATGCAATATTTTAGTGAGTAAAATCAAACAATTCCTAATAAAAAGATAACTATTGCTAATTTACTAAAACTGTTTTACAAATTTCAAGTATAAATATGTTATTATACTTTAAAACAGAAACAATAGAGGTTTAAATACGTCACGTTTAGCTGATAAATGAAAATTTCTTTATTAAACAAGTTGTTTTAGACAAAAAAATCTGTTATAAAAGTTAACCAATCGTGTAAAGAAAACTACCAAAATGAAGAAAAGAGAATAAAAACCAAAATAGTATTTCCGAATGTTTTGTAATTACTGAGAAATATTGAGATTCCTGCTGCCGATATCGAGAGTCTGTCACCTTAAAACTGAACGAAACCGTACAGTATAAAGACGTAACAAAATCAGCAACTTGGCCTTCCGTGGTTCTATTTTCTAAGTCTTTTTTTCACAAAAAATTTCTAAGTCCTAGTTGTCCTTTTCGGAAGTTGTCCTTCTCAGCCTGAGGGCTTTCAAAAAAGGGCAGAACCGCAGAAAACAGTGTACATGATCTTAGAAAAATAACGTAGAATAAAACACTTTATTTATCGGGTTGAATCGCGTTTTATTCATAGTATTAAACGAACCGAGCTTTCGCCAACTTTACAGTTGGCTTTTTCAAGGTTGAGGTAAAGTGTTTTATTATGCAAAATCGCGAAAACTATAGAATAAATTAAATAATGTAGAAACCAAAAAATAACCTCTACATACAGTGCCACCTACTTAACTGCTTCGTCATCTGAAGTCGGGCAGCCAAACTACAATATGGACCCAGCCAGTAATACTGCCTGACCTAAGATGACGAAACAGATAAGTCGGTGGAACTGTATACAAGATGTTATGAGAGGGCATGCACTTTTAAGCCGAAAGGGGGTTGTTCTAGACATCTAAGCGAACAACTTTTTACGACTTAACGTTCTACGACTTTTGAAAATTCGACCTTTTTTTTTCGAAAATTTTGAGGTTATGGTTCACTGAACAAACAGTTGCTTTTGAAAATAAACTTAATAATTGTAGTTTCGATTGTTGTCGACTAAACTAAATAAAAGGACAAGATAAGGTCAATGACCTCCGAACTCTGAGAAACAGCTGATTTTCAAGTAAACTTTAAACCTAACATTGTCTAAAACTACTTCGAATTTCCAAAAATCGTGGATTAAAAGTTGCTCCCCTAGACGTCTAGACTAGAACAACCTCCTTTCGGCTTAAAAAGGCATACCCGTTACATCTTGTATACACGACTACACGACGAATCCTTTTTTTGAAGTCGGTTAAAAAATAGTTGGGTGTTACTTGTTAAAAAAAGCATGAGTAGGTTTTGATCTGCTTTATTATTACTAGATATAATCCACTGTTATGGACAGAGATTACATAGTTTAACGCGTATTTCATACACAGTTCTTATTACTAATCAATATTATCAATATGCACTAATAGTATTTAACTTATTAACATCTATACATAATACATGTATACCTCTAATAAAAGGTATATGTAGGTATATGTGGATATCCACCGTAAATTTAAAATGGACAATCTAATAAATTAAATTTTACTAAGTTCAAGCCCAGCCCTGCTTTTTAAAGTCTTGCTTCATATAACAACAAGATATTACAAAAAGCATGACTTGAAACTTAAAACCTAAGAAAAATCGGTAAAATTGATTTATTAAAACTAAAACTTTTGCATGTAGGTATACCTCTAATAAAAGAAAAGGTAAAAAAAAGTGTCTGTACATTGATGATGTTCAATAATAAAAGTGTATTTCCACCGTAATTTTAAAATTGACAAATTAATAAATTATATCATGATAAATTCAAGCCCAGCCCTGCTTTTTAAAGTCTTGCTTCATATAATAACTATGTATTAGAAAAAGCATGACTTGAAACTTAAAAAAATAACATAATTTTGCATTTCAAGCGGGAACTTAAATTATTTATTATTCTATAAACCAATTCTATACCTAAACAGTGGATACTAACTTTAATTGCCGACCGTACATACTAACACACAAATTCTTTCACATAAGTAGTAGGAATTCAGTATGAAGGCCTTGCAATATTTCGTATGTCCTAAACCTGTATAATCCTAAGGATTATCCTTAAAACAGATTTATTCTTTTCAAAATTAATTATTACAGATAAAAAAATGAATTAACTTTAAAACATGATATTCTCGTATCAGTCCAGGGGCTCTATTTTTGAACCAAATGAGGCATTTCGAACGATTTTAATACCTCGATTTCTACTGATTTTCGTTAAATTTCTGTAATTTTTCTACGTAATTCGCTCGTCCACAACGAGTGGTATCAACCACTTGCAGCAGGAGTCCGGCATCAAACGATAATCAGCAGATATCGAATTATTTAATCGCCTGAAGTGCAACGAGCGATTCAGAAATAATGCTCCAGACCTACTGTCAGCTCTGAATTACAACAGTTCTAAACATTAGTTATCTATACTTACTAATATTATAAAGCTGAAGAGTTTGTTTCTTTGTTTGTTTGAACGTGCTAATCTCAGGAACTACTGGTCCGTATTGAAAAACTCCTTTTCTGGTTGATAGTCCATTTATCGAGGAAGTGTTGATTGTTATCATACCGTCACGTGTCCGAGCTCGTGTCGTGCTCGGTTAGCAGTCGATCGGTCTGTTGCAACCGAGTGGCGGCCGAGCCCGCTAGGAGTAATAGTGTTCCGTGGGCCTAGCAATGGACAACGAAGCTGGAACCCGTAACCGTCTAATATTAATCACAAAATTGTATTTCAATGTCAAAATTTAAAGACCATTTTGTTAAAACGCTACTATGGTTACGTATCTCAGACAAAACCGAAAGGCGCAGCCAGTTTTACCATAAAATTACCGTCACAATAACTTCCTTAGATAACTAAATCGTTAGAGTTAGAGAAATGTCTATTGTATCCGGAACTTTAGAGTTAATAACTCATGAATATACCAAATCCTAAGTTTTAGAAATAATAGCTTAAACACAAGTTTTGGACACACCCCGGATTTCGGCTCCATTGTTGACATTTGCATTGTAATATATGACAAAAGGTCAGCATTTCAATATATAAATCCTTAATAAATCCTACAATTACACTCGCGATCAATCAAACAGGGTCTGCAAAAAGAATATTCCTATATTTGTATACGTCTTTTTATAAATCTTTTTTTGTACATGATATCATTTGAAGTCATCATCATAACATGCTTGCTTAGCAGAAACCTATTCACTATAGACTCCCAAGCATTGGAAGGTTGAAAGAGTTAAACCCTTAGATTAGAATTACACTCGCGATCAATCAAACAGGGCCTATAAAAATGCTATTAAAAGTGTGACGATTCCGTATACCTCTCGGGAAACCACAAAATAAACGATCTCGTCGATTAAGTATGATTCAAATATGTTTTGTTTTATTTTACGATTCCCTGCCATAAACGCTTATAAAAGGGGGAAGTCTTATTACAAGCAGATACAAAATGATTATTGGTTTCTGAAGCAATGCTTTCCAAAATTCTGCACCCGTCAGAATTTTAAAAAACATATTTATAAAAACTAATTTAAAATATAATCAAAACAATTATTACTACGCCATAAAACGTAGTTCATTATCAATTCCAAATATTATACAATGAACATTGTGTCTGTCTACATGGGTTTCAGTCAACAAAATGTATGAAAACTATACAGCATTAGTAGCTGTTTTCCATTCATCAAGTACGATAACATCGTAGGTACTTAATAATCATATGATGATCTCTTAACTTAAATTCTGTCGCGAAAGTGTGTTTTAATATGAGATTTATGTGGTTTTTTGAGCCGCATAATATGTAAAAACACCTCAAAAACGGAAAGGCCTTGTACTTTTCATGTCTCTATTGGATAGAGAAAATAATTCTAATGTAAAATATAGGCCTGGAGTTATGGCAATTTCTCCGTATTTTCTATAGAAGTTGGAGTCGATAAATACCTAATTAGGTGCTCACTCAATTGACGTAAGTAGATATTTTCAAGGATCCTGGTTAATTGCTCGTGAGTGTAAGTTGATAATTCGAAGCTAGATCTTCATAACAGTCAGTTTATTCATCGTCGTATGTTGGTGGCTTGTCGAGGTCGTCTCTTTGTCGTTTCCCTGAAATCTCTGGACTCATGGCTTGCTTCAGTTCGTGCTGTCAATATAAGATACTTTAAACACTTGCGATCTGTAGGTACTTATAATTTTTCTCGGGTCTTTTTCGCGTATTGTTATTTTTAAATTATCTTAACTCGAACAACGAACTCGAATATACGAGTATATGAAAGAAGCAATCCTTTGAAAAAATGTTCCACGAAAACGGTGGTTGCGGGACCTAGAACGATGATTCGACCGCCAGTCTGTCACTAAAGATCGCCCGCCATTGGTCGATCCAAAGGTCGATCATACGTAATACTGTACGGAACATGTCAGTGTGTGCATCTGCTGGTGTTGACGAACGTGGAACATGGTTTTTTCGAATTAAATACCTAGTGAAGTTATAGATCTCCATTTTATTTATTCCTCGAAGAGCTCGACGTTAGGAGATTCAACCAAGATCAAACTAGACTATTGTATAGATATATAGTCAAAACATCGATGGAAGAGAATGTAAAACTAATAATAATATTATGCGAATAAGACCAAGAAAAAATCTAAACAGATGAAACTGATAGAAATACTAGCATCGCCCGACAAATTTCGATCCTGTAAGAATATCGGGAGAAAAAGTAGCCTATGTATGTATGTTTGTTACTCGATCACGTAAAAACCGCTGAACCGATTGCGATGAAACTTGAAATATAAGTAGCTGGATACCGGAAATAACACATAGGCAACTGTTTATCCCGATATTCCCGCGAGAACGGGTCTTTGGCGGGTGAAACCGTGGAGCGCAGCTAGTAGTAACTTATTATTGGTAAGCGAGGTCGCGATCGGTGGCACGAATGCGACTAATCAAGTACAGCTACGACGCTGCAGTGACGCATTTGAATAATTAGGAAATTGCTACGTCTTCGATGTTACTTCTAACAGCCCTTACGAGACGCCACAAACAGCCATCGCAAGCCACCGGTCCACCGAGTAGGTGGTCTTCCAACACTCCACAGCATTGCATCGTCGAGCGTCGAGTATTGCAATGCGGAACTAACCCATCGACCCACTGCACTGCCGACTGTGCCCTGCTACTTGCACTTTAAGTGCCCTGTACCCATATTATCTATCCCGTGGATGTCTGACAACAGTGGAAAAGACAGGGACTATGCAGTACAGTGCTGCTTTGACGTAACGTGGTTATTACCCGTGATTACCCCAGCAGCAATGTACTGCACAGTGCCTGTAATTTTCCACTGTTGTCAGGCGTCAACAGATAGATATGGGTACTGATGGAGGTCACTGATAGCGCGGTAGATGCCTGTGATTTCTGGTCCTCAAAAATACGAGCTACAAGTTCTTTAAACATGACGAAAAGGCGAATACTAACAACGAAATGCCTGCAGAGCTTGGCGAACTGGTTGCAGTCGAGTGAGAGATGGGGTGCGGACCTCTTGCCGCCAGTCCAGTCGCGGCTGAAGGTGATCTGTGCGGAGACCAACGCGCACGCACACACCCACACCCACACCATAGACAAGCTTCTGGAACAACAGGGGAAGGTCAAGGGAGAACAACGAGGACGGTGTCTCATAATCATGATAGACTAAAACTATAGTAAAGAATCATATAAAACTATGGGAAGCTCATTGGCGTAGCGGCACCAGCCATACAAACATACAAACTTTCACGTTTATCTTACTAATATTATAAACGCGAAAGTTTGTATATATATATGTATGTATGTGTGGTTGTTACTCTTTCATGCAAAAACTACTGAACCGATTGCGATGAGATTTGGAATATAGGTAGCTGGGGAGCTAGATTAACACATAGGTTACTTTTTATTCCGTTATTCCCGCGGGAACAGGACTTACGCGGGAGAAACCGCGGGGCGCAGCTAGTAATATTATAAACGTGAAAGTTTGTATGTATGCGACTTTGTTACTTTTTCACGCAAAAATTACTGAACCGATTGCGATGAAACTTGGAAAATAGGTAGCTGGATACCGGGAATAACACAAACGCTGCTTTTAACTCGATATTCTTGCGGGAACGGGACATAAGTGAAACGGGCGCTGCTAGTATTACATATGGCGCAGTCATTACTTGGATGGGTCATCAATAAATTTGTGTGTCAAAAAAATTTTTCTCGAGCTAGGCCGTGCTTCGGAAGGCACTTTAAGCAGTTAGGCCCGGTCGTTATCTATGATAGCAGTCGTTAGGTCAAGTTAGAAGCCTTAGGGCGACCTGCTGTGGTATCATCTAATTAGCATCCACCGCTAGTAGTTGCTAAGTTGCAGTACATTGCTACTTTGACGTAACGTGGTTGTTATCGGTGATTACTTCAAAGCAGCATCAATGTAGAATACGAAATATGTTTTTTGACAGTAATAATAAAAAATAATAATAATAAAACGTTTGGTAATAAGACCAAAGTTTGCACAAATATACAATTAGGTACAATTTTGATTACATTTAAAAACTGTACAACAGTAAATAGCAACTAGTAGCGGTGGATGCTAATTGGATGATACCACAGCTGAATAATTTAACACTTAAATGAGACACACTACTGTACCAAAAGCAGAAGACTATAGCTTGACGAACGGCAACCTTTTTGCCTTAGCTTTTACGACTATATAGGAGTTTTGAAATCAGGTAAGTAGGTTATCTTCGATATTTCAATGTTCCGAAATTTTAAAAACTGGTTTTTCTTAGATATTAGAGATATACTAGCTGCGCCCCGCGGTTTCACCTGCGTAAGTCCTGTTCCCGCGGGAATATCGGGATAAAAAATAGCATATGTGTTATTTCAAGTCTCCAGTTACCTATATTCTAAGTTTACGTACGCGGGTGAAACCGCAGGGCGCAGCTAGTAATACCATAAGGCTCAAAAATTAGGTACGTCGGGTGCAAATTTTTGAAAAGCATTTCTTTAAATTTAGCCATCCAAGTGTAAGAAACACTTTTAAAAAAGAATACCAAATATGCGCCGATGCTGGCGGAATATTTGTTAGCCGTACTACCGCTCGGGGTCGTACTTAGTGCAAAGGTTGGCCATTGCCATACAGAGAGGCAATGCTGCTAGCATTCTCGGATCCTTTGCGTCAGGTGCCATCAAGGGTGGTTTATTTAATTGAGTCTATGTTATTTAGTTATAAACTTATTTTAATATGTTTGACTTTTTCTATTTGTAATATTTGATTAAATAATTAGTAACGTGAAAAAAAATCAAATATCAAAATGATTAGGTAATTCAATTTATAATAATCACTCAAGGCGAGATTCAAACCCGCATCTCTACGTTAACGTCGCATCGTGTTAACCAACAACACCACATAAATGCAACCGAGACGAGATGTGTTTATTAAGGCGGCGATAGATGATAATTATCGGTCCTTGCCCGATTGCATATAAATGAGCGAGATGGAATTTCATGAAAAAAAAACTAAAATTTCTCGTAAAATCAATCATTAACGAAGATTAAAATAATATTTTTAAAAAATGCGATGAAGAGGTTCTAGGTATTGTATTTTCTA
Source organism: Idaea dimidiata (assembly GCA_949358125.1). Taxonomy (NCBI): domain Eukaryota; kingdom Metazoa; phylum Arthropoda; class Insecta; order Lepidoptera; family Geometridae; genus Idaea; species Idaea dimidiata. The sequence continues at coordinate 7,862,442 of OX442342.1, read as the reverse complement.
ATATTATGATGCCTATAAGAAAATATAGCGGTTAAGAATTTAGAAGAAAAATTAATTTATTTTGTAAAACAGGGGTTACTTTGCCTGTATAATAGTGGTATTTAAAGTTATATTTTATTGTTTTTGAAATGAAGGGGACACTTCTTGTATCATGTACAATAACATAATACATTGTTTAAAGATCTATTTGATACCGGTTATGAAGAAAACTATTCAATCGGAAGGGATTTTACATGAGTCGCGTCCTTAACACGCCGCGTTGCAACAGAAAAGAAAAAAACACGAATCCGAGTCTCACCGCGAGTCGATATTTGAAGTTAAGGTAGTTTATATTTAATAAATTTTCCTTCGGTTTTTGCGATGTTGATTTTAAACGAAACCTCTGACGAAAAAAAAGCTTAATTTAATATAAGCAATGGGAATAAAACCAAAAAAGTGAAATGCATTTTCTTTGTTTTCTAATTAAAAAGAAATAACTTCAATTACTTTAAGTTTGTAACTAGTTAAGTATTACATATAATTTATTACTATTATTACAATATTTAATTAAATCTTAAATTTAACTTACTTGTACTTAATAGATTTCATTGCACAAACTTTCCAGTAACTCCTTAAAAATTCACTACCTAACTTTCTCCTATTCGCGGTTCACTTTCCTTCCCTATTTTCAAACTGGTTCTGGATTTAAAAACCCGCGCACCCCCTCTTATATATTGTGGTAAAGCAGTGCGCAGACACCTACGTGCCCCATTTTATACCCCTTGGAGACGAGGTTAACGTTAACTATCTATCTATGGGGCACCATTACATTTTATATTAATAATTTTTCATTGTTTTTTGTGTTCTTGGCAAACCTACCTACTACGTACCATACTTATCCACCACACGTAATACGGAAATCAAGGGTTGAACCTCGTCGGTTGGGGATATGGAATATTACACCTTAACTCCAATTTACAAATAACGAATGACTTTTAATAGTAGTTTGCACCGAGGTACTAAGCCCTGTCTTATATAGCGAGCGTCATATTGAATCCAAAGCGTACGACTCTAGCGGATGAGAGTTAACTACCGAGCGTAACGTGGGTGTTAAAATCTTAAATCCTGAGCGAAGCGAAGGAGTTAAGTTTTTAACAGTTTTTTAGAAGTTATGTACCTAGAGTCCTGAGTGCAGCGTGGGATTCAAGCGCCCAAGATAAAGACAAGCTTTATTACCGAGGTGAATACTCTACACATCTACTGCGAGACAATAAAAAGGGTAAAAAAATAAGCATTTAATTACCAACAAAACAATAGATTAAGACATCTCGACAAGACATTAAGAATGATTTTCCTCATGGTGTTAACGAGTAAGGCTTCGTTGGTAGGTAAATAGGATCATCATTAATAATAATTCAATCGATACAACTTTCAGCGTCATTTTAAATGAAGATGTATGTATTCGTGTCTACTTAGCTACATAATGTATTACGTTAAAGATATACACAACCTTCCAAAAACAGTTAGTAGATAGGTACCTATTTTATTTGCAAACATCTTAATGGTGCAGAAGACAAGGAATTTTCCGTGGTTTCTTGATTGTGAGGCCACAAATAACTGGATTAGGTCCGTTAAAATTGTTTAGGAGCATTCATTAAGAAAGGGTTGTAACTATTCTTACGAGATCGGGGACTTTTTTTAATTGTGGACTACGATTTAATACGTCTCCTTAAAGATAAAATGTCAAAAATATCAAACTATCGCTTGAGCTCGCTTGGCGCAGTTGGTAGCGCGCCCCACTGCAGAAGCGGAGGTCGTGGGTTTTTGATAAAAATAAGTTTTTTTTTTTTCTAAATACAAACGAGGTTTACGTGAGCACCTAAATATACTCTGATTCGAAACATTTTCAATGCATTCTTGGCTTGCCCTGTTTCTCCCACATTTATATACACTCACAATTCTTGTTTGTTTGTTTGTCGGTCCGCGCGGAATCTTGCAACTTCAATTTGAGGCACTTCCCGACTAGCTAGCGGGTTGAAACTTTGGAAATAGTTCAGAACCAGATGACAATGCAACCTAAAGCTACTTTCAACTTTCCACAAGCACAATTGGAAACAATAAAGGATTGCCCGGAACATAAGCGATTCGTCGCAATCGTGATAATAACGCCCATAGATTTTGATAGGTTTTTTTTACATTTAAAGATCCTTGAGAATGTTTATTAAAACAAATCGTAATGATCTCAGTCGTGACTACAATTTACAAAATAATGAAATAACATGACGATCTGTGTCTGTGGTAATACAAATTTCTGCAAACACACGTTGAATAGAGACTTAATTCATTACAGTGCGGAATGTTCAAACTACCTGAGTGTTCGCGTACGCTGTAAGCACATCGCGCACAAAAGTAAGTTTTATTTTAATTCATAATGCGCTCTGTGGTTCCCGCGTAAGTCCCGTTCTAGTGGGATTATCGGGATAAAAAGCCTATGTGTTATTCCAGGTCCCCAGTTATCTATATTCCAAGTTTTATCGCAATCTGTTCAGTAGTTTTTGCGTGAAAGAGTAACAAAGTCACATACATACATACAAAAATACAAACTTTCGCGATTATAATATTATGTGTTAATCCAGGTTCCCAGCTACCTATATTCCAAGTTTCATCGCAATCGGTTCAGTAGTTTTTGTGTGAGAGAGTAACAACCTCACATACATACATACGGACATACAAACTTTCGCGTTTATAATATTAGTAAGAAAGATAGTAAGATTTACTCGACTTCCAAAAAAGCGGATAATCTATTTGGATGTATGTTTTTTTTATGTATGTTACCCAATTTTCCCGCTGTCTGAGGTTCAATCGTAATGTTTTTATTATTATCTAAGTTCTGAAATTTTATCTAGGTCTTTCATATCGTGACAAGAACTTTAAGGCTGAAATCTATACCTAGTCCGTACTTTGTCTTTGCCAAGCAAAAACTTTGATTAAGTCATTTTTTGGTATTCAAAGTCCCGTATCGCACAGTTTATAAAGCGATCTTTGCAACTATTCAAAGTTTTTGCTCACTAAAGTCGAAGTTTTTCAAATTTAGAATGTAAATCGGACAAAAATAATGACCTAAACTTTGCTTCTCTGTTATGACAATGAAGTTCTTTTTATTGTATTCGTATATTACAAAATGAAATTCGACTACAAATTCTAATTTAAAGTTTATGCTTAGTTTTTGCTAAGCTCAGACTGGACAAAGTCAAAGTACGCACTATAGATTTTAGCCTAAAAGCTAACTCGTATAAGCTGACAGACAGAAACAGAATAGAGTCTGCGAATAGAGCCTTGTGCAGGCTTTTTTTTGTTAATCTTCTGCGCCAAGGTCATTCTAACATCCTTCCAAGCAGGGCTGGACCCTGATTTAATTTATTTTGTCCAGTGCAGGCTTACGCGAGTAATAACTATTTATGAATAAAAATCGACACCGGGGTAGGGTAAGTGATGTATAGTGGCATCATCATCATGGTCATCGTCATCCATCGTCATTGATCGTCATCTATCGTCATCATCACTGACTGACAACAAAGTTTACCTAACTTCACCTGGCTTCATCAGTGCTTCAATGAGCGACCGTTTAATTGTGGATTTTTGTATTTTTGCATTGCGGTAGGTAGGTCTTCGAACAACGCAGGATCGCGACTTGCGCGGGTGAAACCGCGGGGCGCAGCTATACATACATATTATACATAGACATCCAGACCAGATACAAATATTTATTTTGAAGCATAAATATTTGCACCCGACGGGAATCGAACTTGCAGCCTTCTGCATTGCAGTCGAGCGTTCGCCCGACGCGTCACAGAGGTCGACACGAGTCGGGAATAATAAGAAAGAGTATAACTAATTCGACTTAAGTTCGCTCAGGAGTTATGTACCTAGAGTCCTGAGTGAAGCGTGGGATTCAAGCGCCTAAGGTAAAGACAGGCTTTAGTACCGAGGTGAATACTCTACTTTACACATCTACTGTGAGACAATAAAAGGGCTACAAAAGTAAGCATTTAACTAACAACAAAAAATAGATTAATGCAACGTATATGAAATATATTGACAGCTCTATATTAATTAAATTTAACAATGTTACATCAAAATGACAAAACCACACATCGGCCTTAGCAGATGGAAAAAAAAAGTTGGGGCTTTATACTGACCAAAATTTTTTGCTTTACCCTTCCGCGCGTGAAAATAGAAAAAGTTAGCCCAGTTTTTATTTTTTTTATGTGTTATGTCTAGGTGGCCAGTTCGAAATGGCCGTATGCTACCAGGACCATAGTTCCAAATTTAAATCACTTTATGCCCTAGGTGCATAATGAGCACTTTATGCACCTAGGGAATAAAGAGTCGCTTTACGTTGACCTTTTTGGTCAAATAAAGTAACTTTGTAGAGCAGTAGGTGTGTAAAGAATTTTGTAGGTAGGTATGTAGATACCTATATTTTCTTCATAACGAACTCGATTCGCCGTTCGTTTTACCACAGTTCAGATTAATAAGCAACGCCTTGCACACAATTATTTTCAACTTTAAAGATTCCCAACTCCCACTTCACTACGTCATGCGTCAGTGAAAGTTATTAAACCGCCATGAAATCTGTCTAGGGCTCCATTTAGAGAGCGTGCCTCGTAATAGACCCCCAGGTTCGTAGCAAGAGTCAAGACATCTCATAATCAGATTTTATCAAGTACTAGCTGCGCCCCGCGGTTTTACCCGCGTAAGTCCCGTCCCGAAAATCGGGATATAAATTAGTGTTATGTGTTATTCCCGGTATTCAGCTACCTATATTCTAAGTTTCATTGCAATCGGTTCAGTAGTTTTTGCGTGAAAGAGTAACAAAGTCACATACACATTAAACTTTCGCGTTTATAATATTAGTAAGAAAATGTGCTTACGTTAGTAGTCTATGAGGTAAATATTAGTATCTTTATACTGAGGATTTCTAAGGTGTTTTTAGTGATTGGAGTTTTTGAAGACCTCTGCTGTGGATCGAGCTCGATTCTTTCTACTCCTGTGGAACAAATATAGGTAAAGGTGTGATAAGATTAACGATGAAAAAATGAATTAGTGTTTTTTGGTCTTGAACGTATAGTAAGTAATAATTACATATTACATGACATTACACACAGCGCTATCTAGCCCCAAACTAAGCACTATTCTTGTATTATGGGTGCTAGACAACGGATATACTACATAAAATACTTTTTTTTTTGTAAATACATACATATTATACAGAGAAAGACACCCAGACCAGATACGAATATTTATTTTTAAGCATAAATATTTGCACCCGGCGGGAATCGAACCCGCAGCCTTCTGCATTGCAGTCAGGCGTTCGCCCGACGCGCCACAGAGGCCGTCAATAATAATGGGTCTAGAATTAACAATATCTACATACTGACGTTTGGTCGGGTCTAATTTTCGGCCGAAGTTTTTGCGTATAAATTTAGTTCTTCTTTAATTTGGATTTTGACATTAAAATGTAACTTTTCAGGGTTATTTTTCAACAGCAACTACGTACAGAATACCAATTTTAAGGTATCGATACGAAAACTGCTGTCAAACCGTAGAACACATTGCGTATCGGTGGCTATCAAATCCACGCACTGCTTAGAGAATACGAAATATGTTTTTTGACAGTAAATAGCAATCGACTGCGATGGATGCTAATTACATGATACCACAGCTGGTTTAGGATTTAATTGTTGGTAGTTGTCTTAGGTACAAAAGTGAGCCTTAAAATTAATAAAATTAAGTTCAATTTTGCACCTATGTGCAATAAGGGTGTCGGATGCAAAACTGAACTACGCGCAAATAATCCTCAGAAAAAATGAAAGAATATTTTTTTTTACAATACCTTTTAATAAAAGCCTTATCCGGCCAAAAAGCCGCTTCCTTCTCATAAAATGTAAAAATAAATATTTTTCTTATGTACATAACAATAATAATCTAGAATCAAGAGCAAGAATAGCAAGGAGATGTAACGTATATTTTTAGACAGTATCAAACAACAATTGTGAGCTAAGGAGATTAGATATAGGTAGGTAGGTACATACAGTCTGTGAGAAAAATAGAAAATATTCAATAGTTCGATTTTTTATTAGGCACAAAGGGGGTTACCGCTGAATTCATTGATAAAGAGCTATAAAATAACAGGGACGTAGCCAGGGTTTGGTCGAGAGGGGCAAATTAGAACCCTTTTACCCTACTAATTAAAAAATACCTGTAAGTGTTAAAGAAGTGTTTATACATAGTGACTATTCTGGCATTATTATACCACAGCAATTTAAAAAATGTATCAAGCGGGCCATTTTCATGGATCTAACCAAAATAATAAACGAGCTTAAAATAAATAAATACGTCTAGCTGTCTCTTTGTCTTAACTTATGCACATGGGTGGCGCCAAAGTTGATGCAAATAAAATGACATTAAACAAAAGGCAGGCAAATTGAAAATTAGGTGGTGGATTTTTTAGATATATTCTGCCTTACTTATATCTCTTATAAGTCGTCACGTCCTAAGTAGCCGCTATATTTTGTTCAGTTAAAAAAAAACAACTTAAAAAAAGTGATTTATAAAAGTATTCGGGGTATTTTTAACTTGATTTTTACTTAATTTTTTGAGCGACAAAAGGACGACAAAGTAACGACAAAATGAAGAGTAACCTAGGATACTTTTGATCCCGATAATCCTGCGTGCCCGGGACTTATGCGGGTGAAACCGCGGGCGCAGCTACTAATGTTATAAACGCGAAAGTCTGTATGTATGTAAGGAATTGTCGAGCACGGGTGTACCATTGTGCCATACCCGGTATACCCCCGGATCCTCCCTCGATACGTCCCTGTGAAAGGGCACGTGAATGCGTCCATTTGAAAGGCGAGGTACCTACATATACGCTGACATCCCCAGCTGTTGGTTCTCACATTCGATTATAGCTGCAACCAAGACGTAGGTAGTACGTTTCTACAAAAATCTTGCTATACCAGTTCTGTGTACAGAGGAAACTTTAAATTTATTATTCAACTAGCTGCGCCCCGCGGTTTCACCCGCGGAAGTGAAAAACGCGTTACCACGGGCGCTGGCGGTTGGAGCGGTTCTCAAGCGGTTGCACTTTTTCGTTCATTACTCGGGTTCTACTAATTGTATTTCGATGCAAAGTATACCACGACCTTCCTCGAAAATAGAACTATCCAATATTGAAAACCAAATTTTAATTTAATTGGATTAGTAATTTTTAATTGTGGAATAGACAGACAGACATGAATTTTAAAAACTATATAATTTTCTTCTAGTAAATTTCCTAAGTCCTCTAGACAACTTTTTTTTTATTTATTTTCAAGTACAGAATTTTGTCCTATTTTCCTTTATTATAAGTATAGATAGATATAGAAAGAAGACCAGTAGCCGCCCTGTTAGACGCACAGAAGGGAATCCTATTAGAATTAAAAAAAAAACTTTTTTACGGATGAGGGATGATTTATAATAGACCGTTTCCCGACCGTGCCGGGTCCGAGCTTCGTTATCCATTGCTCGGCCGTCACTCGGTAGCAACAGACCGATCGACTGCTCGCCGAGCAATGGACAACGAAGCTCGGACCCGTGACGGTCTAATATAAATGATCACTTATACATAAAAAATCCTTATACATAAAAAACTCACTGTTAAAATTTAAGTTTTGGGCTGTACGTTGATCCATCTCAGGCAGTCTTTCAATCAGGACTAAGCCTTTTATCTGTCACCCGAAGCTAAGGAAAAAATCTAACGCTTCGGTTCCCCATGGGCCCAAGGTTTCGATTGCAAACGGCAGAAATATGTATTTATCGCCAGTAGAAACGTATTTCCGCCACTTCGCAAATTCCGACGATGCCGCCGCAGCACCCGCCTCCCTGGAGGTGGAAGCCTATCGACGCAAGTAGCGTCCCACACAAGCGGCTTTCCTTGACTCCAGGGAATCAACGTCTAAGTCTAACGTCTATAAGGATCAATTAAATACCAAAATATAGCTTCCGTATGTTTTCTAATTACTGAGATATATTGACAACCAAATCCATAAAATCCTTCGATTCGTTCTCTTAAAAGATACACTATAGTTGACCGACGCAAGTGAGACTAAGGGATTATAGTAGTTTATGCACCGAGGTACTAAAGCCCTGTCTTATATAGCGGGCGTCATATTGAATTCAAAGCGTACGAAGGACTCTAGAGGGTTAACTCCCGAGCGCAGCGAGGGTGTTAAAAACTTAACTCCAGAGCGAAGCGAAGGAGTTATGTACCTAGAGTCCCGAGTGAAGCGTGGGATCCAAGCGCCCAAGATAAAGACAGGCTTTATTACCGAGGTGAATACTTTACTTTACACATTACTGCGAGACAACAAAAAAGTTACAAAACTAAGCATTTAAGTAACAACAAACCAATATTTAATGCAAAAGGTATGAAATACATTTACAGCTCCATATTAATTAAATTTAGCAATGTTATTTGAAAATGACAAAACCAAACATCGGCCTCAGCCGATGAAAAAAAAAGTTGAGGCTTTATATTAACTAAAACTTTTTGCCTTACCCTTCCGTCGAAATAAAAATAGACGAAAAATAGCCCAGATTTTAGTTTTTTATGTGTTATGTCTAGGTGGTCAGTTCGAAATGGCCGTAGGCTACCAGAACCTAAGTTCCAAATTTAAATTAGTTTATGCCCTAGGGTTATAATGACCACTTAATGCACCTAGGGAATAAAGACTCGCTTTACGTTGACCTTTTTGGTCAAATAAAGTAACTTTGTAGAGCAGTAGGTGTGTAAAGTATATTTATAACTAGCCATATTCACCCGCGTAAGTCCCGTTCCCGCGGGAATATCGGGTTAAAAAATAACCTATGTGTTATTCCTAGCTACCTATATTCCAAGTTTCATCGTAATCTGTTCAGTAGTTTTTGCGTGAAGGAGTAACAAACTCCCATACATACATACATACTTACTTACATGCATACAAATCTTTGATTTATAATATTAGTAAGAAGTAAGATAAGATAATAGACCGTCACGCGAGCGCGGACCGGGTCCGAGCTTCGTTGTCCATTGCTCGGCGAGCAGTTGATCGGTCTGTTGCAACCGAGTGGCGGCCGAGCAATGGACAACGAAGCTCGGACCCGGCCGGCGCTCGTGACGGTCTAATATAAATCATCCCTAAGACCTAAATTTTTAAACTGATAAAACTAGAAGTGTCGTCCTCATTTTGGACAGGGGTAAACCCGTCGAACCAGATTATCTTCTTGGTATCACACGTGTGGCCCTAGATCGTCTTGCCAGGGGCACACCCGTGCCCCAAGATAAGTACCTAAATATTTTTAGAAATCAACAAATACTTTAAGCAAATTGGTATCAATAAAATAATAAACTCTACTACTGATAAACAACGCTTTGTTATTCACTTTAAATAATTTTCCGTTTGGGTTATTCCATTACTTTCATAATATCAGTTGTGGTTGAGTGTATTTGATTGAATCATTGCGATATTTATTACGTATCTATAGTAGGGGAGACCTAGGCGGATTGTAACAAAGGTGCGTTGTAACAACGTACAATTTCTTGGAACCAGTGACAATTAGCAAGTTGGTAACATCGCGTTTTACACTAGTAGTTGAAAATACTAATTTTCAGCGCGCTATTTGACCCAGTACTCGTCTGGGGCATATGGATTTATAGTTTAGTGTGTACGAGAATCGAGCAAAAATAATCGGCCAAAATAAGTTTTCGCTATGATTTCAACGGCTTATTATTCAATTCCAAAAAAGTTACTAGTATTGTGATGTTGCTTGATTTATTCCTTGAACGTTCTAGTTTCATGAAATAATATTATTTGTAAAGGTTTATTCCTATAAAAGAAACACTAATTTTTAAAAATAATTATATTTATTTAATTTTACTGTTGAAATTACCGAATTTACATTTGATACAACTTTCTTCGCGCACTGTTACAAATAACCTCGGCATTAGGAGAATTGTAACACTTTGAGTTGTCTCAGATTTTTCAATTTCCTACTATATATTGATGTTTTTTCATATTTTTTGTTCGATAATCAGAAAGTCAAAAGATCCAGGTATATGCAATTCTAGGTTTCATTTTGATAGGGCTATTTTTCACCGAGATATTATGTTGCTAAATGTAAAATTTGTTACGACTTGGTCTTTGCTACTAGTACTAGAGGTGATGTCTTAAACAAATTATTCCTTAATTTCTTCTATGGTTTTCGCGATTTTGCATAACAAAACACTTTATTTATCCGGTTCATTTAATGAATAAAAACGCGATAAAACCGGATAAATAAATTATTCCTTCTTCCTATTATGCGAAATACTTTTTTCTACAAATAACAAACCGCTGCGCTGGCAATATTGTCACGTCTATCGTATACTTACGAAATGACAGTTGCAGGGGCTAAGACGTAGTCGATAGATGGCGCTTAAGGGATGATTTATATTAGACCATCAACCGGCCGAGCTTCGTTGTCCATTGCTCGGCGAGCAGTCGATCGGTTTGTTGCAACTGAGTGGCCACCGAGCAATGGACAACGAAGCTCGAACCCAGCCGGCCGTCAAATGAATCATTGAATTTGAGGTAGCATTACTTCAGCGACTTGTTTCCACTGTCTTGCTTTTGATGACATTTCTACTTAGTTAGATCAATAATTTAGAAATAAAATGTTAATTACATAATTATTACAAGCCGCGAAACCAACACATGTGCTGTTAGGTAAACGGAGTAATTAATCTTAATATACATATCTTGTGCTTATTTATTTATGTGTAAGGGGTCATAGATTGATAATACCGGATCCCTAGTTCAAAATAAACAATTATCTAGGTATAAAAACAATGTTTTAATTTATTACATGACATAGAACACACAACAACGTAAAATAAGAACTATTTGATAATAATAAAAACCCTTTGATTGCTAAGGTTATAAATGTAAACGCAAAATAGCACATCACTAAATTAAAATTGTAAACACAGAAACAACTGAAGAAGAGTAATTACTCCCTTACTTATAAAATATTATTTACACATGACTAAGTTATGTGACGTTTGTCTCTGTCTGTCAACTTTGAAACTTCATGTGACAGTAAAAGACAAACGATGCATAGTTATGCAGCGCATTAAATTAATTAGCGGTTATCAGTAAGGGGGTTAGTAGTTACAATTGGTAACTGAGTGGTGTTTTCCCGATCTCGAAGAAATATCGGGATAAAATTTAGCTGTATTTTAACTAAGTAGGCAGTCTTGAAAATGTTAATTCCGCTCACCACTTTTGTTCAACGCGTTCCCTCCAAATCAAACTCTTTTGGCAAAAAATAACAAAAATAAGATAACCGATAGGAATCTCCTTTATATAACTTTGTTGGTATTATTAGAATTGTAAATTGAATATAAAGACAATAAGAATAATTTATTGTTCAAACTGTGTAGGTACATTGATCTTAAATATGTAGTAGGTACTAGCTGCACCCCGCGGTTTCACCCTCGTAAGCCCCGTCCCGCGCGATAATATTGGGATAAAAAGTAGCCTTTGTGTTATTCCGGGTCTCCAGCTACCTATATTCCAAGTTTCATCGCAATCGCTTGCAGTAGTTTTTACAAGAAAGAGTAACAAAGTCACATACAGACACGAATATACATAGAAACTTTCGCTTTTAGTGCACAGTCTACTCATTTCGAGCATACAATAATGTAGTACTTTTAAAGTGATGAGAAGTAGTGGCTGTTTAAAACTGTCTCCTTATTTTTGATGTCATATCTACTGTTGTGGGATCAATGAGTAGTGCCCTAGAACCAGGCCTCAGTAGATCCGACGACATGTGACCGGACGGGCTGCCTCTGGTGCCGTGGAGCTCCTGCAAATGCCAGGTGTGGGACGCAAATTGTGACGCTACCGCGCGGCAGCGGAAAATGCAGCCACAGATCATAATATAATGCAGCTCACAAAAGCAAGCCGAATGTGAGGGTTTTGAGCCTAATCATATATTTGTCACTGTCGCAGTGGAGACTACCAATTCGTCTAGCAAGATTCGTCAAGCAAACTGTCAGATTCCAAACCTTATTATTTATTACCATAATATATACAAGACTTGTGTTGGTCTAGTGGTAGATATTTAGACTTTCATTCCGAAGGTCATGATTTCTAATCCCGGCCGCGCATTAATGTATTTTTCTTTACGAATATTTTATTTGCGCTATTAACATCGCTCTTACGGTGAAGGAAAACATCGTGGCAAACCCACGGCTTAAAATCACGTACAAAGGCCCAATAGTAGGGCTAATTGCGGAAACATACAGTTAAAACTTTGACTTTTTACCATAGATATTACACAGCTAACTTAACAATACACCTACTATCCCCAAAACCGTAAAAATAAAACACATATTTATCAAATTAGCATTTCTACGGATCAACGACTTTAACTAGGTACCTACTTACTTAATCACGCAAACTGAACCGATTACGATAAAACTTGGAATATAGGCAGCTGGAGATCGTACTAATATTATAAAGCTAAAAGTTTGTGAGTATTAGTGGATGTGTGTATGTGTGTTTGTTACTCAACACGTAAAAACTACTGAACCGATTGCAATGAAACTTGGAATATAGGTAGCTGGAGACCTGGAATAACACATAGGCTACTTTTTAGCCCGATATTCCCGCGGGAACGGGACTTACGCGGGTGAAACCGCGGGGCGTAGCTATTCTGAAATAACACTTAAACAATCTTTTACTTTACAGCTTATAATTTGAACAATAACTTCGAATTACAATAGGTATTGAACGATATTCAAAAAGAATAAAATATCTTCTTGTTTCGAATCGAATTGGCCCTGAATGGCCACATAAATGAAATATCAATGCACGATGCGTGTAGACAGATCAGTAAGTGTGCGCATATAAAGGAAAGAACACGTATTTTATAGGCGTGTTCATCATTACATACAAGTTGAGTCACCTACTTCGTTCGCAAGATACGTGGAGAAAAACTGGTCTGGCTCCGGTACGGCAATCAGGTAGGTCACGCTTACTGATCCGACATAGGTATAACAACTATAGGTTAGTAACGTATTTTTAAATTTCAGAATAAAATCTGACATTTTGTTTCCTTATTTTTTTTATTTCTTATCGGTTGTGAACCGATTATGGCCATTAGGAAATTAGCCAGTGTCATGTATTTTAATATATTATGCAAGTTATTTGCATCGAAACAGTCAAGTCGTCATAGTTAAAGTCAAGTCTAGGGAATCATTTGTAAACACGGCGGCCATTTACAAACAATCTTCACGGAGCCTTGGAGACAACACTAAATTTTGTTTCCTTGTATTTGACATTTTTTATATGGAAAGCAATCAATCAAATCATTTATTGCGAATAAAGGTATACAAATGATCTTATAATCTATGGTCAAATTGTAGTCTACTTATTATTAATAACTAAGTATAGCGACATACTGCAGTTTAAGTTAAGGGTTTGTGAGAAAATATCCTTTGCTATCCTACTCATGGCGTATTTCTATGTATAATATGTATGTATTTACAAAAGAAAAATAAATATAAGTAGTATATCCGTTATCTAGTCACCGTAACACAAGCTTAGCAGCTTACCACGGGGCTAGATGGCGCTGTGTGTTCGTCACAGGATTTATTTATTATTTATTTATTTATTTACTCAATAAAAATGTGTATGTAATTAAGGAAGTAAGTACCGAGTATGTTTGTTAGTCTTCTACGTAGAAAATACTTTACCGATTGCGATGGAACTTGGTTTGTAGATAGCTGGAGTTCTGGTTTATAACACATATTTTTTATTTCGATATTCTCGCGGGAACGGGACTTCCAAGCCAACTTACTAAAACTCACTTATTATTTTACGCATGAGGTCGGTAAGTTTATAAATTTGCGAAAACGTGGTCGTAAAATAATACAATTTACCTATCTCTCGTTTAGAATCCTACGAAAGTTTGTCAATTTCCTAGGAAATTTCTAAACTTACTGTTCATGTTATTTTCCGGTGACATATAATTTATAACATTGTGAATAGGCGATTGGTGCGCAGAATATCCTTGCAACACGATGATCTATGGCATTTCAATAAACGATATTCTCCCAGTAAATTCCGTTGTTAAATGACCCGTGTATCGATGCTTACGTGCTTATATAGGATACTCACAGCCTTATTCACAGACGACCCTATGCGTGGCTGTCAGAATCGTTTCTGAGACAAGTCTTAGCTAAGTAGGTGTGTACTTAGCCGACAGATCGATTTGAAGACTCCAAGGTTGTAATTAAGGGGGAATATCGAGGGGGGTATCAGTACCCCCGTCGATATTGGGGTATCAGTAGGGTATCAGTACCTACCCGCGTCGATATGGGGGTATAAGTACCCCCGTGGATATGAGGGTATCAGTAAGTACCCCTGTCGATATTCGCCCTTAACTACAACCTTGGAGTCTTCAAGTCGGGGGGTATTCATGGGGGTATTAGTACCCCCGTCGATATTCCCCCTTAACTACAACCTTGGGGTTTTTAAATCGGTCTCTTCACGGCAAGCAAGTTACACCTTCGACCTCATTGTCGCTACCCATCAGATGAGATGAGATCAAATACAATCCTATCACTTGTAAAAAATCATCTGTGAAAATTTCAAACGTCTAATAATCACGGGTCATGAATAAAGCCTGGGGCTCGATTCGGTAAGGACATAGCTTGCGGAATGCCGGCGGAATGCAGGCGACGTACAGGAGATGTAAGTTAATACGTATTCTGTTAATGTTATTTTACTTAATTACTACTTAATTCGTTAAGAAGCCTTTAAAATTAAGGGCAACTTAATTATTGAAATAGCTCCCCTTGTTCCTTAGCCAATTAATATTAAAAGAAGTTAGTTATAGAATAGCTATTATTTTTACTCCTGCAACAAATCGAATTCTGCAATGCTCATGCATCCCGCCTGTTTGTCGCATGCTATGTTTTAAGAGAATCAGCGCCCTGGTGACAAAGACGGACGGACAGACAGGACAGCGGAGTCAGAGTAATAGGAACCCGTTTTTTCCCTTTGGGTACGGAACGTAGAAAGCAACTGACTGAACGTAACGAACTTTCTAGCCTTTGTAAGGGAAGGGAAGTTTTGAGCCGATTTTGTTGTTCAATAAGTACTTTAGAAGTAAGTTATTATTATTCCGAAATTGTTAAATTTCAAGGTCTTTCTTTAGTCCAATAACTTATTAAACCGGTGTTACCTACAAATCTGCGCGACATGTCTCAGAATACGAGATTGCATATGATTTTCCATTTCATTATCATATCAAAGATTCAAGTGTCCAAATCAAACATTTGCAAGTATATCAGTTATCTGATTAACTATTTGTCTTTCACTTTATTAGATAAAAAAATATTAGTTCAGTCGTGTCTAAAAAAATCTGTCATTTTTACTATTGCTCGCGGCGCGTGTTTGGCAGCATCTCGTGTGCAACAATCTAGTATAGACACTACCGGTTTTAGTGATATTAATTATATAATACTACTTTGAACCAGTGACTTTTTAAATCGGTAAGCGAAAAAATATTTAAAATTATTATACTTAATCACCTTTAAAATGTTACAAGTAAAGCGACAATGCTTATTTTTTTTAAATTAAGTATATCTGGCGATGATCTGGCGGAATTCAGATCGCCATTTGGTCGTCGAAAAAAAAAAACTTGACGTTGACATTTAGGTTACACGCCCTCGTCATATTTAAAAAAAAGAAAAACGTGCCGGGGAACGTTATGTTTGAAACCACTGCTGTTTTTTCAGTAGTTACAAAATGTCTTGAGAAAATTATTGTATTCTAAACTATTCTAGACAGCTACGATTAAAAATCGGTTTAGCCTCTGTCGCGTGACAGCTTTGGAACACAAATATAAAGATTTAACTATCGATAGTGTTAATAACTAATATAGTTTTGTGTTTGAACTAAGTATAACATTTTTGCAAAATATATTACCTATCTTAAAACAACAAGCGTCACTAAAAAAGTAAAAACATAAATGTTACCTACTAATTTAACATAAAAGTTAAATTAGTAGGTAACAAAGTAACAAGAAGAATCCCAGTAAGACAACCCAATTTGGGGCCAAATTCCATCGGCTAATTATCAAAAAGAAAGCTAGTAATTATAGCCCTTAGAATAGACTCATTGCCCTTAGCCCTGATTCTCTAAAATCATAGAATGCGACAAGCAGGCGGGATGCATGAGCATTGCAAAAGTCGATTTGTTGCAGGAGTAAAAATAATAGCTATTCTATAACTTCTTTAAATACTGATTGGTTCAGGGACAAGGAGAGCTATTGAAATAATTAAGTAGCCCTTAATTTTGAAGGCTACTTAACTAATTAAGTGGTAATTAAGTAAAATAACATTTACAGAATACGAATTAATTCATTTAATTCATTAATGCATTCCGGCGGCATTCTGCATGCTATGTCCTTACAGAATCCAGCCCCTGTATTGTATGTAGGATACTTAAATGATGTTAATTCATAAACTGTGGTATGCAAGGTATGGAATAAGAAAATTGGCCATACTTTTTTAGTCAAAACATAGCCGATCCCACAACAATATCAGGATAAAGGAACCCATGTGTTAATCCAGATTTTCAGCTATCTCTATACAAAGATTCATAGCAATCGGTTCAGTAGTTTTTAATTAACAAAAATGCCTCCTAGTTTACTTACTAGCAGACAAACTTTCACATTTATCTTATAAGTAGGATAGGATAGGTTATATTAGTTGAATTCAAAGCTGCTCCCTCACCGCGAGCATTCACTTGTAATTTGTAATGTAACATTATAGATTCGACTTACAACACAAGGTGCACGATGTATACATACAAGATGTAACAGGTAAGCCTTTTCAAGCCGAAATTGGGTTGTTTTGGACTTCTAGGCGAATAACTGTTGCTCTACGACTTTTGAAAATTCGAAGTACTTTCGAAAAATTTAAGTGTAAAGTTTACTTGAAAATCAGCTGTTTCTCAGAGTTCGAGGTCTTTGATCTTATTTTGTCCTTTCATTTAGTTTGGTCTACTACAATCAAAACATCAATTACCTTTATTTTCAAAAGCAGCTGTTTTTTCAGTGAAACATAACCTCAATATTTTCAAAAAAAAAGATTGATTTTTCAAAAGTCGTAGAACAAAAGTTGTTCCCCTAGATGTCTAGGGCAACCCCCTTTCGGCTTAAAAGGGCTTACCCGTTACACTTTGTATAATGCTCGAATATGTAGCATTACATGCGAATGCTCACGGTGAAGCAACGTCTTGAAAGCGCGAGTAAAACAGCGAGTCACCATCTATCACAGCCTGGAAATCATAATATCTCGGATAGCTATTTATTTATACAAACTACAATTACTCAAATTAATTAGAAGCCATAGTATCATCACCCCGAGATAAAGCTGGAGAAAACAACTCTATACCGCATGACGTAAGAATCATGTATTTTTAACATACCAACGATGCTGCATTGTTGTTAAATAATTTTTAACGTCATATTATCAGTTATTGACAGTTGTGATGTGATGAATTGATGATATGATTGCGTCAGTTTTTTGTACTTTTTTTTTTAAATAATTACTTACAGGCACGCCTCCCTAAGGATGATTTATATTAGAACGTCACGAGCGGGGACGGGTCCGAGGCTCGCTGTCTGTTGATCGGCCGCCACTCGGTTGCAACAGACCGATCGGCTGCTCGCCGAGCAATGGACAACAAAGCTCGGCCGGGAGCCGGCCGGCGCTTTAATATAAATCATCCTTTCTTTCACATATACTTTCACCTTTAAAATATTACAAGCTGGGCCCTGCGGTTTTTTCGTTTAAGACCTGACCCCGTTGGAATATCGAAATAAAAAGTGGCCTATAAATTTATCTAGATCTCCAGCTACTTGCATAGTGTCATCGCAATCGGTTTTGTAGTTTTTGAGTGAATAAGTATGTAACAAACGTACTCATATTCTGACTTATTTACCACACATATATTATTTACATACACACAAACTAGCCTAGATCTTCAGCTATCTGTTTTATCGCAATCGGTTCAGCAGTTTCTGCATGAAGGAGTAGCAAACATACTCATTTACTTACTTACACACCAACTTTCACATTTATAATATTAGTAAGATTCCTTGCTAATATTTCACAAATTTATAGATACACCTATTGGCCCCAAGTTTTTATTAATTTAGGCGCCCCAAGTTAATAGCTCATAAAGGGACTATAGTCAGACCATAAATATAAATATAATATTAATGTAATTCGTAACTAGCGACCGGCCCCGGTTTTGCTCGCGGGTGCCTATATATACACTGAACTTAAAATACTTATGCAACTTAATCCTTCCTATTATTAGATTTCCCCTTTACGCAAAAACTATAGAACTAAGTATACAGATAGCTGGAAATCTAGATATAGGCTACTAATTCTATCCTGATATCCCCTCAGGATCGGGACTAAGGGATGATTTATATTAGACCTCCACCCGGCCGAGCTTCTTTATCCATTGCTCGGCGAGCAGTCGATCGGTCTGTTGCAACCGAGTGGCGGCCGAGCAACGGACAACGAAGCTCGGACCCGGTACGGCCGGGACACTGTCTAAACAGGGGTTCCCAAGCTTATTGGAGACAGGCCCCCTTTCGACTATAACAAGAAACCGCGCCCCCCATCCTCCAGTCTATATTTTCAAATCAGAATAAAAATGTCTTAAAATAAAAACTAATTTTATTGCTTATTGTCATACAAAAGATATTTGGTAAGTATGGTAGTACCTATAGGTACTTACCATTGTCGTTCTTGCAACTGAAATGATGCTGAAATGATATTTTCTTTACTGCATTACGAGAGACGAGCCACAGGTTTTATAGGCAACTCAACAATACAAGATGTAACAGGTAAGCTCTTTTAATCCGAAAGGGGGTTGTTCTAGACGTCTAGGCGAACACCTTTTGTTCTACGACTTTTGAAAATTCGAACTTTTTTTTTGAAAATTTTGAGATTATGTTTCACTGGAAAACAGCTGTTTTTGAAAATAAAGGTAATTGAAGGTTTGATTGTAGTAGACCAAACTAAATGAAAGAACAACATAAGGTCAATGACCTCGAACTCTAAGAAACAGCTGATTTTCAAGTAAACTTTACACCTAAATTTTTCGAAAAGTACTTCGAATTTTCAAAAGTCGTAGAACAAAAGTTGTTCGCCTAAACGTCTAGAACAACCCCCTTTCGGATTAAAAGGGCTTACCTGTTACATCTTGTATAGGTGCCCGCGCCCCCCTGTAAAGATCCCTCCTCTGGGGGGCGTGCCCCCCATTTTGGGAAACGCTGGTCTAATATAAATCCTGTTTGGTAAGATTCGAATTAATAAATAAATATTTGATTTGATTTGATTTTATTCAACGTGGCTTCGACGGCCACTGTTGCACGGTGGGCGACGCGACGCCCGAACTGCAACGCGGAAAATTGCGGGTACGATTCCCACTGGCAACAAATATTTTTGCTGACCATAAATGTCTGTTTCTGGTTTTGGGTGTACTTGTTCTATGTATCATTATGTATTTCCAAACAAAAAAAAAGTTCTTATAATAAATAAGTATGTAAATTGTATAGTATATCCGTTGTCTAGTACTCATAGTGCAAGCTTAGTGGGTAGTTTGGGGGCTAGATGACGCTGTGTGTAGTAATGTCGTGAAATATTTACTTATATTATACAACTGAAGAGTTTTGTTTGTGTGTTTGTCTGTTTGGTCGAACGCGTTAATCTCAGGAACTACTGGTCGGAATTGAAAAATTATTTTAGTCTTTTATCAGGACTTACGCGCGTGAAACAGCTAGCTTATTATATTTATACATAGCACTTATATTAAAACTAGCTGCGCCCCGCGGTTTCACCCGCGCAAGTTGCGAACCCGCGTTGTTCGAACACCTACCTACCGCAATGCAATAGTCCACACTTAAACGGTCGCCCATTGAAGTACTGTTGAAGCCAGGCGCTACCGCGCCAGGCATCATCAGTACTTCCCTGGTCGTCCGTTTAAGTGTGGAGTTTTGCACTGCGGTAGGTAGGTGAAGTAAGGGTAAGTTTGTTTTCATCAGTAAGTGACGATAACGATGACGAAGGATGACGATGCCGATGGATGACGATGACGACGATGATGATGCCACTCTACATCACTTACCCTACCCCTGTGTCGATTTTCATTCATTAAATAGTTATCACCCGCGTAAGTCCCGATCCTCAGGGATTTTCGGGATCAAAAGTATCCTATGTTACTCTCCATCATTTAAACTATCCCTATGCAAATTTTCATCCAATAAGTAGTTATCACCCGCGTAAGTCCCGATCCCGCGGGATTTTCGGGATCAAAAGTATCCTATATTACTCTCTATCATATAAACTATCCCTATGAAAATTTTCATTTAATAAATAGGTATCACCCGCGTAAGTCTCGATCCCGCGTGATTTTCGGGATCAAAAGTATCCTATGTTACTCTCCATCATTTAAACTATCCCTATGCAAATTTTCATCCAAATCGGTCGAGCCGTTTGACCGTGAAGAGGGAACAAACAAACAAACAAACAAACAGATTTTCGGATTTATAATATTAGTAGGAAGTAGGATTACAATCTCAAAATTATAGTGAAAGTACACAAAACTTATAGGTAGGAATTATTGAAAATTAGTCGAGAAATAGAACGGACGGACGGAAATTTAGGGACTTTGCTTTTTCATAATAGAGAAAAGATATTGAGGTTCAATAAAACACTAATAACAATAATAATGACATGATAATATTTTATAATCTTGTGGGATGCTTAATAAAATTTGGTAAACGTACAATAGACAAGAAAAAAATGAACTATTTTAGGACGTTTTAGGGGTGATTTATATTAGACCGTCAATCGGCCGAGCCGGCTGTTGTCCATTGCCCGGCGAGCAGTCGATCGGTCTGTTGCAACCGAGTGGCAGCCGAGCAATGGACAACGAAGCTGGGACCCGGCACAGCTGAAAACGGTTTAATATGAATAAATAAATAAATATTCCACTACATTGCACACAGCTCAATCTAGCACCCTAAGCACTAGGCTTGTACTATGGGTACTAGACAACGGATATAGTACATTTTGTACTTTTTTTTGTAGATTTTGTAAATACATACATAATATTATACATAGAAATACACCCAGACCAGATACAAATATTTATTTTTAAGCATAAATATTTGCACCCAGGGGGAGTCGAACCCGCAACCTTCCGCATTGCAGCCAAGCGTTCGCCCGATGCGCCACAGAGGTCGTCAATATAAGGATCCCTTATGATAATACAAGATGTAACGGGCAAGCCCTTTTAAGCCGAAAGGTGGTTGTTCTAGACGTCTAGGCGAACAACTTTTGTTCTACGACTTTTGAAAATTCAAACTTTTTTTTTGAAAATTTTGAGGTTATGTTTCACTGAAAAAACAGCTGCTTTTGAAAATAAAGGTAATTGAAGGTTTGATTGTAGTAGACCACACTAAATTAAAGGACAACATCAGGTCAAAGACCTAGAACTCTAAGAAACAGCTGATCTTCAAGTAAACTTTACACTTAAAATTTTCGAAAAGTACTTCGAATTTTCTAAAGTCGTAGAACAAAAGTTGTTCGCCTAGACGTATAGAACAACCCCTTTTCGGCTTAAAAGGGCTTGCCCGTTACATCTTGTATACGCACTGATAAGTCGCGGGGCGGAGGGCGGAAAAGTACCACTATATACCTGTACTACTATTAAATTATACGTATTTTATTGTTCACAGAAAAATTGAAAAAGCTGCATCATGGTGTTTATCTTAAGAAAGATATCAAAAAAGTGAGTAATTTTATTATTTACTTAGTTAATTTTTTGTTAGGATTAGGTACTTGGGACAGGTCTTACGGCCGAACACAGAAACCGCTACTCAACATTTAAGGGCTTCTTAAACTATTAAGAACCTCTTAAATTTAAAAAATGTCTTACTAATTTTGAATGCAGGATATAGGAATAGGTCCCGTTCCCGCGGGATTATTGGGATGAAAAGTAGCCTATGTGTTATTCCCGGTGTCCAGCAACCTATATTCCAAGTTTCATCGCAATCGGTTCAGTAGTTTTTGTGTGAAATGGTAACAAAATACCTATACGTACATGTATTATACGCCGTTTATACTAGCTGTTACCCTTCGTCTGCGTAGTTGCATTACCGACTATTTCGTTCATTAGGTACTCAGGTTCTACTAATTGAATTTCGATGTAAAGTATACCACGACGTTCATCGAAAATATCTACTGTACTACTTATCTAATATTGAAAACCAGATTTCAATCGCATGAGTAGATTTTAATTGTATAACGAACAAACATAGAAACAGACAGATATGAATTTAAAAAATTAAATAATTTTGTTTTACTACTTTTTCTAACTCCCATAGACAACTTTTTTTTAATTTACTTCCGAGTACAAACTTTTTGTCCTCTCTTCCTTTATTATAAGTATAGATAAAGAAGAATATAGAATAGAAAAAGATAACAACTGAAACCAATTGCTATAAGTACATGCAAAGAGGAGCTAGAGAAAATGTATTTTTGGCCGTTAATACCACAATATTGTTTGATGAGATAATACCACAATACATTACTAAGGATTATCTTATCTAAATCTGTACCGACATCGACAGAATTCAATGCCTTTGATCTAAATCTAGAGTGACATATTATTGTATTGTTTTGATTCTTAGAACATTTCAAGCCTATTCTTTTAGTTATCGGAATTTCTCCTTATTGACTGAGTAGGTACCTATAGTGTAGTTCTAATCACTCAAACTCAAAGTTCATTTATTCAATACTACTTCGTCTGCGTAAAAAAAAATAGTACATTGCCGACTTTTTCGTTCATTACTCGGGTACTACTAATTGGATTTCGATGTAAAGTATACCACGACACGAGGTTCCTCGAAAACAGAACTATTCAATATTTAAAACCAGATTTCAATCAGATTTAGTAGTTTTTAATTGTTTATGGAACAAACAAACAATTAATTTTAAAAATGATATAAATTTGTTGTAAATACTACTTTTCCTAAGCCCTCTAGACAACTTTTTTTTTTTAATTCACTTTCAAATACAGGCTTTTTGTTCTTCCTTTATTATAAGTATATAGAGTATAGATAGATAGAAGACGTTCACATTTATCCTTTAGAAATGTTATCAAAATACTGTGTCTTTGGAACGCTATCTCCAGACACGAGAAACTTTTTTTAAGAAACGAGAAAAAAACAAGGTTTTTATTATTATTTTGCAATGATCATGCGATTTACATTGTCGCTTATTTAGAACTACAAGATATTACAGATGTTCATTTGAATTAACCCTTTGAAGATTACAGGATAAGCTCGAATTGTATTTAAATAGAAAAATAAATATTATTTTTCGATAAATATCTAATAAGTATCTGGGACATGAAAACCTTTGAACGCATTAGTATACCTACTTACTTATGTTAATATTTATATTAAGACGAAATAAAATTACGAGAAAAATAGCTTCTTTTATTAAAATGTTCCAACGTTCCTAGTTTGATGAATCATATCATCATAATCATCGGATTAGAGGCATTGTAAGTTCTAAAAATAACAAAAGCAACGCAATTGAAACTGAAAAATAAGTTTAGTTTCACATCAGTCTCCCGAAAACTTAGAAAAAAATATTTACACACCTACTGCTTTACAAAGTTACTTTATTTGACCAAAAAGGTCAACGTAAAGCGACTCTTTATTCCCTTGGTGCATAAAGTGCTCATTATGCACCTAGGGCATAAAGTAATTTAAATTTGGAACTAAGGTTCTGGTAGCATACGGCCATTTCGAACTGGCCACCTAGACATAACACATAAAAAAAATAAAAACTGGGCAAATTTTTTCTATTTTCACAGACGGAAGGGTAAAGCAAAAAGTTTTGGTTAGTATAAAGCCCCAACTTTTTTTTTTCCATCAGCTAAGGCCGATGTGTGGTTTCGTCATTTTGATGTTACATTGTTAAATTTAATTAGCTAAAATTAATTAATGAGCTGTCAATATATTTCATATACGTTGCATTAATCTATTTTTTGTTGTTAAATGCTTTTTTTTGTAGCCTTTTTATTGTCTCACAGTAGATGTGTAAAGTAGAGTATTCACCTCGGTACTAAAGTCTGTCTTTATCTTGGGCGCTTGAATCCTACGCTTCACTCAGGACTCTAGGTACATAACTCCTTCGCTTCGCTCAGGAGTTAAGTTTTTAACACCCTCGCTACGCTCGGGAGTTAACCCTCTAGAGTCCTTCGTACGCTTTGGATTCAATATGACGCCCGCTATATAAAACAGAACTTTAGTACCTCGGTGCATAAACTACTATTATAACTATTATGTCAATTATCAAAGACAAAGTAAACAAAGAGCTGTAACTTTCAAATAATTATATAAGAGTTTTTTATTTATATGTTTGATTTAAGTATCTATGTTTAATATTCTGAAAAAGGGTAGTATATTCATTCAATTCTCTTAGTTATGGCTTTCTGTCAGCAATATAGGACAATTTAGCCAGTTTCACGTACTAATAGTGTACTACAACTATTATACTGCAATCGTTTGAAATAATTTTCAATGCGTGAAGCTACAGAAAAAATGGCGACAATTTTTCTCCAAGCCCATGGAACATTTGTTTATAACGTGCTAATTTCGTGTTTGGCACTGGTATTTTTATTTGCACTACACTCGTTGAACTTCGCGTAACTAAATTGATAACATGCCGCCGAAATTAAACAATTTACATGCAATAAAACAAGGTTTTGCAACAATAAAAATCTGCTGCGTGGTTTCGGAGTACCTAGTTAGCGGATAAACAAACAGACGCGGAGAACTACATGGTAACGACCTAGAAATTACCTAGTTTATAAGCACTGGCCTTTTAGAGGCCGTGGTAGTTCAATATTTTATAAGATGTGTAAAATCGTAGTTTTTTTTAATGTGAAATATTCCGCTCTATGAGTACGGTGCAAAACCAAAACATAGACTTTAGTGTTGTCTCAATTCTCAGCTCCGTAAACAATCATTGTAAATGGCAGCCGTTTCACAATGATTCCCTCGATTTGACTTTAACTATGACGACTTGGCTGTTTAAATGCAAATAACTTGCAAATATTAATAATACTTGACGCTGGATAATTTCGAAATGGCCATAATCGGTTCACCAATAAGAAATAACAATAATAAAAAACGGAGAGATAACAATTTGTAACTTATTTTTGTACGATAATAATTAATAAGATAGCTATACTACTTTCGTATGGAAGGCCCCACGAAGGAGAATGCATCGAAAATATCAAACAGTTGCCAACCGCACGCGTTACATTTACATACTTAATTAAATCGTAATTCTCGTAAAACGAGTTTTAAAATACTACCCTAAAACTGCCCCAGTAAAAGGCGATCGTCCACCAAATAAATTAAGTTAATTGTCAAACAAGTGAGCATAACCGTGCATATAGCTCTAGTATGCTAAGCTAAATCCAAGTGATCATCCAAGTAGTCATCAAAGTGTAGGAAACACTTTAAAATATATCAAAAACAGGTAATCGGAAGCAACATCTCAACGTTGAATTTAATTCTATGAAATGTAGAATAGTCCAAGCTGGCAGTCTGTAAAAATTGTCGGTAGATGGTAAACTCTTAAAACAATAAGAAATGCAATCCTTAATATCGACTTGATTGAGCATGCATCCGTGGCCAAATTGGAGAAGGCGTCGGGACGGATCCCCAGAGATCTAGGTTCAAGTCCTGTCGGGTGCGAAATTTTTGGAAAGCATTTCTTTGAGTATATAAACTAGCATAGTTTAGTCGTCAATACCCCAATACTTGTCCAACATTTCGCAGTCAATAGTTCACCTTGGAGCGGGTATCTGTCCACAGATACGAGAGATCAAAGGGCACGACTGCGTGCCACGGAGGCACGGTTACACACCCCCCGTTTCATCATTACTTGCTCGCTTTAACTGATAAATATTATTGTTATTCAGTTTAAGTATTGTTGGTATCATGACTGGGCTTCTTTTCTGCGGAATTTATTGTCATTGACTATTTTAGGCTATTGGCGATAATGATAAGTTGAAAGCGCTTCTACCAGTCGTGGTGTCGCGAATTTCGCTGTTTTAGATATAGAATAGGCGATTCTTTTGTGACTATATAGTCACAAAAGAATTAGCGACTCCTTGGTGATTAGCGACATGGTGTATCAATACGCATTAGCCTTCCTAGATTAAGAAAAAAGTAAACTAGCTGTAGGCAAAGACATGTCACAATCGCCTTCGCTCCTATACTAAGATTGCCCACTTGACAACTTTTGAAATATCAATTTCAATCATGTTCTCTAAAGTTAAGGTAGTTTTTGCTTTGATACATCAAAACGGTCCGGGTTAACCCGGTTGGATCCAGTCTGTCCTTATCTAATCAACCGACTAACACTTAAGTGAAAAAAGGACTTACTGGGAACTCTCTAACATCAAGCAGGACCGTTTTTTTGACCAAGTAAGCTTTCTAGTTACGAAGTAGTATTATTTCTATGAGGGTATCTACATGTAACAATAGCTCGTTTGCACAGTAGTGCGAGCTAGAGTACGAATCAACTTGTCAACTTGGAGCATCTCTGTAAAAAGTTCCACTGTTAAATTTGAATGTAACGTGTGAATGACTGACTCGTCTTCTGGGGCTCGATTCGGTAAGGACATAGCATGCAGAAGCCGGCGGAATGCAGGCGACGTGCTGGAGATTTACGTTAATTGGAGATGTACGTAAATGTTATTTTACTTATTACTACTTAATTATTTAAATAGCTCCCCTTGTTCCCCAGCCAATTAGTATTAAAAGAAGTTATATAGCTAATAGATGTACTCCTGCAACAAATCGACTTCTGCAATGCTCATGCATCCCGCCTGTTTGTCACATGCTATGTTTTTAGAAAATCAGGGCCTTGGCTTACTTATACTATATTTCTCGCTCTACTGTGTTAACAAGCAAACTTACAAATAAAACGAAATGTTAAATTAAGTATTTCAAAGCTGCGTGAAGGCCTACTGCAGACTAAGGGCATTTTCCATTGCTACAGCGTTTCTAAGACTCGTGGCTCAAATTGGGCGATACAACCTACCTAGCTGCGCCCGCGGTTTCACCCACGTAAGTCCCGATCCCGAGCGAATATCGGGATAAAAAGGAGCCTATGTGTTATTCCAGGTCTCCAGCTATCTACATATCGAGTTTCACGGTAATCGGTTAAGCGGTTTTTACGTGATTGATTATCAGTATTATCACACACATACTTTCACCTTTATAATATTAGTAGGAAGTAGGATAGGATAGGATACATACCAAAGCCAGGGCAGAACACTAGCTATAAAAAGAAACGGTGTTTTTTATCCCCCAGTAACATTGACACATTTATCATCAATATCATAGATCACGCCACTCTATTTTCGTTGATAAAACCTGACATATGGAGTCTCGATACCGGTTCGTTTTGGAGGTGTGTCAACCGGTTTTAATAAATGTTACTTGTTACCTGTTGGTAGATCCTATATTACCTACTTGTGCATATCTAGTTGATATGTTATATGTATCTTTACGTATTACAGCTGTTTTATTTGTATGTATTGGTAGGTAGGTACCTATATTTTTCTTCTCTAATCTTAGCTGTTGCGTGATGATAATAATTTTGTTTAGTTGCTGGGCGTTGTTTTTGAATTATCATTCGTGTAGGTATTATTTTTCTTATTTGCCTACTTCCCATTTCTCTACTATTATCAGCAAATTATTTTATTTAAAAGTTAGAAATGGTTAGATGTATCCTTTGCGTCAGCAAATAATAATACGAATACTAACAATCAATACCATAATAAAATGAATTCGTCGAATGGTTTAGAAGATACGAGGGAATAAAGAATATTACGAACATGCAAGATAGGCGTGGTGCAATTTATATAAATTACAAACAATAATTAAAGTTAAAAATGACGGTTTTAGTATACTTTCCTTGTTTTTAATATGAAAATATAACTAACCCATTAAACCACTTTAAATCCAAATTACAAACAACAAAATGTAGCTACTTGTTGGTTACTTCCACTTGAACGCCTCCATAAATTATAATTTCAAAGCACTTTGAGTTTATTGCTATAATCTTCTTACTAGGCGCTAACTCGCTTTAAGCAATATATTGGTACAATACCTTTTGCTTTCAGGCATAGGCTTGACATGTTTTAGTTATAAATCTAATATCTATACAATGCCTTTCTTATAGATGAAGTTTATTTACGTTTTTAACAATAGGCTGTGAATGTAAAAAAAATGAATTTAAAAATAACTTAAATCTGATAATAATAATAATAATAAGCCCGCAAGGGCACCTTGAGGCGAGGTGTCGGGGAGTAGCGACCCCGCGGGTTCCCGAGTGCTCCAGGGGGAAGTCACCGTTCCTCACCTCCGGCTTGCCTTAGTTGGCTGGTCGGAGTGAACGCTGACGAGGAAACGGTCCCCCGCCTTTGGCTTGCCTTCACCGGCCGGTCAGAGTGGAGTCGCGAGAGCAGAAATGCTCGGAGGATGGACGCCTCACGTCAGTGATGAGTTGGCCCGCTCCACAGGATCTCGACCTAGGATGGTTTAAAATTCAGTGAGGTCCCTCCATCCTTCAGCCTCTCACGCCCCTGTTGCCCCCTGGCTGTAATTTGCTCGGCTTAATTAGGGTGGCCCAGTTTGTGAGTTGGCGAGTCTCCGTCTGCCATTTTTTACGTGTTTGTTGAACATAGTTACGGCAGGCGCCATATTCCCCATAGTTCCCCCCAATACCCGATCCACTACCAACCCATTTCCATAGCCCAAGTAGTTTTCATCCGTAGTTTATACATAGTTCTATCCGACCCGGGGGTTGTCCTTGGCTGCATTTTATAGTGCAGACAGGGATAATTGCCGGTTTGGTGTCCATAACATATTTTGAAATTAAAATGTTACTAAAACGGGCCTCTACGTGTTGGCTTCGGCCCCACGCACGCCTTCCAAAGGTCCGGGTGCTCCATAGCCCCGAGAATCCAAAATGGTAACAAATGATAATAATAATAATAATTTTATTTATTTCTCCAGAATAACATTTAGTGCTTAACTTAGCTTAGGTTTAGGTTTAAACATTAATGGTTCTTCATAAAATATAATCAAATGAAGCAGGGTAGGTGGTTTTTTATTTGTTATTATGGAGTCTGGAGCCTGAACTGAGATATTATTTTATAAAAACACCTGTGTTACAAGTCCTGGATCAGAAAGGCATCCACCTTTCTGATCCAGGACCATAGTATGATGAAAGTGGAGGTGGATAACTAAACCAATATACCTACTAAAGTATTATATACTTAGTTAATATAACATACTAGATGAGAGGAGCAAAATATATAATATACAATACATAAATATACATAACATATATGATGGATGACTTATATAACAGAACATAACATAATAAAATTACCTAATATTTGTGAGAGAATTTGAAGTTTGTACATGATCGTCTGCATAAATTAATAATGAAGGTATAGATTCATGTATACGCATATACATGCATCACACATTAATGAAAACAAGAATAAGATATAGGAGTCCATGCATGTTAGTATTTTATTTTTTTGGTGTTTGTTTGAAGGATGAATAGGTGTTGAATAGATTATGTGTATGAGTGAATGAGTGATTTCGTTATTTGATTTTGAATGTATAATATAAGTAGATATAAGTAAATTAAAGGTTGTGTAACATGTCTGTCCAGGTGGAAAAATAAGTGTATTTAGTTCAACAAGGGTTTTGTTGTTATAATTATTTACTGCAGATTTGATTTGATGGGAATCATGCTTATGACATTACGAAAAGCAACTTTTCTGTGTCATCATAGTTACGCTGTTGAATCCAATCAACAACTTTACGCTTGCATTCCAACCTGGTTAGATTTTAAATATTTAGATTTTTATTAATTTCATTATACAGATATCCCCCCAAGAACGGAAAGAATTTGTGACTGAATTTAAAGTTGAATTGTTTAGTTTTACAAACAGCGTAACTACGTCTGCCATTGTGTTGCCTTTCGGTGTTGTATTCCAGCTGAGTGTGTTGTTGGATAACTGTGTGTAAAATGAATAGCTGTCGCACTGTCAAGATCTTGGTGAGTTTATGCAGTTCTTCGGTGGGAAATAGAAACGGAAGATGACGGCTTACCTTCAGTACCGCCCTTTGAGCTCTTTCGAGTTTTAAGAGGGTGGTTTTAGGGACACCTCCCCAACTGGTTATGCAGTATGTTAAAAGACTTTGCACCAATGCCAAGTACACGGAGTTTACTATTTTTTTAGTTGCAAAGTTTCTTAAGTTTTTAAAGATACATATCATTTTACGAATTCTTGTTGTAAGTATATCTATATGTAATTTGAAATTCAGTGTATTATCAATTTGTATTCCTAGATATTTTATGTTATCTGATTTGTCCAGAACAGGACAACAGCATGGAAGATTTTTGGGACAGGTTGGAATGTGAGATTTTATAAAAAGGTGGTGATGCTCAGACAGTCTATAGTTTTTTATTGAAAACGGAATGTATTTTGTTTTGGTCACATTGAGAGTTAGCTCGTTATGTAATAACTATGTTGAGACTACGTTAAAACCTGTCTGAGCATAAGAAAAAACACGTTCCCATGTGTCGGCATAGAACAATAAGGCAGTATCGTCTGCAAAAGTAACAACTTTGCCATTTTGAAGTTTGAGCTCACAGAGGTCATTAATGTAGGTCAAAAAGAGGGTAGGACCCAAATTACTGCCCTGTGGCACTCCATGTTGAACAAGAAGGTCGGAGCTACATTTGTCACCAATCCTGACTCTTTGATAAACCAAATAAATTATGACAGAACAATGATGTTGCTGGACGGACATTTAATTTCGTAGTTTAAATAAATTAGGTACCAATTGTTGTAAAAAAAATCAATGTTTAACGAATCATCCTAGTATTTACATCATGTTTGATTATGAACAACATTCAAAGCCTATCTAAAGCCTAAATCCTACTAATATTATAGAGCTGAAAGTTTGTGAGTATGTATGTATGTGTGTCCTGATATTCCCGCGGGAACGGGACTTACGCGGGAGAAACCGCGGGCGCATCTACTAAAGACTAAAAAAATATTTCAGTAAGAAAGGTACCTACCTAGAGAGAATTCGCCTAGAAACAATTTTGGTTCCTTACATTCCGTCACAAACTGCATCAGTAAGTCTGGCTGAAAGCACAAGTCGTGCGATGCCGTAATTATTTTTAAAAAAAATAAACTTAAAAAAACGTTGCTTGAAAACTTTAGAACAGATTTCTCACTAATAAAACCTAAATAAACGGCAAATTCTCGTGGAATATACCGTCAGAGGGCGGGGTTAAGTAATGTTCTAGATTAGGTGTTACTACGTGTCGCGATAACATATTAATATACAGAATTATTATAATAACAACAATTATTTAATGTACAACAACAACGACGTAGACTAATAATCATTTCGTATGAGTCTGTGAATATAAGCATTAAAAGGGGTGAGTTGTTACCCAAAGAGAATATAATCACTAGTTGGTACATAGGATGATTCGGTGAATATTAATTAATTATCTAGTCTGGTTTTACTTTCCAAAAGTTTATCCCTCTCCATTCAAAGAGATAAACTTATTTTTCACTGATGAAGATGTTAACTATTCGGTATATCTGTGGAAGAAGCTCGAAGCAAGAAGGTAGCTCTCTAGTAATAAATGATAGTAGACCCATTTGAATTTTCTGCGACCTATAAAGTGTCCCACTGGCTGGAGGTTGAATTAAAACAAAAGCCCTTCTTTCATTTCGACCAAACAAAATCTAATTTTGACTGCATTTGATAGAACTAATTTGGAACTAAATCTATCAGAGATAACAACCGTATAGTGGAGTGACTTGCCTAGTTTTAGAGTAGTCATGCCGTTCAAAGACCTGTTACTTGACCTAACGACTGCTATCAGAGATAACAATCGTGTAGTGGTGTGACTTGTCTAGTGTTAGAGTTTTCAGGTCACCCAACGACCTCTAACTTGACCTAACGACTGCTATCAGAGATAACAATTGTGTAGTGGTGTGACTTGTCTAGTGTTAGAGTTGTCAGGTCACCCAACGACCTCTAACTTGACCTAACGACTGCTATCAGAGATAACAATCGTGTTGTGGTGTGACTTGTCTAGTTTTAGAGTTGTCAGTTCGGCCCAAAGACCTCTAACTTGATCTAACGACTGCTATCAGAAATAACAACCGTATAGTGGTATGACTTGTCTAGTTTTAGAGTTGTGAGGTCGCCCAAACACCTCTAGCTCGATCTAACGACTGCTATCAGAGATAACAACCGTGTAGTGGTGTGACTTGTCTAATTTTAGAGTTGTCAGAACGCCCAAAGACCTATAATTTGACCTAACGACTGCTATCAGAGATAACAACCGTATAGTGGCGTGACTTGCCTAGTTTTAGAGTTGTCAGGTCGCCCAACGACCTTTAACTTGACCTAACGACTGCTATCAGAGATAACAATGACCAACTGCCCGAAGCACGAAGAATTAGGTACCTACCTATAGGTATCTTGTGTTACCAACAGCCTTTTCTTTGAGATGTTATTGAAATAATAAGTACCTAGTACCTACATACCTAACTATTTAGTGTTATGTTTAGGTATAATATAATTTTCTTGTTTAATAAACAATTTATTAAACATTTTATTGCTAGTAAATGAACGGGCTGTTTTCGAACCGGATCGTTGGAAAGGTTGAAGTTTATTGAGCTTGCTCTAGTTGGGTATTGCATAATGTTTTGTAAGATCTTTTCCCTCCCTGTTTCTTTTTTAATCCTAGGACCTATTTGTCGTCATGGCTTTTGTAAGTTGGGACCTTCGTCCTTTAGTGCGCTTTTATCTATAAAGTTTTGGGATGGGTCTATACAATACATAAAGTGACCATTTATTTTTATGCCAGAGCGGGACATCTGCGGAATAATAATTAAAAAGAAAAAGATATCGGATTGGAAGCTGTATAGAAATGTCCACTATTCCGAGGGGAGGGGGTGAGGGGGGTGCTATTTGCCTCCTGTCACTGTTAAAGCGTCGGAGTCTTGGCGGGAACTCCTTGAGGAGATGTGGTGCTAAATTTTCATTTTTGTGAAACCTAGTTCATATGCGTGCAAATTGTTTAATTTCGGGGGCATATTAATCAATTTAGTTTCGTGAAGGTGTACAAGTGGAATGAAAGTGAAAATCGGTGCAAAACATTGACTTAGTGTTGTCTCCAAGGCTCCGTGAATATTGTTTGTAAATGGCCGCCGCGTTTACAAATGATTCCCTAGACTTGACTTTAACTATGACGACTTGACTGTTTCGATGCAAATAACTTGCATAATAAATTTGAATACATGACACTGGCTAATTTCCTAATGGCCATAATCGGTTCACAACCGATAAGAAATAAAAAAAAAAAAAGCGTCGGCCGGCACATTTATCTTACCTCCATGGCCGGCACCTATAAACAAAGAAAAAAGTAAAAACGTCTGAAATAATGATCTTGTATTTTCTTTACTTCGTGACATTGGCATTTGGCATACCTACCTAATTTGTGATCACACAAAGCCCACAAGTGGTTATTTGTAAAAATAAACGGTAAAAATAATCAATAAATACAGCCTTTAACTTCCTACTAGCGTAACTGAGCGTAACTAGACAAAAAACAGAAATAAATAAAGTAAGTTGAAATTAACATTATTTCTTCGATTAACTACTTACATAGGTAGGTAGGTACATTCTAAATGTCGGCGACCTTCGCCAGGACAAAGAAACTAGTGTCTTTAACAAGTCACTTATCTTTTTATTGAATGAATAAAAAGGTAACTAATAATAGGACCAAATAAGAAAGACAACACAATAACATTCCATCGATGACGTGGGGACCGTGTTTGATTGATACTTAACTTTGTATCCATTGATTTTTCCTAAACTATTGGACGCCGGCACTGGTCTTTAGAGTCTAAGGAATGATTTATATTAGATCGTCAAACGGCCGAGCTTCGTTGCCCATTGCTCGGCGAGCAGTCGATCGGTCTGTTGCAACCGAGTGGCGGTGCCGGCGGCCGAGCAACAGTCAACGAAGCTCGAACCCGGCACAGCCGGTCGGCCGAGAAACGGTCTAATATAAATCATCTATAAGGCGCAACAATAATTGATGGTGATGACGGAGCACCTAAATGATAGATAAGTGAGTGACGCCGTGAGCCACAGTTATAAATTCTTTGACACTGAATAAGCGGTATTGTTACAAAGGGATTTCGCGACACGCCTACGTCGTCGTCTGTACTTAACAAAAAGCGTTCGTCATCATCCGGGCAATGTTTCCGGCTGCATCCCTCTCGGGAGCCAGGGCCCGCTATTTACTTTTAATTCTCCATATCGATCTTTAGCATCTTATGTAGTGAAGCCTTTTCATT
This sequence comes from Idaea dimidiata, assembly GCA_949358125.1. NCBI lineage: Eukaryota > Metazoa > Arthropoda > Insecta > Lepidoptera > Geometridae > Idaea > Idaea dimidiata. The sequence continues at coordinate 7,827,781 of OX442342.1, read as the reverse complement.
TGGCCTCTATGCCTCTGTACAGGGAAGGCATTATAGGGACTTTACCACAATCCACAGATTATATAAACATCAAATGATCCCTATCACCACTTTTACCAATGGGTATTTAGATAAGATAGACATAAATTCACCGTGCGAAGTCCATACATGTCATCCTTTTATCACAATAAAAGGATTCCGTTAAGGAAACGTTATTATCTTAGACTTAATTAGAACATTTATTGAAACTCTTGATATCGAGCAGACTTTGTCCTATATCATATTAAATATAAATTGAACACTAACATTTATATTCCTACAGCGAGTAAAGGGGAAAACTAAGAAATATTAAGCAAAAATAATTAATTAGTCCGTCTTATTTTTATAAAACAAGCATTAAGTACTTACCTAATCGCCAAGTCAGACGGTAGAGATTCGGCAGTCCCATCGGCCAAAAAGAAATTACTCTTTTTAACCTGCAATAAAACTAATTTTATTCTACCTTGAAAATGGAGTAGGGATGATTTATATTAGACCGTCACGGTCTAATATAAATGAGCCACTATTAGTGTTGCCGAAATATCGATAGTTTCACTATCGATGGTTTACATCGAAAATCATGTACCCTATCGATAGGCCTATCGATACTATCGATAGCATCGATACTATCGATAGCATGGTTTACAGTAATACTATCGATACTATCGATAGTATTGATAGTATTATATAATAAAAAGCAATATTATCGATAGTATTGATAGTATTATGCACTAAAAATAAACTAACTATTGATAGTATCGATAGTATCGATACTATCGATTAATCTATATTATCGATTTCTGCTTAAATTTCGATAGTATCAGTCATAGTGCGGTGTTCAAGTATCAGATAGAATAACCAATGCAAACCAAATAATGCTTGTCGACCTGGACTTAGACAAAACAACACTGAACTGTTGACAAAACAACACTGAACAAAACTTCACTGGCATTCTACCCACTGCAACTTATTAAGATGATTAATACTATTGAATTTTAGTCCACTATCGATGGTACGAAACAATCGACAGTATTGATACTATCGATAGTATCGAGTGCTCTCACGCAATACTATCGATAGTATCGATACTGTCGATAGTTTAGTTATTTTTAATGTATGATACTATCGATAGTATCGACAGAATTGATGGTAATCGATAGTATTAGTACACACCAAGCTATCGATAGTATCGATACCATCGATACTATCGATAGGCTATCGATACTATTGTTTTTTAATGAACTATCGATAGACTATCGATATGCTATCGATAGTCGACTATTGATCGGCAACACTGGCCACTATGTAAATAATGTACAAAATTGCACGTATTTTAGGAACGTAGGGTAATTAATTACTAATGATGACTATCCGGCTTATACCTAGATAGATCGGATCAATTGTTTCATGTCAACACAAAGTCGCGGAAACAGAAGAAAAATCTATCTTTTTAACATACATCGATTGTTTTCTAGCCATTACGACTCTTTCGCGCTATGAGAGCAATCGTTGTATGTCCAACGATTGCTAATAAAATATTGGCGTAAGAATCTTACCTATTTGGCCGTCGAAACGTGGGTATAACCGCAGGACAGTAATATATATGTAGGTTGTTAAAATATACAACAGGTAAAATGTTAAAATAAGATTCATTAATTGTTCCTTCGTTAAAATTTTATCTTTAATTAATGCAAGATTTTTCTGGATATAACACACTCAACTACGCGTCTCTGTTTTGTTTGAAACAGAGATATGTAAAAACTAATAGACTCATTGGTTTGAAAGAACATATTGTGTCAATTTTAAAACCTTTATGTAACGGTCTAGGCGATTATTTTTTAATTCTTATATATTTTGCCATTGCTGGATAAAGGTCTCCATCTCCCTCCATCCATGGCTAAATAGGCACGGGAAACCTAAATATTAAAAGAAAAACAAATTGCTCTGGAGGCCCGAGGCAGTATGATTCACGCAAGAAGCAGGACGTTTGGAGCCCGTCTAATTTCTTTAATAGTGGTACTAGTAGTGGTACTATACTACCAAGGGTTTCAATATTTTCGCGTCGTCTAATGCATGATACTACTTAAATCTAGATACAAATAAGTAAGCATGTAGGCACATCATACAAAACACAAGTGTCTTTACAAAGAATAGATTAGTAGATTGGTTTATTTGCACGATACCTACTTGAAAGGATATAATATAATATAATAAAGGAACATAAATAAAGGCAAAGTAAATACTTACACAAAATAAACAAAAATCTTGACAATTGACTTACAGGAATCATGATTTTATTGCTAATTTATCCAAACTGATACTTTAGGACACTTATAAATGAGTTTTATTTCAGGAAACCCATTTATCTCGAGTCCTATAGAGCGCAATTGTTTAATTAACTACCCCCTTACTTATAAATGATGATTAACAATTAATGACCAAGTTATGTGACGTTTGTCCCTGTCTGTCAATTTAGAAAATTCATGTCACAGTTAAAGACAAACGATACATAGTTCTGCAGATGTTTACCCGCTTTTTACCCGACTGCGCGACGCAAAGGAGGGTAATGTGCTTATCGGTATATGTATGGTTGTATGGATGTTTCTATGTGGCGATCTAGAGGCCAAACGCGTGGACCGATTTTGATGATTCTTAATCATCAAAATCATTAAAATCTTAATCTGGCGAGTGTTACTAAAGACATGACAGTAATCCAAATTAACTTTTGTCACAACCAGACGCCATATTGTCAAAATTAAAAAATCCAAAATCGTCAAAGTATGTCAAGATGTGTATCGTTGAATAGGTATTTAAAAATCAATGTTTTGGTTTGGTTTCTTTACCATTTTTCATTTTAAATAACAGTTTAGGAAATAGAACGGTTTAAAGTTAATTACCAATTAGGTATTCTTGCTTTTTATTACTAACGAACAAGTTTTTATTTTTGTTACGTAGTTATTTAAAGTAAAAATGACGAAGATTCTAAGGAAAGATCCCGCGATAAGCAAATAATTAATTGTAAGTACAGTTTAATTATAAGAGATTGTATTTTTTTAAACAAACAGATTACTTTTCTGTGTTGCCATGTAAGGCACTGGATATCAAAAGTTACGTGTGGTATTTAGTAACTAAACATAGATAAATTTAGATAAAACAAGAAACTGGTAACTTTTTTCGAAAACAAAGTCATACGATACGCCTGTTATTCAAGATTAATAATATTTTTATCATAACAAGTTGTTGCTGTGGGATTGGAAGTACCTATATTATGTAGGTATAGCTTATATACCTCCTTAGGTAGGTAGGAGGTAGGTAACCTACCTACTTATATCAAAACATAAAAATCTTGAGGCAATACTATTAGAAAAAGACAAACATTAAGGTTTATTTAATTAAACGAAAAATTCGTATCTTAACAAACTTACAGTCCCAGTGGGCCGATTCTGTAAAAACATAGCATGCGACAAGCAGGCGTAAAGCATGAGCATTGCAGAAGTCGATTTGTTGCAGGAGTCAAAATAATAGCTATTCTATAATTTCTTTAAATACTGATTGGCTGATTAACAATGGGAGCTCTTTAAATAGTAGCCCTTAATTTTGAAGGCTACTTAACTAATTAAGTAGTAATTAAATAAAATAACATTTACAGAATACGAATTAACGCACTTCTTCTGCACGTCGCCTGCAGTTCGCAGGCTTTCCTTACCGAATCAAGGCCCAGGGCTTTTATTCTCTAAAAACATAGCATGCGACAAACAGGCGGAATGCACGAGCATTGCAGAAGTCGATTTGTTGCAGGAGTAAAATTAATAGCTATTCTATAACTCCTTCAAATACTGATTGGCTGAGGAACAAGGGGAGCTATTTAAATAATTAAGTAGCCCTTTATTTTGAAGGCTACTTAACTAATTAAGTAGTAATTAAGTAAAATCACATTTACAGAATACGAATTAACGTACATCTTTCGCACGTCACCTGCATTCCGGCCGCATTCCGCATGCTATGTCCTTACCGAACGAGCCCCTGGCGTGACTTACCCGAATTACTTGTAAATTGACACGTGTGGATGGAAACTGTGTTTGTTGACAGTCGCCAGCGACCCTAATAATCTTAAATAATTTGCTAACAAGCCTGTTATCGCGATATGCAGCGATCATAGGTCATTATTCAATAACAACACACACCCCGGATACGACAACAGCCATGACTCCTTATCATTTGCAATAGTTATCTATATGTCGCAGGCAATTTGTATGATTCCGCCGTATACATACGGCGTCGGCAGTTTAAAAACGCTCGCAGTTATGTAATATGCCGAAGGCAAAATGTATATTGCCGTGTCATTATGTATTATGCCTCAACACTTGATTGACGATTCAAACGCCGTTTACATAATGCCGCGGCAAATTGAAGTATTTAGTTCTGTTTCTTACCGCGCACGTCGCTGTTGACCAAAACAAACAAAATGGCGTCGAGTAGTGATTATAGTGATATATTCCGGAAAAATTTATTGAAAATAGTGCAAATACTTCGCATTTAAGAGAATGTTCACAAAATAGTTGTGATTTTAAAAACATATACTATAGTGAATTAAAAAAGTTTTACGATTCTCAAACGGCAGCAATAAAAAAGCCGTGGACGAATGAAAAAGTTTTTGAGGTTATCCGGCACCTAAAAAATGCTAAGGTGTCCATAGAATCTGGTTCCCGGAGGACTCCTGCAGAATACTATTGGTCGAAAAAATATGAGGTAATGAGTATTGAATATGTGGACTACCTTATACTAAAAAAAGTTAGCCCTGACAGTCCAACGGTCCGTATAATACCGTTAGAAAAATATTACGACGTATTGTTAGATATTCATAGACGTTGCGGACATGGTGGTCGAGACAAAATTCAGTTTCAAATCAAGGATAGATTTATTATTGTGAGAAAAGCAATCGACTTATTCGTCTCATTGTGTCCTGTCTGTGAGTCCAAACGTAACATACCTACCAAATAAAGGTATCGTAGTTAAACCAATTATATCTCGAGATTTTAATGAGCGGGGTCAAGTCGATCTGATTGATCTACAGAAAGCACCAGATGGTGAGTTTAAATGGCTTCTTAACTACCAGGATCATGGCACTAAGTTTATACATCTCAGACCACTTTGTTCAAAAAAAGCAAGTGAAGTTGCCACCGAGTTGCTTAAAATATTTTCAGAATTTGGAGCTCCCTATATATTACAAAGTGACAACGGCAAAGAATTTACCGCCAAAGTAATTGAAGAAATGGTTAAAATGTGGCCGGAATGCAAAATAATACACGGTACTCCGCGACACCCGCAGACCCAGGGTAGTGTTGAACGGAGTAACCAGGATGTTGAGAACATGCTTCGTGCTTGCAAGATAACAATTCTACAAGATGGGCAATGGGCTGTTTCTTCATTTAGTATAGTAAAAATACATCTTTCCATAGAATTATAGGAAGATCACCATTTCGTGCTCTTTTTGGTTGCGAACCAAAATCTGGTCTACGAAGTTCTAACATTCCTTACGGCATTCTTAAGGATATCACAACTGAAGAACAGTTACAAGAAGTTTGTGATGGAAGACAAGACGATGTTCAAGTTATTATTTCAAATACAAATAACGAAAATGAACGTTGATGACAAATGAAGCACCTGTCATAGGCGAAGCTGCTTCCATCTCTATGTTGCCAGAGAGTAGAAATTCAGTTTTAAATAGCTCTATGGACGTGTATTCGAAAAATGTAACAGAGGAGACTCAAGACTATTCTGCACAAGTGACAAACAGTTCGGTTATCATACATTCTAACGAGTTAATTAAGTTGCATCTGCCAATTAAGGCCTTTATCAATACCACAAATACCAGTACTTTTATTCATCTAGGTGAGCCATCAAACGCAGATAGCAACCTTGCCCTACGAAACTCTATTGTGATGCATGGTTCAAATGAGGTTTCTACCCTTGAAATTGACTTGAGATGCGTTGTATGTAAAGATGGAACTAGTGGTGCCCACCAATGTTGTTCTTGTCTTAGACCAGTTCACACTATTTGCGGGGAAACAATTAGCGAGGAAGGTTACGGAGCAAGTGTTTTGTGTTTGATGTGTAAACGAGAAGAGGATATACAATCAGAGAGGAACAAATCACATCAAGGTGTAAAAAGAGCGGCGGAAAAAATGATTACTGATACGGCTAAGAAACTTCCAGCTCTAGATATAGGAGATAGCGTATTTCTCAATGTCCCAAAAGTTGATAGAGGTCCCATAGATGCCAAAAATATATCGGGAAAAGTATTGGATATGAGACACGGCGTTTACCAAATTGGCACAAGTAATGGGATTATCAAAAACTGGTTTAACCGACAAGAATTACAAATATCGTCGAAGAAATACCTTGAAGAATTCCCTCTAAATTTAATATCCTTAAGAGAAGCTGTTTCTAAGGAGTCTTTATTTGGCGGACAGGGCTTTAGCAAATGCTTGTGCAAGCCGGCTAAAAGACAGTGCCAAAGTAACCGATGCGCATGTTTTAAAAAGAATGTTCTGTGTGGGTCCAAATGTCACTCTAGTTTGACATGTGCAAATAAATAATTCTTGATTTCTCTATTACTAAACACCCACCTATTCCTTTTAATAATATTTTAGTTGCTTTGAATATTATTTGTAATTGATTAGGTAGTATTGTGAAATATCCATAAATTTCTTTGAAATCCTTTCCTATGGATTTCGTCACGCATATAGAAGCAGAATATAAAAAAAAAGATAGGTTGATTTAAATCAGGGTACAAATCGTTTTTTTTAGTCTTTATTTGATAATGACATGTTATCCTAAAAAAAAATATTTTTGCTAAGAGTATCTATGTTTTTGTTACATAAATATTTAAACTAAGTACTATAAGAGAACTAAAGCGCATACGTTAGTTTTAATAAACGTAAAATAATATAGTAAATCTTCATTAATACCTGTTGCTGAAATAAAGTCTGATTTGTCCAAACTGTGTTTTATCATGGTCACTCTAAAACTACAACCAGCGTCGAAATTATAACAATTGAACGAGTTATCATTTTGCCTTCGGCATATTACATAACTGCGAGCGTTTTTAAACTGCCGACGCCATATGTAAACGGCGGAATCATACAAATTGCCTGCGACATATATACCACGTATTATATATGTATCTACATATTGTTATACCTAATAAAGGTATATAGATACATACTTAGGTAACTAGATTTATCCAGATCTCATAAAAGCTTGGACGAAACAGTTATACGTTATTATATTGTATTTCTTTGTTTGACAATTGTAAAATTTTAAAAGAATCATTTCTAATGGAGGGAGGATGAGTCCTAGAGGAATATTACGAAACGTAACATCCGAAACTTTAGCCGAAACTTCGGACCCGACCAAACGTCAGTAGGTATGTAGTTATAGTCCGTTCTAGACCAATAATTACGATATGTTCAAGACCGAAAAACATAGAATATATTGAGAATTATTAGTCCAGAACGAACAACAACTACCTACTGACGTTTGGTTGGGTCCGAAGTTTCGGAAGTTACGTTACGTAATAGCCCTCCAGTATCTATTAATTACCGTGGGCCCAGCGTTGACCACTACCTAGGTATATATAATAATTAATAGAGATTTTTACTATTAGAGCGCCTTTGAGTCATAGTCCCAGTTTTAAAGGGCCATTCCAATCAAATTGGCTAAAATACTCACATTGGGCCCATAACGATATCCCACTATTAATTATTGCAAATGTGGAAGTTTAAATGTTTGTCCGCCTATCACGCCAAATGGCTACAACGATTTGGCTGAAATATGGCACACAAGTAATGTGGACTTGGAATTATATGAGGATACATTTTATCTTAGTATTTCCACAGGAACAGGAAATACCCACCCGACCGCGGGGAAAAACAGTCTTGTTTATAAAAATATCGTATTTGGAATGTTAGGTATTATATTCGGTTCACTAGAGGTATACTGACTATGACACTTTTACTTGGTCCAACCTTGGTCTTTATGAGGGGTTCACGAGGGGGACTTATTTTAATGTAAAATATTTGTTATTTGAGTCCCTAAGCACTAACATTTTTAGACCACTCTAGCCTATGGGACAGGTGCCTACTTCACAAACAAGTCTTAAACGATACATAATATCATGCGCCTGACCCTCTAATCTGACGCAATAAGACCCTGAGCTTTCCTACTTACTTGCCTGATGAAACCACTCACAACATTGCCAAGCCCATGTTTTGGTTAGAAATTTTCAAACATATCCACGATAACAAGCTTTACAAAGTACCTACAAGTACTTACTAAGCTATTTTGATTAATAAATAGGCATCAAATTGTAGCGAATGCAATAATACATTTGTTATTTTACGCAATATAAGCAACGTCATGTGTTATTTTAAAATTAGCGAGCGACGTAGCGTGTACCGACACACCCGCAGCGTCGACCAATCAGAGCGCGCCGTGCGCACACTCCTCCAAGCTATAAGATGCGCGCGCGCAAGTTTTAGGACACTCTAACTCAGTGAGCCCGTTATATCACAGGTCCCTTATTAAATGGGTGATAGATTAAATATAATAGGATATTATAGGTGGTTGATATTCCTGTTCAGTTTCAGTAATTTTGACAAAGTATAGATTTAGATTTTTTTAATTTTTTAAGTATTATTTTTCAATTCAAAAGTATTTTAATCATGTTGCACTTCAAAACTGTACCTGAAACCTACGTGAGGAAGGCTGCACAGTAAGTTTTCATTTTATTTTAATTTTTTTATTTCATTTCGTTTGTTTTATTAAATAAATGTGATCGAATTATTTAACTACAAACTTGCACATTACATTTTTGATAATAATTATGGAAGATTGTGTCTCAATCTAGGGCTAAAGTGTACCTAAGCTCTAGACTCTAGACTGCGCAATTTTAAAATCAACATATTAAAATGTTTTAAAGTATACATTTAATTGAAAAGGCAATTTTCATTAAAAATATATTGTATATATATATATTTATATATATATATTTATTTTTTATATATTTTTTTATTTTTTTTACACACAGCGCAATCTAGCCCCAAACTAAGCACTAGGCTTGTACTATGGGTACTAGAGACGACTTTCAAATATATAAATTTGTCACCTCTCTACTCAAAAGACTTGAAAACTTTTTGTTAAAGCAAACGTATGTAGGTAACTCTTTCCAGTTTTAATTATGTCTAAGTACATTAACTAAGTAATTTAATTACAATCGTGGTCATCTAATTAGAAACGAAATGGTTCTAAGAAAGATTTAATTTTCTATAAACTTGCATGTACCTATAATAGTTCTGTCCCTAATTAACTGTTCCCTTTGTAATTTAATTACATTTTTATTGTGTTAATACTTAATAGTTTACAATCACTTAGTATATTCCACTCATTATATTATTAAGAATATATCTATGTTTCATGTTATACTATGGGTACTTAGGCTCGTTTGAACCCAGAGACGCGAGTTCGAGCCTCGTCGCGAATTTGTTTTTGAAGATGTATTTTTCTGAAAAAATATATCGTCTATAGTATGTTTATAGTAGATAAGCCAAGAGCGTTAATAAATCAAATTACGAAATATTCTTCTTAATTATTTCACAAAACACTTAACTACTCACCAATTCGCCATGGTGGTTAATTTAGTCCTTCCACGTAAAGACGCAAATTAGTTGAACCTTAAGGAAAGGAACGTGCCTTTTAAAATAAGTATCTAACAGAATACTCTTCTACAGTTATTTAACTCCCAAAAGATAAAATAGGAGAAAACACTAAACCGATTCTTCATCTGAAAGTTTATGTGTGTTGTTAAATCGAAGAAAAAAATAACAATTTAATAAATCTTAAATAACCAAAAACAAAAAAATAATTTATGTGTACATCACACAGCGCTATCTAGCCCCATAGTAAGGTACTAAGCTTGTGTTATGGTGGGTAATTAATTTTTACGTTTCGCCATTTTTCGATAATTATTATTGAACAGTTATTGTACTAAAATATACAGCGTGTTCCGACGATGACCATTTAAGCCGAAAGGGTGTTGTTCTAAACGTCTAGTCGACTAACTTTCGATCGACTACTTTTAAAAAGTCTTAACTTTTTTTTCGAAATTTTTGAGTTATAATTTGACTAAAAAAGCTGTTTTTGAAAATAAAGGTAATTAAAATTTTAATTGTAGTTGTGCAAACTGAATAAGAGAAAAAAATAAGGTCAATGACCTCTAACTCTAAGAAAAAGCTGATTTTCAAGTAAACTTTTAACATAAATTTTTTCGAATACTACTTCGAATTTTCAAAAGTTGTAGAACAAAAGTTGTTCGCCTAGACGTCTAGAACAACACACTTTCGGCTTAAATGGTCATCGTCGGAACACGCTGTATGTATAGTATATTCTGTCTACAACTGATATTGAAACTATACATTTTTCTTTCTGTGTGAAAACTGAAGTCATTCATTCATTAATTATACAGGGATAGTCAGGAGTTACTTTCGCATCTAGTATATTATGTGGTGTTCGTAATTATCCATGTTTAAATTTTATGTTTGTTTGTTTGAACAGATGTGCGCAGGTCGCACTAGGCTGCAGCCGGGCAGCGCACCAGGCGGCTGTCCGAGGAGCCACCAAGCCCAGCCCTCAACTTGCGGCACTTACACCTAAGGTAAATTACCTAGCTAAGCTGAGTTTGTGTAGGTACCAACCGAAAGAAAACCTTCAAACCACACACTTTTTGCCTTGAATAACTTCAAACTATACCTACCTCTAAACCGTCACAAAACAAAGTTATTGGCGACCTTTACATTTATGTTTATGTATTAATATCGCCAATAATTCAGTTGTATGACGGTTTAGAGGCATGGTCTAAAGACAAAAAATGTGTGGTTTGCGGGTTCTTTCGAGTGGCTGAGGATTTATTCCGCAACATGGTGAGTTTCGAAGACTTCAAAACTGAGCCCTTAGTATGAGTTTTGATAGTTTATCGTCACGATGAAACTGGCAGTTTACTTCCATACATTATTTTAGTTCATAATCGTTACCGGGGCGCTGATGGAAAATGTATGAAGTAAACTGCCAGTTACATCAAGACGATAAACTATCAAAACTCATACTAAGGGCTCTGCTGCTTTCAGAAAACAGGCATGTTTGCATACTATCAATTTCTTTCTACTAAGTATAAATAAATGAATATTAAAACAGCGCAATCTAACTCCAAACTAAGCACTAGGCTTGTATTATTAGTACTAGGATATTAAACCCACGTCGTTCGTTCAAAGGTTCGTGCGTTCGTGGAGCGCAGTGCTGCCCTCTGCCAGCCGGACCACGTCCATGTCTGCGATGGCTCCGAAGCCGAGGCCTCTGCGCTGCTTCAGCTGATGCAGCATCAGGGAACCCTCAAACGACTCTCCAAGTACAACAACTGGTAAGAGAATTACGTTTAAGAAAGAATAAGAAAAAAAGGTATAAAATCCTAAATAAGTACTAAACTCCATATCTTTAATTTTTTTTTAAATAAATTCTGTGTACATCATACAGCGCTATCTAGCCCCATAGTAAGCTACAAAGCTTGTGTTCTGGTAATCAATTGATGCGTATGGTAATCGGTAATCAATTTATATGTGAATTGATAATCTATCAATTTATCTATTCCCATATTTTATACTATATTCCTCGAGTTTTCGTACTTTCCCGTTGGGATTGATTAAGTGATTAGTGGAATTCAAAAAATGAATTAAACTTCATAAAAAAATCAAAACCACAATGTTTGTCCTTTCTCAGCTGGCTAGCCCGCACCGACCCTGCTGACGTAGCAAGAGTCGAGTCTCGTACCTTCATCTGTTCGGAACACGAGAGGGATGTGGTGCCAGTGGCGAGAGCTGGTCAGAAGTCCGCTCTCGGGAACTATATATCTTCGAATGATTATGAGAAGGCAGTTGCTGATCGCTTCCCAGGATGTATGAGAGGTAAGAGCTTTGGACACGTATGAAGATTGATCTTACTAATCGGAAACCGGGAAATCATGGGAGGACTATTGTTCATGCAATTGTCCTTGTTAGAAAATCTACTAGAATGTCTTGAGCAATAAATATGTGACGTTAACTGTAAAGTAACACCACCAGATTCAGTCAATAAATGTAAAACTGTTCTGATAGAAAATTTTAGGGAATGAGTTCTTAAATTGTTATATTTTCCTAATAACAATAAATGCTTCCCTCTAGGTCGTACTATGTACGTGATCCCGTTCTCGATGGGTCCCGTGGGATCCCCGCTCTCCAAGATCGGGGTCGAAGTCACGGACTCGCCTTACGTCGTCTACTCCATGCGTGTTATGACCAGAATAGGTAAGTTTACTAGAATTTAACAGTCCAGCACAGTCAATTTGCTCCGATAAACAATTTCGTTGAAATAGAGTCGCCCCCTTGACTGGTAAATCACGTCCACGCTATTTTAATGGAATACTACAGTATTACAAATTTTACAAATAACATCTTAAAATGCTCTCAAAATAATTGCACGTAGGTTACGTACTTTTTTGGCGTGTTCTAAAGTGACCCCTATTCTCCAGGTGCCCGTGTGCTAGACGCCCTCCGCCAAGACGAGCAGTTCGTCCGCTGTCTCCACGCGGTGGGAGCTGGTGGAACTCCTGGCTGGCCGTGTGACCCTCCCCAGACCATCATCCTACACCGACCTGCTGACAACGAGATCATCAGCTATGGTAAGTTTCACCGACCTCAGGTTTCAAAAAGCATCGGTATGATGCCGAAGATCGGAAATGTATCTCCGTCTCGCTCAGGGCGAGTCAAAATGACAGCGACAGGCAACGCCATTTCCATCATTGGTTTCGGATCTGGGGCTGTATTACCCCCACTGGCTTTACCAACTATGGTAAATATCTGTTTTGGGTGTATAATAGGGTTAGGGAGCGAATCATCTACTTCTCAATCGGGACCAGATACCGCGTATCTTCCATCGGCATCGAAATCCGCACTGCGCAAAGGAATAACCTCAGCGTGGATTTGCCTTTATTTGAAGCCATTGAATGCGAGATCTCTTGAGCTGCCGGTTTCAATGACAGTTCAACTGTGACTATTATTATGGAGTAATCTGTGGCAATGTTTAATAAACAAGTTTTTGTAAAGTTGCCGGTGATATTTGTAGACTATAATTTTTTTTAACACATATTTCTGAAGAAACACTAAAAATGGCATAACTCTTAGGGACCTCTGTGCCACTTTGTTAGTGTCTATACTCTAGATCCAGCAGTTGTATTTTACTGGGTAAATTAGGTAAACATTTGCGTTTTACTGATGTTTGTATATATTTTGTCAACAGGTAGTGGATATGGCGGTAACAGCTTGCTTGGCAAGAAATGCTTCGCCTTACGACTTGGTTCTGTCATTGCGCGCCGCGAGGGATGGTTGGCTGAACATATGCTGGTAAATAAATGTTACATACCTTTATTTTAACTGTGTATAGGAAACTTTAGCCAATATTTAATGTCGCCAATAACTCTATTGTGTGACGGTTTAGAGGCATGGTCTGAAGGCAAAAAATGTGTGGTTTGGCTAGTTCTTCCGAGGGGTTTTATTCCGCGATATGGCAATTTTCGATGCCTTCGGACAATTTTCAATCATAGCCTTTATAACTTTGTTCCGTGACGGTTTAGAGGCATAGTTGGAATTAGGCTTCCGATAAGAAATAGTTTTTCGAAATTCTGGAACTGTGTCATTATCATTACATAGGAAATACATAATATTATTTTCAATTTCCCAGATCGTCGGTATAACCGACCCTAGCGGCCGCAAGCGCTACATCGCAGCCGCGTTCCCCTCCGCCTGCGGGAAGACCAACCTCGCGATGATGACCCCCACTCTCCCGGGGTACAAGGTGGAGTGTGTCGGTGACGACATCGCCTGGATGAAGTTCGATAGTCAAGGGGTGTTGAGAGCTATCAATCCGGAGAACGGGTTCTTTGGAGTTGCACCAGGTTGGTATCCTACTAATATCATAAATGTGAAACATTCAAAAATACAAGCGCCCGACCCGTCTCATGACTGAACCTCACTTGCTTTGCTCTTTCGGTCAATTATCACCTTTTCCCTTCCCCTAGGCACGTCAGCAGCAACTAACCCCATAGCAATGGCGACCGTCTTCCAAAACACGGTGTTTACAAACGTTGCTGAGACGTCTGATGGTGGAGTGTGGTGGGAAGGTATGGGCACTGCGCCGGCGGGACTCACCGACTGGAAGGGACAACCCTGGGATACCAGTGCTAAGACTCCGGCCGCTCATCCTAACTCTAGGTAAGGAATTGGAGGTTCCGTTTCACGGACAATTTTGACCGATTTTATATCTTCGTAAAATAGAGGCTGCTGAGGTACAAAATAAAGAATTTCATAACAGTGATGCAAAGGGCGTGGGTTTAAATTTCACTATATAGAGTTATGCTAAAACATCTTTTTAAATCCACTATCGTTTGTCGTTTTTGTTTTGTGAATTAGATAAAAATGATTTTGGAATGAAATGAAATGATTATTATATCATCATTAAATATCAGCATTGTGAAAACCGAAGATTCGCGGTTCAGACAACACCAATAGACATCATTGAGTTACTTTTTAATGTAAGCAAATCGTAATGACATTCATAGACCTGTGCAATAAACTTCATATTATGCGATTCAGGTTTTCATTTTACTAGCGCCATGTTTATCTTTGATTTTAAGCTTTAACTTAACAGATTCTAATTTCGAAACTTTTTCCAGATTCTGTACTCCAGCCAGCCAGTGTCCAATAATCGACAGCAAATGGGAGTCGTCTGAAGGAGTCCCTATATCTGCTATCCTGCTCGGAGGACGGAGGCCTGAGGGAGTTCCTCTAGTGGTGGAGTCACGGGACTGGAAGCACGGAGTGTTCATGGGGGCTTCGATGCGGTCTGAAGCTACCGCTGCCGCTGAGCATAGCGTGAGTTTTGTTTAGTAACTTGTTAATTATTTCGTAATTTATTAAGAAATATGCCATTTAAGCTTTTAGTACCTACTCTCACCCAAAGATAGAAAGACGGCAACTTTGACTGGAACAGATATACTTCGCTCGCTACGCTCGCTCGGTCAAAAATTTGGCCAGACTTGACGCTACGCTCGCTGTCAATTAACTTGTATCCTCTTCCGTTCCAGGGTAAAGTAATAATGCACGATCCGTTCGCAATGCGTCCGTTCTTCGGTTACAACTTCGGCGAGTACCTCCAACACTGGCTGTCCATGCCGCAGGAGGGACGCAAGATGCCCAAGATATTCCACGTCAACTGGTTCAGGAAAGATGAACAGGTAAGATGGTCCCTATTTCTCCACAAAATTTTCCCAATTCCCTGTAAGTTCAGGTCACGTAGGTCAGTTCAAGTTGTGAATCTTGAATTTTGGGAAAATAACTTTTCGTTTAAGCTCTTACTTTCTTTTCCCTATATCCTCCCTAACGCAAACTTTCCGCCTTTTTTGGATTTTATCTTGTATTACGAAGTTTAGGACTATTGTTGATCTCATTCAACAACTTCATATTTTCTTCCGTCAGGGCAAATTCCTCTGGCCAGGATTCGGTGAAAACTCCCGCGTACTAGACTGGATATTGCGCCGCTGTGACGACGAACCTTGCTACCAGGAGTCACCTTTGGGCAACATCCCTTCAGAAACCGGCCTCAACACAGAAAAGTTGGACAAAATTAACATGAAGAGTCTCTTCAGTGTGCCCAGAGAGTTCTGGATGCAAGAAGTAAGTTTGACATTGAAAATAATAATTAAATCTAAAGCTTATGAATTCATCCTGATCCTGACTGACATTTAAACAATAATAGTCTGCATTTACAAACCTTTTCGCAATAATTATTCTATGATTTACAATAGTCAATAACATATTATGGAAAAAAATGTCCTATAGCATTCAGAAACATATTTTTTTACAATGGGAAAACACTATTCTGCACACATTCGTGAGTGTAACGGCTAGGGCGTGACGTCACGGGTTTTTTACGTCACTGACGTAACAACCCGTCTAATTTTAAGGTTTCCAGATGTTCATTAAATAATTGAACTAATTCAAAGAAAAAACAGTGTCAAACACGGAAGCACGTTACCAACGAATGATCCCATGGGATGGGGAATAGGGATGCAATAAATTGTCGCCATCGTATTGCTTTCTTAGGCATCTAAAATTGTTTGAAACTATTT
This sequence comes from Idaea dimidiata, assembly GCA_949358125.1. Lineage (NCBI taxonomy): Eukaryota > Metazoa > Arthropoda > Insecta > Lepidoptera > Geometridae > Idaea > Idaea dimidiata. Next base: position 7,811,493 of record OX442342.1, on the reverse strand, counting down.
GATAGTCATAAACACGTGAAACTAATTTGCTCTTTATTGCTAGCAGAATGTCCATATTTAAGAAACTGAACTGAACTTTTCAAAATTTCACCTCATAATATTAGTATTAAACGATTATAGAGATATTCTGACAAATTACAATATTATTCCGGCATTTACAGTCCCTATAATAAATAATTGTAATGTTAGTGTATGATAAATAATATATATTCCCGTTTGTCACCAGGCTAACGCTATCGAAAAGTATTTCCAAGATGAAGTGGGAGAAGATCTACCTCGCGAAATGTGGGAGGAACTGGACAAGCTCAGGAGCAACATCAAACAATCGTAAACCAAAGACAAATAGACTAGGTTCTGGCGGAAATAAAAAGAAAAAAGTAGTTTCAACAACATTGAGCCATATTAATAAAGGTGGAGTATGGGAGTAATTTTACTTTTTCTACCTGTCTTTCAACTTCGAAAGTTCTTGTCGCAGAAAAAGTCAAAGCATGTTCTCGCTACTTTACCTTACTCCACAATTATTAATAAGGCTAATTAGGTGTTAGAGATCACTTAATAATTGCCACTTAAAATAATAAACAAAACCTGCACCGGCCTAAGGAAGCGGACTTGTCCGCGTTCCTATATGTGCAGCCACTAAGGAAGGAAGGAACAAATCTTCCTTAGTGACCGACTAAGAAAGATTTGTTCCACTATCGTCTTCCTTTTTCTAAATGAGTATGCTACATTCTAGACCATATCATCAGCATCACTTACCATTAGGTGAGATTGAATTTAAACACTCGTTTAACGTGTTTAAAAATATCTATAGTTTTACAACTGTAGAATTATTAGTAGGTTGCTAGTTTTTATTAAAGAAAACATCAAAGTTTAAAAATAAAATAGTCTGGAAAAGTAGATTTACTTAACTTATGTTTTTAAAGTAGGGTTTTTTTAGTATTTTGGTCGAAGCAGTTTCGATAATATTTTGATGTAAGTTTTAATTTGAGAATCAAATCAGAAATCTTATAAGATGATACAAAAAAGTGCCTGAAGCAGATTTAAATAAAGTTCTAATTCAATTATAAAGTGTGATATGCGATATGAACGAGGTAAAATTATTTATTAAGTAGGTATATTTTTGCCGTGAAAAATTAGGTATTGTAATTCCGACTTCATGAGACGTGGGTACCAATTTAATAACTATTAAATGCCTCAACTGTCCCCCTCAGCTTCGTTAAATTTTTCTCGTAAACGGTTAAAAATATTTTTGTAAAATTTCGTTAAATAGAAAATAAAATCATGTATGGGCCTTGGTATAGTCGGCGATAGACATCTTTTTTTCACTATCTTGTGTGAAATATTTTATGTTCCGCGACAAAGCGTCGATTTTCAAGGCCGTCGAATGATTTTCAATGTTAGCCCCTAAATAACTTTGTTCCGTGAGGTTTAGAGGCATAGTGTTTGGTTTGATGTCTTCCTTCGATTGGTAAACGAATCCAACCGCGACATGACATTTTATACTTTTTTTAAACAGTTTTCTTTTAAAACTTTATAGACCCATATCTCCGCAACGAGTCTGTTTATTTGAATCTTCTTTATTTAAAAATATAATAGGTTTTATTGTGCGCCAAGATGTTAAAAAAAGATGTCTACCGTTGACTAGACGTAATTCAGCTGAATCGTTGAGATAATTTATTAACTAAATAATGAATTCAAATCTTGTTGCCGTGGGGTGGATAATAAGGGCGCCACATTAAAAAGCCAATAAATTAATTGATCATGGTTTTTAATGACCGGTGCCTTATTTTTATTACAATGAGGAAAAGTCAAAATTATTAGTTCCGTTACGCTTCGATAGGTGTAAGCACGATGTAGCAGGTAATATTTTCAAACGTCGTCGGCGATATTGGCAAATTTTGGTTTTGTTAATGTATCATTGTGCCAAAATTATAATATGTCAAAATTTGATTACGATAAATTTTCAATGTTGATATTAATTGTCCTCCAAAGTTTTTTGTTTTGGAATTTTTTTTTAATTAAAATAATATGTATCACTATTGTCTCACTGTCAAATAAATAAAAGATATTGATTAAGATAAGATTATTGATTAAAAAAATGATTTGATAGTTATTTAAAGACCTCTTGACCAGAGACAATGTAGAATTAGAAATCCAGTGCCACCTATCGAGCAATTCAGAACTAAACTTTAGAAAAAAAGATAGTTTCCCTCAATGATCTACTTTGACATTTATCTTCTGTTGAGAAAAATATATTATTACTAAGGCTGTGTTATTAATTTTAAGTAACTATAAATATTAATGTTAGATTTTATGTATAAAAATAATATTGTAAAAATGTATGTATTGTAAGAATAATAATTAAATTACATAATATGTATAAATAACTATAGGAAATTAATGAAATAAATGAATTTAAAAGTAATTTGAAACTTTTTTAATTAAAAGATAGTAATCAGAAAATGCTTTTTAAAATGTGGTCTCCCAGACATATTTATACGATATGTTTTTTTTATATGGAATCAATTATTTGTTAATTTTGGAAATAAAGATATCCTATCCTACTAATATCATAAAGTTGGTGGGTATGAGTGTAGTGTATGTATGTATGTGTGTGAGTGTGTTTGTTGCTCAATCACGTAAAACCTACTGAACTGATTGCGATGAAACTTGTAATATAGGTAGCTGGATACCGGGAATAACACATAGGCTAATTTTTATCACGATAATCCCGCGGGAACGGAACTTACGCGGGTGAAACCGCGGGGCGCAGCTAGTATGATTAATACATTTTAGTTACCTATTCCTATTAAGCATTTTACTTTTTAGACATTCATTATAGACATTTATCTACAAAAAAAGCTTTTTAAATGACTCACAACATTTCCAATCATAGAAAAAAATATAATATACTTATCAGAACGTCATCTAATCTTAATCTTGCCACGGATTGTGTTGTGAATGACCTAAGCTTAGTTGTATTATAATTATTTCATATGCTTAGCTGAGAACACTCTAACGCCATCTAATGTCGACGCACGCGCATATTTCGTTAACAAAGCTTTCACGTTTAACTTCTCAGTCGCGTAACATCTGAAACAAAAACCAAATATTAATTCATCGTGTCACGTGCATTTCTGTGTCGCGCGACATAAAGTTTATTCTACTTCTATCACCTAGGCACCTGGTTGACATTTTAGTGTCGTCATATTACCTCGGAATCATTTCACACATGTGATATCACCCAGGCCAGGTGAACAAAGGCGACTTTGTTCTTTCGTCAAAGGTCCACACTTTCAAATTAAAAGGCAACTTAATATTTACTTAATTAGGCCCACCAAAAACCAAGAATATGTTGCATATGGGTTATTGACCAAATTATTAATGAGGGCATCACATAATGCACATAAAACACACATGTTATGTATGTTTTATGTGGGTGATATAGGCCCACAAGACGAAAAAACAAAGTCTCCTTTGACCACCTGGGTGAATCAATTCCGAGGTGAGCATAGGACACCGCGTCTATGTCGACTTGTTTCACCTGGGTGAAATGATTCGGAGGTGTTATGAAAACACTAAAATGTCTACTTCTATCACCTGGATATCACCTGAGTGATAGAAGTCGAATAAACCCGACATAATGACACGAGTTCGAACGCCGTCATGAGACTTACTCAATATAAGGTGATATTTGTTCTAGACTCCACTTCTGCTTTGTCTGGAAGAGTAGCTTGAACCGATCGTTGATGTCTTCAGGGAGGTCACTCTCTGAGAACCCCCACACCACTTGAGGAGTGCTCGTTTTGTCCGTAAGAGCTATGCCCGATAGAAACGATTCCTGGGAATATTGAATTTGTATATGTTACAGTATATTATATGTTATTTAATACACTCATATCCAATTATACAATTATTAAAAGGCACAAAGAAATACAATAACACTACATCATATTTAATACTAAGTTAAAATCAGTTCCAGATCCCAATTTCGTGAGGTGAGAAAGTTAAAGGCAAGAGCAAGCGATTCGAGCTCTTGGTCGCTTCGCTCGCTTGGTCAGGTTTATTTCCTCGACGTTATTTTTTTAAACCCAAAATATTACATTTTTGGTCGATGTTTAGGAAATGTATAGAATTCCTAGTAAATTTCTGTAAATTTATTTATTTCACACATTTCCGGGCGATTTTAGGAATCGTATACATTTCCTACGAATTGTATACAATGACGGGATTACGTACATTTCCTGTGACAAATAGTACCTAGCATTTTAAAAACCATTATTATAGTAAATCTGCTGACTTAGACTTCCTAAGTACGTCAATCACATTAGTTCATGATCCAAACGTAATCCAGTGTAGCCACTAAACAAAGACTGGTCTATAAGGCATTAAAGCCAAAGGAAGTGAAGGAAGCATAGGAAAGTGAAGCTAAAGACTAAAAAAGTCTTTACGGGTTAAGATTGGCGGAACGATTAGACCAGTGAATTGGAGAAACATTTCGTATTCTTCGGAATCAGTTCAATGGTTAATAATAAATTATAGTTTATTTTCAAACGTTTTTGAAGCGCGGTTTAGGATAGATATATTTCTTACACCAGTGACCATCCCATCAGGCACTGAATCCTTCCAAGCCTGAAGGAACTCCGTCAGATTGAATTTCCCCGCGCTTTTCAGAAGTACCCTCGCCAAAAACTTGCAGACTTTGTCTTGTTTATATTCATAGAGTTGCACACAATTCTCAATAACAGTTTTCTCAGTATAAAAATCAAACATTGCATCCAAAATTGGCAAAGGAACTAACTCTTTCAGGCTTTCTATAGTAATTTCTTTGGAAATTCTGTTCAGAGTCCAAGAATTTTCCTCAATAAGATCCAACATATACGATAGAACACGAAATTCGTAATCAAATTCTAAAATTCTATACCAATCATCAATTTTGATTGCCTGGATTTTTACTAATTCCTCGTCAAGTTCTTTCGTAGACGCTTGTACTTTATCAAAAATGGCTTCATAAGTCAGCAAACTAGACTTATCAACAACATATTCTAACTCAGGGCCTTGGTATTTTGAATTTTCTAGTAGCTTTTTGAGTTTAGATAGCCTAGGTTTGCAAGGTTTTAGTTCGTAATAAGTGAAAAATGTGTTTACGATATCTTTATTTTCAATCTTTCTTGGAGGTCTGTTATCGTCAGAATCGGTAGATTTGTTTAGACTTGTATTTGATTTATCGAAGGAACTATCTGAGTCTATCGAATTGTTTTGTATAGTTTCGTCGAGGCCAGTTTCGGCGGCAAAAAGCAAGTCTGGTATAAGGAGTAAGCTGTTAGAAGTTTCTGCTTCTTTGACGTCGTAGGTTTTGGTTTTAGTGCATAGCACTACGTTTTCTTCTGGATCGCCTGTAAACAACAAAATGTAACACTTAAGGTCGAACTACTTAGTATTACTAATATGGTATTCTGTTACCATAATCAGGATTTGTATCTATCTTAAAGAATGCGCAGCTGTAAAACCAAATTACTTATAATAATCGAACTATAATAATTCGAACTATGTACTTAGTAGTACTAATATGGTATTCTGTGACCATAATCAGAATTTGTAACAATCCTAAAGAATGCAGCTGTAAAACCAAATTATTGATGATAATTTCGGCGAAAACAGAAAATATTTTATCACATTATGATGTCCTAAATTACACCTTTCAGAGATATATTCCTACGTACAAGTTCTTTGACTTTCCTTGTGTTTTTTTATTTTCTATTCCCTTTTTATAATGTTGTTTTTTCCTTTGTGTGCCGTGTTTAGGTTCTCAATAAATGTTTTCCATTCTCTTATACAAGGTGTAACAGGTAAGCCCTTTTAAGCCGAAAGGGGGTTGTTCTAGACGTCTAGGCGAACAACTTTTGTTCTGCAACTTTTGTAGATTCGAAGTAGTTTTCGAAAATTATAAGTTTAAAGTTTACTTGAAAATCAGCCGTTTTTCAGAGTTCGAGGTCATTGAACTTATCTTGTCCTTTCATTTAGTTTAGTCGACAACAATCGAAACTACAATTACCTTTATTTTCAAAAACAGCTGTTTTTTCAGTGAACTATAACTTCAAAATATTAAAAAAAAGGTTCGAATTTTCAAAAGTCGTAGAACAAAAGTGGTTCGCCTAGATGTCTAGAACAACCCCCTTTCGGCTTAAAAGGGCATGCCCGTTACATCTTGTATATGGATGAATGAAGTTTAAAAATATTATTTTCCAAAGTTATGTAAAACTCTATGCTGCGAAATAATTCGACAATACCAGCTGATAGAAGACATCAAACTATACAATGTTTGCCTTCTCGCCATTGACCATGCGCCACGGAACAAAATTAGTAAGCAACTAATTAATTACGGGCATAGTCGTTTAAAATGATGTTCGATGATTAGACCAAAGTATACGTTTCAATTGTTTTTGTTAAAAAAAATCTATTTGATTTTTGGATTAGGTAAAACAACTGGCAATGACAACAGACGATCGAAACTGAAACAATGAAAGATGATCATAGGTGATAGTAGGTTATGAAGATTGATATATCGTGCGATAACATTTAATCCACTATGCAATTTTTAATGTCGCTAATAACTCTGTTGTGTGACGGTTTAGAGGCATGGTCTGAAGGCAAAAAATGTGTGATTTGGGTTTTTTTTCGAGGGGTAAACGTTCTATTTCGCGTGGCGACTTTCAAAGCCTTCAGACTGTTTTAAATCTTAACCCTTGAATAACTTTGTCCCGTGACGGTTTAGCTAGAGGCATAGTTTGTAAATATTGTTTGGTTAACTTTTGAAATGCTTTCGAACAAATTCTTTTTAAAACTTCATTAGCCCAATTGTGTCACTTTAAGACAATCTGTTGATGAAATATTTTCTGTTTATATTTTATATAGGTCTACTCTATCCAAAGATAGTATACTTAGGCTTCATCGTGCGACAAGAGATCGAAAAAAATTCAAGATGTCTATCAAGGACTTGCTTTTTTACAATTAAGTAGTACCTACCTAAGTAGTATTTTTTTGAGTTTAAGAGCTGCTTAATGAGTTAAGTAGAACTTAAACTTTAACTAGAGTGCTTTCATTCGGACATAAGTCCCACGGACGCGTGCAACAGGTAAGTAGGTACCTACCCCCAAAAATAAGATTAGGTAGGTACTACCTGTGATAAACTACTTTTATATTTTTTCCTACCTTTAAAAATTAATTCATTCCCAGACTCAATTTCTTTTAGCAGTGTATCATCCAGCAGCATGAGTCTCAGGTTATCATTCTGCTGACTTGGTGTGAAGAACCGTAGGATTTGCGACGTATCGGTCAGTTCAGATTCATGGAGCTTGGCCGTTTTTATTATCTTCCGCACGTCTTCTGGCGTTCTTATTTCGCTGAAATACGATGAGAAATTATACCTATTTTCGTTACTAGCTGCGCCCCGCGGTTTCACCCGCGTAAGTCCTGTTCCCGCGGGAATGTCAGGTTAAAAAGTAGCCTATGTGTTACTCCAGGTCTCCAGCTACCTATTTTTTAAGTTTCATCGCAATCGGTTGTAGTAGTTTTTGCGTGAAAAAGTAACAGTTACATACATACATACAAACTTTCGCATTTATAGGTAACTTTCGCGTTTATAATATTAGTAAGAACTACTTTTTGCGTGAAAGAGTAACAAAGTCACATACATAAAAACTTTCCCGTTTATAATAATTAGTACCTAAGATATTATATTAAACAAGTGTACACAATTTGAGGTGCCACGTGATTTTGTTTCGACCGTTTTTGTGTTCACATGGGTTTATTCCGTCCGCGCCTCGTCTCTGTGCTCCTTTGCAAGGGCAATAGAAGAAAAAAAATAGTCTATGGTACAAAACGTCATTCACACGTCACATTGACATTGACGTGACATTTCTGGTTCGACTTCGACTTTTGTAAATTCACATTCAAGTGCTCAACAAAACGTGTTTTTAGTGTAAAATAGAAACGAAACGAAAATGTCGCTGTTCGGAGACATTTTATCTGTAAATAAGGGCGATGAGAAGCCCAGTCAAGGAAGTGCGGGGCTGTCTCCGTACCTAAACTTCGACCCATCCTACATTACGAAAATGCAGCCCGAATTCTTGTATCCTGATGATAGTCATATGGCTTCTACTGCCAGAAGGTCTAACGTAGCCTTACCCATCATAGGAATGTCTTTCATGACTGGTTCAGGTAAAAAAATGATGATTTTGTATGATGAAAATAACCTCAAAATTTTACATAACATTTACTCCAGCAGTAGGTATTGCCTGCAAAAATCCACACCCTTTACGATATATATGAAATAAAACAAGGTTGCTGCTGACTAAGCTATAAATAAATACAATTATTTCTTATATAGATTCAAAACACAATTCAATCGATTCATTTTGTACATAATATTTTGGAAATAAATTATATTTTTTTCATTTTATTTTTAAAAAATATTTTTAGTCTAACATGCTATCATAATAACCACTAAATTATTATCAAATATCACCACTTCTGCACTAAAACCTTCTCTAAAACAATGAATTCCGCCTAGTTTTTGTATAAAATTGTTGTGTTAATAATAATTGATTTCAGGTCTCGGAGGTATGACAGGGCTCTACAAGGGTCTGAGAGCAACAACCCTGGCCGGACAACATGGAAAAGTGAGAAGGACACAGATTGTCAACTATGTTATGAAACAAGGTAAATCTAATAAAATGTTAATCCATTGATCTAGGGCTATGGTTGTTCCGTTGACAGTTGACTTAACTTTGTCATATTTATCCACTGATTTAACTTAACTTCCTGGAAACTTCAGAATTTTCTCCTTGCCAGCCCAGTAAAATATTTAAAACTATTAAAATACTTTACTGTCAGAGGGCACAACATTTTTCTTAGTTCTATTAGTGACTATATTCTACTTTACAAGAACAAGCTTTCAACCAAGTATAGCATTTTTTTTAAATTATGTACAATTTTCTATCTACAAGTAGTGGTCTTCAGACCGTGATCTGATGTGGTATGGAGTCATGTAGGTATCTTGAAAAAGGGTGTGACTACTGCTTTGTCTTGCTTGATTAAAAAGAGAACTATAGAATTTAAAAAAATATCACTTATTTCAATATTATACATTAAAAAATCTGTAAAACTCAACAACCACACATAATCACTGAAATAAACTGCCTCTCATTGTACCCAGTACAATGGGGCCATAGATGCTGCTAGTATTTCCTCTTTGTAAGTCAAAGAATTTTAAAATGTCCATTTTGAAATGTTTCAGGCACTACAACAGGCTGCACTCTCGGTATAATAGCGTCATTCTACTCCTGCATAGCACTCGGAGTCACCTGGCTCCGTGACAAAGAAGACACCACAAATACCTTTATAGCTGCTGCCACCACTGGTATCATTTACAAAAGTACCTCTGGCTTGAAATCAATGGGCCTAGGAGCTGCTGTTGGGCTAACTCTAGCAGGAGTATACACTTTGATCACCGACAACGACAATATATGGAGTAAAGCGAAATATAACAGATTGTGATTAGACCGCCTATTTAGTTTTATGTGATAGACTGTTATTTTTAATTGTATGTTAATTTGCGTTCCGTGCATACTGTTTTCTTTGTTTATGACCACCGAATTGATATTTGAGAGCAAAAAAGTTAACCAAATCTTAATGCATCTATGCATTTGTATACTGATATAGAGTGAGTTGTTTTTTTAGGAAATATTAGTTCCTAATCAGAAGTGTTTTGTTGAGCACATTGTAGGTACCTGACCTATTTCCTTTTGTCATGTCATTTTGGTCTAGAAAAAGACCCAAAAAATAGTCCGCATAGAAAACCCCTGCCATTATGAATAAGTTTGATTGTATTGTAGTGCACGGGCCGCTACAACCATCGCCAAAGGATCTGTGAGACGAGATGACTTGTTGAACCCATGTCTCGTCTTGTAGATTTACAGCTGTTTACTGTACGATGTTAGTCCCTTCGAACGTAACAGCGCAGTGTTAATAAAACGAATTATTTGAAAAATTAAAACGTTTATTTATTTAACTTTTACATTATAATGGTGACCATAATATCCAGCACATACCTACCTACATTAGTTCGTCTATCTATAGTACGTTTTTCAATTTCAGTCTATGTTAAGTTTTAGTTCCTTGTAATTGAATTTTATTATTCAAAAAGAAGTGTGAAATCGTAGTCTACAATTAAAAAACGAATTATTGTAGTTGTGCGCCTCGGCGCTTCATACGCGTACCAATCCGTCATACGGAAAAGGATGGAAGGAAGATAACAATCTTAGAAAGGGATAGCGAGTCGATGGAAGCAATGCTTCCATTGCAAAGGAAGTTGTATTCAACTACACCTCTGTTCTCGATTTGGTCGTACGTAGTGCAAAACCCTTACGGCTCACGCACTGCATCCGATCCTTCAAGTGGAAAGGGACGCTGCTCTAAATGAGCTATTCGTCCTGCCTCCATCAGTCTCGCTCACATCAGCACACATCGAAATAAATGTGTGTACGAACTACGAACCTCTGGTACGAACACGGATTTTTTTCGATGTGTACGTCTGGCCCGACAAAACATTTATAGCCTTATAACCGTGGAGTAAGGTCGGAGTATCACTACTTCGAACATGCTTTGTCTTTTCCGTAACAAAAACTTTCAAAGTTCATAGACGGACACAAAAGCGGAATATCTACTCCTACTCCCATTTTTTATTAATAAGGCTTATTATTACCTTCAAGCAGGCTACAAACCATTAGATTTGACTGCGAATTTTTAACTGTACACTGTACAGTTTTATCTAATGATATTTCAAACTGTACAGTTCTTAATTTTGCTACACACGTACGATTTAAGTGGACAGTTCGACTGCGCAGTGTAGTGGTATGTAGCGTGTTTAACGATCACGTTAGAGATGATTTATATTAGACCGTTTCCCGGCCATGCCGGGTCCGAGCTTCGTTGTATGTTGCTCGGCCGCCACTCGGTTGCAACAGACCGATCGACTGCTCGGCCGTGTAACGGTCTAATATAAATCATCCCTTAGTCTCTACGGCCGATCTACAGTAGGTATAAGCCGGATAGTCATTAATTATTAACCTAAGATCCTTAAATACATGATTCAGTGCAATTTTGTACATTATTTACATAGTGGCTAAAACGTTGGGATATGTTAATGATGCTGTCTTTTGTATGAGCATTTTATTATCTTTACAATTTAGTAATAATTATTATGTTCGTAGGCAATAAACATTTTTTGGAGTTTAACATAGCTCAAAAGGTTTATTCGCTGTTTACTTACCCCCTTACTTATAAACGCTAATTAATGCGCTGCATAACTATACAAGATGTAACAGGTAAGCCCTTTTAATCCGAAAGGGGGTTGTTCTAGACGTTTAGGCGAACAACTTTTGTTCTACGACTTTTGAAAATTCAAAGTACTTTTCGAAAAATTTAGGTGTAAAGTTTACTTGAAAATCAGCTGTTTCTTAGAGTTCGAGGTCATTGACCTTATGTTGTTCTTTCATTTAGTTTGGTCTACTACAATCAAACCTTCAATTACCTTTATTTTCAAAAACAGCTGTTTTTCCAGTGAAACATAATCTCAAAATTTTCAAAAAAAAAAATCGAATTTTCAAAAGTCGTAGAACAAAAGGTGTTCGCCTAGACGTCTAGAACAACCCCCTTTCGGATTAAAAGGGCTTACCTGTTACATCTTGTATACGTAAGGGAGTTAGTGATTAAACTTATAAGCCCCCTTACTTATAAACGATGATTAACAGATGACCAAGTTTTGTGACGTTTGTCTCTATCTGTCAACTTTTAAACTTCATGTCAAAGACAATCGATACATAGTTATGCAGCTGTTAACCGGTTGCGTTTGTAAGTAAGGGGTTAATACTTTACATAAAGATCGTATTTTATTGAAATATACGTACTACCGGTAAATGTCGTGCTTTATGGTCGAGTAATCACAATCATTAGTTAGATAAGGCATGTTTACATAGTACGCACATTTTTATACGTAGTACAATCATTTTTACAGAAACAAATACAAATAGATAAATGTTTTCTAGACATTAACCCCCTTATTTATAAACGCTAATTAATGCGCTGCATAACTTTGCATCGTTTGTCTTTTACTGTCACATGAAGTTTCAAAGTTGACAGACAGAGACAAACGTCACATAACTCAGTCATGTGTAAATAATATTTTATAAATAAGGGAGTAGGATGATCTATTGGCACCAACATATTGACGTTACGTCTAACCAAAGTCTAGCTAACTAAACTACAAGATCTGTTTTATTTACCTTATTATACTAAACATGTTTGAATATTTTCACATGTTGCATGTGTGCGTGTATTTGTAAACAAGATTAACGCACACATGCAATGGCGGAAACATCGGTCAAAAATGTCTTATTTTTAAAGTCTTCTTTTTTTCGTACAGTGGCTCACCTAGGGACCGTCTCCACGAGCGTTAGAATCGCGGCGGTATTATCTTATTTCTATACAGCGCACCGACGCGTTAACATCGAGAGGAGACACGTTCAAAGACATTGTATAGAAATAAGTGGCTCGACGATAATATCGCAGCGATACTAACGCTCGTGAAGACGCTCCCCTAGTGTTATCAGATCACCCTAAGGACTCTAACTAGACCTAACGACTGCTATCAGAGATATCAACCGGAACCAACTGCTTCACGTGCCTTCCGAAGCACGGAGGAGCAAGAGGAAAAGTTTTTGCCACACACATCGGTCACCCATCTTAGTGACCTTGCCAAGCGTTGCTTAACTCGCACGACTTTACAAGATCGGCAAACGCAGCTAGGCAATCTCGCTCCTCCAAATTTAGGAATCCATAACTCAAAGAGTAAGAAAGGACCTTTATAAGATCACTTTTTAATAAGTAATAATATGTTCACTAGATAAACGAGCCAAGGAAAAGTTTATAAATCATCTGTGACGCAATTGGCTTCACATAACAGTTGTCTAGATAACATTTTATCTAAAATTTAACAAAATGTTCCTATTTCATTTTATTGTAATTTTATGAAAAATAATTTTTAATGGATGGATTATTTTACAATTATTTTTACAATCATAGACAAATATAATGTACCTATGTTTCTTATTCACAAGATTTGTTAACATATTCTTTACATATTATCTGGTCATAAGTTACATTTTACTGAGTCCCTTCGCTTCCAAGACTATTGTAGCTTAGTTGAAACATCGAGGTAAGAAAATAAATAACAATACGCGATTAGGGCCCGGTAAAATGTAACCAAAATATACCTAATTTATAATCATGAACTTATGGAAGACACACTCGCAACGAAAATTAATAATAATATCTACAGAAAATTACAATATAAAAGGCAAAGTTTATCATACTTACAATATTATTGATAAATCTATGTCTTATTTATTTATTAATTACAGATAACTTGTATTATTTTATACACTACCTAACTACGTTATATTTACAAGGAAGATAGATACGGTAGCCATAATATACCTAGCTATTTACCTATGTAAGTATTGTTATCCCCTTATCATTTTATCATATAGGGGGAAAATTAGTATAGTAGGTAGGTATACCTCAAAAATGTATTGTACCATTTAAAATACAGAGCGAAAATTTAGAACTAATTTTGTTAACAATAATTTTTGAACCGTTTTCGAAACAAAGTTGAATAGAGCCGAGGCATTGTTGAGACTTGAATTTTAGGATACGCGCCGACGTAGTATTTTATTTTAATTTCATGGTATTTTAGAGTACTTTCCCTCCAAGAGGCGTGAATAAGGATCACCTTCATGATCAAACTTTAATTACTATCGTTGCCCTTTGACTCCTGAAAACACATATCTTGTGTTTACGATTTTTATTCAGAGATTTCCGATTTTGCGTTTGATTTTGCGATTTGCAATTTCAACGTCAGCAGTTAAGGAGACTATCCTTGCCTTTTGACTCCTAAAACACATATCTTGTGTTTACGATTTTTATTCAGAAATTTTCGATTTTTGCGTTTGATTTTGCGATTTTCAATTTTAATGTCAGCAGTCAAAGAGACTATCCTTGCCCTTTGACTGCCGAAAACACACATACCTTGTGTTTACGATTTTTATTCAGAGATTTTCGATTTTACGGTTTTGCGTTTGATTTTGCGATTTTCAATTTTAACGTCAGCAGTCAAAGATACAATCCTTGCCCTTTGACTGCCGAAAACACATATAGCTTGTGTTTACGGTTTTTATTCAGCGATTTGCGATATTACGGTTTTGCGTTTGATATTGTAATTTGCAATTTCAACGTCAAAGTCAAAGAGCTAAGCTATCTTTAATATTACAACGAGTGATAATATTTGGAATATTAAGGTAGGTACAAACTTAACGTAAATAATATCAATTATAACCAAGTCTACAGCTTTCAGACATCAATAAGTTTCATTGAGGAAAAAACAGGTTTGCCTCTAAAAACTTCTATTAGTCAGTCACTGTATTTAGATGTACCTAAGTAAGTGTAGTATAGGTATTTGAGACCATGAATTGAGATATTTTATACTTTGGAGATGCAATCTATAGGTACTCATTTTTAAGAGGATAGATTTATTTGTATCTAACGAATAGGCTCTGAAACTGGATTGATTTGAATCTTTCACCAAGCTACATTATCAAGGAGTAACATACTTTGATCCCGATATTCCCACGAGATGCGAGTGAAACCGCGGGAAACAGCTAGTAATTTATAGTTTTTAGGGTTTCGTACCCAAAGAATACATAAAACCTGTATAAGGAAAACTAAAAAAAAGCTTCATTATCGAGAAGTAACGTTGGTTATTTTTGATCCCGATATACCCACGGGATCGGGACTTAAGCAAGTGAAAACGCTGGACGCAGGTAGTACATTATAATGAGCAATCTGTGTCACATAACAGCTCATAAAAGGTATAATAGGCTATAGAAGAAGAAAGAAAGAAAGAAAAACATTTATTGACAACAAACACACACTTATGAACAATAGGACATAATTGTTACATAGATAATAATATAAGACAAAACAAAGATCGTTTTGTCTTATATTATTATGAAAATAAAATAAATAAATAAAACGAATACGAGGTCCGTGGCAACTGGCAAGTAACGCGTCAGTGCTTCTTTCTTTGGAATATATAAGTACCTCTATAACAGTTTCAATTATGTAACGCAAGCGGAGCGGTGGAAATTTCTATATCGACGGCGATAGATGATAATTATTATCGGTCCTTGTCCGATTACACAGAAATAAGCGAGATGAAATTGCATGAAAAAATCTATAATTTCTCTCAAAATCAATCATTAACGATGATTTAAATATTTTTTTTTTAAAATGCGATAAGTGGGTTCTAGGTATTGTATCTACCGATATTATGATGCCTATAAAAAAATATAGCGGTTAAGGATTTAGTTAGAAGATTTTTTTTTTTGTAAAACGGGTAACTTTGCCTGTATATTAGTGGTATATAATGTTATTTTTTATTGTTTTTGAAATGAAGGGGGCACTTCTTGTATCATGTACAATAACATAATATATTGTTTAAAGATGTATTTGATACCGGTTATAAAGAAAAATATTTAATCGTAAAGGGATTTCAGCTCGATTTACATGAGTCGCGCGCGTCTTAAAGGCGAGCGAGCGAGCCTATACGAGCGCAAACTGAAAATCCCTGTCGGATTTATCGAAAATTGTTGATTATTTTCTGACGTAATGTTTTAGAATAATTTCGTTTAAAGCGTTTATAAATGACATTGTTCGCTACATGTGTTCTAGTATTCAGTTTGTTTTTAGATATTATGTTTTTCCACAGATCGTCTTTGTTCCCAGGTTATCTCCGGCACAGCATACATAATACGTCATATCTTTACTCTTTACCTCACCTACTTATTTATCTAATAAACTATTTTGTAACATTAGCACACACTTAACAAGCATTTTTAATTTCAGACTGTAATCTGACGTTTTAGTTCTTTGTATTTGACATTTTTTTCTTCAGAAAGATGTGTCAAATTGTAGTCTACGATTAAACAACGAAGTATAGTTGTTGTTTCATTTACTTAGTTCATTTTAATTATTGAGTTCTGAATTTAATTTCTGAATTAACATTTAAACTTCGAATAACAGTTGCATTGCTATCTACTATTAAACTGAACAGTTTGTTACCGGAACTGGAATTCACGTGCACATTATTGCGTCTATATGCGCAAGCTGGAACACTGATACACGCTTCTGATTCACGGCAAGAAATTTTGTCTAAACTTCGATGGCGAGAAACTCCACACATAAACACTTCTCCGGTGTTCTCGGCATGAATCTGGAGAGTCATTAATTCTAGCTCACGCCTATAGACGCAACATGTACGTAAATAGTCTAGGCATTGATCAAATGCTAAACATTATATAAAAGCAACGCGATTAGCACCGGAAAATAAGTCTCAGGAAGTCTAAGACTGAAATCTATAGTCCGTACTTTGATTTTGCTAAGCGAAAACTTTGACTTATGACAATTTTTGGTATATTTATAAAGCTATTTTCATAACTATCCAAAGTTTTTGCTTAGTAAAGTCGAAGTTTTTCAAAGTTAGAATGTAAGTCAATCAAAAATAATGACCTAAACTTTGCTTCTCTGTTATGACTATGAAGTTCTTTTATTTTATTCGTATATTAGGTACAAAATTTTGACTACAAATTTCAATTTAAAGTTTGTGCTTAGTTTTTGCTAAGCTCAGTCGGAGCAAAGTCAAAGTACGCACTATAGATTTAAGCCTTAGTCTACCTTGATAAAGCTGACTATAAAGTTAGCGAAACGTTGGTACGGTATAATTGAAACATGACCGTTAATAAATAAGCGAGAAATAACGGGAGTTAGCCCGGTAAATAGTTTTTGTGTTTTATTACAATGCAAAATCGCGAAAACATAAGAAAAAACTGGAAAATGAGTTTGATTACAATGTTTAGTTTCTTTCCACCGGATTCTACTGTATTTTTTTTCTTTATATTCGCCTAGACGTCTAGAACAACCCCCTTTCGGCTTAAAAGGGCTTACCCGTTACATCTTGTATACATAATTAGAATAATTACACACCAACTACAAGGAGTATTATTTATATTATGATGAGCTATCTTCTCATATAATACTTGTTATATTTACATTTAGAGATAACAATGCAAATTGAATGAGATTGTTAGGTGTAGGTAGTTTATGTATTTATTTATGTAATAAAAAAATAGTCTCTCATTTATTAAATTGTTCCTTTTTACATGCAATTTAAAAACATAACCCTAACCAAAAACTACTGAACAGATTGCGATGAAACTTAGCAGAAAGCTGGAGATCTGGATCAGGACTTACGCGACTGAAACCGTGGGGCGCAGCTAGTTTATTTATAAATGAGCTTAATTTATTTTACTTAATTTTAAAAAACTGATATTGATTTTTTCACATAGGTAATCAAATAGTTCTACGGAACCAATAGCTTTGAGATCTTTATACAAAACCGATAACTTGCTTTGGGTTAAATAGGCCTTTGATAATATTATAGAGGTATGATTTCACATCCCACATGCAGCGGCGTGAGGTCCTCAATCTTGCACTGTTTATTTACAGTTTACACATGTGACATGTCTCAAGGTCAAATCGGCTACGAAATTAATAAAACTACAAAAATGAGCAGCGAGAACAATGCAGAGAATGTAGGCAAGTATTCTATAACTAAAGCTTCTCAACAATGCTTCACCATTGTTGGAAATTATGCAGTTTCACTGAAACAAAGCTTTAAAACTAACACACGAAACTCATAGTTACTTAATTTCTCGGGTCTAAATCGCGTGATTTTTAAGACCCGAAGATTCGAAAAAATATGTAATAATGTGCCCTTTCGAAATTGTTTTTTATTGGTCAAGGCATATATTTCTACTAGAAATATTATAAAGGAAAAATTAATCTTCAAAAATTATTGAATTATAAATTATCTTCAATTATTAAAGATGAATTTCTCCTTGAAAATATTTCTAATTCTGAGCTTAAGTGTTTGTTATTTCTTGCTAAAGTCGTAAAAGTTTAACTGAAATTGAAATAATAAAATTAACAATGCTGAAGCCTTATTGAGACATTTTGGTTCTAGAATATGTGACCTAATTGAGAATCGATACGATAACTTACGCCATTACTTCATTAGTCCACCTCTATTTTATTATAATTTAGAATTTCAAAACATATACAAAAACTTAGTTTAACTTACACAAGCTACAGAATATCTTAACTGAATTTTGCAGTCATTGCTGCAGCCTCTCAGTTTCGAGGCGCAGCATTGTCGATGTCACGACTTCGTGTTTAATATTGACTTCATGTCTTCTGGTAGCACACAATTCAAGTCCTCTAATCGCTTTGCCAACAATGTCCTTGTGTTATCAGCTACTGGAGGATCGCTCTTCAAAACCTCTCGTAACTTTAACACCATATCAATAATTTCTACTTCCTTTTTACCCACAGACCACTGCTTTAAATCACTCTCTGCTAATGCTTCCAACTGTAGCACATGAAGCTTGTTTGTCAAATTACTATGTCGTTCATGGAACCAAGCGCTGAAATTTGGTGTTCGGAAGAAGTTTCTGTATAGGCCAATCCAGTCTCCTTTTATGCCTGTGGTCAATTGTGGTCCAGATTGTTGGAGCATAGCAAAGAAGTCTTCCGGATTAAACGGGTTTGGTACCGGTGGAGATCGGAATGGTGATATATTTTTCTGTAATGGCATGAGTGAGGCCATGTATCTTTCTAAGGGAATCATGAAGCTTTGTGTCAATTCGAGTAGATGTCGCTTTACCATTGCAGTTTGGACTTCAGACGGACGTTCTGTCCGGATACCGTTATGCAGTTTTTTGATAATAGATTTATCCTTTTCTAAAAATGCCTTGTACTGGGTATAGACACCAGGTGCAGTGTCTAACAACTTAAGGTTGCCAACTTTCCTTAACTTAGTTTTTATTGTTGAAACATCACCAAGTTTAATGGTGTGTGGCCAATGTTGTAATGTCTTTGTAAAGAATGGATTGGTCACGCCTAGAATTACGCAAGGTGGATTGTATTGTTTCCGAGTGAATTCTTTGAATTCACTGTCGTGAATTGTGAAATAGGGGCGATATTCAGCTGCATAAGGTAGCGGCTGTATCAAGTAGGTCAGTGCTTGGACTAATGCTGAGCACTCTGTAGGAGAACTTGCCATTACCACAATAGGCTCCGCAGTCAACACCAATTCCCATAGTAAATGCAAATGCGATATTACACTAGATAAAGCATCAAACACGTTGACATCCTGTATTGATGCCAAAACATGTGGTACGTTGTGTGACTCAACATGCTTTGCAATATCGGACCTTGTTATTTTACCAGTCTGTTGATTCGGAATATAAGACTGAAACACAGTCCCGAGAACTGGTAAGACGACATTTTGCCCTGAATCAAGTAAGGGCCACCTATTTATATCGTGGCATGCAGCCTCCAGGCTTCTTTCACCTTCTTCAAAATGCTTCGGAGCTATTAACTGGATGGCCTTGTAGAACAAGTTTATGAAAGGTAATCTGGTTAGTAAGATAATACTCTTTTGGAAGTAGCCTCGAGGTAAAGAGGGATCTTTGACCTGACGGAAGTATACGAAGCCCCAATAGTGCGTGGGATCTGCGCGAAGCGTCGGCACGCTGTCTTCGTTGTATATGAGTTGCTGGCGTGTGAGTGACGCCCTTGACCGCAGCCGTACGTGAAACTGCGTGTCACCCATACAACCCGAATTAGAATCTGGGAACGCTAAGTAACAAATGTTGCATTTCTCTTGATCTGTCAACTTGACTCCCGGCGGGTAAACGCTCTCCATAGCCTGCCCTAGCTCCAAGTCGAAGGTCACCACACAAATACAGTGCAGCCAGTCCGAAAACCTGTTCCATTTCGCTTGATATTCCAAATCTTCGGCCGAGAGTTCGTCGTAGTTTAGCATTTCACAAGCCATAGCGGAACGATCGTCAATAAACCATTAGAGGTAGCACAACACAGTCACTTATCGTTAAAACACAAAATCCACACACTAATAACATTATTTACCGCAATTTCAATAATTTAGCATCACTTTTTTGTCACAAAAAATGATAAAAACATCGGAGAGCGCACAAGGCATCTAAACAGCTGTTCTGCGCAACATGGCTGCTGCCTGGCGCCAAAACAAAAGTTTGATTGATTTTTAATAAAATACACGCTTTAAATAATTCTAATTAATAAGTACAACTCACCCACAATCCATTGTTTACGATCTGAAGGGCTTCAATTAAAGTTATCACACGAATTTACACACAAATATCGAAAATTATGGAAAATAAACAAAGCAAAGCCCCCACACCGCAACTTTTTTTTTGCGTTTCTATGTACGCAACTCGTGACAGAAGACAAAAGATAGTCCAATATTGACAGTTACGATTTGACGTGAAACGGAACGTACTACCGGTTCTGAATTCTGTGGCGATCGATGGCGCGCTCGCAAACGCTCGATTGCAACGCAGAAGGTTGCGGCATAGATAAATTATTTTATGGTCTTTGGTTGCGGGTTCGATTCCCGTCGGGTGCAGATATTTATGCTTAAAAATAAGTATTTCTGGTCTGGGTGATTTTCTATGAATGTATTTACTAAAAAAAGTATATTATTTAATATTTCCATTGTATAGAACCCATAATACAAACCTAGTGCTTAGTTTGGGGCTAGATTGCGCTGTGTGTAATATTTATTAAGAAGAGCCCCTCCCATCGAATCTTCCGATGCCCTTCGCCGAATACCAAAGAGATTTTAACCACTAAACCGACCCTCCCTAAAAGTACCCAAAGGCTTAGCTTGCGCACAAAATGTATGTACTTGTTCGGCGCATTAAATAAATATTGCATGACGCAATGTTTCTGCGCAATTTTTTTCTGAAGGAGCTCATTCATTGGGTTTACTTAACACCCATACATCTTGAAGGTGACCGAAAATTTGTGTGGCAAAAAATCATTTTCTCGAGCTCCTCCGTGTTTCGGAAGGCACATTAAGTAGTTGGTTTCTGTTGTTAGCAGTCGACAGTCGTTAGGTCAAGTTAGAGGCCTTAGGGCGACCTGAAAACTTTAACACTAGATGAGCTACACACCAAAAGAGTAAGAAGACCTTTTTCCCTAATTACAAGATGTAACGGGTTAGCCCTTTTAATCCGAAAGGGGGTTGTTCTAGACGTTTAGGCGAACAACTTTTGTTCTACGACTTTTGAAAATTCGAAGTACTTTTCGAAAAATTTAGGTGTAAAGTTTACTTGAAAATCAGCTGTTTCTTAGAGTTCGAGGTCATTGACCTTATGTTGTTCTTTCATTTAGTTTGGTCTACTACAATCAAACCTTCAATTACCTTTATTTTCAAAAACAGCTGTTTTTCCAGTGAAACATAATCTCAAAATTTTCAAAAAAAAAGTTCGAATTTTCAAAAGTCGTAGAACAAAAGGTGTTCGTCTAGACGTCTAGAACAACCCCCTTTCGGAATAAAAGGGCTTACCTGTTACATCTTGTATATTATGCATTCACATAAGAGTATAGTGTTCTGTGGCATTGGTTAAGGGCACCGACCAATAAGGGTGATTTATATTAGACCGCCACGAGCACGACCTTCGTTGTCTATTGCTCGGCTAGCAGTCGAACGTTCTGTTGCAACCGAGTGGCGGCCGAGCAATGTACTATCGCGGTAGTTCCGGTTGTTCGCAATTCAATTTTTTTTCTTTAAAAACGATTTTAAAGTAACATGGTTATTTTCACTACTAAAATTACTTATTAACTGGGTGTTTACCAAGTGTTTACCATGTTTAATAATTTATTTGCGGAGCTCGATATTTCGCTAGTAATTTCAAGCAGCTTGTTCACGAGACTGGAGAATGCGGGTAGGTGATGACAGTTAGAGGCGTCTATATCGGACTACCTGCTTCCTGACACGGGTTGAACGTCTGGTTCGAGCTCCGCGAATAAATTATTAAACATGGTAAATAAACACTCCGTTAATATGTAATTTTAGTTTTTCTTCAAAGTTGCTTAATCTTACAAACCCCGCCCCTTTTTTTTGTTGCCAATCAAGGCTCAGGACCCTTTTTTATTACTCTAGTCTATTTTTTTTGAAAGTTTCTAAACTAACCATGTGTTTTGGTTATCACTTTAACTTCGTAAGTTGCTCAAGAAACACGAAACGGCTTCGACCAGAAACTTATCCTCACACCAGAGATCCGAAAAAATAACCTTGCACGAGCGTGTAGGGTTAAGTGTTGCTGAAATATCAGAAGAAATTATGATATCGGTGAGTGGTTTTTCTAAATTCTATTTTTGTACGTTTGTCGCAGAGAAGTAGGTAAGTATCCCTTTTTAATCGACTTAGAAGCGATTCATCATTATATTTAGAACTAGCTGCGCCCCGCGGTTTCACCCGCGTAAGCCCCGATCCCGCGGGAATATCGGGATAAAAAGTCCTATGTCCTTCTCCTGGTTCTAAGCTACCTACCCACTAATTTTCAGCTAAATCGGTTCAGCCGTTCTTGAGTTATAAATGGTGTAACTAACACGACTTTCTTTTATATAGATAGATTTATAACCTTTCAAATGGTAAATGTCATAAAACCCTAATAAAACTACAAAATATAAATGAATAACCCAGGTATCTAATTGTGATTCTGATCATTTTTATATTTTGTTTGTTCTCGGTATTAAATAATAAGTTAACATTTGTTCCATATTGTAGATTTCTATCTTTGGTGGAGACTAACGGAACATTAATTTTTTTTTAGCGGCGGATCGTTCGGCGATGGATCAGGCGATAAGGAGAAGAGGGTGTTTTAGAAAACAGGCCGTACTGTCCTAGGCGACGCGACGTGTCGTCCCGGAGGCTAAATACACGGAACACTATTACTCCTAGCGGCTGAAATCCTACGTATGCTGGCCACTTACCAAGAGCACCGTTTACACCAACTCGTGTGTTTGCAGAGGAGTTCGGATGTTCAATGCGAACTATTAGAGATATTCTGCATAAAACGGGATGCATAATAGGCGGCCAGCAAAAAATAATTGACCGAACGAGCGAAGCGAGTGACGTCCAGTGTAGACGGGCCTGGCGCTTGTATCTTTGTTCGACGATAACTTGAGTAACGTAGCTTCGATCTTCATGAATTTTGGTATGCGCGTAGTTTAGATCAATAGAATTTATGAGTTCGAAGATAAGCCGGATCGGTAGGGGGGTAAGGGAGATAGGGGGTCGTGAGGTCTCAGTTCGGGGCGAACTCCTAGTTTCTTAACAGAAGCACAAAAAGCGGCGCGTGTCTCGTTTGCTAGAGATTTTAGAGATTTTGATTTTGCGTACGCCATATTTTCCGAAAAAATCATTGACCGAACGAACGAAGCGAGTGAGGTCTAGTGTAGACGGGCCTGGCGCTTGTATCTTTGTTCGATGATAACTTGAGTATCGTAGCTCCGATCTTCATGAATTTTGGTATGAGCGTAGTTTAGGTCAATAGAATTTATGAGTTCGAAGATGACCTTGATCGGTAGGGGGGTTGGGAAGATAGGGGGTCGTGAGGTCTCAGTTCGGGGCGAACTCCTAGTATAAATCATCCCTAACTAACCTAAACGTGAATGGCGGAAGGGGGTAGGAAGGATCTCCTACCTAACAGCATGCTTGCATAGAAATATTGGGTTACAAAATAAAATAAACAAAACCATTTATGGGCATTAGTTTATTTTGTGTAAACGGAAACATACATGAATAACCGGGCATATTATCGTTGCCAATATGACTACATAACAGCCCTATAGGTACAATAATATTACATTTAACATTGCAATCACGAAATCACATTTAAAAACCAAATATACACGCCAAAATGACATACTCGTATAGGTTATTATAATTTTAATAAAAATACCAAGCTACCTCGTCAGTCATATTCTAACGTACACTACAGTATGGGATGATTTAGATTCGACCGTCACGGGTCCAAGCTTCGTTGTCCATTGCTCGGCGAGCAGTCGATCGGTCTGTTGCAACCGAGTGGCGGCCGAGCAATGGACAACAAAGCTCGGAGCCGGCCGGCGCTCGTGACGGTCTAATATAAATCATCCCTATTTTGGAGGCAAGGCGTGGTGCCTTCAATTGAGCATAAAAAACAATTTATTAGTCTTAGGTTGTGGATTAGGTATGGATCAATTTTTGGATTCAATTTTTTAGAAATAGTTTATTATGTCAAGTAGAGGGCGTCTAAGACAGCATCTAGTGTTAACTTCCAAGCATTGCTGGTTATTAACTCGTTAATCCGTTAATGGTTAATTAACGAAGCTAACTTTTTTGTAGCGGATTAACGAAGTTAACTATTTGATTAACGGTGCCCAGCTATGCTCCCAAGTGTGTCGAGGGTTTTAAAAATTTAGACCTAGAGCCCTGAGTTAAGCGTGGGATTTAAGCTGCTCAAGACTAAGACATGCTTTCTTATAAAATAACTTTCTAGAGCTGTGTATGTGTAAAGTCCCTTTCATAAAGAGTCACAAGGTAACAAACGGAACTAAGGATAAAATATTGCTTCTTTTTGCTTCCAAGTGGGTAAGATGTTAAATTGGTATAAAGATTCGAACTGCTTAAAGTTAACCAAAGTGAAGTTCCAAACGCCTAGCCTCCATTCCCATACGATGTAAATATTTATTTAATAAAATATTATATACCAATTTCCGGTGTTTTAACTGTACAATAGTTATATTTAAAGACGTTTTCACACGATATTATGAAAGCCTTTTTTACAGCTTTTCCATAAATTGACAGAAACAATGACCACCCTGTTTTAAAAAAAAATGTAGGTTATGTAGTTTATTTTTATTTGGCTAAGAGCTGATTTTTCAATTCCATAGAGATATCTGACAAATAAAATGTAACACCACCGAATGACAAACGTCATTAAGATATTTAAAAAGAAAATAAAGCTAAATTTAGAAGTTGATAATTTGAAAGCTTTTAAATTTGGTTGGATTCGAACTTATTCGACAGATATTTTTTATCCGTGGAATGAAAAATCGGCTCTAAATTAACTAACATTGTTGTATTAAATTTTGAGAAAGACACTATCGCTAACACGTGCCATATTTAAAAAAAAAAAAAGATTGTATTAAGTTTGCAAATTATCTCTCGATGACAGCTACAGCAACTTATCTTTCTCAAATTAAGTGTGAAATAATGATTATAAATTACTAGCTGCGCCCCGCGGCGCGGTCTCACTCGCGTGAGGCCCGTTCCCGCGGAAATATCGGGATAAAAGTAGCCTATTTGTTTTTCCAGGTCTCCAGCTACCTACATTCTAAGTTTTATCGCAATCGGTTCAGTAGTCTTAGCGTGAAAGAATAACAAAGTTACATACAAACATACATACAAATTATCGTTGGTTTTGAATATAGTAATTAAAATAAAATAACCCCAACATTGTTTATCGTAAGTACCATTTACACATTCTTAATTGTTTTTTTTTATAAACAAAAATGCACCAACTTTTGGTCACAAACATTCTGTACGGACCAAACACGCACACAAACCGAAGCTTTTTATTTTGAACATTGGCTATTCCCATGCAGTTAATAGCAGGACTAGATAACTTGCAAAATACGGGGCAAGTCATTACAAAAAAAAAGGATATAAACACCGGTCATTGGCTGTTCTATTTTAACAAAGAACCAATCAGCATCAAGTATTTTCCTGTTGAGAATTGTGATTGGTCGTTGGTTACATGTGCGTATTTGTAGTTTTTATTTAAACCTATCAGAACGTCTATGACCTATTCGTTTATAAGTACCAAATTAATTATAATAATAATACAAAATAAAAACTAAAACTCATGTTTAGTCGAAATATAAATAACTATTCAAACTAATTTCCAATTTCACTTCACGACAAGATAATTTGAAAAATAAAAAAATAAACTTATTAATCACATTGCATTGCACTAAAATTAACAAACAAATATAGGTGAAGAATTATTTATCTATTAAATTAATTAGGAATCTTGCAACTTATATCGAAAAGTGGATCTAAAGTTTGTATGTTTGTTGCTAAATCAATAGTGTAGTATTTCCGGAACTTCTGCGGTAAAAGGCTAAAAGCGCGCCCTTTTAGTAACCGCCAGATTCTCATATGGACAAATTAGTAATTGGACAGAGTAAAGTCAGGAGAAAAGCTTAATTTTATTTCTGGAGCGTTTTAAGACTTGGAAAATCAGACATCTCAGTCAACCTTGAAAAAGTCAACTGTAAAGTTGGCGAAAGCTCGGTTCAAATAATGAATAAAAACACGATAAAACCGGATAAATAAAGTCGTTCATTTGAATGAACAGGGTATTATCTCTAAAATCTCGACTTTTGGATAAGAAATGCAGTAATAATTAGAAAAAACAAAAACAGAAAACGCAATTAAAATAACAGATATACTATCAAATAGGCTATACCTAGAAGTGTAAAAGTAAGGTGAACCAAATATAATTAGGATCTGAGATAAGCTTCCAAGAAAGTTTGAAATTGATCTCCTGAAAAAACAGCGTTTTTGACATAATACTCTGTTTATCTAAGTGAGCGATAGTGTTTTATTATGCAAAATCGCGAAAACCATAGAAGAAATTACTTGGAAAATCACTTTTTGAAATATCCTGCTTAGGAAAGCATTTTTTCGAAAGCTGAGAGTAAGCTCATTAAAATATTGTTTCTTTTGTTAAGAAAACTACATTCATAAAAATATTTCAAGAACATTTTTATATTTTCATTAACTAATAAAAAAGTTCTATAGAAATTAACACAATATTTAGCGGCTTTACTCGCGTTTAATTTATTAACGGCATTGTTTCAATTACGGACATATCGATAACTTTACAGTTAGCTTAATCATAGTAGACCGACTGGCTGGTGTTGTGTTTTATTACAATGCAGAATCGCGAAAGCATAAGAAAATAAGTTTTTTTTGATATTTCACGCGTACCGCATTTAGCTGATCAGCAGCCCTAGACAACATTCTTAACGAATAACGAAATCGCAATCGACATATTTTTTTTGTATGAAATTGACATAGTTTCGCGAAAAGTCACGTGACTTAGTATAGCATAGTCTTCGAAACAACTAGCTATTTGGTCTTTCGAAAGAGAATAGTGAAAGAAAGAGAACACGTGGTATGTAATGGAATATACCCAACACGATCCGTCAGTGTTTCAAATTGTCCAGTTGAGAAACTTTGTCCAAATGCAAATCTGTTCAGTTGCTATTTCCCTAAAAATTACATCTGTCTTTCACAGAAAATTTAAAAATAGCGAAATTGCATCTAAACAAGCCCCGGAAAGTATTTAATGAAAAAAAAGTTATTGTCTCATCATTATAAACCAACTAAGCCATTCTGAACCTTATTCTTAAAGACAGAACGTCTATTTTTTCCAGTTTATGACTACGTGAAACTGTATGTTTCAATGATATCACCGTCCCTTTCTAACCGTTCAAGAATGAAAGAGACGGCTAATTTAAAAGTGTGCTGTTTTAAAAAATATACATCTGTGAAAATTAAGTAAATAAAGCTTCTAAACGCATTTCATCTAAACGCATTTATTTTATTGCCAAGTCGTATTGCTGGCGATATTTGTGTTTTGTTGGGTTGTAAAGTTTGGGAAACTCTGTCCTAAGCTAAGGGAGCCGAATTGTTGAGTAACATTGTGCTGGTTCGGTTGTTGGTTGAAAAACTGATTCGGTTGAAACGGTTGAGGTTGCGGTTGAGATTGTTGTAGCGGTTGATTGCTAAACTGCTGTTGGTTAAAGTTGCCCATCGAGAATTGGTTAAACATACCATTTTGAGGGTTCTGTACATTGCTAAAGCCTTGTTGTTGAAATGAACCGAACTGGAAAGAACCTGTTTGAACTGGATTAAACTGACTCGAACCCGTTTGAACTGGATTAAACTGACTCGAACCTGTTGGCACGGAATGGAACTGGTTAGAGCCTTGGACATTGAACTGATTGGAGTTTGGCTGTACATTAAACTGATTGGAACTTTGTGCAAACTGATTTGAACCCGGTTGTCCAAACTGATTCGAACCAGGTTGTACATTAAACTGACTCGAAGCCTGTGCAAACTGATTTGAACCAGTCTGAACCGAATTGAACTGATTTGATAATGACGTCGCAGGCGTTTGACTGTAAAGAGCTAATATACTATCCTTAGTCAGCTTAGATTTTTCTTTCTCAGTCGGAGCTGGTTGTTTGAAGAAGTTTTCCTCTTCGGTTTTCAAATCTGGTTTTTGTTCTGGTTGCGGTTGTTCAGCTGGTTTTTCCTGTGGTGCTGAGAAGAAGCTTGAGAATATGTCATCGGTAGGCTTCGATGTGTCCAAGCCCAGGAGGTCAGTGGCTCCGTTCGATGGTTTTGGGTTTTCTGGTGGGTTCGTTGGGGGGGTGCTTCGGCCCATTTTGGGGGATATTGAAGACTTGGGCTTTGGTATACTGGGTATGACGTCGGATTTCTGAAATTATAAACGGAATGGACTTAGGAAAAGAGTCATTTTTCTTTCTTTTACGTGCAGCGATGTGGCTCGCCTAGTGTTAGAGTTTTCAAATTGCTCTAAGGCCTCTAACTTGACCTAACGTCTGCTATCTAATATAACAACCGAGACCAAGAAGAAAAAGAGTTTTATAACTATAGGAAACATAAAACCTCGGAAAAAAAAAAGCTGATAAAAATGTTTTCTTTAAAAATGAAAAAAAAACAACTTGTAACTTGCAACTGGTCTGGAATCAAAACTTAATTCAATAATGTATAGAAAAAACGGTAATTTTTTTCAATCCCGTTATCGACAGCATAGTATTCCCAAACCGACGTCGAGTTGAACTCGATGGGGGTTACGCGGTAGGGTCCCTGATCGGTATTTTGTATAATCATTGTATTAGAAGTATAGATAGGCCATCTGTTTAAAAATTTCGTTACATATTGCTTCGTGTAGTTATTACTAAGAGATAATAATAGATTGAAACACAAGGTTGCTCATTGATTTATCATTCAATGTATTGAAATATCACGTGTCTATCTCATACAAGCTCAACAATATTATAAACTAGCTGCGCCCCGTGATTTTACCCGCGTAAGTCCCGTTCACGTTCCATGGGAATGTCCTATGTCCTTCTCCTGGTTTTAAGCTACCACCCTACCAATTTTCAGCAAAATCGGTTCAGCCGTTCTTAAGTTATAAATGGTGTAACTAACACGACTTTCTTTTATATATATAGAATAGCTGCGCCCCGCGGTTTCACCCGCGTAAGTTCCGTTCCCGTTTCAGTTCCCGCGGGATTAAAAGTATTCTATGTCCTTCTCCTGGTTCTAAGCTACCTCCCCACCAATTTTCAGACAAATCGATTTAGCCGTTCTTGAGTTATAAATGGTGTAACTAACACGACTTTCTTTTATATATAAGATACTAGCTGCGCCCCTCGGTTTCACCCGCGTAAGTCCCGTTCCCGCGGGAATATTAGAATGAAAAGTATCCTATGTCCTTCTCCTGTATCTAAGCTACCTCCCCGCTAATTTTTAGCCAAATCGATTTAGCCGTTCTTGAGTTATGTACACGACTTTCTTTTATATAGATAGATTGAAGATATGAATATTTTGTCGCCTATAGTACAGGTTATCCTAGTTTAGGTGACAGTGACTCTTTGTATAAACTACAGTTATTTATTTAAAGGACATACACAGCTACATATACATAATAGATATTTAAAATATAAAACAGAAAACCAATTACGGAAATCACAAAAGAAAACAAACTTAGAAAATATAAATACTCCTGACAGAACACAAGAAAATATAATAATATGAACTAAGTTAGTTTATTATAGTATTAAGTAGAAGTTTGTTCTGCTGTGTGAGCCTAGA
Organism: Idaea dimidiata; assembly: GCA_949358125.1. Lineage (NCBI taxonomy): Eukaryota > Metazoa > Arthropoda > Insecta > Lepidoptera > Geometridae > Idaea > Idaea dimidiata. The sequence continues at coordinate 7,781,465 of OX442342.1, read as the reverse complement.
TAATTATCTTCTCTCATTTGTCATGTTGTGCAGATCAAATGTACACTGAACACTATTGTACGTACATATCGTAGTTATTTTATTTAAATAAAGATTATTATTATTATTATTTGTGAGTAAGTAAATGAGTATAATGAAGCTAAATACAGAAACCACACTTTAAATTTGAGAGGTACATAAATAATTGAGTAGCTTTTAAAATTAAAATGAGCATGGGAATTGTTGAGTTTGAGAGACGATTGTTTTAGTAGAACTAAAATTTGGAGTAGCGTTTCTTTATTCTGCCGTATGTTTACTCCTTTACTTAAAAGTAACAATACCAATTGCGATGGAACTTGGTTTGCAGATAGCTGGAGATTTGGATTAACACATAGGCTATGTTTTATCGGGTACGCTGGTAAAACGGAGGCTAAACTTTTGTCATGTTATAATAAAAGTAACATTTGTTTGTTTGTAACAAATAGGCTTCTTTTGATCCCGATAAACCCACGGGAACGGGACTTACGCGGATGAAAAGGCCAGGCCCTGTTAGTAATTAATACAAATAGTAAAGTAATTACTAAGTAATTCTCATAATGTAAGTATAAAAGTAACTCTTTTATACTTACATTGTACTTCTTGTCAGTAACAGATGGCGCCGGAAGCGGTCCCACACCGGATGTAGTCGACTTCTTTTTCCGTTTCTGCCTCTCAATCTCTTCATCGATCTCTTTATCCCTGATAAATTAATTTAAAATCAAGTTAAAACTTGGTAACTTATATTTGATTTTAGATCAGAAAAGTTATGAAACTAAAATCTAAATCAGAATAGTTAAGATACTAATATCTAAATCAGAAATATTATGATACTAATATTTAAATCATAATGGTTATGATGATTGTGGATTAGAAAGTTTATGATACTAATATCTAAATCACAAAGGTTATGATGAATGTGGATTAGAAAGGTTATGATACTAATATCAAAATCATAAAGGTTATGGCGATTGTGGATTAGAAAGGTTATGATACTAATATCTAAATCATAAAGGTTATGATGATTGTGGATTAGAAAGGTTTTGATACTAATAACTAAATCATAAAGGTTATGATGATGGCGGATTAGAAAGGTTATGATACTAATATCTAAATCAGAAAGGTTATAATGAGGTTAGATCAGAAACGTTATAAAAATATATCTTAGCAAATGGTCTTACCAGTTAACCTTAGGCAAAGCCGGCGGCACCCACTCCTTGGCGATGTACTTCTTCTGTTCATACTTGGCTCTGATGAACGCTTCGAGAGAGGAGTCGTTTTGCGGGCGACGGAACGAGTCGGGCAGATTGGCCTCGTACACGGCTCGGGCGCGGGAGTTGCCCATTTGTTGGAGGGATACCTGGCGATTAAAAATAGTTTTAGAAAAGTTGTATTATAGAACATAGTTTAGGAAAAGTTGCAACATAGAACATAGTTTTATGAAATATGCAATATAAACCAAAGTTTTAGAAAAGTTGTAAAATAGAAGAAAGTTTTATAAAAGTTGCAATGTAAAACATAGTTTTATAAAAGTTGCAATATAAAACATAGTTTTAGAAAAGAGCATATTGTGTAGTTTTAGATCCAGAATGAACCCTGGTGGATAGAATAAGATTTGTTAGAACTAGACTCTAGTCACTAGAGGATGTAGTAACGTAGGGCGTTGTAAAAATGCTTTATTTAATAAGCAGCAAGGATTTTTTGCCGATCTTGAATGGTTGTGCAGGTTAAGCAACGCTTGGCGCGGTCATAACTTGGATGGGTGACCTAAAATTTGTGTGGCAAAAAATAATTTTCTCGAGCTCCTCCGTGCTTCGGAAGGCACGTTAAGCAGTTGGTCCCGGTTGTTATCTCTGATAACAGTCGTTAGGTCAAGTTAGAGGCCTTAAGGCGATCTGAGAAACTCTAACACCAGGTGAGCCACACCACTACACGAAAAGAAGAAGAAGAAGAAGCAGCAAGGAAAAGAAAAATGAGATTAATTTATATCCAGCATCGCGAAAACTGAAGACTGAAGACTCTAGTCTCTAAAGTCTAAAGGCTCTAGTCAAACCTGCTTGTTAGGTATCTACCATTGTTAAGATATTTGAGACTAGGTTTAAATTATATTATAGCTTATTAAATTATTATTGTCTCAATAATTACTTTATTGCCCTTCTGCATTTTTGACTCTACCATATTGGATATCTGAGGATACGGAGTATTGGATGAGCACCGATTTGGTGCCCGACGGCAATGTAGCGGTCGCGAGAAGTTGTTGTTGGCTCATGACCGCTGTTTGTAGCGTTGGATGCGAGAGGCCTATTTTCAGTGGACGGATGAAGGCTGAGATAACATAGGAAAAGTGTCAGAATACAAGGTGTTTTCTCCACCTTCTATGACAATGTCTGGTAAAGCTTGAAAGTTAAATGTTTATCTTATAATAACAACGAATGCATACCACTTGTTCAGGAGTCCACGAGTCCAGGTTGACGCTCTTCACCTTCGAGATGTGGACGCCAAGGTTGCGGTGAATGCCAGCGCAGCGGATACACAGGAATATGCCCAGGTTCCATGACGCCCAACGAGGACCTGGGAGTAGGACAGATCGTTTTTGTATATATAACTATAATAGATTACAATAAGGTCCCAATTTGTGGAGGTTTATTTGTGGAAAACAAGCCCGGACAGAGAGAGAGATGTTGCGTGTTGCTTCCCTCTCGGGAGCCCATATTTCCCCAATTTTTTGGGGTTTTTAGACACCCCAAAAAATGTTGTACACCAATTCGATTTGGCAATACCTTTTTTTACAGCTGACCATCTGAACCAACCCATTTTGAGACCAAATCTATTTACAATCCTCCTTGGGACCAAGTCATTTACTCGCCACTGAGCAGGAAGAACTCCAGATTCGCTAATCTACCCCAAATCCATAAGTCGCTTATTACAAAATCCTCTGGAGGAAATAGGGTAGCCTATAACATACAATAATTTGAGAGTAATAATGGGGCATGTTACTATGTAATGTTGAAACTGTCAAACAAGGCAGGATGTTTACATGATTCATTCAGTTGTTTAACAAGTAATTAATGAGATAATTTGGAGATTCCTGTTGCAATTATATGAGGTATTTAGCCATTTACACTGTAGCACAATAATTCACGTTAATACAGAAAAAGTTCATTGTTTTGAACTTTGTTTTTCTTTCTCATTAACTTTGATGAAAAAGTCATATTTTAAATTGATCCCGTGGAGGCTAAATCACATTTAAATTTAACCAGCAAAGGTTTAAATTTGGGCTTGGGTGTTTTCTGTAAGTAGCTTCGTTATTTGGACCATTGTATGTGTTTTTTAGCAGAATTGAGAGATGGACTCGCCCAAATTTCATGTGGATATTTTTGCCCGAGCAGCATCGCATGAATTGTGAAAGAATTATTGTAATTGGCAGAAGAATGGGAAGGACATTTAAGAATAAATTGTTGAGATGGTCTGTTAGACACACCTCGGGCAAAGAAACTGAAATGCTCACCGAAGTAAGAGAGAAAAGAGGGATTGAACAGAACTGAGAATAGGTAAGAGAGGACATGTAGATCATGTCGACGGCAAATAGGAAGCCACTTCAGCTTACCACGAAACTCAAAGACAATTTGTGGCTACCAGGACATTGAATCAAGTTAGATTTGGAGTTAATAATGTAGAGGGCTAATTAAACCTTATCAAAAAAGATTATCATTATTTAAACCAACCCAACATGGCTTTGTAGGTTGTATGTTGTGTACTTATAAATTCCAAGAAAATCTCCAAGTTTTGGTTTATAATGTTATCAATTACATGGATTAGGAGTCAGCAGATAAATAAACAACTTTGTTTTATTCTAGGTATGTAAGACAGTAAGACTAATACTAAATAGGTTGTATTTCTATACAATTATCATAAAAAGGAAATATTTATTGGTTTGCTTGTAACAAATAGGCTTCGAAGTACTGAACCGATTTAAAAAATTCTTTCACTAATAGAAAGCTACATTATCCAGGAGTGTTATAGGTTACTTTTGATTCCCATATTTCCACAGGATCAGGACTTACACGGGCGAAACCATAGGAAGCAGATTGTAATGTATAAGATCAGATTCAGATTCTTCTCTGTGGCCTTCTGCTAGCAGCTTAGAGCAATTTGGTCAGTTTCACGTGAGGCGACAGTGTGTATGGTGAGTGGCTCAGTAGTTGTATAATGTTAGTAGAAGCCGAGACTGGATTGAATAAGATCTCACAAGACTGTGAGACATAAGTGTTTTATAAGTATAATGTTATGCTGACAGATGGATCAATTTACAGATTCAAATGTAACCTATTTAATTTAAATATTTATATCGCGTCTTTCACTTTCAAATTTGTTTGCGGACACCTAAGCCTTTGATAAGATTTGTAGTCTTGAAAAAACAAATCATCTTCAGATAAAAGTAGGGGTTTTTCTTCTTCTAATCTAATAAGATTCTTGTTGGTATTACAAGTTGTTTTTTTTACAATACTTAAGAAACTGTACGTGGAAACTACAAACACTAGACAAGAGAATAAATTTTCCTCAATTTTAGAGAAAATCTGTTATTCTTTTACATTTTTCGTGACTCATCTTAGTGACTTGTTTTAACATTTATGCTACAAAGATAAATGGCAAATTATTATCAAAGCAATTATCGGATACTTCTGTTCAGTGAGTTATTATATTGCTTTCCAATTTCAAGGAAATGTGAGATTAGGAAGGTAAAACAAGGAAAAATTCAATCGTACCTTTTGCATCACAATCAACACAGTATTTATTGTCCTCATCCTTTAGCATTTGCAATAAAATGTTTTGACAACGATCCTGGATCTGTTTAGCACGATCCTTCTCACTTTTCGAAGTCATTTCTCTGAACTAAATAAACAAAATTATACCAAATTCAATGAAAATGGGTGGAATGCTTGTTTCAATAGCTTGTTTGTTGAAGAAAGAGAGACCATAGAGCAGAATGACACAGTGACATGACATGATGACAGCAAAGCATTTTGTTTGAAACAATCAAATGGATTGATTCAAGGATTGATTAATTGAGGCAGGAACATGGCAGAAAGGGTAAAATCATGAAGGAGTTAATTACTTTTTATTATCGGTTGTGAACCGATTATGGCCATTTGGCAACTAGCCAGTGTCAAGTTTTACTAATATATGCAAGTTATTTGCATCGAAACAGTCAAGTCGTCATAGAGTCAAGTCTTTTATAGTATACACCTTACCCATCCCCTTCCTCAAATCTTGTCCATTCATTAGTTGCCTGGAAGAGATCGCCCTTAGGCGATAAGGCCGCCCATTGTACCACACTAGTTTTTAAGTTTTTTTTTTTTTTTGTGTTTGTAATATTTATTAATTTATGTTTCTGGTGCAATAAAGTATGTAATCATTCATTCATTCATTCAAGTCTAGGGAATCATTTGTAAACAAGGCGGCTATTTACAAAGACTGTTCACGAAGCTAAAAACTCCATGCTTTAGCGTTGACCCCAAAGCACCGATTTTCACTTTAATTGCACTTTTACATCTGTACAAAACTTAATTGATTAAGCCGCCTGAAATTTACACTTTAAATTTACAATTTACACCCATTTGAACTAGGTTTCACAAAAATGAAAATTTAGCAACTAACCTCAACGCGTTCCCGCCAAAACTGGCGTTATCTACAAATTGCCATAATGACGCTGACACTGACAAAGAAAAAATCGCTATATTTTCACGTCAATTGAATTTTCTGCAAAATATTCGATTGCTTTGTTTTGAAATACATTTTCTCCGCATCACCGCTTGATTTCGACTGAAATCTATTGAAAATATCAATACTTAAAATACTTAAACACGCTACAGCAGTATCAAAAAGTGCAGTACCTGAGAAACCTAATGGCTTTGTATTAAAAGGCGTAGTAACCTATATTATTGAATAATGGGTAATCAGCTGGTTGGAATAGCTCCTTCGCAAATCTATCCAGTGGAGCACTATCTGAGTGATCATGTCGATCTCAATTTTGATCAGAGGTGAGTCCTGACTTCATATTATTTATTGAAATATATTATACAAAATCGTGTTAATTTTAGGCTTTTTTTTTAATTTCTCAAGGGTTAAAAAAAAGAAAACATTTCTTATTTTTAATATTTTTATGCAATTGTGGTCTGCAAATGACAGTTGTATCGTGAAGTTTAGTGGGTTTAGAGGAGCTTGATGGCCTAGCTGCACCCACTGATTTTAAAAATCTTACAAATACATCGTTACCTTTGTTACCGAATTATGTTGGTGTATTTTAATCAAAAAACTAATCATAATTGTCTGAAAAGTACCAAGGGAACAGCAAAAAATTTACATCAGTGATACTGCTGAACAAATAGCTACACATACATTCAAATAAAATAAGTAATAAATAGGTAAAAACTACCAATCTATAGTCTAAAGTCTCCCAAGTAATTATTTATTGCCCCACATGCAACCCCCGAATGGTGCCCATTCTGGGGGTTGCATGTGGGGCAGCTATGAGGCTATCTAATGCTATTTAATATATAAAGAAGTAACAGTGGTAATATTGGCTAATATTATTAGAGGTATTTTGTTTATTGTACAAATAACTCATACTTCTGTCTATCTATTGGTAACTTGTATTTATTTACATTGGGGGTATATTTCATTCAATATATTTCTAAAACCACTGGACCAATTGTGATGAAATTTAATTGCATTGTTAGGGGTAATATGGGCCATTTTTTAATCTAATACTTTCACCGGATAGAGACTTGCGCCTGTGAAACAGTGGGGTGGAGCTGGTGTTTACTGAAAACATAGATTAAAAATAAAACAAATACTACAACTTACTTCAAATAACTTATTCTTCTATCTTTACCAGTCTTGGATCAACTCGTTTCTTCAAAGTGGCCCGAGCAAGGTCCCGAGAAGGCCTGGTGGTAGTAAAGGTGTTTGCTATCCATGACCCCTCTCTGCCACTTGCTGAACACAAGGAGAAGATCCTCAAGATTAAGGAGCAGCTGGTGTCAGCTTTCAACTGCCTGCCCTTTCAGAGGGTGATTGTAAGTTTCATATAATGTTAATTTAAAGTTTTAAAATAAAAACATACTAATATTATAAAGGTGAAAGTTTGTGTGTAAGTCAGCAAACAAGAACTACAAAACATGCAGATAGCATGCAGATAGCTAAAAATCTCTATTAACCCACAGGTTACTTTTGCCATGTCACATTGGCAGACCCTGATGTTTCCCTTTTGACGTTTAGTTAATGACCACGTCTGCGCTTCGTAGGTGAGAGAGGGTAGGATACACATGCCCATGAGTTTCTTTTTAAACCTCATTTCCTGATAGTAAACATTAATTATTACTTTGTCAACAGTTAACAGACAAAGCAGGGCTTCTGATGCGCGAGTACTGCCGCTGCAGCGTCTACGACCGGCTGTCGACGCGCCCTTTTCTAACTACCCTCGAAAAGAAGTGGATTACCTTCCAAGTGTTGTATGCTCTCCATCGGATGCACAAACTAGGCATATGTCATGGGGATATCAAGGTATGGCGACTTACACATTCTTCTTACAAAGTCTCCATGTCACTAGTGAGACACTACATATTGAGATTGCATATATAGAGAATTACCTCTGTGAAGAGAATAATTTTTTTGTTCAATCATACATTTGAGAGTGTACTATCTAGGGGTAGTTCAGGAAAAGCATACAACCGTCTGTTGACTCGTTTAATGTGAAGTCCAAGTACAAGTTATATAGACAACAGGAAACTACCCTATTTACTAAATAATAATGATGATCTACCTACTTACATACATTACAGAAAGTACCATTTTTATGTTGTCTGTTTTTTATATTTTTCATTTTTTTTTAAATGTTTTCTACATTTTGATGACTATAATTTCTTTAAATGATGCAGGTTCAAGTACTGTTGGTTGCAAGTTTTTGGATAGTATTTCTTTAATTATAGTCATCCAGTCAGTCATTATAGTCATATATCAAATACATTTTACAGTTAGAAAACATAATGGTAACCTCCTGGCTGTGGGTGCTGCTCACCGACATCGCCTCGTTCAAGCCAACGTTCCTTCCCGACGACAACCCGGCCGACTTCAGCTACTTCTTCGACACCTCTCGCCGGAGACTGTGCTACGTGGCCCCTGAGAGGTTCGTTAGGGCTCCGGACCCTAACAACAGGCCAGTGGTAAGATATACGATTTTAAAAAACCGAAATGCAATGCAAGTTCGCCCTCTCATGTGGAGCTCAGCATACACTTCCGCGAGTCGCTTCTCCCAGAAGCTGATTCCATAGAAACGGCGCGCTTAATTTATTTGCTTGTATGAAAATTACCTTAACAAAAACATAAGCAGGGCGACAAAATACGGGACTCGAACCCCCATCTCTCAATTTTCATGACTGATCGCCTTTAATTTCCTTCACTACACTACGCTAACGCGCCATTAAGCGCTTAAGTAGAGGTTTCCCTTAAGAAAAGAAGAAACTCCAAAACACCCATACTAATTTAGAGACTCAAATACTATTATTTTGTTATATTAAAATCTTTCGTTTCAGAGTGATGCCAAAGGCTTACTGTTGAGTGAATCGCCTTGTAAGATCGGTGAACTAGTGCCTAGTATGGATATATTCTCAGCAGGGTAAGTTTGTCACTTATGCTTTAATATCGAGTAGAAATTTCAACTCACTAGGTGTGTGCTACCTATGCCTGAGAAACTTCAACTGGCTATAGTTCTACGCTACTTATGCCTGAAAAAATTGAATGCAACAAACGGCCGGATAGACTGACGACTTTTAAGACTTTATTTTGAGGTACTATGAAACCTTAAAAGACTCCACAATATGCGAGTATGCAGAAAAAAAAGCCGAATTAGTCGTGGAAAGTTTCAAACAAGCTAACCAGACTCCGGGCTTTCGTGAGGGATGTAACCGGCAACATCGCTAGGGTGATGATGATGAATATGAGTATTCACCTAGGTAATACAGCCTGTCTTGATCTTCGGCGCTTGAATCCCACGCTTCACTCAGTTTTAGTTCGTTTTTAAAACCCTCGCTGCGCTCGGGAGTCAACTCTTAAGTCCTTCGTAGGCTTTGGATTCAAAATGAAGCCCGCTATATAAGACAGGGCTTTAGTACCTCGGTGCATAAACAACTATTCCCGATCCCTCCCAAGGGTCCGACAGATTCTTCGAGCGGAAAGCTTAATGGCTTCATTATACGCATCATTGATAGGTTCCAAATAGAATTTTATTAATTATAATAAATAAATAATAATAAATAAATCCTGTGACGAACACACAGCGCCATCTAGCCCCATGGTAAGCTGCTAAGCTTGTGTTACGGTGACTAGATAACGGATGTACTACTTATATTTATTTTTCTTTTGTAAATACATACATATTATACATAGAAATACGCCCAGACCAGATACAAATATTTATTTTTAAGCATAAATATTTGCACCCAGCGGGAATCGAACCCGCAACCTTCTGCATTGCAGCCAAGCGTTCGCCCGACGCGCCACAGAGGTCGTCAAATTAATTGAATATATTCCGTTTTATATCATTAATTGAATATATTATATATCATTAATTGAATATATTCCGTTAACAGCTGCGCCCTCTACGAGCTATGGAACGACGGCACCCCCGCGCTGGACCTGCCCGCGCTGCTGGCGTACCGCACGGGGCAGCCGCGTCCCGCCACCATGACCCTCCCGCCACACTGCGACCCGCACCTCGCGGCCTTGCTGCACTCCATGACCGAGCGACGAGTCTCCGACCGGAGGAGCGCTGAGATATACCTGGATGAGGCTAGGGGGAAGTAAGTAGTGTGTAATATCGCACCCTCGCACTAGACCTGCCCACGTTACTAGCGTACCGCACGGGGCAGCCGCGTCCCGCCACCATGACCCTCCCGCCACACTGCGACCCGCACCTCGCGGCCTTGCTGCACTCCATGACCGAGCGACGAGTCTCCGACCGGAGGAGCGCTGAGATATACCTGGATGAGGCTAGGGGGAAGTAAGTAGTGTGTAATATCGCACCCTCGCACTAGACCTGCCCACGTTACTAGCGTACCGCACGGGGCAGCCGCGTCCCGCCACCATGACCCTCCCGCCACACTGCGACCCGCACCTCGCGGCCTTGCTGCACTCCATGACCGAGCGACGAGTCTCCGACCGGAGGAGCGCTGAGATATACCTGGATGAGGCTAGGGGGAAGTAAGTAGTGTGTAATATCGCACCCTCGCACTAGACCTGCCCACGTTACTAGCGTACCGCACGGGGCAGCCGCGTCCCGCCACCATGACCCTCCCGCCACACTGCGACCCGCACCTCGCGGCCTTGCTGCACTCCATGACCGAGCGACGAGTCTCCGACCGGAGGAGCGCTGAGATATACCTGGATGAGGCTAGGGGGAAGTAAGTAGTGTGTAATATCGCACCCTCGCACTAGACCTGCCCACGTTACTAGCGTACCGCACGGGGCAGCCGCGTCCCGCCACCATGACCCTCCCGCCACACTGCGACCCGCACCTCGCGGCCTTGCTGCACTCCATGACCGAGCGACGAGTCTCCGACCGGAGGAGCGCTGAGATATACCTGGATGAGGCTAGGGGGAAGTAAGTAGTGTGTAATATCGCACCCTCGCACTAGACCTGCCCACGTTACTAGCGTACCGCACGGGGCAGCCGCGTCCCGCCACCATGACCCTCCCGCCACACTGCGACCCGCACCTCGCGGCCTTGCTGCACTCCATGACCGAGCGACGAGTCTCCGACCGGAGGAGCGCTGAGATATACCTGGATGAGGCTAGGGGGAAGTAAGTAGTGTGTAATATCGCACCCTCGCACTAGACCTGCCCACGTTACTAGCGTACCGCACGGGGCAGCCGCGTCCCGCCACCATGACCCTCCCGCCACACTGCGACCCGCACCTCGCGGCCTTGCTGCACTCCATGACCGAGCGACGAGTCTCCGACCGGAGGAGCGCTGAGATATACCTGGATGAGGCTAGGGGGAAGTAAGTAGTGTGTAATATCGCACCCTCGCACTAGACCTGCCCACGTTACTAGCGTACCGCACGGGGCAGCCGCGTCCCGCCACCATGACCCTCCCGCCACACTGCGACCCGCACCTCGCGGCCTTGCTGCACTCCATGACCGAGCGACGAGTCTCCGACCGGAGGAGCGCTGAGATATACCTGGATGAGGCTAGGGGGAAGTAAGTAGTGTGTAATATCGCACCCTCGCACTAGACCTGCCCACGTTACTAGCGTACCGCACGGGGCAGCCGCGTCCCGCCACCATGACCCTCCCGCCACACTGCGACCCGCACCTCGCGGCCTTGCTGCACTCCATGACCGAGCGACGAGTCTCCGACCGGAGGAGCGCTGAGATATACCTGGATGAGGCTAGGGGGAAGTAAGTAGTGTGTAATATCGCACCCTCGCACTAGACCTGCCCACGTTACTAGCGTACCGCACGGGGCAGCCGCGTCCCGCCACCATGACCCTCCCGCCACACTGCGACCCGCACCTCGCGGCCTTGCTGCACTCCATGACCGAGCGACGAGTCTCCGACCGGAGGAGCGCTGAGATATACCTGGATGAGGCTAGGGGGAAGTAAGTAGTGTGTAATATCGCACCCTCGCACTAGACCTGCCCACGTTACTAGCGTACCGCACGGGGCAGCCGCGTCCCGCCACCATGACCCTCCCGCCACACTGCGACCCGCACCTCGCGGCCTTGCTGCACTCCATGACCGAGCGACGAGTCTCCGACCGGAGGAGCGCTGAGATATACCTGGATGAGGCTAGGGGGAAGTAAGTAGTGTGTAATATCGCACCCCCGCCCTGCATACGGTTGGGTTACGTCACTCTTTTACTCCTTAACTGATTTTGAGCCACAAACTAAGGCCCTATTTAGCACTAGTTTTCATTTTCATTACACACTTTCACGAAACTAAAATAAATTAATAATCATAAAAATTAATTGAAACGTATTTTTACGACAATGAAAATTCAGTACGACATTTCCTCAACTGAAAATTCCAGAAAAGAAAAAAAGGGATAAAAATACTTGTATTTGCAAATTTCACGCCGTGAATCACCACAGAAGGTTCGACATGGCCTCGCATTATACAGGGTGAACCATTTCGATGGGCTTTGAGAGTAATATCCTTAACTCCTTTCAGCATTTTTTGCTATCTCTTATAGTTTAGGATATATCCCTGAAAGCCCACCGAAATGGTTCAACCCTGTATATTATTATGGTTTGTCTTGTAAATATTTCTGGTTTCTTAGTAAATATTTCTTCTTCATACAAACGGTAAAACAAATATTAATCTCATATTTACACATTTTCCCGGGTCTTAATCGCGTGATTTTAACTTTTTCATTTTCCTTACCTCGACGTTTCGATCATGTCACAATAAGCTTGGTCTCGAGGGGACCCGGGATTTTTTTTCCGGGAGTTCCAATCTTGTTGGTTTATAAACAAAACAATGGTTTATAAAAATTTTATAAACATTAATCCCGTTAACACGCTTGTTCCAGATTGTTCCCCGAATATTTCTACTCGTTCCTCCAATCCTACATGCTGATATTCTCGGCCCAACCCATCCTACCACCAGATGAGAAGATCCTACGAATACACCAGGATATAAAGAACATTATCAAGATATTCACTCAGCCGACCGAGGCCAAGAACTATAAGGATTTAGTCGATGACACCACTGAACCCAAACCTGAACCTGTTGACAATAAAGATGGATTCAAAGTTTTGACAGTTAACGTTGTGGATACTAGTGAGGTATTAGCCTTTTTTTTTTTAAAGAAAATAGTAAAAGCAACCAAAAGCAGTTTCTTAGTTCGGCTTCGGCCGCGGCAGGTAAATACATCTACAAAAACACACGCCTAAATTGTAATAAACGGTTAAAACACTTGCAAACAAAAAAAAATGTCCCGGACAAAAACTTTTTTAAACCTCAAAAAATACAATATAAACCGGGGTTTACTCGCATTTCAGTCAACCTTGATAAAATTAACTGTAAAGTTAGCGAAAGCTCGGTCTTTTATAATAATGCCGTTATTAAATAAAACGCGAGTAAAACCCGGTAAATATTGTGTTTTACTATGCATAATCGCGAAAACCTTAGACAAAGTCACATTTTTTATTATTTTCAAATAGTTTGTTATAATTTCTTCTATGGTTTTCGCGATTTTGCATAATTAAACACTTTATTTATCGGGTCCAATCGCGCTTTATTTATGGTTTTAAACGAACCGAGCTTTCACCACCTTTCCAGTTGGCCTTTTCAAGGTTTGTTATGTTACCCAACTGCTTGACTCAAATAAGGGATATATAGATGTTTATCAGTCTATGTATGTTTTTAGGTAGAGGAAAAAACAGCAGAGCCAAAAGAATTGGGTCCGGACAGCGAAGGGTTAATTCTGATAACTTCGCTTGTGACGTCGTGTATTAGAGGGTTACATCATTGTACATCGAAATTGTACAGTTTGGAGATTTTGGAGCTGTTATGTGAAAATTCTAGCCCAGAAACCATTTTGGACCGGATTTTACCTTATATCGTAAGTAACACTTAACTGTAGCTCCTTCAGAGCTTTGAACTAAACAAAAATGCTAAAATATTCAAAAACATTGCGTTGGGATAAAATCAACAATTTTCTATGAATCTCACAGGAATTGTCAGTTTAGATCTTATACAATGTATACCGAGGAAATTGCAAAAACTTGCAAAATGAATAATGCTTGACACTGGCCACTTTTCGAATGGCCATAATCACTTGACAACCGATAAGAAGAGAGTTTTGGCGGGAACTCGTTGAGGAGATGTGGTGCTAAATTTTCATTTTTGTGAAACCTAGTTCAAATACGTGCAAATTGTTTGTAAATAAATGGCCGCCGTGTTTACAAATTATTCCCTAGACTTGACTTTAACTATGACGACTTGACTGTTTCGATGCAAATAACTTGCATAATATATTAATAATACTTGACACTGGCCACTTTCCGAATGGCCATAACACAACCGGTAAGAAATTAAAAAAAACGTGTACGGTACAGATCTACCTGAGCCAGTCGGGCATGCCGCGCGTGCGCGCCGCCGCGGTGTCGTCGTGCGGGCGGTGCTGCGCGCTGGTGTCGCGCCTGCCGCTCTCCTCCTGCAACGTGTTCCCCGAGTACATCCTGCCGGAGCTCGCGCCGAGGGCCGTCGACACCGCCGTACCAGTGCGGATCGCTTATGCCAACAATATCGGTGAGTTCACTCCCTAGGCTTCCTTAGGGAAGACAGGAATGCGGGCCGGGTCCTTGGCAGCTGTGCGCTTTGGGGTTGAATCTTACTTCTTACCGATATTACTAGTAGTTCGCCCCGAACTGAGACCTCCCGACCCCCTATCTCCCCAACCCACCTACCGATCTGGCTCATCTTCGAACTATTGACCTAAACTACGCGCATACCAAAATTCATGAAGATCGGAGCTACGATACTCAAGTTATCGTCGAACAAACATACAAAGATACAAAGTTACAAAAGATACAAGCGCCAGACCCGTCAACATTGGACCTCACTCGCTTCGCTCGTTCGGTCAATAAACGCGAAAGTTTGTATGTAAGTATGAATGTATGTAAGGTTGTTACTCTTTCACACAAAAACTACTGTACCGATTGCGATGAAACTTGGAATATAGGTAGCTGGGGACCTGGATTAACACGTAGGCTACTTTTTATTCCGATAATCCCGCGGGAACGGGACTTACGCGGGTGAAACTGCGGGGCGCAGCTAGTCTATATACTGTAAATAAAAAAAGACGTGGTCTAGAGGACTTAGAATAAGTAGTAGAACAAAATTATATAATTTTTTAAATACATGTGTGTCTGTCTGTTTCTCTGTCGGTTCCTTATACAATTAAAAACTACTCATCCGACTGAAATCTGGTTTTCAATATTGGTTCTATTTTCGAGGAACGTCGTGGTATACTTTGCATCGAAATCCAATTAGTAGAACTCGAGTAATTAACGAAAAAGTGCAACCGCTCGAGAACCGCTCGGCCGCCCGAGCCCGTGGTAACTGACAACGCGTTTTTTACTTCCGCGGGTGAAACCGCGAGGCGCAGCTAGTTAATAATAAATCACCAAAGATGCAAAAATATGGAAGTCTTCATTCAGCTGTGGAGCATTTAAGGCTACTAAAAGGTGATAAGTTAGATCTACTCTGGTAAACGTCTCCACAAACTTTCTCCAATACAATATTAGTAAGAGTTTTAATGATTTATTTCTTCCAGCACTGTTAGCTGAGACCGCAGTGCGTTTCCTAGACCAAACGCAAGACAACATGGTGGATAAGGATGCTACCAACATTAACTACGAAACTGAATTGTCTGCTTTACATGAAATGGTTTGTATATAATCAACTTTCTATAGTTATATCTCTACTTATGTTTTTTTTTGGGTTTTGTACCTCGAAAGGAAAAAAGCAAGCTTTAATATGATCTGACTGTCCGTCTGCCTTTAGTTTAGCGCAAAAAGCGACATCTCTTGGCAAATGTGTTAACTGTAAAGTTAATCATTAGCACAGGTAAATCACTGGAAAGTGATCCTGTATATGGCGTCTCAATTGAGCCTTAGTCGAAAAATAGTAGACACTGGAAACATTCATATTCTTAAATTCGCTGCTCGAGGTGGGATCTCGCGTGGTTTAGTTGGTTAGATCGCCGGGGGACTTACCCAGAGGCGCGAGTTCAAACATCGTCGCGGGTGAATTTTTGAAGATATATTTATATAGATTATTTATTTATTTATATAACCAACACTTTCAGACTTACAGCATTTAAACACCAAAACGTCTGAAAGCCATTTTACCATAATTACAAATAATTATAAAAAATATTTTTTTAATCACACAAATTACATTTAACTAAAACTAGGTAGGCATATATATATATAGATATAGTATTTTAGTCTCAAATAGAAAAATGGCGGTTTTTTTAATAATCGATTGATTGATTGTTTGACTACTAACTCGTATAGGAACGTCGTGCTTTAAAACTGCTAAAAAAACGCGATTAAAACCGAAAAATGAGTCCAAATTAATATTATAAATATTGAACTCTATTTTCGTTATAGGTTCGTACCACAGTATCGTACTTGTTGACGGACTCTCAAGCAGTAGTGAAGAGGGCTCTCGTCGACAATGGAATCACGAAGCTATGCATCTTCTTTGGGAAACAAAAAGGTAAGTAAGTTTTTTTCAAGTTTGTAAACAGTATAGGTTAAATTATGGTCGTTATGGTCTAGTGGTTGATACATCTTCTGTTTCTTCACTATAGAGGGGGACACTAATATTAGAACCACAAACTTAAAAAAACTCAATCTCGATAAATTAAAGTCTTAGTCCATACAAATCGACGAAACGCAACGATGGTGCTATTCAGCGGTCGCCCACTAGCGCCATCTAGTGGTGGAGGGCGTTTAACATCTACTTATATTCCGGATGTCGTTACGTTTTGGAAAGACCACGATCCTGATTTATTTACCTTTAGCATTTGTAGTTAATATTTTTAGTTTTAATTTAAAATGTGTTCGTTACTTACTTTCAGCAAACGACGTGATCCTATCCCACATGGTAACCTTCCTGAACGACAAGGAAGAGGTCGCTCTTCGCGGGTGTTTCTTCGAGCGCGTGGTGGGCGTGGCCTCGTACGTGGGGCAGCATGCGGCTCCGATACTGGTGCCGCTGTTGCAGCAGGTCGGTTATATGGTACCCGCCCAAAGTGTGTTTGTGGATGTGATTGTGTTTTTCTTATACTTTACGTCTCATGGATGCAATTTTGAACTTTGACAATGAATTGGTCACTTCTATGGTTTTCGCGATTTTGCATAATAAAACCCTTTATTTATCAGGTCGAATCGCGTTTTATTCATAGTCAACCTTGAAAAAGCCAACTGTAAAGTTGGCGAAAGCTCGATTCGTTTAAAACCATGAATAAAACGCGATTCGACCCGATAAATAAAGTGTTTTATTAATGAATTGGTCTTTTATTCACGATGATTTTTGTTCCAGGGTCTAACGGATCCTTGCGAGTGGATAATAGCGAAAGCTCTCCGAGCCACCACGAGCCTGGCTGAGCTAGGTCTCCTCCCGAAACAGTCGCTGTGCGACCTCGTGGCGGAGTGCGCCGTGTGTCTCGCACATCCTAACTTATGGGTGAGTTGGTATTCCAGGCTACAGACTATTGGGCGCGGACGAACGTGTCCGACAGCAAGGCGTGCGAGCGACTAGTGGAACTGGTAGTGGGTAAACCGCCACACATCCCCCTCCCCCCGGAACGGTGGGGCAGAGCATAAAGCGCATATATCTCAACCTACAAAAAAGCTGCAGACTATTACATTTCTGCTACAGACTATTACATTATTACATTTCACTTCATTTCATTACGAACTGACTTTTCTCAGACTGAGCTTAGCAAAAACTAAGCATTAACTTAATTTAAATTTATTTTAATTTAATTAGAATTTATAGTTGAAATTAATTTTGTAACATACAAATAAAATAAAATAAACTTCGTAGTCATAACAAAGAACCAAAGTTTAGGTCATTATTTTTGATTGGTTTACATTCTAAATTTGTAAAACTTCGATTTTACCAAACACAAACGGGTGCAAAAATACCAAAAGTTGTCTTAAGTCATAGTTTTTGATTAGCAAAGTCAAAGTATGGAAGTTAGATTTCAGCCTAAAACTTTGCACAAACGGGTGCAAAACTGCTAAAAGCGATTTCTTACAGGCAACCTTTGACTGAATATGGTCATTCATTACATATAGTTATTGTGTAATTTCAGATAAGGCACGAAGTGTGTGGACTGATATCGTGTGTGGCGAGTCTGCTGAACCCCATCGATGTGAACTGCAAGATACTGCCGCTCGTGTGGCCGCATCTCAAACATAAACTAATACAGGTAATAAAATTAAATACTTATTTACCAACTAGCTGTTACCCTCGACTTCGTCTGCGTTAATATAATGCATTGCCGACTTTTACGTTCATAACTCGGGTTCTACTATTGAATATCAGAAAGCTTTAATTAAAACTAATTATAAAACTAAACATAACCTATAAATACATATAATCCAATTAATATAACATACTACAAACAAAGTAAAAAATGTATTTATTTTATTTAAGTTTTTAATTGTATAAGGAACAGAGAATCAGATAGATTTAAATAAATAAAAAAATGTTCTACTACTTTCCTTGTTTATTTCTGTATCAATCATATTCCATTTTTATATAGATGATCTTTTGTTTCTGTTTCAATCAAATTTCATTTCTGTATAGATGATCTTTTATTTCTGTTTAAATCATATTTCATTTCTGTATCGATGGTATTTTATTTTCTGTTTAAATCACATTTTATTTCTGTATCGATGGTCTACTTCGATCGTCTTCGGTTTCCGTATCGATCGAAGTAGAAACAAAAGATGTTCGAACCGATAAGCAGAACTTTTGTGTGTAAGGAGCAGCGCACATTGAGAGCGCGGCGCGGCGAAGCTACTGAAAATAAGACAATTTAAACCAAACCTTAAGTCCTATGACATTCGGTTGACAGTGTACGCTTGTTCATGACAGCTTGTCGACTCGCAACGCGGCGCGCCCCTCACCCAAGCACGCCATTTTCAACCGAATGACATAGAATTTAAGGTTTAATTTAAAATGTAACTTTTTTGGTATCAGCGCCGTATCCGTACCTTACAGTAAACAGTTTGCGTTGCAACAAAGATTCTCTTATGCTACAGGTGGAGCGAGCGGAATTACTACTGGAAAGTCTCGCGGAGCCGATACCCAGGAAGGTGTTGGATGCTGTACTGAGACATGGAGATGTGGACAGGTTGGTGCACACGCTCAGAGAACGGAGGAATACCAGGCTCAAGGTGAATGTTATTTGTTTACTAGCTGTGTCACGCGAGTTCTGTTGAAAATTCAATTGCCAGAAATGGGTAGCTGGCTCAGTGCTTGTTGGATTGTCATATAAAGTAAACCACGATCTTCCTTTATAACAAATTTTAATCGGTTGTACTTGTTTTGTTTACCGCATTTGAACTAAGCTTCACAAAAGTAAAAATTATGCAACACATCTCCTCTACGCGTTCCCGCCAAAATTGTGCAAATAACTTATTAATTATTTATATATTAATTATTATTTGCAAATAACTTGCACATATTAATAATACTTGTCACTGGCTAATGTCCAAATGGCTATGGCGCTGAAACCAAGCCTCAATTGGTAAACAATTAGCGGGGTAAATATGTTCATTAATTACACCAATTCACGAGATTCACATGTAGCTCAGTGGTTAGAGCACTCGCCTGGATAGCTAGGAGCACAGGTTCAAATCCTGTTATGGGAAATTTTTGAAATTATACAATTTAAGGCTGATTTTCAAATCCCTAGATTGAGATATCTGACAAATAAAATGTAACACCACCAAATAAAAAAACGTCACTATTATGTTTAAAAAGAAAATAAAATCTAAATTTGAAGATCAAAAAAAGAAGGCTTTTTTAAATTTGGTTTATTTATTTCTTATCGGTTGTGAACCGATTATGGCCATAAGGAAATTAGCCAGTGTCAAGTATTATTAATATATAATGCAAGTTATTTGCATCGAAACAGTCAAATCGTCATAGTTAAAGTCGTCAAGTCTAGGGAATCATTTGTAAACACGGCGGCCATTTACTAAGATTGTTCACGGAGCTTTGGAGACAACACTAAGTCCATGTTTTGCACCGATTTTCACTTTCATTCCACTTGTACACCTTCACGAAACTAAATTGATTAATATGCCCCCGAAATTAAACAATTAGCACGGATATGAACTAGGTTTCACAAAAATGAAAATTTAGCACCACTTCTCCTCAACGCGTTCCCGCCAAAACTCTTTAAATATGGTTGTATTCAAACTTATTAGACAGTTATATATTTTATCTGTAGAATGAAAAATCAGGCCCTAATCGATTAGAAGTAATAAAATGAATTCTAGACAATTGAGGCTAATATTTATTATTTTTATTATTGAATTAACTTATTATAATGCGATTGATATATAAACACACACACACACATATTAAAACAAAAAAGCATACGACAATTTAAATAAACAAATAAATACAAAACAAACACTTAACTAAAACATAAGAAGCCATCGTCGACGCCTTCACGAGGCATAGTTCCCAAGTTGCTGGCAGCATTCCCTCTCTGTATAGCGAGACTAACTCGCTGTGAAAGGAACCCGCCAGCTCTGGGATGACCGGTCGCCTCGATCAGACGTCGCGACAACTCCCTCAAAAATCTGACGGCACTGGGACCCCAACAACCCAAAGGCTAATATTTTAGTTCAGTATTAATATTTCGTAAATTTGTTTTTATTGCTCAAGGCATATTTACTAGAAATATTTTTAAAGGAAAAATTCATCTTCAAAAATTCACTTGCGGCGAGGTTTGAACTCGCGTTCCTGCCGCAAGTGAATTTTTGAAGATGAATTTTTCCTTTAAAAATATTTTTAGTTCAGTATTTTACTTTTCAAGGTAAAACAAGGCACTATGCCACAATACACCGAGATGGGGCAACAATTAAAAAATCTATTCCGCCGATTAGCCTCCGACGGTATGACGGAACACGTTGAAAACCAACTCCTAGCAATGAGCGCTCATTTGATCAAAATACAATCGTCGTCGACACAGCACATCACCGAGGCTCCCGGCCGGCTGGTGATCAGTAACATGAGTATATCGAAATCGGTCCAGCTGGACGCGGCTGTTACGCATAACGTGGATAAGCTTTATAATTCGCAGAGAAGAACTCATAAGACGTCGGGTGAGTGTTTAGTGTTTTTGGTCTTATTTTTAAAAGAACAAATTCCTCTTTTTCATTTCTAATGCATTGACGGCCTCTGTGGCGCGTCGGGCGAACGTCCGACTGCAACGCTGCTGCGGGTTCGATTCCCGTCGGGAATAAATATTTCACCTAACCATAAATGTTTGTTTCTGTTTCTGGGTGTTTTCTATGCATCATTTATGTATTTATTTACAAAAAAAACTATAATATGTAGTAGATCCGTTGTCTAGTACCCATAGTACAAGCCTAGTGCTTCGTTTACGGCTAGGTACCGCTGTGTGTAAAGTCGTGCGTTATTTATTTATTTAAAACACAATATTTACCGGGATTTACTCGCATTTTTCTGTAACTTTTTAGACTTAAAATAGACAAATTGCATCTCAGTCTACCTTGAAAAAACCAACTGTAAAGTTAGTAAAAGCTCGTTCTTAAGTAATATTGCCGTTATTGAATAAAACAAGAGTAAAACCCGGTAAATATTGTGTTTTATTATGCAAAATCGTACGTGCGAATTCGTCTGCGTAGAAATAATGCATAGCTGACTTTTTCGTTCATTACTCGGGTTCTACTAATTGGATTTCGATGTAAAGTATACTACGACGTTCCTCGAAAATAGAACTATGCGATATTAAAAAACAGATTTCAATCGGATTAGTAGTTTTTAATTGTATAAGGAACAAACAGAGAAACAGACAGTCAGACACGAATTTTAAAAATTATATAATTTCGCTCTACTACTTTCCTAAGTTCCTTTCCCTAGATAACGTTTTTTTATTTACTTCCACGTGCAGACATTTTGTCGTTTCTTCCTTTATTATAATTATAGATAAAGATATACATACAGAAGATAGAAGATAAATAAGTATTAATATTGCACGACATTCCACAGTTCAATCTAGCCCCAAACTAAGCCCTAGGCTTGTACTATGGGTACTAGACAACGGATATACTACATATCATACTTTTTTTTTTCAATACATAAATATTATACATAGAAAGACACCCAGACCAGATACAAATAATTATTTAAGCATAAATACTTGCACCCGACGCGAATCGAACCTGCGGCATTCGGCATTGCAGCCGAGCAAAGTCAAAGTCAATAGTATATTTCCTTTAGATTCTTGTACAACATTAAATGCACATGATCATTTGGCTACGTCTTAGGTGTATTGATTTTAGTGTGGCTTCGGAACGCGCCCTCCGATGAGAAGAAGCCACAAGAAACTCATGTGGTTTTTTTGTGATCATGTGTTAAATTCCAATCGTCATAATACAGATATTATCTATAATTTGAACAGGAGCAATCAATAAATTATGTCCATGGATTTTTTTCATTAAAATATGACGACGTATCATAGTACGCCTTAGTAGCAGCGTTCGCCCGATGCGCCACAGGGGCCGTCAAAAGAATAGAATAGAATCGCCGATATATAAGATCAAGAGATCAGTGGTCTAGTGGTGGATACCCCGACTTTCATTCCGAAGGTCGTGTTTCAAATCCCGGCCACGCACCAATGTGTTTCTCTTGAAGAAAAAATTATGTGCGCTATTAACATCGCTCTTACGATGAAGGCCCAATAGTAGGGCTAGTTGCGGAAACACACAAGTTAAAACTTTAACTTTTAACTTTATAGAAGATCAATATTTATTTTATTTTTATTTGGCACAGTAACAATTTACAAATTCAATTATACATTTAAATATCATAGTTAAATATCATTATTAATTTGTACATCGATTACAACTATGCACAACATTTTTACACAGTTATATACAGTTACTAGCTGCGCCCCGCGGTTTCACCCGCGTAACTTCCTATCCCGTAACGTTAATGATCCCTCACGTATGTCATACCAAGTATTGCTTAACGATCATTCAAAGTACTATATAATATTTCTACCTCTAAACCAACCCTGTACCAAGTTTTATGAATATCGGGTCACCCGCTCTTTTTCACCCATCACGTATGTTGTACCAAGTGTTGCTTAACCCGTACGATCATTCAAAGTACCCTATATGTATATTATTTCTACCTCTAAACCAACCCTGTACAAATTTCATTCATATCGGTTCACGGGTTGTTGAGTTAGAAATACACGACTTTATTTTTCATGGCTGCCGCCGTCCCGCAGTTTCACTCGCGTAAGTCCCGATCCCGAGGGAATATCGGGATCAAAAGTAGCCTATGTCATATCTGGATAATGTAGCTTTCTATTAGTAAAATAATTTTTGAAATAGGTCTAGATGTTTCTGAGATGACCCCCAAAATACATACACACATACATACATGTTACCAACGTAACCTCTTTATAATATTAATTATACCAACGTAAAACAAAATATTAAGAATCAAAAGTACAATGAGATATTGCAAAAGAATTTTTAAAAAGCACTGCAGTTTGGTGACACAACCGTCTCGCATGGAGCCGACCGATTGAGCCGCGCGGCATGATGCCTCACAGAGTTGGCTGGCCACCCTCATCATAGTCGCCCGCTACGTGTATAATATGCACGCTTGGTACTTAGTAATTATTTATTGTGGAGTTATTTTAAAACTGTAATATCTCGTGAGATATTCATTGAAATCAAGTGATGTTAAGGACAATTATGTTTAAAATTAAATACTTTTAATGAATAACGTATTTATTTGGATAAGGATTAATATCATATTTACAAAATTACCTTCGGAAACAATGCATTGTTCTACAATAAATTTCATTACTCTAAAAGATGTTATATTGAGTCAACCTTAAGAGTTAGACATATGCTGTCGCGGACTATTTATTAGATCCTTTTTAGAGGAAGAATTCTCTCTTAAATGATTTTTATGTAACTCTGACCGTTTACTCAGCGCACGCGACAGAATCTCGGAACAGGGTGATTTATTTCCCGTTATTGCAACATTTTTCATGGATGCTCCGCTCCTATTAGTCGTAGCGTAATGTAATATAGCCTATAACCTTCCTCGATGAATGGACTATCAAACACAAAAAGAATTTTTCAAATCGGACCAGCAGTTCCTGAGATTAGCGCGTTCAAACAAACAAACAAACAATCAAACAAACTCTTCAGCTTTATAATATTAAGTATAGATAAGCTACCTAGCTAGGTATAGATTTAACATGCTTTTTAAATGTATACAAACTAAAATAGTGGATGTCCAATTCCTCACTGAGTTCATTGTATAAATAAATAAATAAATCCTGTGACGAACACACAGCGTCATCTAGCCCCGTGGTAAGCTGCTAAGCTTGTGTTACGGTGACTAGACAACGAAGTTACTACTTATATTTATTTTCCTTTTTTAAATACTTACATATTATACATAGAAATACGCCCAGACCAGATACAAATATTTATTTTAAGCATAAATATTTGCACCCAGCGGGAATCGAACCCGCAACTTTCTGTATTGCAGCCAAGCGTTCGCCCGACGCGCCACAGTGGTCTTCAAAACGTGCACATTCTCCCATATATCCACACGTGCATATCCCCAGGTTCCCAAGACAGCCAAATGAACACGGAGTGGCAGCACATGTTCGGTCAGTCCCACGAGCAGTTCGGTCGCTCGGAGAGCGGGTCGCAGGCGGTGGGGGGCGGGGGCGGTGGGGGGGCGGGGCAGGCTGCGCACGCGCACGGCGCCGCGCACCTCGCGCACAGCGCCTGCGCCACCTACGTGCAGTACAGCGTGGCGCCCTGCCGCCGGGACCTGCGGGACCTCACCGCCAGGGTGCAGCATAAGTACCGAGTATGTATACTACCGAGTAAAGAAAGAAATACGTTTATTCAGACAGGCACACAACTTACACAGTAGGTACAATAACCACGACATAATAAACTAGGAGTTCGCCCCGAACTGAGACCTCACGACCCCCTATCTCCACAACCCCCTTACCGATCCGGCTCATTTTCGAACTTATAAATTCTATTGACCTAAACTACGCGCATACCAAAATTCATGAAGATCGGAGCTCCGATACTCAAGTTATCGTCGAACAAACATACGAACATACAAATATACAAGCGCCAGGCCCGTCTACACTGGACCTCACTCGCTTCGCTCGTTCGGTCAAGTATAATAATATAGCTGCGCCCCGCGGTTTCACCCGCTAAGTCCCGGTCCCGCGGGAATATCGGGATAAAAAGTAGCCTATGTGTTAATCCAAGTCCCCAGCTACCTATATTTCAAGTTTCATCGCAATCGGTTGAGTAGTTTTTGCGTGAAAGAGTAACAACCTCACATACATAAATACAAACTTTCGGCGTTTATAATATTAGTAAGATATGAAATTAAATTAATGCCAAATAAATAATACAAAAAAAACAAGCAATTTTGGAAATCAATAAAAACTAATAATTATAAATAAACAGCAAACTACAAAGTTAATGAAAATAATTATTATTTCTAAGAAGCCGTGTGTCCCCGAAAAGTATTAACATTATTTGGCATTACATTTTTTCCCATCCACCCCACACAAGTGACTTATTCAAGCAGTGATAGTGACTCAAACGTGCCGTTTAATAATACTCAAAATGTAAAAAATCAGATGTCAAAAACATTTTTTTGGCATAATAGTAGATTGTATACCAAGGGAGCAAATACTATTTTTTGCTCGAGTGAGGTACTTTGTATCCCTCGATTCGCTCAGGATTCTATTCAAGAATCCTAGTCCTAGGAACAAGTCCTTTGCTGGCGCTCACGCTAACTCGCCGGCAAAACGTTTTGCCTCCCTCTTTAGCAGAGACTTTACTTTTCCAGCTACTGATTGGCCGGAGCGATAGAATAGAATAGAATAGAATAGAATAGAATAGAATAGAATAGAATAGAATAGAATAGAATAGAATAGAATAGAATAGAATAGAATAGAATAGAATAGAATAGAATAGAATAGAATAGAATAGAATAGAATAGAATAGAATAGAATAGAATAGAATAGCGTTTATTTGCATTAAATATGGTACATACATACAGTGGTGTTACGAAATAGGATACAGTCTCGTCATATTTAGCAATCAAATTGCATACAAATGTTTTGGAAGGTGATTCCTTGTCAACAAAATCAAATTACGTACCAACATTTAAAATTCGTTGAAATATGTTCTGAAATGCAATTAATTATGAAAACAAAATATCATTCAAAAATTAAAATGTCAACTTCCATAATAATATCAAGTACAATGCTACGTTATATAAAAGGCAATTTTTAATGTCATAATAGAGTTGTCAAATAAAATACTAGGTAAGTACTATGGTGAAAAATGTTGGTTAGAGAATTATAAATTACAATGTCAATTAAGTCCTTAAAAAATGTTATCGTTTGCGTGGATATCTTCAACTAGACTAGGAATAGTCTCGTAGTAGACTTGGAATAAACTTGGATTAGTCTAGGTCTAATCTAGGTTTAGTCTAGGTTTAATCTAGGTTTAGTCTAGGAATGGTCTTGGAATAAACAAGGAGTTGTCTTGGAATAAATTAGGAATAGACTTGGTATAGACTTAGAATAGATAAGGAATTGACTAAGAATAGACTAGAAATAGTCTAGATTAGAATAGAAAAAAATAGTAGTTAGCGCGCTACGCAAACATTGGGAAAAGTTACAAGTTACTCATTTTCTTATAGAGAGCGATGAAAAGTAGAATGTCTACCTCGGGAGCAAATACTAGTGAGGTACTTTGTATCCCTCGATTCTCTCAGGATTCTACTAAAGAATTCTTCTTCTCTCTGGATTCAAAAAACACTCTCGCCTTAAAAATAGTATTTTCCCCCATTTCCCCCATCTACTTTTTTCGCTCGAGTGAGGTAGGTACTTTAAATCCCTCGATTCGCTCAGGATTCTACTTAAGAATCCTTCGCTTCTCTCTGAATTCAAAAAACACTCTCGCCATAAAAATAGTCTTTTCCCCCTTGGTATACAATCTACTATTACTACCCCCCCTAGAAATCCCTCCGCAACAACTCTGCCACGGGCACCGAGGCGGACGTGGAGGATATAAACCCCCCGCACTCGTGGCGGCCCGGCTCCCAGCTGCTGGCCTTCCTCCACGAGCACAAGGCGCGGGTCAACGACCTGGTGACGCTGCCTGCAGCCAGGAACCTCTTCGGATCCTGTTCTGATGATGGAACCGTCCGGCTGTGGGACGCTCAGCGGTTGCAGGGGCACGCGCATATTAACAGGTGATTGTGATTTTTTTTATAAACAGGGTGACGTCGTAAAGAAGCTCGGAATTGTCATGGTAGGTTTGGAATCAGCCCTCCAGCGTAACTCCCGTCGAGTTCAACTCGACGTCGATTTGGGAATACGACGCAAGGAGCGAACAAAAATTGTTGACGAGTCGAGCGGGAGATACGCGGTAGGGGGGAGGCAGGTCTTCGTTTCGTGTAGTGTTGTGTTCACCTAGTGTTACAAGCTTTCAGGTCGCCCTAAGGCCTCTAACGACTGCTATCAGAGATAACAACTGGGACCGACTGCTTAACGTTCCAAATCACGCAGGAGCTCGAGAAAATGATTCGGACACCCATCCAAAGTACTTAATCATTTTAATGTTTTAGCAGGTGGTTGTGACTTATTAGCAGGTGATTTTTAACTATAATAACGTAATAACCTGCTGTGGTATCATGTAATTAGCATCCACCGCTGTCAGTTGCCATTTGCTGTCAAAAAGCATATTTTGTATTGTACATTGCTGTTTAAAGTAATCACCAGTAACAACCACGTTACGTCAAAGCAGCAATGTACTGCAACTTAGCCACTAGTAACGGTGGATGCTAATTACATGATACCACAGCTGGAAGGCTATTACGAAAAATAACTTACGAAGTTTCGGATCCGACCGAACGTCTGTAGGTAGTTTTTATACGTTCTATTTCCCATGTTAGGCGAGGCGAGGTTCGAATTCTGTCATGGAATTTTTTTGAAAATATATCTTATTACGAAAATATTTCTAAGTTTAAATATGCCTTGAGCAATAAAAAACAAGAAATCTTACTAAAATTATAAACGCTGAAGTTTGTATGTATGTATGAGACTTTGTTACTCTTTCACGCAAAAACTACTAAACCAATTGCGATGAAACTTGGAATATAAGCAGCTGGGGACCTGGATTAACACATAATCTATCTTTTTATCCCGATTATCCCGCGGGATCGGGATCTACGCAGGTGAAACTGCAGAGTACAGCTAGTATCTATATCTTCTATCCATCTATACTTATAATAAAGGAAGAGAGGACAAAAAGTCTACTTGGACTTAGGATAAGTAGTAGAACAAAATTATATAATTTTTAAAACTCATGTCTGTCTGTCTGTTTCTCTGTTTGTTTCTTATACAATAAATAACTACTAATCCGATTGAAATCTGGTTTTCAATATTGGATAGTTTTATTTTCGAGGAAGGTCGTGGTATACTTTGCATCGAAATACAATTAGTAGAACCCGAGTAATGAACGAAAAAGTCGGCTATGTACTATTTCTATGCAGACGAAGTCGCGGGTAACAGCTAGTCAAATATAACGAAAACACTTTATTTACCAAGTTTAATCGCGTTTTATTCATGATTTCTAAACGACCAAGCTGTCAACATTAAAAAAGTCAACAGTTTAATCGCGTTTTATTCATGATTTCTAAACGACCGAGCTTTCGCCAACTTTACAGTTGACTTTTTTAATGTTGACAACTTGGACGTTTAGAAATCATGAATAAAACGCGATTAAACCCGGTAAATAAAGTGTTTTATTATGCAAAACCACAGAAGAAATTAAATACAAGTATTTTAACAAATACTTAATGATGTATGTTTTGTTTCAGATCTAAGTCAATATACAACCGGAGTGCGGGGCCGGTGGTCGCTCTTGCCGCGTGTGAGGGGGGGCAGTCGCTGGTGGCCGCCACACACGAGGGGTCCATCTTTGTACTCAGGTAATTATAACCTTGATTACAACGTTGACAACCTCTGTGGCGCGTCGGTTGGACGCTCGACTGCAATGCAGAAGGCTGCGGGTTCGATACCCGTCGGGTGAAAATATTTATGCTTAAAAATAAATATTTGTGTCTGGTCTGGGTGTATGTCTATGTATAATATGTATGTATTTACAAAAGAAAAATAAATGTAAGTAGTATATCCGTTGTCTAGTCACCGTAACACAAGCTTAGCAGCTTACCGCGGGGCTAGATGGCGCTGTGTGTTAGTCACAAGATTGATTTATTCTTTTATTTATTTATTTAATTACAAAAACCAGGGGCTCGATTCGGTAAGGACATAGCATAATGCAGGCGACGTGCAGGAGATGTACTTTAATTCGTATTCTGTAAATGTAAATTCACTTAATTACTACTTAATCAGTTTAGTAGCCTTCAAATTTAAGTGCTACTTAATCAGTATTAAGGAAGTTATAGAATAGCTTTTATTTTTAACCATGCAACAAATCGACTTCTGCAATGCTCCTGCATCCCGCCTGCTTGTCGCCTGTTGCAGGACGAATTCGCGCCCGAATGTTTTTTTTACTATTACCATAGATTAATAATAGGGGTTAAAGTATGAAATTACCGTTTTATTGCAATAGGTTCTTTGAATTGACATAGAATCTTCATGGTTTGAGGTTTTCGAATGAAACTTTTTTCAAATGGTTTCTGTGATGTTCTTTTTTTAAAAAATGTGAAACATTTGAATATCGACTTTCAATTGTTTTTGTTATTCAATTTAGACAATAAAGATGGATACTGCGAAAATTCGAGTGATTTTTGAATACAAGTTCCGACGCAGAACTAACGCGGCAGAAACAGCCCGCAATATCAATGCTGCGTTTGGAGAGGGGTCTACTAATGAACGCACCGTGCGATTTTGGTTTAAACGCTTTCGTGATGGAAATTTCGACTTAAAGAACGAGCCACGAGGAAGACCGCCCACACAGGTGAATAACGATGAATTAAGAGAGATAGTGGAAGCCGATCCTAGTCAAACTACCCAGGAATTAGCGGCATGGTTTAACGTTACCTTACCCACTTTATTGACTCACTTGCGTCAAATCAATAAAATAAAAAATACGAAAAATGGGTGCCTCATGATTTGACTGATCTGCAGAAAGAAACGCGTGTTGTAACTTGTGTTGCCTTGTTGAACCGGTACAGAAATGAAGGAATATTGGATCGAATTGTAACGTGTGATGAAAAGTGGATTATTTATGATAACCGGAAAAGAAAAATGCAATGGCTGACCCCAGGTCAAATGCCACAAGTGTCCTAAAGCAAAACTTACCAATAAAAAGGTAATGGTAACTGTTTGGTGGTCTCAGCATGGTGTTATTCACTATAGTTTTCTTCGATCTGGTCAAGCAATTACGGCAGATGTCTATTGTGCCGAACTCCGAACCATGTTGACAAAACTAGCAGTAAAACAGCCCCGACTCATGAATCGATCTTCACCATTATTGCTCCACGACAACGCGAAACCTCACACAGCACGAGAAACCATTTTGACCCTTCAGGAACTGCACTTAGAAACCATTCGTCGTCCTCCGTATTCACCAGACCTTGCTCCAACGGACTACCATTTTTTTCGTGATTTGGACAATTATCTACGTGACAAGAAGTTTTCTTCCCAGGAGGCAGTACAAAATGCTTTCACACAGTTTGTGCAGTCTAGATCGTCGGAGTTCTATCGCAAAGGCATTAATAACCTTCCCATTAGATGGCATCAATGTATAGATAATAATGGCAACTATTTTGATTAAATAAATTTATTAAAAATTTAAAAAATAAACAATTAAGATTTTCAGTACAAATCGGCAATTTCATACTTTAACCCCTAATATATTAGGAATAGATTGTCAATATTCATACAGTTTAGCGTATAGGCGTTTACTGTATGTTAGCCACGGATATCAGATATTTTGTGGCGAACAAATTTAAATAAATATATACCGTACGAAAATGTGTTCATGATTGAATGTCTATATGATTAATAGTCTTTGCTATTACCAAGCGAATTCTCTGAACGTAACTTACGCTAATTTATCACTAGATGGCGCCCATAGTAAAAATGCATTGCGGAATCGTTGCGCTTATGTATCCATTCTGTTTACAGGCCGGAAGCAAGTTCATCCCGCATGACATTGTCGCAATGTCGTCAGCTAGAGGGCGGGGGTTGTGTCGCAATATGTAGCGCGGGAGGAGTGCACGCCGGAGTCATATCCTACGCTACTCTACACTCTACGCTCGTGGGATGGGACCTTAGAGCTCCCGGTCAGTATTACATTGCATGACATTGTCGCAATGTCGTCATATCCTACGATACTCTACACTTTACTGTCTAGGAATAAATAGAATGGAGATCTAACTTCCCTATTAAATTCGATAAAACCATGTTCCACGGTCACACAGCAGCAGATGCACATACTGACATGTTTCGTACAGTATTACGTATGATCGACCTTTGGATCGACCAATGGCGGACGATCTTTAGTGACAGACTGGCGGTCGAATCATCGTTCTAGGCCCCGCAACCACCGTTTGCGTGGAACATTATTTCAAAGTATTGCTACTTCCATATATATTTGAGTTCGTTGTAAATCATATTAATATTATAAAGCTGAAAGTTTGTGAGTATGTGTATATGTGTGTTTGTTACTCTTTCACGCTAACTACTAAACCGATTGTGATGAAACTTGGAATATAGGTAGTTAGAGACCTGGAATAACACATAGGCTACATTTATAATTGACCGAACGGGCGAAGCGAGTGAGGTCCAGTGTAGGCCGGCCTGGCGCTTGTATCTTTGTAACTTTGTATCTTTGTATGTTCGTATGTTTGTATGTTTGTTCGACGACGTTTGTTTTGGTATGCGCGTAGTTTAGGTCAATAGAATTTATGAGTTCGAAGATGAGCCGGATCGGTAGGGGGGTTGGGGAGATAGGGGGTCGTGAGGTCTCAGTTCGGGACGAACTTCTAGTAACACATAGTTCTGTACCCAGGTAACGCATGGAAGCTGCAAGGGTCGCTCCGGCACGGCGTGGTGACGTGTCTGTACGGGGGCGGCGGCGGGTACCTCGCGGCGGGGACGTCGGCCGGCGCCGTCACCGTGTGGGACCTGAGGTTCCAGCTGCCCATCACGCAGCTCAGGCATCCCAACTGTGAGTCGCACGGAATTTATACTCTTTATGTTATATCTCTGTGAGTCACACGGAATTTATACTCTTTTTATATTATATCTCTGTGAGTCACACGTAATTTATACTCTTTTTATATTATATCTCTGTGAGTCACACGTAATTTATACTCTTTTTATATTATATATCTGTGAGTCACACGTAATTTATACTCTTTTTATATTATATCTCTGTGAGTCACACGGAATTTATACTCTTTATATTGTATCTCTGTGTAGGCTATTATCTCCAAAAACCTTATAAATTATTGTGTTAAATAGCTGAACATTTGAGAAACTTGTCACGGTGATAGGCCCCACCTTCACATACGATAAATTCGTCGTGAATCCGTTTTGTCCTTTCTTTTGTAATCAATCGTCGTTTCAGGACGAGCATGGCCTAAATCAATTAATTATGTTATGTGTTTTTTTATTTTCATAACTCAGGTTATGAAAACTCAGGGTAGCCAAAAGGAGGAAATCAGTAATTCATAATCATAAAATAACAAATTTATAACAATTCATCTACCTTTATAGTCAAACTTCACCTTATGTACACGTGTTCTATCAATCCAACACAGAAAAAACACAAAACAACAAAACGTACTGAAAAGAAACGAACTAATAATGTAATTAAAAAACTGTAATATTACAAACTAAACTTTAACTCTATAAAAATAAAGTTTATTTTATTTTCAATACACCCACTACTTAGTACGTTTCGTTGTAAATGAAAGTCCAAAAGCCGTCGATGAGCGGGTTAAGCAGGATACGCGTAAACGCGTATGCGTTGCCACCTCTGCGCTTCATACGAACTATTGCTCTCTCTGTGGCAAAAATATGCCGCCGCGAAGATAGCCTATCCTCATAATTTCTAAGCAAAGCAATCATTTGTGTCGTAGGGATTTCCTGTTTTAATACTGTAAGGCGTTGTTATTTCTAAAATAAAATGAATTACCAAAAATAAATAGTCTAGGTTGGTAGTAGGTTTTTAACTATGTACTTATGTGCCCAATTTCAAAGGTAACTCGATGGGAATCGAGTCGTACGGACTCTAAGCGCCTGATAAGTAGTATATCCGTTATCTAGTCACCGTAACACAAGCTTACCGGCTTACAACGGGGCTAGATGGCGCTGTGTGTTCGTTACAGAATTTATTTATTTTATTTACTTTCCCCCCCAGCGGAGCGCGTGCGGCGGCTGGCGGGGTGGGGGCGGGGCGGGGCGGGCGGGGCGGGGCGCCTGTGGGCGGTGGGCGCGCGGGACGCGGCGCTGTGGTCGCTGGAGTCCACGCAGCGCACGCACGCGCTATGGACCGCCAACAACTCGCCGCAGCCGCTCAACTACACGCCGCCGGTCAGTACCAGAGCCCTTAGTATGAGTTTTGATAGTTTATCGTCTCGATGAAACTGGCAATTTACTTCCATACATTATTTTAATTCATAACAGTTACCGCTAGAGGCGCTGATGGAAAATGTATGAAGTAAACTGCCAGTTTCATCGAGACGATAAACTATCAAAACTTATACTAAGGGCTCAGTACCTCCTCCCACCTCGACAGTTCATACGAACTACTTCACTTAAAACGTTCATATCACTGTACTATGCTTGCTGCCATTCTATGATAAACTAGGAGTTCGCCCCGAACTGAGACCTCACGACCCCCTATCTCCCCGACCCCCCTACCGGCTCATCTTCGAACTATTGACCTAAACTACGCGCATACCAATCAATTAATTCATTAAGATCGGAGCTACAATACTCAAGTTATCGTCGAACAAACATACGAAGATACAAACGCCAGGCCCGTCTACACAAAAAAAAAGTACTCGTTTGTCAAAAAAGGTCCATCAGAGTAATTTTTAAATTGCGTAAATTAACTTCGGTTAAGACATACTTTAAAAAGTCACAGATTATGACAATAATATCACTGTTTATCCATAACTCGCTGCTAGAAGATCATCAAATCACGGAATTTATGACTAATTTATTTTTTTATTTGTATAACTAGACTAGACATCTAACTCATTTATTTATATTGTGTTTATATTTGACTATTGAATTATTATACCTACTGCATTTGACAAAATTTATTAATATCTAATTTAATTGATTGATTATTATGATTTTGTAAATTGACATGCCTATATTATGCAATGTAATTTTTGGTGAAATAAATGAATTGAATTAAATTAAGAGAAGATACTTTCCTGTGGCGAGCTAGCAATAATCTCAACGATTTGATTGAAGTTACTGACGTAGATTTGTTTTGTACTAGTGTCGACACGGTGCGGCGGCGCGTGTCTAAGCACTTTTATGGTGGTGAATGACGATTGGCTAATTTTATCTGTTAACGTTTAAGATTATTTTTATTTATTCTGTTTACCTACTCTTTGTAAGAATTGGTTGGATATTATTAGTATGTAAGCTCATGCCTACATTGTGTATCTACATTGTTTTTTGTTCGTGAGATCCTATACTTGGGTTCCTGGTGATACAAGTTAATTTATACTTCTGTAATAGCTGTTGGATTTCCTAAATAATAAATCAATAAACAAGAAACTTCGGACCCGACCGAACGTCTGTACGTAGTTATCGTTCATTCTGGACCAATCATTCCTAGGAGTTTTGACGGGAACGCGTTGAGGAGATGTGTTATTAAATTTTCATTTTTGTGAAACCTAGCTCAAATGCGTGTAAATTGTTTAATTTCGGGGGCATATTAATCGATTTAGTTTCGTGAAGGTGCACATGTGTAAATGAAAGTGAAAATCGTTGTCTCCAAAATTCGGTGACCAATCATTGTAAATGGCCGCCGTTTTACAATGATTCCCTCGACTTGACTTTAATTAATATGACGACTTGACTGTTTCGATGCAAATAACTTGCAAAACATTAATAATACTTGACACTGGCTAATGTCCAGATGGAAAAGGCATATTAAAGAAGAAGTGTTTATCCGGAAGACTGGAACAAACGACTTTTGTGTTTTAAGTAGTGAAACATTTTAATTACAAAACGGTTATTATTAGTTATTTAAGCTCATACCTACATTGTATATCTACATTGTTTTTTGTTCGTGAGATCCTATAATTGGCTTCCTGGGGGTTATTAAGCAATGGACATTTGTGTACTTTTGGTTTACGAATCCCCATTTAGAAAGAAGTTTTTTAAGCAGTGCATGGGCATTTCTGAACTTTTTGTACACAAATACCCACTTTACACAAATCGGCTAATAATGGGGATTATTGGACAAAAAGTTCAAAAATCCCCACTGGTGGGGATTATCAGTGGGCATTATAGAAATAACCCCTTCCTGGTGATACACGTTAATTTATACTTCAGTAATAGCTGTTGGATTTCCTAAATAATGAATAAATAAATAAATATTTGTCCCTTAATTTTAGGCGTCTCACTACCTAAGCGCCATCTACAGCGGTACGAGCGATGGTTGCCGGTTCGCGGTGACCGGCGGCTCCGACCAAAGGATACGGTACTGGGACCTCGAACGGCCCGAGGAGTCCTATGTCGTCGTCAGCGCACCCTCAGACCAACTACGAGACCCGGCTGCCGTTAAATACAGGTAAAAATCTACGAAGAATATCTAACACTAGCAGCGTAAGTCCCGTTCCCGCGGGAATATGTATGACTAGCTGCGCCCCGCGGTTTCACCCGCGTAACTTCCTATCCCGTAACGTTAATGATCCCTCACGTATGTCATACCAGGTGTTGCTTAACGATCATTCAAAGTACTATATAATATTTATACCTCTAAACCAACCCTGTACCGAGTTTATGAATATCGGGTCACCTGCTCTTTTTCACCCATTACGTATGTTGTACCAAGTGTTGCTTAACCCGTACGATCATTCAAAGTACCTACCGTATATATTATTTCTACCCTGTACCAAATTTCATTCATATCGGTTTACGGGTTGTTGAGTTAGAAATAGAAATACACGACTTTATTTTTCAGAGCTACCGTCCCGCAGTTTCACTTGCGTAAGTCCCGATCCCGAGGGAATATCGGGATCAAAAGTAGCCTATGTCACATCTGAATAATGTAGTTTTCTATTAGTGAAAGAATTTTTGAAATAGGTCTAGAAGTTTCTGAGATGACCCCCAAAATACATACATACATACATGTTACAACGTAACCTCTTTAAATTATTAATTACTAACATAAAACAAAATATTAAGAATCAAAAGTACAATGAGATATTGCAAAATAATTATTAAAAAGCACTGCAGTTTGGTGACACTACCGTCTCGCATGGAGCCGACCGATTGAGCCGCGCGGCATGATGCCTCACAGAATTGGCTGGAGGCATCATGGCCCTCATCATCGTCGCCCGCTACGTGTATATGTATATGCACGCTTGGTACTTATTAATTATTTATTGTGGAGTTATTTTAAAACTGTAATATCTCGTGAGATATTCATTGAAATCAAGTTATGTTAAGCACAATTATGTTTAAAATTAAATACTTTTAATGAATAACGTATTTATTTGGATAAGGATTAATATCATATTTACAAAATTACCTTCGGAAACAATGCATTGTTCTACAATAAATTTAATTACTCTAAAAGATGTTATATTGAGTCAACCTTAAGAGTTAGACATATGCTGTCGCGGACTATTTATTAGATCCTATTTAGAGGAAGAATTCTCTCATAAATGGTTTTTATGTAACTTTGACCGTTTACTCAGCGCACGCGACAGAATCTCGGAAAAGGGGGATTTTTTCCCCGTTTTTGCAACATATTTCATGGATGCTCCGCTCCTATCAGTCGTAGCGTGATGTAATATAGCCTATAACCTTCCTCGATAAATGGACTATGAAACACATCAAAAACAAAATATTCAAATCGGACCAGCAGTTCCTGAGATTAGCGCGTTCAAAGAAACAAACAAACAATCAAACAAACTCTTCAGCTTTATAATATTAGTATAGATATGTATATATAATATGTATGTATTAGAAATATTTTTAGCAAGGAAATATATTTCCAAATAATCTCCATGACAGGATTCGAACCAGTCATGGTTCGAATCCTGTCGAACCAGTCATGGTTCGAATCCTGTCATGGGGATTTTTTTGGAAATATATTTCCTTGCTAAAATATTTCTAAGTTTAAAATGCCTTGAGCAATAAAAACAAAAAGAAATATGTATGTATTTACAAAAAAAAGGTATGATATGTAGTATATCGATTGTCTAGTACCCATAGTACAAGCCTAGAGCTTAATTTGGGGCTAGATTGCGCTGTGTGTAATGTCGTGTCGTGCAATATCGGGATAAAAAATAGCCTGTGTATTATTCCTGGTCTCCAGGTACCTAAATTGTACAATATGCCTAAAGCTTCTATGGAACTAATAAACCTTCTATGTATACAAGATGTAACGAGTAAGCCCTTTTACGCCGCAAGGGGGTTGTTCTAGACGTCTAGGCGAACAACTTTTGTTCTACGACTTTTGGAAATTCGAAGTACTTTTCGAAAGTTTTAAAGTGTAAAGTTTACTTGAAATCTTGTATAATATTATGTATGTACTAGCTGCGCCCGCGGTTTCACCCGCGCAAGTTGCGATCTCGCGTTGTTCTTACACCAACCTATCGCAATGCAAAAATCCACACTTAAACGGTCGCCCATTGAAGTACTGATGGAGCCAGGCGCTACCGCGCCTGGCATCATCAGTACTTCCCTGGTCGTCCGTTTAAGTGTGGATTTTTGCATTGCGGTAGGTAGGTGAAGTAAGGCAAAATTTGTTCATGACGATGGATGACGATCGATGACGATGGATGATGATCAATGACGATGGATGATGATCAATGACGATAGATGACGATGGTTAAAAAATAACAAAATTACGCAATTTCTATTTTTTATCCGGATATCCGGACTTGATATCCGGAAAAAAGTAGCCTATATGTCAATCGAAATCTTAAGCTATCTGCATACTTAATTTCATTCAAATCGGTCTAGCCTTTTAAGAAATTAGCGCGCACAAACGCACAGACAAACAGACAAAAAGTTTAACACGGAAATGGTCTGTTACGTTAGTACATACCCCTATAAATAGCTTTTTCAAAATATCTTTTAAAAATAGACACCGCTAAGTTACGATTTTATTATAAGTATAGAAGATATAGATTGATTAATTGTGAGTCAACCATAAAAGATAGACATGCTGTCGCAGGATATTTTTAACCGACTTCAAAAAAAAGGAGGAGGTTATCAATTCGTCTGTATGTATAATTTTTTTTTTTTTTGTATGTTCACCGATTACTCGAAGACGGCTTGACCGATTAAGATGATTCTTTTTTTTAATGGATAGGTGGAAGCTCCAAGATGGTCCCATAAAAATTTGATGTGGATCTGATGAGGGTCTTCGGAGTGATGAACGGAAATGCTCCTCAAAACGCATTAATCAATCCAGTTGTTTATCGATTACTCAAAGATGGCTTGACCGATTGAGATGATTCTTTTTTAATGGAAAGGTGGGAGCTTCGAGATGGTCCCATAAAAAATTGATGAGGATCTGATGAGGATCTTCGAAGTGAGGACCGGGAATGCTCCTCAAAATGCTGTATTCAATTCAATTGTTCATCGATTACACGAAGATGGCTTGACCGATTGATATAGTTTTTTTTTAATGAAAAGTTGGAAGCTGCGAGGTGGTCCCATGAAAGTTTGTTAAGAATTTGATGAGTATTTTCGGAATGTTGGACAGGATAGCATCCCAGAATTCAATAAATTACTCATTTTTGGACTTTTACCAAAAAGAATAGACCCCTAAAGAACTAAGTACAGATTGATGGGGCACCTGAAACCACCTTCTCATCAGCAAACTCCTCAATAATTAAAATTACGGTAACAATATTGTTGATTTTTAGGTAGGTAGGTATACTAAAAAGGGTAAAATAAAAAAATAATTTAAAAATTAAAAAACTGACTTCAAAAAGAAACAAAAAATAATTTAAAAACAACCAAAAAAAAAAAGAATTGATAAAAATGACCAAAATAACCTCTACATAGGTACAGTGCCACCGACTAATTAATCTGTTTTATCATCTGAAGTCGGGCAGTTTTATTGATTGGTTCCATATTGTACTTAGTTTGGCTGCCCGACTTCAGATGATAAAACAGATTAATTAGTCGGTGGCACTGTACCTATGTAGAGGTTATTTTGGTCATTTTTATCAATTCTTTTTTTTTTTGGTTGTTTTTAAATTATTTTTTGTTTCTTTTTGAAGTCGGTTTTTTTTTATTATTTTTTTTTTTATTTACATATTTATTATTTTATGGCATGTTTAGCGGAACAAATCCGTCATACATGATTTCTGTGTAACTTAAACCATTCAGGCTGCACACGCGCGACGGAAGCTTAAAAAATGGAGTAAATTTTCCCGTTTTGGAAACTTTTCTCTTTACTGCTCCGTTCCTATCTATCGTAGCATGATGAAAAGTATTCTATAACCTGCCCAGGAGTATAAAGTATTATTGTACCAAGTTTCGTTAAAATCCGTTCAGTAGTTTTTGTTTCTATAACGAATATACAGACAGACAGACAGACAGACAGACAGACAGAAAAAAAAAATACTGATTGCATTTTTGGCATCAGTATCGATAACTAAACACCCCCCGATAGTTATTTTGAAAATATATTCCATGTACAGAATTGACCTCTCTACAGATTTATTATAAGTATAGATTTACAAAAGAAAAATAAATATAAGCAGCTTGGGGCTAGATGTGCGTGTTGGTCACAGAATTTATTTAAATGACTTATTATTTATAAATTCCAAGTTTCATCGCAATCGGTTCAGTAGTTTTTGCGTGAAAGAGTAACAAAGTCACATACATGCAAACTTTCAGGTTTATAATATTAGTAAGATATAATTTCGTAAATTTGTTTTTATTGCTTAAGGCATATTTACTAGAAATATTTT
This sequence comes from Idaea dimidiata, assembly GCA_949358125.1. Taxonomy (NCBI): domain Eukaryota; kingdom Metazoa; phylum Arthropoda; class Insecta; order Lepidoptera; family Geometridae; genus Idaea; species Idaea dimidiata. Next base: position 7,741,400 of record OX442342.1, on the reverse strand, counting down.
AAAGGAAAAAATCATCTTCAAAAATTCACTTGCGGCGAGATTTGAACTCGCGTCCCTGGATCAATATTCCAGTGCCAAGATGAATTTTTCCTTTAAAATATTTCTGGTAAGATATAATTTCTTCTATGGTTTTCGGGATTTTGCATAATAAAACACTTTATTTATCCGGTTGAATCGCGTTTTTATTCATGATTTAAAACGAACCGAGCCATGGTTTAAAACCATGAATAAAAACGCGATTCAACCGGATAAATAAAGTGGTTTAGTATTAGTAAGATAGATTAGATTGTAGAAAGGTTGTCTGGAAGAGATCGCTTTTAGCGATAAGGCCGCCCATTGTACCTTTATTATAATTAGCTGTAAGGATTTGTTTATGTTTTTTTTTTTTTTTCTAATATTTTGGTACAATAAAGTTTTATCTTATCTTATCTTAGATTAGATTAGCTCATTATTGTACCAAATTAAAACAAATAAAAATAAAAATTACAAAACAAACAAATACATTAAAAATTACAATATAACCATTTAAGTGACATGTATTATAAACTACTTTAGTAAGATGTAATGACAATTTCCTCATTTCTCCCCCTAGGAGCCGTATAATCGATGGAACAACAGTAATCCAAGAATGCTGCAAGATAAATCCTAACCCTCAACCATCCTTGGACGACAATATTTACCGAAGTGTCGAAACTCGGTCTTTCTACCACACCGCACCTATCACAGATCTAACTCTAGTCGAAGGAGCTAAGCCCTACTTGGTCAGTTCATCGGCAGATGGCGTTATTAACGTTTGGAAATGAATTCCGACGTTTTAAGCGATTGTCGGTAAGATTTGTGTATGAAACTATGTACTGTGTACCTGTGGTATTGTTTACCCGCGGAATTTTAGATAACTGTCGGAATTTTAGATAACTGTCGGAATTTAAGATAAATGTCGAAATTTTAGATAAGTGTCGGAATTTTAGATAAATATCGAAATTTTAATAACTGTCGGAATTTTGATTAGCCTCATATCTCAGCTCTTTTTTGACGAAATCTTGCGCCATGTGTACTGACTGACAAGTCGCATCAGGACGTTCGGTTACGAAATGTAACTTCCGAATGTTCGGTTCCGAATGATAGCCGACCGAAGTTTTGATTATTGCTAACACGATACGTTTGAGCAAATTCATTCGGGGCCATAGACTATTTATATTGATGCAACTAACGTCAAATGAAGTTCAGTCGGAATGAATTGAATGCCCGAACCGACAGACTGACCGATCGCAGTTCTTAGTAGGAAACGTACGAATGTTCGGCCGAAACTTCGTATTCATTATCGTTCATTTCGTAATAGACTTTGAGTATACATAAGCAAGCTATAGAGCGCTGGTATGCGAGTATGAACTGTAAGCACCGGTATGAACAGTCAAAAATGACTAAAACGATGTCATCAGTCACCTAGGGTTACGGGAATTTACTGTTTCTCTCGTTAGAATTTATTCTAGTAGGTACTAACTAGGAGTTCGCCCCGAACTGAGACCTCATGACGCCCTATCTCCCCAACCCCCCTCACAAATTTTATTGACCTAAACTACGCGCATACCAAAATTCATGAAGATCGGAGCTACGATACTCAAGTTATCCTCGAACAAACATACAAAGATACAAGCGCCAGGCCCGTCTACACTGGACCTCACTAGCTTCGCTCGTTCGGTCAATTATGTTAAAATGTTCAGTGTCGCGATGTAAAAATGATTCGCGGATCACTATTCAACCTCAACATTTGAATATCTATGTATAGAGCATCTGCTTACACTTTGCGCAGTAGGCAAATACCCATAGGCGCGCTCTATAGTTTGCTTATGTATAATCTAAGGTAATAGACTTCCTGGTGCTGAAATTATTACTATACAGTATCAACTCATGGTTGAAGAACACTTTGTCTTTCGAAACTTGCACCTTGTTATAAAAATAAATAGTTTTCTTTAACTCTTACTCCATTTTGTCTGTGATTATAATTTGCAATTTTTATTATATTACGTGTTTTCCACATTTAGGTTAGCTTAGTTAGGGACCATCCATAAATAACGTCACATGTAAAGGAGGGAGGGGGTCGACGAAATGTGACAAGGGGGTGGGAGGGGGTCGACGAAGTGTGACGAGAGGGGGGGAGGGGTCCTTAACTTCGTGACGTCACATTTTTAAATCTGAAAATACTTTAATGGAAATAAACTTAATTTCATAACTGCTGTTGTAATTCAATAATTTGTAGATGTAAAATAGCTAAATGTGTCGTCACTGGAAGGGGGGAGTCTCACAAATGTAACCAACTGTGACATAAGGACAGGGGGGGGGGGGAGTTAAAAAACGTGAAATTCGTGCGACGTCATTTATGCATGGCACATTCTCTGGTTTTATTCGCGATGCTCATATTATTTTGAGCATTGTTGCAAAGCCGTTCCTACTTTTAAATCGTAAAAGTAAGTTTTTTCTTCTGTTTTCGCGGCTTTGTATAGAAATACAACTCATAATAAAACACAATATTTACCGGGTGTCACTCCCTTTTTATTTAATAACGGCATTATTACAAAAGTACCGAGCTTTCGCTAACTTTACAGTTAGCTTTTTCAAGGTCGTCTGGATTTACCAGGCAACCTTGAAAAAGCTTTTTCAATTGTAAATGATAGAAATGTAGTGGTGTTTTATTATTCAAATTCGCGAAAACCTTAGACAAAATTAAATAACTCATTTTACGGTTCTTATCGCGTTAATTAATTTTCAGCATTGTTGCAATGCCGAGCCAACGTTTCGAAGCCATTTCAATGTCGAACCTACTTTGGGAGTTGGGAGTGCTACTTTGAAAACGGGAGCCTTATTACAGGCTTCGAAATGTTGCCTCGGCAACAATGCTGCTATTAAAATATATAAAATTAAAAAATGTATTTCTAGTAGAAAATATTTTAGGCTAGCTTTTGAAAAGAAAATGCTTTCCATTAGTCTGCTTAAAATTCTAATTTTGGACAGCATTTCCTCCCAAGATAATTAATTATGTTTATTAGGTACCTATATTTTAAATGAAACGACTGAAGTTGTACATAAAATGTGTATTTATATTAATTATTGTAAAATAACATTTATTTAGTATGTATTTTTTTAATAAAGAATGATATAAAATATGTACATTGTGTTTTTTCTTTCAAATCAATTGTACTTTTTTTGTGCTTCTTTCAGTTTCATACAGTGTAAGAGAGATAACAATATTTTAATGATAAAGGGTCATTTTAGAGAAAAAATTCTGTATTTCGTTTAAATTTCCTCAGAAGTGATAGAGAAAATATAAAATATTTCATAATTTAGATAATTATCTACATACTATGCCGCTGTGCTGTTAAACTTCATGCTCTTCTTTTTGCTAGAAATATTTTAAAGGAGAAATACATCCTAAATAATTCATACGAGGCAAAGCTTGGAACTTGCGTCTCTGAGTACCCCAGCATCTTAACGAACATGACCACATGAGTTTGCATCCCAAGCGATGAATTTAAGAATATTCTGTATAAGTAGGTACTTTTTTAAATTAGGCTTGTTTTGTTTTTGAAGATGTATTTTTCCTTAATTATATTTGTTAACAGATGCTTATCATATTTATCATTCACATCATTTGCACAATATCGGGATGATCTTATTCTTAAAGTAATTCTACACCTGTCTAAGATCCCAAAGTTTCTATTGCTACCAAAACTAAAGTAATATTAAAGCTAAAGTTATTAAGATATTGTAATTTGGTCTCAAAATCGGAAAACTTATTATAAATGCAAAGTCAATTTACGCAAAAATTACATATCCAGACAGGCCTACAGGCTTCCGAAGCAAAGAATTACTTGAAAAATCTTTAGTAATGGAACATACAGAAGTTGTCAATTACCAAGCGAAGCCTGAAACCAGTAAGGCTACGTCCACATGGGCAGGAGGCTGGGTTAGTGCATAGAGGCTGGCAAGTCACCTAGAGAGTCATGTGACATAAAACCAACCTGTTTGTTTACTTTGATGCACACCAAGCGACTCGCTAAGCCCCCAACGGTTGGTGCGAGACTGTTTGTTTTAGTTAGGCGACTTGTTTGCCTCCACATGCTAAGCAAGCCTCCTGCCTATAGAGATGTATCCTAACCCAATCAAAAGCATTGTGTAATAGGACAATATTTTTCACTGACTTTCTGTTCTGTCACAATTTGCATTGGTTTATTTCATTCATACAATACCGATTATATTGTACGCTTACTTGATGACAGCAAATACATAATCATCATTTTGGTAATAAAAGCCTTAATAACTTTAGACATGAAAATAACTATGTTATTTCCAAAACAAGACTAACAGACATTCTTACAGCTACATTATTTCTTACTACTCTTAGGAGCATCATCTGGAACATCTTCAAGGAGTTTGTCCAAGTCGATACCTTCAAACTTGGGGTTCTGTGCGTTGGACGCATGTGCCAGGAACAGTTCCTTGAGGAATTGCAGCTCCTTCGTCAGGGTTTTGACTTTTTCTTCCAGCATTTGGTTCTCAGCTTTCAGTTTGCTGACTCGGGTAAAGGTTTCTTGTGTACGTTGTTTTGACTTGTACCTGCTCTTTTTCACTGCCTGTAAGAGAACATTGATATTGACAATGAATAGTTTTATCATATTTCATGCAAGTTAAGCGAAGTTAGCGTTGCATGTTAAGTGATGTTTCCAGTTTTGGAAACATAAGATCTACTTAAATACAGTAGGTAAGTTTAAATAACCATGCCAAATAGATTTGGCAATGATTTCTCTCACCTAAGGACCAAGCAGTTTACCCGTAACTGCACAGGGAGAATTGGTGAAATTTAACAACATCCCACTTACAGTCACAATATGTGAAAACTTCTTGCACAATTATTAATTAATTAAAAACAAGAGCTTTCCTGTGGCTTGTCTGAGACAAAAGAAATGCAATTAGGTATAAACCTATTCAAAAAAAGGAGTGTTAAGCAATTCGTCTCGGTTGTTATCTCTGAAAGCAGTCGTAAGTTGAAATATAGAATACGACTACGAAAAGAGAATGTTATTTTAGCACCTGATTGTTGCCTACCTCGTTATTCCTGTCCCTACGGCGTCTGTAGTCATCGTCTTCGTCGTCTGCATCGCTAACACCTCGTCTCCCGCTTTGTTTCGGCATCGTATCACTATATCCCTCTAATATCATCAATAAAACTTGTTGTTGCTGCTCAGCGCTCGCACCACGCAACTTATCTCTTCTGTTTTGAACAAATAGAACAAAATTATTTTATGACGCAATGTTTTTAAAAACACCAGTTTTTATCGTAATGTTGTGTAACTTACGAAAAAAATTGGATTTTATAATTAGCACCGCTATTTCATATTTAGACTTGTAGTAGTATTCAAATCTTCTGTAAAATTATATAATGATATCTAGATTAAATAAATAAATTTTTTCCTCAAAATCGTCAACAAGTACTTAACTTCTCTCTTTGAGTTTTTTTTTAATAATTGACATTTTTTTTACCTAATGTACACTAGTCGATTATGGCCGTATATAAATTAGCCAGTGTCAAGTATTATTATTATATTGCAATTTATTTGCATTGAAACAGTCAAGTCGTCTTAATTAGAGTCAAGTCGAGCAAATCATTGTAAACCGGCGGCCATTTACAAAGGTTGTTCACGGAGCTTTGGAGACAACGCTAAAGACCATGTTTTGCACCGATTTTCACTTTTATTGCACCTGTACACCTTCACGAAACTAAATTAAACAATTTTCGCGCATTTTTGAACTTGGTTTCACAAAAAAGAAAAGTTGGCAAAACATCTCCTCAACGCGTTCCCGCCTAAACTCCGGCAAACGAACCAGCAACTTTCTGTTTTGCACTCAGGCGTTCTAGCTGCTAAGCTATTACAGAGGTTGTCATTTAAACTAAATGCACTTAGATAGTGCCAGCCCTAGGGAAAAATTCTATTGTCCTCCTACGTGACCCGATTCCCCCCATAGTTGAGATGAATTGGGACATACCGGATTTTTTTATTTTAATAATTATTTTACATAGAACTACTTACCTATTTTAAAACATCAGAAATGAGAAATTAAACTATCGGCAACTACCTACATTTAATTGGTCTACTCAGAGATATGTAAAAACTTCGGTCTACTTGAAAATATAAACACAGAAAATTGATGTTGAACATAAGAAATGAATTTTTATTATATTGTCTTCAAATCTTTATATTTAGCGATGCATTAACAAATTATCATTCATAAGCTTTTGCATATGAAAAAAAATTGTCAAAGGATGCAGAGATATGTAAAAACTTCTAGATACGTAATAGGCCGAATTTCTTGGCTACACAAATCTAAGCTAGCTAGCCAAAGAAGTCTTAATTCCATCCCAGCTCACGTCACGATCACCCGCTTGTTAACACACAGTATATTTAGTTCACTTTCACAACATTATTCACAGACAACAATGCCTTCGTGCGTATTTAGGCGATGCACGAATTATACTCCAAAAACTGGCAAAAATATTTCATTTTATACGTAAGTAAAGCTGTATTTCTTTATTTTAGTTTATTTTTTGAAAAAGTTTTTTTTTCCAAGAACTCAACGAAGTTTTTGACTTTAACGTTTTATCGTTCTCTCCTAACCACCATGAGATGTCATAATAATATTATGACATCTCTTTCTTACGTCATGCAAGTAGCATTGAGTCTTTGTTTTAGAAAGAGATAACAATAGTTTCGTCTATTTCTTCTTTAAATTATGTGGATGAATATATATATAATGAGGTTGTATAGCATACTTTGTGCCGCTTTTCAATAATGATTTGTTCTGCAATGGCGTCTCTATAACTTTAATAGACTCATTGAAAGGATGTATTTTTTTGTTCAGTTTCGTCCACGTTTCGTCATCTATTAATTGTTTGATTATTATTATTTGATAAAACCTCAGAAGTTATACCTATTTTATTTAAAGCATAGAAAAAATGAATCTTTTTCGCTACTCGAAACTAGATGGCGATTTTATATTTAATTTTAGTCGATTCATGAAAGTTAACATCCTTGCTTTCAATACTTGATATTTCACACAGTAAGGTTCCCTTACAAACTAGCCACTAAATAAGCATGCAAATTATGCTTCTTCAATAAACTCTGAAATAAGCATGCTTCTTTAGTAGCACACTTATTTAGTGGCATGTCTATCTTTTTTTTATTGCTTATCGGCTGTGAACCGATTATGGCCATTAGGAAATTAGCCAGTGTCAAGTATTATTAATATATTATGCAAGTTATTTGCATCGAAACAGTCAAGTCATCATAGTGAAAGTCAAGTCTAGGGAATCATTTGTAAACACGGCGCCCATTTACAAAGATTGTTTACGGAGCTTTGGAGACAACACTAAGTCCATGTTTTGCACCGATTTTCATTTTCATTCCACTTGTACACCTTCACGCAACTAAATTGATTAATATGCCCCCGAAATTAAACAATTTGCACGCATTTTAATAAGGTCTCATAAAAATAAAAATTTAGCACCACATCTCCTCAATGCGTTCCCGCCAAACTCATGTCTATCTTAGCCCTGAAGTTATCGCTAGCAGCTTATTGTTTTGGGGCAATTTTTTTCTATGGCCCAAAGTTCTCTAGAATAGAATATGGGGATTTTTTTAAATAAAATCTTGACTTTGTTAGAAGTAAATAAATCCATTAAAACAATCCACAGATAACAAACCAACTAAAACTAAAATGGCCTGTGCAACACTATTATTTTGACATTTCATTTTTGTAATCGACATCCGCTACTGTGTTCGTGTACTATAAACTTACACGTTGTTCTAAAAAGTGGAAATAAATTCGTGACGTCGGCATTTCGGTTCTATTTACTTTATCTAACCAATAATTTCAATACTACAATGTCGTCTACTGAAGAAAATACTACCCAGCTAAAAGCCGGACACCCTCCAGCAGGTAGGAAGTTATCAAACAAATTACGTGTTCCTTTGTTACATGTGCGTTGAAAATAAGATTACAATAAAAAAACAAGTTTTTCACACGGATACCGTGTCAAGAAAGTATTTTCAATGTTGCGAACCGGTTTCCAATAAGATTTATTTCGAATTTAGTACAGAAACAATTCAATTCTCTTTCGAATAAGATTCGTATTAGAAGGTAAACATCAAGTTATAAGCCTGCGTGACGTCAGATTCAATGTTACGCTTATTAGCGTAATCTAAAATGTTAGTATACAAGTACTTCAAGGTCATCAGTAAAGATAATTAGGGCTATTCTTTGTTTTTCTTATAGCTTTACCTTTTAGGTATTTAAACACATTGAAAACTATTCGTTTTCACAACTAAACTTATGGTATCATCGCCATAGATTTACTGATATTGTGCATTTAAACTCTTATATGCAGCTTTAGAATTGATAATATGTTATGTTATACATTACTACACATACAATAGTAAGAAGTAATAATAATAAAAAATTTCAAATTGCAACAGTGTTTTATTTACACGTTGACATGATGATGATATGTTGTCAACTTTATTTCTACTGAATTTAAGATATAGTAACATAGATTTGCCACCAGTTTTGCAATGCTGCTAAAAAATTCAACTAATTTTTCGGTATCTAACTTTAGCTGAATACCTAAAGTTGTGGTAGAGGGGGTGTATTTTGTTGTTTAATATACATTTCTCAAATGTTGTACTTGACTTTTGATGTTAAAACCGGCCCAATTATACACAGTTAAAGCAGGAGGCATGAGGATAACTCAGCACAAGACAACCCACACCAAGGAAACTGGAAAGGAACCAGCTAACGAGGACTTCACTGGTCTATCTGGCCCTTCACCTGTTCCCTCCAACCCTGTCTCCATTGCCGGAGCACCTAACAGAGGTATATTAAAATAAAATAAAAAATATTTTAGGTTATTGCCACACCTAGGCCTAAACCAAGCAACTAGACTTGTACTGTGGCTACTAAACATCAGTTATAGAGATATTGTGCAACAATTCATTATTCATACTTTGTTTTAACTTAAGAAGTTAATTGGACCAATTAATTATTTTATGGTCAAGGTCTTAGATAGTCAGAATGTGGTCTAAGATTTACCATTGACCAGAATGAGCGTTGTTTACAGTTTAGGCATATTTGCAATTCAAACCACCCCAGGAACTGCTAAACCCCAAATTACTTGGGATTGACACAGTAGGTAACTCATCATTCACCACACATAGTGCAAATAGACACCTGGCAATATTTTTACACCTGGCCAACATCAACCCTCCTTGAAATCAAGCAGTTTACCTGCTACCATGCAGGGAGAACTCCAGGTGCGCTAGTGGCTCCCTTAGTCGCTATTTACGACACTTACAGAAAAACATTTGGTTGCCATAAACCATAGTGTAGCTATGGTTTATGGCAACCAAATGTTTTTCTTTTGGTTGCCATAAACCATTTTTTTTTGGACAACTTAGCACTGTAAACAATCCTATCTTACTAATATTATAAACGCGAAAGTTTGTATGTATGTATGTACGTGAGGTTGTTAGTCTTTCACGCAAAAACTACTGAACCGATTGTGATGAAACTTGGAATATAAGTGGATGGATAGGTACCGGGAATAACACATAGGCTACATTTTATCTCTATATTCCCGCAGGAACGGGACTTACGCGGTGAAACCGCGGGACGCAGCAAGAATCCTATAATATTAATGTATTTCTATTTATAGGTAATGCAGATTACACAGCGGAAGCAGCGCAGGTAGCTCACAGTCCAAAGCCTCCAGCGCATGTCAACGTTAACATCAAGCCTCACATCCAACAGCCTCGGAAGTAGACTAGACTAACGTAACAACTTGACCATATACAGATATATGTTATGACAAATGTCTTAATGCAAATCAACCTTGCACTCTCAGTAACTTTTTATTCTAGACTAGCAGCGCTAAATTTATCAAAATCGGTTCTGCATTTTTTCTTTCATATGATCATTCTCTTGAGAATAACGAAGACAACAAAAAAAGAATTTATGAAATCGGTCCAGCTGTTCAGGCGTGATGCCGTGACCACGCAAAATAGGGATTCATTTTTATATGTAAGCTTTTTATCATAATGCTAACAAATATGATATTAAACTTCACACAGTAGTAATTATTTAGGTTATCATAGATAGGGGGTATTACAACTATAATGTTGGAATTTTGTTTAGGAATGCGTGATTAATTTCCACAACAATTTGACTGAGCAACAGATGAGGCTCGCCGGCTCGTCTGTCAAAGCCTAGTGTGAAATGCTTCACAGTCAAACTACCATTAACCTTCTAATCTTTTACAACAGAACTCTCTAAATTCCTTGTTATGCAGGTTGAAAGCATTAGGATTAATTTTTAAAACGTAATTCTGTAAATCTAATATAAAATCTATGTCACCTAACTTTCAAATGACGTAGTGACATTGCTTAATAAAAGTTTTGCTTTGTAATATTTCCAAGAACGTCCAAACAATAACAATTTAAGATCGACTTGTGTAGCTAACGTCTTCCGGTTATCTAATTAAACCCTTTATGAAGTAAGACATTTATCAGTAGTACAAAGTGTATTAAAAAAAAATTGCAAACTAACCACCTTACTTATAAAAGCTAATAAATGCACTGCATAACTATGTATCGTTTGTCTTTTACTGTCACATGAAGTTTCAAAGTTGAGAGACAGAGACAAACGTCACATAACCTATTCATGTGTAAATAATATTTTTTAGGTAAGGAAGTTTATGTGGATACGTCAAAAAATAGCATCCACATAAAATGTTGTATGCCTTTTATTTTTGAGGATGACTTAAATTATGTACTTACTACAGATAAATATGGTTCTCCATAATATGGACAAGCCTACTTGTAGTAATATATACTCTAAGGGACAAGCTAATCCGGAACTATCCTGGGACTAACTAACTAATAGTTGATAATGACGATAGCTTCGCCAGTCAGCCTTAAATTAATAAGTAAATTGTACAATAACAACTACATTCTTTAAGGCAAGAATACCAGTATCTGGCAAACTTGTATGACAGACTTGTATCTATGTGTTTGTACATTGTTAATACAAAGGTATAGGGAAACTTGTATGCAAGTGTGCCAGTAAGGCATGTTCTTTCCGCATTTTCAGTACAAGGTTGACATCATTTTTCAAGGTTTTTGACTTATCAGGATGAGTCAAAAACCATTACATTTGCCTTGAGAGATAATACTAATTACTAAGTCCTGTACTGTATCAAGTAAAACAGATATAGATCGGAGAATTTAATTCAAAATGAAAAGGAAAATATATAATAATAAGTCTTAAAATCGTGTACAATTGAATCAGCCCAGGTTTCAACAATCTACGCTATGAAATGAATAAAAAAACCTTAACATTATTTTTCTTAGAAAAAAGAATTTAGTATTTGATACGTTGTTTTTAAAGTTTAAATTCCCTTCTTGACTTATTAGTTGTGTTTTTATTTATCGAAATATAATGTCAAACTATCAATTCTTATCAGTTTTGATAAAGCAATGCACATAAGAGTCTTTTAGACTAGTCTTTATTTAAAAAAAGATATGAAAAATTGATTTAAAAAAAAAATACATATAATTTTTAGGTTCATTCCGATTATTTTTCTTATTTCAAGTTGTTTGTGTACAAAAACATATATTATCTTATCTATTATCTACTTAATATTGATAAATAAAAATATAATATATCTAGATGTAATTTTATAGATAGAATTTGTACAAGATAAATATCTATTAAGGTCGAGAAGCTAGTGCAGGTTAAGCAATATCTTCCACGGTCACTGTAGCGATGGGTGAACGACGAATTGACTTTTTTTTGTAATGTTAGATGTTGCCTCAAATTTAAAAAAAATGTTTACAGCCAATGAGGAAGGAAATAGCTGCCCCTAATAAAAAAACTGTTTTAAAACATGAACTGGGGTCTTACTGTCAGCTATTAATAATAACTCGTGCGAATCATAATATCAACAAGACTAATTTTTTTTACTAGACCAATAAATGTTTATTAAAATTATAAGTATGTACTAATTATAACGATAAACAACAAAAATAGCATATTAAAAGACTAATTAGATTCAGCTTGTTAAAATTCCTAAAAGTTAAAATTTTATACACATTCACATAACTTACATATTTTTGTTTGTCTCGGGTGTTATTCGCGTATTTTAATTTTAAATCTACGCGAGGAGACTCAGTATGTACTTACTTGTATGAGTACTAATTGTGTAAGCTAAAAAACTTTGTTATTGTTTTATTCAATGAGTCTATTAAAGTTATAGAGACGCCATTGCAGAACAAATCATCATTGAAAAGCGGCACAAACTATGCTATACAACGAAACTATTGTTATCTCTTTCTAAAACATAAGACTCAATGCTACTTGCATTACGTAAGAAAGAGATGTCATAATTTTATTACTAAAGCGATCGTGACGTGAGCTGGGATGGAACTAAGACTTCTTTGGCTAGTTATAATTATTATTTATTATTTTATTATTTATTTTAAATAAACAAAAAACAAAATCTATGCGTTGTCAAATATAGCTTGACTCCTGTGACACATTACCACGTTACGCTCATGAAGTATTTTTGGTTAAATGTACCAAGAGTAATGCCATATTTATTGATAGACGGGTACCGCGACTACCGCGCTCTCAAGGGAAGGAAAAAGCACTATCAAAAATCGATATGAATATAAAATTAATTGTTTGAAATAATTAGGAAGAAATAATATTATTCTCAGTTACGCTGAATAATAATTAAAATGAATACTATATACATCAAAATTGTCTTCATATAGCGTGGCGGTGCGTCGCCACGCCAACACTATGGTTTACCTTTGCCTTTAGATGTTTCACATCAATACTAGTTGGAATCGCCGCTGTAGTAAAGCATCTCAAGAAAAATTTGAATAAACGTGTAACTGTCGATTCAGATTCTAAGAAAACAATAATCGAATATTATGGAGGCCTGTCACAGGAGTCAAGCTATATTTGACAAAGCATAAGCTTAAGAACTGCACGGAATAGCTCGTGGAGTTTCGAACTGAGAGGAAGACCCCTGTGTTGGCACATTTCAGTTAAAATGTATATTATTATCTAATAACTTTTTATTATCTTAGTGTGACATATCGCAATAATATACACCCCGATGAGATAATCTGTAACCTTGCAATGTTTTTTATTATGAAAGACGTTTTTTAACTCTAGACCTATCCGATATTTGTATTTTGTAATTTTTTTTAGAAGATATGTCAAATCATAGTGTACAGTACAATTAAAAAAACGATTGTAGCTTTGATTTCTTATTCAGCACAACAAATAATATTATGTATGTTAATTATTCTTTTGAGATTTAAATATTGTAATATTCTTGGATAAATTATTTTTATGCTTGAAAGCATATTTTTATGCTTGAAAGCATATTTTTATGCTCTGGTAAGCATAATTAATTTTTTTTCGTGTCCCTTGGTGCTTTCGCTTACTTTTGTTAATAATTTTATTGCATTTATTAACATTCCTGAGTGTATTCATTTTTATTTCTATGCAATACATATTATATTTAATTTTAAGAATGATTTTTATATTCTTCATAACATTGAGGGTCTGGTAACTGCGTTATTATGATAGTTGGCTTTTAAAATGACCCGCCACCTCGAAGGGAGTACTCCAGATTCGCTAATCTCCCCCAGATCCCTTAGTCACCTTTTACCACACCCACAAGATGAGATAGGGTAGCGCATCTTTTCTTCAGTATACCACGCTAACAAAACTGGATAATAGTTTTGTATGTTTTTCTCTTTTGTAGTTTGTAAATAAAAATGTGAGACTATAATTTTGTTTTATTCACACCAGACATTATCAATCGAACGGATTTTCAATTTAAATTATCCCCTCTCAAAGAAGTGATATTACTTAAACTAGTTTTCTTTATTATAATAAACTATTTAAAAATGCATGTGACATGTCCATCCCAAGATTCAAAGTGTGTAAAAAGGCGTACTATGATACGTCGTCAAATCTTAATGAGCAGAATCTATGGACATAATTTATTGATTGCTCCTGTTCGAATTATAGATTACTAGCTGCGCCCCACGGTTTCACCCGCGTAAATCCCGTTCCCGCGGGAATAACGGGATAAAAAGTAGCCTATGTCCTTAGCTACCTATATTCCAAGTTTCATCGCAATCGGTTCAGTAGTTTTTGCGTGAAAGAGTAACAACCTCACATACATACATACATACAAACTTTCGCGTTTATAATATTATTATTAAGAAAGTAAGATCTGTATTATGACGATTGTAATTTAACACATGATCACAAAAAAAACCTCATGAGTTTTTTGTGGCTTCTTCTCATCGGAGGGCGCGTTCCGAAGCCACACTAAAATCACTACACCTAAGACGTATACAAGAATCCTAAGGAAATAAACTATTTTGAATTTTAGAATGCTCACTAAGAACTAAAAAGTGTTCTGTTACATGCTATCCCTTTCTAATAACACTATTAAAAAGGGACAACGCTACATTGAAGCATGCTGTCCCTTATAGTGTTATTAGAAAGGGACAAAATGCTCAATGTAGCGGAACACTTTTAGTTCTACATGATTCTAGTTCTAGTAGTATAGTCAGTCTTTGCCCTCTCCATCTCCCATTCATTTTTAGTTTTAGCTTACTACCAGCGGATTAGGTTGTCCGTTGTTCCATCAGTCAAAGTGTACAAAGGAGTCCTTGGAGTTTTGGCGGGACCGAGTTGAGGAGATTTGTTGCTCAATGAGAAGAAATAATGAATACTAGACAAATAAAATAAAGATTAATAATTATTAATCTAAAGGCTTAGGAACTGCACGAAATAACTCCTGGAGTTGAGATCTCAGAGTAAGAAATGATCAGAAATCACCAAAACAAAATGAAATGTATGTGGAAAATTGTCAGCGCGGAACTGGGTCGTGGAAACCGTGAAAGGGTCGACTACACCGATCTAGTGCGAAGCGCGGACGGGGTTCCGTTCAGCACTAAGCAACAGCTGGTGGACCAGCTGAACCTCGAGTTCACTACCGCTGCTAACAAGTGCGGTGCCCCGGCTGCCGACGTCGCCCGTGCGTGCTGCGCACTCAGCGCAGACAGATTAGCGAGCGACACGTCAAAATCGTTAAAATCGTTCTCTCCGTATGAAATAATCTTAATTGTAAATAAACAAATAGCCCCTAAAATAGCTCGGACCTTTATGGCATTTCCTCGAATCTACTCAGAGTCGTAGCTAAAGCACTTGCCAATGTTAGCTCACCTTTTTAACATCTGCATCCGGGTGGGCGTATATCCGGCGCCTCTTAAAAGAGTTAAAATATCTCCGCTATACAAAGGAAAAGGGAAGAAATCAGATATGAAATCATATCAACCGATTTCGTTGGTGCCCGCTATCAGTATCTTACTGATAGCGGGCACCAAAGAAATTTATTTTGAGGTAGGACTAAATAAAAGACTTCTATCATACATCGGGGAGCGCGATGTATTGTCTGACAGGCAATACGCATATAGGGCCGAGCGTGGGACTACTGACCTGGTGCGGGAGGTGTTGTGGCACGTGCTGAGGGCACGCGAGGCCGGACTCTGCGTGGCGCTGCTGTGCTGCGACCTCTCGCGAGCGTTCGATACCGCCGACCACCACCTCATCGCGAATAAACTAAATTTTTACGGGATTCGTGGCCCAGTGTTGTCCTTGCTCTTTTCCTTTATGTCCGAACGCACACAGACCGTGGTCGATGATAGGGGTCGTATAAAATCTTCAGAATTAATAAATACAATGGGAGTTCCACAAGGCTCGTGCTTATAGAACTCTCTGTTCAGCATACTCCTAAACGACCTGCCTGAATCAATCGACAACGCAGAGGTCTATATGTATGCGGACGACGTAGCCGCTATAGTCTCCGCGCCAACCAAACTCAAGCTAGAACAGAAACTGAACTCTGTCGTCCGCAAGCTTGAACAATGGTTCCGGTCGAACGGATTGGCCCTAAACAAGGATAAGACCTGTGTCCTGCCGTTCCTCCTAAATGGCCACACTCCACCATAATACAAAGTGATTTCTGGGGACACCGCGCTGCAGGTAGTTAAATCAACTAGACTATTGGGTTTTCAAATTGATAGCGGGCTAACGTGGGAGATTCACGTCGAAATACTCTGCTCCAAGTTGGGCCGCACATGCTTTGCACTGCGCCGCCTCGCCGGGACCGTGGCCCGCAGCGTTGTGGTTCAATGCTACCACGCGACCGTCCGTAGTATTCTCACATATGGTGTGGAGCTGTGGGCACGGGCCGCGGATGCCGACAGAGCTTTTTCTATGCAGAAGCGGGCGATCCGGGCTATAATGGGCCTGTCCGACGACGAGTCCTGCAGGGACCTTTTTAGGGAGCTAAATATCATGCCGCTTCCCTGTGAGCTAATATATCAAATAGCGATGTTCACCCACAAAAACCTTGAGAAGTTCAAACTGAGAGGAACGAAGACATCCAATCTCCGCCGAAACAGGTTTGCCCACCTCCTGGCCACGCCGAACCATAAACTTTGCAAGTCGGAGAGGTCCGTGTACATAATGGGTCCATCTGTGTATAATCGGCTGCCGGACACAATTTAAAACGATGCAAATACCATCAATATATATTTAGGAATAAACTGAGAAGGTGGCTCATTGAGCACTCCTTTCATTCTATTGACGAATTTTATCAAATACAAATTGTTGTTTAATTTGGACATTTTATTAAATCAATTAATCATACATAATGTATAATACATATTAGGTATGTAAAATGAAATATTATAATGTAAACAAGATGTATTGAATTATTATTATTTGACATGTAACTTATTTATTCGTTATCAATGAAGAATCTGTATCTGTATCTGAATAAGACCCCTGTGTTGGCACATTTCAGTTAAAATGTATGTTATCTAATAACTTTTTTAGTATCGTGTGACATATCGCAATAAGTTACACTCCAATGAGATAATCTGTAACCTTGCAATGTTCCTACCTAGTTTTTTTAAAACTAGGGACGGACTTGAGGAGATTTGTTGGTCAATGAGGAAAAATAACTAATTTTAAATAGGTACCAAGATTATAAATATATTTTAAACGGATTCATTGAATACCTACTCTAATTTAAAAATGAATCCCTATTTCCCGTGGTCACGGCGGCATCACGCGAGAACGGCTGGACCGATTTTGCTAATTCTTATAATGTTGAGTTTGCTTTTAATATTATATTATAGATACATAATATAGATAAATACTTTATTTGCACAACCAACAACAATTACAATCAGTTTACATTTAGAGTAAGACAAATATACAGAAAGCTTAAAAGTAAAAAGTTTTACAAATTGGCGACCTTATCGCTAAAAGCGAGCAGTCTCTTTTGAAAAAAAAAATGCTGAATCGAATTTGATGAGTTTTGTTATAGTATTGTATAGATAGAGTAGGTATCGGTAAATGCGAAATCGGGACTTATGCGGGTGAAACTGCTGAATGCAGCTAGTATATATAGACTACAGGCCCGTGGCAAAAATTGATGGGTCATTTAAACCACTAGCAGACCTATTTGAGCTTATAATAAAGATTTTCTATTCTATCCTAATTCTATGAGCTGATTTTTCATTCCACGGATAAAAGATATCTGTCGAATAAGTTCGAACCCAACCTGATTTAAAAGCCTTCAATTTTTTTCTTTTTAAATATCATGGTGACGTTTTTTATTCGGTGGTGTTACGTTATTTGTCAGATATCTCTATCTAGGGATTTGAAATATCAGCCCGAAGGATAGAAGGACATCCTACTAATATTATAAATGTGAAAGTGTGTGTTTGGATGTTTGTTCCTCAATCACGCAAAAACTACTAAACCGATTGCGATTAAACTTGGAATAGAAGTAGCTTTTTATCACGATATTCCCGCGGGAACAGGACTTACGCGGGTAACACAGCGGTACGCAGCTAGTTTAAATATAATTAGGTAAATAAGGGATAAAGAAAGAAAACCACAATATTTAAAACAACATTTATTTTTACATACATTAAGTCGGATTCAAAAACGCCTGAAACATACTGATTTTTGTACACATCAGTTTTACAGAATTGTTTTCATGGACAGTTAAAATTAATATACCATCTTTGCACTATTCTGTTGGAGATAATAATAATTAAAATAATAAGCTGTTGTTATTTAATAAATCACCTCGCATACGATACCACTACTATACACATAAATATTAAAAAAATCATTTATTCATTAGGAATTTTTATATTAATCAATTCAGCCGCTTGCTATCACTAACAGAGTTCGTAATAATTAGAAACCAGTCGACGACGGCTATAGTTCGATCGCGTTGCAGAAATAATTTCGGTCAGTAACCTCTTTCTCTTTCAAACTCGTCTCCGTTGCTCCTATTCATCAGCTCGTACTGACGATCTGTGCGGTATATTTAATTAATAAGCAGGATCAAGAAAGACAGAGAAAGAAGCCCAATGAAATTCTTCCTTCAAAGCGTTATTTTCTTCTGTAATTTTCAACAAAACTAAAAGTAAAACAACGTGAATTGTTGTTTTAATAAATTTATGAAATCATAAAGATTTTTTATTCTCTTTTTTTTTAGTTTATTCATTAAAAATTAAGCTGATTTTCAGCTAAAGGTATAAGAACTTAGTCAATACAAATAAGTAAAATTTTACAGAAACTCTTAAAAATTTCTTACACGACTGTCACTTAAGTTCAATGACCTGTCCATGCAAGTAACAGCTGATTTACAATTATTTTAAATATAACTTAAGGAAGCTATTTGTTAAAATGTAAGAAATAGTCATTTACTGGTAACTTTACTAATCATCAAAAATTTTACATTAGATAAGTATATCAAAAAATAATACACTAGACTTCATCCTGAGATGAAAATCTCCACAGTTACTTTATAACACCATGACATCATTTCTAGAATTTTTCAACCCCTCCAGGAACGAAACAATAAGTACAACTCAGTAACTCATAACAAAGGGTACATTTCAATAAGTGAACTACCCATTGAAGTTATTTAAGAACCTCTCACGACAGCCTCCAGGTTAACACTAACCATAGAAGGCCAAATGACAACCAAAATCATTCCCAATATGATTGATACCCTATATTTATGTTGGATAATTGAGTTGTTGAAACCCGTTGACTATTTCAAAAGCTGTGCTGGATATCTTTGGAAATCAACCAGAAATACAGTTCTTGAAAATTTCAATTTCCATTAACATCTAGATGTAAATTTTATGGGTTCACGAAGGATCTTGTGTTGACCGAAATGCTGAGACACACAAATTTGAGGGTGTCAGATCTTGGAAACTTATGAGTCAGGACGATCACTTGATTGTGATAACTCTGGAATACTTTCTGACTTTACAACCATTCACTCATGATAAGAAAAATTCACTAAGAAACAATGGATTTTTCCGTATGAAACATTTACAAAAGAAGGAATTGCAAATGTTAGAATACATTGGAGTTAGAATCAGAAATCATACTACACTCATGAAAGGTCATTTGAAAAGCTGCTATCGAGAATTAAAGGCCCCCGATCCGCCAGAGGTAAAGCTTTGATAATAAGACAGGATCTAATAATATCTCCTGCATCGGCCTCTTCTAAGCATGAATCAGAATCAGAGTTTGAAGAGTGATATCTCACTAGTAAACCTGACCAGAGCCAATACACTCTATTTTCCAGAAAACAACCACCTCCTTAGACTCCCATACCGGTAAATGACACAGAATAATTGCTATTCTAAAAAAAACGATGAAAATTATACATTCAACATTCCAAATTCATCCTATCGATTCATTTTTTGATAGTATTCTTCCAGGCTAACAATGTGGTTAACAGCAAAATACTTCCTTTTAAGAATAACAATCAGTTGCTTTATTAACTTGATACCAACATCTTGTCCTCCAAGCAACCCAAAAATGAAATATCGTCTTCACTGTTAGTTTTCAGAGAAAATGGATCAATAACATACCACCAATTTCCAGTGGCTCCGGATGGCTCCAACATGTTGGAAGTTGATGAGGAACAATATCCAACAACTGAGTCCATATGGAAAGTAGACTCAAAGTTCGATCATGAGATTGGATTATTGATATGGCGAGAGAAAATACCGACCTTTTGCACTTTTGAATTCTGACATTACAAATCTTCTGAAGGACAGAGGACATTTTCTGAGGAGTTAGTGGTGTAGGAACGATTATCCAGGTCATTCATCTCAAGGTAACATTGTGATATCAATTCAAACTGGAAATCTACAATTCTCTCTAAATCCCAAGTCTTCATCAAGTATCTGCAAATTTGGAAATAAAGATTATGAGACTGTACAGAGTTTGGGTGGATATTTGATATCAGTGGATGTAGGGGCTGCAAATTGGAGAGGTCCCTGGAGAATATCTAGGCCTAGAAGATCACCCTCAACATACATGGATACCACAACAGCAAGGTACTTGTCATTCATACATAACACAAGATCCCCATCTAAGGACAAAAAGAGAAAATGTTGATTGGGAATTTTCCAACAGTATAAAAATATCCCTTGATTATGGTCAATTAAGATATGAGCAGAGTTTTGTCATCAAGCAAATCAACAAATATTTGAAATTACTCCAAAAGACTATCTGTGATATCCAGTATAAAAAATGGACAACGGACTTGGACCTCCAAATTTAGCAATGAAGGTTTCACATTATGTAACAGGGAACATTGTATCTTTGTTCGACGATAACTTGAGTATCGTAGCTCCGATCTTCATGAGTTTTGGTATGCGCGTCGTTTAGGTCAATAGAATTTATGATTTTAAGATAAGCCGGATCGGTAAGGGGAGTGGAGAGATGGGGGTCGTGAGATCTCAGTTCGGGGCGAACTCCTAGTATAGGGAATTCTCATCTCAATTTTCAGTAATCGAGGAAATACAAAATTATTCGCATTTATTAGCTAAATTATTGACAATAAACCACGGTCGCTTCCTAAACCTCCCTAGCTCTGTCCCTCCTGCTTAAAAATCGCGCTGTCATTCTCACACAGTTCATCTGTGCAAGTGTGATAGAACGACATAAATACATAGGTTAAAGTACGAAATTCTTCGTGCAAAGCGACCGAGGTATAGAGGCTTTATTTGTTACTACGACTGGCGCGATAAAACCTAGCAAGCGGCGTATAGGTAGGTATATATATTTCAAATAAATTTGTTAAAAATATAGACTTTCAGTATATATTTCAAACGTAGGTACCTATTAAGAGTAAATACACCATAGTCCGTCGGCAATGTGCTGATAATATTCACCGATTTAATCTAAAAAGTAGTGTTTTGAGCTATGCTACAAAATACTATTCAAAAGAAATTGGTGGGAACATTTGAAACACAGACCTTAGTACGATTTCGCCTTTCTCAAACTAGAAAGGGGTCTTAAGCAAAGATCTATAAATGAGATCAAAAGGACAGGCATTTATCAAGCAGTATTTTAAACTAAAAAGAACTGCAACTGTTCTTTTCAAAGTTTACCTGTATAGGCACTAGAAACGTCCAGCACCAGTATCATCTATCTAATTGATAACACGGTTTCATAGGCACTATGTGGTACATAGCTGCTCTGAGTAAATCACTGGTGACTACCAGGTAAAGTAGCAATGTAATGAAACGTTCCAGTCATATTCAGTTATTAAGGAGCAGAGCACAAAAGCAAAATAATTATTATACTCCTCGCCTTTAGCATGGTTAAATCTATACTAATTTTATAAAGCTGAAGAGTTTGCTTAAGGTTGGATAAAGCTAGAGTTTGGTTGAACGCGCTAATCTCAAGAAGTCATGGTCCGAATTCGGACAAAAAACTCCGTTTTGTGTTTCAAAGTCCAATTATCAAGGAAGGTTATATGCTACTTTTGATCCCCATATTCATACGGGATCAGGGCTTACGCGGGTGAAACTGCAGGACGCAGCTAGTACGTTATATACAGGAAATATAGAAGCAATGAGGTTTTCAAAAGCTCTATAAACTTGTTCCTAAAGCCCTATCCTCTCTAATTTACAGATCAATGTCCTAAGTTCAGTTCAATTCAAATATTCCCTCCGAAACAAAAAAAAATACTACTGATTTGAGAGAAAAATACGTTCTTTTTGTGCTACGATGGAAATTAATCTATTTAGCATTAGTTTAAATGCCACCTTATTATCTATAGCCACAGATCTAACAGGGAGGGCCGGGGTTACGAGTACAATCACCGAGAAAAGTGTTAAAATAATATCTTCGAAACAAACTGTAGATACGGGAGTATTGGCACATAAATGTGCTGTCTACAGCTGTTTTTGACAATTAGGAGTCTTAAAAAGTTTACGATCACCTTTGTAAGTGATTGTACCTTAGAAGGTTAATTTTTTTGCGCTCTGTTGGGAATTTTAAGCTTAAAACTCTGTTTAGATACAGTATCTCATTGATTTTAGGGGTTGGCACCTTGAGTTTTTATTTTTTAAAGTTAACCCATACTCGTTAAGTTACTGGTGCTAAAGAAGCAATACTATGGTTGGAAGCTTTGGTCATTTCTTTCTCTTTTTACAAAACATTTAGTAAAAAGAGAAAGAAAAAGTCAAAATTCCACAAGTGAGACCGCAAAAATTTTAAACAACCTTCTTAGAAGACCCCGCACCGAAAAAAAATACCAAAAATATTTGCAGACGACCTGCTATATCAGTACCCGTCGACTTTTCCGTAAGTTGTGCGCAAGTACATATACCTATATACGAAGTTATAAAGAGGAATCATTATTTTTTCAATACTAAATCGGTTGGCAACGGTTGAACCGCGGAATCACTATAGTACAGCTACTCGGGCACGGTCAAGCGTCAAGTTCAAGCATCAAGCATGGTGACGCGCATGACCAACGATTATCATGTTCTGGCAACATGATAATCGTCTGGCTGAAGCGGTCAGCACCCATATTATCTTTTCAGTGGTTGACTGACCAAAGTATAAAATGACAGGAACTATGCAGTAAATTGCAGCTTTAAGGTAACCACTGGGAATAACCACGTTACGTCAAAGCAGCAATGTCCTGTCAATTGCCACTGTTGTCAGTCGTCCACGGGATAGATAATAAGGGCGCAGTACACGATTGATCGGCTGCCTCCATAATAACAGCACTCATTGAAAGAAAATGTCGAAGTTTACATTAATTTACTTCAAGGCTTTGCGTTAAGTATGGACAAAAGCCTATAAATCGTGTAACGACCTCAAGTTTCAGTCAACCTATTCGCAGTGTAGAGTGTACGTAAATATATGAAAAGTCATTTCGCGCTTTTAGTATTTAAAAAAAATATTTTGGGTCCTAAATGGCGGAACTTTGCGCTAAATAGTCCCCATACGTCAAAAACTGGATGGTTTAAGAACTTGATTCGTATAACTCAAAAGTGCGCTGTCAATTCTTTAAACGCAACATGAGTTTGCCCGTGCCAGGAGCGTTGTTAATTGCATAATTTAACGTAAAAGTATTCGCTTTTGAGCACGATATTACCATACATGTTTACGTAAATTAAATCTCTTGATAAAATTTAAAAAAATAACACTATTTCGGAATTATTCTTTTGCTTAACTAATTTAGAAGAAAACTCGAAATAACGTTTGTGAATTTTATCTAAAGATTTAAAATATACTTAGTACTTATGTTGAGAAATGAAGCCATTTTTTTGGTTGGCTGTTTATTTAATTTGGTGTCTCGACAATCAAAGCCGTAAAATAAAAAATAGGAAAGGAAAAAAATCGAAAAATAAAATAAAGAAGGAACGCTAGCGCCACCCGGTATCCGCACAAATAAGTTTGTAAAACTATTTACTCTTTACTCACACTTTTCTATGTGGGCATTCAGAGACAATTTATATACAATTTACGTATGATGATCGTTGAAACCGAAAGGGGGTTGTTCTAGACGGGTAAACAACTTTTGTTTTTTACTTTTGAAAACTCGTAGTTTTTGAAAATTTAAAGTATAAAGTTAACTTGAAAATCAACAGTTTCTTAGAGTTAGAGATCATTGACCTTATGAAAAGCAGCTGTTATTATTTCAGTGAAACATAACCTCAAAATAAAGAAAAAGTACGAATTTCGAAAAGTCGTAGAACAAAAGTTGTTCGCCTAGACGTCTAGAATAACCCTTTTTCGGCTAAATGGCCATCCTCAACCTGTATACCGCCGCACTTGGAAATGCAAGATAGCTTTCTTTATATAGTGTAACTAATGTTCTGCTAAGCAGAGTTTAATTAATTACTTCCTAAGCGGTTGTCTATGCGACAGCTAGAATACATGAGGAAATAATACAATACAGTTTTCATCACTTCTTTTTAACACAAGTTAGGACTTTAAATTGAGCTTAAATTTCATTTGTTTACATTCCGTGGAATATCCTGAAAGGCAAAACACTCTTGCATATTTAAAAAAAATGTAGATGTGTTTACATGCTTAGTTTCATTTTTGATTTTAAGTTATTGTTGTGTGTCGTAATTTTATGTTTAATTAAATAATAAATAAAAAAAGCTTGTTTAAAAAATATAAATGAAACCGAAATTTAACCGAAACCGAAAAATTCGGTTTTAGTTTCAGCCGAAAACATCTGCAGTAGTTTTAGTTTTTGATTTTAAGTTATTGTTGTGTGTCGTAATTTTATGTTATTTAAAAAAATTAAAAAGCATGTTCAAAAAATATAAGTGAAACCGAAAAATTCGGTTTTATTCAGCCGAAAACATCTACAGAGACCACTTATTGCACGATTTTAGGGTACCTATTGTCATAAAGAGAACCTAACTCAGATAAATATTTTAGTTTAATAAATCATATATCACTAAAAAAAAGGTTTAATAAAGGTAACTTTTTCTCTCTTTATACACAGATAAAGAATTTGTGATGTATTTAAAAAAATCGGTTTACAAAATGCTAAGTCTTTTTATTTGCCATTACAAGAAACTGCGGAGAAAATAATGTAATACGAAAGTCTCGCGTCTAAAAATAATAATTTTAGGGTTTAAAGTATGAATTTTTCCATTAAATATGTTTAAAATCATTGCGTTCTGTACCCTTAGTGTGAGTTTTTTCGTAAAAAAGTTAACGTAAAGTTAAAGCGTATTTTGTATGGAAACTGGTAACTTCATTATTGTCCGCTAGGGGCGCTTTTTGAGTTTCCATACAAAATACGCGTTACCTTAACCATCACGTTCGCGTTTTTTTTTACGAAAAAACTCACACTAAGGCTTCTGTACCTCAAAACGAACGCTTATAAGATCTTATTTGTCCATCTATCAATTTCGTATTACATTACCCCCGACCGAAACACCTTGTATAGGGCAAAATACATAATTATTATTTCGTTTATATTTTTAATCGACTTCCAAAAAAGGGAGGAGGTTATCAATGTTATAGTTAAAGCCCGAAGTACCGTTACACCTGAATTTAACCGGTAACTGCGTAAAAAATAAAGGCAAAACCTAAGGTTGACTTGCGGCTATCTATACTTAGCTAGAGCTAGCTAACTCTTGTAATTGGTTGATTAATCAACCAATCACAAGAGTTGGTTGACAAGATTGGTTGATTAATTAACCAATCACAAGAGTTAGCACTGGGCTAGCTCACTAGCCCTGGCTAAGTAAGAGCAGCGCAAGTCGACCTAAGAAAACTAAATTTAGTTGTATTTTAATTTGACCGATGGATGAGCGAAGCTCGCTCCTTTTTAATACAAAACGACCTAACAAGTCCATAACTACGGTTCCGTTTTACCTCGAAAGGTAAAAAATGAACCGTTTAAGCTAAGCGTCCACCTTTCAGCATCGATCGTCCGGATCAGGGGCTCGACCGCGCAAACTCCGTCGGGTTCAACTCGTTCGGTTTAGGGTACACTGTGCAAAGGAAAAACCTGCGCGGCGAGAACCAATGCGTTCGAGTTCAAGCGACGTCCCTTGAGCTGTCGTATTCAACTCGACGGTGCTCCTGCGCAAAGGATAAACCTGCGCGGCGGTTCGCGCGTCGAGTTCATTGCGTTGATTTACATACATTTTGAAGACGACGACGCGCAGTACAGCAGCCCTAGACAACATTCTTATCGATTCACGAAATCGCAATCGACCGATTTTTTGTATGAAATTGATATATAAGTTCGCGAGAAGTCACGTGCCTTTTCGCGAAGTTATGTCAATTTCATACAAAAAAAAATCTGTCGATTGCGATATGCAAATCAACGCAATGAACTCGACGCGCGAACCGCCGCCGCAGGTTTTTCCTTTGCGCAGGAGCACCGTCGAGTTGAACTCGACGGAGCTTGTGCGGTCGAGCCGCAGATTTCTATGTACAAAGAATATTACGATCTATTTGATGCGATGCGTCCAATACCAATTCGCTCATAGAACCGTTTAGTTGTCCGTCAGTTTGTTAACACCCTTTAATGTCAGGATTTAGTGCTAGAGTTAAACATTGGTGGTAAGTATCGCCAAAGTAACCTGATTGAACTTTAGTTTTTTTCGGTTAAACCTATGTGAATCCGGTAAAACCTTCGCGTATCCAGTGAACCTTGTTTTAACTGGCCAAATTCCGGTATGACCGCGTGTACCTGATTGAATGTTGGTTTATCCGGTTAAACCTTGGTGTAAATAGCTAAACCCCAGGGTTTAGATCATCATGATCCCGCGTAATCGGTCAACCGGTCAAACCTTCGAATGTTTATGTGTTACCGGTTCAGTCCGTGGTAGGTAAGTTTAGGTATGATCGCGGGGCTAAGTGGTTGAACTTTGGCTTCGGTATCCGGCTATACCTTGGTGTTACCAGTTTAACCTTGGCGTATCTGGCTAAACCTAGATGTAACCGATTAAACCTTGGTGTACCGGGTTAAACTTTGGTAGGCGTATCCAGTTAAACCTAGTTGTAACCGGTTAAACCCCGGTATGACTAATCATATAGCTTTAACCTCAACACATTACGTACGGCATATCCTACTTATAATCAAAGTCAAACTTAACACAAAAAAATATTAATTTTAATACATATATTAGAAAGCAAAAAAATAGCATTATATTACAAGTTAGGAAGGAATTAATACAGTCATACATGATCCGATTTCGATAGTGCATTTCGGGAATTTTCGTGTCAACTGCAACCTTATTGTAGTTGACCAAAGAAGGAAAACTGTTTTAACTTAGTTTTTTGTTTTAACATAGTAAGTAATTTTAATTGTTTTTAAATAAGAAATGTTATGGTTTTTCTAGAAGGTTTAAATACTTAATTTGGAGTTTACTTCGTAATAATTACCTATAAAATTAAATAATAGATATTCAAGTAGGTTTCCATTTTTTATTTAGAAAAAAAAAACTACGCTTGTAACGGCTCTTGAAACAGATAAATGTAGATGATATATTTTTTGAATCTTGTGGCGTTTGAATTACAACTAAAATTCCCGAAATGCATTATCAAAATCGTCCAACTGATATTTCTTGTGTGTATTTATTTATTTATTTCGTACATTTTTTACGTGTGGTAACATTAATGCGCGTGGTGTCTCCGCCTGGCAATACTAAAATATGGCACATTTAAAAACTCAACATTCTTACATTAAGGACCATAAAATCGAAGGAAACAATGATATTATTTTACTCGATACCTACTGAAGGTTCCAATGTCCATATCTTAATAGGTTATTTGACTCTTTATGAAAAAAAAAAAATTTGGCTGTATGCATAAGTCGCTCAAAGCCAAAAATTATAAAAAGTATAGTAAAAAATACCGAATATAGTTAGAAGTCTTTCTTAAATGCTATTCATTGTGCAATTAGTTAAACTTTTTTTTTAATGTGTTATTGAATTATGAATAACTGATGGATAAGTAATAAAACAATATTTTGTATTCAGTTATTGTCTCATATTTACAAAGTTTAATTAAAAAAACACAGAATCCATAAGAAGAATGAAGATTAATAAATAAAAAGGGTTTTCGAGTCAAATAGCCTATTTTCAATCAAACTTATTAAACGAAAATGATTTATATAAGATTCATATTTAGGATATAGAAATAGATCATTTTTTTATTTATATATTAAAAAATATATCTTAAAATATAGTAGTGTAAGTACATAAACCAATTTTATATTCTCCATAAATAAAAATTAATGTTAGGTTAGATTTAGGATTAAGTTAGTAAATTTTTTGTACTT
The DNA here is from genome assembly GCA_949358125.1 of Idaea dimidiata. NCBI lineage: Eukaryota > Metazoa > Arthropoda > Insecta > Lepidoptera > Geometridae > Idaea > Idaea dimidiata. Next base: position 7,713,079 of record OX442342.1, on the reverse strand, counting down.
ACAAACTAGTACTTAATGAAAACAAAAAGAAATGTAAATTTATCATATTATTTTAATTCATCATAATCGAATTTCTTTGCCATATCGTCGGCCGGATGCAATACTGGAACATCTAAGAAATTTCAATTTTTGAGAACCCATGCAGAAATCATCGAAATAACATTTCGAATTTTAAAATCGTTATAGAACCGAGAAAAATGTTTTTAGTTTTTCTGAAAAATGCTTTTAGGTATTTTAGTTTAGAACATAAGAAGAACAAATACGCCTAAAATAAGTCTACTTATACAAAAAGATGAATAAGAATTATCTAGCCGCGCATCGCACATCGCAACTAACTAAAAGAGTATGGTACTTACCTACTATACCATTGCCATATAATCAAATATTTTTTAACGACATTCCATTATTGTTTTCAACGGACGATATTTGAAATTGAAATACTGCTAAAAGTTTCATTAGAGGGCCGCATTACATACGACGCGATTTCTTTGGACCTTATATTAGACTACAAGCTCATTTTAAAAATATAATATAACATAACCTAAGTTAAACACTACCGAAGCGCTATCGGTTACATTTTAGTTAAAAAAATTGTGCTACAGCAGTTATATTCAATAAAAACGAAAATAAAATGTTAATTACAAAATTAATTATTGGAAGACATACAATTATAACTAAAACTTAACTTCGCGTATAGAAATCTGTGGAACAATAACGTTATTCTTTATTTTACTGTCTGTCCGTCAAGTCTTACCGAACATGACAATTGGCTATGCACCTTTGGTTATAACTTGGCCATTATAAGCCAATAAATACAGCTTAAAATATTTCGAATACTCAATTCAATCTAAGAAAGTTAACATTCCACAAATTTTGAACCACGCTAAATAGTCACAAAAAAAATATAATCAACAATATACATAATAACAAAAAATTACCAATTAGTAAAACATAAGAACTAGAAAACAAAACATATATATACAATAAAATTTGTTTCGGTGTAAAAACAGTTAAGTGTCGCATAAATAGGTAATTTGGTTTGAGCGTACTCGGGTTATGCATTAAATAATAAAATCTACGTGACAATTACATGCGACGGGCTTAAATATAACTATTATTGCACATTGTTTACTAAATATCTTCTAAAACACTTGCGTGCTGCACGGAAACATATTGTGCAAATTTTTAAAAAAGTGTTCAACTTCAAAACTTGTAAGATATATAAAATTTTAACTCAACAGGATTCGAATCTGCGACTCCCATGACGTCATTACGAATCCCGTCAACGAACAAAACATATCCTACAAATCTCTTATTTTAATTATCTGTCACTAAAAAACTGTTGAAACGTAGTTACGTCGTTATGCTTCCTACGGATCGATATATTCGGCACAAACTCATTCAGTTACCAATGTGTCAAAAGGCAGCAATAAGCCCGCCACATTCACCGCTAATAAAAGCCTGCGTGTTTTCTACAGAAGAGAAATACTATGAACTAGCCTCGAGACAAAATCGATTTACATCGATGATCCTTAATATAATAAATGGTGTATATTATTTAACACCGCTCTTTAACTGATCTACATACATCTGCCCGGCCTACAATAAAGGTTCTAGGGACCGTAATCGCTCAGAACAGTAACCGCCGCGCCGACTTGAACTCAAAAGTACTTGTATTTTAGTTAGTACAGTGTGATCACAATGGCACGAAATTGCAGTTGACATTTTGAACGCTAATAAACGCTTTTGAACGCTTTTGTCTTTTTGAAAAAATGCTTTAAAAAAATAACAGTACACGGCATGACTAAGTGTGGTAACACTTTGAGAAATAATATTTCGAATAAATTTATTAGACATAGGTTTAAACTTTTTAGTAAATATTATTATTGGTAACTAAAAATACACTTATGTACATTTTATCAGGTTTTGTTATTATTAACAATAATTATTTACCCCTTTAAGACTCCGTAAAATGTAATTGAATATAATTGTATAAAAAAATGTGTTTGCTGTATGGATTCAGTCATATTTATTTATTTATCTATACAGATAAAATACAAGTACTCTTTACTATACAACGTTCGATTTGCACAAATAATTTCGTACCTTTCTCTTTGTATATCTGTCGCAAGCAATTTGTATATTTTTATTTTGTTACATACGGCGTCGTCAGTTTACAAACGTTCGGCAAATTGTATAATTTACCCGATTACTTGCGGTATAGATTGAACACGATTGCAGTTTTATTTTCTTTGTAGGTTTAGCGTTGCGTGTAATCATGTTTAATAAAAGCCTAACCTAATTTGGATCCTTCCTTTTGGAGTACAAGTATCATTTTTCCTTTAGCAATATTCGGCATATTACACAATAACGAGCGTTTGTAAAATGACGATGCCGTACGAAAAACGCCGAATTATAAAAATTATGCACCTGCGAAAGCTCTAAGAGAGATCGAGGCAAAAAGATCGAGGTATATGACAAGCTACATATAGTTAGCGTCATATAAAAAGAACGCTGATTATCAAGGGACGCCTTGAGAGCCGGCGTTCTTTTTAAATGACGTTTACTATATTACGATCCTAGACTGTTTTAATTGGCGTTAATACTTAACTATTTTATTTAGTTTATCCCAGCACATATTTTAAAATGTCTACCCGTTGTGTTGTAAACGAAATTACGTATCAACGAAATTTCACAACCCTGAATCGTTTTGAATATAGAGTTTGAAATTGATATTTTTTATTTGGCGCATGAAGTTACATACCGGAGTGAATCTCCGGTATATTCAAAGATTTGTAGCTAAGTTAGTAATTCAGAGTGTTCTCAATAAATGACACAAAATCGCTGCAATTTATTTTTCTCCCTATTTAGCATGTGAAGTTAGAATTGCCGATTGAATTGCCGGTTTGTTCAATGTTTTGCAGCTAAATTCAGAGTGTTCTGTATAAATGACATAAAATAGCTGAAACTTCAGTCAGGCCCTACTTATTTCTCGCGCATTGTAATGTAGTGTAGCCGGCTAATCAGTAATAATATGCATTATAACATAAAAATAAAAGGTATTTCTTTTAAAGAGAAAAAAGGCCATAGTTCCGAAAGTTTCCGAGTTATTTCAGTGTACAGTGTCACCAAATTATCCGTTAATTAGTGAATTTTGAACTAAGAAGACAAAAGAAGCTGTAGGAACGCCTATAGTTTGAATTACTTTGACCTAGTATGCGTCAAGTCAATGACTTAGTATGCAAAGTCATTGACTTAGCGGGACTTGTCAAGTCGACGACTTAACAGAGGTCTCAAGTCATTGATCTTACGACGTCGTGTCAAACTAATAACTTGATAGAACATACAAAATCATTGACGTTGACGGACGTGACTTGACATGACTTATCAGTAATTGCTTGTATTGCATAATGTTAAATTAAGACTAGTCTAGTCAATGACCTAACAGAAATAATCAAATCATTGACATGGCAGACCAAATCAAGCCAATTGACTACTCAAAATTCGAGGACAACTTGAACAATTAAGCAGCTCCTAAACTTAAAAATTAAAAATGAAATTATAAGCGGCTCAATTATTTAAGAAGCCTTCAAATTTCAAGTGGCGCTAGTAGGACGCGTCAAATCAATAACTTTTGTCAAATATGTCAAGTCATTGCCTAAGCACGTATCGAAATCAAACTAAGTCAAGTCAAGTCAAAGACTTAGCAGGACGTGTCGAGACAGACTTATTCATATTACATAAGAGACAAGCCACAAAAGATCGTAAGTACCCCTAGTAAATAAAAACTGTCGACATTTACACAGATATACGATTAGTTTACAACAGTAATATAATGTATGTATATAATAAAATATTGCTGTGCCGGACATTTGGTGTCATTTGGTGTGACGGCGGATTATTGTAGCGCCGCGCGTCCTAACACGCGCTTCAGGTATTCGCTCTGAAATGTCCACATAAATAACACATTTAGGCTAAGCTAAGGCTAAAAATAATCATTAAATAAATAATAAATAAATAAATAAATAAATCCTGTGACGAACACACAGCGCCATCTAGCCCCGTGGTAAGCTGCTAAGCTTGTGTTACGGTGGCTAGACAACGGATATACTACTTATATTTATTTTTCTTTGTAAATACATACATATATACATAGAAATACGCCCAGACCAGATACAAATATTTATTTTTAAGCATAAATATTTGCACCCAGCGGGAATCGAACCCGCAACCTTCTGTATTGCAGCCAAGCGTTCGCCCGACGCGCCACAGAGGTCGTCAAAAAAATCGGATCTCACAGTGGGGAGATGCCTACCTCCTTTGTGGGAGTGTTGCCCCACCAATCACAACATTATATAGATGTACTAGCACATTAATGAGACCGTGTAAGCAGAAGCAAATGACTTGCAAACTATTTTGTTTTTTATGAATTAGCTCGACCTATCCTGGCTATCTAGGTCTGGTTACAGTTTAAGCGATGATCGACTTCCTCCCCAAACGTATCATGAGTAGTAACCTTAGGGTGTCTGCCACCGAAGCGACGCTACGTGCGTAAGTTTTGGGCATTAATGCGCGAAATTGTGGTTTTATCTGGGTACAGTCAGACATCGGGATGAGGTATAGAAATAATGCTCAAACATCGTCGTACCCAAATATGCGAGGAGGTACCAGTTGGCTTACAATACTAGCACAAGAAACATAATCTCGTTCGATAAAAAAGTTTCATCTCTTTTTCTCTTCATTTGAGAGAAGGGAACAGAACCTTAAAGTCGATTCGACAAGTTGCGACCAAGCTGGAACTGCCCTCCAGATTTTAGATTCATCTACTCCTGCTTTTTTTCTAATTTTCCCGGTACCAGGCTTACCAGGTAATGTTTTATACTCACATGGTTATGTTAGAGTAGTTCGTATTGACGCAGGTGCATGCGCTGGATGATGTCCCGACAGTCGTTGAACACGCGCTTTATGTTCTCGGTGTCGACGGCGCATGTGAAGTGAGGGTAGCAATAGTGTTTGCCGTCGCCTGAAGCTGGAATAATCAATAATTATGCAGGTAACCTACTCTATAATAATTATGTAGGTGGAAGTCTTGGGCATACATAGTAGTTCACAACTGATATCGCTCAGTTTAGGTCGCCGCTCCTAATCGAACTAGTTCGTCAGCTCCTAGCTCGACTAAGACCGTTCACATCTATTTCGAGCTAGGAGCTGACGAACTAAAAACTTTGACTGAACAAAACAAACTTTTCTTTTATTCATGACTACAGATAAAGCAAAGTACGTAGTAACGATCCGCTTGAGCATGGAGAGAATTCAGTCGACGCTAATCTTGTTCATTCGGGACGAACTAATGAACTGAAAAATGGGGAATGAAGGAACTAGTTCGCTCTGTTCACCTTTAGGAGCGCTTTTACGACCTACACACGAAATACACAAGATTACTAGGTGACGAGTGACGGTGAAGATAATGGACGACAATGTATAGGTTTCGGGGAGTCGATGGATAGATGAGGCACCGCGAGAGATTGGAATCAGCTACCTGATACTGTATAAGTCTTTAAATCGATCGAACAGGTACTTGGTCAGCATGCTTCATCTTAGACTGCTTCTACACTTACCATCATGTGTGATACGCTGGCCTATACAAAATAGAAAAAGGTTTGGTGTCTATTTTAGTTAAGAACTCGTACCTGATGAAGTATTGGCTCGTGCCACCTAGGGATGGATGAAGGTTTGTGTGTTCTTGTTGAGGGAGCAAGGTTTGTGTGTTATTGTTGAGGAAGGAAGGTTTGTGTGTTATTGTTGAGGAAGGAAGGTTTGTGTGTTATTGTTGAGGAAGGAAGGTTTGTGTGTTATTGTTAAGGGAGCAAGGTTTGTGTGTTATTTTTGAGGAAGGAAGGTTTGTGTGTTATTGTTAAGGGAGCAAGGTTTGTGTGTTATTGTTGAGGGAGGAAGGTTTGTGTGTTATTGTTGAGGGAGGAAGGTTTGCGTGTTATTGTTGAGGGAGGAAGGTTTGTGTGTTATTGTTGATGGAGGAAGGCTTGTATTTTTTGTTGAGAGAAGAAGGTTTGTGTTTCTTGTTAAGGGAGAAATGTTTATGTGTTTTTGTTGAGGGAAGAAGAGTTATGTGTTCTTGTTGAGGAAGGAAGGTTATGTATGTTGACATACCGGTGCTGATACGTAAGAACTCGTCCCTGATGAAGTACTTGGCGCGCGCCACCTCCGGGTGGTCCCGAGCGTCGGGCGCGGCGTCGGGCGGCGTGCTGTAGCGCGCGAACTCCGAGAAGTATTCCTCCAGCCGGGACTTGTTGGCCACCACCTTCTCGGCCAACAGGTCCTGCTTGTTCAGGAACAGGATCACGGATATTGTGCGCAGCCATCTGGAACGGGAACGGAATAATTGTATTTCACTTACCTTTTTCCTGTGTAAGCATCCTACCTTTCACCTCTCTTGACTTCTGGTCCATCCAAAGGTTGCCTGGAAGAGATCGCTTTAAGCGATAAGGCCGCCCATTGTGCCACCTAATTTTGAAGTTGTGTTTGTTTTCTTTGTACATATACAATAAAGAATTTATTCACTCATTCATTCATTCGATAATGAATTACTCGTTGAGTCCAACGGTTCGTGAAGCAATTTGGCCAACCCTACATTCTAACCCACCTTCCCCATTACCTTTCTTAAATCTTGTCTATCCATCGGTTGCCTGGAAGAGATCTCCCTTAGGCGATAAGGCTTTATTTAATTTCCAACCCTACATTGCCTTGACTTTAAGTCTACATTCCACTACATTCTACCCCATCCCCTTTTTTCAATCTTGTCTATCCATCGGTTGCCCGGAAGAGATCTCCCTTAAGCGATAAGGCCTTATTTAATTTCCAACCCTACATTGCCTTGACTTTAAGTCTAAATGGAATTAATGAATAAATTATTTATTGTACACATCATAATAATATTAATTACGATACAAAGTAAACATTCACAACTTGAAAAAAGGTGGCTAAATAAGCAGAGTTATCGCTTAAAGCGATCTCTTCCAGATAACTTTTCATAGTTGAATCGAACTGTTGGTGGAGAAATTTGCCCTACATTGCCTAGACTCCGCAGAAATTAACACAACTTTGAAAAAAGAAAAAAAGAAAGAAAGAAAAAGCCAACTGTGAAGTTGGCGAAAGCTCGGTTCGTTTAAAACCATGAAATAAATAAAGTGTTTTATTATTCAAAATCGCGAAAACTATAGAAGACTTTACAACTTATTGATTAAAACTTAATTTAAAAAAATAACTAAATAACTAATTAAATAAATAAGCTTTAAATAAATTAAACCAACCTTACATTGCCTATACTTAGCAGAATTGATTTTATTTTAAGGAAAAATGCATCTGCAGGCATCGAAATCGTTACTAGAAACCTCCGCCTTTCGCTAGCTGGGCAGGTGTCTGTCTCACCGTAACACATTGTTTTGTTTCCACTACGACATCGCCTACACTCTCCAGAATTGATATTTAATGAACCACCCTACTAACCAGGGACCCTACCGCGTAGCGGGAATTGTCTATGGCTTAACGTCGACAAAGAGCGGTGTTGGTCTAGTGGTAGATACCCCGACTTTCATTCCGAAGGTCGTGGTTTCAAATCCCGGCCGCGCACCAATGTGTTTTTCTTTAAGAAAAAATTATGTGCGCTATTAACATTGCTCTTACGATGAAGGAAAACATCGTGAGAATACCCACGGCTTAAAATCACGCACAAAGGCCCAATAGTAGGGCTAATTGTGGAAACACACAAGTTAAAACTTTAACTTTTAAAACTTTCACGTCGACAATTCCCAAACCGACGTCGAGTCGAACTCGACGGGAGTTACGCGGTAAGGTTATAGACATACAAATAACCCATTATATGATAACTCAGTATGTAACAATAGGTACCTGTTGTTCCATATACTCTTGAAGAGGTCAAGCGACTCCCTGAGCCGGTTCTGCGTGGGATCCTCTCGCAGCACCATGTTGTAGGACGAGCAGGCAGTCACGAAGATGATGGCGGTGACGTCGTTGAAGCACTGGATCCACTTGCGTCGTTCGTCGCGCTGACCGCCCACGTCGAACATGCTGCAAGTACCACCACAACGATACGTAACGACATCACTATCATCTCAGTCCTTAGCCCTTAGTATGAGTTTTGATAGTTTTTCGTCTCGATGAAACTGGCAGTTTAGTGTTCCATACATTATTTTAGTTCATGATAGTTACCGCTAGAGGCGCTGATGGAAAATGTATGAAGTAAACTGCCAGTTTTATCGAGACGATAGACTATCAAAACTCACACTAAGGGCTTTTATCTGTTCGTCCGTCCACTGCTGAACATAGGCCTCCCCCATTACAAAACCGGAAAAAGGGTTGAAATAAAACCCTTTTTTCCGGTTTTAATCCGTTTGTTTTTATTAACGTCTGTCATTTTCCTTGTTAAAGTAACATGACCTCTGATTTTTAAATCTTCTGGCGACCACAGTCGGCCACAAGTTTGCCGAAACGTCGAGGTAATTGAAATATAAAATTATCTACAAACGAATCCCGTAGGTCTGATAATAATAGTGAACTGTCATTTACAAACGAAAGTGGTGGAAAGGAAAGTCTTGGCAAACATTTTTTTTAAGATTCTGAGACTGAGTGTATCTGTGGGCTAATCTACCGTCGACATCGTCATCGAAATTCGCTCCACGCAAAGGGATAACTTGCGCGGGGCAACCACAGCGTTTATTTGCATGCATTTAAAGCCGACGCCGTCGGTTTGAAATATCATTGAAATCGACGTCTCTTGAGCTGCCGGTTTAAATAACAATAAAAATCGACGCGTCGGCTTCAATCTAATGCTGTTATAATTGTCAAAAATCTAGCGCGCAGATCATTGACTTCGGGCGGTGTCGATTTCTTGACACCTCAAGTCGACGTCGTCTGCTTGAACTAGCGCGGTAAGCCTCCTGCGCTAGGGTAAGGATAGAAACTCACTGGAAATTGACTTTATCAACGACGAACTGCGTCTCGAAGATGCCGGAGGTGAGCACACGGCACCGCAGGATGTCCTGCTCGGTCGGAGTGTAGTTCGGCTGCTTTATTATGTGCACCTGGTCCAGGAAACTGGAACATTGGAGAAGATAGTGTTAGAGTATGCAAGGTATTTGTGGGTCGCGGCAGTAGCTTTAGCTCTGAAGCAGGCTACAGATGACGTTTAGATTATCTGACCCCCGTTGAACTCCCGAGTCAGTCAGTCCACACTCAGTAGGTATACACAACATTGGCACATTAGTACTCACTACTTGGCACAGTCTATAAGCTGGTACTCGTTGCTTTGCTCGTACGTGCGTTGAACCCCCGAGTCAGTCAGTTCACACTCAGTAGGTATACACAACATTGGTACATATAGTACATGTGGTACTCACTACTTGGCACAGTCTATGAGCTGGAACTCGTTGCTCCGTTCGTACGTGCGTTGAACCCCCGAGTCAGTCAGCTCATACACAGTAGGTATACACAACATTAGTATTTGGAGGGTTTGACGTGGTGACCTCTAAATGGGAAGATCTTCCACCGGGCAGGTGTTTTTGCCCGGTAGGCCGCGGCCCGACGATGTCTCGTCGGTAGTTGTATATGAGCTTATCTTGGAAAGAATGTTGATATCGCGATCCAGGATTTCATACTAGTAACGCCATCTAGTATGTGCTGTGGGCGACCGCCACACCACTCCCCCTCGGAGACCGATGCAGATTCTTTTTGCCAGTGAGCCAGTTGACGTGCGTCTCATTGAGTCGAGACGGATATCCCAGTGAGTCGGGATGCTTGCTGCTCCAGTAGGTCGGAGTCTTGAGTTTTTTCCACGGTGAGTCGGGAAAGATGCTGTTCCGTTGAGTCGGAACAGTGATGTCCACGGTGAGTCGGGACGTGTGAAGGGGCGTAGCGCGTGAAGATCCAGTGTGTCGATGGTCAGTCGATGAAGTACCGGATGTACTCAGCATGCTGTAGGTGCCCAATTGCGATGCGGTGTAGCCGTTGGAGGGTGAACCAGTGCTTGTGTCTATACATGCGTCGTGGTCCAACCGATGTGGCTAGAAGTGGTTGTCGGCTTCTTCTGGCAGGATGCATTTACAGGGGGTTGGTAAGGGTAGTGCGGGGTTGAAAGCTCATGTCGGCGAAGGTTGCGCTCGTTGTCCATGTGCGGGGTCACCAGTTTGGAGGGATGACGTGGTGACCTCTAAATGGGAAGATCTTCCACCGGGCAGGTGTTTTTGCCCGGTAGGCCGCGGCCCGACGATGTCTCGTCGGTAGTTGTATATGAGCTTATCTTGGAAAGAATGTTGATATCGCGATCCAGGATTTCATACTAGTAACGCCATCTAGTATGTGCTGTGGGCGACCGCCACAAGTACATATAGTATTCACTACTCGGCACAGCCTATGAGCTGGTACTCGGTGCTCTGCTCGTACGTGCGTTGAACCCCCGAGTCAGTAAGCCCACATACAATAGGTAAACACAACATTGGTACATATAGTACATGTAGTACTCACTACTTGGCACAGTCTATGAGCTGGTACTCGTTGCTCCGCTCGTACGTGCGTTGAACCCCCGCGTCAGCCCACAGCGCTTCCGTGTGCTCGTAGAACTCCGGGGGGTAGTCGAAGTCAGGCTGGGAGGCTACATCCTGGGGGAGAAACAAACACTTACAATATCCATCGTTGATAGTGGATATTCTGACAACAAACTTCGAATTTTGTTCCGACAGCTTCTTGATACAAAGCGTACATACAGACAGACGGAAATGACGAAGTTTTATTGTTAACTTCTACACCCTAAAAATTAAACCTTTAGATTTGTTTGTATGGTTAGTACCTTCTTCTTCTTCTTCTTTTCGTGTAGTGATGTGACACCTAGTGTTAGAGTCTTAGTTTTTTTTTATTTATTTTTTTATTTTTAGTTTTAGTACCTGTATGTAGTCAACCCGAGCCTTGTTGTCCGGTTTCTCGAGCGGTATTGGAGGAGTAAGGGTGCTCATCGCACCGGTGATCGTCTGCAACAAATTATTATTTATTTATTTAATAAAATTTCAACTGTAATATTCTTCTTGATGTCCTCGATCTTCTCTCGACGCTAGCGGTCAGAAAAACCGTTCACGTGGAGGACGCTGCTGTTTCTGCTTGACGATCGTCGACTTGCCGGACTGGTATAGATGTAGTACTCACAAGTATAGCATCTCTAATATTCTTCTTGATGTCCTCGATCTTCTCTCGACGCTAGCGGTCAGAAAAGCCGTTCACGTGGAGGACGCTGCTGCTTCTGCTTGACGATATCGTCGACTTGCCGGACTGGTATAGATGTAGTACTCACAAGTAAAGCAACTCTAATATTCTTCTTGATGTCCTCGATCGTCTCTCGACGGTCGCGATCTAAGAAGCCGTTCACGTGGAGGACGCTGCTGCTTCTGCTTGACAATCGTCGAATTGCCGGACTGGTATAGATGTAGTACTCACAAGTATAGCATCTCTAATATTCTTCTTGATGTCCTCGATCTTTTCTCGACGCTCGCGGTCGGAGAAGCCATTCACGTGAAGGATACGCATCTGCTTGACGATCGTCGACTTGCCGGACTCACCGGCCCCCAGGAGCAGAAGTCGGTGCGTCGCACGGTACAGCTGGAAACAATTACCAATACATATTAGGTCAGATGTTGAGTGAAATGCGTGAGAGCTTGCCACAGAACAAAGACTCTTGGCAATAGTTTGTTTGTATGTGTGTCTGTATGTGATTTTGTTACCCAATCACGCAAAAACTACTCAACCGATTGCGATAAAACTTGAAATATAGGTAGCTGAAGACACGGAAAACGCATGGGCTACTTTTTATCCCGAAGCTTCGTTCAAAGCTTCATTAAGAGAAACTTTAGCCTTTGTCGATAGAACTCATTGCATTAAGAAAGGAACGATGTCGGATGGTGTTGCTGTGTTGCTTGTTTCAGTTCAGTAGGCACTGTGCAGACTTATGAAGCTATAATGGAACAAATTTTGTTGATGCAGAAAGTGAACTTGAGTCTCTATTCACTTCCGAAAGGTCAAGTGTTGCAATAGACATCCAAGATTGGCATGCCACCAACGGAACCAATTTCCATTGGATTCCACCTCACAGTCCACATTTAGGCGATACTGGGAAGCCGGAGTCAAATCTGTTAAGCACCATTAGGCGTGTTATGTAAGTAAGTCTACTTTACATTCGAAGAAAGTTCACGTTGTTGTCTCAAATTGAGGATTTTGAGTTATATTTAAAAAAATCCTGTCATGGGATTTTTTTACCATTGAGCGTGTAGCTCAATGGTTAGAGCACTAACACTAGAGGGAATCACGTGTCAAATTATAAATATTTCGACCATATCTCTCCTTGCTAATTGTTTAACAACTGAGGCTTGGTTTCAGCGCCATCTACCAAGCTAGCGCGGTCGAACCCCTAATGGATGGTGACAAGCCGCAGTCAAAACCGCCCAACAAGCATTACCTAACTACCATAAACAACTCTTTATTTGGAAATATGGCCGAGAAGTTTATCCGCCATGGCGCGGAGAGAATATAAGGTAAGTATGACAGTTTCCCCGATATCCTTAGTCGCATTTTACGATATCCTCGGGAAAAAATGGGAAACCCTATTCTACAAGACAAGAAGTTACATACAAGTGACGACCTCTGTGGCGCGGCGGGCGAAAGCTTGACTGCAATGCAGAAGGTTGTGCAAGGTGCAAATATTTATGCTTAAAAATAAATATTTGGTGTGGGTGTATTTCTATGTCTAATATGTATTTACAAAAGAAAAATAAATAACTATGTATAAGTAGTGTATCCGTTGTCTAGTCACCCTAACACAAGCTTAGCAGTTTACCATGGGGCTAGATGTCGCTGTGTGTTGGTCACAGAATTTATTTATTTATTTATAAGTCTAATTCGCCTTAACTTGGCGACTGACACAGCATTGTCCGCTTTGAACAATTAGTAGGAGTAAAGTCATGAGTGTGTTATGATAAATTCCACAAAGTAGGAGTCAACCAGCACTGGAAGGTGGTTCGAGGAGTGTTTGGGTCCATTACCTGCTTATCTTTCTGCAACTGCCTAGTGATCGCATCGCTGCGACGTTTCTGCGACTTGATATCGTCTCCCTCCCCACCGCTCTTGCCTCCCGGTGACCCGAAACAACCCATCGCTGACCACGCCGCCCACCTGGGGACAAACACATGAATAGGTTAATATTGAAGAACATTATACTTCTATATAACATTTAAAAGTCTTGACTGACCGACTGGCCTAACTCTTCTTTTTTTTCATTGGGTAAGGCCCATGTCTGGCTTTTTATTTTAGTGTAAATTAATAAAGAGCTGTAATATATTTCAAGCACTTAGCACTAATCTATTGTTTTGTTATTAATTAAATGCTTATTTTTGTAGGCTTTTAATTGTCTCGCAGTAGATGTGTAGAGTATTCACATCGGTAATAAGGCTCGTCTTTATCTTGGGCGCTTGAATCCCACGCTTCACTCAAGACTATAGGTACATAACTCCTTAGTTTCGCTCAGGAGTTAAGTTTTTAACACCTTCGCTGCGCTCGGGAGTTAACTCCTTCGTACGCTTTGGATTCAATATGTCGCCCGCTATATAAGACAGGGCTTTAGTACCTCGGTGCATAAACTACTATTATTTTATAAAAGGGCATAATAATAAGCGACAAACTGAAAACTATATACATATTTGATATAGCGTCCCCACTGTCGACCATCTGCAGGCTTACCATGCGGGGTCCGCAGTTCCCAGCAGTACACTACGAGCAGCGTTGCCGTCGGGGATCAGTTATAGACTGATGCTGCTGCAGCTGGATTGTTTGGCTGTGTGTAACACCTAATGTATGAACTGTATCGCCTCAAGTTGAATTATTTCAAAGCTTTAATAGAACCCTAGCCGCCAACTCCGTAGACATTGTCATTACTTGCTTACAAGTACTTGATATATCTATGACCGGCGACTCGAGCGCGTTCTCTTTACTGAACTCTAATGTTTTTAATAAATCGCAGGTGTGGGTAGCTCGTGGGTTATTGAGATGTTTTGTACTTCGATTAACATAGAGACGGAAGCTATTATAATGTAATATACCTATAATGGTCATGTGTGCCGAAGGGAAGACGGCAGATGGATTAAAGCGGTCCTAAAGTGGAGACCTAGAGTCGGAAAACAACGTGTGGGCAGACCACCTGCCAGATGGTCGGATGATATGAAATCGCATGCTGGGGCGATTTGGAATCGGAAAACTAGCGACAGAGCTGTGTGGAAGAAGATTGGAGAGGCATATGCCGTGCAGTGGGCAAATACATGCCGCTTATAATGTGTAAACAATGAAGTAGCATCACTGATAATTATGTCAAACCTTTTTATTTATTTTTTGTTTCTGTTAATTATTATTTTTTTAACTATTTTATGTAGGTACTTAGATAGGTTCTGCGTGTTGTTTAGCTTACTTATTCTAAAATTATGACTTTTTATAGTATTAACGGCTCACTGGCGCACGGTAAAACTCGTAAGAGTTTTTGTTACACCTTTTAAAAATAAAAAAATATATGTTTATTTTTTCTTATATGTCAATAAATAAAAAAAATTGCGCACTAAAAATCTGCTATAAAACTACTTCAATCAAAAGTCAAAATCGTTAATTTCCTTTAGATTCTTGTACAACAATGAATGCACATGATGTCTACGTCTTAGGATATGTATTTACAAAAAAATACATATCTGCATACTAGGTAATATGGAATCAGGGAAAACCGACCAACTTTTGTATATTTGTGTTTTTTTGGTTTGCTATCCCAATTTACAAGTAAACATAAAACTCCAAGTATAAAGCTCAAAGTAAATATGGACTGGTCACGTGTTTGTATCCTTCAATGTTGTTAAATCGGAACTGTAATGCACTGTACCAATCGATCACTGGATACAACATTGGTTGGCTTTTAACATCACTGGATTCAAGGATTCAATCGTTGAACTAGAATTATTTGATGGGCTACTGTGATCTGGAATGTACTAATTCCAATGAGAAATGCAATCAAGTTTTAGATTCTAGCATACCGTTGCAGTCAGTTTTCTTTTATGGAAAATAAGAAATCCAAAAATAAGTTTGAAACCCCTGTTGTTTATTTGCTAAGAAGTATGTATGTTAAACCAGACTTTAGGTGGTTATGGAACTTTTAAACCATCAAATAAATGATGATGTTAATTTTAGATTTAAATCACTTGTGACATTAATAAAATTAAAAATTAGGCAAATGCGTGCTTTGTCGAGCCACGAGGCAATGCCACGCTGATGATTGGACCACCCTACTAGCCACAAGTGATTTAAATCTAAAATTAACATCATCATTTATTTGATGGTTTAAAAGTTCCATAACCACCTAGTCTGGTTTAACATACATACTTCTTAGCAAATAAACAACAGGGATTTCAAACTTATTTTTGATACGTAAGACGAATTACCACCCACTGTGTCGACATAGTTCTAGTTATTAATATCAATTGTAAATGAGTTGTCAAAATAAATATAATCATTTAATTTTAGACATTACTGTGACCGGTCTATGGCATCGGTTCAAACTGATTCATATCATATCATGGGTTACTTTGATTTATTAGTTTTTAGGGTTCCGTACCCAAAGTGTAAAAACGGGACCGTATTAATTTCCTCTATGGTGCGATTTTGCATAATAAAACACTTTATTTATTCGGTTTTATCGCGTTTTTATTCATTGTTCTAAACGAACCGAGCTTTCGCCAACTTTACAGTTGGCTTTTTCAAGGTTGACTGAGATGTTATTTGTCTAATTTTAACAATCTAAAAAGGACCGGATCGCATTACTTAGACTTCGCTATCCGTCCGTCTGTTTGTCACCATGCTGTATCTCGAGAACCGAGATAGTTAGACAATTGAAATTTTCATTGATGATTTATTTGTGTTGCCGCTATAACAACAAAAATACTAAAACCAAAAATTAACAACTATTTAAGGGGGATCCCATACAACAAACTTGTTTAATTGCCATTTTTTTGCTTTAATGGTACGAAAACCGTCGTACGTGAGTACTATTCGCATTTGGCCGGTTTTTATGACTAGATTAAACTCGCACTCAGTCCTCGAGATCAAAACCTACCTAATTAAATATACATATTTACTTTAATTATAAATATTTACTTGTAGTGACGCTATGTACAGTCAGAATACAGATTATGTATCCATGTAGATATCCATAACTACACCTATAACGTCCACTTACAACAATGTCTGCGTTAGAATATCCGACCCAAGTTTAGTTTATCAATCTAGTTACAAGCATAGCTAACAGGTGTCGCTACTAGCACAACAAACAAAAATAAAAACTTTATTACCTATCAACTCGGATGGCAACTTGTAATTTTAAATTCATATTCTAAATATTTTATGATTGACAATACCGTCAATACCTATATTATCAAATTACAATAACACTAAATCTTTAAAAAAATTAGAGGAATGAATGGGGCTCGAACCACCGCATTTTGAATCTCAAAGCAAGGTAGTTAACCAGTCTGCTAATCCAACTTTAACAAAGGTAATGAAATAATGAATCTATACCAACAAATGGCTACTTGTTTATCTACCTACAAAATATTTATATAATGTCGAATTATTGAGATTGATGCTTCATCCTATTGCTTTAGAAAAATAAAGTAAATTGTGGGTAGTTGTAACATAATTTTAAATAACTGACCTTTTTACATATAATCATTTCGTTCAAACGAATAAACCATTGTGGTTACTGTGCTTTTCTTTTTTCTTTCTTTTTATTTAAATTTTATTTAAAATATGTTGTAGTGTTATCTATATATATAAAACTCTTTGTCCTGAGTGACTGAGGGATCAACGCACAGCCTAAACCGCTGGTAGTAGAGTGCTGAAATTTGGAGGGTGTGTCCGTTATGTGATGAAGGCGTCAGATAAGAAAGGATATTCCGAAATTCTACCTCTAAGGGGGGGAAAGGGGGGGGAAAACCTTTGTATGCAACTTCCAAGCCGCTTGACCTACAAACTTGAAATTTAACACATAGATTTCTGTGGGGTCATAGATGAAGCACTAAAAAGTTTTTTTTAGAAATTCAGTCCCTAAGGGTGTTAAATTGGGGATGAAAGTTTGTATGGGAATTGGTTTACCGCTTCACCTACAAACTTAAAATTAATTACGAATATTGCTGTAGGGACGTAGGGGAAGCACCTATTTTTTTTTAGAAATTCATCCCCTAAGGTTGTTAAATTGGGGAAGAAAATCTCTATGAAAATTGGCTCACCGCTTGACCTACAAACTTGAAATTTAACACAGAAATTGCTATGTAGCCGTAGGTGAAGAACTTAAAAGTATTTTTTTAAAGTCATCCCTTAAGGGTGTTCAATTGGGGATAAAGGTATCTATAGCATATTTTTTTTAAATTTGTTTTCGAGTTCCAATTGCGGTTCTGGCTCTCATTTTCCGGTTAAGGGGAATCTAACCGCCCCCCGAAAAGGGGAGGGGGGACAAATTTTGGTTTAAACTTTTTATTCAAGAGAATTGGTATACATACCTACCTACAGTTTTGTACATACAGTACCCTGAACCTATCCTGATTCTATTCCGATACTATGCTGATACAGATGGTACAGATAAACAATGGTGATGGAAACTATGCTGATCCTATGCCGATTCTATGTTTAACCAAGGCTGATCCTATGCTGATTCTATGTTAAACCTATGCTGAACCTATGTTGATCCTATGCCGATCCTATGCTGATCTTATGTTGAACCTATGCTGATCCAATGCTGAACCTATGCTGATCATAAGATGAGATAAAATAAAACTTTATTGTACATACCAAAAGAAACATTTACAATAAAAATATAAATAAAAAAAAACAAAAGCTGATCCGATGTCGATCCTATGCTGAACCCATGCTGATCCTATGGCGAACCTATGTTGAACCTAGGCTGATCCTATGCTGTACCTAGGCTGATCCTATGCTGATCCTATGCTGAACCTATGTTGAACCTATGCTAATCCTATGTTGAACCTATGCTGATCCTATGCCGATTCTATGCTGAACCTAGGCTGATCCTATGCCGATCATATGTTGAACCTAGGTTGATCCTATGCAGAACCTATGCTGATCCTATGTTGAACCTAGGCTCAACCTATGCTGATCCTATGCTGATCCTATGCCGATCATATCCTGATCCTATGCTGATTTTGCATCCAATTTTAACCTTCATATTATCTTAATCGATAGACATAATTATTGATACACAAACAGACAACAGTACTATTTACTAAATGCGGGCGAAGCCGCGGGCAGAAGCTAGTATGTTATATGTGTAATATGTTGTAATGAAGAAAATAATTAAATTACATTCGTTAAATCTAACGGTGAGTTAAAATATAGTTGGGAAACTATGTTCATGTCTATTCAATGTCTAAAAGAAGCATTAAAATTAATAACCTGGTTTATCTACTTACAGAGAAAAACAATAAGGCTATGGGTTAAAATATATGGAGAACCGGAGACCCAGTAACAACATAAAGTGGCTTGTGGGGTCAAATGACTTCAAACTGGGACTTATCAGTGGTCAAGCAAAACAAAAGAAAATCTCCAGAATCTAGTGACATCAACTAGGGAGTGGATGAGTGGAAACAATTTGTGCAACAATATGGTTAATAGCATGAAAAATAGACTTCAACAAATAATTAAAAGTTAAAGTAGGCCTTTACTTTATAAAATATTGTTCTTATTGTTGTGTTCTGAGTGTTATGTAGGGTGTTTTTATAAAAAGTGTTTGCATTTTAAAAAATAAGATGTCATAAGTGATATGTGCATTCGTGGCCAAATTGGAAAAGGCGTTGGGACGGATCCCCAGAGATGCAGGTTCAAGTCCTGTCAGGTGCGAAATTTTTGGAAAAAGCATTTCTTTTCGTAAAGTGATAAGTAATTATTTTAATGCTTCCTTTTTCGTTTTGAGGAATTTTTTTTTTAAACTACGTAGTTATTTATTATTACATTAAAAGTAGATTTTCAAAATCGCTCCCTTACTTATCATCACTAGCTGTTACCCGCGACTTCGTCTGCGTAGAAATAGTGCATAGCCGACTTTTTTATTCATTACTCGGGTTCTACTAATTGGATTTTGATGTAAAGTATACCACGACGTTCCTCGAAAATAGAACTTTAATATTGAAAACCAGATTTCAATCGGATTACTAGTTTTTAATTGTATAAGGAACAGACAGACAGACATGAATTTTAAAAATTATATAATTTTGTTGTTACTACTCTTTCTAAGTCCCTAGACAACTTTCTTTTAATTTATTTCCAAGTACAGGGCTCTATTTTTGAACCAAATGAGACATTTCTAGCGATTTTAATACCTCGATTTCTACTGGTTTTCGTTCAATTACTGTAATTATTCTACGTGAATCGCACGTCCACAACGAGTGGTATCAGCCACTCGCAGCAGGAGTCCGGCATCAAACGATAATCAGCAGATATCGAATTATTTAAATCGCCTTAAATGCAACGAGCGATTCAAAAATAAGGCTCCAGACTTTTTGTCCTCTCTTTTTTTATTATAAGCATAGATAGATAGATAAATGTGGTGTGTCACCACTTTGTCCACCCCACAATAATAAGTTTTCACCCAATCGGTTCAGTAGTTTTTGCTTGAACGAGTAACAGAAACTCACAAAAACTTTCACCTTTATAACAGGATACTAACTTTCCACTATAAATACAGAACAATAAATCAACAAATAATCCTTTATTAGTTTAAGTAGGCATTGTAGAAGTAATAATTGATATTTAATAGATATAATAATACGACATTCGTTTTCGGTAAACGGACTGAAGCAGAGACAATAAAATAACCGAGCGACGACCTCACACGTCCGTCCAATTCGAGCATTCGGACGTTATTTGAGACACAGTGTCGTTTTAATGTAGTAGGATAACTGTGAATCTGAGTGTTAAACTACCTACTCCGTGGACCGATGACATTCCGCGCTCTTTTGTCGTTGCTATGTCGTCTTTTTGTCGTTAAAAATACCCCGAATACTTTTAAAAACAACAGATATTTTTTTAATAGTTTTTTTTAAATTATTTGATGTGCTTTTAATTTTTTTTTTTAGCTGAACGACAATGCGACGTCTTATAAGACATCATGGTGACATCATGACGACCCTTGTCTCAGTCCATCAAGTCCTTTGTGGCGTGTCAGGCGAATGTCCGACTGCGATGCAGAAGTTTGCGAGTTCGATTCCCGCCGGGAGCATGTATTTTAAATACTTAAAAAATTAAAAATAATATTTGTTTCTGGTCTGCGTATCTCTCTACGTATATTATTAAGTATGTAATGACTAATTAATTAAAAAAGAAAAATAAATATAACTCATTTATAGCCATTGTCTAGTCACCGAAACACAAGCTTAATAAGTGGTAAGGTACTAGCTAGCTATGGGGATAGATGGCGCCATGTGATGTTCTAAAAATGTATTTATTGTAGCAGTTACGGGGAGTCAATGAATGAAGGCGACTCGGTAATGCTTTTTTGGCGTCGTATGGAGGAGGCCTATGTTCAGCAGTGGACGATGAGATGATGAGAGTAACTTGAGATTTACATAAACAATACAAAATACTTAATACCTTATATAGATCAAGGTATTTTTGTATCTATAGATTTTGGTCTGCGCTTGCATCTGCCTTGCTTGTTCTACTGGTTAAACTCGCACTGTGACATAAGTATAGGGCCATTCTAGATCAACTCAACGAATTTCATATTATTTAGGTTATTTTATTTATACTTGCTCTACTGGTTACCCCCGCACTGTGACACATGTATAGGGCCATTCTGTCAATTGTTTGCGCGCGTGCAATGCAACATATATGCTAATGGACTCATTATATCAACGCTTTTGTAGATCGACTCAACGAATTTCGACTAAATGATATTATTTTAGTAAAAATCTTGGTAAAAACTTTGGGTATGAAATTTCATAAATAGTGTTGAGTGAACCACAGTTTACCTTGTAGTTGGTGCCTCGGCGCTTATTCAAATAGAGATGCGCCAAATATTCGTTTAGTATTCGGTATTCGGCATACTATCCGGCAAATTTTAGATATTCGGTCGGTTTAGATGACGAAAATGTTCGGCTCAATTGTTTTAGGTTTGAGTAACATTGTAAAACTTATGCACAACTACTTATTATTATTGCTTAGTCAATCATAAAATGTATGAGCTACCTTAGAAATGGTTTAGTGTACCTATTATACCTTAAGTGTACTTACTACCTTTGAAGAGAAATCTAAATAGCCATGTGCTCATTAAAATGAACTATTGACATTTAAATTAAGGTTTCAAAAGGGTCCAGAATCTTAGAGCTAGTAAAAAAAGATTTTGCGCCAAAACTGCTGACCCCAGAACCGAATAGTTCTGCCGATTATTCGGTTCGGTAAGACTCATACCGAATAATATGTATCGGATATTCGGTTAAAGTACCGTTCGGCACATGTCTAGTGAATAAGTATTATCATTCACTTAACTATGGTCCGAAAGAGGGATGCATATAGCAACATCGTGAGGTTAATGGTGAATGGATAGATACCTACGGAACCTTCGGCGCGGGAGTTCCACTCGAACTTGGCCGATTTTTTATTAAACTACGATTTTACAGTTCATCGGCGCAATTAACCGTAGTTAAAGTTAAACCAGGTTTTTTAAGTTGTCTGACTTTTTTCGTGACCCTGTGTCGATGTATTTTTAGAGTAACATTTTTATGGTTAAATGGTGTTCTAAATTAAGAGTTAACCTATACTAATATTATAAAGAGCTCATTGGGCTGCCGATCTAGAATAGTCGTGCGGGTTAAGCAACGCCTAGTGCGGTCATTACTTGGATGGGTGACTGATAATTTGTTTGGCGAAAACCACTTTGTCTTGCTCCTCCGTGCTTCGGAAGGCACGTTAAGCAGTTGGGCCCGGTTTTTATCTCTGATAGCAGTCGTTAGGTCAAGTTAGAAACCAACAGCCAAATACACATTATGTCACTTAAAATTTGAGAGGTACTTAAATTATTGAGCAGCGTCTAAATTCAAAATTAGTAAGGCAGCTTTTGAGTTTGAGAGCTACTTCTTTGAAAATATTTTTAGCAAGGAAATATATTAATTTCTTTTATGGTTTTCGCGATTTTGCATAATAAAACACTTTATCCGGTCTGTCAACCTTGAAAAAGCCAACTATAAAGTTGGCGAAAGCTCGAGTCAAATAATGAATAAAAACGCGATAAAAACCGGATAAATAAAGTGTTTTATTAAGGAAATATATTTCCAAAAAATGAAACCAAGCCTTAGTTGGTAAACAATTAGCAAGGAGAGATATAGCCAAAATATTACATCATGACACGTGATTCCTGTGTAGCTCAGTGGTTAGAGCAGTCGCCTGGTTAGCGAAAGGACGCAGGTTCGAATCCTATCATGGGGATTTTTTTGGAAATATATTTCCTTGCTAAAATATTTCTAAGTTTAAAATGCCTTGAGCAATAAAAACAAAAACATAACACTTCCTTTGGCAGTCGTGTAAAATTAAATATTAGCTACTTCTTTGTTTAAGTAGTTCTCAAATGTTGAGCAGCGTTTCTGTATAGACTTCTAACTTGACGTTTGTAGGTAAGAGCCGAAAGCAGATAACTTTTACAACCCCAAGTAACCACAAGGGACCAATTGTAATATCTGAAGGTTTTTATATTGAAAACTGCCTACCCCATTGATTTTTATAGGTAGTTAGTAGGTAAGTTGGTTACCTTACCTACCGCTGTAGTTAAAATTTCAATGAATTTGATTTCAAGCTTTTTTTTTTAATCAATATCAACATAAAACGGCCGCAATAGTATTTAGGATTCCATATCCACAGGGTAAAACGGGACCCTTTTACTAAGACTCCACTGTCCGTCTGTCTATTACCAGGCTGTATCTCATGAACCGTGCGTTATAGCTAAACAGTTGAAGTTCTCACGGATGATGTTTTTTTAATAAAACACTTTATTTATCCGGTTTTATCGCGTTTTTATTCATTATTTAAACCGAGCTTTCGCCAACTTTACAGTTGGCTTTCCTTTATTATGCAAAATCGCGAAAACCATAGAAGAAATGATGTTTTTTTTTGTTGCCGCTATAGCAACGAATACTAAAAACAGATCAAAATAAACATTTAAATGTAGCTCCCATACAACAAACGTGATTTTTATGTGAAAATTATACGGAATTCTTCGTCCGCGAGTCCGACAGGCATCTATACTCTATACGTATACTTATAATAAAGGAAAAGATACTTGGAAGTAAAATTTAAAAAAAAAAGTGGTCTATGGGACTTAGGATAAGTACTAGAACAAAATTATATTTTAGAAATTCATGTCTGTCTATTTCTCTGTTTATCTGTCTGTTCCTTATACAATAAAGTAGTTTTTAATCCGATTGAAATTTGGTTTTCAATATTGGATAGTTCTATTTTCGAGAAAGGTCGTGATATCTACTTTGCATCGAAATCCAATTAGTAGAACCCGAGTAATGAACGAAAAAGTGCAAACGCTCGAGAACCGCTCGGCCGCCCGCGCCCGTGATAACGTTTGTGAGTATGTGTGTTTCTTACTTAAACACGTAAAAACCGCTGAACCGATTACTATGAAACTTGGAAATAACACTACTTTTTACCTCGATAATCCCGCGGGATGAAACCGCGGGGCGCAGCTAGTGTTATACATATATAATAGAAGACACCCAGACCAGATACAAATATTTATTTTTAAGGATAAATATTTACACCCGACTGGAATCGAACCCACAACTTTCCTTTCTCGCATTGCAATCGGGCATTCGCACGACGCGCCACTTGTTTTTTACACGGCTGCCAAAGGAAGTGTTATGTTTTTGCCGTGAGTGTATGTTTTATTTTTTGCAAGACCGAAGGACCACACGCCGCCCGTGCGTTCCTTTCGCTAAAGTCTTTTCAACTAATGATAAAAATGACTGCACTCTTCAGTTAGAACTACAAACGTCTTATAGGATATATCAAGTTACCATCAAAGAGAAATCCTCTCGAGCTATCAAGCCCCAGAGACTCTAATTAAGATCAACATTATCCTATTAAACTAAAGCCTTAAGGGGCCGTAGTAGGCCAGAACTGCGGCCCTAGCCAAAATTCTTATCGAATAACGAAAACGCCAATCGACAGATTTTTTTGTATGAAATTGACATAAGCTCGCGAAAAATCAATTTCATTTCATTTCAATATGTCAATATCATACAAAAAAATGTGTCGATTGGCGTTTTCGTTATTCGATAAGAATTTCGGCTAGGGCCGCTGATGTTTCTAAGGTGAATTACTACAAAAGGTATTTGAAATAAAAGTTTTTGAAACCATATTTATTAAAGTCCAGGATATTTACTAACACGTGAATGTCGTGAAAACACGATTCCAGAAAATTTTCTTAATAGAAAAAAAATCCAAACTTATCTCTAAACTGTACAAATAAGTGATATTACTCAGTCAATATTGTACGAAAACTAATAAAACTTTGTATAAGAACTGAACTTAGCTCAATACAGGCAGTGAATGTTTTAAATTTCAAGATTAACGTTTGGTTATCTTGAAACTGGCAATTGTTTGATTTTATGCACTAAAATTTTGCATAGTCGCATCTTACGTCCTTCACTTACACATCTGAAATAATAATAAATATTGCACGACATTACACACAGCGCAATCTAGCCCCATATTACGCTCTAGGCTTGTACTATGGGTACTAGACAACGGATATACTACATATTATACCTTTTTTTTTTGTAAATACATACATATTATACATAGAAAGACACCCCAGACCAGATACAAATATTTATTTTTAAGCATAAATATTTGCACCCGGCGGGAATCGAACCCACAGCCGAATGCAGTCAGGCGTTCGCCCGACGCGCCACAGAGGCCGTCAAATTCGCTAGCTTTATCCCTGACACGCTATTAGGGTTATATAGGCCCTTAACTAGCGAGCAAAAACTTCACAATACACACTACTGTAGGAACGAAGCGGTCGTGGGAACTGACATAGCTAAATTTAGAATAGCTATAACAATTAAATAATATGTACCTGTTCAGAACTAGGATAAAGATTCTGTGAAAGATGTTTAGAAATAGGTTGATTTGTAGGATAATAGCACCTTTTACCATTTCATGATGAAGTGGGGCGTTTTATTTGTGCCTTTGAATATACGATGGATTTGTGTAGGTGGGCGAGACATGTCGGGTGCTTTTATATTAGACGATAATTATACGACACTGAAATGTCGCCAGGAGGGTCATTCCTGTATTAATATCGTCCAAAATTTCATTGAAATTTAATTGCAATTGCAAACAATACACTCACGGTCACGATGGACTTGTATAGGTGGGCAAGCCATGTCGTCGGGTGCTTTTATATTAAAAGATAACTATACGACACTGAAATGTCGCCAGGGGGGTCATTCCTATATTAATATCGTCTAAAATTTATTTGAAATTTAATTGCAATTGCAAACACTACACTCACGATGGACTTGTGTAGGTGGGCAAGCCATGTCGGGTGCTTTTATATTAGACTTATTAGCTTTTATATTAGGTATGTTGTCGCCAGGGGTCATTCCTATATTAGTATCGTCCAAAATTTCTTTGAAATGAAACATAGTTACTTAACTTCAAACATTAAAGCTTCTTTGTGTTTTTTTGTATGTTTGTAGCTTGGGCATTATAAGTATATTTTGGTCAATGTTGTGTACGCCTCTAATTGGCAAACACACGAGCCGGTAAATTAGTTCTAATTCATATTGTTTTAATCATTTATTGTGTGTTGTGCTGTTGGTGTTCCTAAATAATAAATAAATAAATAACATACATATATGTAACTTATAACTTGCAATTGGATTATAATTAAAATGTCATTGGCTCTATAAAATATATATAATAAATATTATTCTTCAATTTAATTTTTTATCAAAAATGGCCAATTGTTATTTGACAAACCTCAAATTTGAGTTTCATGACTCCAATGATATTTAACTGTTAGATACAGCTACAGCCTACGCCACATGATTCGCAGCAGTGCTAGGCAGTCTAGCATCTCTGCGCGAATCCAAGAGTACCTATAAATTAGTCTTGGAATTGTAAGCATAAGAAAAGATTCATTTCCTTTAACTTGCCGCACTGTGCTGTCGATATCGGAACGATTGACAAAAACTGTCTCATTGCAACAAAGCTGAAAAATAAATAAAAGTATAAATAAAACGCGAGTTAAACTCGGAAAATAGTAATTTCTTCTATGGTTTTCGCGATTTTGCATAATAAAACACTTTATTTATCCGACAACCTTGAAAAAGCCAACTGTAAAGTTGGCGAAAGCTCGGGTCAAATAATGAATAAAAACGCGATAAAACCGGATAAATAAAGTGTTTTATTCGGAAAATAGTGTTTTATTACAATGCAAAATCGCGAAAGCAGAAAAAAAAACTATACTTATCGGGGTTTACATTAGGGAACTAGTGGGGTGCATTTCAGAGTCATCCAGTAACTGCCGCGAGACTGCTTTTTTATTTTTTATATAAAGCGATCTTCGCAACCAACATTCAAATTTTTTGTTTTTGTAAAGTGGTTTTTTTTTTAATGTAAAATGTTGACCAATCAAAAATGACGACCTTAACTCTGCTTCTCCCTTACTACTTATAAAATATTATTTACACATCACTAAGTTAAGTAGGTATGTGACGTTTGTCTCTGTCTGTCAACTTTGAAACTTCATGTGACGCAACGTTATGCAGCGCATTAGTAAGCGTTTATAAGTAAGGGAGACCCCCTTACTGCAGCACTGTTATGCAGACTATGAAGTTATTTTTATTTTATTCGTTTATTCGTCAAAGTTTATGCTTAGTTTTTGCTAAGCTCAGTCTGAGCAAAGTCAAAAGTACGCACTATAGATTTTAGCCTATGATGCATGCTACTAGTTTGGTAATGCAATGATGTCGTGTCGATTGCGTGCCGTTATCGTCTAATGAGAAAGCGCTCGTTGACCTGACAGAATCAGATATTTCTTTGTACCAATGAAAGAGACATCGTTTATGTCGCTTACTAAGTAAAATATTTGTCGCTTCGCTTACTAAACATACCAGTAAAACTTTTGTCGCTTCGTTCTATGTAAATATGCGGTGGTCAAAGAATTTATATTACTAGAACGCTCACGTAGAACTTAGAAGTAGGCCGCTTAAATGTAGCGTTCTTTCCCTTTCTAATAATGAATGAATGAATAAATAAATTCTTTATTATACACACCAAATACAAATACGTACAAAGAAAACAAACACAACTTAAAAATAGGTGGCACAATGGGTGGCCTTATCGCTTAAAGCGATCTCTTCCAGGTAAACTTTGGATGGACCACAAGTCACGATAGGTGAAAGGTAGGGTGTTTACACAGGAAAAAGGTAAGTGAAATACATATAAC
The DNA here is from genome assembly GCA_949358125.1 of Idaea dimidiata. NCBI lineage: Eukaryota > Metazoa > Arthropoda > Insecta > Lepidoptera > Geometridae > Idaea > Idaea dimidiata. The sequence goes on along the minus strand of OX442342.1, from coordinate 7,685,451 downwards.
TAAAAACAATTATAACTACAAATTATACATACATATTACTAAATATATAATAATAATATGTATATACCTATATTATACGTAAATAAATAAAATAAATATCTTCTAATAAAAAAAAATAATCTAAAAAAATAAAATAAATAATGAAAGACGACTTATTTATAATAAAATAAATAATGTAATTCGAAAGGGACAGCATGCTCAATGCAGCGTTCGCTTTTCTAATAGTGTTATTAGATAGGGACAGCATGCACAATGTAGCGGAACACTTTTTTAGTTCTACGTGAGCATTCTAGTAATATAATTTCTTTGGCGGTGGCCAAACAATAGTCTTCCAGTTGCTCTTGCTCTTCAACTTGCCTCGCCTCGCCCTGTCTGGTCATTGGACAATCTGATACATTAAGATCCTGCTATCTTTTGACAAAGAGCTACTAGGAATTTTGTCTAAGGTGGTAGGAAATCGACTGCTCGGTCGGTGACGGTCTAATATAAATCATCCCTTAGGCTTTGAAGACGCCGCTGCGCAGTAGATAAAATATGTGACAGGACGCAAAATAATGTTTATAATACGTAATTATTAATATATAGTTAGAGCTAGACTAGTCGCTTTTGAGAGTAGAAGGAAAACGGTCAGTTGATAGTAATGCATTTCAAACTCTTCTCTGATTAAAGAATTGGTAGCCGGCTTCGGCAGTTTCAAACCCCAAACACGTAACTTCCGTCGAGTTCAACTCGATGTCGTCGATTTGGGAATACGATGCTTTCGATAACGGGTTTAGAAAAAGCTATCGCTCAAGGAGCGATCAGAAATTGTCTATGGCTTTAAGGGCCTATATAACCCTAATAGCGTGACAGGAATAAAGCTAGCGAATTTCAGATGTGTAAGTGAAGGACGTAAGGTTATGCAAAATTTTATTGCGTAAAATCAAACAATTGCTAATTTCAAGATAACTAAACGTTAATCTTAAAATTCAAAACATTCACTGCCGGTATTGAGCTATATTGACTGAGTACTATCACTTATTTGTACAATTTAGAGGGAAGTTTGGAATTTTTTTCTAATTAGAAAATTTTCAGGAATCGTTTTTTCACGACATTCAGGTGTTAGTAAATATCCTCAACTTTAATAAATATGGTTTCAAAAACTTTTATTTCAAATAACTTTTGTAGTAATTCACCCTAGAAACATCAGTTATGGCCTACTACGGCCCCTTAACGTCGACAATTTCTGCTCGCTCCATGCTCGGTAGCTTTTTCCAACCCCGTTATCGAAAGCATCGTATTCCCAAATCGACTTCGAGTTGAACTCGACGGGAGTTATGCAGTGGGCCGGTGGTGGCGAGTTTACTCTGACACTTTTAAAAAATATGAATCAATATTCAAACGTCATTGTTTGTACACCCACCATCTAGCTAGGTAATCTGTTTTTAGTTAATAGAAATCTTAGATTATACCTTAGTTGTAATTTAAAATAGTGGGCGTGTTGGTGTATACTGTAAGCTACTATTTGTCTTAAATAAATAAATAAATAAGAGTTTAGTAGTTATTAAGTCAGTATTTGCTATTTTAAATATCCACATTATATTTTGAAAACAGTGTGTAGTGATGCTTCACTTACATAGTAATTTCATTCAATATACTCAAATGTAAACAATGATTCATGCACAATTCTAATGAAATACCGTGTTTTTTTGAACTAACTAGTGTAGAAAATGTTTGTGTAATGTTATATGAAGGTAATTGTGTAATATTTATGTGGTTAATTTAATAAATAAATAAATTCTGTGATTAACACACAGCGCCATCTAGCCAAATGGTAAGCTACTAAGCTTGTGTTCTAGACAACAAATATAACCTTACTAATATTATAAACGCGAAGGTTTGTATGTATGTGACTTTGTTACTCTTTCACGTAAAAACTACTGAACCGATTGCGATGAAACTCGGAATATGGTGGCTACATACCGGGAACACATAGACAACTTTTTATTCCAATGTTCCCGCGGGAACGGGACCTACGCGGGTGAAACCGCGGGACGCAGCTAGTAGGTACTTACATATATTTTTCTTTTGTAAATACATAGTTACATATTTAACACATAGAAATACACCCGGACCATATACAAATATTTATTTTTAAGCATTAATATTAATTGCACTCGGAATCGAACCCGCAACGCAACCTTCTGCATTGCAATCGGGTTGCCCGTTGCGCCCGAGAGGCCGTCAATTATTGTAAATATATTTATTCTTCTTATACAAGGTGTAACAAGTAAGCCCTTTTAATCCGAAAGAGGGTTGTTCTAGACGTCTAGGCTAACAACTTTTGGAAATTCGAAGTACTTTTCGAAATTTGTTGGTGTAAACATTACTTGATAATCAGATGTTTCTGAGAGTTCGAGGTCATTGACCTTATGTTTTCCTTTTATTTAGTTTGATGGTTTACAATCAAAACTTTAATTACCTTTATTTTCAAAAGCAGCTGTGTTTTCAGTACAACATAAACTCAAATTTTTTAAAAATAAAGTTGTATTTTCAAAAGTCGTAGAACAAAAGGTGTTCGCCTAGACGTCTAGAACAACCCCCTTTCGGATTAAAAGGGCTTACCCGTTACAAATTGTATATAAAAATGAATCCCTATTTCCCTTGGTCACGGCATCACGCGTGAACGGCTGGACCGATTTCGATAATTATTTTTTTGTTGTGTCCGTTATTGCCAGGAGAATGTTCTTATAAAAGAAAAATATCGATATTCTTACTTAGGCGGATGTAACCGCAGGGCACAGCTAGTTGTAAATATTTATTTCTTTTTAGTCTGAACACAAATTAATTACGGGGGAGGGGAGGCGGAGTGACCCTGTGTCTTTGCCGCACTATTTAAGTTGCAAAAAAATAACATTATTTGTAAGAAATAAGAATATTAGCTGCGCACCGCAGTTTCACCCGCGGTGACCCGCGTAAGTTCCAATGAGAATATCGGGATCAAAAGCCTATGTCCTTCTCCTAGGTCCCTTCTATCTCTATACCAAAATTCTTCAAAATCGGTTCAGCGATTTAGGCGTGAAAGCGTAGAGGGATACGTATGACGTAAAAAAAAATATTCACCCATTTTCGTGTCCAATCGAAACTGAGCTATGTGAACTTGGCACCCGACTTTGAATTTTTTTATTTTTTTTTGTGGAATTCGAAAGAGTTGCGTTAGTAGTGGTTTGTAGTAAAACTATTTTCGTTTGTAGTTATTCCAAAAAAAAAATTTTCAAAAAAAAAATTTGTTCGGCACCCGACCCTCACAAAACGATGTTTTTTTTTTATTTTTTGAAAGATTTAGGTAAGTAGTGGATTGTAGTAAAATTATTTTCGTTTGTAGTAATTTAAAAAAAAAGTTATAACAAAAACAAATTTTAGCTCTTTTTTTTTTTTTTTCAAAAAACAAAAATTATATTCTAATTTTTTATAGTTTGAAAGGACTTACACTACAAACGATTAAATATATTAAGGAAGGTCCGAGGAGGTTTGTAGTGAAGGAATTTTCGTTTGTAGTAGAAAAAAACAACAAAAAAAAGTCAGGAAAAAAATTAGACTCCATTTTTTCTAGTTTGAAAGGAATTACAACTACTACAAACGATGAAATAGACTAAGGAAGGTCCGAGGAGCTTTGTAGTGAAGGAATTTTCGTTTGTAGTAGAAAAAAAACAACAAAAAAAGTCAGGAAAAAATTACTCTTAATTTTTTCTAGTTTAAAACACTTACAACTACTACAAACGATGAAATAGACTAAGGAAGGTCCGAGGAGGTTTGTAGTGAAGAAATTTTCGTTTATAGTAAAAAAGAAACGACAAAAAAAAATTCAGGAAAAAATTACACCAATTTTTTTTCTAGTTTGAAAAGACTTACAACTACTACAAACGATGAAATATACTAAGGAAGGTCCGAGGAGGTTTGTAGTGAAAGAATTTTCGTTTGTTGTAAAAAAGAAACGACAAAAAAAAGTCAGGAAAAAATTACACCAAATTTTTTCTAGTTTCAAAGGACTTACAACTACTACAAACGATGAAATAGACTAAGGAAGGTCCGAGGAGCTTTGTAGTGAAGGAATTTTCGTTTGTAGTAGAAAAAAAACAACAAAAAAAGTCAGGAAAAAATTACTCTTAATTTTTTCTAGTTTAAAACACTTACAACTACTACAAACGATGAAATAGACTAAGGAAGGTCCGAGGAGGTTTGTAGTGAAGAAATTTTCGTTTATAGTAAAAAAGAAACGACAAAAAAAATTCAGGAAAAAATTACACCAATTTTTTTTCTAGTTTGAAAGGACTTACAACTAATACAAACGATGAAATAGACTAAGGAAGGTCCGAGGAGGTTTGTAGTGAAAGAATTTTCGTTTGTTGTAAAAAAGAAACGACAAAAAAAAGTCAGGAAAAAATTACACCAAATTTTTTCTAGTTTCAAAGGACTTACAACTACTACATACGATGAAATAGACTAAGTAAGGTCCGAGGAGGTTTGTAGTGAAGGAATTTTCGTTTGTAGTAAAAAAGAAACGACATAAAAAAGTCAGGAAAAAATTACACCAATTTTTTTTCTAGTTTGAAAGGACTTACAACTACTACAAACGATGAAATAGACTAAGGAAGGTCCGAGGAGGTTTGTAGTGAAGAAATTTTCGTTTATAGTAAAAAAGAAACGACAAAAAAAAATTCAGGAAAAAATTACACCAATTTTTTTTCTAGATTGAAAGGACTTACAACTACTACAAACGATGAAATAGACTAAGGAAGGTCCGAGGAGGTTTGTAGTGAAGGAATTTTCGTTTGTAGTAAAAAAGAAACGACATAAAAAAGTCAGGAAAAAATTACACCAATTTTTTTCTAGTTTGAAAGGACTTACAACTACTACAAACGATGAAATAGACTAAGGAAGGTCCGAGGAGGTTTGTAGTGAAAGAATTTTCGTTTGTTGTAAAAAAGAAACGACAAAAAAAAGTCAGGAAAAAATTACACCAAATTTTTTCTAGTTTCAAAGGACTTACAACTACTACAAACGATGAAATAGACTAAGGAAGGTCCGAGGAGCTTTGTAGTGAAGGAATTTTCGTTTGTAGTAGAAAAAAAACAACAAAAAAAGTCAGGAAAAAATTACTCTTAATTTTTTCTAGTTTAAAACACTTACAACTACTACAAACGATGAAATAGACTAAGGAAGGTCCGAGGAGGTTTGTAGTGAAGAAATTTTCGTTTATAGTAAAAAAGAAACGACAAAAAAAAATTCAGGAAAAAATTACACCAATTTTTTTTCTAGTTTGAAAGGACTTACAACTACTACAAACGATGAAATAGACTAAGGAAGGTCCGAGGAGGTTTGTAGTGAAGAAATTTTCGTTTATAGTAAAAAAGAAACGACAAAAAAAAATTCAGGAAAAAATTACACCAATTTTTTTTAAGTTTAAAAAGACTTACAACTACTACAAACGATGAAATTGACTAAGGAAGGTCCGAGGAGGTTTGTAGTGAAGAAATTTTCGTTTGTAGTAAAAAAGAAACGACAAAAAAAATTCAGGAAAAAATTACACCAATTTTTTTTCTAGTTTGAAAAGACTTACAACTACTACAAACGATGAAATAGACTAAGGAAGGTCAGAGGAGGTTTGTAGTGAAGAAATTTTCGTTTATAGTAAAAAAGAAACGACAAAAAAAAATTCAGGAAAAAATTACACCAATTTTTTTTCTAGTTTGAAAAGACTTACAACTACTACAAACGATGAAATAGACTAAGGAAGGTCCGAGGAGGTTTGTAGTGAAGAAATTTTCGTTTATAGTAAAAAAGAAACGACAAAAAAAAATTCAGGAAAAAATTACACCAATTTTTTTTCTAGATTGAAAGGACTTACAACTACTACAAACGATGAAATAGACTAAGGAAGGTCCGAGGAGGTTTGTAGTGAAAGAATTTTCGTTTGTTGTAAAAAAGAACGACAAAAAAAAGTCAGAAAAAATTAGACTTAATTTTTTCTAGTTTAAAAAGACTTACAACTACTACAAACGATGAAATAGACTAAGGAAGGTCCGAGGAGGTTTGTAGTGAAAGAATTTTCGTTTGTTGTAAAAAAGAAACGACAAAAAAAAGTCAGGAAAAAATTACACCAATTTTTTTCTAGTTTCAAAGGACTTACAACTACTACAAACGATGAAATAGACTAAGGAAGGTCCGAGGAGCTTTGTAGTGAAGGAATTTTCGTTTGTAGTAGAAAAAAAACAACAAAAAAAGTCAGGAAAAAATTACTCTTAATTTTTTCTAGTTTAAAACACTTACAACTACTACAAACGATGAAATAGACTAAGGAAGGTCCGAGGAGGTTTGTAGTGAAGAAATTTTCGTTTATAGTAAAAAAGAAACGACAAAAAAAAATTCAGGAAAAAATTACACCAATTTTTTTTCTAGTTTGAAAGGACTTACAACTACTACAAACGATGAAATAGACTAAGGAAGGTCCGAGGAGGTTTGTAGTGAAAGAATTTTCGTTTGTTGTAAAAAAGAAACGACAAAAAAAAGTCAGGAAAAAATTAGACTAAATTTTTTCTAGTTTAAAAAGACTTACAACTACTACAAACGATGAAATAGACTAAGGAAGGTCCGAGGAGGTTTTTTTTTTTTTTTTTTTGTAGTGAACAGAGGGAGGCTGATGAGCGGTGCCACCACTGCCCCTGCAGATGTGACACCGCCCAACACACTCTTGCGGAGTGCCCCGCCTGGTCTAGGCCTCGGGGGGATTTGACGAGGGTGATTGGCCAGGACCTCACGCTGCCTGCCGTCGTCGCTGCCATCCTTGGTAGCGACGACGCCTGGCGAGCCTTGCGCCAGTTCTGTGAAGCTGTGCTTCAGGCGAAGGAAGAGGCCGAGCGTGAGAGGGAAATACTTCCCGGAACTCAGCGCCCCAGGCGCTCTCGGCCAAGGCGGAATGATCACCTTCCGCCCTAATTGCCCGCTCTTGGCGGCGAGCTCGGGGGAGCTCCCCGCCAACCAATGAGCACCGAGATGGCGGCGGCGTGTCCACGCCGCCTCTCGCGAGGGTTTTTTCCCTTTAAGGGTTTTATGTGGTGAGGCCGGACGCGGCCATCCGCTGTTGGGGACAACGGTAGTTATGCGGCAGCAGAGCCCCGTTGTTCCCAACACTTGCGGTGTGATAGGACACCCTGGGTTTTTTAGTGGGTATACCCCTGGCAAACAACATCTTGTCCAGGGGGGACCCCCACTCACCGGGCCGCTCTCCCCCGGGAGCGGCCTGAAGGTCTTAGCAAGATTTTTCCCAGGTTAAAAAAAAAAAAAAAAAAAAAAAAAGGTTTGTAGTGAAGAAATTTTCGTTTGTAGTAAAAAAGAAACGACAAAAAAAGTCAGGAAAAAATTACACCAAATTTTTTTCTAGTTTGAAAGGATTTACAACTACTACAAACGATGAAATAGACTAAGTAAGGTCCGAGGAGGTTTGTAGTGAAGGAATTTTCGTTTGTAGTAAAAAAGAAACGACATAAAAAAGTCAGGAAAAAATTACACCAATTTTTTTTCTAGTTTTAAAGGACTTACAACTACTACAAACGATGAAATAGACTAAGGAAGGTCCGAGGAGGTTTGTAGTGAAAGAATTTTCGTTTGTTGTAAAAAAGAAACGACAAAAAAAAGTCAGGAAAAAATTACACCAAATTTTTTCTAGTTTCAAAGGACTTACAACTACTACATACGATGAAATAGACTAAGTAAGGTCCGAGGAGGTTTGTAGTGAAGGAATTTTCGTTTGTAGTAAAAAAGAAACGACAAAAAAAAGTCAGGAAAAAATTACACCAATTTTTTTCTAGTTTGAAAGGACTTACAACTACTACAAACGATGAAATAGACTAAGGAAGGTCCGAGGAGGTTTGTAGTGAAAGAATTTTCGTTTGTTGTAAAAAAGAAACGACAAAAAAAAGTCAGGAAAAAATTACACCAAATTTTTTCTAGTTTCAAAGGACTTACAACTACTACAAACGATGAAATAGACTAAGGAAGGTCCGAGGAGCTTTGTAGTGAAGGAATTTTCGTTTGTAGTAGAAAAAAAACAACAAAAAAAGTCAGGAAAAAATTACTCTTAATTTTTTCTAGTTTAAAACACTTACAACTACTACAAACGATGAAATAGACTAAGGAAGGTCCGAGGAGGTTTGTAGTGAAGAAATTTTCGTTTATAGTAAAAAAGAAACGACAAAAAAAAATTCAGGAAAAAATTACACCAATTTTTTTTCTAGTTTGAAAGGACTTACAACTACTACAAACGATGAAGTAGACTAAGGAAGGTCCGAGGAGGTTTGTAGTGAAAGAATTTTCGTTTGTTGTAAAAAAGAAACGACAAAAAAAAGTCAGGAAAAAATTACACCAAATTTTTTCTAGTTTCAAAGGACTTACAACTACTACATACGATGAAATAGACTAAGTAAGGTCCGAGGAGGTTTGTAGTGAAGGAATTTTCGTTTGTAGTAAAAAAGAAACGACATAAAAAAGTCAGGAAAAAATTACACCAATTTTTTTTCTAGTTTGAAAGGACTTACAACTACTACAAACGATGAAATAGACTAAGGAAGGTCCGAGGAGGTTTGTAGTGAAGAAATTTTCGTTTATAGTAAAAAAGAAACGACAAAAAAAAATTCAGGAAAAAATTACACCAATTTTTTTTCTAGTTTGAAAGGACTTACAACTACTACAAACGATGAAATAAACTTAGGAAGGTCCGAGGAGGTTTGTAGTGAAAGAATTTTCGTTTTTTGTAAAAAAGAAACGACAAAAAAAAGTCAGGAAAAAATTAGACTTAATTTTTTCTAGTTTAAAAAGACTTACAACTACTACAAACGATGAAATAGACTAAGGAAGGTCCGAGGAGGTTTGTAGTGAAGAAATTTTTGTTTGTAGTAAAAAAGAAACGACAAAAAAAGTCAGGAAAAAATGACACCAATTTTTTTTCTAGTTTGAAAGGATTTACAACTACTACAAACGATGAAATATACTAAGTAAGGTCCGAGGAGGTTTGTAGTGAAGGAATTTTCGTTTGTAGTAAAAAAGAAACGACATAAAAAAGTCAGGAAAAACTTACACCAATTTTTTTTCAAGTTTGAAAGGACTTACAACTACTACAAACGATGAAATAGACTAAGGAAGGTCCGAGGAGGTTTGTAGTGAAAGAATTTTCGTTTGTTGTAAAAAAGAAACGACAAAAAAATGTCAGGAAAAAATTACACCAAATTTTTTCTAGTTTCAAAGGACTTACAACTACTACATACGATGAAATAGACTAAGTAAGGTCCGAGGAGGTTTGTAGTGAAGGAATTTTCGTTTGTAGTAAAAAAGAAACGACATAAAAAAGTCAGGAAAAAATTACACCAATTTTTTTTCTAGTTTGAAAGGACTTACAACTACTACAAACGATGAAATAGACTAAGGAAGGTCCGAGGAGGTTTGTAGTGAAAGAATTTTCGTTTATAGTAAAAAAGAAACGACAAAAAAAAATTCAGGAAAAAATTACACCAATTTTTTTTCTAGTTTGAAAAGACTTACAACTACTACAAACGATGAAATAGACTAAGGAAGGTCCGAGGAGGTTTGTAGTGAAAGAATTTTCGTTTGTTGTAAAAAAGAAAAGACAAAAAAAAGTCAGGAAAAAATTACACCAAATTTTTTCTAGTTTCAAAGGACTTACAACTACTACAAACGATGAAATAGACTAAGGTCCGAGGAGCTTTGTAGTGAAGGAATTTTCGTTTGTAGTAGAAAAAAAACAACAAAAAAAGTCAGGAAAAAATTACTCTTAATTTTTTCTAGTTTAAAACACTTACAACTACTACAAACGATGAAATAGACTAAGGAAGGTCCGAGGAGGTTTGTAGTGAAGAAATTTTCGTTTATAGTAAAAAAGAAACGACAAAAAAAAATTCAGGAAAAAATTACACCAATTTTTTTTCTAGTTTGAAAGGACTTACAACTACTACAAACGATGAAATAGACTAAGGAAGGTCCGAGGAGGTTTGTAGTGAAAGAATTTTCGTTTGTTGTAAAAAAGAAACGACAAAAAAAAGTCAGGAAAAAATTACACCAAATTTTTTCTAGTTTCAAAGGACTTACAACTACTACATACGATGAAATAGACTAAGTAAGGTCCGAGGAGGTTTGTAGTGAAGGAATTTTCGTTTGTAGTAAAAAAGAAACGACATAAAAAAGTCAGGAAAAACTTACACCAATTTTTTTTCAAGTTTGAAAGGACTTACAACTACTACAAACGATGAAATAGACTAAGGAAGGTCCGAGGAGGTTTGTAGTGAAAGAATTTTCGTTTGTTGTAAAAAAGAAACGACAAAAAAATGTCAGGAAAAAATTACACCAAATTTTTTCTAGTTTCAAAGAACTTACAACTACTACATACGATGAAATAGACTAAGTAAGGTCCGAGGAGGTTTGTAGTGAAGGAATTTTCGTTTGTAGTAAAAAAGAAACGACATAAAAAAGTCAGGAAAAAATTACACCAATTTTTTTTCTAGTTTGAAAGGACTTACAACTACTACAAACGATGAAATAGACTAAGGAAGGTCCGAGGAGGTTTGTAGTGAAAGAATTTTCGTTTATAGTAAAAAAGAAACGACAAAAAAAAATTCAGGAAAAAATTACACCAATTTTTTTTCTAGTTTGAAAAGACTTACAACTACTACAAACGATGAAATAGACTAAGGAAGGTCCGAGGAGGTTTGTAGTGAAAGAATTTTCGTTTGTTGTAAAAAAGAAACGACAAAAAAAAGTCAGGAAAAAATTACACCAAATTTTTTCTAGTTTCAAAGGACTTACAACTACTACAAACGATGAAATAGACTAAGGTCCGAGGAGCTTTGTAGTGAAGGAATTTTCGTTTGTAGTAGAAAAAAAACAACAAAAAAAGTCAGGAAAAAATTACTCTTAATTTTTTCTAGTTTAAAACACTTACAACTACTACAAACGATGAAATAGACTAAGGAAGGTCCGAGGAGGTTTGTAGTGAAGAAATTTTCGTTTATAGTAAAAAAGAAACGACAAAAAAAAATTCAGGAAAAAATTACACCAATTTTTTTTCTAGTTTGAAAGGACTTACAACTACTACAAACGATGAAATAGACTAAGGAAGGTCCGAGGAGGTTTGTAGTGAAAGAATTTTCGTTTGTTGTAAAAAAGAAACGACAAAAAAAAGTCAGGAAAAAATTACACCAAATTTTTTCTAGTTTCAAAGGACTTACAACTACTACATACGATGAAATAGACTAAGGAAGGTCCGAGGAGGTTTGTAGTGAAAGAATTTTCGTTTGTAGTAAAAAAGAAACGACATAAAAAAGTCAGGAAAAAATTACACCAATTTTTTTTCTAGTTTGAAAGGACTTACAACTACTACAAACGATGAAATAGACTAAGGAAGGTCCGAGGAGGTTTGTAGTGAAAGAATTTTCGTTTATAGTAAAAAAGAAACGACAAAAAAAAATTCAGGAAAAAATTACACCAATTTTTTTTCTAGTTTGAAAAGACTTACAACTACTACAAACGATGAAATAGACTAAGGAAGGTCCGAGGAGGTTTGTAGTGAAAGAATTTTCGTTTGTTGTAAAAAAGAAACGACAAAAAAAAGTCAGGAAAAAATTACACCAAATTTTTTCTAGTTTCAAAGGACTTACAACTACTACAAACGATGAAATAGACTAAGGTCCGAGGAGCTTTGTAGTGAAGGAATTTTCGTTTGTAGTAGAAAAAAAACAACAAAAAAAGTCAGGAAAAAATTACTCTTAATTTTTTCTAGTTTAAAACACTTACAACTACTACAAACGATGAAATAGACTAAGGAAGGTCCGAGGAGGTTTGTAGTGAAGAAATTTTCGTTTATAGTAAAAAAGAAAAGACAAAAAAAAATTCAGGAAAAAATTACACCAATTTTTTTTCTAGTTTGAAAGGACTTACAACTACTACAAACGATGAAATAGACTAAGGAAGGTCCGAGGAGGTTTGTAGTGAAATGCTTCGGGAAGTACCTGTGTCGAATCAAGAGGGAGGCTGATGAGCGGTGCCACCACTGCCCCTGCAGATGTGACACCGCCCAACACACTCTTGCGGAGTGCCCCGCCTGGTCTAGGCCTCGGGGGGATTTGACGAGGGTGATTGGCCAGGACCTCACGCTGCCTGCCGTCGTCGCTGCCATCCTTGGTAGCGACGACGCCTGGCGAGCCTTGCGCCAGTTCTGTGAAGCTGTGCTTCAGGCGAAGGAAGAGGCCGAGCGTGAGAGGGAAATACTTCCCGGAACTCAGCGCCCCAGGCGCTCTCGGCCAAGGCGGAATGATCACCTTCCGCCCTAATTGCCCGCTCTTGGCGGCGAGCTCGGGGGAGCTCCCCGCCAACCAATGAGCACCGAGATGGCGGCGGCGTGTCCACGCCGCCTCTCGCGAGGGTTTTTTCCCTTTAAGGGTTTTATGTGGTGAGGCCGGACGCGGCCATCCGCTGTTGGGGACAACGGTAGTTATGCGGCAGCAGAGCCCCGTTGTTCCCAACACTTGCGGTGTGATAGGACACCCTGGGTTTTTTAGTGGGTATACCCCTGGCAAACAACATCTTGTCCAGGGGGGACCCCCACTCACCGGGCCGCTCTCCCCCGGGAGCGGCCTGAAGGTCTTAGTAAGATTTTTCCCAGGTTAAAAAAAAAAAAAAAAAAAAGGTTTGTAGTGAAAGAATTTTCGTTTGTTGTAAAAAAGAAACGACAAAAAAAAGTCAGGAAAAAATTACACCAAATTTTTTCTAGTTTCAAAGGACTTACAACTACTACATACGATGAAATAGACTAAGTAAGGTCCGAGGAGGTTTGTAGTGAAGGAATTTTCGTTTGTAGTAAAAAAGAAACGACATAAAAAAGTCAGGAAAAAATTACACCAATTTTTTTTCTAGTTTGAAAGGACTTACAACTACTACAAACGATGAAATAGACTAAGGAAGGTCCGAGGAGGTTTGTAGTGAAGGAATTTTCGTTTGTAGTAAAAAAGAAACGACATAAAAAAGTCAGGAAAAAATTACACCATTTTTTTTTCTAGTTTGAAAGGACTTACAACTACTACAAACGATGAAATAGACTAAGGAAGGTCCGAGGAGGTTTGTAGTGAAAACATTTTCGTTTGTAGTAAAAAAGAAACGACAAAAAAAAATTCAGAAAAAAATTACACCAATTTTTTTTCTAGGTTGAGAGGACTTACAACTACTACAAACGATGAAATAGACTAAGGAAGGTCCGAGGAGGTTTGTAGTGAAAGAATTTTTGTTTGTAGTAAAAAGGAACGACAAAAAAAAGTCAGGAAAAAATTAGACTTAATTTTTTCTAGTTTAAAAAGACTTACAACTACTACAAACGATGAAATAGACTAAGGAAGGTCCGAGGAGGTTTGTAGTGAAGGAATTTTCGTTTGTAGTAAAAAAGAAACGCCAAAAAAAAGTCAGGAAAAAATTACACTAATTTTTTTTCCAGTTTGAAAGGACTTACAACTAGACATGGGGCGGGTAGTGGTTTTGCCGGGTACTCGCTGAACGGGTACCCGACACATTCTGCGCCGGGTACTCGTGGGTACCCGGCGGGTACCTGGCAGCGGTAACGCGTCGTGACGCGTGTGTCTCCCTTGCCCGCTCAGGCGCAACTGAAGTGAAATAGAGGTGGCGCTGGCGTCTTTGATAGCTCGAATCGCCGCGTACCGGCTGGCTAGCGCATGTTCCCGCGGAATGCGAAATGTATCGGCGAAATATCTATGCACACCATCTAGTTCTGTATACAGCGAACGCCTGTTCTCAGAAGCAGGGCTAATTTATGACAAGAAACGCAGTCGCCTAAATGCTAACCGCGCAGAAAAATTGGCGTTTTCTGCGCGGCCAAGTAAAAAATGGGTAACATTTTTTACTTCATAATTTTTACATCACAACTTACCCATCTTAAATTACCAATATTAAAATAAAATAAATATTTAGTTTTTTTAGTTCTCTCTGATAAATTAGTGAGCAAAACATAATTATAATGATTACCGTTTGTGTTCAGTATAATAAATAATTTAAAAAGTGTAATATGTTACATTATTTTTGGTCTATCAAATTACCCGGCAAAGCCGGATACCCGGCACCATTACCCGGTACCCGGCCGGATACTAAAAAAAGTGCCGGATCCGCCGGGTACCGGATCCAAACCGGGTACCCGCCCCATGTCTACTTACAACTACTACAAACGATGAAATAGACTAAGGAAGGTCCGAGGAGGTTTGTAGTGAAGAAATTTTCGTTTATAGTAAAAAAGAAACGACAAAAAAAAATTCAGGAAAAAATTACACCAATTTTTTTTCTAGTTTGAAAGGACTTACAACTACTACAAACGATGAAATAGACTAAGGAAGGTCCGAGGAGGTTTGTAGTGAAAGAATTTTCGTTTGTTCGTTGAAAGTCTAATTTTCTCCTGACTTTTTTTGTTGTTTTTATTCTACTACAAACGAAAATTCCTTCACTACAAACCTCCTCGGAACTTCCTTAGTCTATTTCATCGTTTGTAGTAGTTGTAAGTCTTTTCAAACTAGAAAAAAAATTGGTGTAATTTTTTCCTGAATTTTTTTTTGTCGTTTCTTTTTTACTATAAACGGAAATTTCTTCACTACAAACCTCCTCGGACCTTCCTTAGTCTATTTCATCGTTTGTAGTAGTTGTAAGTCCTTTCAAACTAGAAAAAAAATTGGTGTAATTTTTTCCTGACTTTTTTTTGTCGTTTCTTTTTTACTACAAACGAAAATTCCTTCACTACAAACCTCCTCGGACCTTCCTTAGTCTATTTCATCGTTTGTAGTAGTTGTAAGTCCTTTCAAACTAGAAAAAATTTGAGTCCAATTTTTTCCTGACTTTTTTTTGTTGTTTCTTTTTTACTACAAACGAAAATTCGTTTACTACAAACCTCCTCGGACCTTCCTAAATATATTTTATCGTTTGTAGTAGTTCTAAGTCTTTTCAAACTAGAAAAAAATTGGTGTAATTTTTTCCTGACTTTTTTTTGTCGTTTCTTTTTTACTACAAAAGAAAATTCCTTCACTACAAACCTCCTCAGACTCCTTCCTTAGTCTATTTCATCGTTTGTAGTAGTTGTAAGTCTTTTTAAACTAGAAAAAATTAAGAGTCTATTTTTTTCCTGACTTTTTTTAGTTTCTTTCTCACTACAAACGAAAATTCCTTCACTACAAACCTCCTCGGACCTTCCTTAGTCTATTTCATCGTTTGTAGTAGTTGTAAGTCCTTTCAAACTAGAAAAAACTTTGGTGTAATTTTTTCCTGACTTTTTTTTGTCGTTTCTTTTTTACTACAAACGAAAATTCCTTCACTACAAACCTCCTCGGACCTTCCTTAGTCTATTTCATCGTTTGTAGTAGTTGTAAGTCCTTTCAAACTAGAAAAAAAATTGGTGTAATTTTTTCCTGACTTTTTTTTGTCGTTTCTTTTTTACTACAAACGAAAATTCCTTTACTACAAACCTCCTCGGACCTTTCTTAGTCTATTTCATCGTTTGTAGTAGTTGTAAGTCCTTACAAACTAGAAAAAAATTTGGTGTAATTTTTTCCTGACCTTTTTTGTCGTTTCTTTTTTACTACAAACGAAAATTCCTTCACTACAAACCTCCTCGGACCTTCCTTAGTCTATTTCATCGTTTGTAGTAGTTGTAAGTCTTTTTAAACTAGAAAAAATTAAGAGTCCAATTATTTCCTGACTTTTTTTTGTCGTTTCTTTTTTACTACAAACGAAAATTCTTTCACTACAAACCTCCTCGGACCTTCCTTAGTCTATTTCATCGTTTGTAGTAGTTGTAAGTCCTTTCAAACTAGAAAAAACTTTGGTGTAATTTTTTCCTGACTTTTTTTTGTCGTTTCTTTTTTACTACAAACGAAAATTCGTTCACTACAAACCTCCTCGGACCTTCCTAAATATATTTTATCGTTTGTAGTAGTTCTAAGTCTTTTCAAACTAGAAAAAAAATTGGTGTAATTTTTTCCTGACTTTTTTTTGTCGTTTCTTTTTTACTACAAACGAAAATTCTTTTACTACAAACCTCCTCGGACCTTTCTTAGTCTATTTCATCGTTTGTAGTAGTTGTAAGTCCTTACAAACTAGAAAAAAAATTGGTGTAATTTTTTCCTGACTTTTTTATGTCGTTTCTTTTTTACTACAAACGAAAATTCCTTCACTACAAACCTCCTCGGACCTTACTTAGTCTATTTCATCGTATGTAGTAGTTGTAAGTCCTTTGAAACTAGAAAAAATTTGGTGTAATTTTTTCCTGACTTTTTTTTGTCGTTTCTTTTTTACAACAAACGAAAATTCTTTCACTACAAACCTCCTCGGACCTTCCTTAGTCTATTTCATCGTTTGTAGTAGTTGTAAGTCCTTTCAAACTAGAAAAAAATTTGGTGTAATTTTTTCCTGACTTTTTTTGGCGTTTCTTTTTTACTACAAACGAAAATTCCTTCACTACAAACCTCCTCGGACCTTCCTTAGTCTATTTCATCGTTTGTAGTAGTTGTAAGTCTTTTTAAACTAGAAAAAATTAAGAGTCCAATTATTTCCTGACTTTTTTTTGTCGTTTCTTTTTTACTACAAACGAAAATTCTTTCACTACAAACCTCCTCGGACCTTCCTTAGTCTATTTCATCGTTTGTAGTAGTTGTAAGTCCTTTCAAACTAGAAAAAACTTTGGTGTAATTTTTTCCTGACTTTTTTTTGTCGTTTCTTTTTTACTACAAACGAAAATTCGTTCACTACAAACCTCCTCGGACCTTCCTAAATATATTTTATCGTTTGTAGTAGTTCTAAGTCTTTTCAAACTAGAAAAAAAATTGGTGTAATTTTTTCCTGACTTTTTTTTGTCGTTTCTTTTTTACTACAAACGAAAATTCTTTTACTACAAACCTCCTCGGACCTTTCTTAGTCTATTTCATCGTTTGTAGTAGTTGTAAGTCCTTACAAACTAGAAAAAAATTTGGTGTAATTTTTTCTTGACCTTTTTTGTCGTTTCTTTTTTACTACAAACGAAAATTCCTTCACTACAAACCTCCTCGGACCTTCCTTAGTCTATTTCATCGTTTGTAGTAGTTGTAAGTCTTTTTAAACTAGAAAAAAATTTGGTGTAATTTTTTCCTGACTTTTTTTGTCGTTTCTTTTTTACTACAAACGAAAATTTCTTCACTACAAACCTCCTCGGACCTTCCTTAGTCTATTTCATCGTTTGTAGTAGTTGTAAGTCCTTTCAAACTAGAAAAAACTTTGGTGTAATTTTTTCCTGACTTTTTTTTGTCGTTTCTTTTTTACTACAAACGAAAATTTCTTCACTACAAACCTCCTCGGACCTTCCTTAGTCTATTTCATCGTTTGTAGTAGTTGTAAGTCCTTTCAAACTAGAAAAAAAATTGGTGTAATTTTTTCCTGACTTTTTTATGTCGTTTCTTTTTTACTACAAACGAAAATTCCTTCACTACAAACCTCCTCGGACCTTCCTTAGTCTATTTCATCGTTTGTAGTAGTTGTAAGTCCTTTCAAACTAGAAAAAACTTTGGTGTAATTTTTTCCTGACTTTTTTTTGTCGTTTCTTTTTTACTACAAACGAAAATTCCTTCACTACAAACCTCCTCGGACCTTCCTTAGTCTATTTCATCGTTTGTAGTAGTTGTAAGTCCTTTCAAACTAGAAAAAAATTTGGTGTAATTTTTTCCTGACTTTTTTTGTCGATTCTTTTCTACTACAAACGAAAATTCCTTCACTACAAACCTCCTTGGACTTTCCTTAATATATTTTATCGTTTGTAGTGCAAGTCCTTTCAAACTATAAAAAATTAGAAAAAAAAAAAAAAAAAGAGCTAAAATTTGTTTTTGTTATAACTTTTTTTTTAAATTACTACAAACGAAAATAATTTTACTACAATCCACTACTTACCTAAATCTTTCAAAAAATCAAAAAAAAACATCGTTTTGTGAGGGTCGGGTGCCGAATATTTTTTTTTTTGAAATTTTTTTTTTTGGAATAACTACAAACGAAAATAGTTTTACTACAAACCACTACTAACGCAACTCTTTCGAATTCCACAAAAAAAAATAAAAAAATTCAAAGTCGGGTGCCAAGTTCACATAGCTTCGAAACTGCTATCAAGTGGAACTGCTTGCAGACGAGTAAAATAATTTACCGACTGTAGTAAAAGGAGCCGAATACTCGGCTTAATCGACAAGTCGCCCCATCTCTACCATTTAAATACTAGCATCGTCTCGCAGTTTCAACCGCATAAGTTCCGATCCCGCTGAAATATTGGGATAAAAATAACTCTAAGTTTCATTTTAGATCTCAATCTAACCTCATACTTAGTTTCACCACAATCAGTTTAGCGGTTCTTGCGTGACAGAGCAACAAACAAACACTTTATAGTTAGCTATATTTTGCCTGCAGCTTCGCTCGCGTTAAGAAGTATTAGTACAAACAACAAACTTTAATCCCCTATTTTATCCCCTTGGGGGTAGAATTTATCAAAATCCTTTCTTAGCAGATGCCTTCGTCATAACATCTACCAGCATGCCAAATTTCAGCCCGATCCGTCCAGTGGTTTGGGCTGTGCGTTGATAGATCACTATGTCAGTCAGTCAGTCACCTTTGAGTTATGTTTTGATTGTAGTGTGTAACAATGTAATAATTTTGATAAGTGATAAAATATATAGTAATAGGTAGGTAGCTATAGAATAATCCATTTTGAATTGCTTCTTAGATATTGATTTGATTATGTATTGAAGGATTAGACAATGCATTTATGTATAATCTTAGATAAATACTGAAATAAATAGCAATCATCATATTATGAGCCCTTATCCGTCCACTGCAGTACATAGGCACAGTACATAGAGAGAGCAGTATGGAAACTGCAAACACACGTAGACAGTCGTCGTGACGCGGTGTCAGAACTGACATCTACGCGAAACCGCCTTAGGTGCTCGTCGATGCGCATGTTTGTGTGAGTAAACGTTTTTGAGCATTTGTAGGTAGTTTACATACTGCTGTGCCCCAGACCCCAGCCTTTCTATGTACTGTGACATAGACCTCCCTCATACGACACGGTACAATAGCAACGATTGCAAGCTAAATAAATTTGATAGCTCAGCTGTGATAATTTTAATTTAAACTTCATTATATATACTACAATTGTGAATACTTATAATGTATCTAAGTATAAACGTTTGGCTATTAGAGGGGGTATACATAACTCTAAAAACTAAAACTCTAAAACACTTTAAAGCTCAATATTTCGTAAACGTTCCGTTTTCGTTTTTCTAAAATGATATTTTTTTTTTAAACTTACATACAATGAATTTAATTCAATCCAATTCAATTTATTATTATTCAGATAAAAATACAATCCATTTATGTTAATTATATCTTAAGCTATGTTAGTTAATTAGATTATCATGTGAGTTATTATTTAAAAGAGCTATCCAACGATACCCCGCACGATTGGGAAAGCAAGAAAGAAAAAATCAACCCCCATGTTACACGTGGGGGAGGTACCCTAAAAAAGGGTTAAATATTTTTTTTTATTGTAGCACTTTTTTGGCTTAAACATTGTGTATACTCATGCAAAATTTTAGCTTTTTAGTACTAACCGTCTCTGAGCAAAGCCGCGGACGGACGGACGGACGGATAGACGGACGGACGGATAGACGGACGGACGGACGGACCGACGGATAGACGGACGGACGGACGGCAGACGGACATGACGAAACTATAAGGGTTTCATGTAGACTACGAAACCCTAAGAAGTAGTAGGTACTTATGCAAAATTTCAAAGCTCTAAGTTCAACTCCCTCCAGTTGTTGAAATTCAACATAAGTACAAGATTTTACACAACTGGCTTTCGGCTGGTACAAACTGGATGCGAGAAGCCGAAAATAGATCTAGGTAGCGTGCAATTGGAGAGGCCTATGTCCAGCAGTGGACTGCAACAGGCTGATGATGATGATGATGATGACAAGATTTTATTTACCCACAATGAGACAGGGTAAGTGAAATAAAATAAAATAAAACGGGATATTTACCATGTTTCAATTTGCCTCTGGTTTGTTCACGAGATGGTCTCGTGACCAGTTGCAATTACTGGCGAAATATCGAGTTCCATAAAAAAAAAAACAAATGATGAGAAAAAAATCTCAAACTCTAAGAATCTAAGAGTTTTTTAATGGAAATCAGGCTGTTTCTCTGGACTTCTGTTTTATCATCTGCTAACCCTAGGTGTATCTGACTGCTAAGATAATATACAGGGTGAACCATTTTGATGGGCTTTCAGGGGGATATCCTACACTATAAGGGATAGCAAAAAATGCTGAAAGGAGTTACATCCCCAATTTACACAAAAACTAAAATGGCGTTATTAGATTTTTAAAAATGTATTACCCAAACCAGAAATCGAACCTAGTCTTTTTGCAAAGAAATAAACATCCTATATTATTCTACCGATTGATAGTGTTGCTGATTGAGATCGAATCCTGAAAACAAACATAGTGTGTTAAATCGAGAGAAATGTTTATGTTCAAGTCTAAGGTTAAATGTCACGATTTTTCATGGTTGCGTTATGGAATTCAATTTTTATTTTATTTTAAAGATCCACAAACACCTTATATCCTATTTCATATTAGTCTTGTCACTTGTCTACCCATAATTTGCCTGTGCGAGATCACCCTTCAAGCATAGAGCCACATGCTTGAAGGGTGATCTCTACATATAATAAACAAAGCCCTCTGCTGCATCTTTTTGTCTGTTTATGATAAATCCTTATAAATCAAAGCTGAAATATTTTTATTTTATAAGATTATTGTAACATACTAGCTGCGCAAGTCCCGATCCCGCGGGAATATCGGGATAAAAAGTAGCCTATGTTTTATTCCAGGTCTCCAGCTATCTACATACCAAGTTTCATGGTAATCGGTTCAGCGGTTTTTACGTAATCGAGTAACGAACTCACACACTCACAAATTTTCAGCTTTATAATATTAGTAGGACAGATAAACCTTAAATTCAAAGTTGAAATATTTTTTATATTTCATAAGATTATTTTAACATAATCGTTTTGAAATCATCAGCAAACTGCCGTGTCTTTGGAACGCAACCAATCCAATGAGAAGAAGACACAAGAAACTAATGGGTTTTTTTAAAATTTTCTTTATTAAATTGCAATTTAAATTGCAATGATCATGATGTGATTCACATTGTCGCATTAAAACTATTAAATAGATTTTCGTGCAGTCTATTTCAATAGATAGGCATTCATGATAAAGGTTTATTTATCTGTACAACTAGCAGTGTCCTGCGGTTTCACCCGTGGGAATAATATGGGGATATGCTTTGATAACATAGATTTTTATTGGTGAAAATAATTTTACCAACTCAGTAGTTTCACTCAGAGTCTATTTATTACAGTTAAACAAACCTTTCTTTAAGTATAGTCATCCAAGTGTAGGAAACACTTTAAAATATATCAAAAACCTTTCCTCTTTATAATATTAGTATAGATTCGAAGCAATTCTGCTGTTCACTTAATCTAAACTACCTAAACCTAAAATTGTTTAATTTTAAAACACTTTATTTATCCGGTTTTATCGCGTTTTTATTCATTATTTGAACCTAGCTTTCGCCAACTTTACAGTTGGCTTTTTCAAGGTTGACTGAGATGAAGATGAGATGACAAAATAAAGTGAGATGATGAGATGACTAAATAAAGTGTTTTATTATGCAAAATCGCGAAAACCATAGAAGAAATTATGTTTAATTTTAGTTTAGAAATTCCAAAAAGCTATTCTGTTGTTAAATTAAATTTAGTACCACAAAACGAATAGTTTAGAACTGTCAGTCTAAATTTAAGTTAAGGATGGCACCAAGAGAATAGGAATAGTGTCTAAACTTAATTTACATTTATTTAGTTTTAAATGTGTTGTTTTTGTAATATTTTTGTGATTGATCAAATAAAAGTGTTATCTATCTATCTATCTAATTTTTGGGTTAATTATGTATATTTTAGATAATATTTTAGGCTATATCACTGATTTTGATTTTTTTTTTAATTATTTGTTTGTCACCACCAGTATATTTCTGCGAAATTTATATTATTTAATTTATGTTGGTAGCTGGAGACTTTTTATCCTGATATTCTGGTGAGAATGGGACTTATCCAGGTGAATCCATGGGGTGCAGTTAATTCTGTAATTAAATTATCCAAAATTTAATTTTAACATCAGTTCAATTTGCCAATTTCAATTGCCATCAATCTAAATATTTTAAAATTTAAGTTTCTAAAATATCATTCAATATTTTTCCATATGTTTCATTCGTTGTATACTAGGTATTTTCCACATATTTTTGACAGTAAAGTTTCTATTGCAGTCCAGTTGCAAGTTAAAGTTTCATTTTAAGTTAACTGTTTATAATTGCAATAATCAATCTTTAATAAATAATATTTAATTATTCTTTAACATAGTTGTTATAGAGTTCCAAAAAGTACCACCTAATTTAAACAAATAATTGCTATGATGTTAAAATGAAATTTTTAACAATTCTATTACAGGAATAACCTCCAAGGTGCAATCAGCTGTAGTATGCAGTTAAGGTATCTCTATGCATTCCACAGACTGCCACCAGATGCTGATCCAGAAATAACTATGAATATGAATCCGGAATATGAACTACTATAGTGTAACACTTATGGTTAAATAGTGAAATCCTACCCAAAATTTAAGAACTACTTAAATAATTAAGCAGCTCTCAACCTCAAAAATTTCGAACTCATTTTGAATTTAGAAGTTGCTTAATTATTTTAGTATGCCTAACTATTTAAATAGCATTTCTGTATTCGGCTGTTAGAAAACATAATATTTTACTGAAATATTCTTCATTAGTGGTCAAATTAGAACCTCATTTGAGTATAAAATATGATATGACTTACCAACAAATGTTTAGATAAGGTAGGTACGAAATGATAAAATATGTTAATTAAATAGGTATGATAGAACAGCATTATTAGAGTCATAGACTGTTACCAAGTAAAGAATTAAATTACAGAGAAAAAGAAGCTATTTTATGGGTAAAAAGAGTGATTTAAGTAAGTTGGTGCAAAGACATTTTCAGATAAGGTATGAAATGATAAAATTTATGAATTCTTTATTATAGAAGAAAAATATTACAGCCCAGACTGTGTTACCAAGTAAAGAACTAGTTCATAGAGAAAAAGAAGCTATTTTATACTAGAAGTAAAGAGTATTTTAAGTGAGTTTGTGCCAAGATATGTTTAGATAAGGTATGAAGTGACAAAATACATGAAGTCTTTACAATCGAAGAACATAATTACGGCCCACAGACTGTGTTACTAAGTAAAAAAGTAGCTATAGAGTATTTGACGCTGTTATACGAGTTAGTAGAAGTTGAAAAGAGTTTAATTTTGGTAATGCTTTCCAGATACTGTGTTGCCAAGTAAAGAACTATAGTTTACAGAGAAGAAGAGCTATTTTATGAGTAAAAAGAATGCTTCAAGTGATTTGGTGCCAAGCTAAATAGTCATATGAGTAGTAGGAAAGGTTGAAAAAAGTTTAAGGTTGGTAAGGCTTACCAGCAGGTGGGTGTGGCGTTGTCCACAGTGTCCTGATTGGCCTGCGAAGGAGACTCTGCTCCCCGCGCGCCACCTGCCACTGACGAAGCCGTGGTGACGCTCTCGTACCTCACTGATCCCGCATCATCACGCAACGCACAGCACTGTCTGTCAACTCGTCAGCACTGACACTAGTTGCATACCTGATACCACCACACTGCACTACCTAACACGCACTCAGCGACTCCTCCGATGTCCGACAATGTCCCGCGCACCAAATCACGCCCCGATATCACAACACAACGCCAAAATTACACGAAAAAATGGCAACCTTTGGCGATACACAAACGCACCAACTCGCGACTCCACCATATAATACTGTAATATTTATAAACTTTCACGGTTTAATTATAGACTAGACGTTACTATTAACGTTTGAACATAAGTAAAAGCTGAGAAAATAATATTTATAAATAGCTTCAGATTATTTTGATACAAATCTATATCGGTCTGTCACTGCATACACACCCCTGACTCGGGTGGTGAGGATCCTCTTCTTTTACTTTACGATACGTTTATCTTAGGAAAAATAGCACAAATTAGTTATCTAAGACTACAATTAAATGACCTACACCCTGATAACTACAAAGACATTTTGTAGCAATGACAGCGGATCCGTATCGGCTTCACAGAACCTACAGAAAAAAATCAACATGTCGCCTTCTGTGATTCTGCAAAGGCGTTTTTATCATTGACACTTCAGAATCGAGATAAAGGGGCGTGGTCAACTCGAAATGTTTCTTCTGTGGTTTGAATCGATTATTTTCAGCAAAGAAGTGATTTTTTTATACAAATTAAACTATCCGTTTTTACACCAACTTGGTAATTAAATTGAGTACATTTCAATTGTGAGATCATACACAAACAAATTTTGCCTATAATAATAAATTGTTTCTGTAAATATAATTATAATTTTATTAATTTACAGAAAATAAACTATTTTTATTTTAATACCATACCTAAAAGTTTGTAAAATGCGAAGGTTTTCGCACATATATAATTTTATTAGACCATTCAACAGGGCATTTAACATTTATAGTAAATTAAATATCTAAATCGATTTTTAAATCGAAACTTTATGCACACCACTCTCAACTGATTGATTGTCTATGATTTGATTGATTGTTACCCAATTGATTACTGTCAATGTCATGTTATTTTACCGTCAAAGTAAAGACAGGATTTTACTGTCATTTTTGTCAGTTTCCTGTCAATAAGCGCGCGAGACTGTCACACTCATTTTTGTTTACCGGTCTGTTGTTGAACTTTAATTACCTATCTAGGCAATTTGTGAATTAAAAACATTTACTTGCTGCATAAAAATCAGCTGTATTTGAATTTTAAATATTATGATGGCTAATCACAATAGAACATTACAACTAATAGCTTGTAAATTAGGATTGGAAGATGACGAAAAAGTTTTGGGGTAAGCCGTCCTATTGTTTATGAATTCTATTTTTCTTTTATAATTAAGTTTAATACACGCTTAAAATGATGCCTTGTAACCAATCCGAGACTTTATGTGCCTCCACATTTCTTCTATCTTCGGTTACAGCATCAGAAAGAGATGCTAAGCAAGATTGATGTTCTACTGTTTAGTCAGGTCTTTCTTGCAAACTTTCTCGGTACAAGGAAATCGAAATTAAATATTCTATACCCTGATCATTATAGCGTGAGCTCCAGCTCTCGTAAAAGAGTCGACGCAAAATAGTAATGGACATAAAATACTTACTTTCTATGCACATTGTTTTTTTAAGGTTGCTTTTGCAATAAGTACTTATGAAATACTGTAAGGTAAACCCAGATGCAGGTACTGCAGCCTCTACAACGTCGCCGACGCTCCCTTTATACCTGGGTATTTCCAGGTTATAGGTACCCAACTACATCTGGATAAATGCCCAGGAGAAGTGCCCACAGGTCAACATACTTGCCACTGTATCTAGGCTATATAACCAATATACAAATACTGGCCTTAATAATGTCGCTGACTCTCCGCCATACCTGAATAAATCCAGGCTATCTTACTTCCTACTAATGTTATAAAGTTGAAAGTTTGTGAATATGTATGTATGTTTGGTACTCGATCACGTTAAAACCACTGAAATTGGTTCAGTGTACGTTGAATATAGGTAGCTGGAGATCTAGTTTACTTTTTATCCCGATATTCCCGCGGGAACGGGACTTACGCGTGTGAAACCATAGGGTGCAGTTACTACCTGCATAAATCTCGGAATAGGTCACTGGTCAAAGAATATCCGAGAAATAGTTATTAATTTTTGTAATGTTGCTGATGCTCCCTTATACCTGAATAAACTTGGATAAATCCAGATATAGCAGCTACAGGTAAAAAGACTGCACTTAAACAGGGACGATAGACTCGCAAATAAGTGTGCGGACTTGTGGCTTCATGACTTTATTTGCCTATGTAAAATTTGGACTCATATGTCATAATGTCACCAACTGCGAACCAAGTAAAATACCTGGATTTTTCCAAGTTTATCTAGGTATAGGGAAGCTTCAGCAACATCGTAAAATATCAGTATATCTGGCTCATACAACCCTATGTACTTGGACATGTTTATCTAGGTTAACCTCATTTTAAACATGTTTATTTTTAGAAAAGCAGCCGAGTTTGAAAGGCTACTTCAAACCAAGTCAGTAGCCGGTAGCAATTTAAGTGACACCAGTAAAGTAGTAATATGTTTGGACCTGGCAGCTGGATTGTTTGGTGTCAGCTTGGATTTGGTAAGAAATATTAAATTGTAAAACATACACACACAAATATACAAGGTTACAGAAAAAGTCGACCTAGATCCTATAAGGTTTTGTAGTTTCCATCATTTCTGACTAATTTCACCTATCCCAAAACTAACCGTTTTTGAGATATTGAGCTTTGAAATTTTTTTTTTAACTCCAATTTTTTTCTATTGATTTAAGTCTTTATAAGTATTTAAGTCTAATTTTAACTCATAACCAACTGCAATTTTATTTACACTGTTTCAAGTTCTGGATACCCATTATTGGCATTCCTTTTTCTAAATATTTATTGGATATTACTGGATATTTATTAAAAATAAATACAGCCGACAGTTGGCGGACAGTGAGCTGGACCTTTTCTATAGTGGTACTAGATTGGCACGGACATTATTGAGCAACCAGTTTTTTACTGAGGACTAAAACAAATATACTATCCCTTCATTAGCGGCATCCCTAAGTTAGTGTTGAGTGCATAGTTTGAACTCTTATACAAGCATAGTTATAATATACTTAATATTCATTTTGGTCTTATTTTAGCTCCAAAGCATTTGCAATGTTATTTACACTGTTTCTAGTTGTGGATACCTATTATTGGCTTTACTATTTCTATTCTATTGTTAGTATGTATTGATAGCTGTTGGGTTCCCTAAAATGTACAAAATAAAATAAATAAATAATATCCAACAGAAAACAGCCATCAAATACTCCGGCCTGAAACCCCCAACCTACAACAACAGTAAGAAGGTGGTCCAGAATCTTCTAGAACTGGACCTCGACAGGCTGACTATCCCAGTGCTGTGCGCTGCACTGCAATGTACCGGTGTCCAAGAGTTGGCTGACAAGATTGTTGTGGAATACCAGAAACAGGCTAAAATGGTAAGCAAGCCTTTGTTTAGCTACATAGATTTAATAAACTGATTTTAACTAAAATCAGTTTATTCTAGTAAATTATTGAAATATTTACAAATCCTATTAATATTATAAATGAAAAAGTCTTTGGATGTTTAGATGTTTGAATGTTTGTTACTCAATCACGCAAAAACTACTGAACTGACTGCGATGAAACTTGGAATATAAGTAGTTGGATACCGGGAATAATATTCCCGTGGGAACGGTACTTCCGCGGGGCGCAGCTAGTAAACAACACACAGCGCCATCTAGCCTCCACTGTAAGATGCTAAGCTTGTGTTATGGTAAACAATAATACAACAGACATACAACAACAACAGAATATTAATATGTAGTCAACTCGTCCCAATGTCTAAGCTACCGTTGGGCCCAGTTCACTACTATTAAATTCGAAAGGGTACAAATTATACTTGGTTCCAGTTTTGAGGGGGACGACTTCACCTCTAACCCTAATTTTACGCATAAATTTCTGCACCCGGTGGGCATCGACCCCGCAACCTTCTGCGTTGCAATCGGCCATTCACATGACGCGCCACAAAGATCATTGTTGCATCTAACTGAAAACTTGTTTCTTTAAAATATTTCTAATAATAAAAAATTCATTGCATACATTAAATATAATAATAACTTCTTTATTTCTTCCACAATAAAAAAATATAAAGTTCAGAGTATTTGGCCTTAAAATTAGGGTAACCGCTAGTTAATTTTCAATTTATTATTTTGGAGACTGGAACCTGATAAACATTTTAAACTCACACAATTTGAACTCATAATTATTTTTCCCGGGTCTGATTCGCGTAGGTATTATTATTTTTTAATTCTTCGACGTTTCGACCATGTTACAATGATCTTGGTCGCGAGGGTCCCCCCCCCATCCCCCCTATGACTGGAGCCTGAACTAAGGTTTAATAAAAAACCTGTTTTACAGGTCTCCAGGCTTCCCTTCCCACCTTTCAGATCCGGGTGACACGGTAAACATTAATGCATTAATTCTGCAAATGTTTCTATTTTCAGGATATTGACTTACATCTACCTCATTATGTGTGTATGGGTGTCTTTCATGCCTGCAGGTAAGATACACTTCTCACTTCTTATGAATCGGTTCTTTATTTTTATAATAAACTGCAGACCTACCGTGCAAGTTCAAGTCGACGACCGGCGAAATTGGCATCGCGCAATGGAATGATCCGCGTGCGAGATTTTTGTCAATTAACAGCCTTAGGTTGAAGCCAGTGCCGTCAATTTAAACTGTCATCGAAACCGGCAGCTCAAGAGACCTCGCTTTCAACGACAGTTTAAATCATGAAGTTCTTGTGACGTAATTTATGGATTTAACAAGAACTAGATTTCTTAACTAAAAATGTAATTGTTACAATTCCAGAATAAACAAAGTGAAAATATCGAAGTCAAAGATAATTGAGAAATCTCGTCTAAAACCCGCCCAGTGGGCTAAACTAGACACCGAATGGACCAAGTTTGTGGATCAATATTTTGCGGTGGCTAAGAAGAAACGCGGCAGACCGGCTAAGCTTGCTGAAGCAATAGGTAAGTGATATAATATAAACATTACTTAATTTCTTACAACGTTGTATTTATTTCTATGTACGTAGAAGAATGCAAGCTTGTGATTCGCAAAGATTGCCGGTAGATGGCGCTACGCGCCTGAGTCGATGGCCTAACTGGTAACTAAAGACGTTGAGTCGGATTCCCAAACAGAGATGTAGGTTCAAGTGCTGTTAGGTGCGAATTTTTGTAAAGCATTTTTTAAGTAAGATGTTACTTTGACACAACAAAAATATTCATTGTTTCTTCTTTTTTCTAATAAACGTGAAGTTTCGCGCCAATAAATCCACTAAAATCTTCTAAATTCCAGTTGAACAAGAAGAAATGGAAGTAGATCTTCCACTAAAGGAAGATGCACAAGAAGTACAAATTGAATCTTACGAGGATTGGAAGAAACGGATGTTAGAAATAGCTTACAAAGAACTGAGAGAGATAGAAAAAGAAGAAAAGAAAGAGAAAGAAAGAATAGAAAAGAAAATGGAGGCTAAAGAAATGACTCCCAGACGGTCACCGAGAAAAACTCCACAAAAATTTTCTCCATATAAAAGTCCAAGTAAAACCAAGGGCGTTAGACTGTTATTTCCACTAGAATTATAATATAATTATGTATGGATATTTCGTAAATTTATTTTTATTGCTCAAGGCATATTTACTAGAAATATTTTTAAAGGAAAAATTCATCTTCAAAAATTCACTTGCGGCGAGATTTGAACTCGCGTCCCTGGATCAATATTCCAGTGCCTATACCGCTCGGCCACGCAAGTTCGAGATGAATTTTTCCTTTAAAAATATTTCTAGTAATTATGTATGGCTTTGTTTGACTGAGACTTTTTAAGGTCCCGTACCCAAAGTGTAAAAACGGAATCCTTTTACTTAGACTCCACTGCCTGTCAGCGGCCAGACTGTATCTCAGAAACAAGATAGGTAGTAAAAATGTCACAGATGGTGTATTTCTCTTGCCGCTTCAACGAAGAATTAAAAAATATAATAAATATTCAAGTGAGGCACCTATTCCGCAAACGTTTTTTTTATTTTAAGTTAGTACGGAACCCTCGGCGCGCGTGTTCGACTCGCTCTTTTTCTACTAAATAGGTAATTTAAAATAATAACATTTTGAAGATATGCCAAAAATACGTCGCCAAATAAAGCGTTCTGGTAACAACGACTGTTCGCGTCAACAGCTCTAATGCGACTGATGAAATAATTGAAAAAAAATGCATATGTATTAGTTTAATTAAGTTATTCTATTATCTTATACTTTTAATTTATCATATTATTATACTTACTTTTTAAATAAATTTAATTGACGTAAAAAAAAACAGTATATTTTATTATATTATTGTTATAAGTATAACTATAACATATATTTCTTATTTTTATTGCTTACTAGACAATATTTAATATGGAAAAATGTGTCCCTTGCTTGTCGGGTGAGTGTTCTTATCACTTATTTTATTAATAAGAGCAATAAAAATAACAAATAATAATATTTCTTGATATTATTTGTAAGTAGGTCAACGAACTCGAATATATATGGAAGTAGCAATCCTTTGAAAAAATGTTCCACTCAAACGGTGATTGCGGGGCCTAGAACGATGATTCGACCGCCAGTCTGTCACTAAAGTTCGTCCGCCATTGGTCTATCATACGTAATACTGTACGGAACATGTCAGTGTGTGCATCTGCTACTGTTTGACCGTGTAACATGTTTTTTTCGAATTTAAGGGAAGTTAGATCTCCAGTTTATTTATTCCTCGGTAAGTATACATATAACATTATACCCCCTTACTTAAGCACTGATTAACAGTTGTGTCTTTTATCTTTCATTGTTACATGAAGTTTCAAAGTTGACAGACGTTACATAACTTAGTAATCTGTTCTTCGTCTTATTTTCGTGTAGTGGTGTGAAGTGTGTCTCCCTAGTGTTAGAGTTGTCAGGTCGCCCTAAGACCTCTAACTTGACCTACTGTTATCAATTATCATATCATAGATAACAACAACCGGGACCAACTGCTTAACGTGGCTTCCGAAACACGGAGGAGCTCGAAAAGATGATTTTGTGGCACACACATTTTTGGCCACCCATCCAAGCAATAGTTGAAGTCCCAGCATCACATCCACATGGCCACGCTATTCAAACAAAATGTCAATACAAATAACAATATTATTTTTATTACATATCAATTCAATACACTCATCAATCTTAAACGAGACAGTGACCTTCGACGACCCATCACGGCCTACGCTCGCTTACCCGGCTGCACTCGGATTTTTATTTATTTTCGCTACATTACTAACTAGTGTTTTGGTCCGTGCGTTAGTGCTATGGTCTGGATTCTGTATACCTTTTAGAGTCATCATGTTTAGTCTCGGAGGGATATTCGGATATTGCGCTCACGTCTACCCCAGTCTAAAACCTATAGTGACTTTATGCTATATCGATGTAGATGTTTTGCTATTAGCGTCTCTACCAACTCTAATATTCAGCACAACTTATTCAGCAGACGCGCATTCGTTCTGGAAAAGTTTCCCACAGATATTTCTCGTTGGAGTACCCGGGGCTTTGTTAACAGCCTTAATGGTTTCCATCATGGTTTTCTACTTGGTAAATGAGTCTTGGGATTATGCTACTGCCCTCCTATTTGGAATAGTTTGCTCTCCGATTTACCCAATGGAAGTTGTTCGGCAGCTAAAAGAGCTGAGTAAAGGAAAGTACATTGCCGTTCTTCTGCTCGGAGAAGGTCTGATTGGAGATGTGACTGTCATGATCGAATTTACAGCAGTCTTCGGATATTTATCCGGAGCAGTGACTGGTGCTTCCAATATAAGCTTGTTTCTGCTGAGATATGCTGGAGGTGGGCTGCTTTTGGGTATAGTAATGGGGAAGATAATTTCTCTAATTCTCTCTGTGACATATTTTGATCTTATATCGGCTGCTATGGTGACTTTGGCTGGAGCATATTTGACGTACTATATCGGCGAAAAGTTTCTTTACGTGTCTGGTTTGCTCGGCACTGTGATTGCTGGTATCCTGGTGAGTAATAAGAAGTCTACAGTGGCTGGTGAAGTGGAGCACGTGTTGTCCCACTTTTGGAAGGTTATGGCGTATATTTGTAATACACTGGTGTTCACTATGGTTGGTGTGGTGATGTTTGAGAAGGTGGCCTATGTGATCAGTGTTAAGCAAGTGGCTTTGGTGTTCGTGACTTATACTACGGTGTATTGTGCCAGGTATGTCTTATCTATACTAATATTATAGAGCTGGAGAGTTTGTTTGTTTGTTTAAACGCACTAATCTCAGGAACTGATGGTCCGATTTGATAAATTCTTTTTGTGTTTGATAGTCCATTTATCGAGGAAGGTTATAGGCTTTTGATCCCGATATTCTTACGTGGTCGGGACTTACGAGAGTAAATCCCGCGGGACGCAGCTATAAAAACGAAAGTCTTGTTAGTTACACTGTTTATATCTCAAGAATGGCGGAACCGATTAAATTTGGTACAGGGTTAGTATAGGGGTATAAATAAGATAAAGGGTACTTTAAATGATCGTACGGGTTAAGCAACGCTAGGCGTGACACATACTTGATGGGTCAACAAGAACGTCGCACCAATTAGAATGAAATTTGGTACAGGGCAGGGTTAGTTTAAGGGTATAAAAACGTTATAGGGTACTTTAAATGATCGAATGGTGTCACTTTTAACATACTAATTGTACACGCCTAGAGCTTAGTTTGGGGCTTAAATTAGAGGGACTTGACGACTTATATCTAATTTGTCCAAAGACTGCTGGTCTACTCGGCGATGACGCCGCTCCTCCGTCACATAGGCTACGGTATGACCTGGCAGCATTGCATGGCTTGCGTCTGGGGAGGTCTGCGGGGCCCTTTGTCGTTGTGCCTGGCTTTGATCGTACTCGAGACGCCCACTGCTCCTAATGCTGGAGAGGTACGTGCCGCATACGAGTTTATACTAACATGGTGGTTTACACTACAAATGTTATTGGATGCCAGTTGAAGTTATTGACCGAACGAGCGAAGCGAGTGAGGTCCAGTGTAGAGCGGGCCTGGTGCTTGTACGTTTGTATGTTTGTTCGACGATAACTTGAGTATCGTTGCTCCGATCTTCATTAATTTTGGTATGCGCGTAGTTTAGGTCAATAGAATTTATGAGTTCGAAGATGAGCCGGATCGGTAGGGGGATTGGGGAGATAGGGGGTCGTGAGGTCTCAGTTCGGGGCGTATTACTAGTATGTAACACGGGTGCAGAGCTAGTTTCGAAAAACTCCAAAGTCAACAAGCACAATCTATTTTCTAGATATTCATAATCCAAACGGCAGGCCTTGTCATACTATCACTGTTGATCAATACTACAAGCATACGCAAGGTTCTCAAAGTGCTCGGTCTAGCGGAGATATCGCTTGCTAAGAAGGCAAACATGACGAACTGCGTGCGCAGAGTAATGTCGACGAGGGACAGGTGTATTTCGATGTTGAAGATGGACAAGTTCTTAGCTGATGCCAATTGGGATTTGGTTCATGAGGGTGAGATTGGTCACTTTTAATCATAGATTGATAGGTTAATCGCTTTATTGTACTAAAAACACAAATGAAAATTTATGCAAAGAAAAACTTAAACATTATCACCGATCTTTTCCACGCAAGCAATTATATTTAGGTACTACTTAGTCTCCTGTTTCTTCCCAATCAGGGATTCTACCGCACCACTTCCGTCGTAATCACCATCGAAATCCCACTGCGCAAAGGAATAACCTGCGCGGTCATAACGACAGCGTTGATTTGCATGCATTTGAAGGCGACGCCGTCGAGTTTAATGCATGCAATGCAAATTAACGCTATGGTTTGAAACGAGCAGGTTATTCCTTTGCGCAGTGGGATTTCGATGCCGATTAGATTGTAATTAATTAGTCAGCCATGCCTAGAGGTCAATACACGTGGAGAGATAACTAAGCCATGGGTTACCTCACAATCATTTCCTTTGCCGTAAGAGCGATGATAATATAGCGCACATAACTTTTTCACCAGGAAAACGATACTGGTCCATCCTACACCAATGTCTTTTCAGACTTCGAATGCATAACCCTACGAATGAAATTCAAACTATATATTTACCACTAGACCAGCACTGCTCCTTTGTGCTTATAGGCACTACAATAAAACACCCATACCAGATCCAAATATCTGGGTCTATGGAGTTAGAAGATGATACGTACATGGGGTACCATTACACGACCTGCCCGGACTGTGAGAGGGAGATACCCAACGAGCCTACCAAGAAGGAGTTTGCTGAAATGATGAGGTAGGTATGCATGGTGGTTTTCCTTCATTTTTGTTAGATCCTTACGATTGGGTGTCGATTGATGCAATAGGATCTTTGGTCTACCGTTTCCTGGGAAGCGGACATTATTCGGTACAGGTTTTCAACGCAAAGAAGATCGACGTTTTTCCTACGAGCTATTCGGTAAAGTAATCTATCGGTCAATCGTCTTCGGCGAAAGGTGTTTCAATGGATAGTGTTTCGAAGTACCGTAGGGAACCCTTGTGATCAGTAGGTATCCTTGGAAAATCCCTGCATCGGGTCTTACCCGGGTAACACTGCGGGCAACAGTTAGACACCTATCTTCTAAAAGATATCTCATTTCAGAGAGGCAAACCAACGCGTCCTAAAAGCCTTAAAGATATCGTACTGGCGTCAATACGAACACGGCAAGATAAGTAAGGACGCTGTGAGGTTGTTGGTGCAGGCTGTGGAGGTTGCAGCTGATTGTGAAGAGGGCAGGATTAACCTGGAGCAGCTGGGATCGCTCTGGAAACCGAAGGTCAGTGGTGTGTCCAGAGGAAATAGGTTGGTAGATACTTAGATGTTGTTCCGCTGTGAGGTTGTTGGTGCAGGCCGTGGAGTTGACAGCCGATTACGAGGAGGGCAGGATTGATCTGGATCAGCTGGGATCGCTCTGGAAACCTAAGGTCGGTGGTGTGTCTAGAGCAAATAGGTTGGTAGACACCTAGATGTTGTTCCGCTGTGAGGTTGTTGGTGCAGGCCATGGAGGTGGCAGCTGATTGTGGAGAGGGCAGGATTAACCTGGAGCAGCTGGGATCGCACATGAAACCGAAGGTCGGTGGTGTGTCCAGAGAAACTAGGTTGGTAGAGATACTTAGATGTTGTTCCGCTGTGAGGTTGTTGGTGCAGGCCATGGAGGTGGCAGCCGATTGTGAGGAGTGCAGGATTGACCTGGAGCAGCTAGGATCGCTCTGGAAGCCTAAGGTCAGTGGAACACCTAGGCCAATTGTAGGTATAAATGTGGAAGATTACGTGTTTGTGTGTCACGCACAAAAGAGAGAACGGATTTATCTGAAATTTGGCACACATGCAGTTTATAACCTAAGTCAATGTAACAAACGATTACACAAACGACCACTGGACTAAATTTGGTGAAATTTAACACGTATGAGTAACATGGACCGTTTTATTCCGATACTTTAACGGGATTGGTACTTTAACGAAATAAGTTTTTGAATATTATGCGACAATTTTTTCAAAAGTATCATATTACTTACTCCAAAGTAAGTCGTTGGAATTGAATATAGTTCCTAGTGTTAAGAGTTGTTTAGGTCGCCCTAAGGCTCTAAGGCCTCTAACTTGATCTAACGACTGCTGTCAGATATAACAACCGGCACCAACTAATTATTGAATACTTATTGAATACTAATATTATAAACTAAAAGTTTGTATGGGTGTTACTACTAAAAACTACTGAACCGATTGCTATGAAATTTAGAATATAGGTCGCTGGAGACGGCCCAACTGCCCATCTTCCGTCGTAATCAGCATAGCAATCCCACTGCACAAAGGAATAACCTGCGCGGTTCAAACCATAGCGTTAATTTGCATTTTATTTGAAGGCGACGCCCGCCATCGAGTTCAACTGTCATTGAAACCGGCAGAAGCCTTAGTATGAGTTATGATTTATGATATTTTATCGTCTCGATGAAACTGGCAGTTTACTTCATACATTTTCCATCAGCGCCCCTAGCGGTAACTATTATGAACTAAAATAATGTATAAAAGTAAACTGCCAGTTTCATCGATACGATAAACTATCAAAACTCAGACTAAGGGCTCTGCTCAAGAGACCTCGCATTCAATGACAGCTCAACTCGACGGTGCCGGCTTCAAATGCATGCAAATCAACGCTGTCGTTTTCATCGCGCAAGTTATTTCTTTGTGCAGTAGGATTTCGATGACAATTACGACGGAAGTTGCGCAATAACATCGCTGGGCCTGAACTCTGTTTCTGCCAACGGAGAATTAGGCTGAAATATATAGTATAGGGCGTACTGTGACTTTCCCCACTGGGCAAAAACTAAGCATAGGTTAGAATTGAAATTTAAAGTCGAAATTTATTATGTAATATATGAGTAAAATAAAAAAACAACTTTTTAATCATCATAACATAACAGAGAAGCAAAGTTTTTGAAAAACTTCGACTTTACATTATATAAATTAGTAAAAGGGAAAGTCAAAGTACGGACAATAGAGAGCCTTAGAGTACCTAGAGGTCTAGAGGACACATATACAGGACTTACGCGGGTGAAACCGTGGCGCGCAGCTATCAATCCATAATCGACCCTTATACAAGGTGTAACGGGTAAGCCCTTTTAATCCGAAAGGGGGTTGTTCTAGACGTCTAGGCGAACAACTTTTGTTCTCCGACTTTTGCAAATTCGAAGTACTTTTCGAAAAATGTTGGGTGTAAAGTTTACTTGAAAATCAGCTGTTTTTGAGAGTTCGAGGTCATTGACCTTATGTTGTCCTTTTATTTAGTTTGATGGTTTACAATAAAAACGTCAATAACCTTTATTTTCAAAAGCAGCTGTTTTTTCAGTTAAACATAATCTCAAAATTTAAAAAAAAAAGATTGAATTTTCAAAAGTCGTAGAACAAAAGGTGTTCGCCTAGACGTCTAGAACAACGCCCTTTCGGATTAAAAGGGCATACCCGTTACACATTGTATAGGTTTTCCAACTCCCTAGGCTTTCGCGGTTTGGCTCCGACGTCGCTTAGTCGCAATGATGACCCCAGTTTCCTCCGGGGTACAAATCCCGCACGGCTGTTGCCGCAGGGCGTGCTACAACGTAGCCTCGGCCGTCTCGTTCGATATCTTCATCTACCTGATGATACTGTGCAACACGCCTGTCATATTGTGCGAGGTTGTGCTTAGAGTTATGACGCCGAAGATCATGTATACTATCAAAGGATTGAACTTGTTAGTATTCGATTTTGGTCTATATATATTTAATTATTTATTTATTGGCAAATAAAACAAACTTAAAAAAAACATAGTGCAGGTCGTAAATCACAGTGATTTGTCTGGCGTGCTGATTTGTAGTACGAACTAATAAAATCTTCTTAAACATAAGCATAGGTATCGCATTCTAACAAAAATAAAAATATATACTCAAGAAATTTAATAATAACATAAACAAAAGCCAGCACTAATTAATTAGGTAGCCCTTAGCGCCTTTATGACGCCCTGTGTGGCGCGTTATTGGTATACAATTATTGGTATCTTCTAGTTTAAAGTTTCGTTTGTTTATGTTATTTTTTTGTAACTCTTTATTTCATTTTGGTAAAATATAGCATTAACTTTAATCCTACTAATTTTATAAAGCTGAAAGTTTGTGTGTATGAATGTATATGTGTTTGTTATTCAATCACGCAAAAAATACTGAACCGATTGCGATGAAACTTGGAATATAGGTAGCTGGGGACCTGTATTAACACATAGGCTCCTTTTTTCCCCCGATATTCCCGCGGGAACGGGACTTACGCACGTCATACCGCGGGGCGCAGCTAGTCTAATTCTAAAAGGATTTTTTTTCTAAATTCTGTTCCAGATTCTTTTACATTATATACGTTATGGAAATGGTAATTAAAATGCTTGGTTTGGGAATGGTCGGGTATTTCCTATCACATTGGAACAAGTTGGATTTCTTCATCATTGTCATGGCTACTGGCGGTTAGTTCGATAGATAGATAGATATCCTACTAATATTATAAATCCGAAAGTCTGTTTGTTTCTTTGTTTGTTTGTTTGTTCCCTCTTCACGGTCAAACAGCTCGACCAATTTGGATGAAAATTTGCATAGGGATAGTTTAAATGATGGAGAGTAACATAGGATACTTTCGATCCCGAAAATCCCGCGGGATCGGGACTTACGCAGGTGATAACTATTTATTAGATGAAAATTTGCATAGGGATAGTTTAAATGATGGAGAGTAACATAAGATACTTTTGATCCCGAAAATCTCGCAGGATCGGGACTTACGCGGGTGATAACTATTCAATGAATGAAAATCGACACAGGGGTAGGGTAAGTGATGTAGAGTGGCATCATCATCATCGTCATCGTCATCCATCGTCATCGTCAAACCGCGGGGCGCAGCTAGTAAGAAACAAATACACAGACGGTCTTTGCGTCGGGCTACGACGCATGAGGTCGTGAGTTCTATACCCGCTGGGGACATAATTAAGTATATCAACTAACTAGTTGCGCTCTGCGGTTTCACCCGCGGCAAGTCCTGTTCCCGCGGGAATATCGGGATAAAAAGACGATTTTTACAGATTCTTTTCAGTGGTTTAGGCGTGTTATATTATACCACAGATCATATTAATACTGTTGACAGCCCCTGTGCGCGTCGGGTAAATGCCTGACTGCAATGCAGAAGGCTGCGGGTTCGATTCCCGTCGGGTGCAAATATTTATGCTTAAAAATAAATATTTGTATCTGGTCTGGGTGTCTTTCTATGTATAATATGTATGTATTTACAAAAAAAAAGTATAATATGTAGTATATCCGTTGTCTAGTACCCATAGTACAAGCCTAGTGCTTAGTTTGGGGCTTGATTGCACTGTGTATGTGTAATGTCGTGCAATACTTATTTATTTATTTATTTTTTAATATTTATTCATTTATAATATTACTAGCTGGACCCCGCGGTTTCACCCGCGTAAGTCCCGTTCCCGCGGGATTATCGGTATAAAAAGGAGTCTATGTGTTATTCCCGGTATCCACTTCACGAGACACAGAAAAGAAGTCAAAGAAGATGACACAAGAAACCCATGAACATGTTATAATTTTGCAAAGATCATGTTGACACACATTTGTAAAGTAATTCAAGTTTGAATTTGTATTTCTATTAGATTTACTACTGGACATTCTGGATACGACAACAGATTGGAATAAATGGGGCGATATGAACTCAAGCGTGTTGACTGCTACCAAACTACTGAGGATGTTGCGTTTTCTGAGGCTTTTTAAACTGGCTAGGTAAAGGATCGAAGTTTAACACGATAATAGTCCAGTGTACCCTATGCGGTACACGCCAAGCGGTACCGCCGAATCCCGTGTACCCTATGCGGTACACAACCACTAACAAACAAACTCAAGTTGTCATGTTCATTAATAAAGATATTTTATGAAGTTTATAAGTAATTTAATTATTAGATTCAAATATAAATATAAAACATGTCAAAATACAATGTCAAAATAGAAATTAATACAATGTCGAATGTCAAACTTTAAACTAACTTACACCTAATCAAACAATCCGCCCCGAATTGTACCCGGTGCAAAGGTACCTACCCATAACGCTGGCAGCATTTCCGCGCTGTATGGCAATCCCCAGCCTTTGGGAGAGAACAGTCGGTCACCTGTTCTCTCCCGCAATCTACGCCCTTGAAGATATTATGAAATAAAAAAGTAATAAATATATTGTGTAATAAAAAAAAATAGCAAACTTACAGGGCTCTAGTGTTCTGAACTTATCATATTGGTTTGTTTGTTATTTCCAAGTGGCCAATTTTTCCATGGGACAAATGGAGAGGTATTAAACTTTTGTATGGGGACTTTAAACGTGTTAATGGTCAAACTGGGGGACGTACTTAAGTCCTTTCAGCATTTTTCGCTGCAGCAAGTTTAGAATATCTGCTTGAAAGCCCATTTATCCAATATAATATAATATATATATTATTACTTATAATAAAGGAAAAGAGGACAAAAAGTCTGTACTTGGAAGTAAATTTAAAAAAAAATAGTCTAGGGGACTTAGGATAAGTAGTAGAACAAAATTATACAAGGTGTAACGGGTAAGCCCTTTTAATCCGAAAGAGGGTTGTTCTAGACGTCTAGGCGAACAACTTTTGTTCTACGTGTCTGTCCTTATACAATTAAAAACTACTAATCCGATTAAAATCTAGTTTTTAATATTGGATAGTTCTATTTTCGAGGAAGGTCGTGGTATACTTTGCATCGAAATCCAATTAATCGAACTGGAGTAATGAACGAAAAAGTGCAACCGCTCGAGAGCCGCTCGGCCGCTCTCGCCCGTGATAACTGACAACGCGTTTTTCACTTCCGCGGGTGAAATCGCGGGGCGCAGCTAGTCCTATAATACTATACTTATAGTTCGAAGACAGTCTATAAGCGTTGTATAAAAAAGGATTGAGTTATTATAATAATTATGTTTCGCGTTGATCTATCACTCGATCTGGGGGCTCTATTTTTGAACCAAATGCGCTACTTCGAGTGATCTAAATACCTCGATTTATGCTGACATTCGTTCGATTTCTGTTATTGTTCAATGTGAATCACACTATAGCAACGAGTGGTGTCAACCACTCGCCGCAAGAGTCAGACATCGAACGAAAATCAGCAGATATCGAATTATCGTCTAAACTCTAACGAGCGATTCAAAAATAAGACTCCTGTCTGTGTTTCAGAGTGTCTGTACCAAAAATAATGGCTTACATCGATAGAATGATAGATCTGCAGTTGGCGTTCGGATATGATGTTGGAAAGGTATTGATTTAAAGCAACATTTTTTTTAATTAACTGCAAATAAGCGTATAACGACTTCTCACTTGATCGTACGACCTAATGGTGATGATACGATCTAAGGCATTGCATAGTCTTCTAGAATCGCAGTGGAACAAGACCCGTTTTTCATAGTGACTGCACGCGTCTACACATCGGAACAACTGCAGTGTGCTTGGCACTACGAAACAAAAAACTTTGTTATCAGTTGCCTACATCATATAAATAAAAACCGGTCAAATGCAAGTCAGATTCGCGTGCGAAGGGTTCCGTACTGGGCCAAGCGAAATTGATTTATCACTAGATGGCGCCAGTGGTAAAAATAAATCGCGATATCGTTATATTTCCAGGGCTTCGTGACGGGTGAGCAAGAAGTGGGGACCCTTCTACCTCAGCTGGTAGACCACCAATTAATAAGGGATACTCTTAATGCCAAATTGGCGATGGATAGGTGAGTCGTATTGTAGAAGTTAGTACAGCAGACCAACCGGGCTTCTTCCGTCGTAATCGCCTTCGAAATCCCACTGCGCAATGGAATAACCCTTCCAACCATAGCATTAATTTGCATGCATTTGAAGGCGACGCCGTCGAGTTCAACTGTCATTGAAACCGGCAGCTCAAGAGACCTTGCATTCAATTTTTTTTTTTTGACCAACACAGGGCCATCTAGCCCCGTGGTAAGCTGCTAAGCTTGTGTTACGGTGACTAGACAACGGATATACTACTTATATTTATTTTTCTGGTGTAAATACATACATATTATACATAGAAATACGCCCAGACCAGATACAAATATCTATTAAATATTTGCACCCAGCGGGAATCGAACCCGCAACCTTCTGCATTGCAACCAAGCGATCGCCCGACGCGCCACAGAGGTCAAATTCACTGACAGTTCAACTCGACGGTGCCGGCTTCAAATGCATGCAAATCGACGCTGTTGTTTTCACCGCGAAGGTTAATCCTTTGTGCAGTGGGATTTCTATGCCGATTATGACAAAAGTTACGTGGTAACTTCCCAGTTCAACTGTACTACTTTACTAGCTGAGTCCTTCGTTTTGGGATAGTCCAGGTTTTCTTCTTCTTTGTGTCGATGGCACAAAAATAACATGGAACATATTGCGAGGTTTTTGACGTATTTTAAACGATTCTTCAATTCTTTTTTTTATCATCATCATCAGCCTGTTGCAGTTTACTGCTGGACATAGGCCTCTCCAATTGCACGCCACCTAGATCTATTTTCGGTTTCTCGCATCCAGTTTTTGCCAGCCGTCTTGCGCAAACTGATTCTTTTTTTACTTTATGTTTTCCA
The DNA here is from genome assembly GCA_949358125.1 of Idaea dimidiata. Lineage (NCBI taxonomy): Eukaryota > Metazoa > Arthropoda > Insecta > Lepidoptera > Geometridae > Idaea > Idaea dimidiata. Next base: position 7,643,281 of record OX442342.1, on the reverse strand, counting down.
TTTTAGGCATTTATACCTACTTCTTTCTTGTCCTAACGGTCCACGGTTTTACTAGTTTAACACCTGTAACACCTGTATGTGCCCATACAGGTGTTTCTCGTGCTCGACTGAAACAATAATCTTTCGGGATGGAAGAAAAATTCCCAGAATGTTAAAACAACAGTTCTTCGCTCGCTCTTCACTTAAAATTAACTTTCTCGTACGCATCTATCACCCCGAAGACTAAAAAGCATACTCGGTTGTTATTTTAATGTTTAAAGTTTTCGTATTACCTAGCCAAAGTTCTACTTAGTCCAGAGTTAGAGTACTTTCTCACCAAGAGCTGTCTAAAATATCCACCCTGTACGTGTTCCAGATTAGCCGTGACCCGCCAGCTGGGCCTACTCCAACGAGACAGACCTTGGACAGCCATCACAGTAAAGACTCGCCAAGCGACCACTACTACACTGAATATAATGACCCTAGATGCCGGACAACTTAAAGAAGAAGGTAGGTATATGTTGGTCTACTGCAGTAGACCTACAGTAGACCAGCTATCACAGTCAAGGCTGTAGCTAGGGTATCACCACTACATCATGACAACTTAAAGAGCAAGGTACTGTAAAGGTATATGTTGGTCTACTGCAGTAGACCTACAGTAGACCAGCTATCACAGTCTAAACTGTCTAGGGTACCACCACTACATCATGACAACTTAAAGAGGAAGGTACTGTAAAGGTATATGTTGGTCTACTGCAGTAGACCTACAGTAGACCAGCTATCACAGTCAAGACTGTAGCTAGGGTACCACCACTACATCATGACAACTTAAAGAGGAAGGTACTGTAAAGGTATATGTTGGTCTACTGCGGTAGACCTACAGTAGACCAGCTATCACAGTCAAGACTGTCTAGGGTACCACCACTACATCATGACAACTTAAGGAGGAAGGTACTGTGAAGGTATATGTTGGTCTACTGCAGTAGACCTACAGTAGACCAGCTATCACAGTCAAGACTGTAGCTAGGGTACCACCACTACATCATGACAACTTAAAGCTGAAGGTACAGTGAAGATTGTAATTCATGCAAGCCAGGCATTGTCGTCTGTGTTAGTGTGGAATTTTGCAAAGCGGTAGTAGGTAGGTGTTCGAACAATGCAACTTCGCTAGCAAAACCTGCGAAAGCTAGTTTATAATGAAAAATTCCACACCTGAACGGTCGCCCATCGAAGTACTGAAGCTGCAGGGCGATGCCGTTAGTAAAAGTGTAAAATAATGCACAGCGGTAAGTAGGTAGTGTTCGAACAATGCCAGTAAAGCCGTGAAGTCAGCAAGCAAAAGCGTGAGCAAAGTCAGTTTATAATTTTGAAGAGATACCTAATCTTAGGATTGCCTCCAAAAGAAGGACAATGACATGTTTTCTTTCATTTGACAATATATTGGCTTGCAAATTATATTTAATGGCCTTTTCATCGAATTTTAGATGATTTAAACAACGCAAGCAACTTTTTCTTCTTCTTCTTCTAAGTCGTGTCACTCTTGACAGAGTGGTCGTGGTCGTCAAGTGTCGTCCTGATGAGCAACCATCTTAATTATGCGCCGCCATTCTTCTCGCACTGTTGCTGCTCTAGTACATTCATGCACGGGACGGCTCGTTGCAGTTTTAATTTGGTCTGTCTATCTCATGGGTGATCTACCGCGCGGTCTGATACCCTCAACCTTCCCCTGCACAACCAAACGCTCAATGGAGTCATTATCGCGTCGGGACACATGGCCAAAAAACGCGAGTATACGTGCTTGGACTACTGATGATAGGCACTGCTTGACATTGAGCTCTTTACGTATGGATACGTTAGTTCGGAACTCAGTCCAAGATACCCCGAGCATTGGCCTCCAGCACCACATCTCCAATGCGTCCAAACCTTTGCTTTCTCCGTTTCACGCAACGTCCACGTCTCCGACGCGTAGAGAAAAATGGGAAATACTAATGCTTTGACTAGCCGGATCTTAGTAGCTCTTGTAATATTTTTATACCTCCAAATTTTTCTCAGCTTGTCCATAGCAGACCTGGTAATTGCCATTCGTCGCTTGATCTCATCCACACAACCACCATTATTGGATATAAGGACGCCCAAGTATACATACGATTGGACAACCTCGCAATTCCCAATTTGCGCCACCCCCGGCGAGTTGTTATTAGCACGATCAACAATCATCATTTTTGTTTTGGCACGATTTATTCTAAGCCCAAAATCAAGACTAGTGCTCTCCATTTTTTGGAGAAGGTCTTCCATATTGCGCATGGTGCTTGCGAATAAGGTAGTATCATCTGCATATCGTAAGTTAGTGATTCTCTTACCACCGATCGAGACACCATCCGTCCAGTCCTCAAGAGCTATTCTCATGACCATCTCTGTGTAGGTATTAAACAGAAGAGGTGAAATTATACACCCCTGCCGTACGCCCGCGCTGGGGTGGAAATTAGATGACAGTACTTCATCTGTTCTGACTGATGCTGTTCCCTCTTCATATAGGCGCCGGAGCAAATTGACTAGATGCTTCGGTGCCCCCATTGCCAAAAGAGATTGCCATAATATCGGCCATTTCACAGAGTCGAACGCTTTAGAAAAATCAACAAAGCAAATATAAGTTGGCCTGTTAAATTCTCTGGCTTTCTCGATTATTTGACGCAAATTGAAAATTTGCTCACGGGTACCTTTGCCTTTTACGAAGCCAGCCTGTTCAGGTGCAATTTCTTAAGAGAGAAAGGATTTGAGTCTTTCATTTAGAACATGTAGGAGTATTTTACTTGCATGTGATATCAAAGCGATGAGTCTATAATTGCTACACTTTTTCGTAGACCCTTTTTTATGTAGGAATGGAATGAATATGGTGTGAACCCATTCTTTAGGCCACTTCCCAGTTTGCCAGATTTTGTTACAGAGGGAGTGAAATATCTCGACCCCATAATCTCCTGCGGACTTAATAACCTCTATTGGAATGCTATCCACACCTGTAGCTTTTCCCGACTTAAGGTGTTTGATCAAGCAACTAGTCCATGCTATTTAAGTACCCGGGACATTGTCAGGAAGAAGTAGGCTTGCCCAGCACCTATACCACCCTCACAGCCATGTCCAGAGGAAAGAATTGGTCAATGCGTCTGGAGCCAACTAAGCCGTGGGTTTCCTCACGATGTTTTCCTTCACCGTATAATATTATAAAGGTGAAAAATTCCGTGTAAGTTAGTTGACCGAACGAGCGAAGCGAGTGAGGTCCGTTGATGATGTTCATCCGTTGAGGATGTTTGTAACTCCGTCATGCAAAGAGCACTGAACTGATTACTATAAAATTTGGTATGCAGATAGCTGGTTAAACCGCGGGACTCTGCTCGTTTTGATTAAGGTTTTGTTTTGTCTAAGGTCTAAGGCGATTTTGCATAAAATACAATACAATATTTACCGGGTTTTACTCGGGAAAGCTCGGTTCTTTAATAACTAGGAGTTCGCCCCGAACTGAGACCTCACGACCCCCTATTTCCCCAACCCCCCTACCGATCCGGCTCATCTTCGAACTCATAAATTCTATTGACCTAAACTACGCGCATACCAAAATTCATGAAGATCGGAGCTACGATACTCAAGTTATCGTCGAACAAACATACAAAGATACAAGCGCCAGGCCCGTCTACACTGGACCTCACTCGCTTCGCTCGTTCAGTCAATATTACCGTTGTTAAACTAGTAGTTCGCCCCGAACTGAGACCTCACGACCCCCTATCTCCCCAACCCCCCTACCGATCAGGCTCATCTTCGAACTCATAAATTCTATTGACCTAAGCTACGCGCGCATACCAAAATTCATGAAGATCGGAGCTACGATACTCAAGTTATCGTCGAACAAACATACAAAGATACAAAGTTACAAGCGCCAGGCCCGTCTACACTGGACCTCACTCGCTTCGCTCGTTTGGTCAATAAAACGCGACAAATATTCGCGGTAAATATTGTGTTTTATTAAGGCTATATTGTTTTTGTTCAGGATTCTTGGATGAAATGGAATATCGTTTGATAGTGCGCGCGATACAAGACAAAATACAACAATGTCGACATAAAGGCAGCTTGGTGGCGCCATCTGCACCTGAGGTTAGCATTTAATTAATACTTTTACATTTTAAAGGTTTCGTATTCTCAGTTGTAAAATTAATCGCGGTATAGTTAGTTGCATTTATATTTAAAAAAATCACGTTTGTACCCTTTAAATATTTGTTTAATTTTGTTTTTAGTATTTATTGTTATAGCGGCTACAGAAATACTTTATCTGTGTAAATTTCAACTGTCTAGCTATCACGGTTCATGAGATACAGCCTGTGGCCCGATTCTGTATAAACATAGCATGCGACAAGCAGGCGGGATGCAGGTGCATTGCAGAAGTCGATTTGTTGCAGGAGTAAAAATAATAGCTATTCTATAAATTCTTTTAATACTGATTGGCTGAGGAACAAGGGGAGCTATTTAAATAATTAAATAGCCCTTAATTTTGAAGGCTACTTAACCAATTAAGTAAAATAACATTTACAGAATACGAATTAACGTACATCTCCTGCACGTCGTCTTCATTCCGCCGGCATTCCGCATGCTATGTCCTTACCGAATCGAGCCCTTAGTGACAGACGGACAGACAGCGAAGTCTCACTAATAGGGTCCCGTTTTTACACTTTGGTTACGGAAGAAAAAAAAAAAGATTATCTGTACTAAATCCGTTGTCTAGTACCCATACCACAAGCTTAGTTGCTCAGTTTGAGCTGTGTGCAACGCCTAGCTGCAATATTTAATAAGTACTAGCTGCGCCCGCGGTTTCACCCGCGTAAGTCCCGTTCCTGCGGGAATATCGGGGTAAAAAGTAACCTATGTGTTATTCCAGGTTTCATATTCCAAGTTTCATCGCAATTAGTTCAGTAGTTTTTGCGTGGAAGAGTAACAAAGTCACATACATACAAACATTCGAATTTATAATACTAGCTGCGCCCCGCGGTTTCACCCGCGTAAGTCCCGTTCCTGCTTGAATATTGGGATAAAAAGTAGCCTATGTGTTAACCCAGGTGCCCAGCTACCTACATTCCAATCGTTTCATCGCAATCGGTTCAGTAGTTTTTGCGTGATTTAGTAACAAACATCGAAACACACACACTTTCACATTTATAATATTACTAGCTGCGCCCCGCGGTTTCACCCGCGTAAGCCCCGTTCCCGTGGGAATATCGGGATAAAAGTAGGCTATGTGTTATTCCCGGTATCCAGCTACCTATATTCCAAGTTTTATCGCTATCGGCTTAATAGTTTTTGCGTGAAAGAGTAACAAAATCTCATACATACATACAAACTAGTAGTATATCCGTTGTCTAGTCTCCGTAACACAAGCTTAGCAGCTTACCACGGGGCTAGATGGCGCTGTGTGTTCGTCACAGGATTTATTTATTTTAAACTTACCCCTTTATAATATTAGTAAGATTTCCTTCCTGCCACAGACACAACTACGTGCAATATCTTGGCTGCAAGGTAACGAGGCCATCGCAGATTATTTCCTCGAACATTCCGAGATACACAACTATAATTACAACGATATATTAATATCGAGAGGTCAGTTACATATCCAAATTATTCATTAGGAAATATTTTTATTTTACTAGTTGCACATGGACCACTTTTAATACAATATCGGGATAAAAAGTAGCCTATGTGTTATTTCAGTGGCCCGATTCTGTACGAGATGCAGGAGCATGGCAGGAGTCGATTTGTTGCATGAGTAAAAATTTAAGCTATTCTATAACTTCCTTATTACTGACTGAGGGACAAGAGCTATTTAAATAATGAAGTAGCCCTTAAATTGAATGGCTACTTAAATAATTAAGTAGGAATTAAGTAGGTAAAATAACACTTACAGAATACGAAATATCGTACATCGCCTGCATTCCGCATGTTCTTACCCAATCGGGCCCCAGGTCGCTAACTGTCTGTGTTCCAAATTTAATTGCAATCGGTTCAGTAGTTTTCGCGTGAAAGTCGTTTGTATATATGTATGTAACAAAGTCACATACATACATACAAACTTTTGCGTTTATAATATTAGTTTGATAAGATTTTAATTATTGACTACAACAAAAACTAATGTATTAATTTGTTACATACAAGCTTGACTGTAACTAACTTTCAATTGATTATTGAAAGTTAGTTACTAAAATTGATATGAAATCCAACAATATCTAACAATAAATTATCAAATTACTTGATAATTTATTTTGGCTTAGTCGACATTTAGAACAACCCTATTTCAAAACACAATATTTACCGAGTTGTACCCGCGTTTATTTAATAATGGCATTATTACAAAGTAAGTACCGAACTTTCGATTTTTGACGAAATGGTTGACTGAGATGACATAATCGTTTAATTAAATAAAATAAGAAAACCGGTAAATAGTTGATAGATAGATAGATTAACACTTTATTTGAACAACCAACAACAATTAAAATCAGTTTGCATTATAATTAATAAATAACTGAGACAAATTACACAGAAAGCTTAAAAATAAAAAGTTGTACAATTGGGCGACCTTATCGCTAAAAGCGATTTCTTCCAGGCAATCTTTATATTGTGTAAAATATTGTGTTTTATTATGCAAAATCGCGAAAACCAAAGACAAAATTACCCTCTTTCAGTTGAACTAAAACGTAGTGATTATATTATTCTCTTTGACTTGAACTTGAAATTTGAAATAAAATTGTAGGAGACGAACCGAAAGGCTTGTACGTACTTGTATCAGGACTAGTGGAAGCATCCTACTTCCCTCCCGAAGATGACTACGAAGAGGCGATACCGAACTATGAGTTCATGACGGAACTGCGGTTCAACGAGCCCAGTTCAGACTACATTGTCTCTGGAAACGCGGTCGGAGTTCTTGGAGTAAGTATATATTGAGTATAATATATTTATAAGTATAAGTATATATTATATGTGAGCATAGAATGTGTAACGGGCATGCCCTTTTAAGCAGAAAGGGGGTTGTTCTAGACGTCTAGGCGAACAACTTTTGTTCTACGGCAATTACTTTGCGCTGTGGGATTTCGATGCCAATTGCGACGGAAGTTGCGCGGTAACTTTGCAGTTCTGACCGTTTTTTGAATCCTAAGCGAATCGAGGGATTCAAAGTAGGTACCTCACTGTAATTGTTGGTACTTAATAATAATAAACAGTTTATACGCACCAACATAACAAACAGTTTATAATCCGCGCTACCATGCTCGTTTTTCGTTGCTATGTCGTCCTTTTATCGTTCAAAAAATAAAGTAAATTTTAAATACCGCGACTACTTTTAAAAACCACAGACATTTTTTTTTTTTTAAAGTAAGGTTTTCTTTTTTTCTTAAATGTTTGATGTGTTTTTAATTATTTTTTTTTAGCTGAACGATAACACGATTATTTTGCGACGACTTATTAGACATCATGGTAGGGTCAATGTCATTTACAAACACTACAAGCAAAACTATTCTAAATCATTGCGTCAGAAAATAATCAAGAAATTTCGATGAATCGGACAGGGATTTTCTGTTTAGCTTGTATAGGGCCTAAAGACCTATATATTTATTTATTTATTATCCCGATCCCGCGGCAATATCGAATGTCTTCATCATCATCAACATCATCATCAGCCTGTTGCAGTCCACTGCTGGACATAGGCCTCTCCAATTGCACGCCACCTAGATGTATTTTTGGCTTCTCGCATCCAGTTTGTGTCAGCCGTCTTGCGCAAATCGTCGCTCCAACGGGCCTGAGGACGTCCTACACTACGTTTGCCGAGACGCGGTCTCCACTCTAGAACTCGTTTACCCCAACGATTGTCGGTTCTACGGCTAATATGGCTTAAAATCAAATTCCAGAGATGAGCGAAGGATTCCTTTGGAAAATCCTTAGCGAATCGAGGGAAAAATAGTGTTTACTCCCGAGGGGCCTTATGTGAAGTATTGTTATCCAGGTGTTAACAAACCGTCCGTATTGCTACACGGTGCGGTGCGACTCGGCCGTGCAAGCTTACTTCATCACTTTGCCGATTATTAAGGAAGCTTTCAGGCTTGCTCCTAATCCCTTGGCTGGGTGAGTCAGTTAGATTTAAACCATACTTTCACACATACATATACAAGATGTAACGGACAAGCCTTTTTAAGCCGAAAGGCGGTTGTTCTAGACGTCTAGGCGAACAACTTTTGTTCTACGACTTTTAAAAAATCATACTTTATTTTGGAAAATTTTGAGGTTGTTTCACTGAAAAAACAGCTGCTTTTGAAAATAAAGGTAATTAAAGTTTTGATTGTAGTAGACCAAACAGAATGAAAGGACAAAATAAGGTCAATGACCTCGAACTCTGAGAAACAGCTGATTTTCAAGGAAACTTTACACTTAAAATTTTCGAAAAGTACTTCGAATTTTCAAAAGTCGTAGAACAAAAGTTGTTTGCCTAGAAGTCCAAAACAACCCCCTTTCGGCTTAAAAGGGTTTACCCGTTACATCTTGTATAAGTATACCATACTATATTATACGTTTCACCCGCTTAAGTCCCGATCCCGCGGGAATATCAGGATCAAAAGTAGCCTATGTAAAGACGTGTTTTCACTACGAAAGTAGTGTCGCGAAAGTTATAGTCAACTTCACAAAAAAGTTGCTCGACACTAGTTTTTATCAAAAAATCGCTGACATTTTTTTTTACAATGATGACTATACTTTTCTCGACGATGAAAACTCGGCTTTACTTATAAAACACAATATTTACCGGGTTTACTTGCGTTTTATTTAATATCGGCATTATTGCAAAAGTACCGAGCGTTCGCTAACGTAACAGTTAGCTTTTTTAAGGTTTTCAAAATTGAGGTTGGTTAACCTAGAAAAAAAAATTAACTAAGTTCTTAATGAATTCTCATTATAAAAGTTTATCCTGTGTTAATTGTGGGTGTAGGTACTAGAAACACTATATCAAAAGAAAATAGACAGCATAAGTTAATCTATACTACTTTTACTACTAATACTTACTACTAATATTATAATTATAATTATAATTAATTATTTAAAATTATAGTTATATTATAATTATAATTATAATATAATAATATTATAAAGCTGAAGAGTTTGTTTGTTTGTTTGTTTGTTTGAACGCGCTAATCTCAGGAACTGCCGGTCCGATTTCAAAAATTCTTTTTGTGTTTGATAGTCCATTTATCGAGGAAGGTTATAGGCTATATTACATCACGCTACGACTGATAGGAGCGGAGCATCCATGAAAAATATTGCAAAAACGGGAAAAAAATCACCCTGTTCCGAGATTCTGTCGCGTGCGCTGAGTAAACGGTCAGAGTTACATAAAAACCATATATGACAGAATTCTTCCTCTAAAAAGGATCTAATAAATAGTCCGCGACAGCATATGTCTATCTCTTAAGGTTGACTCAATATAACATCTTTTAGAGTAATCAAATTTGTTGTAGAACAATGCATTATTTCCGAACGTAATTTTGTAAATATTGTGTTAATCCTTATCCAAATAAATACGTTATTCATTAAAAGTATTTAATTTTAAACATAATTGTCCTTAACATCACTTGATTTCAATGAATATCTCGCGAGATATTACAGTTTTAAAATAACTCTACAATAAATAATTACTAAGTACCAAGCGTGCATATACACGTAGCGGGCGACGATGATGAGGGTGACCAGTCAACTCCGTGAGGCATCATGCCGCGCGGCTCAATCGGTCGGCTCCATGCGAGACGGTTGTGTCACAAACTGCAGTGCTTTTTAAAAATTCTTTTGCAATATCTCATTGTACTTTTGATTCTTAATATTTTGTTTTATGTTGGTAATTAATATTATAAAGAGGTTACGTTGGTAACATGTATATAAGTATGTATTTTGGAGGTAATCTCAGAAACTTCTAGACCGATTTCAAAAATTCTTTCACTAATAGAAAGCTACATTATTCAGATATGACATAGGCTACTTTTGATCCCGATATTCCCTCGGGATCGGGACTTACGCGAGTGAAACTGCGGGACGGCAGCTCTGAAAAATAAAGTCGTGTATTTCTATTTCTAACTCAAAAACCCGTAAACCGATATGAATGGAATTTGGTACAGGGTTGACTTTGAATGATCGCACGGGTTAAGCAACACTTGGTACAACATACGTGATGGGTGAAAAAGAGCGGGTGACCCGATATTCATAAAACTTGGTACAGGGTTGGTTTAGAGGTATAAATATTACATAGTACTTTGAATGATCGTTAAGCAACACTTGGTATGACATACGTGAGGGATCATTAACGTTACGGGATAGGAAGTTACGCGGGTGAAACCGCGGGGCGCAGCTAGTACTAAATAATTTTCAAACACCACGCTCTGAACAACAAAGTGTTGCAAATTTCAGTAAAACTAAATGCATGAGTAATATACGTTTCCGCGCTCAGCAGGCAACCAGGGGGGTGATTCTGTGCAAACAGAGCATGCGACAAGCAGGTGTAAAGCATGAGCATTGCAAAAGATTTACGTTATTTGGTATTCTACAAACAGTCCAAAGGTCAAATCGGCAACTCACCGGCAGGAGTCTTATTTTTGAATCGCTCGTTGCAATTTAGGCAATTTAAATAATTCGATTTCTACTGATGTTCGTTCGATATCGCATTTCTGCGAGGGTGGTTAATACGACTCGTTACGGTCGTGCGATTCACATAGAAAAATTACATAAATCAAAACGAAAATCAGTAGAAATCCAGGTATTTAAATCGCTTGAAGTGGCGTATTTGCTTCAAAAATAGAGCTCCAGCCGCCACGCCAAAAACCATGTTTTCCCCGCCTATAAATGTATCACATCAAAAACCAAATAGCATAGAGACGTATGACATGAGTAACAACTGGTTGCATACTGAGCGCGAAAACGAATTACTCACGCATTTAGTATTACTGAACTTGGCTTCTTTTTGTTGTTCGGAGCGCGTTGTCATAAAATTATTGTTCTTTTTACTAATATTATAAACGCGAAAGTTTGTATGTATGTGAGGTTGTTACTCTTTCACGCAAAAACTACTGAACCGATTGCGATGAAACTTGGAATATAGGTAGCTGGGGACCTGGATTAACACATAGGTTACTTTTTATCCCGAAATTCACGCGGGAACGGGACTTACGCGGGTGAAACCGCGGGGCGCAGCTAGTAAGGCCATAAAGTTACAATTATTGTTGGAATGAATGTTTATTTAACCCTATTACAGTAAATATTATGTTCATAAACAAACTGTACGAAATTGATTTTATTTTGATTTTCCACATCGATAATTTTGACATTTTCAATAACATTAAATGGTGTAAAAGTTAGTATATAAACCCAATGTTTATTAGTGTTTTCTATTGAAGTTTAGAGAGTTACCTATTTGGAGAAAAAAACCACAGAAAAAGAATGAAGTTTTTCATTTCTGGTAAGTAGGTACTTTTTATACTTTTTATATTTACATCATACAAAGTGTAACGGGTAAGCCCTTTTAAGCCGAAAGAGGGTTGTTCTAGACATCTTTTTTTTTAATTTCAGCAATTTTATTAGCAATGTGCGTAGCATTATCGTTTGGCCAGTACTATGGAGCAGAGCGTGCCCGGTTTACCTGCTTGTGCTCTCGATCCTCACCAGATCTCTGCGGTACAGACGGACGGACGTACCCTGGGGTCTGCTTCTTCAACTGCGGCTTAGCTAACAATCCTAACCTTAGACTGAAATATGTCGGGCACTGTGGTTTTGGACAGTTCTAGTTTTTCCTCTGTTAATAATTTACCTTGCGCATGTTTAGTTTGATTAAATGAATAAGAATAAGAATAAGAAGATTTTATTGTTCAAACTATGTAGGTACATTGGTCTTAAATATGTACTATATTAGTGCACAGTCTACTCATTTCGAGCATACAATAATGTAGTATAAAATTACATTAGGTACTTAAATTTATGTAAGAAATCCAATATTTATACCAGCACAAAAATATTTGGTATTTATTTTTCATTATGGTCAAAATACTCAGATAGGTTATAAAAGACCTTGCTGATTAACCAAGACTTTAGTTTTTTTTGGAAAAGGGGACTATTAAGTATTTTTAAATTTACAGGAAAAAATTATAAATTTTTATAGCTGTGTAAAAGGAACTCTTATAAAATAAATTGTTATTAACTTGGGGTATGACTATGTTATATTTATGCTTGTTACGTTGACTTTCAGATCTAGATGAGGTAATACTAAAGAAATAATCTTGGTTATTTTTGACGAATAGACATATTTCTTAAATATATATAGATATCAAGGTTAGGAATTTTTCATTTTTAAATACACTACGTAATTTATTAAAGAAGATCGGCGTTTTTTCTTAGTTCTCAGACCTAGGGGGTAGGGGTACGTTAGTGAAATTGTTTTTATTAATTAATGAAATTAATAAACTTAATTAATTAAAGGCATTCCTAAAACACAAGATATGGATTATTCAACTGATTTACGTGATTTAAAGCCACGGTGTTAGTATTTTCGTTTATTTTCCGCTAGATTAAAATATTTTGTTTAATAAAGTTTCACAGTTAAGAGCTCCAAACCTAAAAAAATGTGTAGTGCTCCCAACTAAATTTTAACACACAATATCTTTTCATTTAGCGGAAATAAAACGAAAATACTAACACAATGGCTTTAGATCAAGTAAACCTATTTAATAATCCATATTTCTTCTTTTAGGAATGAAAAAAAATAGTATTAAAAGTTGTTTAATGTGCAAAATGTGTTATCTGTGGAACATAGCTAGTCCATTTTGAACGGTCTTCTTAGTGCATTAAGTCTTATAATTTTATTATACAGCTAACCATCTGTGGCGGTCGCCCAATGTACCTACTGGATAGCGTTAGGTACTAGTATGAAATGCTGGATCGCGATATCAACTTTCTTCCTGAGATAATTCATATACAACTACCAACGAGATATCGTCCACCTGCCCGGTGGAAGGTCTTCTCGTTAGACGTCTACACACCACCTCGTACTTCCAAATGTCCACCTTTGGCGTCGTACGAATCGCACGAAACGGAGGAAATTTATTTCTCAACACGTCCTTCAGGGCCCTGATTCGGTAAGAACAAAGCAAGCGGAATGCAGGAACGCGGACGTGCAGGAGATGTACGTTATTTCGTATTCTGTAAATATTATTTTACTTAATTACTACTTAATTATCTAGGTAGCCTTCAAATTTAAGGGCTACTCATTTATTTAAATAGGTCCCCTTGTCCCTCAGTCAATCAGTATTAAAAGAAGTTATGGAATAGTTTTTATTTTTACTCATTCAACAAATCAACTTATGCAATGCTCCTGCATTCCGCCTGCTATGATTTGACAGAATCGGGCCACTGATCAAAAAAAATAAAGCAATAAATAAAAACAGTAGAAATTTTAAATTTAATATAACACTTTATTATCATTATTATCAGTATTTAACTCGAGTTTTATTTAATAAAGGCATTGTTGCAATGCCCGTACCGAACGACGTTTAAAGAGTCTTACCATAATATAAAACTTAAAACCAGTGTAAGTAGACCTCCTGGCTCTAATCAGCGCCCATGCAAAAGAAGGGTTAGTAATTACAGACCTACTGTAATATACAACAACGGAATATATTACATATTATTATACTTTTTTTTGTAAATAATGACAACCAGACCAGATACAAATATTTATTTTTAAGCATTAATATTTGCACCCGGCGGAAATCGAACCCGCAACCTGCCGCATTGCAGTCGGGCAGGGGACGTCACATACAAACAAACAGACATACAGACAGAGGGCAGCGCCTTTATTTTATACAAGATGTAACGGGTAAGCCCTTTTAAGCCAAAAGGGGGTTGTTTTGGACTTCTGGGTGAATAACTTTTGTTCTACGACTTTTGAAAATTAGAAGTACTTATCGAAAATTTTAGGTGTAAAGTTTACTTGAAAATCAGCTGTTTCTCAGAGTTCGAGGTCATTGACCTTATTTTGTCCTTTCATTTAGTTTGGTCTACTACAATCAAACCTTCAATTACCTTTATTTTCAAAAGCAGCTGTGTACGATATAAAAGCGGACTGTATTTATTATTTATGATTAGGAAAGCACGCTAATTAAATGTCCTTTGCACAAATGGGTACCGCGATCAAAGGTCGAGCGAAAGGTACTATCTGTCGGGGTGCTAACAGAAGAATCCACTTACCTAGACTATTTGGAGTCTCCTCTCGCAGGGTGCACACGAAACGCGACCTTCGAACTTCCCTAGGGATTGTCAACTAACCGTCGGTCCATTCTTACCCACGATCGTTGCACAAACCAACAGGACTCCAAGCGGCTCCTTCTCCAGCAGCCGACAGACCTCGTCCAAATCCGCGGGCAAACGCGTTTATCGAACGCGAACACTAAATTGGTGCTTCCCTACGATAGATTCTAGCTTTCCGAAGTGTTTGAAAGCAAAACGACGCCACGGGGTTAAAGGCGAACTAACCCGCGTCGCAACTGTGAAGTGACTGCAACGACATTCTATTTTTGAACGTGAGGTGAATTTGTTTTTAATCTACCCGAAATTTTATGAAAAAAATCAACCTACGTTCTCCTACCTACATTTTCTATAGTAAAACTAAACAAGCTGTTTTTTCAGTGAAACATAACCTCAAAATTTTCAAAAACGTTCAAATTTTTGAATAGTCGTAGAACAAAAGTTGTTCGCCTAGACGTCTAGAACAACTGCCTTTCGGCTTAAAAGGGCTTACCCGTTACACCTTGTATAAGTACTATTTAATGATGATGATTATATACCACAACAATGAATTTGTAATGAACAAAGACATTAATTTTATAATGTTAGTTTAATATCTTTGGATATAAAAGTTAGTATATATAAATAAACTCAGTTTTTCAATAAGTGATTTCTATTGAAGATCTGAGACTGGCTTATTGGAATAAAAAATGAAGTTTTACTTTTGTGGTAAGTACATACCTACATTCTACATTTTTTCCGTACCCAAAGGGTAAAACGGGACCTTATATCTGAGCTTGCCTGACTGTCCGCCCTACCTGGCACCTTGGTTGGCAATACTGCGTATTGTCGACACGTTAAAAAGCTTTTCAGACAATTTCTGCTCGCTCCTTGCGCGGTAGCTTTTTCCAACCCCGTTATCGACAGCATCGTATTCCCTAACCGACGTCGTTTATACATTTATACATAGAAATACACCCAGACCAGATACAAATAGTTGCGTTCAGGGGCTCGATTCGGCCCGAATTCGGCAGAAGATGTACGTTAATTCGTATTCTGTAAGTGTTAAATTACTTAATTAGTTAAGTAGCCTTCAAAATTAATGACTACTTAATTATTTAAATAGCTCCCCTTGTTTCTCAGCCAATCAGTATTAAAAGAAGTTATAGAATAGCTATTATTTTTACTCTTGCAACAAATCGACTTCTGCAATGCTCATGCATCCCGCCTGTTTGTCGCATGTTATGTTTTTAGAGAATTAGGGCCCAGACCAGATACAAATATAGTTGCGTTTTGGTCCAGTGTTTATTTTGAGGCTCGGCACTTAATTGTGAATTATCACAATTAGGTACGGAACCCTTCTTTCGCGAATCCGACTGGCGCTTGTTTTACCCTAATTTTCTTTTTAATTTCAGCTTTACTAGTGGCAATGTGTGTCGCACTGACTTGGCCAGTGGCGCACGCTGATGACGATAATATCCCGATTCTATGCAGCTGTGCTCCAGCTTCACCTGATCTCTGTGGATCTGATGGAAGCACCTACAATGGAGTCTGCAATTTCAACTGCGGTTTAGTATACAATCGCGAACTTAGACTGCAAAAAGTAGGAGCCTGTTAAAAAAACATGTATATAACGTCCTATAATTGTCCTGTTTGTAGTAACAAAATATCCGATGTGCTTGTTCATTTTTTAGCAATTAAATAAACCAGTGCATTATTATTATTGAGTATTTATTTAATAGAAATATGCCTTTTCATTCGATGTCGGACTCCTGCACCGAGTTGTTACCACACGTTGCGACCGTGCGATTCACATAGAAAATAATAATATTATACATAACTCAAACGAAAATCAGTAGAAATCCAGGTAGGTATTAAACTTAGTGAGTTTATTTCCCAACACTGGGTAGTCTCAAAGTGCCAATGGTTGAAACAATGTTGTGACATTTTGGCCAAATCGCACATAGGGCCTTACCGCATGATGTTTTATACAATAAGTCGTCGCGAAACCGCCGCGTTGTCGTTCAGCTATAAAAATAAAATTAAAAACACATCAAATAAATATTAAAAAAACCATTAAAAAAAACTTTTTTTTAATTACTTAGGTATCTGTAACTTTTTAAGGTAGTCGGGGTCCGAAACCGTTTTTTTTTTGATTTCTTATCGGTTGTGAACCGATTATGGCCATTAGGAAATTAGCCAGTGTCAAGTATTATTAATATATTATGCAAGTTATTTGCATCGAAACAGTCAAGTCGTCATAGTTAAAGTCAAGTCTAGGGAATCATTTGTAAACACGGCGGCCATTTACAAATATTGTTCACGGAGACAACACTAAGTTCATGTTTTGCACCGATTTTCACTTTCATTCCACTTGTACACCTTCACAAAACTAAATTGATTAATATGCCCCCGAAATTAAACAATTTGCACGCATTTCAACTAGGTTTCACAAAAATTAAAATTTAGCACCACATCTCCTCGACGCGTTCCCTGATGTCTCTGAATCATACCCCCGTAGGACTTAGACGAGCGAAACCCCAAAACGCGCCTAGTATAAAATAAATTCAACACTAAATACATCTAAATGAATATGTTCTTAATTATACTGTATAAAATCGATTTTCTTTTGATTTTCCACAACAATGAATTTGACATTTGCAATTAACAAAGACATTAATTTTCTAATGTTACTTTATTATTATTATTATTTCTTATCGGTTGTGAACCGATTATGGCCATTAGGAAATTAGCCAGTGTCATGTATTCAAATTTATTATGCAAGTTATTTGCATCGAAACAGTCAAGTCGTCATAGTTAAAGTCAAGTCTAGGGAATCATTTGTAAACGCGGCGGCCATTTACAAACAATCTTCACGGAGCCTGGAGACAACACTAAGTCAATGTTTTGCACCGATTTTCACTTTCATTCCACTTGTACACCTTCACGAAACTAAATTGATTAA
This sequence comes from Idaea dimidiata, assembly GCA_949358125.1. Taxonomy (NCBI): domain Eukaryota; kingdom Metazoa; phylum Arthropoda; class Insecta; order Lepidoptera; family Geometridae; genus Idaea; species Idaea dimidiata. The sequence goes on along the minus strand of OX442342.1, from coordinate 7,626,006 downwards.
TATGCCCCCGAAATTAAACAATTTGCACGCATATGAACTAGGTTTCACAAAAATGAAAATTTAGCACCACATCTACTCAAGGAGTTCCCGCCAAGACTCCTAATGTTACTTTAATCTCTTTGCACGTAAGAGTTAGTATAAAAACTCAGGGTTTTAATAGTGTTTTTGGAGTTTGGCGGGAATGCGTTGAGGAGATGTGTTGCTAAATTTTCATTTTTGTGAAACTTAGTTCAAATGCGTATAAATTGTTTAATTTTGGGGGCATATTAATCAATTTAGTTTCGTGAACGTATACAAGTGAAAACAAAAGTGAAAATCGGTGCAAAACATGGACTTCAGCTTAGTGTTCTCTCCAAAGCTCCGTGAACAAACATTGTAAAAAATGGCCTCCTTTTTACAATGATTCCCTCGACTTGACTTTAACTATGACGACTTGACTGTTTCGTTCGATGCAAATAACCTGCAACATTGACAATACTTGACACTGGCAAATGTCCGAATGGAAAAAGCCATTTTAATGAAGAAGCGGAAGAGCGCGGTAAAAATACATAGTGTTTTCTATTGAAGATTGGCCTCTATTGTAAGAAAAATGAAGTTTTACATTTGTGGTAAGTACATTCTAGGAATTTTCGTGTTTAATCTGTAGTGGCCTAGTCGTTCGGTTTAAAATCCGAACGCCTACTGCCGACTACTTCCGCACCTACGGAGGCTGGCTGAGCGCCTAGAGTCTAGCGAGTCAAATACGGGGGGGGGGATAACTAATAGTAAGTACGTTTTTTAATTTCAGACTATAATCTGACGTTTTCGCTCCTCGCATTTGACCTAACTAAAAAAAAACCTACTATAGTATAACGATCATTTTTTATTTATTTTTAAAGTTTTTTTCTACACTTGGAAAACTAATTTTTAAAGAAATGCTTTCCAAAAATTTGCATCCTACAGGACTTGAACCTGCATGTCATTATTTAGGTCTTGGGGCAAGGGACGCTACGTGCGCGAGTCCGACATATTTTTATAAAACATTACAATTTTATTGCTCAAGACATCTTTAAACTTAGAAATATTTTCGCAAGTAGATAGGTATATTTTCAAAAAATTCCCATGACGGGGTTTGAACCTGTGCCCCCTTGCAATTCGGGCGAATGCTCTAACCACTGAGCTACACGGAATCACATGTCAAGGTGTAATCATCGAACATTATCTCCTTGCAAAAATATTTCCAAGTTTAAAACATTATTTTTTATTTTAGCTATTTTAGTGGTCATGTGCGTCGCACTTACTTGGCCAGTGTCACATGCAATTCCTTGCACGTGTGCTCCAGCGAAACCTGACCTATGTGGTACCGATGGAAGAACATACCAAGGTGTCTGCAATTTCAACTGCGGCTTAACAAACAACAGCAACCTTAGACTTGAAAAAGTCGGACCCTGTGGGTTATTGCCGGCGGTACCTGAGATGCAATAAATGATTTGACGATTCATCCATCATACAGACCCATAGTTCGCGATCGCGTACGCTATTTAGATCGCGTTGTTGATAATTTTGAATTTAAATTACCTCGACGCAATCTAGATCTGTAGTTATAATAATAAGTTAATAAAACTTGTTCAAAATTAATAATTACCGTTTGAAATGTATAATAGTAGTTTATGCACCGAGGTACTAAAGCCCTGTCTTATATAGCGGGCGTCATATTGAATCCAAAGCGTACGAAGGACTCTAGAGAGTTAACTCCCGAGCGCAGCGAGTGTGTTTAAAACTTAACTCCTGAGCGAAGCGAAGTAGTTATGTACCTAGATTTCTGAGTGAAGCGTGGGATTCAAGCGCCCAAGATAAAGACAGGCTTTAGTACCGAGGTGAATACTCTACTTTACACATCTACTGCGAGACAATAAAGAGCCTACAAAAATAAGCATTTAATTAACAACAAAACAATAGGTTAGTGCTACGTGTATGAAATATAATAAATACCACTCAATCTTATCAGATATTATGTGGTATCAACATGACGGGTGCCCTGCACACTACAGAAGTGTTAGAGAATGGTTAGATACTAGTTTCCCTAACAAGTGGATCGGAAGAGGTGGACCCATACCGTGGCCAGCAAGAAGTCCAGACGTGACCCCCGTGGATTTTTATGTATGGGGGGGCATATGAAAACTTTAGTCTACAGTGAACCAAACCCAATCATCTCTGTTGAAGTTTTAAGACAAAGAATTATTGATGCAGCCAATAAAATGCGAAGCGCTCTGACAACTGGCGTAGTAAAGACAGAATTAAGACGCAGGATGAGAGAGTATCTGTGCGAAACAGAGGTGGACATGTTACCATGAATAGAATGTAAACATGTTACCCATGTTTACACTCTACAGTTCATGTTCCATTTGACCCAAGTAAATAGAAGTAAACCCAAGTAAACCCAAAAAAAAAAGTAAATAGTTTAACTTTAGTCTACCTGAAAGCCTTTCATCAGTGTTTTCTTCCAAGAACATTGATTAAACCCTAGCTTGTTATACCTCGTTAGATAGATAATGAAACGTAGATATTTTTAAATACATTTGCCGAACACCTTTCATCGTCATTTTTTTTCAGTATGTTAGAGAAAAAGATTAACTCAATACGGATTTATCCAAATTTATGACAATCAACCGTCTACTACAACCCAGACGGTTCATGTATCTGAAGTTTTAGTGTAGATATAAATAAAACAAATTGTCCCCTACACAAAAATAATAAACAAACATGCGTAAATCAGATGATAGGAACCCAAAAAAACTTAGGTCAAAAGTAAAAAACGGTCAGGAATTTTTAAAAAAACTTTAAAGTCAAATATCTCAAGAACTGTTAGTTTTGGGATGGGGGGTTCCATAGTGAAAGTATAACCCCTCAAAGGATCTAGGTCGACTTTTCCCGTAACCCTGTATATTATTGTAAAGACTGGAGCCTGCACTAAAGTTTTATAAAAATCCTGATTTACGGATCTTCAGATGTATATCTTATGGATTATATTTGTATGGCTTTCAGTGTAGAAGCGTGTATGTGGCGCGAGATAGGCATCAAAATATCCTTGTTGGTGCTGGGTTCAATCCCCGCGTACCACGGCTGGAGTCAGGAGAAGATCAGCATGAGATTGGAGCACGCTTTCGTGCCCTGTCTCAAACCTTTTAAGGTTAGATTACAATTAATTTTGTCCCAGGGTAGGTTAGACTTTTTATTATTAGTGATATGGTCCCTGACAATTATTAAACCTTGAATAAACAAAAGTAGGTAAACATCACAAATTCTCAAAATTGTAAGGCAATTGATGAGTTCTGTGATGAGAAGGTAGTTCCAGATGCTCCACGAATCCCTAACCAGTAGTATGAGGTCGGATTCTACTGGCAGAAGTCCAAAAGTAAGCAATTCACTGCTTCTGAGGAACTGTTCTGCTCATTACTTCGAAGATCCTCATCAAATTAGGACCATCCTAGAATCGGTTTAATTATTTATATTTTATTTCAAAATCGGTTCATAAACGACTGTTATCTGCGAACACAACAAAAACATACGTTCGAATTGAGCAACCTCCCCTTTGTCGGTTAAAATCTGGGGTTAAAAATAACATAAGCTATCATTTTATATTTAGTTTTCTGTCCAATCAATCTTATCAAATCAAATAAACACCTTACCCATCCTATACCATAAGTCTTGTCCATTCACTGGTTGCCTGGAAGATATTTGTGCCACCATATTTTAAGATATTTTCTGTATTATTTTGTTATGTATGTGTGTGTACAATTAGTTGATTAGTTAGTTGTTTATGTGTTTACAGGTATTTGTGGTAAACGAATTGATGGAAGATATTGTACTATTGGATGGAGTCTGTCAAGATATGGCTACCAGAGAGATATTTCAGCCTCCTTGTTATATTCCTAGGTAGGCTGTTGTTTATTCAAGTATACAGTATGTTTCAGGTACAGTAACATTTAAGCTAAAACAGTTTAACGTTGTTCTAAGACACCATGGCGAACAACTTTTGTCCTAAGACTTTTAGAAATACCACACTTTCTTGTAGAGGGTTTTGAGGTTATATTCAATAATTGTTACACGGCGGGAAACTGTTTAAAGCTGAACGTTTATTTTAAATAATTTCCTCGTGTTTTTGGAGGAGGACGTAATGTCGTTCTTTCTTAAGATTCGACATAGGAGGTACTGGTATTCGTGGCGAAGCGGTATCCCGTGCAGGTTTAGATTACTAGTAGCCTCGTGTTTGAATCCTACCAAATAGATACGAATCAATAGAAGCATTATTTCAAAAGACAATATTTCCTAACTTCAACGAATACTTTTAAAAATATTGTGTACAGATAGACCTGTGTTTAACATCATTATATTCTGATTGATTGCAGAACAGCACACCGACTAATATTCCCGGCATCATCACAGTTGCTAGTGAGCAACAGTTGTCCAGAGACCAAGTTGCTCATCATTCCGGCGAAGGACGCCACCGACATTGACATCATGGAAGACGAATTCGATGACACGCAGTGCGAACTGGTACGTGAGATGGTTAATATAAACTAACCACAATAGAGGTCTCAACTGTTAAAACCCCTGTAGAATCCCTGAGTATGGACTTACTTGTAAAGTCATTCGTGTAAAATAAAAAGAAAAAAGGACCTAATATCGACCCCTGTGGAACCCCATGCTTATAATCCCGGCAAAAAACGCACGCTACCGACATTGACGTCATGGAGGACAAATACGATGTCACACAGTGCAAACTGGTAGGATAGCATTGACTTACTTGTAAGATCATTAATATAAACAAAATACAACAGAGGCCCCAATATTGATCCCTGTGGAATACGAATGACATACTCGCAAAATCATTAATGTAAACTAAAAAGAATAGAGGGCTCAATATTGATCCCTATGGATCCCCATTAACATACATGCAAAATCATGAATATAAAAACTAAAAAGAGGTCTCAACATTGACCCTTGTGGAACCCCCAACTCCCATTGCCTGGCTATTAACTTAGATAAGTTTTCGTATTATTCGATTCCATTGACCGTCAAGTAAGTATTTCTATTTTAAAATTAAGACGTCATTAGTCACACAATCAAAAGCTTTTAATAGATTGTCGCATATGCTTGTATGCATTTATAAAAAACAATTCAAAATTTCCAGATTATGAATCTGTATTAAACATCCATCTAATTTTGGAATCTATATATTTCTATACCTTGTGTCGTAGATCGCAAACGCATCGTCCCGGTGTCTCCTACACCGCGCGATGCGTCGCCTGTCCAACGACAGTCGCGGGCGTCGCCGGGCGCGTCGCCGGCGTCCAAGACGCGTGAACTATCACGAGTCTGTCTGGGGGAAGCAGCAGTGTATGTATAGAATCCTATGACTCTCCATCACTTAAACAAATTTTCATACAAATTGTATCGTTGGACCGCGAAGTGGTAGATGCATAATCTAAGTACAAGTAGAAACAAAGATATACATTTGAAATGTTTATGCCGTAGCTGGAGTAACAATGGCAGGAAGTGAAAAGGAATTTGGTAGCAAATACTTCAGGCCAAGCATTCTAGATGTGGTGAGATACGCTTAACCATGTTTTTGTCATGATCATCTTCATCATCATCTCGCTCTTATCCGTCCAAAGCCTCACATAGTTCACATTCAGTTAAAATAAAACCCTAACTCTATTTTCATCGGCTTGGATGGTTTCGTGATTTTGACGCAACATTGATAAATTTAATTATTAAAAAGCTACAATAAATATTATAAAGGAAAAAAATCATCTTCAAAAATTCACCATGGCTTTAACATAGACAATTTATTCTCGCTCCTTGCCCGGTGGCTTTTTTCAATCCTGTTATCGACAGCATCGTATTCCCAAAACGACGTTGAGTTAAACTCGACGGGAGTTACGCGGTAGGGTCCCAGATTCAGTTCAAACAAGTGATGCAAGTGTATTTTTGAAGATTAATTTTTTCATTAAAATCCTACTAATATTATAAATCCGAAAATCTGTTTGTTTGTTTGTTTGTTTGTTTGTTTGTTTGTTCCCTCTTCACGGTCAAACGGCTCGACCGATTTGGATGAAAATTTGCATAGGGATAGTTTAAATGATGGAAAGTAACATAGGATACTTTTGATCCCGAAAATCCCGCGGGATCGGGACTTACGCGGGTGATAATATTTATTAGATGAAAATTTGCATAGGGATAGTTTAAATGATGGAGAGTAACATAGGATACTTTTGATCCCGAAAATCCCGCGGGATCGGGACTTACGCAGGTGATAACTATTTCTTAGATGAAAATTTGCATAGGGATAGTTTAAGTGATACAGAGTAACATAGGATACTTTTTATCCCGAAAATCCCGCGGGATCGGGACTTACGCGGGTGAAAATATTAATGGATGAAAGTTTGCATAGGGATAGTTTAAATGATGGAGAGTATCATAGGATACTTTTGATCCCGAAAATCCCGCGGGATCGGGACTTACGCAGGTGATAACTATTTATCAGATGAAAATTTGCATAGTGATAGTTTAAGTGATAGAGAGTAACATAGGATACTTTTGATCCCGAAAATCCCGCGTTTTCGGGACTTACGCGCGTGATCATATTTATTGGATAAAAATTTGCATAGGGATAGTTTAAATGATGGAGAGTAACATAGGATACTTTTGATCCCGAAAATCCCGCAGGATCGGGACTTACGCGGGTGATAACCATTCAATGAATGAAAATCGACACAGGGGTAGGATAAGTTTAGTGATGTAGAGTGGCATCATCATCATCGTCATCCATTGTCATCGTCATCCTTCGTCATCGTCACTTACTGACGAAATACAAACTTTAACTTACTTCACCTACCTACCGCAGTGCAAAAATCCACACTTAAACGGACGACCAGGGAAGTACTGATGATGCCAGGCGCGGCAGCGCCTGGCTTCAACAGTACTTCAATGGGCGACCGTTTAAGTGTGGATTATTGCATTGCGGTAGGTAGGTGTTCGAACAACGCGGGATCGCGACTTGCGCGGGTGAAACCGCGGGGCGCAGCTAGTAGATATAATAATAAAAAGATGTAACATATTTCACTCACGTAGCATCAATATATTGATGTGCAGCATTTTTTATTGTCTGCGAGACAATAAAAAATGCTGCTGTAGATGTGTAAAAAAGTAGAGTATTCACCTTGGTAATAAAGCCTGTCTTTATCTTGGGCGCTTGAATCCAACGCTTCACTCAAGACTCTAAGTACATAACTCCTGGAAGTTTTTACCACAGGGCTTTAGTACCTCGGTGCATCAACTACTATTTGAACTAACCTAAGCTAAGGCGATTGATCTCATTTTGCAGCCTGAAAAACTGGTGGAAAACTTAGAAAACCGAAAAGGTACGGACATTTTAAAAAGTTAAAAAATTAAAGTTTCTTTAGGTCCCATAATTAGACCATTTACCGAAAGATAACAATGTTAACAACGCAGGAACGGGTGGATCTATAAAGTTAAAATTTAAGACAAAATAGCGCCCGGCGGTTTCATCCGCGTTAGTCCCGATCCCGCGGGATTACCGTATCGGGTTTTAGCTCACCGGATTAGCAAGCTGAAGTGGCAGTGGGCTGGCTATATTAGCCGTAGAACCGACAACTGTTGGGGTAAACGAGTTCTACAGTGGAGACTGCGTCTCGGCAAACGTAGTGTAGGACGTCCTCAGGCACGTTGGAGCGACGATTTGCGCAAGAGGGCTGGCACAAACTGGATGCGAGAAGCCGAAAATAGATCTAGGTGGCGTACAATTGAAGAGGCCTATGTCCAGCAGTGGACTGCAACAGGCTGATGATTATGATAATTTACCTATATGTAATGTTTCTATCCCAGCATTGCTACTTCGTGACGGCGACCCAGCTTCGTTGTTGACCGTAGATGAGCGCCCGCAAAGACTCGATTCCGAAGAGGAGGTATAACCACAGTTTACCTAGTAGTTGGTACCTTAGTTAGTAGTTGGATTTGATTTGATTTGCTCTTAACTTAAGAACTTTAAGTAGTTACGCAGTTTATTAGATTGCGAACTTACGAACGGCGCCACGTCGGTGACATACAGAAATTGGTCTATTTCTACACTTTAAAGCTTGTATCTATTTCTTTCAGCTTTACAACACGAGTTTGAAGGCCAAGTTGTCGTATGATAAAAGTAAACAAAAGAAGAAATGAAATTACTTTTTATTATTTATTGTTTACATTTTGTAATCAAAGGCGAAAATATACAAATTTAAACGTACTGAGTCTTTGGTTTCTTTGTAGTACCTAGATAAATTTTCAATTTACTCGCAGCGAGGCTCGAATTTGCGTTTTCGCGTCTCTATTGCAGCGTGCTAACCATTACACAACATGAGTTGTAACCCGAATAAACACAACCTATGGTAGGTGCTTGACTATAGGACACAAACTTTTGGTGGGTTTCTCGATGTTCTTAAAGACCGATACCACAGTGATTAATTAAACTTAAGATTAAGGCTTCATTTGGCACTGTTAAAGTCAACGTTGGTGATTTATAGTGGTGCTATCCACGTGCTATCAAAACCTCCTGAAATTATTAATGTGAAATATCTATAAGCGGGGGTGAACCTGATTGTTGGCAGGCGATACAGGCCGTGGCGACGCATCGCCACGACATATGAAAACAAATTCGATGTTTCACATTTGCCAGGCGTCCCCTGTTTCATTAGAGACTAAACGTTCCTTAAAAATTCTCAAAAACCGAGAGAGGTGATGATAATAAAACAAAGATATTAAAAAAATACTTGTATTTATCAAAAAATCAACACATATCCGTGTTTTCACTACAAAATTCAAATTACAAAGTCGCATGCGAGTCTCGGGTGTCACAAAAATTTAGCAACGAAATAAATTAAAAATATTTACAATGTTATGGCGGTACAGACTATTTTTAATATTAATTAAAGGTACTAACATCTTTGGAATTGCCACTGTAGGCAATTACTCAAACACCTACAAGAGAATTATAAAAAAAACCTTTTAAAAGTAAAATTGATCACTAAAAATATTTTAAAGGAAAAATACATGTTCAAAAAGACCACGCTAGTTCTACAAAGTTACATTTTACCGCGTCTTAAGGAAGCGACTAATGTGAAATCCCTTCCGATTGAATATTTTTCTTCGTAACCGGTATCAAATAGATCTTTAAGCAATGTATTATGTTATTGTACATGATACAAGAAGTGTTCCCTTCGTTTCAAAAACAATAAAAAATAACTTTAAATACCTATTATACACTATTATACAGGCAAAGTTACCCCTGTTTTACAAAATAAATCAATTTTTCTTCTAAATCCTTAACCGGTATATTTTCATATAGGCATCATAATATTAGAAAATACAATACCTAGAACCTCTTCATCGCATTTTATAAAAATATTATTTTAATCTTCGTTAATGATTGATTTTACGAGAAATTGTAGACGTTTTCACGCAATTCCATCTCGCTCATTTATAAGCGATCGGACAAGGACCGATAATTATCATCTATCGCCGTCGTAATCGCGTATTACTATTAATTTTCAATAATCTTACAATGGTCTTGGTCACGAGGGGACGCTAGTTCTAGTTCTGGGATAACAGACCCAGGGACGCGAGTTCAAACCTCGCCGCGAGTGTATTTTTAAAGATTTATTTTTCCTTATAAATATTTCTGGTAGATAAGCCTAGAGTGTAAAGCATTAAAAAATCCAACTACGTTATAAAATTGTCTTTGCAAAAATGCTTCCAAAATGTTCGTACTCTGCAGGATTCGAACCCACGACTATTGGTAATCCGAACCAGCGCGTTAGACCGCTTCGCCACAAGTACTATAGTCCCCGCTAAGTCGAAAAAAGCATTCGAACCCCGCCGAGTACGAATATTTTGTGTATTGGGATTTACATTAGGAAACTAGTGGCATGCAATTTAATTATTTTCACAATAAAATTGCGTGGGTAAAAAATAAAGTGTCATTTATTTTATAGGATTGTTTCCAGTAAATGCTGGGAAAAATGGACTCTACAGTCAATAGTCAAATATAATACAGCGTGCTCCGACGATGAGCATTTAAGTGGAAAGGGAGTTGTTCAAGACGTCTAGTAGAACAACTTTCGATCTACGACTTTTGAAAAATATAACTTTTTTTTCGAAATTTTTGAGTTAATATTTCACTGAAGAAAATAGCCGTTTTTAAAAAAATAAAGGGAATTAAAGTTTTGATTGTAGTTGTCCAAACGAAATAACAGAACAAAAAAAGGCCAATGACCTCTAACTCTAAGAAACAGCTGATTTTCAAGTAAACTTTAACCTTAAAATTTTCGAAAACTACTTCGAGTTTTCAAAAGTTGTAGAAGAAAAGTTGTTCGTCTAGACGTCTAGAACAACACACTTTCGGCTTAAATGGTCATCGTCGGTACACGTTGTATTTTTTTTTCAGCTCGACGACTTATAAGCAGGGACTGCATATCGGTATAAAGTACTATTAATAATACTAGTAAAATATCAGTACTGAAATACGTATAATGTGAGAATTTTTGTACTTATATTTTCTAGTACAGTTATTTAGCCCTTATTAAATTTTGTACCATTAAATAATTTATAATTTAAACATAAATACATTAATATTATCTGTATAAAAATTTGAAAATAAAGGTAATTGAAGTTTTGATTGTAGTAGACCAAACTAAATGAAAGGACAAAATAAGGTCAATGACCTCGAACTCTGAGAAACAGCTGATTTTCAAGTAAACTTTTCACTTAAAATTTTCGAAAAGTACTTCGAATTTTCAAAAGTCGTAGAACAAAAGTTGTTCGCCTAGAAGTCCACAACCCCCTTTCGGCTTACCCGTTACATCTTGTATAAAGGTATATTCATACCTTTAAATTTTAAAACAAAAAAATATCTGTACTGCTATTTTTGAGTACCGGAATTTAATGGTATGACGTCATACGGAAAAATATTGTACAGATATTCATACCGGTACACAGTCCCTGGTTTTAACACATCATGTTTTAGAATAAGAGAGTCATTCAGATCAAATAGAGATATGAAGAGATTTTAGTGGATTCATTTTTCCTTAATAATATTCAGAGAGACTCCGTTTTATTCATTACTTATAACATATCGTTTAATAAGCGTAAAAATCCTATGAATATTCTTAACTAGATTTATTCTGTAATGCGTTGAAAAATCGCAAATAATAACCTGCGCTAAAGTGAAATGTTTATAGTATGTTTTTTAATTTCAGACTAAAATCTGACGTTTTGACTCCTCGCATTTTTCCTCAGAACTATGTGTCAAATCGAAGTCTGCAATTAGAAATCCAAGAATGTACTTACTTCGTTTCTTAATTGCACACTACGGTTTGACACAAATATTTCTCAAAGACAAATGTCAAATACAGTAATCCATGGCGTTATGAAATAGCCACTACGCCCGAATATAAAGACACTACTGGAAATTTTAGTTCTATTTAAAAAACTAAGCAGCTCTCAAACTCAACAAAGCCCAACTTAAAATTTGAGTCCCACTTAAACAATTAAGCAGCTCTGAAACTCAAAAACTAATTTTAAAATTAGAAGCTGCTAAATTATTTATATAGTCCTCAAAATTAACTATTAATTTAGTTTCTATTAATTTACTACCAGCTAAATGACTATAGTATAACTTGAAAGTCTGGAAGAGAAATCTGTGAGTGTCAAGGCCGCCTATTTGTACATTTCTATTATTTTTGTAATGTATTCTGCGAGGGCCACATTTAATTTCAAAAGTTAAGAAATTCTGTAAAATAACGTTTAAAAAATTTAGTTATACTAGTAAAAACTGGGTCTAGAAAACAACTAGCAATGAGGTATACGCGTGATAAACTTAAAGTATATTGACTTAATTTTATCTTACTAAATAAAAACTTATAAAAAAAAATGCCGTCATCAAAGACGATTCTAAGGGCCTTCTAACTCAATGAATCCCAACGACCTCGGATATATATGGAAGTAGCAATCCTATGAAAAAATGTTCCACGCAAACGGTGGTTGCAGGGCCTAGAACGATGATTCGACCGCCAGTCTGTCATTAAAGATCGTCCGCCATTGGTCGATCCAAAGTTCGATCATACGTAATACTGTACGGAACATGTCAGTGTCTGCATCTGCTGCTGTGTGACCGTGGAACATCTTTTTTTTCGAATTTAATAGGGAAGTTATATCTCCATTCTATGTATTCTTTGTTGGCCAAAACTCAATGAAGAATCCTTAAATCTTGAAGAATCGCCGAGTGGGCGTGGAGCAAGTTTTCAGCCAGCAGGTTTTTTGTGACATAAGTAATTGTTTTTTTTTAATCTATTTAACCTTCCTGTACCCGCGCCAAATAGTGTAACACCTATACCCGCACGCGGTGTCACGGACCGAAACTTTAAAAGCTTGCAGATAGAAATTTTTAGTAAAAACCTATTACAAATTTATGTTTTATTTAAAGTTAGGGATGTGTTTAATGGAATAAAATAATATGTGATCAAATTATTTGTATTTATAATCAACTTACAATCTTTCTAAACAACCGTTGAAAAAAGTCAGTAATTTTTACATAGTATGAAAACATGAAACAAAATTATAAAAATCCTAAAAAAATACTAAAAAGTCTTCACAATTCTTGGAGATAATAGTAATACAAATAATAATGAAAAACTTAATCATCTTGGGATTGATTAGTATAGCAATCATAGCAAATGAAAACCGCGTGTTCCAAACACAAGGTGTTTGGTGTTATAACGTGTTTTGCGGTTTTTTCTTGAGGATCAAAAGTTACAACGGCCTTGGCCTATATTGTTAGTGGTACTTGATGATCTAGACTATCAAGTTTGCAGATTTTAGCACATCTTTGTCTTATGATTCTCGGTAAAGACGTAGTTACCACCCGTCTTCTCAGATGAATGTCTATGAGTTCATAAGACAGCTTTTTCAGGAAGAGTCTTCTTTCAATTTGTTTATTTGGACCATTTGAGCATAAATAATATATGAATTAATTCCTACAACATCCAATAAGCTAAAAAACAACCATAGGCCGTTCTCTAACTCGCTGCCGAAGTAACCTTCTTGATGTTCAGTATCCGTATTTTCTTTCCTTTCTTCAACCTGATCCTCCACTTCTCTGTCGTTTTCATCCTCATAATCGGTATCCGGTTCAGCTCCTTCCAACATCAGTCTAATCTGCTCTTCGTTCATCATCACGGCGGTAAACGATTCTACGACAAAAATAAAAAATAACGAAATTTTATTAAATTGGGTAGGTCCTAAAATTATAAAAATTTGTATAAAAATATTAAAAAAACTATGGTTAAGGAATCTATAAATAGTTAGTAATAAACGTATTTACTTATAAAATACAATCTATAAAAATAACCCATAGAAATATTGAAAACAAAAACAAAATACTCACCAAAAACAATAACACATGTACCCGCACCGGTCTGTCGCACCGAACGACGCTTAGTTCTCTCAAACGCGGCACCCGTTCAAGATCAAGTGTCATACCAATTTCAAGTTTGTGTCGAATAAGACAAATACTAGAAAGCTCATTATCCTAGCATTATCCGTTCTTTAATTAAACTCAAAAAAAAAATATGTCGGTCTCTCAGACACACGCGCGGGTATAGGAAGGTTAATAAAGAGCTTTAACGAACAAACGGTTATGTCGCTCAAAAAATAACGTAAGTAACTCTAAGTAATTGTTTTAATGAAATAAATAACCTTGCTGAAATTACTTAAAGTTACTCATAAAAGGCTTGAAAGTTATTAAAAAGTTATTAGTTTGAAAGAAAAAAAAAATATTTTAACTCGAAAACTACAAAAAATCGCTAAACAAACATGTAATTTCCAACGTAAGAGGTATCTAAAAAAAATATTGACGTCACTAGTTTGACCACTGCACTGGTTGGACCACTGCACTAGTTGGACCACTGCACTGGTTGGATTACTGCACTGGTTGGACCACTGCACTGGTTGGACCACTTCCTTAGTGAGCTGAATTGTACCCTTAGAACCGTCTTGGAAAACAGTTAAGACTCAAAAAATCGTTACCAAAATTCTTTCTTACCTTATTATTATTTAAGTTTTAGCATTTAATGCTAAAATTAACTTATAAAAATTACATAAAAAAAAATTACTTACTAGAAATATTTTCAAGGAAAAATACATCTGCAAAAATTCACTCACAGCGACGCTCGAACTCGTGTCTCTGGGTCAGTACCCCAGTGTCTTAACGAAATTGACACGCAAGTTCCCACCCCAAGCGATCAATTGCATATGTAATTTTCCTGTGAAACTATTTTCTTAGGCTTGTTGAAGATGTATTTTCCCTTAAAAATATTTCTAATAGAAAGCCTAGAGCATTAAAAACAGTTTTCAAAAAAAACTTTCATGACAGGAATAGAACCTGTATCATTAGATACCGAAGCTACATTTAAATTAGAGACAGAACTATCCGTCAGGTAAAATTTTCGAAAACATATTTTTCATACACAAAAAGGAAAAAACGACCTATTTTAACATTTAAAATCTTATCAAAAACTATGAGTAACTAAAAGTATTGAGGCACTTATCAAAATTGGCACAGTTATTAATAAAGGTTGGTCCCTAAAATCTTAATTCAAAGCTTAAAAAAACATTAAAAATTAACTCACAAATATTTTTTAGTAACGGGATATTTACCATCTATACTAATATTATAAAGCTGAAGAGTTTGTTTGATTGTTTGTTTGTTTGTTTGTTTGAACGCGCAAATTTCAGGAACTGCTGGTCCGATTTGAAAAATTCTTTTTGTGTTTGATAGTCCATTCATCGAGGAAGGTTATAGGCTATATTACATTACGCTACGACTAATAGGAGCGGAGCATCCATGAAAAATGTTGCAAAAACGGGAAAAAAATCACCCTGTTCCGAGATTCTGTCGCGTGCGCTGAGTAAACGGTCAGAGTTACATAAAAACCATATATGAGAGAATTCTTCCTCTAAAAAGGATCTAATAAATAGTCCGCGACAGCATATGTCTATCTCTTAAGGTTGACTCAATATAACCTTTTTTAGAGTAATGAAATTTGTTGTAGAACAATGCATTGTTTCCGAAGGTAATTTTGTAAATATGATATTAATCCTTATCCAAATAAATACGTTATGCATTAAAAGTATTTAATTTTAAACATAATTGTCCTTAACATCACTTGATTTCAATGAATATCTCACGAGATATTACAGTTTTAAAATAACTCCACAATAAAAAAATAATAAGTACCAAGCGTGCATATTATATACGTAACGGGCGACGATGATGAGGGTGGCCAGCCAACTCTGAGGCATCATGCCGCGCGGCTCAATCGGTCGGCTCCATGCGAGAAGGTTGTGTCACCAAACTACAGTGCTTTTTAAAAATTCTTTTGCAATATCTCATTGTACTTTTGATTCTTAATATTTTGTTTTATGTTGGTAATTAATATTAGAAAGAGGTTACGTTGGTAACATGTATGTATGTATTTGGGGTAATCTCAGAAACTTCTAGACCGATTTCAAAAATTCTTTCACTGATAGAAAGCTACATTATCCAGATATGACATAGGCTACTTTTGATCCCGATTTTCCCTCGGGATCGGGACTTACGCGAGTGAAACTGCGGGACGGCAGCTCTGAAAAATAAAGTCGTGTATTTCTATTTCTAACTCAACAACCCGTAAACCGATATGAATGAAATTTGGTACAGGGTTGGTTTAGAGGTAGAAATAATATATAGGGTACTTTGAATGATCGTACGGGTTAAGCAACACTTGGTACAACATACGTGATGGGTGAAAAAGAGCGGGGAGTACTTTGAATGATCGTTAAACAACACTTGGTATGACATACGTGAGGGATCATTAACGTTACGGGATAGGAAGTTACGCGGGTGAAACCGCGGGGCGCAGCTAGTGTTTATATATTTGTTTACGGAGCTCGATATTTCGCCAGTAATTGCATGCAATTTTGTGCAATTACTGGCGAAATATTGGGCTACGTAAAAAACAAATTAAAACATGGTAAATATCCAGTCATTAAATAATAATTGTAGTAAATTAACCACTAGTTTAAAATCGTATATTAAAAATTAAGTATATCAAAAATTAAAACAGTAGTTTCCACTACTCGCCTACATAGAAATTGATAGAAAATGAAGTAAAAAGTTATCCAAAATAAAAGTTAATAAATTAAAAGTTGACGAAATAATTAATTGGCAGTATGAAAAGCATTAAATTAGAAAAGGAATCGTAAACATACTTGTTTCATGAAATCCAAATATGCAATTGTGAAACATATAAAATCATGAAACATAATATAGAATCATTAAAAAACATACAAACATGAAAACATATCATACACATCTTAAAATACAGTATTAATACTAGCTAAAATATGCAGGCAAGTTATCGAAATGAAACATAAACCGACAACTCGGTGATTGCAATTATTTTCTCACTATTCCGACCTTACTACACGTTTATCAATAGGCGCCCAAACAAAGAATTAGGGTAATCGGATGCTACATTTTATTCATTCATTTTCTTAGTTATGGCAGTGTTCTACCACTATTATACTGTAATCGTTTGAAATAATTTTTAATGCGTAAAGGCTGCAGAAAAAATGGCGACGATTTTTCTCCCATCCCATGGAACGTGCTAATTTCGTGTTTGGCACTAGTATTTTTATTTCCACTACACTCGTTGAACTTCGCGTAACTAAATTGATAACATGCCGCCGAAATTAAACAATTTACACGCAATAAAACTAGGTTTTGCAAAAATGAAAATTCAGGACAACGTTCCACTAACGCGTCAAAAACAAAAGCGCTCATGCTATATTTCGAGTCTTGGCGGGAACTCGTTGAGGAGATGTGGTGCTAAATTTTCATTTTTGTGAAACCTAGTTCATATGCGTGCAAATTGTTTAATTTCGGGGGCATATTAATCAATTTAGTTTCGTGAAGGTGTACAAGTGGAATGAAAGTGAAAATCGGTGCAAAACATTGACTTAGTGTTGTCTCCAAGGCTCCGTGAAGATTGTTTGTAAATGGCCGCCGCGTTTACAAATGATTCCCTAGACTTGACTTTAACTATGACGACTTGACTGTTTCGATGCAAATAACTTGCATAATATATTAGAATACTTGACACTGGCTAATTTCCTAATGGCCATAATCGGTTCACAACCGATAAGAAATAATAATGCTATATTTCAAAATTTCCATCACTGAGTAGACATATAATAAAAAAATTTACACAAGAACTTACATCAAAGAAGTTATATTACTAGAAGTAAAATGCTACTAACCTATAATTTTAATCGGACGTTTTGGTTCCATGTATTTGTCAATTTTTCTATAGAAAGAAGTGTTAAACGGTTGCATTCAATTAAAAAATGAAGTCAGAACTAGAGTTCTACGTTACATTCTAGTTCTAGCAATATTACTTCTTTGGATGTAAGTTTGTTTGCTTACATCGAACTAAAAGTAAAGTAAATGTCATAATATCAAAAATGTCTTTTCAAAACTGTCTTTTTGTTTATAAAATATCAAAAATAACTTTACCAGGAGGGTATCACGAGTATGATCGTAATATATTTGAAATTTTAATCTCTATGGGCATTACCTAATTTATTTCTTTTGTATGGTGAAGCTGTATCCTTCCTTCTTATATATTAAAAAAACAACATCAATCTAAATAAACATAAAAGTTCTCCGTCCCACAGTATTTAGTAGCGAAGGCCTTACCGCTGGCGGTGGGCGCGCTAAAGGCGATATCCCCTGTGCGCAGCGCGGCGCCGTACAGGAAGGATGCGCGTGCGCAGTCCACTAGCCGGCGGGAGATACCGCGGCGCCGCGCGTTGATGTGCGTCCATAGGCGGGATATACCGCATCTGTAGGACAATAGTTATTTGTTATCTCAAATCAACAGATCGATAGTTAAAGAAATCCATCTATAGTGAAGAAAAGTTAGTTTTTTCACCTGATAAATCAACATGATAGAAAATAATTATACTCACTTGACGGGATAATGTTCCACGCTGCAGCAATCTGGCTCGCCGGGTATCAACTTGTACGCTTTAGTCTTTGTCTCTGCGATCACACACCCGACGATCTGTTTCTTTTCTATGTAGAGATATGCCTGGACAGATAAATAAATAAATATTTCACAACATTACACACAGCGCAATCTAGCCCCAAACTAAGCACTAGGCTTGTAAGGGGTACTAGACAACGGATATACTACATAATATTATACTCGTATGATATATGTTGAATGATGTATGGTGAAGTTAGTGTTTTGACTATTTGTCTGAATACTCAATGATTGTGTTCACTAAGATTATGTAGTAGTGCAAATACATTATTGTATTGAAATGTCTCAAGAACTACGAGTTATGTTGCATAGTTTCGGAACAAGCCTTCCAAAGAATAAATAAACCCAAAAAAAATAACAATCGCATAAATAGGCCTTGCGGTTTCACCCAACTTAGTTCTGTCTGATACTGTGAAAAACTTGAGCTGTTAACAAATCAATTTTAACTGCATCTATTCGGACAACAGTTGGTGCCGTGACCAGGATATTAAATTTAATACATTTATGGATTATCCTATATTACAAATGTGAATGTGTGTAAGAAAGTTTGTAAGTAAACGAATGTTTGTTACGCCTTCACGCAAAAGCTACTGAAACGATTACGATGTCCTTAATATGCAGATAGCTACAGAGATCTTTATTAACACATAAATAGGCTTTTTAGCCCGATCTGTTCATTCTAAATACAGTAATAGAACATGTACCATACCCTCGTTCTTAATGACTGCATGTGCTTTTGCTTTATTTTATAACTAGCTGCGCCCCGCGTGAGTCGCGTTCCTGTGCGAATATCGGAATAAAAAGTAGCCTCTGTTGTATCCAGATCTCCAGCTATCTGCATACCAAGATTCAGCGCAATCGGTTCAGCAGCTTTTACATGAAGGTATGACAAACATACACCCTTATTTATAAAATATTATTTACACATGACTAAGTTATGTGACTTTGTCTCTGTCTGTCAACTTTGAAACTTCAAAGTTTTAACTGTGTTTTCGCAAAGAGCCCTACTATTGGGTCTTTGTGCGTGATTTTAAGCCGTGGGTTCCCCTCACGAAGTTTTCCTTCACCGTATAAGAGCGATGTTAATAGCGCACATATTTTTTTCTTTAAGAAAAGGACATAGGTGCGCGGCCGGGATTTGAAACCACGACTTCGAAATGAAAGTTGGGGTATCTACCACTAGAACAACACCTCTGTAACAAACATTCAACAACAAAATTTCATCTTTATGATATTAGTAGTTTTGTTCCCTCACCGTCATGCTATGCACGTTGGTATTGGCGAGCGGTCCCTCGTACCCGAGCTGCGGATGCACGACTCGTGCCAACAACGTCTCCACACGTCGCCACGCCGCGCCCGGCTCCCCGCCGCGGATACGGATGATGCGCCAATTCTCACCCTTCTCTATCACGCACTCGTCTCTCCAACCCTGGGAAGATAAAAAAGCCAAATGACGAACGATGATGATGATGAGTTTCTATTTTAAATTCAACTGCCTTTTTGCTTGCACTGGACGTTCATAGAAATATAATATTATAATTTAATTTAATTTATGTATAATATGTATGTATTTACAAAAAAAGAGTATAATATGTAGTATATTCGTTGTCTAGTACCCATAATTCTTAGCTTAGTTTGGAGCTAGATTGTGCTGTGAGTAATGTAGTGAAATGTTTATAAATGTTTATAAAGGAAAAATACATGCCTAAGTTGTAGTAGATGGTAAATACAGATGGAAACCTTCAAGGTGTGAGTTGCCGATACAACCAATAAGACATAAATTAAATAAACAATTCTTACACATGGTCTATTTAGTATACTCACACTAAACCTATTTAGTATACTGACATTATACCTCAGCACATCAATGGCATTGTGATGAACTAAATGATATGGTATAATATGGTGCCGCACTCATTACATTGAATGGTTCCAAACTTCTGATGATGTAACTGGTGGCATTGTGATGAACTAAATGAAGTTGTGTAAGGTGCCACACTCCCTACATTAAATGGCTCTGAACTTCTGATGATGTACTGGTCTATACAATTTGTAACGGGTAAGTCCTTTTAATCCGAAAGGGGGTTGTTCTAGACGTCTAGGCGAACAACTTTTGTTCTAAGACTTTTGAAAATTCAAATTATTTTTTTGAAAATTGAGATTATGTTTCACTGAGAAAACAGATGATTTTGAAAATAAAGATAATAAAAGTTTTGATTGTAAACCATCAATCTAAATAAAAGGACAACATAAGGTCAATGAACTCGAACTCTCAAAAACAGCTGATTTTCAAGTAAACTTTACACCTCAATTTTTCGAAAAGTACTTCGAATTTTTAAAAGTCGTAGAACAAAAGTAGTTCGCCTAGACGTCTAGAACAGCCCCCTTTTCGGATTAAAAGGACTTACGCGTTACACCTTGTATAGTATACTCACATTAAACCTCAGCACATCAGTGGCATTGTGATGAACTAAATGATCGTGTTCGTCTTGAGGGTCACCTATCTGGTATATAGTGCCACACTCCGCACACTGAGTTGCTCCAAACTTCTTTTGTCCTGCATCGATGATATACTGGTCTAGCCCAGTTTTGAGGATTGACTTTTGTTTGTCACCTGAGACCGAAATACAAGTTCTTTATACTAAATAAAGGTTGAAAGTTGAGATCATAAATCTATTACATTAAGGGCTGATTTTTCAAATCCCCAAATAGAGATACTAATAAATAAAATGTAACACCACCAAATAAAAAACGTCACTATGATATTAAAAAAGAAAATAAATCTAAATTAAAAAAATCTAAATTTAAAGGCTTTTAAATTTGGTTGGGTTCGAACTTATTCGACAGTTATCTTTTAGCCGTGGAATGAAAAATCAGGCCTTACTCATAAGTACTAAATGAACCAAGTTATTACTGTATTGGTATTCTCCAAAATTTCATTTCAACATCTTTGCAATTACACTGCAATCAAAATAATATTGACTCAAAATGTGGATATACAATTTTCCACACCATTTTTTTATCGCATCAAATGTTAATGACAACGTCAAATATGCAATTTAAGATTGACTGAAATGATTTTGTGTTTAATTTTTATATGAGAATAGGCCATCTGGGTACAATCCGTAACCTTAATTATATTTTAACTAGAAATTTGAAGGGGTAATATTCTGTTTTCTGCTACCCATAAGCTTTTCTACTTTACTTGTAGGTAAATGTTACCTTTTTGTTTGGGAGTAGTTACTCCGGGGTTTGGATTACTAAATATAGGGAACAATTTCGTCGTCTTTTCTGTCTGCGCATCGTCAGCAGGTACCGGGGTCGATTCTACAACAAGAATAAAGTACATTACTTAGTAAACAGAGGCTTCGTTAGTTTTAATCCTAGAAGAAAATGACAGAGATAGATAGATTAATTCTTTATTGGCCTTTTCGCTTAGAGTTATATTTAGTAGTACTGGTATCTCAGATCAACATGGCCTATAAGCAACAAATACATATACCAGGACCTTCAAGTACCCAATCTAAGAGAGGAAATAAAAAATACCTTGGCAGATACACATGCAGACTAGCTGACCACCCTAATATTAATTTATAACCTTAAATTATCCTAAGTATGATTATTTGATATTATTATTTATTTTTTCTCTTGCACTATCTTTTATATATCTAGGTTGGATCATGCTAAATTTTCTTGTGATCAATGGTCTACAATCCCTTGGGTGATGACAGAAAATCAGTGTTCGCTCTAACGAGTGAATCATACAAAGAGTCATGGCCCATTGTCCTGCTGCAACACACACATGTTGTATTTGGTCTTAGACGTTACCTACCTACGTTTTAAGATTGATATTTTATGTTTTTGTACGACTATGTGTGTGTAACTTTGGAACAAATAAACTTTTTTCTATTCTATTCTAATAAAATGACAAAAGAACTTCTTACAACTGATGATGTCCAGTTCAACAGACTCAAAAGCCATAGTGTGACTAGCCTACGAATTAGGTTCGAATAGGAATAATGACAGTGATTGAGGAATGGGGTCAGAGGACACCTCTCAGACCCATGATAAAACCCAGCGAAGGCAGACACCAGTGTTGCTCATTGCAGATCGTACTGCAGATTGTAGCAAGAGCGCGAAGATGACAGAAAAAAAAAGAACTAGGTTTGTGGAGTAAAAGCTAGCTATTCATCCCCCTGACTTACCATTCACAGCGCCCGCTATCCCGGTCTCAGTGGACGCGAGAACAGCTTTAGCATTAATATTGTTAGACTCCGCCATCTTGAGGATCTGTTCGTCCAGCATACGCAGTTCTCTCTCGATCTCATCCAAATCGGGCAAGTCTTCTTGTGCTGGAAATCATGAAAGAAATTAGTTATCTCTTTAGGCATTGTTCTTTTATGAATTAGGTATTTAGCGCATTGGCCATTTTTAGAGTTCGGTACCTAAAGGGTAAAAACGGGACCCTGTTACTGAGAATAGTGAATAGTGAAGTAGAAGGGTAATTTTTTTACTTTTTGGGTACAGATCCATAACAAATTTTTTTGCGTAGTAGTATCTCTTTTTTTTTAAATTAAGCCTACAAGATGTAACGGGCAAGTCCTTTTAATCTGAAAGGGGGTTGTTCTAGACGTCTATGCGAACATC
This sequence comes from Idaea dimidiata, assembly GCA_949358125.1. Lineage (NCBI taxonomy): Eukaryota > Metazoa > Arthropoda > Insecta > Lepidoptera > Geometridae > Idaea > Idaea dimidiata. The sequence continues at coordinate 7,603,174 of OX442342.1, read as the reverse complement.
TTTTGTTCTACAACTTTTGAAAATTCGAACTTTTTTATTGAAAATTTTGAGATTATGTTTTACTGAAAAAACAGCTGTTTTTGAAAATAAGGGTAATTGAAGGTTTGATTGTAGTAGACCAAACTAAATGAAAGAACAACATAAGGTCAATGACCTCGAACTCTAAGAAACAGTTGATCTTCAAGTAAACTTTACACTTAAAATTTTCAAAAAGTACTTCGAATTTCCAAAAGTCATAGGACAAAAGTTGTTCGCCTAGACGTCTAGAACAACCCCCTTTCGGCTTAAAAGGGCTTACCCGTTACATCTTGTATAGTACCCCACTGTTGGGCAAAGGCCTCCCTTAAGAGATGTCTCTCTTAAGAAATCTAAATAAATATTTATTTACCTGCACTTTCATTTTCTTCAACTAAAATATATCCCCCTTCAACCGGCAAAAATTGCCCAGTCTTCACAGTACCGTGGACATCTGCATGACTAGGTTCACTCATTACTACATCAGTCACAGTCAAACCAGTCAGCCCGCTTTCAGTCACACCTGACTGTGCCATAGTCATGCCTGTTTCAGTTACAGTCAAGCCTGTTTCAGTCACCTGAGGGACACTAAGCCCGGTTTGTAAACCTTCCATGTTTGTTTGATTGCCTGTTTTTGTTATAGTCATGCCTGTTTCAGTTACAGTCATGTTTATTTCGTTTCTACATCCAAGTTCGACTATAACAGCATCATCTTGAGGTATTGTGGTTACGGGCACATTGACTTGAACGGCTGTGATCGGCTGGAATATCTGGTTGGTTTCATCTATTATTGTGTTGCTAAAGCAGGGTAGAGGAGGTTTCGGCCTCAGTTCGGTTTCTGGGATTTCTTCTTCTTCCCATTGGCTGAGTATATCTTCTATGGTTTGTTTTTCTTTGTCGAATGGGTCGGCTTTGTCTGTAATTATTTGTAAAAAAAGGAAAACAATGATTTTTTTAAAAATGCTTTCCTACATTGTAAACTACGAAATGGGCCCTGATTCTCTAAAAACATAGCATGCGACAAGCAGGCGGGATGCATGAGCATTGCAGAATGTTGCAGGAGTAAAAATAATAGCTATTCTATAACTTATTTTAATACTGATTGGCTGAGGAACAAGGGGAGCTATTTATATAATCAAGTAGCCCTTAATTTTTAAGGCTACTTAACTAATTAAGTAGTAATTAAGTAAAATAACAATTACAGAATACGAATTGACGTACATCTCCTACACGTCGCCTGCATTCCGCATGCTTTGTCCTTACCGAATCGAGCCCCTGATTGCTTAATCCCGCAATGAAATTATCTAAAATGTCATGACAAAATTATCGCAGTCCATCTTTAAAAGACTTTTTGGATAAAATGTTCATTGCAAAATACTATTTTTTGCATATAATTTCATTTTGAGTGCATTGATTGCAATTGCAATGATATGAATTTGCAATTTTAGAAAATTGCTGCTGCGTTCTAGCGCTGCAGCATAAGAGCTTAAAATTTGCCTACAAACGGTAGGCAAATTTTAAGCTCTTATGCTGTGTTTTTATTTATTATTAGAACCCGCAACTTACTGTCACGCGACAGTCTAGAGGTCATTGTTTTTGTATAATAAGTTTAGTACTTACAATACAAATACCTATTAATAGTAATTATAATATTTAACTCCACCCTTATTTTAAAGATAATGGATTTATTTTTAAGATTATAAAAAATATAGTTTACGTCATTTCGGGTTTTTACCATTTAAATTGTTTTTTTTTGGTTCTCACTCAATTTGATTATGTTTGTTTTAATTAAATAAGTACCTACGTTAAATACTATTAACATTCCAAAGCAATGGTCCCAAGGAGAGTTTCTGTATGTTTTGTGTATATTTTTTTCACCAAAACACAAGCCTAGTGGTTTAGTTGGACGCTAGATGGCGCTATATCTAATATGTTATGTGTTTACTTACCATTTGCCATGTCTTGAGAAGAATTTTGACTCAGAATCGAAGAATCATTCACGCTCATATTAGAAACAGCAGAATTATTCATTTTCGAGCTGTTTAACGAAGAATTATTCACACCACTATAACCCTTATTTGTATTATATTTAAGCACCATTTTCTTATGCTTTGGTTTCCTTATTTTGTGTCTAACCCCCATATTTATCTGACCAGGTTTTCTCTTCTGTCTAGATTTGGAACTAAAAGACTTATGTTTGGTTGTAGTGACTTCTATAGCGTTTGCAATCTTAGCAGTTATGTTTGTATTGAGTTCTGGGTTGGTTTTACCATAGAAAGACTTGGCTGAGAGAATTTCTTTAAGCCTGTCACTGTTGAAGAGAGATAGCCTGGCTTTGGGAGCGTTTTCCAGTCGAGGGTGTTTAGAAATAGGTCCCGTTTCAGTTAGGCTGTCGTTTCTAAGTCTTTTATAACTTTTCTCGCTATCGCAGTTCGATTCTGGGCTCTCTCCTATTTCGACGACAGAACGTCTATTATGACTCAACTTTGGAGGCGAATCGACCACTTCAGTTGTGTTTGGTGTTTTCTGAATTTGAGTTGGTGATATCAAATCCATCATGTCGATTTTCGTTAGGCAGACTACAGCATTTTTTAAAGGCGTGATAGTTTGGAATGGAGAATTTTTCTTCTGTTCGACGAGGACACCTTTGAAGGTGTTTCTGGGGGTTTTCCGGTTTTTGGTTTTAGTTGGAGTGTTTTCTTTGGAGTCTGTTCCAGGGTCGGAGTCAAAGTTTAGGTCTTTTAGGGAGCTGCTGCAGCTTTCAGTGTCAGCGATGAGGCTGGCCAGGCTTTTGCGAGCGCGGCTTGAGTGGGATGAGGTGGTGTGGACGCTGGCTGAGGAATGGGAGGAAGAGGGGGTTAGAGGGTGGTGCTGGATGTGGGGAGTGGCTGGGGTCGATGAGGAGCCGCATCTTGTGTCTGGATGGGAATATCTGGAATATCATATTAGAGCTTTTATTATTTTTTTAAGTAACAGCTGCGGGAACTCCCCATCCCACAGGAATATCAGGATATAAGCCTGTGTTATTCCAAATCTAGAAAAATAAAATATAAGTAGTATATCCGTTGTCTAGTCACCGTAACAGAAGCTTAGCAGCTTACCACGGGGCTAGATGGCGCTGTGTGTTCGTCACAGAATTTATTTTTTTTATTTAAGTCTCCAGCTACCTTTATTGCAAGTTTGATCGCAATCGGATCAGTAGTTTTTGCGTGATTGAGTAACAAATATACATACTGTCAAACTGTCAGCTTCATAATATTAGTAGGAAGTGAATAAACTTAGCAAAGTCTAATCACTCTATAGATTCCAGCTTTAGAGAGTGGCTTGTAGTATACTTACCTAGTCTGGTATTTCTTCAAGGTGAAAGGGCTTTTGATGAAACTCTTCAAATCGTAGTCTTCCTTTAGCCTCCGCGTTTGACTTCTCGTGCCGTCTGCATAGAAACAACAATGGTCTTTCAACTCACAGGTGTAGGTAGAGTATTATTTATGTAAATTTGTAATACGTATTATACATTACTAGCAGTGCCCCGCGGTTTCACCCGCGAAAGTGTCGATCCCGCAGGATTATCGGGGTCAAAAGTATTGTATGTTACTTACTATAAATTACTTAATCCAAATTTCATCCAAATCGGTTCAAACAATAAAATGTTAGGGGTGGACAACCCTTATCACTTAGGGGTATAAAAATGGATAGTAGCCTATTGTCAGACCTAATGAATATGCATTTAAAATTTAATAAAAATCGGTTGAGCTGTTTCGGAGGAGTATGAGAACAACACTGACACCCGAGAATTTTATAGTATATAAGATGTTGATGACAGCGAAAGAGGTTATCATTATAGAACTAACTAGCTGCGCCCCATGGTTTCATTCGCGTAATAAAGTAACGAAAGATTCAGGTCCAGATCTTCAACTATATACACCAAGATTCATCGCAATCGGTTCAGTAGTTTGGCTTATTCTCGTAAAAAATATCCAAAATAATTATTATTTCAATATCATTATAGTTCTTCTTCTTAGTTATTGGCTTCTGCTTGCCACAAGGCTGCAATTGTGCCAATAATGGTGAGTTCACGTTCGAGTTCGACGGATTATTGTACAGTAAAGAGGCCTCAAAATTAATTACAATGATTTGACGTTTGTCAAATAATAATTGTCATTTTTACACAAATATTTCTTTGGATAGTCAGTTTTCTGTACATTTTTGATCATTAACATCTTTTCCCTTTACACTGCTACCTACCACATTTTTTGCATTATTTGTAAAGTCAATTTGAATACAATGCGACCAAGCTATGATGATGCAAGCAGACTTTCTGAAATATTTATGTCCCATTGAATAAAAACAGTGTTTTTTTCGTAATAATTACACCGAATGCTACTAATATTATAAAGCTGAAAGTTTTGTGAGTATGTGAGTATGTGTGTTTGTTACTCAATCATGTAAAAACCGCTGAACCGATTGCGGTGAAACTTAGAATATAGTTAAGTAGCTGGATACCGGGAATAACACATAGGCTACTTTTTATCCCGATAATCCCGCGGGAACGGGACTTACGCGGGTGAAACCGCGGGGCGCAGTTAGTATTTCATAATAATATTTATTTCTATTACGACATTAATTATTATTTCATCCCATAAATGGATAATTTAGTATCGGTTATTATTATTTGCTTATTATAATCATTGTTTTCCTTCAACGTAAGTTATTATAATATTATTTTTTCGTATTAAAGTGCCTCACCTAGGGTAATAATAATTTTAACTTATGGGATTAAGTGTATATAAGTAAATAAATAAATATACAGGGTGGAAAAATACCCTTAAAATTGATGATGGTAAATTTTCCTAACCCTTCCTTTTTTTTTCAAAAATAAGTAAAGATTAGTAAATAAGTATTTACTAATTAATAAATAAGTATTTGAAGATTTTTTTTTATGTACGTTTTACAATAAAAGATTTTTTAAAGTCTTTCATTAATAGAATAATGTTGTTGTTTAAAAGAAATTATAAATGACTTTTGCTGTTTGTAACATAAAATACAAAAAAAACTTTTTCACATTTCACCAGTTAGAATCCCGGCACAAGCAGGTTATTTTTTTATATATTTAAATCCAGATTTAGGTAATTATTTTTGAAGAAAAAAAAGGAATATTTCCTTTGAGCAAAATTAATGAATATTATTAGTATTATAGTAGGAACTAATTTATGATAGAAAATTTATATTTATAAAATTCTACTTATTTAATAGATAAAAAGTCCACCCTGTATATTTATTTACTTAATTAATTACATTAATCCTATAAAGTAGGTAGATGACTATTTTCAGTATGATCGTAGGAACTAATTTACGATGTAAAATGATAGAAAATTAATATATATAAACTTCTACCTAGGTATTTAACATTTTTTAAACTAGTTCTTTTTATTCGTGTAGTGGTGTATGTGGCTCACATAGTGTTAGAGATGTCAGGTCGCCCCTAAGGCTTGACTGATGATGAAAAAACCGCTTTTCGAGCACAGAGAAGCTTGAGAAAGTGATTTTTTTATACCTACACAAAATCACCTATCAAAGTAATGACCACGCCAAGCGTTGCTTAACATAATTTCCTTTAGTAACCCATCGGTCGGGCTAAAACAGGTCACGCAATGGGTGCCAGAAGACGCACGTCGGAATCGTGGCAGACTCATATAAGGGATGATTTATATTAGACCGTCACGAGCGCCGGGTCCTAGCTTCGTTGTCCATTGCTCGGCCACCACTCGGTTGCAACAGACCGACCGACTGCTCGCCGAACAATGGACAACGAAGCTCGTCTAATATTAATCATTCCTTTTCAAATACATTGCGGTATCGTTACGTTTATATTTAAAAAATCACGTTTGTTTTATGGGTGCACCCCGTAAATATTTGTTTAATTTTGTTTCAGTATTTGTTGTTATAGCGACAACAGAAGTACACAATCTGTGAAAATTTCAACTATCTAGCTATATTACATGAGATTCAGCCTGGTGACAGACGGACAGAAAGCGAAATCTCAGTAACAGGGTCCCGTTTTTACACTTTGGGTACGGGACCCTAAAAACTTGAGGAACCCCCATGTCAATAGGTACCTACCAGCAAGCAAACTACATGAAGCTTCTACGTATCGTGCGAGAGTGAGTTACAAAACAAGTCAGGGGTCAAGTCTAGCTATTGTTTTCAGTTTTTTATTACCTAAAGATCAGACAGTATTGTGTAGTGATGGGCCTCGAGTGACTCTTTCCGGCTCGAGTCACTAGCTTCTGAAATACAAGTTTCACTCAAGTCAAACGAAAACCACTCTGAACTCAAGGAAGTTTTTGCAACTCAAGTCACTTGTTTCTTAAATATTGATTATGGCCTTTTCATCTTATTTTAGATGATTTATACAGTGCAAGCAACTTTTATTCCATGCTATTTAATAACGCTGTGGTGCCTGGGACATTGTCAGGTGGTGTAGGCTTGCCCAGCAATATTCAATAGAATGTGTCGAGTCGGGTTGCAAATCGAGTCAAGGTTTGTTTCACTCGAGTACGATCTGAACAAAACCGACTCGAGTCACTCAAGTACGATTTCAACAAAACAGAGTCACTCGAGAAAATTACCACTCAAGTCCCATCACTAGTATTGTGAATACTGAAACTAATTTCAAGGTTTTATGTAACTAGCTTTGGTCTGTGGTTCCATCCTCTTCTGTAGCAAGAGTGCTCTTCTGTAGCACCCATCACCCATGCTACTCTCAGCATGCTACAGATCAATAAGCGGATTGTTTGGACAACTGGACACCAGTGGCTAAAATCCTAGTGTAAAGTGATGAAGCCAGGATGAGTCTGCTTGGAGCAACAATCATCTTGCTGCAATGTGAGCGGATTATATCATAAATAGTCAAATAGGTACTATATTTCATTTAAAACATGTACAGAATATGTGGAAATGATAGTCACGTACAATGGGTCCACTGGAAGACCTAAGTGCGGAAAATGGGAGCCCAAGAAGACTGAAGACTGAATGTGTAAATGATACATGGTCAATTGGTCACCTTGATGCATCAACGGATTTATCGAATTTAGTGTGGTTTCAGAATGCACCCTCCCAATGAAAAGAAACCACAAGAAACCCATGAGGTGTTTTTTTAGGGTTTCATAGTCAGCAAGAAACCCTTATTTTATTAAGTTAATACAGGTCAGAAGATAACTCAACAATCTGCTTATCTGTTATCTTTTCACAGTGAAGTGGTTCATAAAAAATGAAGTGGTTCATAAAATAAGTACAGTTCCCCCAGGAATAGTGGGATAAAAGTAGCCTATGTTAATCCAGATTTCCAGTTATCTCCATCCTGGTTTCATCGCAATTGGTTCAGTACTTTTTCATAATTGAATCACCAAATTCTAAACTTTCACATCTATCCTACTAATATTATAAAGCTGAAAGTATGTGAGTATGTATTTTTATCCTTTTTTTATGTAGCAGAACTCTAGAATTCTAGCTCTAGTTCTAGCTAGAATTAGAATAGAATAGAATTCTAGCTCTATTCTAACTATAGTAATAATGTCTTTTTCCTTGCGAAAAAGTTATGTGCGTTAATAACATCGCTCATACGGTGAAGGAAAACATCGTGAGGAAACCCATGGCTTAGTTAGCTCCAGACGTATTGACCAGTTCTTTCTTCTGGGCATGGCTGACTAGGATGGGAGGTATAGGTGTAGGAGGTATAGGGGCTGGGCAAGCCTACTCCACCTAACAACGTCCCGGGCAAACAGCGCCATAAAAAAGCATGGATTAAAAAAAAAAATGTTGCGCTGTATAAATTATCTAAATTTAGATGAAAAAGCCAATTATTATTATTATTAATATTAGGGGTTAAAGTATGAAATTGCCGATTTGTACTGAAAATCTTAATTGTTTATTTTTTAAATTTTTAACAAATTTATTTAATCAAAATAGTTGCCATTATTATCTATACATTGCTGCCATCTAATGGGAAGGTTATTAATGCCTTTGCGATAGAACTCCGACGATCTAGACTGCACAAACTGTGTGAAAGCATTTTGTACTGCCTCCTGGGAAGAAAACTTCTTGTCACGTAGATAATTGTCCAAATCACGAAAAAAATGGTAGTCCGTTGGAGCAAGGTCTGGTGAATACGGAGGATGACGAATGGTTTCTAAATGCAGTTCCTGAAGGGTCAAAATGGTTTCTCGTGCTGTGTGAGGTCTCGCGTTGTCGTGGAGCAATAATGGTGAAGATCGATTCATGAGTCGGGGCTGTTTTACTGCTAGTTTTGTCAACATGGTTCGGAGTTCGGCACAATAGACATCTGCCGTAATTGCTTGACCAGATCGAAGAAAACTATAGTGAATAACACCATGCTGAGACCACCAAACAGTTACCATTACCTTTTTATTGGTAAGTTTTGCTTTAGGACACTGTTGTGGCATTTGACCTGGGGTCAGCCATTGCATTTTTCTTTTCCGGTTATCATAAAGAATCCACTTTTCATCACATGTTACAATTCGATCCAATATTCCTTCATTTCTGTACCGGTTCAACAAGGCAACACAAGTTTCAACACGCGTTTCTTTCTGCAGATCAGTCAAATCATGAGGCACCCATTTTTCGTATTTTTTTATTTTATTGATTTGACGCAAGTGAGTCAATAAAATGGGTAAGGTAACGTTAAACCATGCCGCTAATTCCTGGGTAGTTTGACTAGGATCGGCTTCCACTATCTCTCTTAATTCATCGTTATTCACCTGTGTGGGCGGTCTTCCTCGTGGCTCGTTCTTTAAGTCGAAATTTCCATCACGAAAGCGTTTAAACCAAAATCGCACGGTGCGTTCATTAGTAGACCCCTCTCCAAACGCAGCATTGATATTGCGGGCTGTTTCTGCCGCGTTAGTTCCGCGTTGGAACTCGTATTCAAAAATCACTCGAATTTTCGCAGTATCCATCTTTCTTGTCTAAATTGAATAACAAAAACAATTGAAAGTCGATATTCAAATGTTTCACATTTTTTAAAAAAAGAACATCACAGAAACCATTTGAAAAAAGTTTCATTCGAAACCTCAAACCATGAAGATTCTATGTCAATTCAAAGAACCTATTGCAATAAAACGGCAATTTCATACTTTAACCCCTATTACAACTTCTATGGATCACACAGAGTATTGTTTTTGAGTCTGAACCAAACTCCAAGGCTACATTGTGTAGGTAATTTTGCTATCTGATGTTCATGTTATATTCAGACTATTGTTATGTGTGTCAAATTATTTAATGATAATCTAGAATTGGTTGGATTATAAAACTTTAATCAAATCGTAACCTTGGTATATTTTAAGCCAAATGAAAATATATTGGCTTTTTTATGTATAGACTAGCTGCGCTCCGCGGTTTCACCCGCTAAGTCCCGTTCCCGCGGGGATATCGGGATAAAAAGTAGCTTATGTGTTAATCCAGATCCCCAGCTACCTATATTCCAAGTTTCATGGCAATCGGTTCAGTAGTTTTTACGTGAAAGAGTAACAACCTCACATACATACATACAAACTTTCGCGTTTATAATATTAGTAAGATTACATGATCTGATCATGAACTAAAAGTACTAATAATATTATTTAAGCACCTTTTCTCTTTCTTTATTTCTTGTCTACCCAAAGGTTGCATGGAAGAGATTGAGTTAAGTGATAAGGCTGCCCATTGCGCCACTTAATTTGAAGTTGTTATGTTTCTTTTTCCTTTTTATTGTAATTATTTAATTGTAGTGTGTTGCAATAAAGAATTAATCTATCAATCTATCTATTTTATGGACTTTTATTGATAAATTATTAGTAAATGACATCCCAGTTTGCCTGGTATGATTCAAATATAAAATAAACTCTTATATTGGTTTTATTATTTTTACACTTAAAATTCTAACAAATAAAAGTATAATGAGATAAAAACCGAAAAATGATTTTCATTTCACATTATGGTTTTTTAAGATAAGGTACAAAAGTTTTTTTTTAAATCTTAATTTTAACATCGAATTTCAATATGTAACAGCAATTATACTTGAGAGTACATCATTTTTATCTACACACACCATAATCCTTACTAATATTATAAATGCAAAAGTAACTCTATCTGTCTGTCCGTTTCGCTTTCACACCTAAACTGCAGAACCAATTTTGATGAACCATGGTATAGAGATAGATAGGTGTCAGAGAAGTACTTTTTATTCCGATATTCGGGGCTTACGCGGGCGAAATCGCGTGGCGTATCTAATCAAATCGTAGAAGTCAATGACATCAAATGTTTTGATTGAACTCTAAATAGAAAACAAACAAAACTAGGTCAACTGCCTGTTACAGATTTGTCAAACAATTTCATATTGCTTTGCTAAATAATTTGAAGCTTGAACCCCGATTTTAATGCTGAGAAATGCAGTATTTGCATTCTAGGTCAATCCTTAAGTCTTGAGAAATATTTAAAACACAACAATGCGAGAACAGGGCACGTTAAAAACAAGAGCTGTGTTTCACAGCTTAATATGCTGAGCTAGCATGCTTTGGTGTTGCAATTCCTGTGTGTTTTAAACCATATCCCACTAATTTTATAAACGCAAAAACTAAGATGTTTGTTTGTGTTTCAATCATGAGAAACCTACTAAACTGATTGCGAACATGTAGTAGTGTGGCTCACCTAGTATTAGAGTTTACAGATTGCCCTAAGGTCTTTAAGTTGACCTAATGACTGCTATCAATGATAATAAACGAGACGAACTGCTTAACATGCATTCCGAAGCACAGAGGAGCTCAAAATGGTATGCAGATAGCAGGCTAGGTTTTATCCTGATATTCTCACAGGGCTAGAACTTATACAGGTGACACCATGGGGTGCATACTTCAGGTGTTTGTAGTGACTGACAATAAACCCACAGCTCTAACAATCGAATGAACTGTGTTCAATTGCAGTACATCAATAGATATTATAGTGTAATCTTCATTAAGGTTTATTAAAAACTAGCTGCACCCTGCAATTTCACCTGTATAAGGTCAATCCCGCTGATAGGTACTTCATGAAATCAAGAATATGGGTAAAGCTGCAGAGAGCAACCAATGTGCACTTAATAACACAACACTGGTTTGAGATTCAAACCAGTTTTTTTTCATTCGCAGAATCATAGGGGTTTCATATACAAAACCTTGATTTACTTTTACCTTACATAAAACCTTGATGATACTGGTTTAGCATAATATTAAACAAAAACAAAAGACAAAAGGAATACTCATAAAATAAGGTCAGGCAAGTTATGACTTCCTGCATTTATAAAACAATGCAAAATCTATGAATTACTAGTTTTGTATCTAGTTTTGACTGAAAGATAATATAAAATTCATAATGAAGCTATTAGCACAGGTATTAGTGTATAATTTATCGGATAGCAGCTGAAAATAGGAAGGATGAAATAGGGTTAAGTGTAAACTTACGAAATCTGATTCTTTCTGGGGTCGTGGGAGTGCTGTGCTCATCAGAACTGGACTCCAAGGTAGCAATAATTCCCAAATCACAGTCCTCATTATCACTCTCACTATCCAGGACCGGCAGATGCCTGTGAGTCGTCAGGGACTCCTTCTGAGGCTCAGAATTCGCTAGAAATAACCCCTTTTTCCTCTCAGACATTTTAGGCGTATGGTTGTGTGGAAAACGGGCTGAACGCCGCGGTGTCGTTGCAGCCATCGTGGAAGCACTAATTTTGTCAATTTGGAGACGAAAACAATGAATTGAGGTGGTAAAATACAATGTTCGCTTTTTCGCGGCAAGCCGCTAGTCACTTTCGCGAGCTTTTTTCATAGCACAGTCAATAATCCACGGGCATTATGTATTACAAACGTAAAACACAGTTCACTTTACTGTTTTAGTTATAGAAACGTAGAAAATGGTAAAAAATATCGAAGATAACACAACGAAAAAGGAGAACTCCAACGTTGCACAGATGTCAGGATACCATTGTTGTTTGGCGCGTAAACTGTAAACACCTGTCATTTTTTTTACTGTTCGGCTGCTGTTCGGTGTTTTTAGCGGCAAATACAAACATAAACCCCTTTTGTATTAGAAAATCAATAATTTTAAACAACACTGTAATTTTCATAAAGACATTGTTTTTTAAAAGTAGCATAAAAAGAACGGAACAAAGGGCAGATAAAGTGAAAAATGATGATTGATGTGATAATATTAATGATAATATCATAATTTTATATAATCTTTTGCCAAGAGTAATGTATCCAATCGGACAGATAAGGCTGTATAGATAAAAAGCAAATTTGCTCGCACCGCGTAACAATGGGTTTAAAAAACTGTTAGACATTGCCAGTCAAAAATAATGATTTGCAAATAAAAACTAAAAATCAAGACTTGTCCGAATCTTAACTATAATCTGTGATTTAAAATTATAATCTAATGCGTTTTTAGATTTCAATCAATTAAAATCAATATGATATTGTGTACGATGAATTCCAAGTTCGTTGCAGTTAGTTATAGTTACTGTTGATGATAGTCTGCAACATTGAACAATAGTTGGTGTTGATTGCTAATAGGATACTGGCAACAACGGAAAAGCTCTATCGCGAATTTCGCGGTATTTTCAAACGGTTTTTGATGATATAAGAGTGCCGATACACTGTACCTAATAAAAGCTTCATACAGCATCTATACTTTTACTTATTTGTAGAAATATGTAGTCAAGACCTACCCCTAATCTACGTAAATTTGTAATAACCTAATAATGTTGCCCATAATGCGTTCTAAGTGCACTAAATTTGATTAAATGTATAAGCTTGGTCATGCCTACAGTTTATTATGTGACTTTATGGGTAAAACGAAGGGAGCGCGACCGGTTAGGTCATGCATCGTCGAAAATATAATTGTTCTAACTGGTTTCATAGAATAAGTTGGTCTAATTAACCAAGTAAATCAAATTTTTTTTACTTTAACCACAGCTTACCAAATAATTAATACTTCTCGAGTCGCTTTTCTCTATTTACTAAGTTTTGACTAATTAGGTACATATGTACCTATACTTAGTTTGTTTTAACTTGTAAAATGATACACCTACAAAGACAAAACAAACCATAGTGTAATAGTACCTACCTAGGTACTTCGATTAATAAATTTTAGTTGTATTATCTACCTACACTAATATTATAAAGCTGAAGAGTTTGTTTGTTTGAAAAAAAAAAAACTTTTTTTTAATTCGGACCAGTAGTTCTCACCGGTTAAACGGGAAGTCCCGTTTGTCCCCTTGTTGGGAGTAGAATTTATCAAAATCCTTTCTTAACGGATGCCTACGTTATAATATCTACCAGCCTGCCAAATTTCAGTCCGATCCGTCCAGTGGTTTGGGCTGTGTGCGTTGATAGATCACTATGTCAGTCACCTTTAAGTCATATATTTATCGAGGAAGGTACGACCAATGGGAGCGGAGCATCCAAAAAAAATGTTGCATGTGATGATGATGATGATGAATAATGGTAAAATAAGATAATTGGTTCCAAAATGTGAAAATGTCTGCTAAGATGACAGATACTCATACAGACGGACAATGGAGTGATAGTACTGTAGTCTATTGTCCCTTTGGTTAAGGAACCCTAAAACATGTAGGTACTTAAGCTTTTTAATTTCAGACTATAATCTGACGTTTTAATTCCTTGTATTTGACATTTTTTTCTATAGAATGAAATGTCAAATCGAAGCTTTCAATCAAAAATGTAGTATTTAAATGCGTAAATATTCCTTCTGTGTTTGATGCATTAATTAAAGTTTGTGGTAAACGCGAGTATTGGGTTTTGGTTTTATCAACCACTTTTTTATTAATACACGTACCTACCTACGTACTTTTTATGTTAGTTGTTACATTACTAGTTCTTACTACCTAATATTATAAACGCGAAAGTTTGTATGGATGCATGTAGGTATGTATGTGACTTTAATATTCTTTCACGCAAAAACAACTAAACCGATTGCGATAAAACTTGAAATATAGGTAGCTGGATACCGTCAAAATAACTGACGATATCCGCAGAGGCATGGATGATCGGAAGTTGACTATTCTAGCTCTGGTGGACTTTAGTAGCGCTTTTAACAACGTTGACTTCGATATCCTGCTTGGTGTTCTTTGCTCCCTTAACATATCTCCAACAGTAGTTGAATGGTTTCTTAGTTACCTGTGTGGTCGCCGGCAGCGTATACGTGTTGATGACACTTACTCATCCTGGTGCGACGTTATTGCCGGTGTACCCCAGGGTGGCGTGCTTTCTCCCCTTCTTTTTTCTGTGTTTATTAACTCCATCTCTTCTAATCTTTCTTCTTCCTACCATCTCTATGCAGACGATCTCCAAATTTATACACAGTCTTCGTGGGATCATTTGAACGAGGGAATTGCTGTGATCAATGACGACTTAGTTAAAATCAGTCAGTGGAGTAAATGCTTTGGCATTTCAGTTAATCCGTCTAAGACGCAGGTGATTGTGCTGGGTAGTGCAAGGTTATTGACGAGGATCTCGTGGGACGTTGTGAGTCCGGTGGTATTCGACGGTAATCTGATTCCCTTCTCAAAAACCGTTAAAAACCTTGGCGTCATCATTGATTCGGAATTGAGTTGGTGGCCGCAGATAACCGAGGTCAGCCGTAGGATATTTGCGTCTGCGGGCTCACTTCGTAGGCTCCGGAACTTTCTGCCGACTGCCACCAAAGTTAGCCTTGCTCAGTCTCTTATGCTTCCCATTCTGGACTATGCTGATATCTCTTACCTCGATTTAACTGAAGAGCAACTCGACAAACTTGAGCGACTCCAAAACGTTTGTGTACGATTCATATTTGGTCTTCGCAAATATGATCACATTTCTGAATTTCGCCTCAAACTCAAGTGGTTGCCTATCCGCCTTCGCCGGAATGTACATATCCTATGCTTCCTCTATAAAATCCTGTTCGCTCCCTCCTCTCCTCATTATCTTAGAGAACGCTTCACGTTCCTAAGTGACGCTACCTCTCGACATCTCCGTTCAACTGAGACCCTCCTCCTCCAAGTCCCTAGCTCCGACTCTAGTTTCTACAATAAATCCTTTTCTTTTCAATCTGTCATTCTCTGGAATTCCTTACCCCAATATATTCGTTCCGCTAAGTCCTTGCCCATTTTCAAGACTATGTTGACTGATCACTACATGAATACTGCTTGATCAAATATTGTACCTGCCTACTTTATTAATTTATTCATTTTCTTTATATAATTTTTTTTATTTGTATGTATCTTGTTTAGTTTTATTTGTTGTATCTTATTTAGTAAATCGAATACTGTTGTAAATATAACGTATCTAGTAAATTCGTTAGAGATGGCCATAGTTTTTTTAAAGGTTAATAAAACAAAAAATATTAAGTTTTTTATAAAACTTGTATTTGTGTTATATGCACTAATAATCAGTCTTCTTAGAATCAACATCAAATAGACTGTTTTGAAAGAAAAAAACACTAAGAAAATGAATTTAAAAAAAAACATGAGTGGCCATCTCACCCGGCACATCAGGGTAAGTTGGCCGCATTAGTACGGGTCAGATGACCAGTGCTATTTCTTGCTAGATTTCCCTATCCCTTTCCCTTTTCCTGTAATTTCTTCTTGCTTTAATTCCTTATTTTCCTTCTGGTCACATTTGGTGCACATGTCGTCAAATTCTGTACAATTTCATGTACCTCTCAAACTCATTTTCTCTTAAGCGTTTTTCGAGGTATGCCATAGACGATAGATGCTTTGTACACAGACATTTCTCCATTATTTTAGACAATTTAGGCTTTTTTTAACGATTCTTCAATCCAGTTGCCGCGTGTTGGAATGGCTTTTCTTTGGTATTTATTTGACATCAATCTATACTTATAATAAATCTGTAGAGAGGTCAATTCTGTACATGGAATATATTTTCAAAATAACTATCGGGGGGTGTTTAGTTATCGATACTGATGTCAAAAATGCAATCAGTAATTTTTTTTTCTGTCTGTCTGTCTGTCTGTCTGTCTGTCTGTATATTCGTTATAGAAACAAAAACTACTGAACGGATTTTAACAAAACTTGGTACAATCATACTTTATACTCCTGGGCAGGTTATAGAATACTTTTCATCATGCTACGATAGATAGGAACGGAGCAGTAAAGAGAAAAGTTTCAAAAACGGGAAAATTTACTCCATTTTTTAAGCTTCCGTCGCGCGTGTGCAGCCTGAATGGTTTAAATTACACAGAAATCATGTATGACGGATTTGTTCCGCTAAACATGCCATAAAATAATAAATACTTATGTAAATAAAAAAATTAAAAATTAAAAAACCGACTTCAAAAAGAAACAAAAAATAATTTAAAAACAAACAAAAAAAAAGAAGAATTGATAAAAATGACCAAAATAACCTCTACATAGGTACAGTGCCACCGACTAATTAATCTGTTTTATCATCTGAAGTCGGGCAGCCAAACTAAGTACAATATGGAACCAATCAATAAAACTGCCCGACTTCAGATGATAAAACAGATTAATTAGTCGGTGGCACTGTACCTATGTAGAGGTTATTTTGGTCATTTTTATCAATTCTTTTTTTTTTTTGGTTGTTTTTAAATTATTTTTTGTTTCTTTTTGAAGTCGGTTTTTTAATTTTTAAATTATTTTTTTATTTTACCCTTTTTAGTATACCTACCTACCTAAAAATCAACAATATTGTTACTGTAATTTTAATTATTGAGGAGTTTGCTGATGAGAAGGTGGTTTCAGGTGCCCCATCAATCTGTACTTAGTTCTTTAGGGGTCAATTCTTTTTGGTAAAAGTTCAAAAATGAGTAATTTATTGAATTCCGAAGATACTCATCAGATTCTTAACAAACTTTCATGGGACCACCTCGCAGCTTCCACCTTTCCATTAAAAAAGAATCATCTCAATCGGTCAAGCCATCTTTGAGTAATCGATAAACAACTGGATTGATTAATGCGTTTTGAGGAGCATTTCCGTTCATCACTCCGAAGACCCTCATCAGATCCACATCAAATTTTTATGGGACCATCTTGGAGCTTCCACCTATCCATTAAAAAAAGAATCATCTTAATCGGTCAAGCCGTCTTCGAGTAATCGGTGAACATACAAAAAAAAAAAATTATACATACAGACGAATTGATAACCTCCTCCTTTTTTTTGAAGTCGGTTAAAAATATCCTGCGACAGCATGTCTATCTTTTATGGTTGACTCACAATCAATCAATTAATCAATCTATATCTTCTATACTTATAATAAAATCGTAACTTAGCGGTGTCTATTTTTAAAAGATATTTTGAAAAAACTATTTATAGGGGTATGTACTAACGTAACAGACCATTTCCGTGTTTAACTTTTTGTCTGTTTGTCTGTGCGTTTGTGCGCGCTAATTTCTTAAAAGACCGATTTGAATGAAATTAAGTATGCAGATAGCTTAAGATTTCGATTGACATATAGGCTACTTTTTTCCGGATATCAAGTCTGGATATCCGGATAAAAAATAGAAATTGCGTAATTTTGTTATTTTTTAACCATCGTCATCTATCGTCATTGATCATCATCCATCGTCATCGATCGTCATCCATCGTCATGAACAAATTTTGCCTTACTTCACCTACCTACCGCAATGCAAAAATCCACACTTAAACGGACGACCAGGGAAGTACTGATGATGCCAGGCGCGGTAGCGCCTGGCTCCATCAGTACTTCAATGGGCGACCGTTTAAGTGTGGATTTTTGCATTGCGATAGGTTGGTGTAAGAACAACGCGGGATCGCAACTTGCGCGGGTGAAACCGCGGGCGCAGCTAGTAACAAATAAAATCAAACATTTTTAATGTGTTAAATAATATAAACAAATGCGGCTATCTTAACCACACTTGATATGGCCATCTCTCCTTTTTGTACTGGTGAGAAGGCCATAGTTAATATTGGCAGTAAACAAAAGGGAAGCGGTCGCCATTTTGAGTTTAGAATGTCCTTTGATAAATGAATGATACAAGAAACACAACAAAAACACAAGTAATCAAAATAGATATGGTGTTATAAGATGATACATGAACACACTATAAAACTTTAGCAATACTTCGTAAAATCAAATCGAATTTACTTACTTTTGAATAAATATTCGCAGAGAATTTTGACTACATGTTAATCCCGACAATTGATTGAAGTGAATTAACTGCCGCACAGCTTCGTCAAGCAAACGTGTTGAGAAATATTTCGATTGGCCATCTCTCCCGTATGGCCATCTCTAACGAATTTACCCTATATTATATTCACTTATAAATTTTATTCTTATATGTATTTATATTTGTTATTTTAGTGTATATTATTAATCTATTTAAGTAACTATTTCACCTATTTAAGCTATGTTAATATTCTGTATCTGTCTGCCTACCACACAAACTTTATTAACCTTCTCCATCCAAAGGTTGCCTGGAAGAAATCGCTTTTAGCGATAAGGTCGCCCATTTGTACAACTTATACTTTTAAGCTTTCTGTGTATTTCTCTTACTTTAAATGTAAACTGATTGTATTGTTGTTGGTTGTGCAAATAAAGTATTAATCTATCTATCTATCTATCTACCGGGAATAATACATAGGCTACATTTTATCTTGATATTTCCGCGGGAACGGGACTTACGCGTGTGAAACCACGAGGCTCAGCTAGTTAATTGTAATGCTGCAAAAACAGCTGTTTACACTTTTAAGCCATCCGAGGTCACAAGCTGGTATAACTAGATATACTTAACTACCAAATAATAATATTATTATCAGATATTTTACTTACTTAAAAAAGGTTTACGTATAGGTAACCTTTTTTAAGTAAGTAGACTAAACTAGCAGCGTCCCGCAGTTTCACACGCGTAAGTCCCGATCTCATGGGAATGTCAGTAAATACCTACCAAAAGTTATTCCTGGATGATGTAATGGATGATTCGATGATTCCTGCATCATATTACCAACCAACGGAGCTTCACGTAAGTCCCTTTTCAATTCATTCCCCAGCGATCCTTTTAATAACAACCTACAACTTATTTTTCATCACATCTATTCGAAAAGAGCTATTAATCCAATCCCTGTAAACTAGGCTGGAACTAGCCCTTTGCTGGCGCTCACGCTAACTCGCCGGCAAAACGTTTTGCCTCCCTCTTAGCAGGGATTTTACTGATCGGCCGGGGGGATTTGAATTTGGAACGTGTATATTTGTAAAAAGTTTCAATCACCAAAGAGTTCCAATAGAAATAGAAGAGGAATACTCTAGGAATAGAACAGGAGAAGAATAGGAGTAGACTAATAGTAGAGTACGAGACTCGGAATAGACAAGGAATAGTCTTGGAATAGACTAGTAATAGTCTATGAAACATTTGGGTTAACAAGTTAAATGTACTCATTTTCTCATAGAGGGCGATGAAAAGTAGAATGTCTACCTCAGGAGCAAATACTATTTTTAGCTCGAGTGAGGTACTTTGAATCCCTCGATTCGCTCAGGATTCTACTCTAGGATCCTTCGCTTCACTCTGGATTCAAAAAACACTCTTGCCGTAAAAGTAGTCTTTTCTCCCTTGGTATACAATCTACTATTCAGTCCACTTAGCTCATTACAACAACAGAATCGGTTTAGTAGTTTTTGCGTGAAAGGGTAACAAAGTCACATACGTACCTACTACAAACGATGGAACGAAACAAAGATAAGTGAGAACTTCTCTTCTTCAGCAGCATGTATTTGCCCTCTCCAATCCTCAATAATGATCCGTAGGTAAGCAGTTAAAAAATAGGTCACCAAGGAATAAAAGTTACCTACCTACACCATTGATTGATGCTAAGCTGTAACACGATCCGATGGGCGTCCATCTTTGTTTCTACAATTGACGCGCCAATCGGAGTCGAGCGCGAGAAACGGGCGGGCGTGCAGGAAATTTAACTTCCTTGGTCAACTGCCAATATTTTCCTCATACCTAAACCTAGTACTTCCTACTGATTTAAACTTTAATGGATGGAGACAACGAAGTCTTAAACCACGGTTTGTAATCAGGTTTTAAACTTATTTCTGTAAGCTTCTGGTAGCTTCTGGTAGACAAACTTATAGGTAGGTTAGGTTATTTAATAAATGTGGTACTTACCTACTAAAGTGTTACCAAGGATTAGCTTATATCTGACCTAGGACGCAGGACGATGTTATTGTATGCGGGAAGAATGATTTTTGTAAAGTAGCAAGCACAGTGGACAATCTGCTATAACATTAAAAATTAATAATGCTTTTTACCTACTCTATTGCATTGGGGGATCCTGTAAAATAGCTGTAGTTGTTTATGAAATAAATAAATAAATAATTTAGCCCAGGACCTGACTGCTTGGATGGATGTTGTATTTACCTTGTATAATATACATTGCAGGATTGCAGAGACCTTTGCCTAGCAGTATTGGCTAAAGAAAACAACTTAAGGTCTTTCGGCGCGTTTTGTCGTAGTGTCGAGGCGTCTGTCATGTTACCATGGTTAGCGGGTTTTTGTCCCATCCAGCGGATAAGCCTTGACATCCAGGGTTTAGGGAACGTTCACCGGCATCAGGGCTCCATGGCTCAGATATTTTCCAACTAGTTTTACCCGGCTGCAATGAAAGGGTTATGTTTTTCGCGTCTATCTTGTATGAAATGTTTGTAATATTCTTCCTCAGCTTGTATCTTCCAAACCACGCAATGGATTTCTTTAATTAAGGTATCGTTACATTCGTCACATTTTTCCAATGATTCTTAGATAGACATGACATAAAAATATAAACAAAATGGCGACCACCAGGCGGCATATTGTTTAAAAGAAAAAAAATGTAAGTTGACCGATGATTTGTAACAATGCTGTTAATAAATAAAACCGGAAATATTGTGTTTTATTCTAGTATACATAACTAGGTAAATACAACCTAAAACAAATTAAATTTTACCTAATTTTAGATTTAATTTGCGTTTACCTACTAATTTTTTTGGTACAGTATGTAGGTAATGACAGACTAGGTAAATACAACCTAAAACAAATTAAATTTTACCTAATTTTAGATTTAATTTGCGTTTACCTTACTAATTTTTTTGGTACAGTATGTAGGTAATGACTATGTAGGTTGTACCTAATACCCCACCAAGCTGTGCTTTAGCTTCAACTATTAACTTCTAAGATCATATATTTTTCAGTAACCGTATAATAATGAGAAAATTTCGTGTATTCGGCAATAATATCCCATTGTGATGAAGGACCTTGAAAACTGCTACTGAATTTATAATGTAGCGCTATTTTGAAATATTAAGATTTTATTTAAAAAAGTTTTGGTTTATCTACACTTAGGAGTTTTTGGAAATAAATATGATTTCCATAACTCTGCTGTAGGAGTCTGTAACTGACGGTAATTCGTTTCTTACGCATTCCTTCGTCACTTGCATCAATAAATACAATGCAATGTAAGGGAAGGCAATCAGTTGCAGCTGGAGTCTGGAACCTGCCCAGAAAGCCAGAAGGACCCGTCAGTGGACCCAGAAGTCCACTTCCTGTGCACGTATTCTATGCCGCGCTCCCGCGGGAATATCGGGGTAAAATGTAGCCTATGTGTTATTCCCGATATCCAACTAATTATATTCCAAATTTCATCGCAATCGGTTCAGTAGTTTTTGCGTGATTGAGTAACAAACATCCAAACACACACACTTTTACATTTATAATATTAGTAGGATAATCTCAGCGTCGCTAGATTTTTCTCGAAAACTCCAATCAAACTTGACCTCCACCACTCTTATTTATAAACGTGGTCTAAGATTGGATTAGCTAGTTAGACCATGTTTTGTTTATAGTCAGAACAAAACATGGTCTAACTATCTGCAGCTAATTTAAACACATTAAAAAAAACCCTTTTAATTTGATATACAATAGGGACTTTAAAATAATAAATATCGGGATAAAAAGTAGCTTATGTGTTATTCCAGGTCTCCAGCTACCCTACATTCAAAGTTTCATAGCAATTTGTTAGGTACCTAGTTTTTGCGTGAAAGGAAAGAGTAACAAAGTCACATACATACAATGAGTCTATTAAAGTTATAGAGACGCCATTGCAGAACAAATCATTATTGAAAGGCGGCCCAAAGTATGCTATACAACCTCATTATTTATATTCATTCACATAATTTAAAGAAGAAATAGACGAAACTATTGTTATCTCTTTCTAAAAACATAAGACTCAATGCTACTTGCATGACGTAATATTATTATGACATCTCATAGTGGTTAGAAGAGAATGATAAAACGTCAAAGTCAAAAACTTCGTTGAGTTTTTGGAAAAAAAACTTTTTGAATAAATAAACTAAAATAAATAAATACAGCTTTACTTACGTATAAAATGACATATTTTTGCCAGTTTTTAGAGTATAATTCGTGCATCGCCTAAATGCGCACGAAGGCATTGTTGTCTGTGAATAATGTTGTGAAAGTGAACTAAATGTACTGTGTGATAGATAACAAGCGGGTGATCGTGACGTGAGCTGGGATGGAACTAAGACTTCTCTGGCTAGCTAGCTTGCATTTGTGTTGCCAAGAAATTTGCCCTATTACGTATCTAGAAGTTTTTACATATCTCTGCATACATACATACAAACTGTCGCGTTTATAATATTAGTAAGATAAGATGTAGCTAAGTACCTTAGTTTTAAACTCTTTCCCAGTTTGATTGATCCCAACCGTCCTTGAGAAAAAAAGGGGTCCTATTAACAGACCAAGTGACAACCCTCAACGACGGACGAAAAAACTGACCCTTCATTTTTTTCACACAGACAACCCTAATAAAACTTGAGACAGGTGTAACGAAATGTTCACTGTTCATCGGTAGTTCTTTCACACAATACATCTTTATTTCTGTGTAAAAAGAGCAATGTATTACATATCAACATTGTCTACAAATTATCCACGAATCGACCTTGCGGTCTTCTATTTCGTTGAATGAACTCAAACATAGGATAGAAAGAGAAGTCCGCGTCAGGAAGGTAAGTTATGTAGGTAGGTATAACAAGCCCAAAGAAATGGCGACATTAACTAAACATTTGATATCTATTTATACTTTCCCTATATTACGTAGGTACTTACAATGTCTTCAAATTACAAACGCAATGTATTAATTTCCTTAGAACAATTAAAATTATTCGCAACAAATCGTCCATTTCGCATATTTTCAACAAAAATATGAAACGTCATCGCCGAGCCATCGTGCGCTCGACTTTCTAACATTTTCGTAATTCATCGCTGTTTAGCAAGCTAATATTTCGAACATGTAAGGAACATAAACGTCAATTTATTGCGATGGCAACGGTGCGTGAATTTCGAAATGATGTGGTAGGAGCAGCTATCTCATCATCATTGATAATGTTGGTGAAGTTTGGCAACGCCGCGTCTCTCACCTGGCGCTACCTGCGCACTGACAACAGGGGGGCAACAAGCGAGCGGCAGTCGTTCCAACGATAGACAGACACGCTCGTGTCTCTGTCCAAAACGCATTATTTAATACATTAAATAACATTCTTATTTTGTTTAGAACATTAACTTCGAAACCTTTATAGTCACAAACTTACCTGTGTATCGAGTAAACGTGCGAAGTGAAAAATAACAGTGTACAAATAAATAAAAGACAATAAAACTCATTCAAATTTGGAATAAAACAGTTCGTTCACCGTTTAAAAAGCTGGTTCTTTTCTTCTTTTTGGGAATGGACAGTTGGATTTATACGTGTTCAGCCCATAATGTTAGTTAATTCTAGATTTTCACCTACAGCGGAAACGGCTTACGTAGACGTATAGCGGTAAAACAGCGTCCGCGCAGCACGCGAGTTGGGTAACCGTCAGGTTTCTAAAAAGTGGTCGAAAGCACATCGAGAGATTAAACTGGGACGTGAATTTTTGGACACACTTAACTTTACAAGTACTCTCACCTCAAACATTGTTATTCTTTTAAAAATACAGTTAGAAAGTGACAATCGGACTGTGCCTGTGTAGTGACTGAGTGACGGATGATCCAGGGTCGTAATAAGTGAAGGTGCGGGGGTATTTCTGGGCGGTCGTGTAGTGCATGGAGCGATGATCAGCGGTGGTTGGGTGTGCGCCCTGCACGTGCGCACCACGGGCCTCGGCGGTGCTGCGCTCGGCTCTGATGAGGAGGAGATCGTCTATCTTGCATTCGCCATCGTCGATGTTATCACCAATCAGGTAAATGCGTTTGATATTTAAAATCTAAAATAATGTAATAGCGATTGCTGATCAATGATGATGATGACAAACGATCCTAAATTAAAGTAATTAACTAAGTAGTACTACACAGTTGTATTAGACAGAAGACGCACCAAATATTTAGTAAGCACTATTATAGTGCTAAATGAATGTTTAGTTACACACTAGACTTATACATTGCCAATTATTATAATCAGTTACAAGTTAACAGTAATCAATAACTCAGTTTCATAGACACTATGCAGTATGTACCTACCTACCTACATTGTTGCTTTGCAATCACTGGTGATTACCGCTTTACGTCAAAACAGCAATATACTACATAGTATCCACGAAACTATTTCGTCAGTCCACTAGATAGATGATACGACTGCAGATACAGATGATACGATTGTAGATGTCTCAGGTGAATTTTGTACAAATTTCATCTGATTATCTTAAACAATCTAATCTGTTTCATACAGATAGAAAGATAGTAACTTTATTTGTACAACATAAGACAACACAACAAAACACAAGTAAAAAAAAACAATGCCGGCATTATTGCTGAAAGCGATTTCTTACAGGCGACAGGTGTATGTAATTTATGAAGGCAACGATAAGGAACGACATTTTAATCCTAGAACTCAAAAACAAAATTGTTTTGAAACTCTTTAGCAACTCATTAGTTTTGTTACATAAAATATCAGTGTTGATAGGTACCTACCTAAAATAAAAACAAATCACGACTAACTAGTAAATAACCTGCTTAGTAGATAGCGTTTATACGTTTAAACTATGGAAAATCACGATTTAGAAGATTAGAAGGTGCACATGTAGTATACCACTCTATTAGTGCGTTTTTTTAAATATCAGACCAAAGTTTTTTTCTAATATTTTCGCGATTTTGCATCAAGGTTGACTGAGATGAGGAGGACTGAGGTATTTAGTCCTCCTCATCTCAGTCAACCTTGATATTATAATGCTGACTGTAAAGTTAGTGAAAAGTTGGTATTACTTGGTATGGCATTGGAAAAAATACCGTTAATAATTAAAACGCGAGTTAAATACGGTAAATATTGTGTTTTATTTCAAAATATAATCTGATTTGTGGTCCTTGTATTTGACATTTTTTCTTCAGTAAGAAGTGTGTATGCTCTGGGTAATCTTAGAAAACACTAAACCGATTTTGATGAAATTTAAAATGAAGATAAGTTGCATATTTGGAAGTAACATAGCCAACGTTTAACCTGCAGGGCTATTTTTGTCGAAAATTTGTGGATTAATAACAATTTTTGGACGGATGCGCCATCTGTCCAAAAATAATTAACAAATTTTCGAGAATTTTCGAAATTCTTGAGAATGTCAGAAATATACAGTTTTTCTTTCTGGATGCCAGTTTTTTAACCGACTTCAAAAAAAAGGAGGAGGTTATCAATTCGTCTGTATGTATAATATATATATTTTTTTTTTGTATGTTTACCGATTACTCGAAGACGGATTGACGGATTAAGATGATTCTTTTTTTGATGGATAGGTAGGAGCTCCAAGATGGTCCCATAAAAATTTGATGTGGATCTGATGAGGGTCTTCGGAGTGATGAACGGAAATGCTCCTCAAAACGCATAAATCAATCCAGTTGTTTATCGATTACTCGAAGATGGCTTGACCGATTGAGATGATTATTTTTTTAATGGAAAGGTGGAAGCTCCGAGATGGTCTCATAAAAATTTGATGAGGATCTGATGAGGATCTTCGAAGTGAGGACCGGGAATGCTCCTCAAAACGCTGTATTCACTTCAATTGTTCATCGATTATACGAAGATGGCTTAACCGATTGATATAGTTCTTTTTTTAATGGAAAGGTGGAAGCTACGAGGTGGTCCCATGAAAGTTTGGTAGGGATCTGATGAGTATCTTCGGAATGATGGACAGGATAGCATCCCAGAATTCAATAAATTACTCATTTTTGGACTTCTACCAAAAAGAATAGACCCCTAAAGAACTAAGTACAGATTGATGGGGCACCTGAAACCACCTTCTCATCAGCAAACTCCTCAATAATGAAAATTACGGTAACAATATTGTTGATTGTTAGGTAGATAAGTATACTAAAAAGGGTAAAATAAAAAAATAATTTAACAATTAAAAAACCGACTTCAAAAAGCAACAAACAATAATTTAAAAAACAACCAAAAAAAAAAAGAATTGATAAAAATGACCAAAATAACCTCTACATAGGTACAGAGCCACCGACTTATTAATTTGTTTTTCATCTGAAGTCGGGCAGTTTTACTGGTTGGTTCCATATTGTACTTAGTTTGGCTGCCCGACTTCAGATGATAAAACAGATTAATTAGTCGGTGGCTCTGTACCTATGTAGAGGTTATTTTGGTCATTTTTATCAATTCTTTTTTTTTTGGTTGTTTTTTAAATTATTGTTTGTTGCTTTTTGAAGTCGGTTTTTTAATTGTTAAATTATTTTTTTATTTTTAATTCAGAATTAAAGTAGAGGCCCTGATACTTTTATTTAATGGCACATGCGCGGTTGAAACTGTGTGGTGCATTTTATTATGTTTCCAATTTAAATAAAACTAGTATTTGAAATTTCGTTGCATTTCGATACGGTAAACAACTAATTAACCCGTCCCGTCTAAGTTGGTAGCTAGCTACAAATAATTTTTAACAACAAAAAACGTGATGTTACTAAGACAAAAAGACCGTAAATAATCGTCTGTATTTCCATTTGCAGATTAATTACACATTGATTTGATATATTATTGCAGCGCATTTGTGTTTTAAATTGTATTTTAAGTTTTTGCTTTGATTATTTTAATTAATATTTTGTCAATAAGTAACTCTAAACAGGGTTAGACTCACCTTTGTATATGTATCTAATTATGACTGTTATATTGTGAATGTTTTCTTGTGTACAAAATAAATAAATTAATAAATAAGTAGGTAGGTATATGGTTTGTATCCATCACTGTGAGTTACCAATTAACTCAAACCCTAAAAGGGTCTTGGGGAACTGGGTGAAATAGTATCAACATGAGAGGACCGATCAGGGAACTGATCACCCACCCGTCTGGTACTTGCGCTGGTGTCCGTGGTTTGTAGAAAAATATAAGAATCTTCTCATCTTAGACCAGTCATCGTCGCTTTCAGGTGAGATAGTGGTCAAACGCTTTCCTGTCAATTGTAAAAAACGTCATTTGTCAATATTATTTATTTAATTGTCTATCTTTATCAAAATTAAACTCGTCTTCCGGTTTTAATCGCGTTGGTTTTATTGTTGCAATGCTATTTCTCCGTTTCAGAGCCTTTGCAGACTCCTTTCTCAGGGTGAACTAAATGAAAGAGAATGATTAAATGAGTTTCATTTCAATTTAACGTCGAAAACAGAAAAAAACGAAATCTTCATCAACTTCAAAATAGTGTTATTATTATGAAGTAACGGGGTATTTAATTTACCATGATTGATTTTGTTTTAACACGGAGCTCGATATTTCGTCAGGAATTTTCGTTGTCGTGAACAAGCCAGTTGAAATAAGTGGCAAAATATCGAGCTCCGTGTAAAAACAAAATTGAACATGGGAAGTTGGTACCCCGTTATAAAATAGTGGCCAGCTTGCTATTAGATATATTTGAACTTTATACATACACAGCTCGAGAAGGATATGTTGATTGAAAACTTTATAAATAATAATTATGACGAAATCAACACAAGTTTTGAGTATTTAACTGCCAGAAGAGTTACTTGACCTCAATATTTAATCTATTCGTTTAGAAACTCGTAAAGTTAATCTACATAAACATATGAGCAGCAATGTAGATAGATAATCAGATGTTTTTGGTTTACTTTCATATTAAATGTTACGTTTGGCGAGCAGAAAACTTGATAATAAAAAGATAATAATATAAGGAAATACTCTTGGAAACGACTTCCTCGCAAACTATAACACTCAGCCATGCTTAGCGACTGCGAAAACATAAAAATATCGAAATTTAAAAATAGAAAAATAAATACTTCAAAACCATGAACAAATAGAATGAATTGATAAAATCCTCTCTATATGAAGTTAAAAAGCTTTGTTACAAAGGAAATTTGTGGGATACCTACTTTATATCGGAATCCAACAAGAAGAACCGGGTAATCAACGACAAGTGAAGGGAAAACTTAGCCAGCCTATGGAAACTTCTGAGTTTTCCACTGGGTTAAGGCTAATTAGGGTGAAACCCCGGGGCGCAGCCAGAGAAAATAAATAAAATATTGATTGCCGAAAAACAATAGTTGAATTTGCAAACAAAAATTAAGGAAAGCTGAAATACTGTTATTTTCTTTAGTTAAAATGCCAAAAAATAAATAAAACCGAACTTAACAGATGAAGTTAAATGAAAAATCAAATAAAGACAACGCTATATTTCAAGAATCCATTATATTTGACACCACTATAACTAGTTTCGTCCTTTAAAAATCGTTATTAAATTCTAATTTATTTTTAAGTTAACTATTAACTAACGATGTGGTCGGTTTCTATGCTAATTAACAAAGACGGAAGGTGGCCCTTATTAGATAACGTTCTAAAACCTATTGGAATTTCGATACGAATTGATTCTTAGTTTTTATTTTAACTAAAGCACTCTAAGTATTAGGAATTCCAATCGAAATTTATCCGTTTAATTTGGTTTCTATATAGTATACATACTGAAATACAAAAGTATATTATAAAAACCCAATATTTTAAAATAATAAGGACTTTCTCCTGTTCCTTAGCGAAAAAAAACGGTTTAGTCTAAGAATTACAACATAGCAATTACAAAGTCCTCTAGTCATTGACCAATTCTTAGAACGTTCCTATAAATGACTGATTCTACAAATGACCGATTCTAAAATTGACTGATTCAGTCATTTACTATTATTCCTAAACAAAAAGAAAAAAAAAATGTTTGGTTCTCCCCTCCATTAGTATTTTATACGCCCGTTGCTTAGCTTGGTAGCAGATGGCGCTGTGTTCAATATTCATGTTCAATGCCTACAGTACAATAACAATTGTTTCAATCGATGTACCTATGACAAAGTGTCGAAATCCAACGTTGTTCTTACATTTAGTAAGGGTAAATCATTCTAGTGTTGTGTGTTAAGTTTTAATCATATTCATTACTGTTTATTGTTACATTGTAAACACATAGCTGTCGAAATAATCATGAACTGATGTTTCCACCAACATTTTTCTCAATACCCAAGACCCTTGACCATTGTTTACTTCAACTTGTTATTTTACGACTTTGACAACTACCTGCCTGCATGTAATTGTTTTTAAATCACCATTTACTACACAATACAGCTTATACCATGTAATTTCCCTTAAATTGTGTGGATATTACCACAATCATAGAGCATATCTTGAAGGGCTCTTTTTCTGGAATTAATTTTGATTGCATGCAATATAACCACATAATTATCGGTCCTAACCTAACCAACTTAAAAAACAACACGGTATTTTAAAGAAGTCGGGGTTGATTACTTTTCGGTATGCCGTCAAAAAAACCTCTTTAAATATTGTATTTAATTACAATTTAGAAGTTAATTTATTTTTTCAATTTAAATCACGCAAAATGTATAAATAATATTTTCCAAACACAATTACCGTAATTTGTCTGACCTAGTACGTCAGATATTATACGCGATGAACAATAATCATTAAACTAATCGAAAAACCTTGCGATGAAAAATTATTTGTTATTATTTTATGTAAGTACACACTAGGTACACCTACGCAGATTAGTGTTGTTGCTGAAAAATGTACATTTTGTACAAATGTATTACAAAACTTAAATATACAATTGAATTCATAGGGATCATTCAATTCTTCATCGGGACAGGGAATAAATATTATGAGAAGAGGAAAATGACATGCTGTTTGTGTTCAATCAGTCACTAACAAAAATATTCTTCTTAGTTTGAACATAATATAAGGTTTTAGTTAGTATGTTTTAAAAGGATTTCTTCAAAGATTACCTTAACTTGAAATAGGTAAGTTTTTATATCCACAAGTTCATAAAAAATCGTGTCCGGTTATGTTATTTGCGAGTTAATTTGATTAGACGTTGTTAATAACCTTCTATATCTCCGTATCGTATACAAATATTTCATATATTTTTATACGTATAGATTGGTAATCAAATTGATCTCGCTACGCTACGGATTTTGAAGTTTGTAATAGATAGAGTGATTAATTGGGAAGGTTTATTTGTATAACACGTTGTGATTTCCCGCGGGATCGGGACGTACGCAGGAGAATCTGCGGGCCGCAGCTATTATAAATATAAAGTAATTAACTATTATAACTATTATGCAAGTGTGCCAAGTACATACATTAGTATACTTCATTTTTTGAATGAAGACTACAATTTGACACTTCTTTCTATAGGAAAAATAGGAAAAATGTCAAAAACAAATCGTCATTTATTATTGTAGTCTGAAATTAAAAAACGTAATTACCATAATAATATGTACCTATAAGTTGAGTGGGATATCTGCCTATACACCAAACATAAAAATCTAATTAGTCAGACACGATTATTAAGTTAATTAAATATGACACATAAAAAATAATTTTAACATTAAAAAATAATTAATTACTTGTAAAGATTATATTATTCAGTATATTAATTTACTAAAGATAATAAATTGCATTTATTTCAATTATGTGCCCCAATGTCACACCTATCAGCGTCAACGAAATAGTTGAGCTAATTATGGCCCTTTTTTTTTTTAAATCTATTTTATAAAGAGATTAACCGAACAAACGGTTATGTCGCTCGATGGCGATTATGGCCCTTTAAAATAATATTTTACAAATAGTTACTTTTTATTCCGATATTCCCTCGGGAACGGGACTTACGCGGGTTATCTCCGAAACTACTGGACCGATTTCGATTTTAAACATTATACGATACCAACTGATGATTTAAAAAAACTCGTACATAATAATGACAAGAATCATTATGGAAATATGTGTATTAAAATAATTATTTTTCTAATACTACTATAACATAATATAATAAAAAGCACAGTAAAAACTTTAAAACATAATAATCACACAAGTACTAACAACCTTAGTTACCAAAAACAATTAGCTATTCATAAGATTTAATTAGCCCCTTCTCACGACCTTGATGCGTCCCTGAATTTTAAGAGGCGCCACCCGTTGAAAAACGGGTATTAAAAATTAAAACTTGTAATAAAAACAATATTTAAAAATTAATTAGAGAGTTTTGGCGGGAAT
Organism: Idaea dimidiata; assembly: GCA_949358125.1. Classification (NCBI taxonomy): domain Eukaryota; kingdom Metazoa; phylum Arthropoda; class Insecta; order Lepidoptera; family Geometridae; genus Idaea; species Idaea dimidiata. The sequence continues at coordinate 7,571,573 of OX442342.1, read as the reverse complement.
GCGTTGAGGAGAAGTGTTGCTAAATTTTCATTTTTGTGAAACTTAGTTCAAATGCGTGTAAAATGTTTAATTTCGGGGGCATATTAATCAATTTAGTTTCGTAAAGATGTACAAGTGTAAATAAAAGTGAAAATCCGTGCAAAACATGGACTTTAGCTTAGTGTTGTCTCCAAAGCTCCGTTAACAAACATTGTAAACATACATACACTCACGGCAAAAAACATAACACTTCCTTTGGCAGTCGTGTAAAAATGGCCCCCTTTTTACAATGATTCCCTCGACTTGACTTTAACTATGACGACTTGACTGTTTCGTTCAATACAAATAACTTGTAAATATTAATAATACTTGACACTGGCAAATGTCCGAATGGAAAAGCCATTTTAAAGAAGAAGAAAATTAATTATTAAAATGATTATTAATGTTTTAATGAAATAATAGGTGTAATTATGTATTGTTTATAGAGTAGGTATTTAATTTCTATTACAAAGTACCGTGCCATACTATCTTAGTTGTGTTCAAAGATTGTATTAATGATTTTAGAGTTTCATACTAGATGTCGGTGTCAGTACCTTTCGTTTTGATCGATCACCATCTTGTATTTATACTTAACTAGCTGCGCCCCCGCGTAAATCCCTTTCCCGCGGGAATATCGGGATAAAAAGTACTGGACCCACTACCCACCCACTAAAAGAATGAAGGCATCATACCCAATCTGTTGCAGTTTTAAAACGTAATACTGCAAGATTTTAGGGCACGGATCTGTTCACGACTTCTTCTAATATATGGCTATATCCCATTTGGACATTAGCCAGTGTCAAGTATTATTAAGATTTTGACTTTCACTACACTCGTACACCTTCACGAAACTAAATTGATTAACATGCCCACGAAATTAAACAATTTACACACATTTGAACTAGGTTTTACCAAAATGAAAATTTAGCGACACATTTCCTTACCGTGTTCCCGCCAAAATTTCCGTTCACGACTTATAGACCGGGATGTGATCGTCACTAACCCTATGTCATTAAGGCAAAGGATTGATAAACTAAGAACACAAACAAGTTTACTATACATATATAGGTAGCTACCTCAAATTGCGACGTCTCGTAAACGCCAAAACAGTATTTCTTATTTAATATTAATTCTATTGATAAGTAGCTAAAACTGTATTACCAATTTGAAGCGCTACTAATCACTACAAGAAATACCAATGTTAAAATATATATTCCTCAGAAAACTCTGTAGTTAAAGAGCCGTGTTAATCATTATTTTTGTGTTGTAAAAGTTAACTTATCGTGTAAACAAAACTACCAAACTGAAGACAAAAGAAGGCTAAATTAAATACCAAACCATGGTTTCCGTATGTTTTGTAATGAGGAAATGTAACGAATTTTGAATATAAGCTCTCCATATTCTCTGTCAAAAATAAAAATACAAGTAAAAGAATTACTTTGATAATTCGTTTCCGATTTATAATAAAATAATAGAAGTAAACGTGCGATCCGGATTCGTACTCGGGTGTGACGTCATCAAACAGTACTCGCTTAGTCCGATCTCGCTGTCTTCACGGTGTCGTATTCGTTTCATTAGGGGAGCGTTGTAAATGACGTCACGTGACTGTTAGCGGACCTCAATATTTATCGGAAGTTTAAATGCCTGTAAAATCAAAACTATAAGGTATTTTTGACTACAACAAAATCTAGTGTATTTGTACATAAACCTACACAAGCTTTACTGTAACAAACTTTCAACCAATTTCGCATACCTATTAACATTCTTCATTGCTGAGATACCTATAGTGACAATCAAATCTACAAATTCGTCGATTCGTCTTATCTTATCTTACTTCTTACTAATATTATAAACGCGAAAGTTTGTATGTATGTGAGTTTGTTACTCTTTCACGCAAAAACTACTGAATCGATTGCGATGAAAGTAGCTGGATACCGGGAATAACACATAGGCTACTTTTTATCCCAATATCCCCGCGGGAACGGGACTTACGCGGGTGACACCGCGGGGCGCAGCTAGTGAACTCATAATAATGATAAATAAAAGACTTTAGATCTAAGTCTAAAGTTTTTGCTTAGCATAATCAAAGTACGGACTATAAAATTCAGCCTAAGTATTATTTTAACTAGTACATAATATAGTGTAATTCAGTCACTAAGTTCTATCTAAATTTATATGCGGTGGATAATCATCAGATTATAGGTAGGGTAGTGTGTTATCATTGCGATTTGTAGATACGATAACAGGTTGAACAAGGCAATGGGTAGGTATCCGAGCTCGTAGGCCATTTATACGATGCCGGTTTACCAAGCATTCTACTAAAGGCTACTAAGTACTTATCTGTCTTTTTTATCTCTAGATAAAAATATTTATTCAATAAAATATAACACCACCGAATAAAAAAATCACAAACTTTTAAAAAGAAAGTAAACTTACGAATGTTTATTGCTTATTAAATTAAATTAAAATGAAAAATAATAATAAAAAAACCTACTTTAGAAAACAGTTTTTTTTAATACCTATGTTTAAAATTTTTAAATAATCGGGGATTTTTAAATAAAACTTATTTTATTTTATTGCTGCGTGGGCATAATTATTTTTGATCAACTAAAGTGTTTATCCATCTATAATTTTAGTTAGATAAACAAATTTCAGTTATAATAAAAATTGGATAAGTCGATTTTCGTTGAATAAAGTAAATATATTTTAATACCATTGCTGGTCTGGTCACACAAGTTTTGCTAGACTTTTATTAATAGCTAAAGCTAGGTAAATAAAATTAACAACCTATGAATGTAAAATCTATTTTTATTAAAAAAATATCTTATTTTACTCTTCATCACAGGGCATTGACTTTACAAACATGAATACATGAATTATGTTTTCTTTTAATCCGTGGAATAAATCAAAATTTTAGCATTTGTTTCTATTTCTCAAGATACACCTGTCACTTGCGAATTAGTTGTTAGACCTCGGTACGACCGTCGACAACCATACGTCATCGAATTCTATATGGTACTGCAATTTGTCAGAAAGCAAAAAAATACGAAAGCTGTTTTTCTCTTTTTATTTAATTAAAAAGTAATAAGCTAATTTTGTCTTAGGTTTTCTCGATTTTGCTTAATAAAACACAATATTTACCGGGTTGACAAAATCTCAGTACTTCGTAATATTTATTTTATTTATTTATTTATTTAACGCTTTATTATGACACCAAAAATACAATTACAATAGGTAAATAAAAGTAACAAAACTTAAATCTAGAGTGACACAATAGGCGGCCTTACCGCTGAGAGCGGTTTCTTCCAGGCAACCTTGGGATGGAGAGGATCACACGAATGATTAAGGGGTTATTAAGGGGTAATAATGCTGTTATTTAATAAAACTCGGTAAATATAGTGTTTTATTAAATAATAAGTTTTGAATTAAATAAAGTATGTTGTAATGCAATTTAGAGGGGTAGAAAAATAGTAGTTTATGCACCGAGGTACTAAAGCCCTGTCTTATATAGCGGGCGTCATATTGAATCCAAAGCGTACGAAGGACTCTAGAGGGTAACTCCCGAGCGCAGCGAGGGTGTTAAAAACTTATGGAGTTATGTACCTAGAGTCCTGAGTGAAGCGTGGGATTCAAGCGCCCAAGATAAAGACAGGCTTTATTACCGAGGTGAATACTTTACTTTACACATCTACTGCGAGACAACAAAAAAGTTACAAAACTAAGCATTTAAGTAACAACAAACCAAAATATTAATGCAATGTGTATGAAATAATAGGGGTTAAAGTATGAAATTGCCGTTTTATTGCAATAGGTTCTTTGAATTGACATAGAATCTTCATGGTTTGAGGTTTTCGAATGAAACTTTTTTCAAATGGTTTCTGTGATGTTCTTTTTTTTAAAAAATGTGAAACATTTGAATATCGACTTTCAATTGTTTTTGTTATTCAATTTAGACAAGAAAGATGGATACTGCGAAAATTCGAGTGATTTTTGAATACGAGTTCCGACGCGGAACTAACGCGGCAGAAACAGCCCGCAATATCAATGCTGCGTTTGGAGAGGGGTCTACTAATGAACGCACCGTGCGATTTTGGTTTAAACGCTTTCGTGATGGAAATTTCGACTTAAAGAACGAGCCACGAAGAAGACCGCACACACAGGTGAATAACGATGAATTAAGAGAGATAGTGGAAGCCGATCCTAGTCAAACTACCCAGGAATTAGCGGCATGGTTTAACGTTACCTTACCCACTTTATTGACTCACTTGCGTCAAATCAATAAAATAAAAAAAAGAATTGATAAAAATGACCAAAATAACCTCTACATAGGTACAGAGCCACCGACTAATTAACCTGTTTTATCATCTGAAGTCGGGCAGCCAACCTAAGTACAGGAACCAACCAGTAAAACTGCCCGACTTCAGATGATAAAACAGGTTAATTAGTCGGTGGCTCTGTACCTATGTAGAGGTTATTTTGGTCATTTTTATCAATTCTTTTTTTTTTGGTTGGTTTTTAAATTATTTTTTGTTTCTTTTTGAAGTCGGTTTTTTAATTGTTAAATTATTTTTTTATTTTACCCTTTTTAGTAAACTTACCTACCCAAAAATCAACAATATTGTTACCGTAATTTTCATTATTGAGGAGTTTGCTGATGAGAAGGTGGTTTCAGGTGCCCCATCAATCTGTACTTAGTACTTAGGGGTCTTTTCTTTTTGGTAGAAGTCCAAAAATGAGTAATTTATTGAACTCTGGGATGCTATCCTGTCCATCATTCCGAAGATACTCATCAGATCCTTACCAAACTTTTATGGGACCACCTCGTAGCTTCCACCTTTCCATTAAAAAAAGAACTATATCAATCGGTTAAGCCATCTTCGTATAATCGATGAACAATTGAATTGAATACAGCGTTTTGAGGAGCATTCCCGGTCCTCACTTCGAAGATCCTCATCAGATCCTCATCAAATTTTTATGGGACTATCTCGGAGCTTCTACCTTTCCATTAAAAAAATAATCATCTAAATCGGTCAAGCCATCTTCGAGTAATCGATAAACAACTGGATTGATTAATGCGTTTTGAGGAGCATTTCCGTTCATCACTCCGAAGACCCTCATCAGATCCACATCAAATTTTTATGGGACCATCTTGGAGCTCCTACCTATCCATTAAAAAAAGAATCATCTTAATCCGTCAATCCGTCTTCGAGTAATCGGTAAACATACAAAAAAAAAAAAAATATTATACATACAGACGAATTGATAACCTCCTCCTTTTTTTTGAAGTCGGTTAAAAAATACGAAAAATGGGTGCCTCATGATTTGACTGATCTGCAGAAAGAAACGCGTGTTGAAACTTGTGTTGCCTTGTTGAACCGGTACAGAAATGAAGGAATATTGGATCGAATTGTAACATGTGATGAATAGTGGATTCTTTATGATAACCGGAAAAGAAAAATGCAATGGCTGACCCCAGATCAAATGCCACAACAGTGTCCTAAAGCAAAACTTACCAATAAAAAGGTAATGGTAACTGTTTGGTGGTCTCAGCATGGTGTTATTCACTATAGTTTTCTTCGATCTGATCAAGCAATTACGGCAGATGTCTATTGTGCCGAACTCCGAACCATGTTGACAAAACTAGCAGTAAAATAGCCCCGACTCATGAATCGATCTTCACCATTATTGCTCCACGACAACGCGAGACCTCACACAGCACGAGAAACCATTTTGACCCTTCAGGAACTGCACTTAGAAACCATTCGTCATCCTCCGTATTCACCAGACCTTGCTCCAACGGACTACCATTTTTTACGTGATTTGGACAATTATCTACGTGACAAGAAGTTTTCTTCCCAGGAGGCAGTACAAAATGCTTTCACACAGTTTGTGCAGTCTAGATCGTCGGAGTTCTATCGCAAAGGCATTAATAACCTTCCCATTAGATGGCAGCAATGTATAGATAATAATGGCAACTATTTTGATTAAATAAATTTGTTAAAAATTTTAAAAATAAACAATTAAGATTTTCAGTACAAATCGGCAATTTCATACTTTAACCCCTAATACATTTACAGCTGTATATTAATTAAATTAAACAATGTAATCTCAAAATGACGAAACCAAACATCGGCCTCAGCCGATGAAAAAAAAAGTTGAGGCTTTATATTAACTAAAACTTTTTGCCTTACCCTTCTGGCGAAATAAAAACAGACGAAAAAAAGCCCAGTTTTCTGTTTTTTTATGTGTTATGTCTAGGTGGCCAGTTCGAAATGGCCGTATGCTACCAGAACGTTTGTTCTATATTTAAATTACTTTATGCCCTAGGGTTATAATGAGCACTTTATGCATCTAGGGAATAAAGACTCGCTTTACGTTGACCTTTTTGGTCAAATAAAGTAACTTTGTAGAGCAGTAGGTGTGTAAAGGGTATTTATTATATTATTCTTTTCGTATGGAGAGGCTCCAAGTAAATCAGTAAATTCAAAATTCGTAAGTGATTTATAATCTGCTTGATTGTTAAAGTAGTATTTAAATTTTGAGTATAGTTTCAGTATACGGCCGTATGTGTATAAAATAATAAATATTAATTTAGCCTATTTTAAAGGTTGGTCTATTTTATGGCCAAATTTTCCAAATAAAATTTGGTGTTTACCTATTTAGTGGCAAAAAATTAAAACTGTTTATTTTTTTCTAAACTTTCTTGTAACACAAATGGGTTTCTGGCAGGCAATCTTTTTATTTATTAACAAATTAATAAAGACGTATCAACAAGCCCAGCTGATAGAGACACGTGCAAACAAAAAATAAGATACGAACAATTTCTATTCAAGTCGTGATATCACTTATCTCTGAGATACTCACTGATAACGCCGGATGATATCCAGATATGAGTTTGTTTTGGATTTACGCGATTAATATTATAACTAAATTGGTATTTGGTTTTTGTTAATGACAAGATGGCAAACAGGCAACATCTTTGCTACAGACTAAATAAGCGTAAGGCGAGCTATCTCCAGTACCTACTACAGAATAAATAATTATACACAGTACACGGATTCCTACGTGTGGCTGAAATGGTACGACCACAGCGTACCATTTATAGAATCTCTCAACATTATTCCTAGCGACACGTTGCAATAGTGATTGAGGAATAGCATTCACTTCTCGCACGATATTTTCTTTTAATTCGGATATGCTTGTTGGGTTGCTATCATAAACTTTTGCCTTAAGGTATCCCCACAGAAAAAAGTATAAGGGGGTCAGATCCGGTGATCTTGGTGGCCATACGATGTCACCATATCGGCTAATCAGTTTTCCGGGGAACTGTTCTCGAAGGAGGCTCATGGTGGCTCTCGCTGTGTGTGGTGTGGCGCCATATTGCTGGAACCACGTGTGCGAACTGTATGATGGATGCTCTTGAAGTCTCGGCAAAAAGTATTCGCTAATCATGCGCCGGTATGCATCGCCATCAACAGTGACAGTTGCTCCACGGGAATTTTCAAAGAAAAATGGCCCAATTATCCCGTTCGTCGATAAAGCGGCCCAAACTGTGACTTTCTGGCTGTACAGGGCTTGTTGGTGCTTTAATCGCGGGTTTTGTCCTCTTTTTGCCCAACACCGGCAGTTCTGCTTATTGACATATCCGTTTAAATGGAAATGTGCTTCATCACTGAACCAAATTTTGTTTACAGTTTGAAATCGGCTTAGCATGTTTTCACAGAACTCCTTACGCGCTATGAAGTCATCTGGTTTAAGAGCCTGCACCAATTGGATCTTAAATGGGTGAAGTTTCATGTCCTTGCTCAAAATTCGCTGCAATGTCGTTTTTGGTAGAGCTAAAGATGATGCTCTCTTGCGTATAGACTGACGCGAATTTTGCAGTACGCTGCTTTCAACACGTTGAACATTTTCTTCCGTTCTTGACGTTCGGCTAGGGCCTGGCCTTGGATTGTTCACGGTTGAACCTGTTGCGCGAAACTTCTGCACCCACGATCTTATCAAATTTACACTTGGTCCTTCATTTAAACGCCGAATATGATAATGTGTACAAAATCGTCGACGGGCAATGGTACACGAATCGTTGGCCTTGAAGTACGCTTATACTGCGAATGCGCGTTGTTCACTCGTCCACTGCGACATCGTGACTAAACAATCCGCACGAATGCCGCGTCTAATGACGCCCCTCCCCCGCTCCCTCGCGCGATGGTTCAAAAAAATTTAGATTTTAAGTTATAAATCTGCCACGGTCCACCCTGTACATTACATAATATTTTATTACCTCCGTGCTTCAGAGTTGGTTGCGGTGGTTATCTCTGATAACAGTCCTTAGGTCAAGTTAGAGGCCTTAGGGCGACCTGAAAACTCTAACTACACCACTACACAAAAAGAAGAAGATGATTATACTTTTAGTGCGACTTTCGACCACACAATCTTCGGTCGATTTCAGATGTGTAGTCCATATAAATATCAAATGAGACAAATAACTACACCGGTGAACGCTACATCGAAAACGTTGACAGGTTACTGTTGCGAATAGTGCGATTAGTACGAAATATCTGTGGTACACTACATCTAAAGCTTAACATATCAATGGTAGGTTTACTTTATCGACAATTCACTATATCGATGGTTTGGTTCGTTGACAGTCTCCGATAAGTGATACGATCGTGATTGTCGACATTATGGTATGCCAGTCGAATATGGTCGTGCGATGGTAGGATTGGTAGGTATATTCGATGACGTAGGGTTTCGAACGGTCGTACCCCGGTCTATAGGTGAATCACTTTTATTATCTTTTCAGAGATACAGTAAAAAAATAATGCTCGAAAGTTCCTTGTACTTTATCCTGTGTACTAAATTTGTACTAGTTTTTATCATTATAATTATGTGTAGGTAATCACTGCAAAATCTGAATCTGGCGGCACAAAGTATGCTATACAACCTCAGTATTTATATTCATTCACATAATTTAAAGAAGAAATAGACGAAACTATTGTTATCTCTTTCTAAAACATAAGACTCAATGCTACTTGCATGACGTAAGAAAGAGATGTAATAATATTATATAGTGTAATATTATTATGACATCTCATAGCGTTAAGGAGAGAATGATAAAATGTCAAAGTCAAAAACTTCGTTGAGTTTTTGGAAAAAAAAACTTTTTCAATAAATAAACTAAAATAAATAAATAGGTAGCCTTACTTACGTATAAAATGAAATATTTTTGCCAGTTTTTGGAGTATAATTCGAGCATCGCCTAAATACGCACGAAGGCATTGTTGTCTGTAAATAATGTTGTGAAAGTGAACTAAATGTTACTGTATGTTAACAAGCGGGTGATCGTGACGTGAGCTGGGATGGAACTAAGACTTCTTTGGCTAGTTAGCTTAGATTTGTGTTGCCAAGAAATTCGCCCTATTACGTATCTAGAAGTTTTTACATATCTCGTATTGTTTCAGTGTTACAATAACAATAAAAAATAGGACACGGTACAGTAGAACTATCGATAACGTGGTTATTACAATGTTGCTTTGTCACGAATACTATTATTTTACTTAAAAAACCTAAATACCTACTTGAAAAGCACTAAAAAAAATTAAAAACGTAAATGAAATCTTTGAAGACTGAAGCCGGGTTTAGATTTCATCAACAAAGCTGAATAGTTAAGACATTTTAGTTGAAACAAACATAAAAAATATGGACGCAACGAATACAGAACCTTTTTTTTTAAGTCGGTTAAAAAATACTTCTACCCCTTTTTCAGAATCTTAGATCAAAATGGGTTTTGGCGGGAACGCGGTGAGGTGATGTGTTGCAAAATTTTCATTTTTGTGAAACCTAGTTCAAATGCGTGTTAAATTGTTTTAATTCGGGAGCATAAGGCATAATTAATAAATTTAGTTTCGTGAAGGTGTATTGAAAGTGAAAATCGATGCAAAACATGGACTTTAGCGTTGTCTCCAAAGCTCCGTGAACATTGTAAATGGCCGCCGTTTTACAATGATTCCCTCGACTCGACTTTCAACTATGACGACTTGACTATTTCGGTGCAAATAACTTGCAAATATTAATAATACTTGACACTGGCTAATGTTCAGATGGAAAAAAGCCGAAAAAGAAGAAAAATTTAAATTTATAGTCGAAATTCATTTTGTTATACGAATAAAATAAAAAGAACCCTATAAGAGAGAAGCAAAGTTTAAGTCATTATTTTAAATTGGTTTATATTCTTAATTTGAAAAACTTCGACTTTATGCAAAAACTTTTGATACTTAGTTGCGAAGATCGCTTTATACCTAAATACCAAAAATTGTCCTATGTCAAAGTACGGACTATAATTTCAGCGTAAGTCTGTAAGAAACACTTAACTATACAAAATCCCATGCTAATAATAGCTCTAACCAATTACACAAACCTAATAAAAAGTTAAATAACCATCTGATATCTTCATCATAAAAAATAATAAATCGCAGTCAAACTTGAACATTTTTGACAAAAAATGGCGTCTCGTATGTATAACCGGATGTTAGAATTAAAAAAAGTATTAGAATAAACAACTTAAGTTTTTAAGGACTTTTAAATAGGCAGGTACCTACTAAATTCAATTGTAGCTTTTATTTTTATTATACTTGCAGCGGTTCGCGGTTCCCCCTGCGTATGTCCCTCGGGAATATCGGAATAAAAAGTAGCGTATGTGTTAGATCTCCAACTATCTGCGTACCAAGTTTTATCACAGTTTTCGCATGATGGTGACGTATTACCATTGGTTATATTGAACTAAAAAAATGTGACCCGTTACGGGACGCTTGACAGATGTGAAACATTCGACATTTACGTGTTTTCATATAGCGTGGCGATGCATCGCCACGCCCTGTATCACCACGACGACTATAAGGTTTAGGCACCCCCGCCTCTAGCCCCCTTACGTTTTTATGTAATGATGATTAACTGATGACCAAGTTATGTGACGTTTGTCTCTGTCTGTCAACTCTAAAACTTCATGTCGCACTGAAAGACAAACGATACATAGTTATGCAGCTGTTAATCAGCGTTTATAAGTAAGGGGGTAGATGTTTAACATCAAAAACGTATATTGTGGTCAAATGCCGTCAATAAATGAAATCTTACTGATAAATCTAGTAAAAAATGTGCGAAATCTTCGCAGTTTGGTAGTAGGTGGGAGTCAATAAGTACCTACACGTTAACAATTTTATCGTCTTCCGGTGGATTAAATTGGAACGAACGTTTTATTCAGACTTCGCATAGACACTGGCGCCATCAAAACCTGACAAGATAACTTGGCAAACACATCCGTTAAACAAAAACTAGTTTTTGAACAAGAATATCATTTGTAAACAAACCGAGATTTTTTCTTTGACCACCAGCGTACCGCGGTTTTATCTACGTAATTCCCGACCCTGTAAGAATTTCGAAAAATCCTTTTTAGCGGATACTTAGTTTGTTTAATTTTTTTATCAGACCCAATGAAATAATTTGACTTTATTCCATCTGGAAACTTTTAAATCCTGGCTTGTTATACCTTGTTGAATAGCTAATGAAACGTAAATATTTTTACATACATCTGCCGAATACCTTGCATAGATTTTTATTTCAGTGTCTTCAGGTATGTCAAAAATAACGTTGATACGGAGTTATCTAAATTTATTACAATCAATCGTCTACTACAACCCAGTCGGTTCATGTATCTGAAATTATAGTATTGATATTAATTAAACAACTTGTCCCCTACACAATAATAGCAAACATACGTGAATCAGATGATAGAAACCCAAAAAAACTTAGGTCAATAGAAAAAAAGTTCGGATTTCTTAAAAATAAACTTTAAAGTCCAATATTGGACTTTGAAGTTTTTTTTTTCTTTGAGTTATCTCAAAAACGGTTAGTTTTGGGATAGGGTGTTTCATAGAAATAATGGAATTGATTAAGTATATTAAATTGAGAAATCGTCAAAAACGATCGACTCAGCACATCACTAGATTTATTAGCTCATCACTATAAGATCCCAATACTACAAAACACCTTAATCTATGTCGAGTTTTCCTGTAATTCGTAGTGTACCATGTTCATTTTTTAAAGTTTAAATTTTTTCAATAACAGTTCCGTAATTGTAAATTATTCCGCTTGATATCACTAATGCTTCCGAAGTGTTAGTTATTAAATGCAAAATAACTAAAAATTAATGAACCGATAATTAAAAAAATGAAAATCTGAAATATGCACTCTGCCCCTTAAGACGACGATAGATGATAACTATCGGTCCTTGTCCGATTGCATAGAAATGAGCGAGATGGAAAAAAAATATATAATTTCTCGTAATTAACGATGAATTAAATAATATTTTTTTTAAATGCGATGAGGAGGTTTTAGGTATTGTGTTTTCTAATATTATGATGCCTATAAGAAAATATAGCGGTTAGGGATTTAATAGAAAAATTGATTTATTTTGTAAAACAGGGGTAACTTTGCGTGTATTAGTGGTATTTAAAGTTATTTTTTATTGATTTTGGAATTAAGGGGGTACTTCTTGTATCATGTACAATAACATTATACCTACATTGTTTTGATTTTTTAGTTTTTTTTTTGGCTTTGAATGATGTATTTGATACCGGTTATGAAGAAAAATATTCAATCGTAAGAGATTTCAGCTCAATTCACATCAGTCGCGTCTTTAAGTCGTATTCTGACTATACATTATGTACATAGGCACAGTATAAATAAACAGAGACAAGTACATAGGTTAGATCACACCAGTATTTAAACAGGACTATTAATAGACGTACTAAGGTCGTACTGGATGGATTGTGTAAATTTTATTTTTAGTATTCTAAAAAAGGAATCCTAAAGATTACTCGCTCGTCCGTCTGTCGGTCCGTCTGTGTATCACCTACAGACATGTCACATCGTCGTCTTCGCTCCTAGAAAACTGTGCGCTTGACAACTTTTGAAATATCAATTTCAATTCTCTATGGTTAAGGTTTGTTTTCATATATCAAATGGCCCTGTTGAAACCAGTTGGATCTAGTATGTCCTTATCCAACTAACCAACGAACACTAAAGTGAAAAAAAAACGGTCCAGCTTGATGTTAGAGAGATCCGAGTCTGTCCTTTTTCCACTTTAGTGTTCGTCGGTTAGTTAGATAAGGACAGACTGGAACCAACTGGGTTCAACAGGACCGTTTTGATATATCAAAGCAAACCTTAACCTTAGAGAACATGATTGAAATTGATATTTCAAAAGTTGTCAAGTGCACAGTCTTCTAGGAGCGAAGACGACGATGTGACATGTCTCTGTGATGAACCGATTATGGCTGGTAGGAAAGTAGCCAGTGTCAATTTATTAATATTTGCAAGTTATTTCCCTCAAAACAGTCAAGTCGTCGTAGTAAAAGTCAAGTCGAGGAAAGTCGCCTTACAATGTTTGTTCACGGCGCTATGGAGACAACACGAAAGTCCATGTTTTGCTCCGATTTTCACCTTCATTTGAAACACTTGTACCTACACCTCCACGAAACTAAATTGAATAATATTGACTTGACTTTTCAAGTGGGGGTCGTTGTAAAATCGACATGAATTTAATCCCGTTTTAAAAAAAACTGTGAAGTTTGCATGTAATAGCATTTTGTTTTGATTTTCTGGTAAGTAAGTAGTTGCCTAATTTAAGTGTGATTTGGGGCTAGATTGGACATCATCATCATCTCAGCCCTTAACCGTCCAATGTTGGACATAGGCCTCCCCCATACGACGCCACAAACAGCGATCGCGAGCCACCTCCATCCAACGACTCCCCGCGACCGCTACAATGTCCTCGCTCCACCGAGTAGGTGGTGTTCCAACACTCCGTTTCGCATTACATCGTGGTCGCCACTCGAGGACTTACACCCATATGCAGAGTCGTTTCCTCCACTCGACTCGACCTCGACTAAACTTGAATGATACTCGTAGAATCGGTATGATATCGGTATCGATAGATTCGAGGATACCTTAAGGTAGATCGCGACGTACCTTGAGTTTGACAGTTATAATTCTTCGACTCGAGTGAGGAATTTCCTCAAGAATTTTATCCTTCAATTGAGTCGAGGTCGAGTCGTGTGGAGGAAACGACTCTGCATATGGGTGTTACTCCCCAGCGGTTATTCGTCATTCGAGCTATATAACTTGCCCATTGCTACTTAAGTCTACTAATTTTGAGATTGATTTTAAGCTAGATTGGACTGTGTAAATAAATACTCGTATATTATGATACTACAACTTTTATTTATTTAGTACAGTCACATACCCTTGATAATATCCGTTTAGCCAATCAGATAACATTTTTTCGTTGTTAAAACAAGTTTTTAATAACTGCCTATACCTTTTCGGTTTTAAAAATAATGAAGGCTTTGGTTTCGAATCAAGACCATACTTTCCTTGCGGGCTGTCGAAAAGTTGACACATAAGTGGCAGTTGTCATCTGGTTGAATGACGATTTTTTACCGAAGTGATTTTATCTTAAAATTACCTGTACGTATGGTATGGAAAAATTGTATTTACTTACTAGCTGCGGCCTGCGATTTCACCCTACGCGGGTAAGTCCCGATCCCGCGCACATATCGGGATAAAAAATAGCCTATCGGTTATTCCAGGGATCTAGCTACCGATATTCTAAGTTTTATAGCATTCGGCTTAGTAGTTTTTGCTTGATTGTGTACACTTGACAAATAAACAAGAGACAAATAAACAAAGAAGCGCCTTGTTCTAACAAAAATATGAGATTAATAATAATAGATGGTTAGCCATGGGCTAAATGTCACCTATTTCACCTGAGAAACTTGAGAACAACGTGAGAGCGCTAATAGTTCGAGGGTTTTACTTTTATTTCGACTGCGTAAAAATTAAAATACTACCTACATGCACTTTTATAAAATAAGAAGCATAGGTACAATGTAATCGAGTTGGTCTTGCTCATGAGACGTGCATTTGTGCACGTGGCCAAACCTAAAAAATTTGAAAAAAAAAAAAAGCCGAAAAAGAAGAAAAATTTAAATTTATAGTCGAAATTCATTTTGTTATACGAATAAAATAAAAAGAACCCTATAAGAGAGAAGCAAAGTTTAAGTCATTATTTTAAATTGGTTTATATTCTTAATTTGAAAAACTTCGACTTTATGCAAAAACTTTTGATACTTAGTTGCGAAGATCGCTTTATACCTAAATACCAAAAATTGTCCTATGTCAAAGTACGGACTATAATTTCAGCGTAAGTCTGTAAGAAACACTTAACTATACAAAATCCCATGCTAATAATAGCTCTAACCAATTACACAAACCTAATAAAAAGTTAAATAACCATCTGATATCTTCATCATAAAAAATAATAAATCGCAGTCAAACTTGAACATTTTTGACAAAAAATGGCGTCTCGTATGTATAACCGGATGTTAGAATTAAAAAAAGTATTAGAATAAACAACTTAAGTTTTTAAGGACTTTTAAATAGGCAGGTACCTACTAAATTCAATTGTAGCTTTTATTTTTATTATACTTGCAGCGGTTCGCGGTTCCCCCTGCGTATGTCCCTCGGGAATATCGGAATAAAAAGTAGCGTATGTGTTAGATCTCCAACTATCTGCGTACCAAGTTTTATCACAGTTTTCGCATGATGGTGACGTATTACCATTGGTTATATTGAACTAAAAAAATGTGACCCGTTACGGGACGCTTGACAGATGTGAAACATTCGACATTTACGTGTTTTCATATAGCGTGGCGATGCATCGCCACGCCCTGTATCACCACGACGACTATAAGGTTTAGGCACCCCCGCCTCTAGCCCCCTTACGTTTTTATGTAATGATGATTAACTGATGACCAAGTTATGTGACGTTTGTCTCTGTCTGTCAACTCTAAAACTTCATGTCGCACTGAAAGACAAACGATACATAGTTATGCAGCTGTTAATCAGCGTTTATAAGTAAGGGGGTAGATGTTTAACATCAAAAACGTATATTGTGGTCAAATGCCGTCAATAAATGAAATCTTACTGATAAATCTAGTAAAAAATGTGCGAAATCTTCGCAGTTTGGTAGTAGGTGGGAGTCAATAAGTACCTACACGTTAACAATTTTATCGTCTTCCGGTGGATTAAATTGGAACGAACGTTTTATTCAGACTTCGCATAGACACTGGCGCCATCAAAACCTGACAAGATAACTTGGCAAACACATCCGTTAAACAAAAACTAGTTTTTGAACAAGAATATCATTTGTAAACAAACCGAGATTTTTTCTTTGACCACCAGCGTACCGCGGTTTTATCTACGTAATTCCCGACCCTGTAAGAATTTCGAAAAATCCTTTTTAGCGGATACTTAGTTTGTTTAATTTTTTTATCAGACCCAATGAAATAATTTGACTTTATTCCATCTGGAAACTTTTAAATCCTGGCTTGTTATACCTTGTTG
The DNA here is from genome assembly GCA_949358125.1 of Idaea dimidiata. Taxonomy (NCBI): domain Eukaryota; kingdom Metazoa; phylum Arthropoda; class Insecta; order Lepidoptera; family Geometridae; genus Idaea; species Idaea dimidiata. The sequence continues at coordinate 7,555,094 of OX442342.1, read as the reverse complement.
AATAGCTAATGAAACGTAAATATTTTTACATACATCTGCCGAATACCTTGCATAGATTTTTATTTCAGTGTCTTCAGGTATGTCAAAAATAACGTTGATACGGAGTTATCTAAATTTATTACAATCAATCGTCTACTACAACCCAGTCGGTTCATGTATCTGAAATTATAGTATTGATATTAATTAAACAACTTGTCCCCTACACAATAATAGCAAACATACGTGAATCAGATGATAGAAACCCAAAAAAACTTAGGTCAATAGAAAAAAAGTTCGGATTTCTTAAAAATAAACTTTAAAGTCCAATATTGGACTTTGAAGTTTTTTTTTTCTTTGAGTTATCTTAAAAACGGTTAGTTTTGGGATAGGGTGTTTCATAGAAATAATGGAATTGATTAAGTATATTAAATTGAGAAATCGTCAAAAACGATCGACTCAGCACATCACTAGATTTATTAGCTCATCACTATAAGATCCCAATACTACAAAACACCTTAATCTATGTCGAGTTTTCCTGTAATTCGTAGTGTACCATGTTCATTTTTTAAAGTTTAAATTTTTTCAATAACAGTTCCGTAATTGTAAATTATTCCGCTTGATATCACTAATGCTTCCGAAGTGTTAGTTATTAAATGCAAAATAACTAAAAATTAATGAACCGATAATTAAAAAAATGAAAATCTGAAATATGCACTCTGCCCCTTAAGACGACGATAGATGATAACTATCGGTCCTTGTCCGATTGCATAGAAATGAGCGAGATGGAAAAAAAATATATAATTTCTCGTAATTAACGATGAATTAAATAATATTTTTTTTAAATGCGATGAGGAGGTTTTAGGTATTGTGTTTTCTAATATTATGATGCCTATAAGAAAATATAGCGGTTAGGGATTTAATAGAAAAATTGATTTATTTTGTAAAACAGGGGTAACTTTGCGTGTATTAGTGGTATTTAAAGTTATTTTTTATTGATTTTGGAATTAAGGGGGTACTTCTTGTATCATGTACAATAACATTATACCTACATTGTTTTGATTTTTTAGTTTTTTTTTTGGCTTTGAATGATGTATTTGATACCGGTTATGAAGAAAAATATTCAATCGTAAGAGATTTCAGCTCAATTCACATCAGTCGCGTCTTTAAGTCGTATTCTGACTATACATTATGTACATAGGCACAGTATAAATAAACAGAGACAAGTACATAGGTTAGATCACACCAGTATTTAAACAGGACTATTAATAGACGTACTAAGGTCGTACTGGATGGATTGTGTAAATTTTATTTTTAGTATTCTAAAAAAGGAATCCTAAAGATTACTCGCTCGTCCGTCTGTCGGTCCGTCTGTGTATCACCTACAGACATGTCACATCGTCGTCTTCGCTCCTAGAAAACTGTGCGCTTGACAACTTTTGAAATATCAATTTCAATTCTCTATGGTTAAGGTTTGTTTTCATATATCAAATGGCCCTGTTGAAACCAGTTGGATCTAGTATGTCCTTATCCAACTAACCAACGAACACTAAAGTGAAAAAAAAACGGTCCAGCTTGATGTTAGAGAGATCCGAGTCTGTCCTTTTTCCACTTTAGTGTTCGTCGGTTAGTTAGATAAGGACAGACTGGAACCAACTGGGTTCAACAGGACCGTTTTGATATATCAAAGCAAACCTTAACCTTAGAGAACATGATTGAAATTGATATTTCAAAAGTTGTCAAGTGCACAGTCTTCTAGGAGCGAAGACGACGATGTGACATGTCTCTGTGATGAACCGATTATGGCTGGTAGGAAAGTAGCCAGTGTCAATTTATTAATATTTGCAAGTTATTTCCCTCAAAACAGTCAAGTCGTCGTAGTAAAAGTCAAGTCGAGGAAAGTCGCCTTACAATGTTTGTTCACGGCGCTATGGAGACAACACGAAAGTCCATGTTTTGCTCCGATTTTCACCTTCATTTGAAACACTTGTACCTACACCTCCACGAAACTAAATTGAATAATATTGACTTGACTTTTCAAGTGGGGGTCGTTGTAAAATCGACATGAATTTAATCCCGTTTTAAAAAAAACTGTGAAGTTTGCATGTAATAGCATTTTGTTTTGATTTTCTGGTAAGTAAGTAGTTGCCTAATTTAAGTGTGATTTGGGGCTAGATTGGACATCATCATCATCTCAGCCCTTAACCGTCCAATGTTGGACATAGGCCTCCCCCATACGACGCCACAAACAGCGATCGCGAGCCACCTCCATCCAACGACTCCCCGCGACCGCTACAATGTCCTCGCTCCACCGAGTAGGTGGTGTTCCAACACTCCGTTTCGCATTACATCGTGGTCGCCACTCGAGGACTTACACCCATATGCAGAGTCGTTTCCTCCACTCGACTCGACCTCGACTAAACTTGAATGATACTCGTAGAATCGGTATGATATCGGTATCGATAGATTCGAGGATACCTTAAGGTAGATCGCGACGTACCTTGAGTTTGACAGTTATAATTCTTCGACTCGAGTGAGGAATTTCCTCAAGAATTTTATCCTTCAATTGAGTCGAGGTCGAGTCGTGTGGAGGAAACGACTCTGCATATGGGTGTTACTCCCCAGCGGTTATTCGTCATTCGAGCTATATAACTTGCCCATTGCTACTTAAGTCTACTAATTTTGAGATTGATTTTAAGCTAGATTGGACTGTGTAAATAAATACTCTTATATTATGATACTACAACTTTTATTTATTTAGTACAGTCACATACCCTTGATAATATCCGTTTAGCCAATCAGATAACATTTTTTCGTTGTTAAAACAAGTTTTTAATAACTGCCTATACCTTTTCGGTTTTAAAAATAATGAAGGCTTTGGTTTCGAATCAAGACCATACTTTCCTTGCGGGCTGTCGAAAAGTTGACACATAAGTGGCAGTTGTCATCTGGTTGAATGACGATTTTTTACCGAAGTGATTTTATCTTAAAATTACCTGTACGTATGGTATGGAAAAATTGTATTTACTTACTAGCTGCGGCCTGCGATTTCACCCTACGCGGGTAAGTCCCGATCCCGCGCACATATCGGGATAAAAAATAGCCTATCGGTTATTCCAGGGATCTAGCTACCGATATTCTAAGTTTTATAGCATTCGGCTTAGTAGTTTTTGCTTGATTGTGTACACTTGACAAATAAACAAGAGACAAATAAACAAAGAAGCGCCTTGTTCTAACAAAAATATGAGATTAATAATAATAGATGGTTAGCCATGGGCTAAATGTCACCTATTTCACCTGAGAAACTTGAGAACAACGTGAGAGCGCTAATAGTTCGAGGGTTTTACTTTTATTTCGACTGCGTAAAAATTAAAATACTACCTACATGCACTTTTATAAAATAAGAAGCATAGGTACAATGTAATCGAGTTGGTCTTGCTCATGAGACGTGCATTTGTGCACGTGGCCAAACCTAAAAAATTTGAAAAAAAAAAAACTATTACTGCAATATGACGTTGGGAACTTAGGTATCTGAATTTTCATTGATTCCATTTTCAAAAGTATAATAAAAAAATACCCTAAATGTAAGCTATTTCCCGCCCGGAAATCTTCCTGTGAAAATTAAACTTTTCTAATAGGAGATGAAAAGAATGTTTTTAATTAGCTGTCTTCTTCGCTCTCACTTAAAATGGCGTAAGTATATCTCACTCTACCTTAAACTCAAGGTATAAGGTTTTGATTGTGACAATGGTACGGAACATGCGTCCGCATGTCTGACTACTTGACCGGTATTTACGTAGTCTAAAACTACAACACTAACGGACCCTTGTCCCTAATGGTTTGTTTACATGACCATTATGAGAGTCAAAGTTTGCCCTCTCCGCCCATAAGTGTCATCCTAAACATAATAATTGTCAATGCATCATTACATTACCATATCATCAATTCATCATTACTTTGTGTCCATACAATGTAAGTATATAAAGTACTAGCTGTGCCCCGCGGTTTCACCCGCAGAAGTGAAAACGCGTTATCACGGGCGCGGGCGGCCGAGCGGTTCTCGAGCGGTTCTCTTATTTTCGTTCATTACTCGGGTTCTACTAATTGGATTTCGATGCAAAGTATACCACGACCTTCCTCGAAAATAGAACTATCCAGATTTCATTTCGAATAAGTAGTTTTCAATCGTATAAGAAACCGACTGATAAACAGTGAAACAGACAGACAGACATGAATTTTAAAAATTATATAATTTTGTTCTACTACTTTTTCCAAGCCCTCTAGACTTTTTTTTTAAATTTCCTTCCAAGTACAGACTTTTTGTCCTTTCTTTCTTCATTAATAAGTATAGATATAAAACACTTTATTTATCCGGTTTTATCGCGTTTTTATTCATTATTTAAACCGAGCTTTCGCCAACTTTATAGCTTTTTCAAGGTTGTCAGTTGGGGAAAGCTCGGTTCAAGTAATGAATAAAACGCGATAAAACCGGATAAATAAAGTGTTTTATTAAGCAAAAAATCGCGAAAACCATAGAAGAAATTAAGTATAGATTTGTATTGTGTAATTGTGTATCGTAGGTATATGAAATTAATATACTTAAATATAAATATTGTTCGACTTTACACACATCGCAATCTAGCCCCAAATTAAGCACTAGGCTTGTACTATGGGTACTAGACAACGGATATACTACATATAATACTTTTTTTTTGTAAATATGTACATGTGACACATGGAATACACCCAGAACCAGAAACAAACATTTATTGTCAGCAGAAATATTTGTTCCCGGCGGAAATCTAACCCGCAACCTTCTGCGTTGCAGTCCGGTCGCCGCGCTACAGAGGTCATCAAATAAAAAAAAATTGCCGTCAAAATTTTGTGATTATTATTTTTGTATCTATTTCTAACTTTTTATATATAGGTAGATCATCACGGCCTGAAATAAACGAAATTTAACTTAATTTTAAGTACGTGTGATGCATTTTGGTAGGGCCCACTGTATTTTATGTTTTCAATACAAGATAGGCAGGAAAAACATAACCCTTTCCTAGCAGTCGGGTAAAAAGAAAACAAATTTATTACATACAAACTTTCGCTTTTATAATACTAGGAGTTCGCCCCGAACTGAGACCTCACGACCCCCTATCTCCCCAACCCCCCTACCGATCCGGCTCATCTTCAAACTCATAAATTCTATTGACCTAAACTACGCGCATACCAAAATTCATAAAGATCGGAGCTACGATAATGTTTGTTCGAGGGTTACTATACTACGATAGTTATCGTCGAACAAACATACAAAGATACAAGCGCCAGGCCCGTCTACACTGGACCTCACTCGCTTTGCTCGTTCGGTCAATTAGTAGGCATTAATTTTAGTAAAAACAACACACAATATATAGGTAATGGAATTTGTATAAGTACATAATATACCTATTACAAGTACATAAGAACCAGTACACAAATTAGCTACTAACCAACTTTTTGCTTCAACCTGGCGCTTCACATGATAACCTTCATACTGTAATGAATGTATTAATTTTAATAATCAACTTAATTTTATAAGTATTTCTATCTTAGAAATATTTTTTAGCAAGGAAATATATTTCCAAAAAATCCCCATGACAGGATTCGAACCTGCGTCCTTTCGCTAACCAGGCGACTGCTCTAACCACTGATTTTTTGGAAATATATTTCCTTGCTAAAAAATATTTCTATGTTTAAAATGCCTTGAGCAATAAAAACAAAAAAGAAATATTTCTATCTTGCTCATTATAGACACTTAAAAAAAAAAGCTTCTATGTTAAAAGTACCCCTGAGAAATAACCCTTTTTTTTTTTTTTTTTTTTTGGAGTCGTGCTAAATTTTCATTTTTGTGAAACCTAGTTGATATGCGTGCAAACTGTTTAATTTCGGGGGCATATTAATCAATTTAGTTTCGTGAAGATGTACAAGTGGAATGAAAGTGAAAATCTGTGCAAAACATTAACTTAGTGTTGTCTCCAAGGCTCCGTGAAGATTATTTGTAAATGGCCGCCTTGTTTACAAATGATTCCCTAGACTTGACTTTAACTATGACGACTTATGCAAATAACTTGCATAATATATTAGAATACTTGACACTGGCTAATTTCCTAATGGCCATAATCGGTTCACAACCGATAAGAAATAAAATAAACCCTTTTTGTCGTAGTATTCTTCTTTCATAACGCTATATTCCATTTGGACCTTAGCCAGTGTCAAGTATTATTAATATTTGCAAGTTATTTGCATCGAAGCAGTCAAGTCGTCATAGTCAAAGTCAAGTTGAGGGAATCATTGTAAATTGGTAAAAGCCCAAGCTGATTAAACTCGTATAGGGCATACGAGCTAAACTGCAAATCACTGTCGGATTATTCATCGAAATTGTTGATCATTAGTTTTCTGACGCAATGTTTTAGAATATTTTCGTTTGTAGCGTTTGTAAATGACATTGTTCCCTACATTTTGATGTAGATTTTAAACAAAAATGTCGAAAGGCTTAAACTTTGCACATTTTAGAAAAAAAAAAATTGTCTAAATTGTTCTAAAACAATAAGTTCTTGTCTTAAAACTACACCAAAATGTAGGGAACTTTACAAACGCTACAAACAAAAATATTCTAAAAAATTGCGTCAGAAAATAATCAACATTTTTCGATAAATCCGACAGGGATTTTCAGTTTAGCTCGTATACGGGCCTTTAAGCGATATCAGATCAGCCGGAAGCTATTAATTACGCTATCCCAAAGTGGGTGACAATTTATTACCACACTGCCGCCATCTTTAATAACCTTTACACCAAAAAGTCTTAAAAGTAAAGAGGTCAAATACAAATTGCTTTGGAAACTGGTCTTTTGAGCCGAAAACCGAAAAAGTTGATTTTATCTGGGAATATAAATGGTTACTTTGTAAATGTAATTATGTAGCCGTTTTTTTGTTTCTTAACTTTGAAAACTTTTCTAGATGGCAACTCTCATAGGAGGTATTTTTGAATTTCGATTTCGAATTGATATTATAAACACGAAAATTTGTATGTATGTTTGTATGTGAATTTCGCACACGCAAAATCTACTAAGCAGATTGCGATGAAACTTGGGATATCGGTAGCTGGAGACCTGGAATAACACATAGGCTACTTTTTATCCCGATAATCCCGCGGGATCGGGACTTACGCGGGTGTAACCTGGGGCGCAGCTAGTACGTCATAAAGATACGTGGGACTGTGAGACATAGATAATTTGTTAAGAAGAGAAAGTCCATAGATAATGTTAAGAAAAGAAGTCCTTTTTAGAATGTTAAAATAGACAAATTACATCTCAGTCAACCTTGAACAGGCCAACAGAAAAGTTAGCGAAAGCTCGGTTCGTTTAAAACCATAAATAAAAACGCGATTCAACCGGATAAATAAAGTGTTTTGTTAGTAGATAATGTTATTTGAATGACCCGATCACGGCTCATTGGTTGCTCGAGACGCAGTGTATTTGTTGCCGCGGTATACTTTTACCCTTCGCGGACTATTTTACGTGGTGTCATTTTGAAGCGTAAGGAATACTTCCATGTATTGTTTCCGTTCCCTGGGTACGTTGACGTATAAATGGGTATTTAATCGAAGGTATATAATAAGAATCAACACCTCTGCGTATTGTCTAATAAACTGCTGCTAAACCCAACAATGGCCCTTATCACCTTCATATGGCAAGACCTAAATCGTTCAGCAAATAGAAAATAAATTAATTACTTAATAATTTTATTAGCTTAAAAAATAACAATAATTAAAATATAGTACACTAATTTTATTTATTTACTGTTTTTGTACAAAATTTATGCATTATTTATGGGGCCTATAAATTTATTTTTATGTAAAGAATTTTGTTTGTAGGTTTTGTGGTAATGTACCTATATATTTTGTACTTAGTTTATTTTTATAAAAACTTAAATTTAAGAATGAAAAAAATTGAGTGAAAAATATACACTAAAATAATTGAAAAAAAAACAACATAAAAAAAAATTAAGGTAGCCGAGGATTTATAATTAACTAGCTGCGCCCCGCGGTTTCACCCGCGCAAGTCGCGATCCCGCGTTGTTCGAACACCTACCTACCGCAATGCAATAATCCACACTTAAACGGTCGCCCATTGAAGTACTGTTGAAGCCAGGCGCTGACGCGCCTGGCATCATCAGTACTTCCCTGGTCGTCCGTTTAAGTGTGGATTTTTGCACTGCGGTAGGTAGGTGAAGTAAGTTAAAGTTTGTATTTCGTCAGTAAGTGACGATGACGATGACGAAGGATGACGATGACGATGGATGACGATGATGATGATGACGCCACTCTACATCACTTATCCTACCCCTGTGTCGATTTTCATTCATTGAATGGTTATCACCCGCGTAAGTCCAGACCCTGCGGGATTTTCGAGATCAAAAGTATCCTATGTTACTCTCCATCATTTAAACTATCCCTATGCAAATTTTCATCCAATAAATATTATCACTCGCGTAAGTCCCGATCCCGCGGGATTTTCGGGATCAAAAGTATCCTATGTTACTCTCTATCACTTAAACTATCACTATGCAAATTTTCATCTATTAAATAGTTATCACCTGCGTAAGTCCCGATCCCGCGGGATTTTCGGGATCAAAAGTATCCTATGATACTCTCCATCATTTAAACTATCCCTATGCAAATTTTCATCCATTAATATTATCACCCGCGTAAGTCCCGATCCCGCGGGATTTTCGGGATCAAAGGTATCCTATGTTACTCTCCATCATTTAAACTATCCCTATGCAAATTTTCATCCAATAAATATTATCACCCGCGTAAGTCCCGATCCCGCGGGATTTTCGGGATCAAAAGTATCCTATGTTACTCTCTATCACTTAAACTATCACTATGCAAATTTTCATCTATTAAATAGTTATCACCTGCGTAAGTCCCGATCCCGCGGGATTTTCGGGATCAAAAGTATCCTATGATACTCTCCATCATTTAAACTATCCCTATGCAAATTTTCATCCATTAATATTATCACCCGCGTAAGTCCCGATCCCGCGGGATTTTCGGGATCAAAAGTATCCTATGTTACTCTCTATCACTTAAACTATCCCTATGCAAATTTTCATCTAAGAAATAGTTATCACCTGCGTAAGTCCCGATCCCGCGGGATTTTCGGGATCAAAAGTATCCTATGTTACTCTCCATCATTTAAACTATCCCTATGCAAATTTTCATCTAATAAATATTATCACCCGCGTAAGTCCCGATCCCGCGGGATTTTCGGGATCAAAAGTATCCTATGTTACTCTCCATCATTTAAACTATCCCTATGCAAATTTTCATCTAATAAATATTATCACCCGCGTAAGTCCCGATCCCGCGGGATTTTCGGGATCAAAAGTATCCTATGTTACTCTCCATAATTTAAACTATCCCTATGCAAATTTTCATCCAAATCGGTCGAGCCGTTTGACCGTAAAGAGGGAACAAACAAACAAACAAACAGATTTTCGGATTTATAATATTAAGTAAAATTTTTATTTTATTAATTAAGTCTGTATCGCGCTGTAAGAGGAAGATAATATAATGAGAAAAGATCGCGGTAGTGCAGAATATCGGAATGCTCACAGCTTTTAACACGACAACGTAAATCACGCAACATCCACCTATGACATCATAACATGACCAAATGTTGGCGTCTGTTTGTGGAAACACTTGAAAATTATCTACTAATTTGTAGTTGTTGTTCCTACTTAGTTCAATGGAGTAGACAGACTTGATGGCTTTATTTGTGAACTTTTAGCTGTAACTGAGGTTTTACGTGCGAAAGTCATAATCCCGCGGGAATTTCGGGTTAAAATGTAAAAGCCTTTGTGTTAACCTACATTCTCAGCTATCTGCATACCAATTTTTATAAAAATCGGTCGAGAAGTTTTTGCGTGAAGAACATACATAACAGACATGTCATTTACTTACGTACAAACTTTCTCTGTTATAATTAATTTAGTAGAATTAAAAAAATAAATTTTTTAAAGCCAACTTAAAAAAAGAATTGAGAAAAAAAAGACCAAAATATCCTTTCCTACATACAGCACCACCGAATAATCTGTTTGAGTTTTTGGCGGGAATGCGTTAAGGAGATGTGTTGCTAAATTTTCATTTTTCTGAAACTTAGTTCAAATGCGTGTAAAATGTTTAATTTCGGGGGCATATTAATCAATTTAGTTTCGTGAAGGTGTACAAGTGTAAATAAAAGTGAAAATCGGTGCAAAACATGTACTTTAGCTTAGTGTTTTCTCCAAAGCTCCGTGAACAAACATTGTAAAAAATGGCCCCTTTTTACAATGATTCCCTCGACTTGACTTTAACTGTGACGACTTGACTGTTTTGTTCAATGCAAATAACTTGCAAATATTGATAATACTTGACACTGGCAAATGTCCGAAAGGAAAAGCCATTTTTAAAGAAGAAGAAGAAGAAGTATCTGTTTTTTTTTTCATCTGAAGCTGGGCAACCAAACTACATTATGGATCCAGCCAGTAAAACTGCCCGACTTCAGATGATATTTTGTCATTATTCTACCTGGAAGCTTTTCACCTATGTTTTCTTCCAAGAACTTGAATAAAACCCTGGCTTGTTATGACTTGTTGGATAGCTAATGAAACGCAGATATTTTTAAATACATCTGCCGAATACCTTGCATAGTTTTTTTTCAGTGTATTTATGAGAAAAATAAAGTTAATACGGATTTATTTAAATTTATTACAATCAATCGTCTACTACAACCCAGTCGGTTCATGTATCTGAAATTTTAGTATTGATATTAATAAAACAACTTGTGCACTACACAATAATAGCAAACATACGTGAATGAGATGATAGGAAACAAAAAAAAACTTAGGTCATTAGAAAAAAGGTTGGGATTAAAAAAAAAACTTCTAAGTCCAATCGATGGTCAATGGTTTTGTGGCATTTGTTTATGCTTAACTCAATGTAAGTATGTCCTAAAATATGTCAATAAATAGATAATAAATATCTCAAAAACGGTTCGTTTTAGGATAGGGTGTTTCATAGTAAAATTAGTCAGAAATGATGGAAACTAATAACACCTTCAAGGATCTAGAATTAAGGTCGACTTTTCCTGTAACCCTGTATACGCGACGAATTGAGAACCGCCTTATTTTTTGAAGCCGGGTAAAAATTTCAACTTAGATGTCAAGTTTTTTTGTATTTCTGTATTAGAAAGATCCGACTTCTTTCTATCAGCAAATTCCTGCAGTATCGGGAATTTCGGGAGTGAAATCGGGGGACGCAGCTGGTATGGTCATAATATTATGTTTGTGACTTATTTTTAGTCATTTTTAGTTATTAGTAGTGAACGGATAAGCATGGAAGAAGTCTTACTTTACTTTACGATTTAATATAACTTGCTTTGTTATTTTTAATTTTAAAGAAGTGCTTAAATTAAGTACCAAGTACCTCTACTCTATATTGTATGTCCGGGATGGACAAACTGTTGATACCTTTAATATTTTATGTCACCTTAATGTACACACTACACAGTTATTCAATAAATGTTCTTGATTCTTGAGCCTTTCCATACTAACTCACCTCAAATAATAGCGTCAAAACTTACTCAAAAACGAAGTATGCATACACAAACTACACACCACGCTATTAGCTAAGCAATTGGACCTTTGTTTATATTTTCCCCAATTGTGTGTTGACAAGGAGGCAATACGCTGTTCTCTAACGTGATTGGTTCTTTGAATGACCCGATCCTAGTACAATCGAAGTGACAGATTCGTGTCCCGGCACACTTTTTAATCATCGCGGCCTATTTTACGTGGTGTCTTTTTAAAGCGTAAGGAACACTTCCATGCTTATAAATCCGTTCACTGTTAATTAGGCCTAAACGAGTGACCTTAAGTTCCCGTTTTCCTCCATAAATGACTGATACCATCTATAAAATTAATAGTTCTAGGGATATTTTAATAAGGCCTTTATTATTTTTACGACATAATAGTTTATTTATTAGACCCTATGAAGTTGATCATGGTTCTAACCGCAACAAAATGAGCTATAATTCTCGTTTGTCGTAAACGATCCAGCATTTTATTCAATGTACTACTTTAATGGAGTCTTGCACTTAGCTGAGGAAACCATAAACGTTGTTCTATGGATGTTATAATGAGATTTATGTTTACATACTTACCTAGGTATGTAAGTACCTATACCTATTTTAGTGGGTAGGTAGGTACTTAGGTACCTACCACTAGCTACGTAGGTATATATTACTAGTTAGGTTGATATAACTTAAAAAAAAAACAAACAAACAAACAAGAATAGTGAGCGTATAAAAACGTAGGAAAATAATTAAGTACATTTCAATTATATCCCCGACTACTTTAAAAAACTTCAAATAATAACAAGTAAATTAATAATAGGGATTAAAGTATGAAATTGCCGTTTTATTGCAATAGGTTCTTTGAATTGACATAGAATCTTCATGGTTTGAGGCTTTCGAATGAAACGTTTTTCAAATGGTTTCTGTGATGTTCTTTTTTTTAAAAATGTGAAACATTTGAATATCGACTTTCAATTGTTTTTGTTATTCAATTTAGACAAGAAAGATGGATACTGCGAAAATTCGAGTGATTTTTGAATACGAGTTCCGACGCGGAACTAACGCGGCAGAAGCAGCCCGCAATATCAATGCTGCGTTTGGAGAGGGGTCTACTAATGAACGCACCGTGCGATTTTGGTTTAAACGCTTTCGTGATGGAAATTTCGACTTAAAGAACGAGCCACGAGGAAGACCGCCCACACAGGTGAATAACGATGAATTAAGAGAGATAGTGGAAGCTGATCCTAGTCAAACTACCCAGGAATTAGCGGCATGGTTTAACGTTACCTTACCCACTTTATTGACTCACTTGCGTCAAATCAATAAAATAAAAAAATACGAAAAATGGGTGCCTCATGATTTGACTGAGCTGCAGAAAGAAACGCGTGTTGAAACTTGTGTTGCCTTGTTGAACCGGTACAGAAATGAAGGAATATTGGATCGAATTGTAACATGTGATGAAAAGTGGATTCTTTATGATAACCGGAAAATAAAAATGCAATGGCTGACCCCAGGTCAAATGCCACAACAGTGTCCTAAAGCAAAACTTACCAATAAAAAGGTAATGGTAACTGTTTGGTGGTCTCAGCATGGTGTTATTCACTATAGTTTTCTTCGATCTGGTCAAGCAATTATGGCAGATGTCTATTGTGCCGAACTCCGAACCATGTTGACAAAACTAGCAGTAAAACAGCCCCGACTCATGAATCGATCTTCACCATTATTGCTCCACGACAACGCGAGACCTCACACAGCACGAGAAACCATTTTGACCCTTCAGGAACTGCACTTAGAAACCATTCGTCATCCTCCGTATTCACCAGACCTTGCTCCAACGGACTACCATTTTTTTCGTGATTTGGACAATTATCTACGTGACAAGAAGTTTTCTTCCCAGGAGGCAGTACAAAATGTTTTCACACAGTTTGTGCAGTCTAGATCGTCGGAGTTCTATCGCAAAGGCATTAATAACCTTGCCATTAGATGGCAGCAATGTATAGATAATAATGGCAACTAATTTGGTTAAATAAATTTGTTAAAAATTTAAAAAATAAACAATTAAGATTTTCAGTACAAATCGGCAATTTCATACTTTAACCCCTAATATAAATATTTTAAAGGAAAAAATTATCTTCAAAAATTCACTCGCGACGAGATTCGAACTCGCGTCTCTGAGATCAAATGTCGTCGCAAGTGAATTTTTGAAGATGTTTCTAGTAGATACGCCTTGAGCAACAAAAACAAATTACGAAATAAGAAAATTAATATTTTTTTAAGTCGACTTATTTGAAGTTTTTTTCTTATTAGCAGGCAGATTTAGGACCTGCAATTAGAGAACATGGTAACTCCCATTTAAAAAAATAAAATATTGATGACGTTGACTTATAATTAATTTTTAATAAGCTGCAGAAATGTATGTTTCTTTGAGGAGAAAAAATATGAGCCCTATTAAAATCGCTCATACGGTGAAGGGTAACGTCGTGAGGTAACCGACATGTCCTAGGACTCACCACGGTTCCTGTGGCGTCCGTAAGAGGACGCTTTCCCACTACAAAAAGGGACAAAGTTTTGTAAACACCTGCGTAAGTCCCGTTCCCGCATTAATATCGGGATAAAAAGTAGCCTATGTGTTATTCCCAGTATCCAGCTACTTATATTCCAAGTTTCATTGCAATCGGTTCAGTAGTTTTTGCGTGAAAGAGTAACAAACTCACATACATACATACAAATTTTCGCGTTTATGATATTAGTGAGATGAGATATTTGAAGAATTTCGCTTTAAACGATTAGGCCGCCCATTGTGCCGTAATTTTTAAGTTGTTAAAGTATTTTTCTTTTATTGTAAATATTTAATTGTGGTGTGTTGCAATAAAGAATTAATTAATTAATGAAAATATATTATGACTGATATAATGACTTTAATCAATCCTATAAACTAAAGCTACCTTGGTTAATAAAAATTAACCTTTATAATAAATCCGTTAACTAGATATTTACTCAACTTTTAAAATACACAGGAAACAATATTTATTTCTTAAAATAAACTGAAAACAAGGAAGTGAACTAACGTCGCGACTTTGCATTGTAACTTAAACATAAAATAAGTAATCACTTGCGATATTGCTTAACAAATAGTGTTACAGGTAAAGTGGGTAAGTCAAACATATTGAGGTCGACTGCACTTGTGGTTTATGCATCGTTAAATGCGTGCATGACGTTTCTTTAACACGTTTTAAAACTTTCGTTTTAAAAAAAAAGTGTGGCGAAGCATCGCCACCCCAACAATCAGGTTTACCTGCGCCTATAGATGTTTCACATTAAAAACGGAAGAAAAAGAAATATTATATAGTATGGAATCGGCTTAGGTACGTACCTACTAACAATTATTTGTTTAATTCTTAAGGTGGACACACTCACGATATTGGCTTGGCGGCAGGGATCTCAATATTTCTTAGTAATTACAAAACATTCGGAAATACTATTTTAATATTTTATTTTTTATTCTCTTATCTTTTCATTTTGGTAGTTTTCTTTACTTAGACGATTGGTTAACTTTTATAACAGAAATAAATCTAAACAACTCGTTTAAGACCAAAATTCGAATTTTACAGCAAAATGCGACGTATTTAAACCTCTATTTTTTCTGTATCAAAGCATCCTTTTCCTACTTATATTATAAAGCTGAAGGTTTGTGAGTAATGTGTATATGTGTGTCTGTTACTCAATCAAGTAAAAACCGCTGAACCGATTGCGATGAAACTTGGAATTATAGGTAGCTGGTGACCTGGAGACCACATAGGCTAATTTATATCCCGATAATCCCGCGGGAACGGCACTTACGCGGGTGAAACCGCGTGGTGCAGCTAATAATGACATACACTTGAAATTGGTAGAACAGTTTTATTGCATAGTCGCATCTTACGTCCTTCTTTTACACATCTGAAATTTGCTAGCCCTATCCCTGTCACGTCATTAGGTGAGTATGGGGCCTTAAACGGGAATTACAATACGAAACTAGTGGCATACAATTTAAAGTTAGTAATTTTTACAAAAATAATTCATAGCTGTATATTTATCTATTCTTGATCTTTTCGATAAAACTGCTTTCAATACCTAACTGCTGCGAGACTGCTTTTGTGGAATTAACTTTTTGACGTGAAACATCTTTAAGCGAGGGTGAAACTGGTTGTGGCGACGCATCGCCACGCAGTCGTTGGCGCATGGCGGCTTTAGCATAGTTTCCTTAGACTTAGATATTATATTCAATTGTAAAGGTCATTCCGTCTTGTTAAGTGGGTAGGTATACTATATTTCCTATCATTAACATTGGTAAGTATACATAACATAGTCCGCGGTCTTAGCACACCTGTGTAATGTTTGTGGTACGTACTTGAGATATTTGCCGCTTTGTTATTTTTACAATATAAGTAAGTACATATGAATAAATAAATAAATAAATATGTAATACATTATACTTACATTTATATTTAGACCTATAGAACCAATGAGTCTATTAAAGTTATAGAGACGCCATTGCAGAACAAATCATCATTGAAAAGCGCCACAAATTATGCTATACGAACTCATTATTTATATTCATTCACATAATTTAAAGAAGAAATAGACGAAACTATTGTTATCTCTTTCTAAAACATAAGACACAATGCTACTTGCATGACGTAAGAAAGAGATGTCATAATATTATTATGACATCTCATAGAGGTTAGGAGAGAATGATAAAACGTCAAAGTCAAAAACTTCGTTGAGTTTTTGGAAAAAAAACTTTTTCACAAAATAAACTAAAATAAATAAATACAGCTTTACTTACGTATAAAATGAAATATTTTTGCCAGTTTTTGAAGTAAAATTCGTGCATCGCCTAAATACGCCCGAAGGCATTGTTGTCTGTGAATAATGTTGTGAAAGTGAACTAAATGTACTGTGTGATAACAAGCGGGTGATCGTGACGTGAGCTGGGATGGAACTAAGACTTCTCTGGCTAGCTAGCTTGCATTTGTGTTGCCAAGAAATTTGCCCTATTACGTATCTAGAAGTTTTTACATATCTCTGTATAGAACTTTGAATATTCGTTATTTACATTATGATAATAGCTAGCTGGGTGTTTGTTTCGATTGTGTTATCAAATTATTGATGACAAACATACTTACAAATATATTTTTATCATCATCATCATCATATTCATAATTCATAATTCATTTATTGACTAATTCATCAGCCTGTTGCAGTCCACTGCTGGACATAGGCCTCTCCAATTGCACGCCACCTAGATCTATTTTCGGCTTCTCGCATCCAGTTTGTGCCAGCCGTCTTGCGCAAATCTTAGCTCCAACAGTAAACTTATAAACCGATTGCGATGAAACTTGGATATTGGTAGCTGGGATAACACAAATGCTACTTTTTACCCCGATATTCCCGCAGGAATGGGACTTATGCAGGTTAAACCGCAGGGCACAGCTAGTAGACCCATAAATAAAAAAGGTATTAATCAGTTTTTTCACCAGTTACTATAATTATAGCCTGTGTGTTAATCCAGGTTTCCAACTTCCTATATTCTAAGTTTCATCGCAATCGGTTTTGTAGTTTTTGCGTGAAAGAGTAACAAAGTCACATACATAATATACACGATTTGACGAACTCTGTGGCGCGTCGGGCGAACGCTTGGCTGCAATGCATAAGGTTGCGGTTTCGATTCCCGCTGGGTGCAAATATTTATAATTAAAATAAATATTTGTATCTAGCCTGGGTGTATTTCTATGTATAATATTTATGTATTTACAAAAGAAAAATAAATATAAGTAGTATATCCGTTGTCTAGTCACCGTAACACAAGCCTAGCAGCTTACCATGGGGCTAGACGGCACTGTGTGTTGGTCACAGTTTAAATAATATTTTAAAAATAATATAATATTTATTATTATTTATTTTATTTATTTTTATAATATTTTTAATTTTATTACAATTGACATTTAATTTAATTTATTTAATTTAATTTACTTGATTTCAAATTTAATAGTTTGTAAAATTGAAATTCACTTGAAGGTAATTAATTAATACTTTATTGTATTATTAATAATGTTTGACTTGTAATTTGTTGTTACGAATAAATGAGTATTTGAGTATTTGAGTAAAAAAAAACATACATACAAACTTTCGCGTTTATAACATTAGTAAGATAAGGTTAGAACTTCAATAACTCAAACTAATTAATTTAAATTAAACATAAATAAACTCTGCATTGCAGTTGCGAATAGACCCATAAATAAAAGAAGGTATAAATCAGTTTTTTCACCAGTTATTTATCTCTCTTTAGTTTGATACAAAAACAGTTGAGAAACAAAAAAAAACAATTAACTTCATAATTTACCTAACATTTAAAACAACGTGCAGTTCACGTACATAATAATATTTTAATTTCATGAAAACGTATCTTCAACCTTGTCATTGTTATCCAAGATGTGTGGGAGTCATCATTGTATTATTTTGGTAATTAAAAATAATACCTAACTTGTATGTTAATTATTATTATTATTATGAAAATTGTTTAGTAACACGCGCACCTCGTGTTTAAGTTAGAAAGTCGTATTAAAAAAAACGGTTAACTTACCTACATGGTTGTGCTTAAATTCATTTTTTTTGCTTTTTTTCAATGCCCTACGTTTTGAGGTCTTGACAAACCTCTACGAAGAAGAGAAAAAGAAAAAGAAGCAAAACCGGCTTACACACCTACTGCTGTACAAAGTTACTTTATTTGATCAAAAAGGTTCCCTAGGTGCTTAAAGTGCTCATTATACACCTAGGGCATAAAGTAAATTGAATTTGGAACTAAGGTTCTGGTAGCATACGGCCATTTCGAACTGGCCACCTAAACAAAACACATAAAATAAATAAAAACTGGGCTATTTTTCTTCTATTTTATTTCGACGGAAGGGTAAGGCAAAAAGTTTTATTTAATATAAAACCCCAACTTTTTTTTTCATCAGCTAAGGCCTATGTGTGGTTTCTTCATTTTGATGTAATGTAATTGTTAAATTTAATTAATATAGAGCTGTAAGTAAATATATTTCATACACGTTGCATAATTCTATTGTTTTATTGTTAGTTAAATATTTATTTTTGAAACCCTTTTATTAATAAAACACTTTATTTACAGGGTTTAATCGCGTTTTGTTCTTGATTTTTAGCGAACCGAGCTTTCGCCAACTTTACGTTTGAACGTAACTTAACTTACGTAACTTTGAGATGTTATTTTTGTCTATTTGTCTATTAGCCCTTTTATTGTCTCGCAGTAGATGTGTAAAGTAGAGTATTCACCTCGATAAAAAAGCCTGTCTTTATCTTGGGCGCTTGAATCCCACGCTTCACTCAGGACTCTAGGTACATTACTCCTTCGCTTCGCTCAGGAGTTAAGTTTTTAACACCCTCGCTGCGCTCGGGAGTTAACCCTCTAGAGTCCTTCGTACGCTTTGGATTCAATATGACGCCTGCTATAGTATAAGAGAGTAGAGCTTTAGTACCTCGATGCATAAACTACTATTAAATACCACTATTAAACAGGCAAAGTTACCTGTTTTTACAAATAAAACAAATTTTCTTCCAAACCCTTAAACGCTATATTTTCTTATAGGCACCATAATATTATTAGAAAATTTACTACCAATAATCTCCTCATCGCATTTAAAAAATATATTATTTTAATCATCGTTAATTATTGATTTTACGAGAAATTATAGATTTTTTCATGCATTTTTCGCTCATATCTATGCAACCGGACAAGGACCGATAATTATCATCTATCGCCGTCTTAACGAAGTTTGTTACTCCTTCACACAAACACCACTGCATCGATTGCGATGTCCAATTCAAGTTGTAATCCATAAAACCAGTAACGCAGTCCATAATGTCGCAAGACACGTCGCGTGACAGGCAACGGCTGAGTCATTTCCTCAGTAACTTACAATTACAAAAACTACCCACTAACTGCTGTATTACGCAGTACGAACCGCAAACTGTTGGTTAGTTATATGTCTGTAAACAAATATATGCATCTACAGGAATTTAAACGAGATTTGAACTAGCACCTCTCGTTTGGCGGGAGGCCATATGACCTCCCCAACGCGACCGCCTGTGTAGGTACCAAAGAAGTTATATTACTAGGACTAGAAAACTCACGTAGAACTAAAAAGCGTTCCGCGACATTGAGCATGCTGTCCCTTTCTAATAACACTTTTCGAAAGGGACAGAACACTACATTGAGTATGCTGTCCTTTTCTAATAACACTATTGTGACAACACGAAGACCATGTTTTGCTTGATTATGATATATTGATATGATTTTCACTTTCATTCCACTTGAAACTAAATTTGAACTTTATTTCACAAAAATGAAAATTTAGCAACTCATCTACTTAAGGCGTTCCCGCCAAAACTCTGCAAATAACTTGCAAATATTAATAAACAAAACTTAACACTGGCTAATGTGCAAATGGAATATAGCCATATAAAAGAAGAAGAAATTCAAACAGCTACAAGATCATTCTCCCAGTACTCCGGCAGTTAAAAATTAATTAACTCATACATAACGTAAACGAACATAAACGCTGTAACAACGTTAATTACCACCAGCCTAGCCCTGGCCTGCCAACCTGCCGCCTGCCTAACAGCCATTGTCAACTTGACATTTGACCGGCGCATACGCAAGCAGAGTCGCGACCCGCAAGATACTTTACATACAATGTACTCGTAAAAACGAAGGCTCCTAATGTCTAGGATTTTAAGGAAGTTTCCATTTTATAACTTACTTTTCAACAGCGTAAGTCCCGTTCCCGCGGTAATATCGGGATAAAAAGTAACCTATGTGTTATTCTCGGTATCCAGCTACCTATATTCCGAGTTTCATTGCAATCGGTTCAGTAGTTTTTGCGTGAAAGAGTAACAAAGTCACATAAAAACATATATTTACATACAAACTTTCGCGTTTATAATATTACTAGCTGCGCCCCGTTGTTCCACCAGGGTAAGTCCTGTTCCCGCGGGAATATCGGAATAAAAAGTAGCTTATGTTACTCCTCGATAATGTAGCTTTTTATTGGTGAAATAATTTTTGAAATCTGCCCAGTAGTATCAGGGACAAATAAGGAAAACTTTCCACTTTATAATATTAGTATCTAGACAAGCTTGTCACCCCGCGTCGCGGTTCACGGCCCTACTTCTCTTCTTTGCGTATGTATATCCGTGTGGTTTACCAAGTGTTATAGTTTCCAAGTGGCCCCATTTACTCTTGACTTGACTAACGTCACTGCTTTCATATCTGATTGATTGATTGATTAATACTTTATTGCAACACATGATTAAATAATTACAATAATAAAAAAGGAAATAAACAACATAAAATTAGGTGGTACAATGGGCGGCCTTATCGCTTAAAGCGATCTCTACCAGGCAACCTTTGGATGGACAAGAAGCAAAGAAAGAGAAAAAGGTAGGGTGATTAAATAATATTATTGTTACTTCAATAGTATCTGCAAATATTATAAAATATTTGACACTGGCTAGTTCGCAAGTAGCCATAAACAGTTCAAGGCTGAGAAGAAAAAAAGTGCTAAAATCATGTCATGATTTATTATACCTTATCTGTGAAACGATTATGGCCATTTGGAAAGTAGCCAGTGTCCGATATCATTAATTTTTGCAAGTCATGTGCATCAAAACTGTCAAGTCGTCGTAGTAAAAGTCTAGTCAAGAAAGTTATTGTTTATGGTCACTCTTTACAATAATAAACTTTGAATTGTAATTTTATAGTCGAAATTCATTTTGTAAATACGAATAAAATTAAACGAACGCCATAGTCATGACAGAGAAGAAAAGTTTAGGCCATTATTTTCAATTAGTTTATATTTCAAAAACTATAGTTGCGAAGATCGCTTTAAAATTGACAAAGTTTTTGCTTAGCAAAGTCGAAGAACGGACTATAAATTTCAGCCTAAGTCTCTAGACATAGGAACTTGAATATCTGGCCAACTTAAGAAGATTACACAAAATCCTATTTTAAACCCGTGTAGAGCTTTACGTCAGTTGGAAAAACATGTCAATAAACATTGAACTTTGCACCGGCGTCTGCGCATGTGATTCGTCAGGGATATTCCGAGAAACGAGTTAGAAATAGATGTGAGATTGTTTATTTACCCATTGAAACTAACGCGCGCAAAATTAGTTACGTAGGTAGACCTAACGTGCACTTTAACTTTTTCTAATTTTAAAATGGCGTTGCATGACTTGTTATAGCCAGTGTCAAGATAACAAGTTACTTATGCATAAAGTTATGTGGGATTTGATTTGGGCTTGCATTTTTGATACACGCTTTTACCAAAAATCTCCTTACACAATTCATACTTAGGTACACACATTTGGATTTTACAACTTTAAAGAAAATAAAAGTCGATGTTTGGCTGAATGAGACTTTAGCAGCTTTTATAGAACACTAGCTGCGTCTCGCGGTTTCAAACCGCGAGTTTCGTAAGTCCCGGTCCGAATTATCGGATAATTTTGTCGAATTATCGGGATCAAAAATAGCCTATGTTACTCCTCAGTAATGTAACTTCCTTTTGGTCCTAAAGAATTTGCAAAACCGGTCCAGTGTTTCGAAGCCACATTACAAACAAGCAAACACTATTTTTCCACTTTATAAAATTGGTCTAGATAAGTATAACCATAGACAGGCAAATAATTGTTAGTTGCCTATAAATGAATTTGGTTTCTGCTACTTATTTTCTCGTTTTTTGATAAAAATTGCCATTTTTATTCCCAATTTCTCAGAAATCGACGTAAAACATAAACTTATGTGTAGATTAGAAAGATATCTACCTACCTAGTATACGCGTATCTATTCCCAAGCCGCCGACCATAATTTCCGCCATGATTGTTTATAATGAACCCCTGCTCCTGATTGGCTAGTTACGCGCATGCCTAATCGCATTGTTCCCTTATTGGCTGACGGCGGCACGTCCCAGTTCGAAATTAGAACCGAGTGGGCTGATTGTTTACATGTTTCTTTTATTGGATTGTGCATCTGTATAGTTGCATATAGGTAGGTATGAAGTTAAGGCGATCCTTGTGTTTTGGTAAATTTACTCAAATTGTGATTTTTTTTAAATATTAATTTAAGTAATGTATTAAAAAAAACATGTGCACTAATGCCATCTCTGTCATCGACGAAGGAAAACATCAAGAGTAAAACCAACATGTCTGAGGCTGAAAAAAGACATGTCACATCGTCGTCTTCGCTCCTAGACTAGAAGACTGTGCACTTGACAACTTTTGATATATCAATTTCAATCATGTTCTCTAAGTTTAAGGTAGTTTTTGCTTTGATATATAAAAACGGTCCTGTTGAAACCACTTGGTTCCAGTGTGTCCTTATCTAACTAACCGACGAACACTAAAGTGAAAAAAGGACAGACTGGGATCTCTCTAACATCAAGCCGGACCGTTTTTTTGACGAAGTAAGCTTTCTAGTTACTCTGTAGTACTATTTCTATGACTTGAGGAGATTGACTGACTGTCTTTTCATGACATAGATTATTGTATGGTAGCATTTGACTGAAACGTTGAGGTGAGGAACACTCTCAGGTTATCCATCCATATCAACTATTTCGTACATTTTTATCCGCTTACATGCCTATCAAGTTACCAAAACCGGTCCAGGCAACTTTCTTAACTAAACCTTAACAAACACGTGTTAATTGGAAAATTTATATTTTACAATGACGACGTGACGGTTTCTCATGCTCATGAATGAATAATCGGATACGATAGTTCTATTTATAGAGGAGCTAGGTGGAATAAACCAAATATATTGGAATATTTTGGGTTTAACCACAGAGCAGATACTGATATTTAACGTATTAAAATTTGTGACGTGATTGCTTGACGTAAATCAGCTATCCATGGTAATAAAATAATTCAATAGATTAAATATAATTTATTTAAAATTTAAAATTTCACTGTGGATTTCGGGTCAGCCTTTCGTTGTTTTCTCGGGTTACACTAAACTTGTTGGATTTCGATGTAAAGTAGGTATACCACTATCTTTTCTATCCGATAACCAAATATTTTAAAGATTTTCGCGATTTTGCATAATAAGACACAATGTTTACCGGGTTTTACTCGCGTTTTAACGGCATTCTTTCTTAAGACAACGCGAGTAAAACCCGGTAAATATTGTGTTTTAGGTATTAAATATTACAATCTTTTTTTAATCTGTTCAAAAGGATTTGAATGCAGAGAAACATACAAATAGTCCGAAATTAATTAAAAATATATAGGTATATACGCGACGAATTGAGAATCTCCTCCTTTTTTGAAGTCGGTTAAAAACTAAATTCTTGTTTCACTGCCTGTCAGTGGTCTAGTACTTAGACTAATTTTTGCCCGACTGAGCGACACAAAGACTGTTACGTGTTATCAGTCTCAGTATGTATACATTTACCTATATATATTACTAGTACCTACTACTAGAATCTAGTAATATAACTTCTTTGAGTGAGATAGGCAAATAGGTACATAACTATCTATCAAAATCAAAAGTAGGTACCTATCAACAATTTAAACATAGAACTGTCATAATTTCTTCTATGGTTTTCGCGATTTTGCATAATAAAACACTTTATTTATCCGGTTTTATCGCGTTTTTATTCATTATTTGACCCGAGCTTTCGCCAACTTTACAGTTGGCTTTTTCAAGGTTGACTCGGGTCAGCTCGAGTCGGGTCAAATAATGAATAAAAACGCGATAAAACCGGATAAATAAAGTGTTTTATTATAGAACTGTCAATTCTCAAAAGAATTAAAAATTTAAAAACCACCAAAAAAAAGATTTCATAAAAAAGACCAAAATAACCTCTACATACAGCGCCACCGACTAATTAATCTGTTTTATCATCTGAAGTCGGGTAATTTTACTGGCTGTATGGCAGAGATATGTAAAAACTTCTAGATACGTAATAGGGCAAATTTCTTGTCTACACAAATGCAAGCTATCTAGCCAGAGAAGTCTTAATTCCATCCCAGCTCACGTCACGATCACCCGCTTGTTATCACACAGTACATTTAGTTCACTTTCACAACATTACTCCCAAACAACAATGCCTTCGTGCGTATTTAGGCGATGCACGAATTATACTCCAAAAACTGGCAAAAATATTTCATTAAGTACGTAAGTAAAGCTGTATTTATTTATTTTAGTTTATTTTCTGAAAAAGTTTTTTTTCCAAAAACTCAACGAAGTTTTTGACTTTGACGTTTTATCATTCTCTCCTAACCGCTATGAGATGTCATAATAATATTATGACATCTCTTTCTTACGTCATGCAAGTAGCATTGAGTCTTTATGTTTTAGAAAGAGATAACAATAGTTTCGTCTATTACTTCTTTAAATTATGTGAATGAATATAAATAATGAGGTTGTATAGCATACAACTGTGACGCTTTTCAATAATGATTTGTTCTGCAATGGCGTCTCTATAACTTTAATAGACTCATTGCTGTATGGTTCCATATTGTACTTAGTTTGGCTGCCCGAATTCAGATGATAAAACAGATTAATTAGTCGGTGGCGCTGTATGTAGAGGTTATTTTGGTCTTTTTTATCAAATCTTTTTTTTTGGTGGTTTTTAAATTTTTAAATTATTTTTTGTTCTTTTTTTAAGTCGGTTTTTTAATTTTTAAATTATTTTTTTATTTCACCCTTTTTAGTACCTACCTACCTACTTCCGACTGCCAAATAAATTAACAATACCTATTGTTACCGTAATTTTAATTATTGAGGAGTTTGCTGATGAGAAGGTGGTTTTAGGTGGCCCATCAATCTGTTCTTAGTTCTTTATTCTCTAATGGGGTCTATTCTTTTTGGTAGAAGTCCAAAAACGAGTAATTTATTACATTCTGGGAAGCTATCCTGTCCATCATTCCGAAGATACTCATCAGATCCTGACCAAATTTTTATGGGACCACCACGGGGCTTCCACCTTTCCATTAAAAAAAGAACCATCTTAATCGGTCAAGCCACCTTCGAGTAATCGGTGAACAAACATAAAAAAAAAAAAAAAAATATATATACTCGACGAATTGAGAACCTCCTCCTTTTTTGAAGTCGGTTAAAAAGTAAGCAAATAGCTTCTGCTTTCAAACATAATTGTATATGAGTTTTTTGTTTACATTTTTGATCTAAGACCATGATACAGAGTTTATAGTTAAGTACCTATGTATTAGGTATTTTTAATTTGAATTACCTACCTAAATCCAACCTAAACAGGATGTTTTTGGATGTTATATGTACTGACTCGTATAAGATTTACAATCTTGTTATGATATTGACAATAGTTAAAATACCGGATAGTTTTTTTGAAATGCACACTTACCGCGATGTTTTTCACAATCTATTATACAAAAAATGATAAATATTTTTAAGCGTAAGCCTATATACTTACTAACTTGAGTGTTTTAGTACTTAAAGTTCTTAATTTCAAACAAAACATATGGACACATTACTGTGTCTTCCATCTTATTTAAAAAAAATATTGACAGTATACTTCATTTAAAATGTATAAGCTACTTAACCAATCGTAAGACAGCTTCGAAATTCAAAATTAGTGAAATGAGAATTTTGAGTATTGAAGCTGCTGCTTTTGAGTAGCATTTCAGTATTTGGCTGATCATGTGAGGTATAGCTTCTAAGAGAACTGACAGAATTAAGAAGTAGGTGGGTAGTTGTGAATAACTTCGCGACGGCAAGTAATCCTAGTAAACCTACCTGCCTTCCTGCACATAATTATGTTGTTTATTGTTTAATTATTTTTGATGCTATTTTATGAAGGTAGCAACAGTAGGTACCTATAGTGAATACTTTCTGATATGAAATTGATAAGGATCTAAGTACTGTAAGGAAATAGAAATCCTCTTACGTCCAAGACAAACCAAAAGTGGTTTTATGGATGTAATTTACGTAACAATTTAATGTATTTTTCATATTAAAATAATAAAAAAAAAAAAAAAGCGTGTGGGTGTGCAATAATTTTGAAACTGTAGGATATTTTTACCGACTTTAAATAAGGGGAGGTAAAGCTATTGTTTATATAACTGTATATCTACATTGTGTTTTGTTCGTGAGATCCTATAATTGGCTTCCTGGTGATACGCGTTAATTTATACTTCTCCAATAGCTGTTGGATTTCATAAATAAATAATTGGTCCATACTGTGATTTCCAGTAATATAGGTAAATTGACAAGGTATTCTATTAAATATCTAACTGATTCATTTTTTTTTCTTTTTCCAGGTTATAGGAGAAAGAGAATATGCCGTGCGTCCGACGAGACGGCCTTCCGAAGAGTTACTCACAGGACAGCCCTTAGACATAGTAGTACAACAGGTGAGTCATTGTTTACTGCCTTTTGCTACGTATGCCAGTGTAACCACTGAAGCGAGGAACATTAACCGGGAGCGTTCCGGCGCGTATTTTTAGGATTCCGTACCTACCTGAAATGGTAAAAAAAAGAATCCTTATAGGATCACTCTGTTGTCACTACGCGGCTGTCAAGCCCAAGACACATTATTTACCCCCTTTATCTATAAACGCAAATTAATTAAACGTCTTTTACTGTCACAATAAAACACTTTACTTATCGGGTTTAATCGCGTTTTATTCATGGTTTTAAACGAAACGAGCTTTCGCCAACTTTACAGTTCGCCTTTTTAAGGTTGACTGAGATGACAGAGACATCTCAGTCAACCTTGAAAAAGCCAACTGTAGTTATGCAAAATCGCGAAAACCATAGAAGTAATTATTTTACTGTCACATGAAGTTTTAAAGTTGACAGACAGAGACAAACATTACACAACTTAGTCATGTGTAAAAATAATATATTTAATAAATAAGGGAGTTAATGTTAGAGTTGCAGCGTCCCACATACATACATATAAGTACCTAATTATCTATTTCGGACGGTGCACACCGAGTGCACCGTCCTATGTGTTATGGGTGATTAAGACTGGCTCAAAGAAATTATAGTACTATAGAACTAGAATGCTCACGTAGAACTAAAAAGTGTTCAGCTACATTATGCATGCTGTCCATTTCTAATAACACTATTAGAAAGGGACAGAACTCTGCATTGCGCATGCTGTCCCTTTCTAATTGCACTATTAGAAAGTTCCAGAATGCTACATTGAAGCGGCCCACTTTTTTATTTTACGTGAGCGTTTTAGTTGTAGTAATATAACTTCTTTGGATAAGCGTAACAAACGGCAAATAAGGAACCTATATCAACGCGGTCTAGCACGGTTTCTTAATTGTTTAATCGAATGCAACCATTTTGACACTTTTTTCTATAATATAATTGACAAATACTAGGAACGAAAACGTCAGATTATCGTCTGAAATTAAAAAAACCTACCTATTTTTCTATTTCTTATCGGTTGTGAACCGATTCAAGTCGTCATAGTTAAAGTCAAGTCTAGGGAATCATTTGTAAACACGGCGGCCATTTACAAACATTCTTCACGGAGCTTTGGAGACAACACTAAGTCAATGTTTTGCACCGATTTTCACTTTCATTCCACTTGTACACCTTCACGAAACTAAATTGATTAATATGCCCCCGAAATCAAACACGCACTTGAACTAGGTTTCACAAAAATGAAAATTTAGCAACACATCTCCTCAACGAGTTCCCGCCAAAACTCCAAACCTACCTAACTATAATAGTTTATTTTGACAGCGACCGAATACTGAAACGTTACTTCTTCTTCTTCTTTAAAATGGCTTTTCTATTCGGACATTTGCCAGTGTCAAGTATTATCAATATTTGCAGGTAATTTGCATCGAACGAAACAGTCAAGTCGTCATAGTTAAAGTCAAGTCAATGTTTTTTCACCGAGCTTTGGAGACAACACTAAGCTAAAGTCCATGTTTTGCACCGATTTTCACTTTTATTCACACTTGTACACCTTTACGAAACTAAATTTATTGATATGCCCCCGAATATAAACAATTTACACGCATTTGAACTAAGTTTCACAAAAATGAAAATTTGGCAACACATCTCCTCAACGCTTTCCCGCCAAAACTCGAAACGTTACTTGGACTTAGTCTATGTCGTGTGTGCCCTATGTCGAAAAATTCCCATTCCCTATGCCCATTTCTGAAAAATTTGTAAATTAAAATGGCGTCATTCTATAGCTATCTGTGGACATTATTAATTTACAAAATGTGTGTAAGTAATTGAAAAAATAACTTAGCTATGGTAATTACTAATTTAATTTTCGTAAATAAAATTGTTAATATAATTGACGGTTCATTATTAATTTGGTGGTACTAGTTCTAGTACCTACCTAATACAACTTCTTTGAGTAGGAATGATGAAACAAAAAAAACTGCTTATAAAACAATCTTCAGAGATTCCCTACAGTATGTATTTCAGTTAGTTAACTATTGACAATTTAACGATTTTTAACCGACTTCAAAAAAAGGAGGAGGTTATCAATTCGTCTGTATGTATAATTTTTTTTTTTTTTTTTGTATGTTAACCGATTACTCGAAGAGGGCTTGACCGATTAAGATGATTCTTTTTTTAATGGATAGGTGGGAGCTCCAAGATGGTCCCATAAAAATTTGATGTGGATCTGATGAGGGTCTTCGGAGTGATGAACGTAAATGCTCCTCAAAACGCATTAATCATCAATTCAGTTGTTTATCGATTACTCGAAGATGGCTTGACCGATTGAAATGATTCTTTTTTTAATGGAAAGGTGGGAGCTCCGAGATGGTCCCGTAAAAAATTTATGAGGATCTGATGAGGATCTTCGAAGTGAGGACCGGGAATGCTCCTCAAAACGCTGTATTCAATTCAATTGTTCATCGATTCACGAAGATGGCTTGACCGATTGATATAGTTCTTTTTTTAATGGAAAGGTGGAAGCTGCGAGGTGGTCCCATGAAAGTTTGGTAAGGATCTGATGAGTATCTTCGGAATCATGGACAGGATAGCATCTCAGAATTCAATAAATTACTCATTTTTGGACTTCTACCAAAAAGAATAGACCCCTAAAGAACTAAAGTACCTACAGATTGATGCGGCACCTGAAACCACCTTTTCATCAGCAAACTCCTTAATAATTAAAATTAGGGTAACAATATTGTTGATTTTTAGGTAGGTAGGTATACTAAAAACGGTAAAATAAAAAAATAATTTAAAAATTAAAAAACCGACTTCAAAAAGAAACAAAAAATAATTTAAAAAACAACAAAAAAAACAAAAAAAGAATTGATAAAAATGACCAAAATAACCTCTACATAGGTACAATGCCACCGACTAATAAATCTGTTTTATCATCTGAAGTCGGGCAGTTTTACTGGTTGGTTCCATATTGTACTTAGTTTGGCTGCCCGACTTCAGATGATAAAACAGATTTATTAGTCGGTGGCATTGTACCTATGTAGAGGTTATTTTGGTCATTTTTATCAATTCTTTTTTTTGTTGTTTTTTAAATTATTTTTTGTTTCTTTTTGAAGTCGGTTTTTTAATTTTTAAATTATTTTTTAGTGTTACTTTTGGGAAAAATACCTACGCAATAAAAAAATGCTTTTTTAAAAGACTTCAAAAAATGAGGTCTTTCTCAATTCAATTGTGGCAATCTTTTTTTTTTTCATCCATCTGTTTCCTATTCGCAAGAAAATAATTAAAACATAAACTTAATACGAATCATACGCATTAAATAAACAATCACTAACCATTAAACTAATTAATCTTCGACTCTCGGTCCACAATTTGCGCCACAGTTATGCCAGAACACGTACAGATTACAAACGCCCTGACCGTTGACCGTAGTTTATAGTCTGTGACAATTTATACTCTATTATACAGCCTGTAATTAAATTCAAGGAGACGCGAATGAAGGATTTGCGTTCTTAATACTTTGCTTAATACTTTAAATTATGGCATAGAGTATAGTTATTATTATGTGTATGACGTTTTTTAATAATAAGTCCAACTATAGAGAGGGAAAGCTATTATATTTTTTGCAAAATTTAAATTGTTTATTATTCGATTATTATTTCTAACCATACATATATATTGTTTTTGCATTTTTTTTAATTTACGTTGTCGTAAAAAATACTTCATCAAACTTTTTGCATGAAAATAATTGCAAAGGCCGCGTAAATAATGCTAGGACTATAGTCTTGTAATCGTTTTGCTACAAAAAATTTGACCTCTGTTTTGTATGACAACGAATTTCTTTAACTAAATTTTAAAAAATCCAAAGTTTGCTTCGACTTCTTCTTCTTTAAAATAGCTTTTCTATTCGGACATTTGCCAGTGTCAAGTATTACCATTATTTGCAAGTTATTTGCATTGAACGATTCAGTCAAGTCGTCATAGTTAAAGTCAAGTCGAGGAAATCATTGTAAGGGGCCATTTTTTACAATGTTTGTTCACGAAGCTTTGGAGACAACACTAAGCTAAAGTCCATGTTTTGCACCGATTTTCACTTTTATTTACACTTGTACATCTTCATGAAACTAAATTGATTAATATGCCCCCGAAATTAAACAATTTACACGCATTGGAACTAAGTTTCACAAAAATGAAAATTTAGCAAGACATCTCAACGCTTTCCCGCCAAAACTCTGTTTCGACTTCGACCATCAACCACGAAGTCGACCACATTATAGTTTTTAACTATTGTATCACTAGCAAAACCCTGCGGTTCCACCCTCGTAAGTCGCGAGCACATTAGAATATCCGAATGAAAAGATCTCTAGCTATTTGCATACCAAGTTGCATCGCAATCAGTAATTTTACTTTCAGGGTTCAGTAATTTTTATGTAAAGGAGTAACAAACAGATGTATAATATTGGTAGGATGACAGGGAGTTAAGTGACTTCAATGTGTAATGTAACCTGAGAATGCAACTTTCTTCCTTAGATATCCTTTCAATAATGTCAGACAGAAAGGAGTTTGTAAAACAGTCAAACTCACTGGCTGAATAAAGTAAGAAAAAAATTAAAAAGAAATAGATTTGTTTTTGATTTGTCTCCTAGCTTTGTAGCCAGTCATTTTCTTTGTAGTGCAAACTTCTTCATAATGGCAGATTGAAAGGAGTTTGTAAAATTCACAGGCTGAATAAAGTGAGAAAAAATTAAAAATAACTTAGTTTTGTGGCCAGTCATTTTGCATTGCAAACTTCTTCATAATGTCAGCTTGAAAGGAGTTTTGGCGGGAACACGTTGAGGGGATGTGATGTTAAATTTTCATTTTGGGAATACCTAGTTTATATGCGACTTAAGTCGCCCTAAAAAGGTTCATAAATCTAAGAAGATAATTAAATGAACATTCCTAAAAAAATAAAATAAGTAGGAACGCGACGAATTGAGAACTTCCTCCTTTGACTTCGGTTAATAAAATATATTCAATCAATCTCCAACAAAAACATATTTCTTTATTTATACAAACAAACAAAACTTTCTCTATTATAATACTAGTGGACACTGATATTATTACTACTTAATTATTCGTCAAATAATTTCGTATACTATAATTATTTTGCTCAAGGACGTACGTAATTATTTCAAATAGAGGTACTTAAGCCTACATAATTTGCCATTTGTATGCAGGTCAAAATATAAATTACTGTTCGTTCGTCATTAGTCCCTTTTTTGAAATAAGAACCGCAGTGGTATTCTCTAATGTAACAAACAGCCTAGAGCTGCTGAAATATTTGATTTGATTAGAAAATACCACTGCTGTTAATAAAAGCCGGTCGTGCGAGTTGGCCTCTCGCAGAAAGAGTTCCGTACCGTTATCACTAAAATTTGCGTTTGTTTTATGAGATCCCCACTTAAATAATCTGCCTTTCTACGATATCTTATAAGGACACCGACACCCCCCACATATACCTTGATAAATCCAGGTATGTGGGAAACATGCTGCAGAATTCCCCGTTGTATCTGGGAATAGCACACGTCGACTTGACAACCTCCTCTGTTTTTTTTCGATTTAAACCATAAATTGAGTTTCATTTTAACAGTAGCTTTAACAAACTAGCCGAATATTTAGTTTATTGGGTATCAAGGGCGTTTGTGAACGATCGTTTCAATACTTGATCGATTGGTCTCGAGGTAATCGCCATTCGTCAGTCATTAGTGTCAGTCGAAATGACCAATAAAAGCCTCACGTAGTTACCTATTGGTGCACTCTACTGATTTAATGGGTAGGTACCTACTTGAAAAATTAACCGACTGATGTATTTAACCGACTTCAAATAAAAAGGAGGAGGTTCTCAATTCGTCGCGTATGTTTTTTTTTTATGTTGGTTCACCGATTATCGAAGGTGACTTGACCGATTGAGATAGTTATTTTTTAATAAAAAAATAAAAAAAACTGAATTAAAAATAAGAACAAAAACTAATTTAAAAATTAAAAACCAATAAAAAAAAAAGAATGTATAAAAAAGACCTCTATAACCTTTACATACAGCGCCACCGACTAATTAATCTGTCAGTTTTACTGGCTGGTTCCATATTGTACTTAGTTTGGCTTCGACTTTAGATGATAAAACAGATTAATTAGACGGTGGCGCTGTATGTAGTTAGAGGTTATTTTGGTCTTTTTTTATAAATTCTTTTTTTTAGTTGGTTTTAAAAATTTTAATAATTTTTTGTTCTTTTTTTTAAGTCGGTTATTTTTTACTTATGTAATTGGTCTAAATTCCGTTCATTTTTTTGTTTCTGTATCCATAAGCTTTTGTTTCCGTTATGATCGTCTTTTGATGCAGTTTCGATTGTTTTTGACGTGAAACATCTATAGGGTAAACCTGATTGTTGACGTGGCGATACAAGCCGTGGCGAGTTCGCCACGCTATATCTGTCAATGTCAAATATTCCACATCTGTCAGGCGTGACGGCTTACATTTTTTGTTGATGTTTTTCTTTTGTTTCTGTTTCAATTTAAAGCCGTCTAAGATAACTACATATTTTTATTTAATTTTTTTTAACATTTGTGTTACGAAACCTTAAAAGAGGTTCGGTTTTACAAAAACAAAAAAATTAACCACAGACAAAAATGGAAAGTTCACAAAAGCCAATGTGATTTATAAAAAAAAGAGACTGGATTGTACTTACCTGCGCCAATTTGCTGGTTCCCATTGCAATGTACAGTTAACCGAAAACCAGTCTCATTTCATGTGTTCCAAGCGGAATATAATGAAGGGGTCGAGAAAAAAGTGGAGCGAGCTTTCGCAGCGCCCGATCTGTGTTCGTTTACTGTGTTATCTACACTAATTGTGAAGTAAAACTTACTATTTTCTCATTGGCGCAGGTAAATCACTGGAAAGTGATCCTGTAGATGGCGTCTCAATCGAGCCGTAATCGAAAAATAGTAGACAGGGAAACATTCATATTCTTAAATTCGCTGCCTCGAGATGAGAACTTGCGTGGCCGAGCGGTTTAGGCACTGGAGTATTGATCCAGGGACGCGAGTTCAAATCTCGCCGCAAGTGAATTTTGAAGATTAATTTTTCTTTTAAAAATATTTCTAGTAAAACGTACTATTTCAAAATTTAGACACAAATACCTATTATGTGTGACTGTGATTTCTTTCCTACATGAAATTAAAATCAAAGTCATAAAATAGCTTTATTCATACTGATTTCACACGATCGTTTTGAATAGTCTTATGGACTTTTGTTTGCAACGCGTTAGTGGAACGTGGTCCTGAATTTAAATTTTCGTGAAACCAAATTGTTTAATTTCGGCGGCATATTATCGATTTAGTTTACGACTGTAGTGAAAATAATAAACCAGTGCCAAACACGGAATTAGCACGTTACCAACAAATGTTCCAATGGGATTGGATTAAAAAAAATCGTCGCCATTTTTACTTTGATCTTCACGCATTGCTAAAATAGTTTCAAGCGATTTGATAGTACACTATTAAACACGTGATACAGGCTGAAATCGTCCTTTAACGCTGACAGAAAAGCCATAAATAAGAGATTTACTTAAATGAAATGAATCGTCTTACCTACCTAGATAGATAGATAATGAGATAAGCATTTATCTAAATAAATTAAATTGATCTCAGTCAACCCCAAGCCTCTGCGGACAGCGGTAACGTTGTTGGTAGGTACCGCAAACTCAATAATGCTTTTGACGTTTTAATCGTCATTCATCGACTTCAATTTAGGGACTTTTGTTTTTGACGCGTTAGTGAAACCTCGCCGTCTTGAACTATTATTATTTCAAAATTTAGTTTAATTGCGTTTAAATTGTTTAATTTCGGCAGCATGTTATCAATTTAGTTACGCGAAGTTCAACGAGTTAAGTGAAAATAAATATACCAAACGATTATTTCAAACGATTACAGTATAATAGTTGTAGTTCACTATTAGTACGAGAAACTGGCTAAATTGTCCTTTATTGCTGACAGAAGCCACAACTAAGAAAAAGAAAGAAAAGACTTCAATTTCGCGCCCGTAATATTAGACGTTACAATATTGTCAGCGTTGCAGCCGCTTTTTATATAATTTTTACAATCGTAAAAGGCACATGGAATAATTATGTTTGAGACGTCACCTCTAGCACTTAGTAGGTAAGGTACGTAATATCTCAATGATTGCATGTAATGTTATTATAATTGAAGATTCTTCGCTTAATTACCAAAACACACAATCACAAAAAACATTTGCTCACGAAATCATCCCGCAAATATTTTTGGAAGGTCGTTTTAAAAGAACAAATGGGGCATTTAAAGGACTTTCCTACGTGTATTGTATGTAATGTACTCATACGTTTGTATTTGTATGGCAATTATTAAACTTCGACTAGCACCTTATAGAAAAAAAACCGGCCAAGTGCGGGATTTGCTCACGAAGGGTTCCGACCATTATCACAATTTGTTACCGAGCCCTAAAATTTTGACCAGTGTTTGTTCCTCTTCTAAATATTTACAAACTAATTGATTTGCGTGTAAATTGTTTAATTTCGGGGGCATATTAATCAATTTAATTTCGTGAAGGTGTACAAGTGAAAATCGGTGTAAAACATGGACTTTAGCTTAGTGTTCTCTCCAAAGCTCCGTGAACAAACATTTTAAAAAATGGCCCCCTTTTTACAATGATTCCCTCGACTTGACTTTAACTATGACGACTTGACTGTTTCTTTCAATGCAAATAACTTGTAAATATTGATAATACTTGACACTGGCAAATGTCCGAATGGAAAAGCCATTTTAAAGAAGAAGAACTAATTTATTACAATACGATTAGAGTGACATGTTAGTAGCAATAGCAAAGCAACTTAATTGCAAAACAATTATTGTGGCAACATGGCAATATGTTCGAATAGGTTAGAATAAAAATCACGTTTGTTCTATGGAAGCCTCCCTTGAATAATTGTTTCATTTAGTTTTTGTTGTTATAGTGACAACAGAAATACATCATCTGTAAAAATTTCAACTGTCGAGCTATCAATGTTCATGAAATACAGCCTGGTCACAGACGGACGGACGGACGGACAGTAAAGTCTTAGTAATAGATACCGTTTTTACCCATCGAGTACGGAACCCTAAAAATATGATGAATGTTCAAATTAAAGTGATATTTACGATACCAAATTGATGTTAATCTTTTCTTAACAATTTTTTGAGCGATTTAATAGTTTTTTTTTTTAGCGTAAGTAGGTATATAATATTAGTATTATTTTCGTCCATGACCTAAGTAAAGGACACATATTATAGCCGTAATTTACGAACGCCCTATGTGTGCACACAGCTTTTGCCACATTTTCGTTGTCAAAAAAAGTCATAAGTATTTTTTTTATTTATTTAATTGGATGTATTGATAACTTTAAATACGTCGAGTGTTCTTACAACTATGACTCTTGTGTGGTTTTGGAACACGCCCTCCGACGAGAAGAAGCCACAAGAAAATCATGGGTTTTTCTTGTGATCATGTTTTTATTTACAATCGTCAAAATGCATATATTTTTTTATATTTTCTTACAATGATCATAATATGATTCACATTGTCGCATATTTATGGCTGACGTTGATTGTCACTCACAACAGCAAGACGAAGCATAAAATTATAGGGTCGTTTGTGAATACGGCTGTTTGATTGAGTCCTATTTTACAATGACAATTGAACAATTGAAATACATTACAAGTTACGCAACCCCCCAGGTTATTGATAAAAATATTGTTCTATTTTGTGAATTACCTACACATTAAAAATCACATTTCGGCACTATGTTGGTACATTTCAACACTATCCTACTAATATTTATATTAGTAGACTAATGTTACTAATATTTATATTAGTAGGAGAATGAATAACACATAATTTCTTCTATGGTTTTCGCGATTTTGCATAATAAAACACTTCATCTCAGCCAACCATTCATCTCAGTCAACCTTGAAAAAGCCAACTGTAAAGTTGGCGAAAGCTCGGTTCAAATAATGAATAAAAACGCGATAAAACCGAATAAATAAAGTGTTATATTATGAATAACACATAAGCTATATTCCCGCGGGAACGGGTCTTACGCGGGGAAAACCGCGTAACGCAACTAATTATAAAATAAATAGACCACTATCAACCATGCCAAAAGGTGACAATTGCGAAATATGGAGGTGCTCGATAGGAAAAATGTTTGTATCTTGATATTACGAAAATAATGTTAACAATTAGATTATTACATAACCTACGCTAATATTTATCCCAAAATTATTAAGAATCTAGAATCAAGTTAAAAGAGAAACTATAAAACAAAAGCTATTTACAAAACAAAGCTATTTATAATCAAGTTTTTTATTGTATTATTTGAATTTGATTAAATAAAAAAGTTTTTTTAGCATGACAGCGCAGTTATATCCATATTATAAATATTTTTAGCAAGGAAATTTATTCTAGATTATTCAGATTCTTATAATCGGGTCAAATAATTTATAAAAACGCGATAAAACCGGATAAATAAAGTGTTTTATTATGCAAAATCGCGAAAACCATAGAAAAAATATATTTCCAAAAAATCCCCATGACAGGATTCGAACCTGCGTCCTTTCGCTGAGCTACACAGGAATCCGTGGAATCAGTGGTTAGAGCATTCGCTTGGTTAGCGAAAGGACGCAGGTTCGAATCCTGTCATGGGGATTTTTTGGAAATATATTTCCTTGCTAAAAATATTTCTATGTTTAAAATGACTTGAGCAATAAAAACAAAAAGAAATATTCAGTTATATCCATAGAAAACAACTATAAAAGTAACGTAAGTACAAAGAGACAGTGAGTATGGGATGTGGGAACAGGTTGTAACTGTATTAGTTGCATAAGCGCGGGTTCGATGCCCGGCGCGGCGTCCGCTCACAACCGTACATGCAGCGGTTAGTTTTTTTTTTTGTAAAAACTATAGTATTTTTCTGTTTTATGTGCGACTTGTTTTGAATGATCAAAGTTTTATTATGACCGTCAAAGTAATAAATATTTCATGATATTTATTACCTACACACAGCGCATTCTAGCCCCAAACTAAGCACTAGGCTTGTACTTAAACTTAGACAGTTTTCTCTAAAATTTCGTATATATAGTCGCATCTTACTAGCTAGCGCTATCCCTGTCACAATTTAATTCAATTTTACGTTTAGGTACATACACCCTTTAAAATTCAAGGAAATTTGGAGTTTTGGCGGGAATGCGTTGAGGAGATGTGTTGCTAAATTTTAATTTTTGTGAAATTTAGTTCAAATGCGTGTAAATTGTTTAATTTCGGGGGGCATATTAATCAATTTAGTTTCGTGAAGGTGTACAAGTGTTAATAAAAGTGAAAATCGGTGCAAAACATGGACTTAGCTTAGTGTTGTCTCCAAAGCTCCGTGAACAAACATTGTAAGAAATGGCCTCCTTTTTACAATGATTCCCTCGACTTGACTTTAACTATGACGACTTGACTGTTTCGTTCAATGCAAATAACTTGCAAATATTGATAATACTTGACACTGGCAAATGTCCATTTTAAAGAAGAAGAAGAAAATGTGGTTTGACAGATAAGACTGACAAAACAATAACACAAAATAAAAATGAATTGTTTCTTCCTAAATGTCTATCTGAGTAATCCATATTTAAGAACCGTTAATAATCTGATAATTACTAGCTTTACATTAATTATATCTACAAAAAAAGCTTTGAGAATAGATTTTATTATAATTAACTAGTGTTTACACTCTGTGGTTCAGCTTGTTATGCGCGAGCTGATACGCTTTACGGTTATTTTGGAAAAGAGCCTACCTAATTTTTGAATCACTCTTAAGGCGATTTAAATGAATCAATAGGTATCTGCTGATTTTCGTTCGATGTCGGACTTCTGCGGCGAGTGGTTGATATCAATTGTTGCGGTCGTGCTATTACAGAAATCGAACGAAAATCAATATAAATCGAGGTATTACAATAGCTCAAAGTGGCGCTAGTGATTCCAAAATAGAGCCCCTGTAGTCGAAGTAAATGAAAGAAACGAGTAAACTATTGGGAATAGGTTATGAACCAGAACAAAACAAAGTAAAATGGTTTTATATTTTCGTATATTCAACGTACACTTTTAGTGAAGACACAATTGTCAGATTCGATTATAGACAAGTAATACCATAGATAAGAAAGTAAAGCAGTTTTTAAATGAATGCGTGAGATCCTATTTTACCCGCTTATTCTTCGATTAATTCATTTTTGTATTTTAATTTATATAATTCAACACGCCCCCTCAAAAATAAATCCGTAATCACAAATTACCTATATACATTATCAACAGGTTTTAACAAGTTACTTAATCGAATCATGTTTCACTTCAAAGTGTTTACTGGGAGTATTAACAATATGACCCAACATTTGTTGCGTGGATTAGGGAAAACCCAGAAAAACCTAATCAGGCCATTCCAATTTCAAAAACATTATAATACATAATCAGGAATTGAATTCTAACAAAATATACATACTCGTATTTGAAAATTATTAAAATAAAATAATTCTAAGAAACTTAACAATAATCTTATTTTCAATTTATGGCTTATTTCAGACCCATTTCGGTTCTCATTGCTCGAAATGTAACTGCTGGTAAGGATTTCGTTAAAATGTCTGCCAGTTGCTGACCTGAAGAAACATAATGCAATTTTATTACATTTTTCTCTATTTGTTCTCTAGAGAAGTGATACTTTATATCTATGTGCTTTGACCGTTTGTGGTTAGTGGGGTTGTTTGCGATGCTTATACATCCATTATTGTCTTCGAAAATGACAATTGGATCAGGAATTTTTATATTAACACTTGTTGCAAGCGATTTTAGCCATAATGCTTCGCGAACTGCCTCGTACAGTGCCATATATTCAGCCTCAGTTGATGAGCAGGCCACTGACGCTTGCCTTTTGGTACTCCACATTATTATGTTGTGGTCAAACATTTTGAATAAATACCCTGAAGTACTTTTCCTGTCATCAGCACCACCCCAGTCAGAATCTACAAACCCACACAGCACATTATTGAAGTTACACCGAGTGTACGTCAATTTCAAATCAGTAGTACCTTTCAAATATCTTAATACCCTTTTAAGACACTGCCATAATTCATGATTATTTTTATTTGTGTACCTACTCAACATATTGACACAGAAACTTAGATCAGGTCGAGT
This sequence comes from Idaea dimidiata, assembly GCA_949358125.1. NCBI lineage: Eukaryota > Metazoa > Arthropoda > Insecta > Lepidoptera > Geometridae > Idaea > Idaea dimidiata. Next base: position 7,514,729 of record OX442342.1, on the reverse strand, counting down.
ACACAACATTAAGTACATTAAGCACCCTATTACATTTTTACATGGAGCATTGTACCTTATTTCTGAATTTAAATTATGAAAATTAAGTTTGGTCTCCATAGGGGTTGTTACAGGGTTGCAATCCTGTAAGCCGAATTTATTTAAGATAGTCTTAACGTATGTACTCTGATCCAAAGTTATCTTGTCTTCGTACCTAGTTACTCTAATGCCTAAGAATAACTTTATGTCTTTTAAGTCAGTCATTTCAAACTTATCCATCAAATAAGCTTTAAAATTATTTAAGGTTTCTATTTTACCACACACAATAACCAAATCATCTACATATAGAACTACATATATGTTTTTATTTACATCGCCTTTGTCTAACATATATATACACCTGTCAACCGATGAACTTTGGAACCCCATATCCTTCAGAGATCGCTCGAAAAGCTCAAACCAGCATCTTGCTGCCTGTTTCAGGCCATACAATGCTTTATTTAATTTACATACCCAATCACCTTTACTTTCTACACCTTCTGGAACTCGCATGTATATATCCTCTTTTAATGAACCATTCAAAAATGCGGTTTTAACATCCATATAATGTATTAGTAAATTATATTGATTGGCTAAACAAATAAGGAATCTGAAACTCGCTATCCTCGCAACGGGTGCGAATGTTTCATTATAGTCAGACAAATATTCTTGACTAAAACCTCTGGCTACTAAACGTGCCTTAAACCGAATAGGGTTTCCAAACTCATCGTTTTTGACAGTAAATATCCACTTGCAATCTACTATATTTTTATCTTGCGGATTTGGTACTAAAGTCCATGTATTATTGACTGTTAGAGAATTTAATTCATCTTTTATAGCTGCCTCCCACTGGTACCTATCAGGTCTATTTTTAATTTCATGAAATGAAGTGGGGACCTCGTATGAAATAGACTGAGCGCACATTAAGTAATCATCACTATCATTTTCTTTATACGATATAGGGACACGACCTTTTAACCTATCACTCCTTCTTAGTTCATTAGTAGTGTTATTTATATTTACTGAATCAGTCGTTTCTAAATGCATTTCGGAATCGTTCAAAAGAGAATCATTGAGTTCATTTGATAACTTGCGAATTTTAGCCTGAGACACATCAGATTTAGAATTGCTATCTGATTTTGTACTGTCAGAGTTCCAAGACGGATTCGACACTGATTTAGATACGCTATTGCTATCAGTTTTGTCGTGAGATTTTACAGTAATCTCTTCAGACTTGTACACAGGCCTGGATTGTAGAAAATTGATCTCGTCTACTACAACATCTCTGACAAGCACATATTTTTCGCATTCTGGGTTCCAAACTTTATATCCGTTTGGTTCAAACCCGACTAGGATACCTTTCCATGATTTATCATCAAATTTACCCTTGCTAGTTTTATTATGAACATAAACTGTCGAGCCAAAAACCTTTAAATACATTATTTGTGGCTTCTTATTATGCTTTGGTAATGTGGTTTTGTCTAATGTAAATTACCAATGTAAATAATAATCAGAAGGTTGAGTGCAGAAAGTCTTTAATTCGGTACACAGAAGATTTGGACACTAACTTAAAACACTACGTAAATACTATTACGACGATCGACATGTAAACAAACCGAGCGATCCTAAATCACAGTACACGGTACGTGTGTCAAGAGCGGGCGAATGCATCGGACTGCCGCAAGTAGTTACCGCGAGAGGAGACGAGACGGGGCGCGAGCGCGGGTGCACGCGGCTTGCGCATGCACCGAGCTCGTCCGTCGCTAGTACCTAGCTACCTACTTGCGTTCGTCGCATTCACTCCGTACTTGTCCACTAGAAGTTTTGATTCTAGTTAATATCGTAACAATTGATTTAAGTATTATTGTATATTGAGTTATTTAAGTAATCAATTGTGTGTACGATATATATATATTTATGTGTACATTTATATGTGTCATATGTCTGTATATTTACTTACTTAACTTATTATTATATACTTTTATATATAGACTATTATGCATATATACATTTTATTATGTATAATTATGTGTAGTGTATATGTTTATGTAAATATTACTACGTAGATATTATATTTATATATTCATTAAATAAACGGGACTGCACGGTGTTAGGCTTGTAGTATGGTGAGCTAACTAATTAGTAAGCCATGCGTGTGGTGAGTCGCCACATCACTCCCCTTCTAGAGACCAGGTTATGGTCGATAAAAATCCGGAAACCGGACAATTCGCCCGGATCGGGTAACCCGGATATCAGGACCGGTTATACCAGGTTCATAGTTCGGAGTGATAACCGTAGGAATGAGGTTCTCCGCGACCATATACGCCGGCTTAAGGCGATCAATGGACACGGTGATGTCTTTGCCTTTGTTTTTTATTATGAAAACTTTTTGCCCTGCTTTGACGACCTCGTACGGGCCCGTGTAGGGCGGTTGTAAGGAGGCTCGCACCGCGTCTTCTCGCAGGAATACGTGGGTGGAGCTCATGAGGTCTCGATGGACGAAGACTTTATTCGTCGAATGACGAGAAGCAGGACATGGGCGCAATTTCTGGGCAAACTTGTGCAGTTGAGCGGTAAAATTGGAAATGTCCGGATTACCGTTCGTAACTGGGTCAAAAAACTCTCCCGGGAGTCTCAATGGCTCGCCATAAACGAGCTCCGCGGAAGAAGTTTTCAAGTCTTCCTTGATGGCACTTCGTATGCCAAGAAGGACTAGGGGAAGGGATTCAGTCCATGAACTGTCTGCATGGCACATTATTGCCGATTTCAGTTGGCGATGGAACCGTTCCACCATACCATTGCATGCCGGGTGGTAGGCTGTAGTTCGTCGGTGCTGGAATCCTGCTATCTTCGACAGATGCTGAAACAGTGCGGATTCGAACTGTCGGCCGCGATCTGTTACAATATCTGTCGGGCAGCCGAATCTGGATATCCAACCCGAAAGAAATGCGCTTCCGACGGTCTCTGCTGTAATATCCTCGATGGGTATCACTTCAGGCCATCTGGTGAAACGATCCACAGCCGTCAGACAGTACCTAAAACCATGTGACGATGGGAGGGGTCCTATCAGGTCGATGTGCACGTTTGCGAATCTGTTGCGTGGGAGCTCATAAGTGCCCAACGGTGAGGACACGTGTCGAGACACCTTAGCACGCTGACACGCCGTGCACGATCGTGACCATTCGTTGCAGTCTTTTCGAACGCCTGGCCACACATATCTCTGTGCAATGAGTAAAGCCGTTGCTTTTGCACCTGGGTGGCTGAGACTGTGTAGGCTTTCGAAGACCTGACGACGATAGGGCTTGGTCACAAAAGGTCGTGGATTTCCTGTGCTTATGTCACAGTATAACTGTGTCTGACTTCCGTCTACTGTCATCCTCTTAAGTCGAAGCGAAGTTTCGCCATTAAGAAGATGAGGCAGTTCGGGATCGGTGGCTTGGGACTGGGCGAGCACTTTAATGTCCACTGGACTTTGTAGCTCGTTGACGTCACGCGACAGTGTATCCGCTACCACATTGTCTTTACCGGCAATGTGCTGGATATCTGTGGTGAATTGGGCTATAAAGTCCAAGTGTCTGAACTGACGTGGTGAGCAGTTGCTTTTCCTTTCATGGAAAGCGAAAAGCAATGGTCGGTGGTCAGTGTAGACAGTAAAGTGTCTCGCTTCAAGCATGTGCCGGAAATGTTTTATGCCCTCATAGATGGCCAGCAGTTCTCGGTCATATGGTGAGTATTTCTGCTGAGCCGGGCTAAACTTTCGGGAGAAAAATGCCAGGGGTTCCCAAGCGCCTTTCTTGTACTGCTGCAATACGGCCCCCATCGCCAGGTCAGATGCATCTGTGGTAAGAGCTAACTTGGCCTGGACGTCCGGGTGTGCCAATAGTGCAGCGTTGCATAGGCTCTCCTTGCATCGGTCAAAAGCTTCAAATGTCTTCTCGGTTAGGTGGACGGGATCTGTACCCTTCACGTTACCTATAAGAAGACCGTTTAAAGGTGCTTGAACTTTTGCCGCCTGCGGTATAAAACGTCGATAAAAGTTCAGCATACCTAAAAAACGTCTAAGCTGCTTGACTGTCTTAGGAGCTGGGTATTCTTTGATGGCCTGCACCTTAGTATCGAGGGGTGTAGTTCCTGCCTCTGATACTTGGTAGCCAAGGAAAGTTACCTTGTTGACTCCGAAAATACATTTCGAAGTGTTCACCAACATACCATATTTCTTCATCCTGGTGAAGAGCTGGTGCAGGTGGGACTCATGGTCTTCTGGGGTCTTCGAAAAGACCAGAAAATCATCCAAATATGGATAGACGAAATCGAGACCACGAGTCATCTCGTCGACCAATCTCTGGAACGTTTGACCTGCGTTCCTTAGACCAAAGGTCATATAAGGGAACTCATACAGGCCAAACGGCGTAGTGATGGCCGTCTTCGGTATATCGTCTTCGCAAACAGGCACCTGGTTATAGGCCTTAACAAGGTCTATTGTGGAAAAGACCTTGCAGCCAGATATGCTGTGAGCGAAGTCTTGGATATGCCGAATGGGGTACATGTCCGGGATTGTTCGTGAGTTAAGCTTACGGTAGTCTCCGCATGGCCGCCACCCATTATCTTTCTTCGGAGCTAGATGAAGGGGCGAAGACCATGGGCTCTCCGAAGGTCGTGCGGTTCCGTTGCTCAGCATCAACTCAAACTCGCGTTTGGCGATTTGCAACTTGTCAGGAGCTAACCTGCGGGGTGCGCATGAAATCGGAGGGCCGGGTGTGGTGCGTATGTGGTGTTGTGTGTTGTGAGTGGGTGTAGATAGAGTGCCAGATGGGCGTGTGATCTCAGGATATTGAGCTAACAGCGCGTGGTACTTAGAATCGCTCTCACAATACATAGTTTTTACAGAACAGGTGTCGGTTTTCTGCAACCTAGTTACAAGCGATTGCACAGATAACGACGTCTCGTTATCTATGAGTCGCCTGTTACGGATGTCCACTACAAGGTTGTAGTGGTTCAAAAAATCGACACCTATTATTGGTTTTGTAACATTAGCCACCACGAAACGCCACGTGAAGTCCCTACGTAAGCCCAAATTTAATTTAAACGTCACGTATCCGTACGTATCGATGACGCTGCCGTTCGCTGCTGCCAGTTGGTATCCAGTCTTCTTTCGTTGATCCCGAGTCTCGGAGAGTGGGAAGACGCATAGGTCGCTGCCGGTGTCGATCAGGAACTGGATCTTCGTCGAGAGGTCGGTGACAAATAGGCGACTGGAGCTGGTGTTGGGGCAGTCGTCTGTCGCCATTACCGACTGCCTTTGGAGTTTCCCGCCTTCGCGAAGTCGCACGGTGGGATGCATCTCGTAGACTTGCTACCGAAACGCTCGTGGAACCAGCAAAGCGGATGCTTGCGGTAGCTTGACTGTGAACGTCTTGAGCGGCTTCTGCTACGGTTTCGCGGTGCTTCGCGGTCTCGTGGGCGTGGTCTCCGGTTCAGTTGCATGGTGGGATCCTTGACCATGCTGCGCAGTTCGGCGATCTCGTTCGCCATCTGTTGCACTGTGGAACTGGGAGCTGAAGCTGCAGCGATGTGTCTGGAGGGCGAAACGATGTCCGTGACCTGGTCTGCTAGGTCGGCTAGGGCGCTCATGGAGCAGTCGCGCTGTGTAGCGAGGATGGTTTGAACGTTTTCCGGGAGCCTGCTGATCCAGATAGACCGGATAAACTCCTCGGGGACGTTTGTACCTGCCTTGTTGATAAGGTGTCGCAGATATTGCGAGGGCTTCCTATCTCCAGGCTGTTGGTCCATCAGGAACTGCTTCCACCTAGTCTCGCGAGAAGAGGTTAGGCGTTTTACCAGCTCATATTTAAGCTTCTCGTATTTGAAATCTTTGAGTGGGGCGAGTAGAATGTCTTTTACCTCCTTCATAGTTTTCTGGTCTAGGTGGCTGACTACATACTCGTACTTCGCGGTATCGCTCGTGACGTTAGCTCGCGCGAACAGCGCCTCAATTTGTATGAACCACACTTCCGGTTCATCCGGCCAAAACGGCGGTAGACGCAACCCCACGGGTGAGTCGGTGAACAAGGGCCTTATCTTCATCATTTTCTTAGGACGTTCGGTCACGCCGCCAGGGTGTTCTGATTCGCTGTCTGCGCTCGCCTCGTCTGTCTTCTGCGGTGACTCGAATTTGTCTTGCTGTTCTGTACTCATCTTGCGTTGTTTGAAGGGTCACCAGTTTGGTAATGTGGTTTTGTCTAATGTAAATTACCAATGTAAATAATAATCAGAAGGTTGAGTGCAGAAAGTCTTTAATTCGGTACACAGAAGATTTGGACACTAACTTAAAACACTACGTAAATACTATTACGACGATCGACATGTAAACAAACCGAGCGATCCTAAATCACAGTACACGGTACGTGTGTCAAGAGCGGGCGAATGCATCGGACTGCCGCAAGTAGTTACCGCGAGAGGAGACGAGACGGGGCGCGAGCGCGGGTGCACGCGGCTTGCGCATGCACCGAGCTCGTCCGTCGCTAGTACCTAGCTACCTACTTGCGTTCGTCGCATTCACTCCGTACTTGTCCACTAGAAGTTTTGATTCTAGTTAATATCGTAACAATTGATTTAAGTATTATTGTATATTGAGTTATTTAAGTAATCAATTGTGTGTACGATATATATATATTTATGTGTACATTTATATGTGTCATATGTCTGTATATTTACTTACTTAACTTATTATTATATACTTTTATATATATGCATATATACATTTTATTATGTATAATTATGTGTAGTGTATATGTTTATGTAAATATTACTACGTAGATATTATATTTATATATTCATTAAATAAACGGGACTGCACGGTGTTAGGCTTGTAGTATGGTGAGCTAACTAATTAGTAAGCCATGCGTGTGGTGAGTCGCCACAATGCCATAGCTCAAATGGTGTATGAGGGTTTGTCAAGGCTCTAGTGGGTGTTATATTAATTAAATAGGTAGCCGTTAGTACAGCCTCGCCCCAAAAGATTTTGTCTAATTTAACCCCATTTAAAATAGAACGAGCTTTTTCAGTTATGGTCCTAACCATACGTTCCGCGACACCATTTTGCTGTGGTGTTCTTGGCACCGTGAGATGATACGATATCCCTTTTTCAACACAGTATTCTTTCATCTCTCTTGACAAATACTCCCCACCATTATCACTGTACAGATTTACTAGCTTTAAATTGAACTTTGTTTCACTCTTAGCAACGAAATCCTTAAATACAGTAAATACGTCTGATTTGTACGTTAGTAAATAAGTAACACAGTAATGAGTGTATTGATCAATAAACATGACAAAATAGTTTTTATTATCTACCGTCGAAGGAGTGATTGGTCCGGAAACGTCCGAATGTACTACATACAATGGTCGGTTTATATAAGTTTTGTCTTTAGCTTGATGAAACGGTCGACGCGCTTGCTTCCCATAGATGCATGACTCACACAGTTTTTCGCTCGGTATTACCTTTTCAATTAGTTGTGGATCGGCAATCATGTTTTTCTGCTTTAGTTCTAAAAATTTACTTTTACTTATGTGACCTAAACGTTGATGCCACAACTCGTAGTTTTTTGTTTTAGTATCATGCGTATGGGAAACAAAATCTTCCGTTGTAGCACAAGCCACAAAGTTAATAAAAGTCAAATTGTTGAGACACTTACCAGTCATGAGAAGGTTACCATTACCCTTAAATATTTGAGTACCCAAGTTGTTGAAGGTGATAGATAGTCCTGTCTTCTGCAGCTTAGACACCGACAGTAAGTTGTACGGAACATCAGCGCAGAAGAGGACGTCCTTTAACACTCCAGGGATGCCCATGTTGCTGGTGACCTTCATAGTGCCGCGTTTTGTGGCTGAAATGAATTCGCCATATTTAGCAACTGAAATTTTAAGAGGAGGGTTTAAGTTAACCCAATTAGAAAGTAGATCTTCCCTGTTTGTCAAATGGTCAGAAGCTCCGGAGTCCAAAATGAAAGAGATTTCATTTCCAGTGTCTGCCTGTCGACGATGACCAGTCATGAAAGCGAAGCCATTGAAATTGCTTGACGTTGAAGGTTGGGCTGGATGGGTAAGTTCAACAGCCTGGACAGTCCTGGTTCGGTTGTTGTCGGCAGTCTTGTCTTGCATGTTCTTTTTAAAGTAGAAGCAATCTTTCTTCATATGGCCTCTGCGTCCACAATAATGGCACTTCATTAAGCGATTTTTCTTGTGTGAACTGTCAGACTTAAAGTTATTTTTATAGGGATAGTTAAACGGTTTCGTATGATCGTATCGAGATCGCTTATAACTTTCATTCCTCGTCTGGACATGAAGAATTTTTGCGCTAGTGTCATTATTCTCATTTTTAATTTTGACCTCGTGATCTAGCAATCTTGTCTTTACGAAGGACAGGGTCAAGTTATCTTCGGATAAAGTTTCTATAGCCGTTATCACTCCGTCATAAGTTGTGGGTAGAGTGAGAAATAAGTGAGCAATTTTATCGGTTTCTTCAAGTTTAGCTCCAGCCGCGAACAATTCTTCAATGAGATCGTCAAATACAACAAAATGTTTTATCAGAGTTGAATCACCTGGTAACTTAAGCATTAGTAATTTCTTTCTTAACGCTAATTGTGTTGCGATACTTTTTCGTTCGTACATAGAATCCAAACTCGCCAATATGTCTTTCGCAGTTGCATCTTCCTTTGCAAAACAAAGATAAGAATCTCCGAGATACTCCACTATAATGCTTTTTGCTATTCGATTGTTTTTCTCCCATTCGCTCGATTTTGATGTAGGCACATTATCAACTGCACTTAAAACATCAATCTCACTTAATAATGCTCGAATTCGAAACTTCCACACGCTGTATTTTTCTCCATTGAACGGTTTTATGTTGCGTTTTTGCTTCAAAAGGTTCTCCATTGTCGTAGCGGTTAGGGTGACAGTTCGAAAAATACCGGAAAATTTTCACGCTCAGTTTTTAACAATATAAGTATACAGAGTTTACACTTTTATTCGTGGTCTGGGCCCATAACCTATTGGGAATAGGTTATGAACCAGAACAAAACAAAGTAAAATGGTTTTATATTTTCGTATATTCAACGTACACTTTTAGTGAAGACACAATTGTCAGATTCGATTATAGACAAGTAATACCATAGATAAGAAAGTAAAGCAGTTTTTAAATGAATGCGTGAGATCCTATTTTACCCGCTTATTCTTCGATTAATTCATTTTTGTATTTTAATTTATATAATTCAACAACAAATTCAATTAAACCTTAGATTACCTAGATAGTGGGTATTTTAACAACGACGCGACGACGTTCGAATTTTGATTTATCTCTTTCTTTCTTTTTCTTAGTTATGGCTTCTGTCAGCAATATAGGATAATTTAGCCAATTTCTCGTACGAATAGTGTACTACCACTATTATACTGTAATCGTTTGAAATAATTTTCAATGCGTGAAGGCTGTATAAAAAATGGCGACGATATTTCTCCAACCCTATGGAACAATTGTTTGGAACGTGCTAATTTCGTGTTTGGCACTAGTATTTTTATTTTCACTTAACTCGTTGAACTTCGCGTAACTAAATTGGTAACTTGCCGCCGAAAATAAACAATTTAAACGCAATAAAACAATGTTTTGTAAAAATGAAAATTCAGGACGACATTCCACTAACGCGTCAAAAACAAAAGTCTGAGATTTATCTCTTTTAAGTTTGTGCCAAACCGTCAAATTAAATTATGACAGGGAAGCGCCAGCGATTCTTAGATGTGCACCAAAAGGACGTAAGATGCGACTATGTTTGCGTACAAGTTTACTAGATAGTTTATCAAAAAAATATGTTGAGCATTTTAGAGAAACAGTTACCCTACATTATAACAAAATTATTGTGAAATACTGGCCGGTTTCAATAATTATGTTCTATCGTATTTTTTAATAATCGTGTTTATCGCTGAAGAGGTAGGTAATAACAATTATATTCTAATAGTCATATTTTAACCGGGTCTTACTCGCGTGTTGTTACTTTAAGGACGCGACTCATGTGAAATCCCTTCCGATGGAATGGTTTTATTCATAACCGGTATCAAATAGATCTTTAAACAATGTATTATGTTATTGTACATGATACAAGAAGTGTCCCCTTCATTTCAAAAACAATAAAAAATAACTTTAAATACCACTATTATACAGGCAAAGTTACCCCTGTTTTACAAAATAAATCAATTTTTCTTCTAAATCCTTAACCGCTATATTTTCTTATAGGCATCATAATATTAGAAAATACAATACCTAGAACCCCTTCATCGCATTTTTTCAAAATATTATATTAATCTTCGTTAATTATTGATTTTACGAGAAATTGTAGATTTTTCACGCAATTCCATCTCGCTCATTTATATGCAATAGGACAAGGACCGTTGCTTATCATCTATCGCCGCCTTAAGGCGGCAATAGATGATAATTATCGGTATCATGAGTCGCGTCCTTAAGAGATAATTTAAAAGTAACAACACGCGAGTAAGATCCGGTTAAAATATTACTATGAGTACAAATCGTGTGAGTTTAAAAAGTTAATTATATTCTAATTCCACATTTTCAAATTTGTTACTGAATGCCGAATTATTCGCAAGCTTGTCGGATCAAAACTGCATAATTATAGAGCGCTCTTAAGGGTATGTGAGTTATTTCCCAAACAGTTTGACTTTGGAACTTGGAAGCTCGTCCGTCAGAGACGAGATCGATAGTCTGTAAGGAGTATGGCGGGAATGCGTTGAGGAGATGTGTTGCAAAATTTTCATTTTTGTGAAACATAGTTCAAGTGCGTGTAAATTGTTTAATTTCGGGGGCATATTAATCAATTTAGTTTCGTGAAGGTGTACAAGTGTAAATAAAAGAGAAAATGAAAACATGGACTTTAGCTTAGTGTTGTCTCCAAAGCTCCGTGAACAAAACATTGTTAAAAATGGCCCCTTTTTACAATGATTCCCTCGTTCGACTTGAGTTTAACTATAACGACTTGACTGTTTCGTTCAATGCAAATAACTTGCAAATATTGATAATACTTGACACTGGCAAATGTCCCAATGGAAAAGCCATTTTAAAGAAGGAGATAGCCTGTAATAGAGAACAGTCCAGTTCTATGACGTACATATTACCGGCCTAAATAGATACACGGAGCAACAATGTTTATGTAATTATACAACTAGGAAACGTATAATGATACTTTGTATAATAATGCTTGCTTGCATGCTCGGCTGGACGCTTGCCTTATTTGAGATGATGAACAACGTAGGTACACGGGCTCGGAGCGTTGAAAAACTTGCATATTCATTACTCGTGTTGTTAATTAATTTAAGTACTATTAGTTTAGTATAGTATAGTTTGAAACTTTCGTTTCTATATTTGTACCTGGTCTGGGCGTATTTCTATGTATAATATGTATGTATTTACAAAAGAAAAATAAATATAAGTAGTATATCCTTTGTCTAGTCACCGTAACACAAGCTTAGCAGCTTACCACGGGGCTAGATGGCGCCGTGTGTTCGGCACAGGTTATATTTTTTATTTTTTTAAAGATAGAAAAGTTTGGATGCTTGCTATTTGTTTGGATGCTTTTTATGGCGCTGTAGTCCCCGGGGCATTGTTAGGTGGAGGTTTGCCCAGCATCTTTACCACCAGCCTAGTCAGCCATGTCCAGAGGAAAGAACTGGTCAATACGTCTGGAAATAAGCCGTGGGTTTTCTCACGATGCTTTCCTTCAACGTAAGAACGATGTTATTAACGCACATGACTTTTAAACAAATTCAAACATTTCGTAATTTGTTTTTATTGCTCAAGTCATATTTAAGTACTAGAAATATTTTAAAGGAAAAAATCATCTTCAAAAATTCACTAGCGACGAGATTTGATCTCGCGTCTCTGCGTCAGTACCGCAGCGCCTTAACCAACTAGGCCACACGAAATCCCATCTCGAGCCACGAATTTAAGAATATGGATGTTTCCCTGTCTACTATTTTTCGCTAAGGCTCGATTAAGACGCCATATACAGGATCATAAACCGTTCTCGTCGCTAGTGAATTTTTGCAGATGGATTTTTCTTTTCACATATTTGTTGTTAAATACCCCGTTTAAAAACAATATTTGTCCCTACATAACATTCCATTTTATAATAATAATGCGTGACTATATGCCTGACATAGAAAGGATCAACCCAATTATCATCCAGCTTCAACCCAGCATATTACACGTTAATAACATCAAAATTACAGTAATCAGAGACTAAATAATACGTTATCGGACCGAGCTTTGACTACCGAATCAGAACTTGTTTTGTAATAAGACCTAGACTGGTAATTGATAATTTCCTCCTCTAACAAACAACCTTGATCCACCGGATAATCACGGTTTTTATCATAATATTTTAGTTAATTAAGGTTTGGTTAGTACCTGCGACAAGGTATCAGGTTTACCCTCGTATGTACTTCTTTTTTATATGACTATATATATTCCAGTTAGACATTAGTCAGTGTCAAGTATTATTAATATTTGCAAGTTATTTCCACCGAAACAGTCATATCGTCATAGTTAAAGTCAAGTCGAGGGAAGCATTGTAAAACGGCGACCATTTACTTACGATGATTGTTCACGGAGTTTTGGAGACAACGCTAAAGTCTATGTTGTACACCGATTTTCACTTCACTTGTACCTTCACGTAACTACATTGATTAATATGCCCCCGAAATTAAACAATTAACACACATTTACACTAGGTTTCACAACAATGGAAATTTTGCAACACATCTCCTCACCGCCTAGCCAGGTTTACCCTCTCGCCTATTATAGATAAAGAATATATATACTACATAAAGAATGTACTATTATAGTTGTTTCCCATCAAAAGTTTTGTCCACAGATTAAACGACTAACAAAAAAAATCGAATAAAAATTGACTTTTCAGTTTTAGTCGCGTTGTTTTTATTATTTTCAGCATTGTTGCAATGCCGTTCGGAGCGTTTACAGACTCATCTAAAATTTGTATCAAAACTTGACAAGACGATGTGAAGCGGGGGCAGTTTTATTTCAATTAAATGACGCGAAAAGACAATAAAAGTCTATAAATACAGTTACTTGTTTGGGCCAGAGACTTGTCACATCGTCGTCTTCGCTCCTAGAAGACTGTGCACTTGACAACTTTTAAAATATCAATTTCAATCATGTTCTCTAAGGTCCACGGTCTAAAACGGTCCTGTTGCAACCAATTGGTCTCAGTCTGTCCTTATCTAACTAACCGACGAACACTAAAGTGAAAAGGGGAACATCAAGCTGGACCGTTTTTTGACGAAGTAAGCTTTCTAATTACTCTGTTGTATTATTTCTATGGTTTGAGCTGCAGCCGCATTTTGTCAATTTTAATGCTTTTCGAGGTAAATAATAATAAATGAATAAATTATGTGACGAACACACAGCACATTACCCCGTGGTAAGCTGCTAAGCTTGTGTTACGGTGACTAGACAACGGATATACTTCTTATATTTATTTTTCTTTTGTAAATACATACATATTATACATAGAAATACGCCCTTACTATAATTACCTTACCTTAATAGGTCTTTACCTCTTGCTTGGATAGACAATACAACGCGATTGAAACCTAAAACATATATTATACACGATGAATTGAGAACCTACTCCTTTTTTGAGTTTTATTTCAGTATTTTAAGTACCTTTTGACACTTTTAGTTAATAACTAACAGGGAAGTATCATTAATCATAATAAAAACCTTCATAAACTGTATAAAAACTTACAGAGATAAATGATTTCCGACGTCAATCAGCATCGAAAGAATTGAAGTAAGCAATTAACACAAAATGTGCCTTTATTGACGAATTATCTCGTTACACACCGGACCGTGTTTCCGGGATTGATTTTGTGTTACGTTACGTCATTTTATGCGGAACCATCAATGACATTATAAGTTACATCATAAGGACAGACCTTTAGAAGCTTTGCATAGATAGAGTACTTATCAAAGGGATGCCAAGGGATGCATATTTATTGATTGAGTTTCGTGAAGATGAAAGTGAAAATCTCTGCAAAACATGGACTCTAGCGTTGTCTCCAAAGCTGGCGTAAACCGTCATTGTAAAGAGCCACCATTTAGAATGACTTCCTTGACTTGACTTTTACTACGATGATTTGACTGGTTTGATGCAAATTGCAAATATACCTTGCAAAAATTAAAAGTAGGTACTTTCCAAATGGCCATAATCGGTTCACAACCAATAAGAAATGAAAAAAAAAACTGAATTTGGAATGGAAGTTAAACGGTCGGAGTCGTCCGTGTTCCAACACGCAGACAGGTGCAGCAATATTAATACTTTACTCGGGTCTTATGCGCGTATTGTTATTTTTAAATTCTTACACCAAGACTGTCGCGATCAAGACTATTGTAACATAGTCAGAAACTGGTAAATTAAATATTTCAGTTCATGTGTTTTTTTGTGTTTATGTAATTTGTATTGAATTGTACTAGGCCATTCAGCTAAGGTGTTATTTTAATATTAAGTACCTTTACAGAGCTCCATCTCTAGTCTAGACTATATTGGATGGTATTTTAAATTTCGAATTAAAATTATATTTTTAATTTTCAGTTCGACGATTTCGTGCGATCACTGCAAGTGGACCCACATTCACCTCTCTTCAGACTCGTCACAGACGGACAGCCACCTTTAAGGTATTAACCACAGAATCTTTTCTTACTTCTTACTTTTTTCTTATTTCTTCTTGGCCCCGGATTCACGAGATGCCACTTGTCGAGTACTTCTTACTTATCTTATCGTAGCTTACTAATATTATAAACGCGAAAATTTGTATGTATGTAAGTATGTATGTATGTGAGGTTGTTACGCTTTCACGCAACAATTACTAACTTGGAAAATAGGTAGCTGGGGACCTGGATTAACACATAGGCTACTTTTTATCCCGATATTCCCGCGGAATGGAACTTACGCGGGTGGAACCGCGGGGCGCAGCTAGTTACATTATATTAGCAGGTACAAGTAGGGTACCTACTCAGATCGGTGTTGGTCTAGTGGTAGATACCCCGACTTACATTCCTAAGGTCGTGGTTTCAAATTCCGGCTGACCGCGTAGCTTGAAAAAATCAAGAGCGCTATTAACATCGCTTTACGGCGAAGAAAAGCATCGCGAGGAAACCCTCCGCTTAAAGTTATGGCTTAAAGTCACCCAAAAAAACCCGTTTTTAGGGCTAGTTGCGGGAACATACGGTTAAAAATGTAACTATTTAAAGTAAAAATACATCTTCAAAAACATAACGCACAGTTGACGCGATTTGAAACAACAAAGCATCTTAACTCAATCCGGGAGTAGCGACTTGACCAATTAGTCTACCGGCGTCGGTGACTCATACGTCGATTATTTGCTTCTATACAAGATGTAACGGGTAAGCCCTTTTAAGCCGAAAGACGGTTGTTCTAGACATCTAGACAAACAACTTTTGTTCTACAACTTTTGAAAATTCGCACTTTTTTTTTTGAAAGTTTTGAGGTTATGTTTCACTGAACAAACAACTGCTAAAGCTAGCTGATTTCAGATGTGTAAGTGAAGGACGTAAGATGCGAATATGCAAAATTTTATTGCGTAAAATCAAACAATTGCTAGTTTCAAGATAACAAAACGTTAATCTTGAAATTCAAAACATTCACTGCCTGTATTGAGCTAAGTTCAGTTCTTATACAAAGTTTTATTACTTTTCGTACAATATTGACTGAGTGTTGTTGACTGACTGATATGTACAATATATCACTTATTTGTACAATTTAGAGGGATCGTTTTTTCACGACATTCACGTGCATATCCTCGACTTTAATAAATATGGTTTCAAAAACTTTTATTTCAAATAACTTTTGTAGTAATTCACACTAGAAACATCAGTTCTGGCCTACTACGGACTACAGCCCCTTAATGTGAAGTTATGGAGCACTAAGCTAGCTAAGCCTTAAATTTACGATATTATCTTTATATCGACACGAGTAGTTTGTCCTCATCTAGTTATTTATTTTCCGCAATTCTGCTATTTACCTACTTAACTTATTTTTTTTTAATTCTAGTTAAGACGTATCCTAAAAAACTAGTGTTGTTATAGAAGCAAAATGTTTGCACTAGTAAAGCAAAATGGCAGTTACTAGGGGCTGATTTTTCATTCCACGGATAAAAGATATCTGTCGAATAAGTTCGAACTTAACCAAATTTAAAAGCCTTGAAATTTAGATTTATTTTCTTTTTAAATATCATAGTGACGTTTTTAATTCGGTGGTGTTACATTTTATTTGTCAGATATTTTTGTCTAGGGATTTGAAAAATCAACCCTTAGTGGAATAGTTTAGAGCTGTCAGTTTTAATTTAAAATTTGAATGGTACCACAAGAGTTTTGGCAGGAATGCGTTGAGATGTGTTGCTAAATTTTAATTTTTGTGAAACTTAGTTCAAATGCGTGTAAATTGTTAAACTTCGGGGGCATATTAATCAATTTAGTTTCTTGAAGGTGTACAAATGTAAATAAAAGTGAAAATCGGTGCAAAACATGGACTTTAGCTTAGTGTTGTCTCCAAA
This sequence comes from Idaea dimidiata, assembly GCA_949358125.1. Lineage (NCBI taxonomy): Eukaryota > Metazoa > Arthropoda > Insecta > Lepidoptera > Geometridae > Idaea > Idaea dimidiata. Next base: position 7,498,058 of record OX442342.1, on the reverse strand, counting down.
GCTCCGTGAACAAACATTGTAAAAAATGGCCCCCTTTTTACAATGATTCCCTCGACTTGACTTTAACTATAACGACTTGACTGTTTCGTTCAATGCAAATAACTTGCAAATATTGATAATACTTGACACTGGCAAAAATCCGAATGGAAAAGCCATTTTAAAGAAGAAGAAGAATGGTACCACAAGAATATACTGCTTAAAATTCATTTTAAGAATTTTTAAGTCGAATTTAGCTACATGTTCAGATTTTAGGTGACAGCAGAATTGCCACCAATACTCTAGCATGCTCACCATACGTAGACTAGTACTGAACCCTTAGTATGAGTTTTGATAGTTTATCTTCTCGATGAAACTGGCAGTTGACTGCCTGCCAGTTTCATCGAGTTTTTCATACATTATTTTAGTTCATAATAGTTACCGCTAGGGGCGCTGATGGAAAATGTATGAAGTAAATTGCCAGTTTCATCGAAAGGATAAACTATCAAAACTCATACTAAGGTCTCTGTAAACTAGTAGTAATATAACTTATTTGACTGACAACATCGCTTAGCTGTTTGCTGTTTTAGAAAGGACCGATCGATATCTTTAAAAAAAGTTTTGACGTTCGAAATTTAAAGTTTGAATATCAATCATTAGTTCTACGAAGAAAAAAAAAACATTACAGATAACAAAGAAATAATTTGATTATCAAATGTTTTTTTTAAATTTCCAAGCTCTAAAAAGGACACCCAAACCTAACAAAAAAAACTTTACAATATTACATTTTCAACCTATTTATAAATTTGCTTTTAAAATGAGTTGCCTACGTTTCCACGGGTCCCTCCTATTGTCACGCCATTGTTCCCGACATTTTGACCTGCACTCCAATCTGATAGCTCACGTTAAAAGGAAGCAAAATATTAAAATATTATAAATAGCTTATATTAAAATCAATGCAGTTAGCGATACCGATCCGGGCTCACATCCGGCGATGTGTTTCCATTATACTGCACATTATTGGCGTAAACTGACAAGCGGCTTAGTTTAATATATTAGGCAAAGCAAACAATTATTATTATTGTTTATTTTTTTGTTCTGGTTTACTGATTGTTATACGTTTTATTTGCTATAATATTACTTTGTATATATAAATTTTGACAATATTTCCCTTTACTTAGACATATCTAAAGTACCAATTTAAGAAGTTTTAATTTGTTATATATGTGATAATTTTAGTTTCTACTGTTAGCCATTTAGCCTGAGATACAGGATATTCCTAGTTCAGACATATGTGTTACTTGCCACGCTGAATTGCAATGCCAATTCTTTAGGCTAAGTGAACTCCAACATGCTGGTCTCGCGACTTTTTTTATATTTTAAACAATTAGGTATCTTTTATTATAAAACATTTTAATTGGTTATTCATTGTTTACCCCAACTTTGCCTTATGGAATTCTTTTCTAGATATAAGCGCACTGATTTGCGTCGCCATAACGTTGCGTAATCCATTTCAGAGATCAATTTTTTTTAAGATTTTTTTTATTTATAGTTATTTATTTTTTGGAAACATACTCGTACATACGTATATTGTTTTTCATAATATTGAGTTTCCTTTTATCTCACTAATATTATAAACGCGAAAGTTTGTATGTATGTTTGTATGTATGTGAGGTTGTTACTCTTTCACGCAAAAACTTCTGAACCGATTGCGATGAAACTTGGAATATAGGTAGCTGGGGACCTGGATTAACACATAGGCTTCTTTTTATCCCGATACTCCCGCGGGAACGGGACTTACGCGGGTGAAACCGCGGGGTGCAGCTAGTTATTATATACTTCTACGATTTATTGTATTTCGGTGTGTAACCTTTTTATTTATTTTTGATTTGAACAACGCGAACGTAAGAAACTTTTACCCCATGATATTTATGGCGCTGTAGTGCCAGTGAAATTAATAAAGACTCTGTTGTTCATCTAAGCAAATACAAAAGCAAGACTGATTTACATTGATTAAAAAAGTACGGAATGTGTTCTTTACAGAAACATGCACGCTCCATTTATAACACAGTTATCCCCTACTTCGACAAAAATGACTTATTCCCTACGGCAAAGTTGACCTTTAAACTTCTCGACCTTTAGGCGAGTTGCCACTTTAAGACTAAAATAAATAAAATAATAAATAAAAATTGTTTATTTCTCTCTCCACAAATTGTTACACTAATTTCTGACACTAAATATTTTGGTAAATGCTTATAAACTATTTGTGGAGACTGATATCTGAACTAGGATCCTCTGTGCTACAGGTACCAGGCTCCACCATCGGACTAAATATGTCTTATACAAGAATAGAAATGAGTAAAGAGAAAATTTACAAATATTGAAGACTACCTGACATTTAGACGATCCGATACTATCCCATCCAAATCGCAAAAAAAAAACACAACAATGGAAACAGTTCCCAATTGAATTATAATTCATGCATTATTTAATACAAAAAGTGGAGTCATGAATAAATAATTTGAAGCAAAACCGTTCAAAGGTTACCTGAATTCAGTTCGTTGTTGTAACATTTGGAGTTTCAATGAATAAACATGATAGGAAAGTAACATGGACGTTTCCTACTTATTTTTTTTATTTATTATTCAGAGTTTTTTTGCACTCTGGGTCCAAAGGAATATCTGCCCCGTACAGCCGTAGCAGACGATCGAAGTCACACCGCACCGTATCCTCAAATTATTCACCGAATATTATATATTCTGTGTTCGAACGCCATAGAATACGTCGTTCATAATAGTTTTTCATTTTTCACAGAATCCACAGCACTTAGAAATAGTTTAAATAACACATAGGTAAAACAGACTGCCAATAATGGATTCATACTTTTTAAACAATTAAATAAAATGTATGATTTGTCACTATAGAGAAGCTACCAAGAATTATTATTACTAATTGGTCATTGGTGCAATGGTGATGCGGCGATGCGGTTCGATCGTCTGGTACAGCTAGGCGACCATGAGATCCAACCAACGATCTTTGTGAGAGTCATCGGCGGCAGCTTGTTACCACTTACCCTCACTGGCCTGAGTCGGAGCGCCAAGCAAACTCGCCCGTCTTCCGATACATCAACTGGTGCAGCCTCTAAGGAAGACGGGTCGAATCTTCTTCCACTGCCGCCATAGGTAAACCAGATGACGAGAGTCCGCGAGTTGTCTGGGGCTTGACCGCGCAAGCTCCGTCGAGTTTAACTCGACGGAGTGCTTCGATGAGCTTTCAGGGGGATATCCTAAACTATAGAAGACTAGCTCCGCCCTGCGGATATTCCAAGTTTCATCGCAATTGGTTCAGTAGTTTTCCGTGAAAGAATAACAAAGTCTCATACATACATCAAACTTTTGCGTTTATAATATTAGTAAGAAGATTTTAATGGAATTTTATATAATTTCTTCTATGGTTTTCGCGATTTTGCATAATAAAACACTTTATTTATCCGGTTTTATCGCGTTTTTATTCATTATTTGACCCGAGCTTTCGCCAACTTTACAGTTGGCTTTTTCAAGGTTTTATATGTTTGTAAACGTAGATACCTGTTGTCCCATTGCCCATTGTACAAACAAGCCAAGTTGCTTAGTTTGCTGCTAGATTGCCCGGTGTGCAACAGTATTTTAGAAGGAGACAATATTAACCCACCCGCTATCAATTCCAGACAATGCCTCCACCCAGAAGCGTGCGGCAAGAACATCGACCTGCCCGCGTACTACACGCGGTTCCACGACCTTCGCAAGGAGTACGTGAGGGCCTACACACTGCGGGCTGTGGCCACGCCGAGGGGCGCCGCGCCTGTTCCGCCGCCGCCCGACCATCCGCAGAGTCTACATGATATGATTAATTGTATCCTTTTTTATAATACTTAACTGTACTTAAGTAAAAATAACGCCCGGTTTCACCCGCGAGTCTTAATCCAAAATTACAAAATTTCTGGCATAAAAAGATTCAATATCCTTGTCCTGATCAAAGCAAACACAACAAAAACAGGATTACTTAACAAAATCGGTCGTTTACGCGTGATGCCGTGACCAAGGGTAACAGGGAGTCATTTTTATATAAATACTAGCACCGCCCGGTTGTGCCCGCGTAAGTCCCGATTTTGCGGGAATATCGGGATCGTCACCTGTAACCTTCCTCGATAAATGGACAAACAAACACAAAAAGACTCAATTTTTCAATTCGAACCAGTAGTTCCTCAGATTAACGCGTTCAACCAATCAAACAAACTCTGCAGCTTTATAATATTAGAATAGATAACTTCAGTGATCGGAAACGGGCTTCGAAGTAGAAGAATCGAATGGGGTTGTTCCGGTAAATGAATTGCCAAAAATTGCAATAAACTATAACTTTTGGACTCCAATTAAAATATTTTTATTAACTAACCTGTACTGTCCGTATTTCTCGCTAGTTTTTGTGGCCGATCTTGACGTCTCCAAACATCCGAAGGGGTCTATTTGGTGATATTGCAGCCTTTATGTCCCTGTCCATCCTCAGGATATAGTCTCCCACTCCAATCAGGGACCTTACCGCCCAACTTCCGTCGTAATCGGCATCGAAATCCGACTGCAAAAGAATAATCTGCGCGATGAAAATGACAGCGTTGATTTGCATGCATTTGAAGTTAGCACCGTCGAGTTAACTGCCATTCAACCGGTTCAAACCGGTTTCAGTGACAGTTGAACTCGACGGCGCGGCGTCGCCTTTACATGCATGCTAATAAACGCTATAGTTTGAACGGCGCATAGGTTATTCCTTTGCGCAGGGGGATTTCGATGCCGATTACGACGGTAGATACGCGGTTGAACCTCTGGCCGATTTTAAACTAACTTCGATAATGCTGGTCTTTTCATGCAGCCTTTGTGCGTCACGCAGGATAGTATTGCGGATGTGGTCCGTTCTCCTTACGCTCAAGATTCTGCGTTTCACAACCCTCTGGCATATTTTGAGTTTGGACTTCGGAGCCTCAGTCAAAGACCAGGTTTGAGCTCCGAAGGTTAGGACTCAAAAACTGTATGAAAATCGGTATTCTCCAAAAGAAATCGAAAAAATATACAGTAACCAGGTTTTACGTAGATAAAATAATAATTTTCTATAGTAAATGCTACTCAAAAACTGTGAGAAAATCGGTAGGTATTCTCCAAAAGAAATCTAAAAAATCACAGTAACTATATAGGTTTATGTAGATAAAATGATAATTTTCTTTAGTAAATGCGACTCAAAAACTGTATGAAAATCGGTATTCTCCAAAAGAAATCGAAAATTCACAGTAACCAAGTTTATGTAGATAAAATAATAATTTTCTATAGTATATTCCACTCAAAAACTGTATGAAAATCGGTATTCTCCAGAAGAAATAAAAAAAATCACAGTAACCAGGTTTTTCGTAGATAAAATAATAATTTTCTATAGTAAATGCGACTCAAAAACTGTATGAAAATCGGTATTCTCCAAAAGAAATCGAAAAAATTACAGTATGTAGATTTTACGTAGATAAAATAATAATTTCCTATAGTAAATACTACAGATTTAGGTATAACTCCGTACGCCGGCGACAGTTTCTACGCGGCCGAAGTCAAAGACATGACCAGTGTCATACAGAGGATAATAGCTGATGGTGAGTTGTTACCATAATATCATTTAGGTAAAAGTTGTACGCCAGCGACAGTTTCTACGCGGCCGAAGTCAAAGACATGACCAGTGTCATACAGAGGATAATAGCTGATGGTGAGTTGTTACCATATCATTTAGGTAAAAGTTGTACGCCAGCGACAGTTTCTACGCGGCCGAAGTCAAAGACATGACCAGTGTCATACAGAGGATAATAGCTGATGGTGAGTTGTTACCATATCATTTAGGTAAAAGTTGTACGCCAGCGACAGTTTTTACGCGGCCGAAGTCAAAGACATGACCAGTGTCATACAGACAGAGGATAATAGCTGATGGTGAGTTGTTACCATATCATTTAGGTAAAAGTTCGTACGCCCGCGACAGTTTTTACGCGGCCGAAGTCAAAGACATGACCAGTGTCATACAGAGGATAATAGCTGATGGTGAGTTGTTACCATATCATTTAGGTAAAAGTTCGTACGCCCGCGACAGTTTTTACGCGGCCGAAGTCAAAGACATGACCAGTGTCATACAGAGGATAATAGCTGATGGTGAGTTGTTACCATATCATTTAGGTAAAAGGTCGTACGCCCGTGACAGTTTCTACGCGAGTTATGGAAGAATATCGACGCTGACTATTACTTTTATCTTCGCTTAATCACTGGCAAGTGATCCTGTAGATGGCGCCTTAGTTGAAAAAAAGTAGACAGGGAAACATTCATACTCTTAAATTCGCCGCTCGAGAAGGGGACTCGTGTGGCCTAGTTGGTAAAGGCGCTGCGGTACAACGCGTGTTCAAATCTCGTCGCGAGTGAATTTTTGAAGATGAATTTTTCCTTTCTAATTTTTCTAACGCTCATTTGCTAAAGTAGCAGAATCCATTGCTATCCAAAGAGGCAATGCAGCCTTTAAAAATTGCTTCTTTAGGTATGGTGGGTACCTAGAACTATTTTTAAAAGAAAAATACTTTCACAAAAATAGAATGCTTGGTCGACGTCGAGCGGGATTCGAACCTACAACGCATCTCAACTCAATGCGGGAGTAGTGACATAACCAATTAGTCCACTGGTGTTTGTGACTCGATCGTATGCTGAATTTTTGCTACTGTACTGTTCAGTAGTTTTTACGTGAAAGAGTAACAAACTCACATACATGCATATATAAGTACTAGCTGCGCCCCGCAGTTTCACCCGCGTAAGTTCCGTTCCCGCGGGAATATCGGGATAAAAAGTAGCCTATGTGTTAATCCAGGTCCCCAGCTACCTATATTCCAAGTTTCATCGCAATCGGTTCAGTAGTTTTTGCGTGAAAGTGTAACAACCTCACATACATACATACAAACTTTCACGTTTATAATATTAGTAAGATTATTACTGAGTTAAGCCAGTGTTTTGTACTATAATTTTATTATGAAATGATTAATCAATGAATGATGTATTTTTTTTATTGCTCAAGGCATATCTAGTAGAAATATTTTAAAGAAATATTCAACTCCAAAAATTTACTCGCGGCGAAGGTTTGAACTCGCGTCTCCGCGTCAGTACCGCACGCAGCGTCTTATCCAACTAGGCCGAGTCCCCCTCGGAGACTCGGAATTTTTAGATTTTTTGAGATGAATTTTTTGCTTTAAAATATTTCTAATCAATGATTACTTTACATAATATATTATTATAATATGAGCCATCTTTATTTGCAGGTTTTCGGCTAGAGTTACCAGAAACTGTCGACTTAGTTTTAGAAACTGGAATTTGGTAAGTTGATTTATCAATTTAATTAATCGTTTTAGGGCTTATTTTTCAAATCTCTAGATAGAGATATCTGCCAAATAAAATGTAACACCACCGAATAAAAAACGTCACTGTGATATTTAAAAAGAAAATAAATCCAAATTTAGAATATCAAAATTAGAAGGCTTTTAAATTTGGTTGTGTTTGAACTTATTCGATAGATATATTTTATCCGTAGAATGAAAAATCAGGCCTTATACGGTAAACTATTAGTTGATACATAAGTTAGCGCACTGTAACGTTAACTGTTTGATCGCCCGCTCCGCCTGTTCTTAACAGAATCGGACGAGCCAATATGCGTGGCGAACATGTCTAAACTGTGAACGTTGCGTAACATTTGCCTACAATTTAATTAAAGTGTAGAAAATACGCACCAACTACGTAGTAGAAGCTTCACTTTACGTCCGCTAGGGGCGCTTTACAAGTTTCTTTCAAAGAATTCATATTACTAGAACTAGAATGTGAATGAATAGCTAAAAAGTAATCCGCGGGAAAGGGACAGAGCTACCTGCATTAGAAAGAATTAGAAAGGGACAGGGCTCCCCAGCTTTATCATGATGTTCCTTTCTAATTACACTATTATGTTGAAAATACTCAGCAACTACATAGTTGAAGCTTCGCTTTACGTCCGCTAGGGGCGCTTTACAAGTTTCCTACAAAGAATTTATATTAACTAGAACTAGAATGTGAATGAATAACTAAAAAGTGGTCCGGGAGTAAAGGACAGAGCTACCTGCATTAGAAAGAATTAGAAAGGGACAGAGCTCCCCAGCTTGATCACGCTGTTTCTTTCTTGTTACACTATTAGAAATGAATTTTTGAAAGAAAAATAAAGAAAATAAGTCTGAGTAACATTTTTCTAATCCATACAGAAATTCTCATTAGATCGGACCGATTTTTCTGGGGTTTTTATATAGTTTTACGTGCGCATTCTAGTAATACAACTTTCTTGGTTTGTTTCCTTATAATTCAGTGTTTACGCAAACCGCGTAAACACTGAATTAACGTTTGCTATAAAACCCAAAAAACCTCGCACTGCTGTAACTTATTCCTATGTTCTAATATAATAAAAAAACTCATGTAACTGCCAGCTACTTAGTTTGCCATTCATCATCATCATCAGCCTGTTGCAGTCCACTGCTGGACCTCTCCAATTGCATGCCACCTAGATCTATTTTCGGAACTAGTTTGCCATTAATTTGTAGAATTAAAACAAAAAGTGTAGCGCCTGATTAAAAAAAATAAGCAAATTTTCCATCGTCATTCTAACTGTTATAATATAAGCGGAATATTTATTTGAAGTTTGTTTGTTTGTTTCCTCTTCACGCAGGAATATCGAAATTTTTCTTTCATAAGAACCTATCCTGACGATAACAAAAACAACAAAAAAAAGAATTAGCAAAATCGGCTCAGCCGTTTCGGTCGGTCATTCGAAATAGGGATTCATCCTATCCTACTTCTTACTAATATTATAAAGCTGAAAGTTTGTGTGTTTGTTATTCAATCACGTAAAAATTACTGAACGGATTGCGATGAAACTTGGAATATAAGTAGTTGGATACCGGAAATAACACATAGATTACTTTTTATCTCATATTTCCGCAAGAACGAGACTTATGTGGGTGAAACCGCGGTGCGCTGCTTGTAAATAATAAATAGGTTCACAGAATGTATATACATTTTATCTTACTAATATTATAAACGCGAAAGTTTGTTTGTATGTAAGTATGTATGTAAGTATGTATGTGAGTGTGTTACTCTTTCACACAAAAACTACTGAACCGATTGCGATGAAACTTGGAATATACGTAGCTGGCGACCTGGAATAACACTTAGGCTACTTTTGATCCCGATATTCCCGCGGGAACGGTATTTACGCGGGGCGCTGCTAGTTAATAATAAATAGGTTCATAGAATGTTTATACATAATTATAATAAGTTAGATTAGATTAGTTTACAAATTGTGAGGTCACAGAGCGGACAAACAAATGAACAATTTGCGTAAAACCGAACCAATACTGTACAATATTTAAAAATATAATATACATATACAATACAATATTTAAAAACTACTAAATTGATTGAAATTAGATATTTGTCAGTCAGCAAGAAATTTGTTGTTCGCGTGCAGTCTAGTGTGTAAATATTATCTTTATCTCTTTCGCTTACAAGAAATGTAGGTATATATATTGGTACGTGTTTTTAAAAACGTGAAAAAGTAGATTATTAATAATAGGGGTTAAAGTATGAAATTGCCGTTTTATTGCAATAGGTTCTTTGAATTGACATAGAATCTTCATGGTTTGAGGTTTTCGAATTAAACTTTTTTCAAATGGTTTCTGTGATGTTCTTTTTTTAAAAAATGTGAAACATTTGAATATCGACTTTCAATTGTTTTTGTAATTCAATTTAGACAAGAAAGATGGATACTGCGAAAATTCGAGTGATTTTTGAATACGAGTTCCGACGCGGAACTAACGCGGCAGAAACAACCCGCAATATCAATGCTGCGTTTGGAGAGGGGTCTACTAATGAACGCACCGTGCGATTTTGGTTTAAACGCTTTCGTGATGGAAATTTCGACTTAAAGAACGAGCCATGAGGAAGACCGCCCACACAGGTGAATAACGATGAATTAAGAGAGGTAGTGGAAGCCGATCCTAGTCAAACTACCCAGGAATTAGCGGCATGGTTTAACGTTACCTTACCCACTTTATTGACTCACTTGCGTCAAATCAATAAAATAAAAAAATACGAAAAATGGGTGCCTCATGATTTGACTGATCTGCAGAAAGAAACGCGTGTTGAAACTTGTGTTGCCTTGTTGAACCGGTACAGAAATGAAGGAATATTGGATCGAATTGTAACATGTGATGAAAAGTGGATTCTTTATGATAACCGGAAAAGAAAAATGCAATGGCTGACCCCAGGTCAAATGTCACAACAGTGTCCTAAAGCAAAACTTACCAATAAAAAGGTAATGGTAACTGTTTGGTGGTCTCAGCATGGTGTTATTCACTATAGTTTTCTTCGATCTGGTCAAGCAATTACGGCAGATGTCTATTGTGCCGAACTCCGAACCATGTTGACAAAACTAGCAGTAAAACAGCCCCGACTCATGAATCGATCTTCACCATTATTGCTCCACGACAACGCGAGACCTCACACAGCACGAGAAACCATTTTGACCCTTCAGGAACTGCACTTAGAAACCATTCGTCATCCTCCGTATTCACCAGACCTTGCTCCAACGGACTACCATTTTTTTCGTGATTTGGACAATTATCTACGTGACAAGAAGTTTTCTTCCCAGGAGGCAGTACAAAATGCTTTCACACAGTTTGTGCAGTCTAGATCGTCGGAGTTCTATCGCAAAGGCATTAATAACCTTCCCATTAGATGGCAGCAATGTATAGATAATAATGGCAACTATTTTGATTAAATAAATTTGTTAAAATTTTTAAAAATAAACAATTAAGATTTTCAGTACAAATCGGCAATTTCATACTTTAACCCCTAATATTAGAATTTTCACTCGCTGACTCTCAGACACCTGCCTAAAACCGATCTCATGAACCATGTATTTAACATTGAAATTGTCTAGTAATTACTACAAAGCTTTTCATCGTCAAAAATACTTCCCGCTTGAGGTTAGAGAAACCCCAGTCTGTCCTTTTTACACTTTAGTGTTCGTCGGTTAGTTAGATAAGGACAGACTGGAACCAACTGGATTTAACACGACCGTTTTGATGTATCAAAGCAAAAACTACCTTAACCTTAGAGAACATGATTGAAATTGATATTTCAAGTTTCGTAATTTGTTTTATTGCTCAAGGCATATCTTCTGGAAATATTTTGAAGGAAAAATTCATCTCCAAAACTGTGTGAGTGAATAAAACACTTTATTTATCGGGTTTAATCGCGTTTTATTCAAGGTTTTAAACGTACCGCCGAGCTTTCGCCAACTTTACAGTTGACTTTTTCTAGGTTGACTGAGATGTAATTTGTCTGTTTTTAAAAAAGATTTATAATAATAGCTCGGTTCGTTTAAAACCACGATTAAAACGCGATTAAACCCGATAAATAAAGTGTTTTATTATGCACAATCGCGAAAACCATAGAAAAAATAAGTGTGAGTGAATTTTTGAAAATGAAATTCGTTTTAAAATATTTCTATTTTAAAAGTTGTCAAGTGCACAGTCTTCTATTAGCGAAGACGACGATATAACATGAAATGTCTCTGGTTTAATCATTTCTATTTAGAAATAAAACAAAGGTGTATTTTCAAAAGATTATTATCAGCAGAACTAATTACCACAGATACAGATAATGGGGGCGACAAATCCGATTTATTAATCTGTGATTAGCACAGATACAACAAACAGTAGCTATGTAGGTACATATATTATGTTATCTATCAGATAAATGTTGTGTTACTGGATATTGTTGAGAAATTACCCTGTTTGTTTAGACTTTATTAGCTACTAGCTGCGCCTCGCGGTTTCACCCGCGTAAGTCCCGTTCCCGCGGGAATATCGGGGCACATAGTAGCCTATGTGATATTCCCGGTATCCAGCTACCTATATTCCAAGTTTCGTCGCAATCGGTTCAGTAGTTTTTGTGTGAAAGAGTAACAAACTCACATACATACATACTTACGTACAAACTTTCGCGTTTATGATATTAGTAAGAAGTAAGATAGTAAGAAGTAAGATAAGATTGTTGAAAAGTTCCTAACCTTCTGGTGTGGCAGGCGAATACGCGCTTGCGATGCAGAAGGTTGCAGGTTCTATTCCACAAATTGAAATAAAATCTTCATACATATGTAGTATTTTTTGTTGTCAATGTGTCTTGGAAATACAATAAAAAAAAATACGTCAACTACGTAAATATGTATTACTTATTCACTTGAAAAAAGGAGAAGGTTCGCAATTCGCTTGTGGCTATGTAATTTTAATATTCGACGAATGCCTATTTGTTATATCACTATATCGATATATTGTTATGTTTAACTACTTTTTTCTGTAAAGCGGAAATCACTGGATCATGCGGTGGTACATGCTTGGTAGGTAATATAATCATAAAAACATTGACACGTGCGTGCAACATGGTTGAGATTTGATCCCTAAATGACATTTTTACTGCGAAGTTTCGGACCGAACTGGCCGAAACAAAAACAATTAGGTAAAGGACCAATCATACGTTGCTTGCCTGTTTTTAAAGCATTTTATTACCACTGTCCATTAAGGACGCGACTTTTGTGAAATCCCTTCCGATTGAATATTTTTCTTCATAACCGGTATCAAATAGATCTTTAAACAATGTATTATGTTATTGTACATGATACAAGAAATGTCCCCTTCAATTCAAAAACAATAAAAAATAACTTAAAATTTACCCCTGTTTACTTTGTAAATCATTTTTTCTTCTAAATCCTTAACCGCTATATTTTCTTATAGGCATCATAATATTAGAAAATACAATCTTACCTAGAACCTCTTCCTCGCATTTTATAAAAATATTATTTTAATTTTCGTTAATGATTGATTTTACGAGAAATTTTAGATTTTTTCATGTAATTCCATCTCGCTCATTTATATGTAATCGGACAAGGACCGATAATTATCATTTATCACCGTCTTAAGATATTATGCATTTGATGTAAGAAGAAATATCTCTAAGAAGATCGGCGTTTTTCCTCAGAACTCATACCTAGAGGGTAGAGGTAGATTAATGAAATTTTAAAGGCATTCCTAAAACACAAGATATGGATTATTCAACTGATTGACGTGATCTAAAGCCACGGTGTTAGTATTTTTGTTTTCCTCTAGTTTAATTATTTCATATTAAATATGTATGTATTTACTTAAGAAAAATAAATATAAGTAATATCCGTTGTATAGTCACCGTAACACAAGGTTAGCAGCCTACCATGGGGCTAGATGGCGATGTGTGTTGGTCACAGGATTTTATATTTTAATGTTTCACAGTAATTAAGAGCTCCAAACCTAAAAAATGGCGGCTCAATCTCTCTTAACTTAGGGGAATAGTGCAATATATTTTAATTTAGCGGAAATAAAACGTAAATACTAACACAGTGGCTTCAGACCACGTAAACCTATTGAATAATTCATATTTCTTCTTTTAGGAATGAAAAAAATCTCATTAAAATCGTTTGAAGTGCAAAATGTGTTATCTGTGGAACATAGCTGGTCCATTTTGAACGGTCTTTGCCGTTTTATTAACCTGTAGCACCGTAAAAGAGACAATGTAGAAAAATGTACGTTTTGCGAAAGGTGCGCTATGAGAATGGTGCGTTATGAGAAAGTTAAGTTTTTCTTTCGTAATGCGTTTTGCGAAAGGTACATTATGCGACTGAGCGAAAGAAATATTAGTTTCAAACTTAAATATTCCATGTTTCTTTTACGGAAAATGAATACGAAAATACCCTGCAGCGCTGACAATATTATAACGTCTATCGTAAGTCCATCGATGTAAAAAGCATCGTTGCTACCATGCATCACGTTGATGAATGACGATTAAAACGTCATAACTCATTAGCATCATCTGTTCTATACTTACATAAAGGAAGAGAGGACAAAAGTCTGTACTTGGAAGTCCTAAATTAAAAGAAAAGTTGTCTAGGGGACTGAGGTAAAGTAGAACAAAATTATATAAGTATTTTTTTAAATTCATGCCTGTCTGTCGGTTTCTCTGTTTGGTCCTTATACAATTAAAAACCACTAATCCGATTGAAATCTGGTTTTCAATGCTAGATAGTCTTATTTTCAAGGAACGTCGTGGTATACTTAACATTGAAATCCAATTAGTAGAACCAGAGTAATGAACGAAAGAGTCGGTTATGCGCTATTTCTACGAAGTTGCGGGTAACAGCTAGTTGAGTTCTAAAGGTTCTTTCTTTTTCTTAGTTATGGCTTCTGTCAGCAATATAGGACAATTTAGCCAATTTCTCGTACGAATAGTGAACTACCACTATTGTACTGTAATCGTTTGAAATAATGTTTAATGCGTGAAGGCTGTAGAAAAAATGGCGACCATTTTACTCCAACCCTATGGAACAATTGTTGGTAACGTGCTAATTTCGTGTTTGGCATTGGTATTTTTATTTTCACTTAACTCGTTGAACTTCGCGTAACTTAATTGGTAACTTGCCGCCGAAATTAAACAATTTAAACGCAATAAAACAATGTTTTGTGAAAATGAAAATTCAGGACGACATTTCACTAACGCGTAAAAACAAAAGTCCGTTCTAAAGGTTAAATCTAAGCGGATTTCGTTGGTATTCTGTCTAACATAGGTACTATAGACCGTCTGATTGACACCTATTTGTTAATACAACCATTGTTTATTATTACCCCTAGATTTGGTTTAAATCAATAGACCGTGACATTTATTATCAGACAAAATTATTGATAGGTAGTATAATTAAATATTACCTATACTTACTTATTTACAAGAAGTTGATTATTTAGTCTACGTGTGTATTATATATATTACAAACGAGAAAGTTTCAAGTTTAAGGGCGACTTGCATATCACTATTTAAAAACATATTTAACTAAATCAATTTTAAAATAATTTATGGGAAATCGAACATTAGACTCTATTTCATTAAGTGGACGATTGATAATATGTTGCCACACATTGACAGTTTGACAGATTTTAAATACGATTAACAGCTTAAACATGTTTAGGAACGGTCATGCAAGCCGGCCTAAATGTAGGTCTTAAACTAAATAATTTCCAGACACCGCGCTCCGAACAACAAAGTCAAGCCAATTTCAGTAATACTAAATGCAAGAGTAATACGTTTCCGTGCTCAGTTGGCAATCAGCTGTTACCTATACCTACTATACCTATGTCGTGTCGTACCTTTCTATGCTATTATTTGGTATTTATACTATTTGGTAGCATAGAGACGTATGATATTTTTTTTGTAATTATATTTTTATTATACTAGCTGCGCCCCGCGGTTTTGCCCGCGTAAGTCCCGTTCCCGCGGGAATATCGGGATAAAAAGTAGCCTGTGTGTTATTCCAGGTCTCTAGCTACCTATATTCCAAGTTTCATCGCAATCAGTACACATATATTCACAAACTTTCAGCTTTATAATATTAGTAGGATTATATTTTTGCAAAAAGATAAGGGTCGATTCCTGGCTGGGAGATAATTTTTCAAAAATCTTATATACTTAATGCCATTTTAGTTTTTGTGAAATTCGGGGACGAAACCCCTTTCAGCATTTTTCGCTGTCTCTTCTAGTTTAGAAAGCCCATCGAAATGGTTCACCCTGTATTGTCTGAGCTGTAGGTTAGGTATTCATTTAGGTACCTAACTACATACCGACTGAATTACTTGCAATGTAGATTGGAAATTAATAATTGATAATTTTGATAAATGAGCGTTTGACCACTTACCTTAAAGAATGTGTTTTTGGAGAGAAAAAATAATTGGACTCGGACTTGAACCCGCAACCTCGACATCCCATTGTAGGTACTCACAATGGCGTCACATGAACGCAGACATTTTTGCATTTGTGCACAGGGGTTTTTGGAAAGCGTTTCTTAAAAAACTCAGTCTTCTAAGTGTTTTAAAAATAAAATCGATACTTTTACCTAGTTCGTAACACTGTACTATGCTGACTTCAATGTATTCAAGTCAGCCATGTAAGTTTCTTCACTCTGACGTACCTAGTGTCATATTTACTTTCGTGTGTTCAAATCAGATCTGTCAGTCCCCTCACCCTGACTTCCGTGTGTTCAAGTCAGACCTGTCAGTCCCCTCACCCTGACTTCCGTGTGTTAAAGTCAGTCCTGTGAGTCTTCTCGTCTTGACTTCCGTGTGTTCAAGTCAGTCGTGTGAGTCTCCTCGTCTTGACTTCCGTGTGTTCAAGTCAGTCTTGTTCAAGTCAGACCTGTCAGTCTCTTCACCCAGACCTACCTAGTCCCATGCTGACTTCCGTGTGTTTAAGTAAGATCGACTTTGACTGACTGACGCTCGTGTAAGTAGTATGATTCATCCCATCTATGTGTATTAAATTACTCAATGATTGGGTCCAAAATTGGGTCTAGTTTTTGGACCCTTGTAAAGTGTGAGTAAACTCTTACCCATTCTGCATGAACCGGTCATTCATTAGTCTGAAATTAATACGATATAAGTATGTTGTTGG
The DNA here is from genome assembly GCA_949358125.1 of Idaea dimidiata. Lineage (NCBI taxonomy): Eukaryota > Metazoa > Arthropoda > Insecta > Lepidoptera > Geometridae > Idaea > Idaea dimidiata. The sequence continues at coordinate 7,481,451 of OX442342.1, read as the reverse complement.
TATTATGTTGGTAATTTTTAATGATTGCACTCTAGGATGATGCTTGTAACAACAAATCTAACAAAATCAATCACACAACTTCTAATAAATAACTTAGCTAAGTACAAGAATCGTCGCCTGCGCACCTCAAGCAACGCGTCACATTTCACCCCGCGCATTCCGCTTTTGAACGCCGTGCGGTGCGGACGTGTCTTACATTTCTTATCTCGAATTCAACGTCTTACTTCGTGGTTATGTGTTATATTAATCGATAAGCCCGCTCCAACAGGGACTGGCGAGTGTTTGTTTTGTGATAAGAACGCTTTCGGGACTCGTTACGTACGAGTATAACGTTCTTCGCAAGCAACTTAGATAAGGAGGTGAGTGCTGATAGCTTTACGATAGTGCAGCAGCGGGATGATGTTATGTTTAACATATTTCTAATCACTACCTACTGTTGATTGACATATTGGTCTAAAGAACACTTCGAGTGTCATACGAATGAAGAAATGATGATAAACATCTTTGAGTTGCTTCGTTATTTGTGCTTAGTTTATTTCAATCTGATGTTTTTAATAACAGAAGTCGTAACTACACCAATTTAGGTATATTTGGGAATTCTATTTTCATAATTCGTAGCTTAGAATTAGCCCTTATTTGCCTGTGACTATATAAACTTAAGTCAAAGATTTATCAGTCAATTAGGTACCTACCTAGTTAATAACTAAATTCAATACGTAGCTTACGTCTTTGAATAATTGGAACATGGAATAATTTCAGGCAATAGTTAGTTACCTCGTATATCAGTTTACAGCTCAAGCATGGCTCTGTTTCCAGGGGCTCGATTCTATAAGGACATAGCATGCGAAATGCCGGCAGAATGCAGGCGACGTGCATGAGATGTACGTTAATTCGTATTCTGTAAATGTTATTTTACTTAATTAGTTAAGTAGCCTTCAAAATAAAGGGCTACTTAATAATATAAATAGCTTTCCTTGTTCCTCAGCCAATCAGTATTAAAAGAAGTTATAGAATAGCTATTATTTTTACTCCGGTAACAAATCGACTTCTGCAATGCGCCTGCTTGTCGCATGCTATGTTTTTTGAGAATCAGGGCCCAGGCCAGATACAAATATTAATTTTAAAGCATAAATATTTGCACCGGGCGGGATTCGAACCGCAACCTTCCGTATTGCAGTCGGGCGTTTGCACGCGACGCGCCACAGAGGCCGTCAATATCTTACTTCTTACTAATATTATAAACGCGAAAGTTTGTATGTAAGTATGTGAGGTTGTTACTCTTTCACACAAAAACTACTGAACCGATTGCGATGAAACTTGGAATATAGGTAGCTGGATTAACACATAGGCTACTTTTTATCCCGATATTTCCGCTTGAACGGGACTTACGCGGGTGAAACCGCGGGGCGCAACTAGTTCCTCATATTTGCCAACTGTAAAATAACGCACGTTTCGCTCACGTTCGCTCGGCACGGCCCCACTAACTCGGCTCGCAATGTTTACGACAGTGTCATGTTCCTTCCACGAAACATTTGTTTGTTAGCGTTAGGTTTAGCAAACGTTCACTTCGTTGGATAGAGAGTACGGTTCTAACTGTGAGAATTTGCCTAGTGCATTAATAAATAATAAATAAATAAATCCTGTGTCGAACACACGGCGCCATCTAGCCCCGTGGTAAGCTGCTAAGCTTGTGTTACGGTGACTAGACAACGGATTTACTACTTATTATTTTTCTTTTGTAAATACATACAAATTATAGAATTACATAGAAATACACCCAGACCAGATGCAAATATTTATTTTTATGCATAAATACTTGCACCCAGCGGGAATCGAACCCGCAACCTTTTGTATTGCAGCCAAGCGTTCGCCCGGCGCGCCACAAAGGTCGTCATTGCGTTTCGCATTGTCGTTAACCGACTTCAGAAGAAGAAAGTTCTCTTGCTGTTTAGGTTTTGAATGATGTTTGGGCATAACCTACATCCTTCCTTAAAGACGCGACTCATGTGAAATCCCTTCCGATTGAATAGTTTTCTTCATAACCGGTATCAAATAGATCTTTAAACAATGTATTATGTTATTGTACATGATACGAGAAGTATCCTCTTCATTTCAAAAACAATAAAAAATAACCCCTGTTTTACAAAATAAATCAATTTTTCTTCTAAATCCTTAACCGCTATATTTTCTTACTAGCTTCTGCCCGCGGCTTCGCCCGCATTTAGGAAATAGTACTGTTTGTAAATCAATAGTTGTCTCTATCGATTAAGATAATAAAAATATTAAAAATTGGATCAATAATCAGCATAGGTTCTGCATAGGATCGGCCTAGGTTTAACATATTATCGGCATAGGATCAGCTTAGGATCAGTATAGGTTCAGCATAGGATCAGCCTAGGTTCAACATAGGATCGGCATAGGATCAGCCTAGGTTCAACATATGATAGGCATAGGATCAGCCCAAGTGCAGCATATAATCGGCATAGGATCAGTATAGGTGCAGCATAGGATCAGCCTAGGTTCAACATAGGATCGGCATAGGATCAGCATATGATCGGCATAGGATCAGCATATGTTCAACATAGGATCAGCATAGGTTCAACATAGGATCGGCATAGGATCAGCCTAAGTTTAACACAGGATCGGCAAAGGATCAGCATAGGTTCAGCCTAGGTTCAACATAGGATCGGCATAGGTTCAGCATAGGATCGGCATAGGATCAGCCGAGGTTCAGCATATAATCGGCATAGGATCAGTATTGGTTCAGCATAGGATCAGCCTAGGTTCAACATAGGATTGGCATAGGATCAGCATATCATCGGCATAGGATCAGCATATGTTCAACATAGGTTCAGCATAGGTTCAACATAGGATCGGCATAGGATAAGAATAAGATCGGCATAGGATTTGCATAGGTTCAACATAGGATCAGCACGGCTTAAGCATACCAATTCTCTTGAATAAAAAGTTTAAACCAATGTTTGTCCCCCCTGCCCTTTTCAGGGGGGGGGGGGGGCGGTTAGATTTTCCTGAACCGGAAACTGAGAGCCGGAACCGCAATCGGAACTGAAACCGACACGGGAAACGGATAAATACTCGAAAACAAATTCGGAAAAAAAATATGCCATAGATACTTTCTTCCCCAATTTAACACCCTCAGGGGATTACTTTAAAAAAAAACTTTTAAGTGCTTCACCTACGACTCCATAGCAATCTCTGTGTTAAATTTCAAGTTTGTAGGTCAAGCGACTTGGAAGTTGCATACAAACGTTTTTCCCCCCTTTCCCCCCTTTAGGGGTGGAATTTCGGAAAATCCTCTCTTATCTGACGCCTTCATCACATAACGGACACACCCTCCAAATTTCAGCTCTCTACTACCAGCGGTTTAGGCTGTGCGTTGATCCCTCAGTCAGTCACTCAGGACAAAGAGTTTTAAATATATAGATAGATAGATAGATAGGCATCTTAATATTAAAAAATACAATACCTAGAACCTCTTCATCGCATTTTATAAAAATATTATTTAAATCTTCTTTAATGATTGATTTTACGAGAAATTGTAGATTTTTTCACGCAATTCCATCTCACTCATTTATATGCAATCGGACAAGGACCGATAATTATCATCTATCGCCGCCTTAAGGGGCCGTAGTAGGCCAGAACTGATGTTTCTGGGTGTCTAGGGTGAATTACTACAAAAGTTATTTGAAATAAAAGTTTTTGAAACCATATTATTTATTAAAGTCGAGGATATTTACTAACACGTGAATGTCGTGAAAATACGATTCCTGAAAATTTACTCGATAGAAAAAAAAATCGAAACTTCCCTCTAAATTGTACAAATAAGTGATATTACTCAGTCAATATTGTACGAAAACTAATAAAATTTTGTATAAGAACTGAACTTAGCTTAATACAGGCAGTAAGTGTTTTAAATTTCAAGATTAACGTTTACTTGAAACTAGCAATTGTTTGATTTTACGCAATAAAATTTTGCATATTCGCATCTTACGTCCTTCACTTACACATCTGAAATTCGCTAGCTTTATCCCTGTCACGCTATTAGGGTTATATACGGCCCTTAAATTGAATAGTAAAGAAACCAATTAGGCTGGGGGCAGGCAATTACATAAATTTAAGTAATGTAGTTTTATTCCACATTATTGTATGCTCGAAATGAGTAGACTTTGCACTAATAAAGTACATATTTAAGACCAATGTACCTACTTAGTTTGAACAATAAATTATTCTTATTCTGGGATGCATCAGTCGGTAACACTATGTCATAGACAGTAGGTATGTACCAAATTGTGATCTACTGAAGCTCAGGCAGGAAAATTGACTGCGATGATGTTGAACTGAAATTTTTGTTAATTAAATACGGGATACTGGCTCAGTTCGGATCCAGCGCGACACTGTATCCGCCAGACAAATCTGTTACATTTGTAAGCAGCAAAATGCAATTCTTAATTCTCTTAAGATATATTTGGAGTAAGGACTAAACTAAATACGAGTAGAATCGCATTTCGAAAAAAATAACAATTGTCTAAGGTTTTCGCTATTTTGCGTAATAAAACACAATATATACCGGGTTTTACTCGCGTTTTATACAATAACGGCATTATTATTAACGACCGAGCTGTCGCTAACTTTACAGTTAGAATTTTCAAGGTTGACTGAGATGTAATTCGTTAACATTCAGTAACTTCTGTACTACTACTCTACCTACTGAAAATAGTAACCCGCGACTTCGTCTGCGTAGAAATAGTGCATAGCCGACTTTTTCGTTCATTACTCGGGTTCTACTAATTGGTTTTCGATGTAAAGTATACCACGACCTAGTGCCACGACGTTCCTCGAAAATAGAACTATCCAATATTGAAAACCAGATTTCAATCGGATTAGTAGTTTTTAATTTCATAAGGCACAAATATAGGAACAGACAGACTGACATGAATTATATATATTTTTTTAAATTAGCTCTAAGAGTTTTCCTAAGTCCCTTGGACAACTTTATTTTTAACTAACTGCGCCCCGCGGTTTCACCCGCGGAAGTGGAATACGTGTTGTCAGTTGTCACGGGCGCGGGCGGCCGAGCGGTTGCACTTATTCATTCGTTACTCGAGTTCTACTAATTGGATTTCGATGCAAAGTATACCACGACCTTCCTCGAAAATAGAACTACCCAATATTGAAAACCAGATTTCAATCGGATTAGTAGTTTTTAATTGTATAAGGAACAAACAGAGAAACAGACAGACAGATATGAATTTTAATAATTAAATTATTCGGACTGTTTCGTTCGATGCAAATAACCTGCAAATATTGATAATACTTGACACTGGCAAATGTCCGAATGAAAAAGCCATTTTAAAGAAAAAGAAGAAGAAGAATTTCCAGTAAACGGTCTACAATAAGGAGTAGAACGTATAGAAAGATTCATTTGCGCACGCGCACGAACATAATTCGTTTCTTATCGCTAAGCCTTTGGAACAATGAGTACCTATGCTATATTAAGTTGTGTTTTAATGTACTTATTACACGCAGGTACTTACACTTGTATAATCTATAGAAAATTGTAATTTAGTAGGAATTCAAACCCACGACCTTTGCCATAGAAGACGTAGTATTCACCACTCCACAACTATACGTAGTCGATCATCGGCAATATCTCATCGACTATCCAAGTTAAGAATATATGGTGGAAAATGTGTGGAAAATAAAATAAAAATAAAAAAAGACTAAAATAAAATAAATAAATAAATATTTCACGACATTACACACAGCGTAATCTAGCCCCAAACTAAGCACTAGGCTAGTAATATGGGTACTAGACAACGGATATAATACATGTTATACTGTTTTTTTGTAAATACATACATATCATACATAGAAAGACACCCTGGAAAGTTTTACTTAAAAACTCGATCAGCCAGCTCGTCTTCAGTCAGTCTATTTTATTGTCCCGTTCGAGGGGTCTCAGCACTATGCCATCGAGTACTAAATATGGGGGAAATAGACTTTCACTTAAATCTCGCAGTATACTTACTACTAAGTCTATCGATATTCGTTACCTATACCAACCTACTATTTGTGTTAAAAAAACATAGGTAAATTATTTACGCTAATCACAGCAAAACATGAAAATCCGTTGCTGATCGTATTACCGCAATGTCAAACAAACGAACAAAAGAATTGTCAACAAATAATATTACACAAATGATTGCTAAATCGACATTATAAAATACGTGTGTTTAGGTGTTTCTTTTTTGTAGTAATAGGTTTAGATAGCAGTGCCACTGTGTATTATAAATAGTAATAATAATATAAATAAATAAATCCTGTGACGAACACACAGCGCCATCTAGCCCCGTGGTAAGCTGCTAAGCTTGTGTTACGGTGACTAGACAACGGATATACTACTTATATTTATTTTTCTTTTGTAAATACATACATATTATACATAGAAATACGCCCAGACCAAATACAAATATTTATTTTAAGCATAAATATTTGCACCCAGCGGGAATCGAACTCGCAACCTTCTGTATTGCAGCCAAGCGTTCGCCCGACGCGCCACAGAGGTCGTCAAATGTATCATTAAGTAGTGCGTACGATTGTACAATAGAAAAACATTAATAGGGTCCCGTTTTGGTACTTTTTCGGTACGGAATCCGTATTTTTATTTTAATAAAAAATTACTTTAAATACCACTACTATACAGGCAAAGTTACCCCTGTTTTACAAAATAAATCAATTTTTCTTTTTTAATCCTTCCTTCTTGATGACCTTCTTTATTGATTTTATTTTGTTTATTTATTGGCTGCTTGCGGCTTTCTACAATTTTGTAATTAATTAGTTATTGTTTTGTATCCTTAACCGCTATATTTTCTTATAGGCATCATAATATTAGAAAATACAATACCTAGAACCTCCTCATCTAATATTAAAAAAATATTATTTTAATCATCGTTAATTATTGATTTTACTAGAAATTATAGATTTTTTAATTTCCAGTAAAAATGTCTGTGCTGTGCGTGCACTCTTTTTTTTTTTTAATCAATTCATCGTAATTTTTGCACTCAACTTTAATGTTATTCTTCTTTAAAAATGGCTTTTCCTTTCGGACATTTGCCAGTGTCAAGTATTATCAATATTTGCAAGTTATTTGCATTGAACAAAACAGTCAAGTCGTCATAGTTAAAGTCAAGTCGAGGGAATCATTGTAAAAAGGGGGCCATTTTTTACAATGTTTGTTCACGGAGCTTTGGAGAAAACACTAAGCTAAAGTACATGTTTTGCACCGGTTTTCACTTTTATTTACACTTGTACACCTTCACGAAACTAAATTGATTAATATGCCCCCGAAATTAAACATTTTACACGCATTTGAACTAAGTTTCACAAAAATGAAAATTTAGCAACACATCTCCTTAACGCATTCCCGCCAAAACCCTTAATGTTATTATGGTCATTTAGTTGATAAGATACAGACAGAATACATTAATTTTTATCTGTGCCGTTAAATTATTGGGTCAAATATTATTTTAGCCTAAAATCTTAACAAGTTTCTATGCAACGTAAACTCGATGCATTGTCAAGTAAAAACTTTTTAAAGTTTAACCGATTGTATGTTTTTTCTAATTATCTAGCTGGCATTCAACAGAAAAACTCTGAATTCGGAAGTCTCGATCTCACGAGTAAAACTGAATAAAAAGTAGCTTATGTTTTAATCCAGATCCTTCAGCTATCTGCATACCGAGTTTCATCGCAATCGGTTAAGTAGTCTTTGCGTGATTGAAACACAAACACCCAAATTTAAACAAACATGTAAAATTTCGTATTTGTAATAATAAGTGGGATATTTTTTAACACATAATAGGTACCTACCTACATAGCTAAACTTAGAGAGACAGACTGAAGACTGACCCAGACTGAATCAAAAATGTATTTTAAAACATAATTATTATAGTTACTATCTATACCTTTTTCGGAATCTTAGATTAATAATGTATTGTTCGAATCGAATCTGCAACCTTCTGCGTTGCAGTCGGATATTCGCCCGACACGCCACAAAAGTTTTCAACTAAGTACAATCGTTGCCATAATTACCTACAACAAACTAAGATATTTCTAAAGATAGCCTACAGTTATCGATTGATATGTATGTATGTATGTATAGCTTATCCGTCCCTCTATCGAACAAAGGTAGTTAGTGATTGCAGCTGATTGTAGAAATATGCTACTGAATTGTGTTGCTAATCTTTTAAGTAGATAAGTAGGTACCTACTATTTTTCCTTATTTTTACTTCCACTAGCTACCTCCCGCAGTTTAACCCGCGTAACTCCCTATCCCTCAGGAATGACGGGATTAAAAGTAGCCTAGGTTACTCCTTGATAATGTAGCTTTCTATTGGTGAAAGATTTTTCAAAATCGGTCCAGTAGTTTCGGAGATTACCCCCAATTTACATACTGACATGTTATCAACGTATTTAATATTAGTTTTGCATAAGCGTGCTAAGTTTGTGGAGATAGGGAGGAATAATAAAGCTTTTCTCTATAAAATATTAGTTTACTAGATCTATAGAAAGACACTCAAACCGGAAAGAATTTTGTTTTTATTAAGACGTTTATTTGCACCAATAACAACACACACATGAATACAATTATCATACAACCATAGACTAAATGATACAACTAACTTAGGAATCACTAATTAAGGCTACAGTAAACATACGTTTAAAAAATCAACCTAGTTGCACTCAGGTATTTAACAAAAAGTGTGAGCGTTAGCAGTACAAATGGGCCGCAGCTCAGAGTTATTGGCTAAAGAATAATCACTGCATTTTTTTAACTCACAGGATTTCTACTCATTACTATTTTTATTAAAATACTATTTTTAATCTTCCTGGGACCACGGCCGGTGTAATCCGTTTGCTGAAACGTCGTGGTAATTATAAATTTACATTTTAAATTTACTTATAAAAGTGTGAGAAACGTGATCGAGACCCGAGTTTTAATAAAAATAGGAATAATTTCTCCTATGGTTTTCGCGATTTTGCATAATAAAACACTTTACATACACCTCAGTTAACCTTGAAAAAGCCAACTGTAAAGCTGGCGAAAGCTCGGTTCGTTTAAAACCATGAATAAAACGCGATTCAACCCGATAAATAAAGTGTTTTATTAAAAATAGTAATGACTAATTACTGGTTTAATAATCAACGATAGAGTTTAGAGGTAACGTTTATAGTGACAGTCACTAAGCAGCCGGGGTAGGTATTAACTAGGCCCTGGACGCCCTGGTACGGGAATACCGGACTTGTGTAAGTAAGGGTGCGGGGTTCCCGTGTAGCTTTGTGGTAAGAGCACTTGCCCGGCACGCGAGGGGTTTAAACCACGTCAGCGAAAGATTTTTGTTATTGCATTTTGCCTTGATTTAATTTCTAGTTTTTAAAAGTTATGTGAGATTCCACTCCTCGTCTACCATTTTAAAATGTCATTCATAATAATGAATCACCTTTAGCACCTTTTGTTTCTCATCGGAGTTAGATAATGGCCCTTACCATGATCTTCTTATTGCATGACTTAAATCAAGTAAGTAAATTTAAATTAAAAAAAAAACAACTTACAAATATTTAAAAACAACCAACGGTAAAAAAAACTTTTTTTTTATTATCTGTGGATTTAGTTGCCGTTTTTTTTATTACGTACTTATTATTTATTTCATTTTTTGGCGCGATAAAATAGCAAAAAAGGATTGTGGTATGCACCTTCAACTCTGGTAGAAGGTAGGTACTGTGGGTAGGTACCACAGACTATCGTAACACAGTATTGTGTCATCGTGTTTTGGTTCACAGTGCATACAGTGCAGTATTCTTCGTCCGTGTGACCGTTCACAATGTATAATATTTTGTCATCTTTATTATAATACTACCTGCGCCCGCGGTTTCACCCGCGTAAGCCCCGTTCCCGCGGGAATATCGGGATAAAATATAGCCTATGTTTTATTTCCGGTATCCAACTACTTATATTCCAAGTTTTATCGCAATCGGTTCAGTAGTTTTTGCGTGATTGAGTAACGAACATCCAAACATCTAAACATCCAAACACACACACTTTCATATTTATAATATTAGTAGGATCTTTATTATATAATACTAGTTGCGCCCCGCGGTTTCACCCGCGTAAGTCCCGTTCCCGCGGAAATATCGGGATAAAAAGTAGCTATAGTATATTCAAGCTAGCACCGTATGCCAGTTTTTTACGTGTGGGTCCATCCCATCACAAACGTCACAAACTATGCCAGCTAAACTAACTGCTAAGTTTGAAAATATAGCGAGCTAAGACAACGTAGATAAGATTTTTCTTTTGTTTTCATAATGTTGGATTGAAACTAAACTTCGTTTTCGGTTTTAATTTCCTTGCGTTTATTATCTGTAGCATTTTCGTTACGTTTCGAGAGCTTTACAGATCACTTGAAACGTTAAACAAAAAATTATTGTCATTTTAACTTTGTTTAGTCATCGGCGGGCGTTTAGATTAGGAGGATTTTATTTTTATTTCGTTCTTATAGGTACCTACTATACCTAATAAACCGCGCTACCATGCTCGTTTGTCGTTGCTATGTCGTCCTTTTGTCGTTAAAAAAAATTAAGTAAATTTTAAATAAAAAATACCCCACCCCGACTACTTTTAAAAATCACAGACAATTTTTTTTAATTATTTGATGTGTTTTTAATTTTATTTTTTTTTAGCTTAACGACAACGCGACGGCTTATAAGACATCATGGTAGGACCCAATATATTCTAGTACTTAATAGGTACCTAATATGAGGAAGAAAATTAATTTCCATTGATAAACAGTCTATCGGCGTTGATATTTTGACATTGAACTTGGTCTCAGGTCGCGATATAAAGATAATGCGACACAGACCACGTGACTTATGCTTTTATAGAAGCTGACATAACATTATCTGAATGTAATTCAACAAAACACTACAATATAATGAAACAAATGAAAATTGCAGTAGCTTAGAAAAACCTCGCATAGGTACCTACTTACTAAGAATATAACGTAGATGGAAGCCTTGCTTGCTTGTTCATAGTGAACACACAAGTATAACTGACGACGATGGCGCTGTCGCGTGAGTGAAATGTCAAATGTGTGTTCAATTCAAACCTTCGATCTCAACCTTAATGCGGGTGACGACTGGGTAACTTTACTCAGCTCCACGCAAAGAAGTATTGCTAAAGCTAGAACTCTCACGTAGAACTAAAATTGTTCCGTTACATTAAGCATTCCTGACCCTTTGCTGTCCCTTCTAATAACACTATTAGAAAGGGACACATTGTTGGTGACACACGAGAACTAATTTTCAAAGATATTAAGTCGGCGTACTTACTCGCACGACTATAGAATCAAAAATAAAATGATTGTACACAGCCACTGTGGTAACGCTGCTACCTCAAACTCAACGATGTTTTTGACGTGTTTTTCGTCATTCATCCAGTTTTAGGCGGCACGAATTTACTTTTGGTCCTTCCTTTCTTTCATCAAAATGGGTAAGAGATTAAATAGATTTATTTGTTTGTTTCAGCTCAAAAGACGATGAGATAGACGGCAACTGCATAGTTCGAGCGAGAGGGTTGCCTTGGCAGTCGTCAGATCAGGATATTGCCAAATTTTTTAGAGGGCTCAATGTTGCCAAGTAAGTATCCATTCGGTATTGAGATAGGACAAAAAAACCGAGTGCGCGGGTCGGGAGCAGGACCGAGAAAGCTACTGACATTGGTCTTTGTGCGATTTGGTGCATAGAGGCTGAACAACTGTAATGTAACTTAAAAAATACATTAAAAAATTCGGGCGAGTTGAGCCTAATCCTCTTATAACAAATAAGAGTTGATCTACACTGCAGGGCAAAGGTCTCCTCTTAGAGGACTTGGGCACAATGTTTTCTTTCACCGTGAGAGCGATGTTAATGTTAATCCTCTCGTATTCCTCATTCAGAATATGGAACACTTTAAGTCATTTTAGGAAAAAAATACAGTTACGGTCATAATAGTTACTGCATGCGGCAGAATTTGATAATTTAAGAACCGAGCGAAATTTGTACGGTTTGTTGATGAACGCGGCAACTGATGCCAATGTTGTTTCTCCTCAGGGGTGGCGTAGCTCTTTGCCTTTCGCCTCAAGGTAGACGCAACGGCGAAGCGCTGGTCAGGTTCATGTCTCAGGAACACAGAGACATGGCCCTCAAGCGGCATAAACACCACATCGGGCAGCGGTACATTGAGGTAATTGAAGGTAACGAAGGAGAAGGTGGAAATCGAAAGTCGCTCCGAACGCTATTTGTGGCATCGTATGGGGGAGGCCTATATGAGTCAGTGGACGGATAAGAGTGATGATGATAACCCTCTCAGGCCCGAGGGTAATCTTATCTAGACCATCAGACCGCTTTCCCCCGGGAGCAGTCTGGTGGTCTAGATTAGATTCCCCTCGTAAAAAAGAGATACTATGAACGGTTATGTTCAGATTAAAATTTCGGTCATAACCGCGTCTCTTTAAAAGGTCTTTATTAAAACTGTACCTCTATTTGCAATCAAAGGCCAGAGCTAAGGCCTCTATCGTGAACTAAATTTACCCCCTTAATTTTCCAGGTGTACCGCGCCAATGGTGACGATTTCCTATCAGTAGCGGGTGGGGCGACGTGTGAGGCGGCCGCTTTCCTCTCGAGGGGGGCGAAGGTCATCGTGAGGATGCGAGGCTTGCCTTACGATGCCACTGCTCAACAAGTTGTGAGTATAACCATCTCTAAGGTTGGGGTTCCCTAACATTGTCATGTTAAGGTGGGAAGACGCCAGTTGAGCCGTCTTCCGTTCTGACCTGTCTTTCTTAGTGGTTTCATCTAAGGCTTAACGTCTTAACGATACAATTTCAGCCGGGAGATGCCGTCACGACTATCCGTGACGGGAGCCTTCTCTAAGGCTTCAGATTCTTCTGAATATCCTCAAGCTTGACCAATAAGTTGGGTCTATCCTCAAGCAAGCTTGGTAAGCTAAGTTGGGATGAATGTAAAAAGTATTAATGTTGGTTGGTTTTAATCAAGCCTGCTAGTAGTTCCAGCGATTCAAAATATCGACACGATGTGTCATATAAGTATTTATATACAATGAAACGTTTATCTATCCATCTAGCTGGACTTCTTCTCAACTGGCGACGACCCAGTGCACGTGTTAGACGAGACAGAAGGCGTGCTGTTCGTGCGTCGTGCGGACGGTCGTGCGACCGGCGACGCGTTCGTGCTGTTCCCTAAAGACGAGGATGGCGACAAGGCGCTGTCGCGACATCGGAAGCTGATCGGAGCGCGGTATATTGAGCTGTTCAAGTCTACACATGCTGAAGTTCAACAGGTAATTCAAACAATGGTGGCAAACAAAATGGCTGATGCCCAGAACACCTACTAGATGGCGTTACTGGTATGAAATCCTGAATCGCGCAAGCAACTTTCTGAGATAAGCTCATATACAACTGGACTTTATGTTATACCGACTCTGGACTAACAAGATTAGGTGCATTGAAAGAGATCGCTTTAAGCGATAAAGCCGCTCATTATGCCTCCTAGATTTAAGTTGTTTGTTTTTTCTTTGAATTGCAATTACCCGGCTACAAGGAAAGAGTTATGTTTTTGTCTTGTATGCTAACTATCTATCTATTAATGACTCCGCTTCGTTCGTGGTGGGAGGGAAAGCGGCTTTACATTACACTACACTACACTGTACCCTCTTGTGTGTTGTCTTGTCTCTTGTGTATGTTGGTATCCGCTCTAAAACAATTTATTTATTTATTCGTATGGCATTACAGTTGCTATATTAAGATAAAAATTAGAGATATATTTTAAGTTGTTTCAGCCATTTGATAGCATCGTCGTCCAAGTTGATCAATAAATCTAAAACAATATTTTTACACACACTATAGGCTAATATATTCATTTTATTTCTCATATGGAATTCGTTTATCGCAGTTATTAAATGGCATTTCTGCCCCACCGTAAACATTTTTAAATTAAAATGACTTTGAATAAAACAATAATATCAATTTCAATATTAAATGGGTTTCAAATTGTAAATCGAATGCATTACTATAAATATTATGCAATTTTTTTTCAATAAAATTAAAAAGACCTGTATGCAGTGAACTTATTCTTACGAAGTCAGGTCAACATCTATTCTGATTTTGGTGGGAACGCGTTGAGGAAATGTGTAGCTAAATTTTCATTTTTGTGAAACCTAGTTCAAATGCGTGTAAATTGTTTAATTGCGGGGGAATAAATCAATTTAATTTCGTAAAGGTGTAAAAATGCAATGAAAGTGAAAATAGGTGCAAATCATGGACTTTAGCGTTGTCTCCAAAGCTCACGTGAACAGTCATTGTAAAGAGCCACCATTTAGAAAGACTTCCTTGACTTCACTTTTACAACGACGACGACTTTTGACAATTGCAAATGACTTATAATTATTAGCAATAATTAATAATACACTGGCTACTTTCCGAATGACCATAATCAATTCACAACCGATAAGAATTAAATAATAATAACACCTATTCTACAACGCACCCGTATTATCTATCCAGTGGACGACTTACAACAGTGGAAATTGATAGGAACTTTGTAGAACATTGTTGCTTTGACGTAACGTGAAGCCTAGTTGGAAGGGCACTAGACCTGATTCTGGTAGGTATTGATCTGGAGGCGCAAGTTTAAACTAAGTTCAAGGATTTTTGAAGATATATTTTCCCTTAAAAATATATCCAGTCGAAATGCCTTGCATGCATGAACAATGAAAAGCAAATTACGAAATCGCCAATAACTTTACAGTAATCATCATACCAACATCAAGTAAAATAGTCGAAACGCCCTTGAGCAATGCCGTCGTATAACTTTATATTTACGAGATTGTCCACGACTTGCAGTTACGTTTATTGCATGCCTTGTGAGGTAGTAAAATTCTACTAAGCTTAAGTACCTACCTACTATTATTTTGCAAGATTTTTCCAATTTGTTAAGGGGAGTTTTGGCGGTAACCCATTGCAGAGATGTCTTGCAAAATTTTCATTTCTGTGAAACCTAGTTCAAATGCGTGTAAATTGTTTAATTTCGGGGGTATTAATCAATTTAGTTTCGTAAAGGTGTTGTTCAGGTGTAATGAAAGTGAAATTCGGTGCAAAACATGGACTTTAGCGTTGTCTCCAAAGCTCCGTTAACAATTATTGTAAATGGCCGCCGTTCCACAATGATTCCTTCGACTTGACTTTAACTAAGACGACTTGACTGTTTCGATGCAATGCAATGCATTTAATTCAATAATAATAAAGCTGCTACGTCAGCTTTATTATTATTGAATTAAATAAATAAATCCATCAATTATTCTTATTCTTGTAACGTTATAAACAATTACCTTCCAGGTGCTAAACCGTTCGTTGGAAACGCGCTCGAGTCAAAGCAGTACGCCGGCGGCGGTACCCACTGATAGCTTGTTACCGCCCTGCGCGTTAGTTCCACAGCATGTCATCACTTCTGGAACAGCTAAAGACTGCGTCAGGCTGAGGGGGCTGCCTTTTGAAGCACAGGTAAATAGATACCACCAATTTTATTCTTTAATAACTGGGCAGCCCCCATATTATCTGTCCAGTGGACGTCTAACAACAGTGGAAAATGACAGGCACTATGCAGTACATTGCCGCTTTGAGGTAATCACCGGTAATAACCACGTTACGTCAAAGCAACATTGTACTGCATAGTGCCTGTCGTTTTCCACAGTTGTCAGACGTCCACTGGATAGATAATGTGGGAGCGGTCTCTATAAAGCTGAAATCTATAGTGCGTCCTTTAGTTTTGCTCAGACTGAGCTTAGCAAAAACTAAGCATAGACTTTGAATTGGAATTTATAGTCGCAATTCTTTTTGTAAAATACGAATAAAATGAAAAGAACTTCATTGTCGTAACACAGAAAAAAAGTTTAGGTCATTATTTTTGATTGGTTTACATTCTAAATTTGAAAAACTTCGACTTTACTAAGCAAAAAGTTTGGATAGTTGTGAAGATTCTTTTTTAATACCAAAAAATTGTCTTAAGTCAAAGTTTTTGCTTAGCAAAGTCAAATAACGGATTATAGATTTCTGCCTTAATGACTAGAAAGAGAAAGTGATTCATTTCAAACTCGGCTCAGACCGAGCTTCAACAGTTCCAAAGTCAAATTGCTCTAAAAATTACTTACAGCTTTCATAAAGTCGGAACCAAATTTGAACGTCCGTTGTTGTTGGAATACCCACCATCTAAATAATCTCTGCTTTAAATCAGATCTAAGTATTAAAAGTAAATAGAACACAATAAATATAAAGTATAAAATATCTTTTGACTCGTCCATTCAAAACTTAAAGTGCCCATTATTTTAGAAAAAACATAATGTGCGCTATTAACATCACACTTAAAAATTTAAAAAAATATTTAAAAAATTAAAACAATTATAATTTAACTAGTAAGAGCACGGATACAAAGCTCCGTAATCTAAAAGCCATTTAAAAACAAACATCACTCTTACGGTAAAGAAAAACATCGTGAGGAAACCCACGACTTAAAGTCACACACAAAGGCCCCAGGGGCTCGATTCGGTAAGGACAAAGCGACGTGCAGGAAATGTACCTACGTTAATTCGTATTCTATAAATGTAATTTTATTTAATTAAGTAGCCTTCAAAATTAAGGCCTACTTAATTATTTAAATAGCTCCCCTTGTTCCTCAGCCAATTAGTATTAAAAGAAGTTATAGAATAGCTATTATCTTTACTCCTGCAACAAATCGACTTCTGCAATGCTCATGCATCCCGCCTGCTTGTCGCATGCTGTTTTTAGAGAATCAGGGCCCAGTTGTAGGGTTAATTGCTGTAACACACAGTTAGAACTTTAACATTACTATTACTTTCGTCGAAGGTGGAAAACATTCTTCAATTCCTGGACGAGTTCTCCAAAAACATCGTAGTGGCGGGCGTCCACATGGTGTACAACGCACAAGGCCATCCTTCAGGCGAGGCCTTTATCCAGATGGACAGTGAAGCCAGTGCCTTCCTCTGTGCGCAACAGAAACACCATCGCTTCATGACGTTCGGCAAGAAACAGCGGTACATTGAGGTAAGTGTTACTTACACATGGAGTACAACTCATAAGGAGAATCTTCCTCTGTGCGCAACAGAAGCACCATCGCTTCATAACGTTCGGTAAGAAACAGCGGTACATTGAGTTAAGTGTTACTTACACATGGAGATCAACTCATAAGAACTTTCAGGGGAAGCCTTTGTATAGACCAATTAAGGTGGTCACTTAAGAATTGTTTTTGTGTCATTTCCTCGAGCTCCTCTGTGCTTTGGAAGGCACGTTAGGAAAGTCCCTCCAAAACACAGATGAAAACTTAAAATGCTTCTACTACCTCAATTTAAATTATTATTATTGGTTTTGTTTATGCTGCTTGCAGTAGGAAAAACGGTGAGTTTAATTTCTTTTAGGAATTTTACAGAAGAAAAATACTGATGTTTTTTTATTTACTTTCACAATGGACCCAGCTCTCTGGTGGCCAATATCAAGATTTTATCAGCATTTCTTTGTCATAGACCTGACAATTTATAATGTACTTACCTTTCATTCATGTATTGTTTAGCTGTTGTGTCTCCAACTTGAAGAATGAAGAGTTATCATCCTTTATATCGCGTAATGTCCTATGTTGTTCCCGCAGGTGTTCCAATGTTCAGGCGAGGACATGAACATGGTGCTGACCGGCGGTGTGACTCCAGCCACGTCTCCGAAGGTCCTGTCCCCTGGTACGTTGATCTCCCCACCCCCCCCAGCTCCCGCCCCCCGCCTCTTGGCCCAACACATCGCTCACCAAAACCTTCTGGCCAGACAACACGAGAACCTCCTTCTAGCCTCCTTGAGACCTCCAATGTTGCCAATGATGTCCTATCCCAACATGCTAAGAACTCCTGCTCCACAGGTGCAACCGACCTACTCATTACCCCAAATAAGCCAACTACAAACAATGTTGCCTACTAAAAGAAGTTATGACAGGGCTTTTACGCCAACAGAAGCGACGTCTGCAAAGCGACCATATACCATTCCCCAACTTTCCAATCAAATGACCCCAATGTCGATGCCAGTTTTTTCCTATGGTGCATCAGCTCCTATATTTTCTTACGCGAATACCTCCCCAATGTTGTCTTATGCGACTAATGCGTTGCCGACTGCTTTGCCTACTGCCTTACCTGCTGGTTATGGCACGGCTTTGACTGCAGCCCTTCCGGCGGCTGCTATGGGTAACCCTTT
This sequence comes from Idaea dimidiata, assembly GCA_949358125.1. Classification (NCBI taxonomy): domain Eukaryota; kingdom Metazoa; phylum Arthropoda; class Insecta; order Lepidoptera; family Geometridae; genus Idaea; species Idaea dimidiata. Next base: position 7,463,077 of record OX442342.1, on the reverse strand, counting down.
TCCGGGACTTTCTATGTTCCCGACTTACCCTTACTACCCTGGAGTGTAAATAGGACGTCTTGAGGTCTTTGAAAGTTGGATTTTTTCATAAAAATATCTCAGACCATATAATATTTTCCAGACACCGAAATTATTATATAGTCCGAGATAAATGCAGTATCCGAAATTATGTTTCTTTTTAGTTTTTTTCCATTTGGGGTTAGGTATTTGGATTTAAATACAGAATATATTTAAAAAATTGTTATAAAATTACAATTTTGAATTGGAAAGTTAAAGTATTTTGGTCCGATATGGATCAAAATCGAATTCTGTGTAAATCCAAAAAGCTCCATTACTAAGGGAGAAAGTTTAAATTATTTTCGTGCTCATTTTTTATGGGAAATCCAACCTCAGAAATGTGTAAGTACTGTTCGACCAAGTTATTAATGCAGTTGTTCGTGGCGCTAAAGTCTTCACAACTGCAAACAATTGTCTTAGATGACAGTTAGTTTCATAAAACTCCGACTGTTAAAATATCTTGGTCACACAGTCAAGTCGCTCGCGACGATCGAAACAGGGTCTTGAAATGACAAAAAACGCTCAAACACTAAAGTCTTATTTACATTACGAAACTAGTGTCATGCATTAGAGTCAATTAGCTGCGCCCTGCGGTTTCTCCCGACTCCGTGGGAATATCAGGATGTGATATTAAACCTTCTTATTTTTTGACGGCCTCTGTGGCGCGTCTGGCGAATCCTGACCGCAATGCAGAAGGCTGCGGGTTCGATTGCCGCCGGGTGCAAATATTTATGCATAAAAATAAATATTTGTATCTGGGGGTGTCTTTCTATGTATAATATGTTTGTATTTACAAAAAAAAAAGGTATAATATGTAGTTATCCGTTGTCTAGTACCCATAGTACAAGCCTTGAGCTTAATTTGGGACTAGATTGCGCTGTGTGTAATGTTGTGCAATATTTATTTATTTATTATTATTGAATCACTCTATCATCTCAAAAACCCCAACAAATCCGTTGCGCTGTTTTAAATATCTAAGCATACATACAAAACAGACAGCAGAAAGTGACTTTGTTTAATTAAACTACGAGCGTCAAAATAGTGCATAGCCGACTTTTTCGTTCATTACTCGGGTTCTACTAATTGGATTTCGATGTAAAGTATACCACGAGGTTCCTCGAAAATAGAACTATCCAATATTGACAACCAGATTCCAATCGGATTAGTAGCTTTTAATTGTAAAGGAACAAACAGAGAAACAGACAGACAGACATGAATTTTAAAAATTATACAATTCTGTTCTACTACTTAAGTAGGCAACTTTTTTTTAATTCAATTTATTAATTTTAATAATTTACTTCTTTTGTCCTCTCTTTATTATTAGTATAGATATTATGTAATGATTTCATAAAAGTAGTCTCGTAGCCAGTTACTGGAAGCAATTTTATCAAGTAAATAAATATAAAAATAAATAGTGCACGACATTACACACAGCGCAATCTAAACTAAGCACTAGGCTTGTACTATGGGTACTAGACAACGGATATAAAAAATAAAAAAAAATATATACAACATATTATACTTTTTTTTTGTAAATACATGCATATTATGATACCTACATAGAAAGGCACAAATGGAGTTTTGGCGGGAATGCGTTGAGGAGATGTGTTGCTAAATTTTCATTTTTGTGAAACTTAGTTCAAATGCGTGTAAATTGTTTAATTTCGGGGGCATATTAATCAATTTAGTTTCGTGAAGGTGTACAAGTGAAAATAAAAGTGAAAATCGGTGTAAAACATGGACTTTTGCTTAGTGTTCTCTCCAAAGCTCCGTGAACAAACATTGTAAAAAATGCCCCCCTTTTTACAATGATTCCCTCGACTTGACTTTAACTATGACGACTTGACTGTATCGTTCGATGCAAATAACCTGCAAATATTGATAATACTTGACACTGGTAAATGTCCGAAAGGAAAAGCCATTCTATAGAAGAAGATAAAAAGGCACAAATAGCTACAATGACTATAAATTGCGTTCCACTAGAGTCGTAATGTAAATCATGCTTTAACTAAAAGTGCCTTTGACAAACATTTGATATTTTACTTATGAATTTATCTTGAAAACTCTTTATAATCGTTTTAAAGTTTTTATTTTACGTATTAGAGTACCTAGTTTAGGCGTGAAAAGACAGCTTTTTTATAAATCTATTAGGTCCATCGGGGCAATATCGACTTCGGGAAATTTCGACTATTCTTAATAACTTATGCGTTTTACTTTATTTTAAAGAGTGCCATCTATGACCGGATAGCGTAAAAGTAACTTCATAAATTTCTACATAGATGGCACTGTTTCATAAATTTCTACTAAGTTATTAAGAATAGTCGAAATTTCCCGAAGTGGATATTGCCCCGCGAGACTTTACTTAAATCTATCTATGTAAGGAATTAATTAGATTAATTATTCTATAAATTATGGACTGTATGCATGTTTTAAGCAAAAGAAAAATTAAGAAATAACTTTCGTTTTATATAATTAAATAATATTAGACTAGCTGCGTCCCGCGGTTATACCCGCGTAAGTCTCGAACCCGCGGGAATATCAGGATGTGTTATACATAAAAACCTATTGAATCGCTCTATCTACTTAAAAAAATGCATCAAAATCCGTTGCGTAGTTTTCAAAATCTAAGCATACATACAAAACTATAAAAAGAAAGTGGGAAGCTACTTTGTTTTATACTATGTAATGATGATTGCATACAGTCCTCTTGTTGAATTTATATTAACTCTAAAGTTGTTAAACTCTCAATTTATTCTAATTAAGTATCAGAGGTTGTTTATACTTAGGTTTTCAATCATTAGATCGTTGTGATTTTTTTATCGTAGACATTCCAATTTAAGAATGATATTTCTCCATTTTATAATCAAGTAGATTTTTAGATTATATTTTTAAAGTGTTTGGACTACACTTTTGAAGTTTTAGATTTGAAAATGATTTTCCAAATTATTTTTTTTTTAACTGTTACATACATTGCAAGACGACTTGACTATTTCGATGCAAATAACTTGCAAATAATAATACTTGACACTGGCTAATGTCTAAACGGAATAAGAGTTAAATAAAAGCTGGTAATAAAAAAAACAAACTTATATCAAACAAAATGTTTAATAGTAGTCTACTATCAAATAGTTTGAAACAATTTTAGCAATGCGTCTACCTAAGAGTTGTCGTCGAATCAAATCACACCAAGAACATTGTACTTTGGAAAGTCATTTCTCAATGTCAAAGTTGATTTTAAGTCTGAATCAGTACTTAAATTTGTACTGAAAGAGCTACAAGCTTTTTTATAGTCTGTAGTATGTTTACATTCTTAAATTACTTGAGTCTGTTGAGTACAATGCACTTTTGCAATTAGTTTACTTTATTTAGTGTTGTTTTGTTTGCATTTTTTGCACTTACATGAATTAGTTAAGTTTATTTTATACTTAGTTAGTTTTTTTCGATTGGCAACTGTTTTAATAGAGGCAACATTTCCCTATGATTTACTTGATAATTTCATTATTTCGACTGGCAGCATTTTTCTTTTAAGTTTTTGCTACAAATTATGGCAACAATTAAAGTTTTTTTTTCTCAAATTGGCAACATAATCCTAACCTTTCCTTCCCGACCCTTGAATAAAATACCACAAAATATCACTTAACAAAAGCATTTTTCACAATTACTTTAACGATTCATCTTTGTTGACCTCACACCACATAGTTTAGTATTTGTTTATTTAATATTAATTTAAAATTAATTTAATTTATCAATATATTTCTGGTATAAATTTGGCTGTATAACATAAAAACTTTTGCCTTTTATACAAACTATAGCTAGTTCTGGCGATTTAAAAACCTGCCGAAGCCACAAAATTCAAAGACAAAGAATTAACTTTTTAAAATTATGGCACCTACTGGCAATATACAGCCAAATTTTTCCAGAAGTATGTTCTCTAAAGGGTGAAAAGGTGACAAATAAAAAACTCTTCATTGTTGTATGGTGTCGCCGACTCAATAATTCACAAATAGGTATATGGGGCTTCTGTTACATACACGGTGTAAGGGTATATCTTTGTACTGTCTAGTCTAGATTATAACTGTACTAGATGTTGGTATTCCTACTTTTTAAGCTAGATTAGCTTTGCCCGGTCACTCTTAATAGAGATAAGAGACTTCGCAGACTAAACTTTCTATCAATCGATTATATTTTTGGCTTTTAGTCCTCCGCCAGTATTATCTATCGAGTGGATAACCGTTTCATAGGCACTTTGCAATACAATGCCGCTTTAACGTAACGTGGTAATCATCAGTGATTTCATTGCCGCGAAGCAGCAATGTAATGTAATGTGATCTCGGGATCGAAAGTTTCTGCTTTGTCTCCAAAAACCTTAATTGTATTTATTTTGTGTTCATTTAATGGTAAAACAATGTATAATGTTGGTTTCACACTGAACTTTAAGTAGGTACCTATAGTTTTTGTTTGTTTTGCTTCAGTGTGCATCCAAAACAATGGTGTACTCTATCTTATGGGGTTTTGTTTGGAAAATGTGCATGTTCAAAGTATTTTCGGGTCTCGGTGTGTTTATTGTCCTTTTTTATATTGTTGCTATTTCAGACATGGTGGCATGGTTTTTTTTTTTATTAAGAAAAATGCGCTACCTAAAATTACTTATAGGCGGTTCTTAATACGTCACTGCGTAACAGTGCCTTTGCTTTCAGCACCTGTATTTTCTATTTTGTTGATAACTCAGTTTCATAAGCACTTTGCAACACATCGCTGCTTTAGGTAATCACTGGTAATTACCACACCATTTGTTACGTCAAAGAAACAACGTAGCTACTGCAAAGTACCTATCGCACTCAGTTATCAACTTAATAGATAATAAGGGGTCAAAAAAAAAAAAAATGGGTAAACACGCTTAAAAATATATTACGTACCAAGATTAAATGGCATGACTTTGAAAATTAGAGCCTGGGGTTAAAATAGGGAACACCCTTGTCGTATGACCACTTTTACTTTACCTGCGTTTGTTTTTGAGCATTTTCCACAGAGCACCATATTATAGGGTAAAAATTGTACGTCTCAAAATGTAAAAGGTTTAAATCTAATGAAAGATTACGCTGTTTGTTTCGTACCAAATTACTTTTGCTGCGGTAAATCTGGGCCTGTCTTCGGCATTTAAAAAATCACAACCATGCAGCTCTGTTCAAATTTTCTCGACCACGATTCAACAATTTGTTGGTAATTTAGCGAAATTATGTTAATAAGTGGTTGTTTACAATAATACCAACAATTGTTGAAGTCTTTTCGAAAAAATTAACAATACTGATGCATAGTTGAGACATTTTAATCGTTGAATAATAAGGCCCTACACCCGTATTATCTATTAGATTGATAAAGCAGTTTCATAGGCCTATTGCAGTACATTGCTGCTTTGACATAACGGTATCATCACCAGTGATTGTCCTAAAATAGCAATGTACTACAAAATGCCTGTGAAACTTGAGTTATCAACCTGTTAGATAATACCGGTACTGGTGTAACTACTCTTAACTCGTTATTTCGCGATTATTATTAAACATTTTTTTAAACACGAGTCATGATCGGGAGAACTCTCAGTCTTGTCAGTTGTTAACATAAATCACAGGTGATCGCGACCCGTGTTTCGAACAATGATTAGAGTTTACGTATTTTAGCAATTGGTAAGCGGTATTCCTCCAGTCATTACACTTCTAAATCTCTCTTTCAAAGCTTTTTCTCTTTCTTAAAGCCTATTCAATGTCTTTAAAAACCTTCATTTATAAACGGGTATTTCAATAATTTTTGCATTCTGCATGCATCTGTGGTTTTGTTAGGTGGCCGGCGGCGCTGCGACTTGATAATTGGGCTAAAAGAATTACCGTGTACCTAGTTTACACAGCTTAGTTGGTGAAATAAACGGGGAGCGATTGCTTAGACTGAAGGAATATATTGAATCTTTGGTAACGGGTTTCAATTTGTGCTGTAAGGTAAGAATGAACGTGGTTAAAACTCATGTGTATCGGGAAGTGGTTTAGCACTAAATTTTTGACAGGCCGTAACGAGGCAATCGGGGTAAATGCCTTCCTGAAAAAAAAAGAAAGGTGTTTTTTTTAAACTTTATAAAACACAGGTGGGATACATAAAGACAATGTAAATTTCAAGTAAATTTTTATTTTGAATGACAAAAATGTTAATTATTTTTTATGTAATTATTATAGAAATACCACGTTTCTAGTGACTGGGGGATCGTGGTGTGAGGTAAATTAATGATATTACTCCGGGGTCACAACAAAATAGAAAGTTTTTCTACTCAGCGAGTTTTTAAGACACTATTACTCGCTGCACTGATTTTTTTTTACCATTAACCGTTTATTTTTTTATTTAAATCAAGCTGTTTATGTTTATAACCATGATTTTTTGATTATAAGTAGGTATAGCTTAGTTTACATTTACACGGTAATAAAGAGTCGTGTAGTAATCAGAGTTTAAATGGTTCGTGGTTGTGCTATAGTACCTCCTTGTGAAGGATCTAACACGCTTACATTTTCGATACTGTCTATTCCTCTTATCATATCAGAATTGGAACTAGCTTACTACGTTGATACGCTTATAAAGCGCTTTGTAAAGCTTGCGATAGCTAAAATAAGTAATAAAAATAATATCAATGATAAAAACAACAGCATTTTTTAGAGTTCCTTCAAAATGAACTCTTAAAAGAAGTTAACGTATGTTTATCCTAAAGCTGACAATTGCAAAACGTGTTGTTGAATAGCTATCAGAGGTTTTTCAAGCGTTATGAATAAGACCGTAAATATGTGTTTACTAACTTGTTTTCTGGGTGATTGGTTTCTTAGTTGGTTGAAACGTTTGGCGTTATGAAGGCGGGCGTGCTTTGTCAGAAAAATTAGATTGACCATATATAGGTACTTTTAGGGTTACTGGAAGCATTATGTCATTTAATGTTGAATCTCTAATGGTAATTGTATTTTAGCCAAAATATAATTTAGAATCATTTAGAGTTTGATTATTGGTGGTGGTATGATTTCTTATATAGTCGTCACTTTTTAAGTGGACGACTAAATTTAACTATGAAATTGTAAAAATTTCACGCGTTGACGCCATTTTTTAAGCAGTATCTTGGCCGGCATAACTTTTTTAATTACATAATCAATAATGACAATTAACAAGGACAATTAACTTAAAAGTAAAAGGGTAAACAATTAGCAAGTAGAGATATGGTCGAGAAATTATAACATGACACGTGATTTTGTGTAGCTCAGTGTTTAGAGCACTCGCCTAGTTTGAATCCTATCATCGCGATTTTTTGAAAATAAATTTCCTTGTAAAAATATTTCTAAGTTCAATAATGGCTTGCTAAACTGGAATAGCCATTTTAGGCCAGTATCAGATTCACTATTAGGTTAGGTAGGCACATGAGACCAAACAAGTAGGTTTATGTAATAACCACACATACATCCACTCATGTAGAATAACTCCTTCACAAGTTATTGGATACCTAGCACAATCACTTCTCCCCGCCTCCTAATAGCTTTATAACTCTGTGCTTACATTTGGCAAATACACTTGAAAATCGCTTTTTTTTTAGCAAATTACTCACTAATTATGAATTTACCTACAGCCGCACTAAAAAACGGGTTCTAAGTACGGTTGTAATTTTTTAGTAATATTACAGTTACCCCACTTGACTCCGTATAAAAAAGTGAAATTATTTGCCTGATGTAGACACAGCTTTGTAAGTAATCACGGCGTAAACGCGTTGGCTCTGAGTTCACTGTAAAGTATCATAATTCCGTCAATTTTCTGTTACCATCGAAACTGTGGCGTCTTCATACTAACTATTACCTTTGTAGACCGTTCACAATATTATACCTATAGATGTGAACGCGTTTACGATTGTGAACTTTAAGTTTATACGCCCAGAGGGCGCGACTGGCAACGAAATTGCTCGACTATTTTGTCAAGTTTTCTCGGCCGTTGTCGTTAATTACAGAAATATATCAAAATGGGATGTACTTATATTTAAACAAGATTTCATGGGGGTGAGCTAGGATTCTTTACAGCACTTCTTGGCTTCGTCATTGATTAATAAAGGGGCATTTAACATTTTAAGTAATTCAAGCAACCAAACAAATGAGCGTGCATATTCACGCTACCCACAAAGTCTACATTTCCCAGTTACCCCATTTGACTTCGCACAAAAATAAAATTATAAATTACATTTTTGATTGTTGTCTAGACGTAAACCTTTATTATTAAATTGTGGTTTAGTTAACTTGTTAGTTAACGTGTGGTTAACCTATTTACCATATTTTAAGATAGGTATTTTTTATCTACCGGAAACTTTCAGATAATTATTTTAAAAAGTCAATTTAACAAGGTTTAAATCTTAGAGCGACTTGCATAAAACCATTTAAAACATATTTAACTAAATAAATTTTAAAATAATTTATGGGAAATCACATTGGACTCTATTTCATTAAGTGGACGATTGATAATATGTTGCCACACACTGACAGTTCTTGAAATTCTGACAGATTTTAAACACGTTTAACAGCTTAAACATGTTTAGGAACCGTTCTGCAAGCCGGCCTTAACTTTTTCGGCTTAACCTGGTTTGACTTAATTTTGTAGTATTGGGGTAACAGAGGAAATGCATAATTATTAATTCAGCGTGTCACGTGGAATCCATGTGGCGTATTGGTTAGCGCATTCGCCGGCAAACGAGAGGCACGAGTTCGAACCCCGTCACGGACTTCTTACTTACTTTTTGTAAGATATTTCTTGAATTACTTAAACAATTTAGTCGAAGCCCCGATATTGCTTGTGAAATGCATGGAAGGTGAGAGAGTCTAGGGCTTGTGTGTTGTAGAAAAACCAAAATATATTTGTGCTTTAATAAACAGTGGGTCAGGGCACCCCTCTAAAGCAATACTAGTATGTTTGACAGCGGTTAACAAACGTAGTAGGTAAGTAAGTATATATCTACTATTTCTCATTGTTGTGGGACACATTATAGAACTATCTATACTTATCCTTATATTATTGGCAATTATTTTAGTTGCGATCTCAACTTTTTTAATATTTAACTACAATTTAGACATCTAACTACAATTTTATACGATTTACTCGTAGTTCTGTAGACAAAACTGTGACCATGAGAACTACTCACGACAATAACTACGTATGCAATTATTTAACTACAATTTCAACAATATTTTGCAAATAAGGCATTTCCCTCGACGACTGACCAATTTACTGATAGCAGAGCATATCACAACTGAATATTATAACTACATTTTACCTACCACTTCAACAGACATTAAGTGTTATTTAAAAATTAACTACTACTTTAACTACACCTTCAACATATTTACTACTTACTTAACTTGCTTAAATACAACTTACTAGACGAGACGTGACAAGCACTTATGGCCGAATTAATAAAATGCGCTGGGCTGGATCCTCAGAGATGCAGGCTCAAGTCCAGTTGGGTGTGAATTTTTGAAAAGCATTTAAAAAAGCTTTAAAAATCCGCCGTACCATGATGTCTTATAAGTCGTCGCGATGAAGTCGCCGCGTTGTCGTTTAGCTAAAAAAAAACAGTAATTAAAACAACAATATGACAGTAGTTGAGATCGCAACAGTCGGTGCTAAATAAGGTTACCAGGCGAGCATCGCGTTCGGTAAAGTTTGCAGCTTGGTGACGACGTGTGTAACAACTATGGTGTAAATGCACTGCTTTGGTGGACTGTATGCGTTCGAACTTTGGTGAGTGTTCATTACTGTTTTAATTCATTTGTACGTCTATTACTTGTATATGTACGACGAAACTAATGGTACGGCATTTCGAAAGAAATAATAAAACTACGTCCCTATTTATTGTTTTAAGTAAAAGTCAAAGAAAGAAGCTGAAGGCTATTTTCCCGAGTCTTATAAGCGTGATTTTCTTTTTTTTTAATTGTTCCAATTATGTCAGTTTAAAAAGTTTATTGCAATCGTCTCGTTCTTGTCACTGATTTTCAACATTAGCAAAATGAGACAGAGTTAAGGGAATTGCTCAGTTCTTCTTTTTAACGTGTTAGAAATTAGAATTTGTTTAGGTTTTTGACGTTTTTAATTAATTGTAAGTAGAAGTAATGCGTGGTCTTTCTTTTTTTGTTTTTACTTTCTTGAACTTCATGAACTTTCTTGCCTTGGTTTCACCGGAAAAGTGAAATGACTTTAGTTTGACCTTTCGAATGTCGGACATTAGTTTCTAATACCTAAAGTTATACTTAGCAATAATCCACACAATGATTAGGGGTAAATCATTCTTCATACTGGCTAAAAAACGGTACTCCTGGGTTGGGTTCCAATACCTATAAAATACATACATAGATTATATTAAAACATGAAATAATTACATATTATACAGGCCTTGGTTTAACGGTCATAAAATCATAAATTATAAAAATACGACCTACAGTATTGTGACTAACAGTATTTTGCATGAAAGTATAATTTATCACTATTCGATTAGGTCAACCTACTTAAAATATAAAAACTACCCATTGTAGAAAAATTATAAAAACAATTGCTCTTTGGAATATTATTTGTATGTGTATACCAAATTGTTTTCTGTAAGTGGTACATACTTTGTTACTTTTTATTAAGCCAGTGTACATTTATTATAGAAATATTAAAACGTAATGTTGACTAAACTAACTGGCCACTTAGTCGCGCGACTATTCGCGTCTGTTTGACTTGACACAGGCTAAATATTTGTAATCAAAAAGATGCTTCCACAAAACTCTTAACGTAACATGTTAAAAGCCGCATAGAACGAGTCGCTCAACCCGTTGACTGCTGAAAACAAATATGTGTTTTTGCGATTTTGATTCAGAGATGATTTGCGATTTCAAAGTCGGCAGTCAAAGAGTTTTAAGTCGCCTGCTCGACAAATAGAAGGCATGCATTCGAATCTCAGTTGCATTTTCGTGGAGGTATTTTTCTTTAAAAACATTTATAAACTTAGAAATATTTTTTGCAAGCTGATATTTGTCGAAAAAATTCCATGACTGAATTCGAACCTGTGCCCCCCGCAAACCAGGTGAGTGCTCTAACCACTGAGCTACACGGGAATCACGTCTATGTCATAATTTTTGACCATATCTCCTCTTGCTAATTGTTTACCAACTGAGGCTCGGCTTCAGCGCTATCTACCAGTTGTTTTGCAACTTATTGACTGGCTCGGGGAGTCAACTTTACAGTAGACACTCCCAACGTGAGATATCTCCTTGCAAAATATATGTCTAAGTTAAAAATATGCCTTGAGCAATAAAAAACAGAGAAATATTAACATTTCTAAAGTTCACTCATTACAAATGTCAAGTCTAATTAACCCGTGTGATCTCTAGGTCCACTAACGTACTACTACCCGCCAATGGGCGCGACTCTTCCCCCGCCACTACCCGTCTACCCGTACTGGGGCTACCCCACTCCCCCGGTGTCGCCGGCACATTACTACCATCCACCGCATCATCCGCAACCTATGGTAAGTCTAAAGGATCTTGCGTGGCGTCTCAATGGGGCGTTCGGGGACTGTAGGGCTTGCGGGAGATGCCACCAGTCTCTTGGGAACTAGGCGGGGGCGCCTTCGAAGATTTATTTTAGTCTAAAGATATACTTTAGCTCTTATTACAAAACAAAGTCTGAAGGGTAAACCATGGTTGTTTTTATTGAACGGAACCTAAAATAAATAGAGGTTCAGTAAGGTGACTAAGGGTTTAGGTACCACATGTGATATAGGTAAGTATATTACAACTTTGTTTTGTAATACCTACCTCTAGGTTTACGAAAGAGGGACGCAGCATTGGGTGCTACATTACCCTCGTCAGCATCTCTCTACACGTATTGGGAGTACCTGAGCCCAAGATATTTGCAGGCACTGGTGAGTGGAAACAAATTCCAACTACTCTTTGACTGCTGAAGATACACATGTCGTATTTGCGATTTTGATTTTTCGGTTTTACGTTTGATTTTTGCGATTTCAACGTCAACTCAAAGAGCTAGCTGATTATGTAACTCTCTTGATAATAAATCTCAATTGAAATTATTGAAATTGTTACTTTTACGTCATTTTTAAAAATGTACAATTTGACAGTTACAGCGGCTAGTTTCAATTGCAATGGTAATTGGTTAACTGTACAATTGTATATCCGTAATCGTGACGTGACGTGAAAATAACAGTTTCATTCATTTCATTCGAGATTTGTTAGCAGCAGAGGTTTTTAATTAGCTAGTAGGTCTACAAAAGGACTACTTCCCGCTAATCGGCGTGACACTACCTAGACCCCACTCTTCCACCCATATTGAGGTTTCAGACTCCACAAAGTGATGAATATCGCTCTGTGAACACACAAATAAGTACCTAGAATAAAAGAAGACTGCAGTGCATTGATTTCTAAATCACTCTACATATCAGAATACGGACGATTTAAACTGAAACCTACCTATTTAAAAAATTAAAACTCTTCATTGCAAAATAAGGAAAAAGAAAAAAAAACAATTTTATTTTTTTAAATTACAGATGCAAGAAGTGGTTTCGGTGAACGGTGGCTCGCCTATACCCATACCGCCGCCCGCGGCGTGCCCCGACTGGCCTATTTACATGGTCAACTAAAGCCGACACTATACCTACTAAAATCTCACAAACCCTATAGTATAAATTATAAAAAATATATAGTATAATAGCCACAGCATAATATGAAACATTTTTTTTTACATAAAATATACCATTTACTTATTATTAAATTTTAAAAGATATTTTAAAAAATATAGAAAATATTTGTTATATTAATAGTATAAATTTGTTATTGTTCTGTAAAGTTTTCTTTTTTTACAAAACTATATTAAATAGGTTTATTGTTTTTTTATATATCATTTTACTATACCCTAATTCATAAACTCTTCGTAAGTAACTTTTTTGTTGTTTTCGTACATTTTGCTAAAAGATATGCGATTGTGCGTGTGGGGCTTAACATTTATATTAACACTATGACTGCTGAAAATTGTGTTTGCGATTTCGATATGCAATTTTGCGCTGATTTGCGATTACAACTTCAGCAGTCGCAGAGTTAGTGATGAAGGTGACGTTTATGAAAAAGGGGATTGTAATTAGTTGTAGGTTACAACAAAAAAGACACATTTGAACTTAATTTGAATCTAAAAAAATCTACTACCTATGTCTTTATTACTTTCAACTGCGTTTTCATTTCTTATTATATTTTAAAAAGTGTTTTACAGATAGGTAAACATTTTAAAGTAACAGATATTATTACACCAACTAAAAATATTTTTAAGTTTAACTTATGTTTGATTTAACATGATTGTGTATTTTAAAAATATTTATTTTTATTATTACTTTATAAATATCCAAATATCTCAATTTAAACAACGAAAAGCCGTGATAATAGGTGCTGTTGTTAATTATTGTTTTAGATTTTAAACCAAATATCAAAATGTTATGAACTTTATAATGTTTGTTGATTTTAGAATTTAGAAGGACGCTCAATTAGTGCTACATTTAGGACAAATGTATGTTAATATTACTTATAATTTTCTGTATACTTATAGCATAGAGAAAATATTTAAATTGTTGTAGATCATTAATAGTGGAATCGCGATATATGATCGATTGAAGTAACGTAGTTCCATATATCTGTTCTGAAAAATAATCAGTGAAATTACCATTCTTTAATAATGTTGACTTTCTTTTTTGGGCCAATTAATAACTTTTAAGTTAATTAAAATATGATCAAAATCGTCTTAGTAGTATTTCAAGTTCAACTAAAACTGCGATTTTATATTTTTAAGTATGTAACGTATAGGATAGATTATGCCATAATGTAGATAACATTTTCACATGTACGAAAATTTGCTCCCATGGCTCGACCCTTGTGCAATGCTTAGTAATTATTTTTCTTAGGTGGGGAGTTAATCCACCGACTTAAATTTACGTATGTAATAGAAATCTACCTATGCGATTGATGAATTAAAATTATGACTTAAAAAAATAACCTTCTACTCCTTTTATAAACGACGGTTAACAGTAGACTAAGCTAATGAACTTTTATCTCTGTCTGTAAACTTTGAAATTTCCCCCTTACTAATGAACGACTTTCACTTTGACATGAAGTTTCGAAGTTGATAGACAGAGACAAACGTTACATAACTTGGTAATCTGTTAATCATCGTTTATAAGTATGTAAGTGGGCTATGGTCGAGCAAAGTTGCTCATTTGTGATGTATCTAATTGCTCATTTTGCTCTTCGAACTTAGTCAAGCGAATTATTATCCTATATTATTAATAAATAATTGAATAATGTGATAGATTTTAATAACAGATTTTTCTTGCCTAATAAAAAGGCCAGTAGTTGTAATCAAAGAATAATAATTATTATAGATATATTATTCACAATGTTATAAAAAATATTTTTCATAATATTTTGATCTTGAAAACTGTTAAAAATATTTGTATGTTGTAGTTATATTTTAATTTATTCTATTTGAGATCACGAATATGAAGATATTAAATGAGGACATACCTAATATGTTAACATTATTGTAGAGTTATATTATAAATAAGTGTTTATTTAAGCTTTTTTCTCAAAATGTCTTGAAAATTTACTTTTAATTTGCAATATTTAAGAACACTTAAATAATCTCAAGGATTTAAAATAAAATAAAAACAATCTAATCTGCAAACAACTTCAAAACATGACTATAGCAAAATAAGATCTCAAGATTTAAAAATACCTACCGTTACGATTGTAAAATAACTTGAGTTATATTCAATTAGCAAAAATAACATTTCCAACTGTCAAAAAACTACAATTTGATGAAAATAACGAAATTTTAAGTGTTAAGAAAATTATTCTCGACTGTTCGTTCCGTAATTTGTTTTTTTATTGCTCAAGAAAGGCATTTCTACATGTTTTGTTTTATATTTTTGTTTTAGTTATTTCGTTTCCGAATGGATAATAAATAAAATTAATAAAAAAATACTACAGTTTCAACTAGGTACAATAATAAGTACAGTTTTACTGTCCATCAAAATAACTACAATTTATAACTACATTTTACAAACGAACTTTCTACAATTCTCATTCCTACAAGCTACTAAACTTTACAGGAATCTGCTGATTGTTTATTTGCAATATAACTATTTTGCTTATCATAAATAAATAATCTACAGTGGCGTAGCTACATTGCGAGCATTCTCGGTTCCGACATTAAGCGACTCCATCAGTTACATAATATGATAATATAATTAAAATATCGTCCAAAGTTAATAACGAAATATCAATAATTTATAAAAAGATTACTTACCTTTATTTTTAAATAGATTTTAGTTTTATTTATAGTCTAGTTAATAGCTTATATAAAAAAAAACGACAAAATCAAAAAGTCTCCCAAGATTTTTAGGTAGGTAAATCACAAATAGTTGTGATAATTTATATAAACGTCTATTATACCGTAATTCCCGTAAACAGAGGAATGAACGAGACCATAATAGAGAGAAATAGATTGATTGTGAAATAAACTCTTGTTTTTTTAATATCAATCCATCGCTACCAACCTCGTTCTACTTGGGAATGAGACGAAGAATAAATTTTCTGTCGGTATTGTTTTTCTGATCTCAAGTTAAGTTCATATAAAATAGCATTGAATTGACATATTGAGTACAAAAAGTACTGAACTCATTGCATAAATTATCGCTATTTCAGACTGTGATATAACGTTGACAGCTTGACTATTTTTGTTACTCCGTCTATGGTAATATCCTCGGATTCCAACCAGTGAGTCTGCAATATCCAACTTGATAATTATAATCCAACATTTAAAACTAAATTATCTTTTTTAAAATTACATGCAAAAAAATAAGCAAACAAGAAAGCAAGGTATCTATCATTTATTTTCCAAATACATCATTATTATAAAAAAATCTTGTTT
The DNA here is from genome assembly GCA_949358125.1 of Idaea dimidiata. Lineage (NCBI taxonomy): Eukaryota > Metazoa > Arthropoda > Insecta > Lepidoptera > Geometridae > Idaea > Idaea dimidiata. Next base: position 7,447,006 of record OX442342.1, on the reverse strand, counting down.
TCGATTGTCTATCATTTTCTCGCTGGTATTTGCTTGATCGGTTACGGTATTATAGACGTAGGTAAATAACAATAATGTTATTAAGTTATAAATTATAGTATATTATATAAGTTTATACATGTATATTTTATGTTGTGTTATTAAATTTTGTAGTTTTTTATATACTTAAATGTATATTGTGTATTGTTTTATCTGTTATTAAAACATACCTATTTTTTTATAAATTAAATACCTATATCTTCAACAGTGGCTTCGCCTAACTTGTGCTATATATAGCCAGATCCATTATAGGCATCTATGTTAGCCTAAATTAAAAAAAAACTCTTTTATGGCGCCTCCACTCAGCGATTTTAATTTTAAACATAATAGGTATGATTTGACGTTTTAAATAAGTTTCTTTAATCATATCCCCTCTTATTTATAAACGATGATAAGCAGATGACCAAGATAAGTCACGTTACTCACGTTAGTCTCTGTCCGTCAAGTTTGAACTTCATATCACAGTAAAAGACAAACGATATATAGTCATGCAACTGTAAAGCGTTTATAAGTAAGGAGGTAAATGCCCATGACACAATCTGCAATTTTATAAGTTTTTTTATTACTTAATATAAATTATATGAAACGAAAAGTTTTCTAAAGTATAGCGAAGTTGACGAACTGTTTTTCTTTAAATAATAATTAATTTTATAAACATAAATTATTAATAATCTTAATATATTGCGTTATTGTTGTTTTGCATTGATTCAAATGATTTTATTACATAAGCTGTAGAGATACGACATTTTGCTCCAGTGATATTTCTCAATCTAAGTTTATTGAAGTTATTTTGTTAGAAACATTTTATGTAAGAGGTTTCTTTGCAGTTAAAGGCCCTCATTTTTGTCAATTTTTTAAGGATAAATTGATAAAAATGTGTCTTTTAAATCGCATTACATCGGTGCTTAGCTAGCACTAGCCTTTATTGAAAAAAGAAACAAAACATACACATAAACATGTTTATTGCTAAAACTTAACCGTTGACTGCTGATGCACACACGTCTTGTGTTTGCAATTTTGCGATGATTTGCGATTTCAACGTCACCACTCAGCCATCAAAGTGTTAACGGTTGTTTAAAGCTGTAAATACGATGTTACTATTTCGCCACATTTTGTTAAAATTTATAAGGTCTGTTGTTAAATACCTACTATTAAACATTAATAAGAAATAATAATAGTGTTATTAAATAATAACTGTATTGTTAGAACGTGCAATTTTAGTAAATAGACAGAATACTAAAGGATTCTGGCGTTAAACTTTTGGGTTTAACGCCAGAGTAGGTAGTTTGGATTAAGATACAAATTAGTAAATGTTTCGATGAAATAAATATTTAGTTGAATAACTCATGTTTTTTATTTTGTTACTAGCTGCGCACCGCGGTTTTACCCCCTTTGTTCCCATTAGGTATACCAGATTCCCAAAATACCTGCGTAAGTCCTGATTGCGCAGTAACTATATTATCCTCTTTAACGTCTCGTATCTCCATAATATACTAAAACATCAAAATCGGTTCAGATTTTTTCTGTCATAAGAACCTTTTCCTGACAATAGCAAACATAACAAAAACATATAGCGAGATCGCTATTGTGTTGGTGAGCCGTTTCCGACCATTTGTTACAGGTACTTAGTTTCCATACTTCTGTGCTCCAGGCTCCAGTCTTTCTATGTTACTGTAATAATTCGGAGATATTCGGGTTAGTGGTCATCAATATTTAAAATAAATGGTTAAATTGCATCTAAAAAAAGAATAGAATAGGTAACAGAGCTACATGTTGACACAATTAGCTAAGGGTGTAGGTAATGTAAAATCTAGTCTAATCTAAATATAATTAAGTATGTAGTATACTTAGTCCGAATTGAGGATAATAAGTGACATAGAAATCGTACATTTGCTACATAAAACACATCGGTCGATGCTGAGCCAGCTTATCTATCGCGATTGACGTCTAGGTCTAGGTCTAGATACCTAGGTACTTGTTGCTTGATCACTAATTTATACAAAAGATTAGTACAACCTTTATTCAATTAAACATAAAATTACAAAATCCAAATCAATACAATAGATACACAACAATTACAAATTAATTACAAAATTATAGGAAGTCGTTTAAGCAGCCAATAAATGAACAAAATAAAATCAATAAAAAAGGTCATCCTCCAAGGCACTTCGACCCAAAGTCCCAAGCAAATTAGCGGCGTTACCCCTCTAAATCGCGAGGCTTATACGCTGGGACAAGAAACCCCCAGCCCTGCGGTCCCCAGAAACCTCGCAAAGACGGGATGACAACCCCCTAACAAAGGACTTTGCACAGGGACCCCACGACCCAACAGTCTCAAACCAAAATTCAATTTAAACGTAGAAATAATTATAACTAAATTGGCACAATGCAATATGAGTGGTCTCTTTGAGGTAACCAAAGAATGGACAAGATTAAGGAAGGAGATAGGTGGTGTGTTTTTATGGAAAAGATTGGTCGAGTAAAATATATAAGGTCAAGTAATTATAAAATAATAATAATAAGAGATATAGGTATTTATTGTTCTGAGGATCAGACAGCTACTAGCGATGATTACGTGACAAATAATATAACTGCAACCGAAATTGCTTAAGTAATACGTCACATGAAACTGGTAAAATCCCCAAGTGCAGACGGCCTTAGTTTGGAGCATATATATAGTACATGCGGGACCTGGTATATGTAGAGTACTTGTTTAACTATATAATATTTGTATTGATACATGCTATCTACCCAAAGAACTAATGTGGTGGTTCCAGTTTCTAAAACTAAAACGGGCGATCTCTCTCCAGTCTCAAGAACTACAGGCCGATTTCCTTAGGGACAATACTAGGTAAAATTCTGGAGAGATTGATACAACCTGAACTGAATGTTAAGATAAGTGAAGCACAGTTTGGCTTTTCAACAGACAGCGCAATATTTAGCATAAAGGCTACGGTGAATCACTATGTAAATGGGAGACTTTTTAGACCTGAGTCGGGCTTTTGATCTCGTAAATTATACTTTACTGTGGCAAAATCTCGATCAGTGTAATGTACCTACTTAAGAAAGTTGTCGGTCTGTTCAGATATTGATATGCGGGCCAAACTAACTACGTAAGATAGGGTGTCAGCACGTCTAATAAGTACAGGTTAGAATGTGGTGTTCGCCAAGGACGGCTGACATCTCCGGATCTCTTCAATCTCTATATCAACCAGTCGATTGAGGAGCTAAGGAGTACCTACTAAAGTAGGCTGTCATATAAGTACTACCTGTCTGAATAATTTCAGCTACGCGGATGACATGGTGCTCCTCAGCCCCTCAATCAAAGGACCAAGGAAACTTCTGTCTATTTGTGAGCGATATGCGAATGAACATGGCTTAAAATAATACTAGGAGTTCCTCAACCCCCCCACCGATCCAACTCATCTTCGAACTCATTTTATTTTAAATTTATTTTTCATATAAATTTTATTGTTAAATTTTAATTATTTAAATAATATTTATTAAAAGTAGTAATTAATATTAAAAATTTAAGAAATTAAGATTGGATTAAGATAAAATTTAAATGCAAAAGTTTAAAATTTATAAATTCTCTTGACTTAAACTCGCGCATGCCTAAATTCATGAAGATCAGAGACGCGATACTCAAGTTATCGTCGAACAAAGATACAAGCGCCAGGCCCGTCTACACTGGACCTCACTCGCTTCTCTCGTTCAGTCAATAACGTCAAAAAACGGAGATGATGGTTTTTAAATCAGGAAGGGGTCCGGAGAGCGTCCCACCAGTGTATTTAGATGGTGAGTCAGTGTACAATTACATTTTGCACGGGGTCTTACGCGATGACGCAGACGTCGAACGTAAGCGCAGCACTGGCTATGAGATGCAACATGCTTGCGCGCAGGTTTGCTCGGTGCAATATCACTGTCAAGTTGACATTGTTTAGGGCATTCCGTCAATGCTGCTATACATGCCAGCTCTGGGACAACTGCACCCGGCGTTCGCTAAGCATCATTAGAGTGCAATACAATGACGCAAAGTCTTTCGACTGCTGACGTTGAAATCGCTAAAACTAAACAGAAAAAAACGCAATTGCCTAATCAAAATAGGAAACACGACATGTGTGTTTTTAGCAGCCAAAGGAGGCCTGGCGAGACTGCGTGTAACTTCCGTGCGTACACGGCGCCCGCAGCTCACGCATCCCTTGAAACTGGCGGCGCGGCGGTCCCTTTGTATAAAGCGAAACTACTGTTCTTACTCTACTGTGGTTGTAGTGTTGAAATAAAACAAGAAGTTACATCATTTCGATTTATTCTTACGTCACATGTATGACACATTACACGGATGGAGCCCTTAAGTAACAATACTTACTAATTACTAACAAATTCATTTAAATCGCTCTTAGATATTTTACAAAGCGGGTTACCAACCTTAATTATAAATTCAAGTAGTACTTAATTTTCGAAGTAGTATTTTTTGACGAGTACAAGGTGAAACGACTAGGTTGATTTAATGCGAATGTTTTAATCCTTTGACCTCTGAAAACATTATTGCGATTTTAATTCAGCAATTTGCGATTTTACATGTCTTTGCGATTTAAATCTAAGCAGTAAAAGGACCAGAAGTTTTTAAGCGATCAACTTTTGGTCTAAAATAACAAATTCATTATTGTATTGAATTCATTTTCAACATTTATAGTGCGAAAAAAAAACGTACCATTTTAAATAAATATTTGACATACATTTATCATTAAATACTATATCCCATATGTTACACCTTGTACATCGATTATTCCTAGAAATAATACAAAGATGTATTTATTTATACATTAGTTATGTATAATTTATGTAAGCAGGTAAATAAAGCGTTTTTGATACATAGCAATGTAGTGAGTTTTTTTAAAGTTTTTATTTAGTCATATGCAAACCTTCTGACTAGTGAGAAATTTTCAATAATCCTTACTAATATTATAAATGCGAAAGTAACTGTCTGTCTGTCCGCTGAACCGATGTTGATTAAATTTTTGTATAGAGATAGATGGGACTTTGGAAAAGGGCATGGGTTACATTTTTATCCTAATATTCCTGCGTGAAAAAAACTTACACGGGTAAAACCGCGGGGCGCAGCTTCTTCAATTTAAACAGAAAAACATAATTTCGATATATTGATCAAATTTAAATTTGCTTTAACTCTATAATACGCTCGCTCTCTCTTTCTGTATTAGCTTTAGTGTATCTTACTGTTGGTGAACCTAAAATAAATAAATAAATAAATAATAGGTTTCAGGGACATCTCGCCCATTTCAAAAACTTATCACTGAGTGGGTCATTGTGTGAATCCATAAAGTCAGTGTTCTATTGAGAGACACAGATTTTTAGGAGTCAACTCAACCCATAGCGTAGGTAAGGGTTTTAAAGGATCACAAACCTCATAATAATAAGCTAATATAAGCCTGAAGTACTATAAATTATGCTCGTAATAAGGTGTGTTTTGGTTTATATCAAGAATAAATTATTATTTTTGTTTTTCTTATTATTCTTGCCATACCAAAAGTCGCAAGGTTTGCATATTACAAGCTTGATATAAGTTGAAGAAAATATTACTATTGCGAATATTAATACAAACATTTAGTTTTACAACAGCCTAGGTACCTACTAACCTCAAATCATATTTATTATAAAATAAAATGTAAATAGTCCAGTAAATTTACACATCAGCGTTTGCGTAAAATATGATTTTTTGTAGACATGTGTGTCTTGTTAGCCTAGTGAATAATCCAAGTTTGTGACCTCGAGCGCCGATCGCATCCTTGTCAAAACTCGAAAATACTTAAATCTTTGCGATTTTAACCCTCAAGGACTCTACAGAGCTTAGCTCTACAGATAGTGTTATATTGTAGAAAATTTAAACTACTTTTTATTATCTCTATAAGATTATAATCGCCAAAACTTGAAAAATGGCCGCTATTTTGGTTGGTTTTCTATTGATGACATACTACCCGGTTACTTTATCTGTGCACCTAGCCCACGCAAAACATTTTAAAATAACTTTAACATTTTAAAGTCAAATACAAAATAAATCAAATAAAATATTAAGTTAAATTCACATTTCAAAACTTACATATTTATAGACGAAGATATTTTTAAAATACTAAAGATATTTAAAGTTAAATGTGAGGGCCAGGTGCACAGATAAAGTGACCGTGTTATAGTTGCGTACGGCGCTCGAGGTCACAAACTTGGATTATTAATTAGGTCAACATTATAAGCAAGCCTGTAAAAAATCACAGCTACCGAATTTAACGCATACAATTCCATACATTCGAACGACAGTTTTACCGGACTAAAATACACTGGGAATTAATTTGCATCCTTATTTCGGAGACCATCGCTAACTACTAACTTCACTTTGCAAGTTGAAGTTGTGCTGTGAATATAGTCACACAGCTGTAGCAAATGTGGAATTCGTAAGCGTGATCGGTTACTAACTCATAATAAGGATGCCTTCCTAACGAACAATTAAAAAAATTCGGGTTACATTATCATTTTAAACTACACTAAAAATTATTTAAAAAAAGCATCCAAAAAATGTATAAAACGCCATCACAACCTTCCTATTCTGATCACAGACATTTGTCCCAATATAAACATACATACTTATGACAAAAAAAAACTCGAATCGTAAGTTTAAACGGTTAGTGACAATTCGCCCACTACCACTGGGTGACTAAAAACTATAAACACTGACTTTTAGGGGTCAACACAACCGCTAGTGTAGGCAATCAGAAATTGCTTACTTTACTCAGGGTCAACTCATCCCATTTAGTTGAGTTATACTCGGGTGATTTGACCACTAAAAGTTTTACAACTTCTTTCAACTTAGGCCGTGTTTTTAACCGAAATTATCCTTTCAAACGTGTAAAAATAACTAATTAAAGAAAAACTAATATTAAATCCATTTGATCCTTGTGCAAACACATAGCGACATTAATTTTAAAACTAAATTATTTATTGTAAAATTATAAAATATAAGATAAAACGCCGCATAATTGCTAAACTTAATTTATATTTTGTATGTATATGACAACAGATTCCAAAGTAAATAATAGTTATTTATTAGTTAATAATAGTTACCCAAAATTTGTTCGAAAATCGATTGCTTATTGCATTAGCTATTTCCATACGAAATCTTTAAAAAAAATACACTGGGCAAAGTCGCTATTTCTTGTTTCAATAGAAACATTTTCACACTGGAATGTTTCCCCAAAGAATGAGCTTTAGACTGGTTTTTTTAAAGCGTTTAGTAAAATAAGCAACCTTTATAGTATTTAGTACTAAAATTAGTATCAATGTCACACATTGATTTTGTTTGCCTAATTCTAGTAAATGTACTTTACAATATAACAAGGGAATATCATCTCTTTTTTTAACCATTTCAAAATCGCTCGATAGATGGCGCTGTCTTACTTATAATTTCATTTCATTTTCTTAGTTATGGATTTCTGTCAGCAATATAGGACAATTTAGCCAGTTTCACGTACTAATAGTGTACTACCACTGTTATACTGTAATCGTTTGAAATAATTTTCAATACGTGAAGGCTGCAGAAAAAATGGCGATGATTTTTTTCCGCCCCCATGGAACATTTGTTTGTACCGTGCTAATTTCGTGTTTGGCACTGGTATTTTTATTTTCACTAGACTCCTTAAACTTTGCGTAACTAAATTGATAACATGCCGCTGAAATTAAACAATTTACACGCAATAAAACTAAAATTTTGCAAAAATAAAAATTCAGGAGAACGTTCCATTAACGCGTCAAAAACAAAAGTCGTCTTACTTATCGAACCCTTAAAAAAATAAAAAAATTACATTGATACAATTTCCAGATTGAATTGACATAATTCATAATACTTTGATATTAGCAAAGTAATGACATAACCTTATTCACAAACAACCTATGCGTGAACCAAAGAAGTTATATTACTAGAAGTAGAATATTCATGTAACTAAAAGTGACCCGCTTCAATGCAGCGTTCTGTCCCTTTTTAATAGTTTATCAGAAAGAGACAGCATGCTCAATGTCGCGGAACGCTTTTTAGTTCTACGTGAACATTCTAGTTCAGGTAACATAACTTTTTTGGCGTGAACACATTTTTTTGTCACATTTTCGTCACACGTCACGCATAGAGTCGTTTGTGAATACGGCAAAATAGCTTTTTGGTATAAATTTATACAAAAAAGCTATTTTGCCATATTCACAAAAGATCCTATGCGTGACGTGTGACGAAAATGTAACATAAAATGACAATTGAAAAAAATTGTCTTGTGAGTTAATTTGGGGGCTTCAAATATCACTTTTGAAAATAAAATGGCGGAAGCAATTTAAAGGTTATTTTCTGGGTTTTTTTTTGTTTGCCAGATCACAATGACATCTATCGAGATAATCTGAAATAGTACCTATACTCCGTTTATTAATTTCAGGCTATAATCTGACGTTTGTGTTCCTTGTATTTGACAATTTTTCTATAGAAAGAAGTGTCAAATGGTTGCAATCAAATAAAAAATGAAGTATAGTTTATGATCTTTCCCTTTTTAAATAATAACAATAAGACAGACGTACCGCCATCTTGTGACTTTACAAAATGGCGGCGTAAATAGCCCAATGTTAACGAAATTTTACTTACAATTTAATATTTTTTTATATTAAATAGAATATTACAGTTTGCTTAAGATGATTTGGTTATTTTTCTTTAGTAGTCGTAGAGGAAAGATTTTTTTGTTTGTATTGATTAGATTCCGAAATACTGAACCGATTTCAAAAATTCTTTCTTCTAGAAAGCTACATAATCGAAAAGTAACATAGACTACATTTGATAACGATATTCACACGGGATCAAAACTTTCGCGGGTGAAACCGCAGGACGCAACTAGTCGGTAATAATTAGCGCCAAAAACTTGGTACTTAAAAAATGTTTTATTTCGTCAGAGACGATTTACCCTCAGTTATCGCACACGAGTCCTGGGTAGTGCTAAAGAAAGCCATCACATGGCGGAGGCTTCGGTCACGACTCATTGTATTACTCTACACTACTCTTTTTTTCGACAATTTCATTTCAAGAATCGACAGGTCCCGTCTCTTTCTGTCAAAGAACGAGAAAAAGAGACGGAACATTTAGGCCGATTCAACAAAACGTTTCTCGTGCTGGGACCTTTATCTTTGAGCTTAGGATAATAATTGTAATTGGCCTTCTCATCTAACTTTAGATGATTTATACAGCGCAAGCAACTTATATATGGCGCTGTAGTGCCCGGGACATTGTTAGGTGGAGTAGGCTTGCCCAGCACCTATACCACCCTCCCAGCCTAGTCAGCCATGCCCAGAGGAAAGAACTGGTCAATACGTCTGGAGCTAACTAAGCCGTGGGTTTCCTCACGATGTTTTCCTTCACCGTAAGATAGATGTTAGTAACGCAAATTTCTTTTTCGTTGGTGCGCAGAATGACCAAGAAAAACTACCAAATCATCAATAACAGCGGTTTAAAGTCCAGATACACGATAAATGCAATAGAAAAAGCATTATAAAGATAGTGATGACGTACGACTATTGAAATCGCAAGTAACAAGACCATACGAACACATGTTGAGTGCACAGTTTTTAGGACTCATTCAAATATAAAATGTCGATCACAATTTACATTTTCAAAATCTATAATACTTACATCATAATTGTGGGATGTCAAAACAGCCGATGTCGTTAATAAATCCGCACATCGCAAAGGGAAAACTTGCGCGATACAAAATAAGGCGTTGATTTGCCAGCGTTTAAAGCCGACGCCGTCGATTTGAATTGTCAATGAAACCGACGTCTCTTGAGCTGCTGGTTCCAACGACAGTTAAAATCGCCGGCGTCAGCTTCAAATGCATGCAATTAATCAACACCGTGGTTTGCACCGCGCAAGTTGTTCGTTGGCGCGGTGCCGATTGCTTAACATCGCAAGTCGACGTCGCCGTCGGCTTAAAACTTGCGCAGTAGGCCTACAGGGCTGACATACTGAAAATAACTCTGCATTTTATTCTTAAATTTTCTTTCGTTGTTGTCGTGCAAAGTTGTATTAAAATAAAACATATTATCCGGTTTTATTAGCTTTGTTTTAATTATTTTCAGCATTAATGCAATGTCGTTCCCGCGTTTTAAAGCCTTTACGTCCTTTAAAGACTCCAAAACGTTTGTAGGTTGTAAAATAGTATTTCTTCCTATGGGTAGTTGAAATAATGGTGAAAACAATTAAAATCCTGAGAGTTTTCTATTTCCATCACTTTTTTATTTTCAATATGTCCGTCATGTTTTGACACCATTTCGACCGATTCGATTTAAAAACCGTGCACGCAACTGCTCAAGTACTAAACTCTAAAAATAACTAGGTACATAATTTACCATTTTTCGTTTTTCACCAAGTACCTACTATGGACAATTATTTTTACACAATTTTTTCCTTTTTATTAAATTATTGATAAAATTAGTTGAGAGGGATACTCGACGTTCCGTTAGGGTTTTAAAAATTCCTTTACACACCTTTAAAAAAACGGCTTGGTTTTTTTATACATTTTAAATTTTTGTTCGAGTTTTGCGATGCTGTGACATAAAATTAAAAATGAATTTTCGTTTTACAACCATTCGCGGTAGAGTGCCTGGCAGCATCAGTACATCGATGGGCGACCGCTTAGGTGTGGAATTTTGCACAGCGTCGCAACTATAACTTAATATTATAATAAAACTACCATGATTAAAACTGAAATATTAGTTAAATTTTATACAAGGTGTAACGGGTATGCCTTTTTAAGCCGAAAGGGGGTTGTACAAGACATCTAGGCGAAAAACTTTACTACGACTTTTGGAAATTCGAAGTACTTTACGAAAATTTTAAGGGTAAAGTTACTTAAAAATCAGCTGTTTCTTAGAGTTCGAGGTTAATGTCTTATGTTGTCCTTTCATTTAATTCGGTCAACTACAATAATTACTTTAATTACCTTTATTTGCAAAAACGGCTGTTTGTTCAAAATTATCAAAAAAAAAATCGAATTTTCATATGTCGTAGAACAAAAGTTGTTCGCCTAGACGTCTAGAACTACCCCCTTTCGGCTTAAAAGGACATACCCGTTACACCCTGTATATATATATATAAACGTGTAACTTTTTTCAAAATGGCTCCGGACAGGGATGCGATCGGGAACATCGCATAGATAATGATGAAGTGTTTTTTTTCAATATAGCGGGGATTTAAATTAGTTTTTCAACTAAATTATCAATAATCTTTGACCTATACCAAGTATTAAATCTAGTTAGTACATATAAAAATATCCAAGACACACCAACTTCAAACAAACTGACATCAAATTTACATGATTGTTACGTAATGTTTACGTATAAGTATCGTAGGTATAATCAATAATTGATAGATAATGTAAGTCTGTTACATTTATACAACGTTGAATTTTCGTCCCGTTTGTTAAAACAGAAGGATAAGGTTAAGCGTTCCACTTTTCGGCATCGTACGCATTGGACGCATCTCATCAAATAGATCATAATATCCGTGTACGATGCGGATTGGTGGACACACAATGCGTCCAATGCGGTAAAAGTTTAGCTTAAGCGGGTTCATTGTTTGAACGATGCGGATTGGTGGACGCACGATGCGTCCGATGCGGTAAACGTTTAGCTTAAGCGGGTGATCTAAGGGTTCATTGTTTGCTTTTGAGGCATGGCCAAAGAATTTATATTACTAGAACTAGAAAGTGAATGAATAGCTAAAAAGTGGTCCGGGAGAAAGGGACAGAGCTACCTGCATTAGAAAGAATTAGAAAAGGACAGAGCTCTTCCATTGATCATGCTGAAAATCGGACCGGACCTCTTTTTCTTTCTTGACTTTTTTTTTCATTAGCTTTCTTGGGCATAGGGACTTGGCTCAAGTGATAAGGAAATAAAAATCTTTATACTTTTAATAGTTAATTTTTAAGTTATCGTACTCAAAAGGTAACAAAGACCCTTTAACTAAGACTCCTGTCTGTCTGTCACCAGGCTGATTTTCTATAAACCCTTTCTTACTGGATACCAAGGAACATGGCTTCCAAATTTCACATCTCTAAGATCAGCAGTTTAGGATGTACGTTGATATATAGAATTTTACTGCGTATTTGGTCAAAATTTTAACATTTATAAATGCAACACGCGACTTCAAATAAAATAAGTGAAATACTAAAGCAAGCACCAGTAGAGGTAGAAGAGCGTTCTTTACTTGTTCATTTGTCTAATTCAGATTGTTACTGAACCGATTTTGATTAGCAAAACAGCTACTCAGTTAGGTCTAACCCTCTCCGTGTGTATATAGCAACGAACTCGAATATACAGGGTTATGGGTTTCGTTCAGGGGGTGATTCTTCACATCAAAACGAATAAGTTTTGTTCTACGACTTTTTGAAATTCAAAGTAGTTTTCGAAAATTTTAAGTGTAAAGTTTACTTGAAAATCAGCTGTTTCATAGAGTTAGAGGTCATTGACCTTAAGATGTCCTTTCTTTTAGTTTGGTCTACTACAATAAAAACTTAAATTGAATTTATTTTCAAAAACAGTCGTCTTTTTTCAGTGAGATGTAACCTTAAAATTTGCAAAAAAAAACGAATTTCCAAAAATCGTAGAACAAAAGTTATTCGTTTTGATGTGGAAAATCACCCCCTGAACGGTTTTGGATTCGAAACCCATAACCCTGTATATGGAAGTAGCATTCCTTTGAAAAAATGTTCCACACAAACGGTGGTTGCGGGACCTAGAACGATGATTCGACCGCCATTTGTCGATCCAAAAGTCGATCATACGCAATACTGTACTGAACATGTCAGTGTGTGCATCTGCTGCTGTGTGACCGTGGAACATGGTTTATTCGAATTTAATAGGGAAGTTAGATCTCTATTCTATTTATTCCTCGTAGGTATATCGGGATAAAAACTAGCTTGAAACTGAAGCAATCTCTTATCTGACCCTGTTGGCTGAGTGCGTAGTAAAAAAAAGTACTGAACCAATGGGTTTGGCAACTGTCAAAATGACAAATTGGGATATTATTATTTATTATCGGTTGTAAACCGATTATGGCCATTTTCAAAGTAGCTAGTGTCAAGTATTATTAATTTTTGCACGTTATTTGCAATTTGCATCAAAACAATCAAGTAGTAGTAAAAGTCAAGTCAAGGAAGTTATTGTAAATGGTGGCTCTTTACAATGACGGTTCATGCGAGCGCCACATTCATGCGCCATATTGGAGATTTTTTTGTATTTTTGATACAATGTGTACTTTTTTTGTTATGCTCCAGAATAAAGCAAATAAGTGTCAGTCTATACAGCTTAAGTAAAATCCACAACGATTTTTAAGCTCATCCTCTGTACTAATTTACTCGCCAGTTAGAATACATGTCAGACGCAGTTTCTGTGACTTGAAACAGCAGTCGAAAGGTGTTCGTTAACTTCGAAAGGTGATTTTTTTTTATTTCCAAACGATTCATTAATCCGCAACAAAAACTAGTTAACTTAAAAGTTAATTCGTTAATCAAAATGTTAACTCCGTTAAAGGATTGACGGGTTAATGCCCAGCTATGGTATTAACCCACAAAACCACTTTAACCGGGATTTTGTTACTAAAATTAAAAAAAAACGTGTTAATTCAATTCGACAAACAAACAAGTAAATGAGGTTTTAAAAATACGCGAAATCATTGTTTTCAAAATACGAAATAACTTATTTTAAATGTGGACTCGTATGAACTGATGGATTAAAAAAAAACTTGAATAATAAAAACATATTTATTGAAACAAATATGCCCTTTAAAAAAAACTGTTTTAAGGTCAATGACTAAAAATAAAAAAGGAAATTTTTAGAAAAAAATCCATTTTTAACATCAGTTCAAAGAGTCTGGTACAAATATCACTATAAACTATGGCAACACTGTATACCATCTTAACTCACACTGACAAGATATACCTGACAACACCCGGTAGTTTAATTCGTTCTCTCTTACACTATCTATCTCTAGCTATCTCACTCGCTCTCGCCTTTCCCATCTCTGAAAGAGAGAGAAAATAAAATTAAGACGTAAAGTTTACTTTTCATGGGTAAGGGGTGGAAAATTGCCGATTTCATCCCTAGGGTGAAATGTTTTTTTAATTAAAAGTCATAATATGCGATAATCGCATGCCACTTTCTTTTCACGTTTCGGCATGGCCGCCTAAATGGAGGTCTCATGACCAACTCGATTATAGTGTAACCAATAGAAACGTTTTTAAACCTTTTTTATTGTTGGCAGTAGCTAAGCTACGTGTATTTTAACGAGGTTTCTGGAAGAATACATTTGTTTTCTCAAAACGTGCATGTCGTTTTTTTATTTCCTCAGAATCCAAAATGAAAAGTAGAGTTTAGCTCGGGTGAACATCACCCATTTCACCCTCAAACTATTAGCGCTCTCACTTCGTTTGACAGCTATCGTTTCATATCTTAGGTGAAAAGAGTGACATTCAGCCCTTGGCTAACAATCTACTATAGTCCGTCTGTTTAAACTGAATACTCACAGCATGTATCTCTACGTGTATAGTAGTGTTAAGTGGCGGTGAGAGACAGTACATGTGGTAGATATACCCACAGCATGTGTGTTGTGTTCACTCCCTGCGTGTATGCAAGTGTTGAGTGGCGGCGAGAGACAGTACATGTGGTAGATATACTCACAGCATGTGTGTTGTGTTCACTCCCTGCGTGTATGGAAGTGTTGAGTAGCGGCGAGAGACAGTACATGTGGTAGATATACTCACAGCATGTGTGTTCACTCCCTGCGTGTATGGAAGTGTTGAGTGGCGGCGAGAGACAGTACATGTGGTAGATATACTCACAGCATGTGTGTTGTGTTCACTCCCTGCGTGTATGGAAGTGTTGAGTAGCGGCGAGAGACAGTACATGTGGTAGATATACTCACAGCATGTGTGTTCACTCCCTGCGTGTATGGAAGTGTTGAGTGGCGGCGAGAGACAGTACATGTGGTTGATATACTCACAGCATGTGTGTTGTGTTCACTCCCTGCGTGTATGGAAGTGTTGAGTAGCGGCGAGAGACAGTACATGTGGTTGATATACTCACAGCATGTGTGTTGTGTTCACTCCCTGCGTGTATGGAAGTGTTGAGTAGCGGCGAGAGACAGTACATGTGGTTGATATACTCACAGCATGTGTGTTGTGTTCACTCCCTGCGTGTATGCAAGTGTTGAGTGGCGGCGAGAGACAGTACATGTGGTAGATATACTCACAGCATGTGTGTTCACTCCCTGCGTGTATGGAAGTGTTGAGTAGCGGCGAGAGACAGTACATGTGGTTGATATACTCACAGCATGTGTGTTGTGTTCACTCCCTGCGTGTATGCAAGTGTTGAGTGGCGGCGAGAGATAGTACATGTGGTAGATATACTCACAGCATGTGTATTGTGTTCACTCCCTGCGTGTATGCAAGTGTTGAGTGGCGGCGAGAGACAGTACATGTGGTAGATATACTCACAGCATATGTGTTGTGTTCACTCCCTGCGTTTATGGAAGTGGTCGATGCAGAGCGCACACGACCAAGACCCTTCAGGTGGCGTGTTGAGTGGCGGCGAGAGACAGTACATGTGGTAGCCGCGGTCGCAATCGTCGCAGAAAAGAAGTTGGTCCTAGGCAGATTGAAACATATGAGCAACTACGACGATATGCAACTAAGGTTTACCCGTCAACATAGAGGTTTTGGTTTCGCACACAACCCTGGGTGGTGTTAACACAGCAAACATTTAGTGGGATGGTCCCACTTGGCTAAGTCATATTGCTAACTAAATTTAGCACATGTAATTTTTCTTAAAAAAAAAAAGAAAAGGCTGAACTCGTTCCATTGCAACTTGTAACTTCTAATTTTCTAAATCAGTTATCAGCGTGTTACATCTCAGACCATATCTTCACTTCCTATTTCCTTAATATTAGCCTAACAATCTATTATTAAACCTGAATGGAATAAAAATACTAGTCACATGTAACCTTAAAAGCGCCATATTTAAACAACAAGAACACAATCTCACAAATTACGCACCGACTAATTGTTGTTTGTTTCACATTCAGTGAATACTATAATACTAGGAGTTCGCCCCGAACTGAGACCTCACGATCCCCTATCTCCCCAACTCCCCTACCGATCTGGCTCATCTTCGAACTCTTAAATTCTATTGACTTAAACTACACGCATACCAAAATTCATAAAGATCGGAGCTACGATACTCAAACATACCAAGATACAAAGTTACAAAGATAGAAGCGCCAGGCCCGTCTACACTGGACCTCACTCGCTTCGCTCTTACGGTCAATTAATATTTGTAAAAAAACCGCAGAAATACTCACATCATTATCGCTGTTACCGCAGAGGCTACAACATTTGCACTCGATACACTGCCACCGGTATTTGCGGACCGAGACGATCATGTTCGCTGTAAACTGCAGACAGGTTGGGTGTCCTAACAAAATAAACGTCACAGTTTAGTCTGGATTTGAGGGTAGTTTAGTTTAGTAAAGGTAATTTTTTAATGGGGTTGAAAACTACTTTTCGCTCTGTGATATTATTATCTGTGAAACTTCTTTGTTTTTCGTAAACAAACAAAACCTTTTTGAGATTATCTTAAAAAACCTGATAGCTTCTTGTTTTACTCGACGATTAATACATTTTAATTCTGTAATTGATGTAATTTATACCAAAGGAGATCTTTAACTTATCTAAACGATTACAGGCCTGTAACCGTTTAGATACCGGTTATCGGTTGAAACCGGCTACAAGCAGACGCCTGTAACCGTTTACGGGGAGAAACGACTTTAAGTTTTTAACCCCATTGAGATGATTCAATGATGATATTATTCGACTTTTGTGGCATAGTAGGTAAAAACATATCTGTGGAACGGATTAGATTCTTGCAGTGGAAGGAATATATAATTTTAGTGCTGAAATTTGTATATTATTTTAAAAGAATTTAGTTTTTCTTGTTTTCATTAGGGTTGAACAGTTAAATAATAATAAATATATTCTGTGAACATCACACACGGCCATCTAACCCTATGCTTAGATGGTAAGCTTGTGTTATGGTGACTAGACAACGGAAAATGGACAACAAATAGCTATACTATACGAATACTTGTTAGGTACCCGATGGGAATCCAACCCGCTACCGTCAGAATTGCATTCCCACAGAACCACAGAGGTCATCAAATACAATCAATATGAAATTAAAAATTGACATTGTAAGGCACAAAACATTCTTACCTTAGACTATAGTCCCTCAAAAATCTCCATTTTTTATTAAAATTTCACACACAAAAATTAATCAAGAAGAAAAAAAGCGATAAAGGGTAATAATGCAATGTGCCGAACAATAGTGAAATAAACAACAAACATAAAAAACAATTTTACTAGTAAAAAAACAAAAAAAAAAAACAACTTAAATTTATTGTAGAAAATGTAGTTGGGAAGTGCATTCACTATTCTTCAGCACAGCTAAATAAAACTACGATTTTTTCTTAGTTTTTTTTTTTCGAAATCCGAAAAATATTTTTTTTTTAATTCTAGAACACGTATACAAAATAATAAAAAAGAGGATATGTCGTGCCGTCCCTTAATCTACTGGTCGTACAAACAAACATATTTATTTATCTTTGGATATAGATCGACTATGCACTTCCGAACTGGCATTTTTCTATGCTTCCTAACCTATGTGAAATACATAAAGTGTATCTTTATAACAATTTAGGTATACAAATATATATTATAGTGCAACGGACAGACAGTATATCGTATGTAACATTACCTACCTATGCCGTTCCTTAAAAGAAAATGTCAATATCAAATCGATATTGAGATAGTTTTGAAAACGTATAATTCGAGGGCTGCTTTTTAAGTCTTGTCATTTGCCAACCTCCCACGATTATTAAAAAAAATATATCTTATGACATTTTTCACCTTTAAATAGACGATTCAATAAAACTATTCGACCAATCTAAAAGATTAGTATTGTACATTATTTTGTTCTAAATTCAAAAATATAAAAAGGCCAGGTTTTTTTAAAATAATTGCGGGAGGTTGGCAAACGACACGACTTAAAGGGCAGCCCTCGTAATATGATATTGATAATTGATTGCAATCATTTGGCGAAAAAGGGATATGAAGCTATAATATTTCATCTGACAAGCCCAAAAGAGGCTAATAATCGTAGACGGAGGAACAGAAATGGACGGGTTGTCAGCATAATGACAGACTGCAATAGCAATAGATGACTTTTTGTACCGAAATTTAATTTTTGACCTAGTTTGCCAAACAAAGATTTAATGCGACGATGGAATAAAATTGGGCTCCATTTTTCTTGTAACTGAAATGGGCCATGTTAAATATCTCAATAATGATTTGATACACACGCGACACTGGCTTAAATTGCTCTTTATTAGAATGAGTAAGAAATTCAACTGACCTAGTCAATGTAATTTAAGATTAGGAGCCAGGCAAAGAAAAGCGGATATATATATTTTCGTTCTCGCTCCCTCTTGTTCACTTTACAATCAATCCTTCTCTATCTATTATTTATTTGTCAGTAAAAGTCTCGTCCATTTCATTTCCTCAATCTTCGATAATTACACTCTGAACATACATACAAGTGAATTCGAGTTAAAAATGTCAAATAATCTAATTAAAATGTCAAATTGCACAACTAAAGGCACCAAAGTATAAACAAATAAAAGACACATGACACAACACATTAAATAAACATTTGTCTCGCTTCGTCAAGTGAAACCACAGGACGATGCTAGTAATAACTAGATATATAATAAACTAGATATATTATAACAGGAATGATCAAAAATCAACGATATACCTATGTAAATCAAATAAACAGATGCATTTTGCATTTTTTTTATCTTTGGGTTTAATTTGAGGGCGGCTTGTTAAAGATTGTACATAAACATGTTTAAATAAACGTATTTAACAAAAATTTACGCGAAATCAAAAATTACAAACAATTCATTGTTTATATTTAAGCTAGTGACAGCCGAATTCAGAAACGTGAATTAAATTTTGAGGGCAATTTAAATCTATTTATTTAAGTTAAATATAATGCTCAATTAATACAAATACTTGAGCAGCTTCGAAATTTAAAATAGTATTTGTATTTTTGTCGCTAAGAGCTGCTTAGCTGTTTAAGTGCAACTCAAATTTTGAGTAGTTTCTGTATTGGGCCATATGTAAATCAAAAAAAGAAGAAGTCGTTATTTATATCATTTCTAACATATTGACATCTTGCTGATTAAACATGTTTAAGAATAATGACAATCGCTCACGGAAACCGCCCTTTAAACATCAATTAATATGTATATTTCAAAAACTGTAA
Source organism: Idaea dimidiata (assembly GCA_949358125.1). NCBI lineage: Eukaryota > Metazoa > Arthropoda > Insecta > Lepidoptera > Geometridae > Idaea > Idaea dimidiata. Next base: position 7,427,503 of record OX442342.1, on the reverse strand, counting down.
AATATAGGTATTTTCTTGATTTGTTTAATATTTTGTTCCTAAAATATAATCTTTTATGTATTGAGAACATACCAACTAACTACAACTTATGTACTTTAATTTTGACTGTACCTAATAACAACTTAGAACCGCACAGTAAACCGCGAGTCATATTTCTTTAACGGCGGGAACTGAACTCTCGATTCAGAAAACTCGGTTCGCCCACCGCTTCACAGAGGTCATCAGAAGTTAACTAAAACCTCACTAAGCAACGTTTCGGCATCGGTTAATAAATTGATAACTAATTATTAAAATTTAGTATAAAAATCTGTATTTAAATTATACTTACAAACTACATTTCTAAGAATTAACCTTATATCTAAATAATATATTGTATTTTTAAAATAAACTTTATTAATAAACAACATATATTCGATTTCAAATTAGGATATATAAAGTTTAACAACTTTTGGGACTATATTTTGACAATATGTCCTGTGATTATAAGGTTTGATGAAGGCACTAAATAAGCTCTGGTTAAAATGTTAGGTATTTGAGACCGAACGATATGTGACGAATCGACGACGATACGTTTCGATTAGTCCCAAAATACTACCCCAATGTTAAAAAACGGTGCATTGTTAAAAAATATGCGTGCTTTGTTTAATATTGTTAAATAATATGCGCGCATAATTTTTCACCGTTAAATATATGCGTGCATAGTTTAACTTTGTTAAAAAACATGCGTGCGCTGTTTAACAAATGTGTGCAAAGTTTAACATTATTATAAAATATGCGCGCATTGTTTAACATTATTATAAAATATGCGCGCATTGTTTAACATTGTTAAGAAATATGCGTGCATCGTTCAACATTGTTAAAAAATATGCGCGCATTGTTTAACATTGTTATAAAATATGCGTGCTATCGCGTAATAAAATGTAATTTGGTAACGCGTGACTAGATAAGCTAGGAATATGGAATTTCAATAAACCGGTAAACATATTATAAAGATTTGAAAGGTTTGTCTAGGCGTTTTTCGTACGTAGCCTTATAAATCATAATTGACCACGTATGTACGAAATGTACGAAGTGTACACGTATGTACGTAACTATAAGACGCGGATTTCCTTTCTGTCTCCTTTAAAGTAAAGGAAAACATTCAATATTTTATATGTTAAAAATATGTTGTTCTCAAAGAAACAGCGAGTGGTACGCGATTGGCCGGGACACAAAACCCACGACCCCTTTAGTGAAAGTCGGGGTATCTACCACTAGACCAACACCGCTCTATTAGCCTATCATACATAATAATATCTCAAATAACAAATGAAATACGAATTTAATGTTAGCGTGAATTATTTCAACAACAAATAGTAAGTCATTATATTGTTGAATAAGGGGGCCATTCCACCAAATATAGGTCCATTTTATAAACTGTTTTTTTTTTACCGTAAATATACATAACAACAAATACATGTAGTGTACAACATAGGTAAGGCACATCAGATGAACCATTTTTAATTTAAAATGTGAACAATTTCTTTTGGCAACTTTAGAAAATTCAATAACAAAGTGAAACAAATAACACGGGTTGATTGATCATAGTATTATTTTCATTCGCTGCACGCACAGGGTCAAAATGGGAGCTGTGCAGATGGTATTTAGCTGTCTCTTTCTCTCCCATTCAGATGGTATTTAGCTGTCTCTCTCTCTCCCATTCATATGGTCTTACTGCTATCGATATTGCATGCATCGATGTGACCTTACGCAGACCCTTATTATGAATTATGATCGGTGTGCAACGAGTGAAAAATTGTGCTATAGTCCAGACACAACATAAAAGCTACTTTTGTAAATCAACAAACCTCTTTAGTCTACAACTTTGGAAATATGGAAATCTATATGAATTTATAAAGGTAAATTGCTTAAAATATAGCTGACTTTGTTTTTTTACTGACTAAGTGTTTTTATTAATAAAAAAATGACATGACAATGACATAGAAGAATTTGATATTCCCAAATAATCACGTAGAACTAAAAAAGTGGCCCGCTAGAGTACTGTCTCTTTCTAATAGTGTAATTAGAAAGGGTAAGCATGCTCAATGCAGCGTTCTGTCCCTTCCTAATAGTGTAATTAGAAAGGGTAAGCATGCTCAATGCAGCGTTCTGTCCCTTCCTAATAGTGTAATTAGAAAGGGTAAGCATGCTCAATGCAGCGTTCTGTCCCTTCCTAATAGTGTAATTAGAAAGGGACAGCATGCACAATGTAGCGGAACACTTTTTAGTTCTACGTAAGCTTTCTAGTTATATAACTTCTTTGGATATTACTCATACTCTTGACAAGAAGAGTTGTCAAAATAGAAAAGAAGAAAAAATAAGAGTTTTTTAAAGATATTAAAAACAAAAGCTCAGCTCAGAACCAAAGTGTTGTGGCGAAAAATTATTAGGAGGGCCGAACTCAATTAAAATTAGAAGAGAATAAAACATTTTAGAACAAAAAGAAAAAAAACTTCGAATTTGCCGAAAGTCGTAGAACAAAAGATTTTAGTTAAAAATGTCCTTTTAATAAAAGCCCAATAAATAGTTTCTCCTAATTTTACAATTTTCCATTAACTAATTAATTAAACATGACTTTAAACCTTACACAATTCGGGTATTCTAAGCTCCACGTGCGCTGAATACATTTATTTCGATAACCCTAGGTTTAGGCTGATTTTTGACACAAAATATGCAACTAACACGTGGTTAGCAAACCTTAGGTTAAAGAAAAATACAGGCGATAGGGATTTAACATATCAATGTTTTGAAATTTCACTTATTTTTTCGGTTTTAATTGCAATGAGAGTGACGAATTACATATCTGTCTATTCGTAAGAAAGACGTCTGGAAAGACTTCGAAACGTCGGGCGTTGAAAAATGTTTACATAGTATAAACAAAGTTGCTTCCCACTGTCTTGTTATGTATCTTTAAAAAAACTTCGCAACGGATTTCGATACGGTTTTTTTAAGTAGATAGGAGTGATTTAAAAGGAAGGTTTATATGTTTTTGATATATTTTTAAAGTATTTCCTACACTTGGATGACAATAATTAAAGAAATGCTTTCCAAAAAAATTCACACCCGACAGGACTTGAACTTGCATCTCCCAGAGATCTGTCCCAAATGTTTATGGAGGTTGTAATGTTTATGGAGGTGGTGGAGGATACATTCTGATATTTTTTCGGGATCCGGAATTAGGGACCATCTCCACGAGCGTTAGAATCGCGGCGATATTATCGTCGAGCCACTTATTTCTATACAAATAAGTGGCCGCCCGCGGCGCGGGCGGTGCGTTGTATAGAAATAAGATGGTATCGCCGCGATTCTAAAGCTCGTGGAGACGGCCCCTTACGTAGAACCGCGGTGTGCAGCTACTATTTAATAAGATAAAGGTAAAAATTAAAATTTTATACGAACATCTCGAAAACTGAAGAAAAACCAATATCAGTTGGTTTCAATCATATATAACGTTAAAATAAATCTCTAAAACTAACAAAATAAGTACCTAAATTGAGATTAAAACGTCAACAAAAAATATATCTCGATACAATGGAATGTTCGTTGGATACAAAGAATTTTTTAGTTTTAAACAACCGAACAACTTTGGTAATAACATGTAGATAATGGCCTATAAGTACAGCCATGGATTCCCAAATCACGTCTCATTCCTATGGTATTAAGTACCATAATTATTTATGTCGATCACATACACAAACACATATAGTATAATATTGTGGTCTGAACTTATTTCTTTTATGGTACAACCATAGTAAAATTCAAAAATTCATAATATAATGTTGCATTTCAAGTTATGGAATTAAGAGTTCAATCATAAAATCAGTGAATTCTCTATCTACAATTAATTATTTTGCAGACCGTACATAGTTTCAAATTTGTTTTATAAAAAAAGTCAATCCGACCCTGTGATATATGCCATTGTTTATATTACTATAAATGGGAAAGGATGTGTACGCCAATAGTACTGTACATTGCAAAATGATATCGGAGTCGTGCTACTTTTTATCCCATAATTCCCATTAAACTATTAAATATTAAAATGCACTTGTGTATTTTACTAACATGTCATCTAAAAACGAGCCGAATTGTCATCCAATCAAAAAACATCGCAATTGCAGTTTCACAACAAAAAATGTGAGCCGTCACGGGACGCCTGCTAGTCGTAAAACATTTGACATTGACGGTTGTGAAACTTTTGACTTTGACGGATGAGAAGCATTTAATATTGACAGATGTGAAACATTTGACATTGACAGATGTGAAGCATTTGACAAACAAAACAAACATCAATGTCAAGACATATGTTTTTATATAGCATGGTAATGCGTCGCCACGGCCTGTAAACATGATTGTAGGCGTGGCGACATTACAATCAGGTTATTGATGTTTCACATAAAAAAGAAATAAGTTCAAAAACCAACAACCTTACAAAGTAGGACTTTGCCTTGAAGGAGGCGACATGACCCCAACATAATCATCTTTTAACAACTTGGTCTGCATTGCAAATGTATCGAACGCATCGGCCGAGTAGGACATAGAGGTAAGTATCTCGACGACCCCATTCAGACGCACGTTGTCAGCCAAGTGCTTGTGGTGCCGGCAGCTGCGAGGGTGGATGCAAGGCTTACCTGAGCGGCCGCAATCTGAACAGCTGACCAGTTCTTCGGGGGTTCCGGATTTCTTGTTCTCGCGTTCGTCGCCGAGACAGAAGTCGCAGTAGGGGGAGGGCGATGCCTGGAGTCGAGGGTAAATAGATTAGTTACCGTGGCGAAGTTATTTCTTTAGAACAAATATTTTGTACAGGGATATTTAAAAAGATAACATCTATTTAAGGAGTTGTTTTATACTGCTAGGCGAACCACTTTAGTTCTACGACTTCTGCTATTATGCTGGGTAAGCTGGCTGGAGGGCGGGATCGTCTTACTTACCCCGACTTTCCTCTCAGTGCTAGGCTCCGGTTTCTGCTGTTCAGCTGCAGCTGGCGTAGCTACAGCTGGAGTTGGCGGCACCAGCGGTGCAGCTGCTGAATCCGAGCTGGAAGTGTCAGCAGAAGCTGGGCGCGGCGGCGGCGAGGGTCGGCGGACGGGAGCCGTCGAAGCTGCAGCTGTCGATGCTACTCCTGGAAGAGAAGGGCCAAGTTGAGTACGGCCGTGGAAATGTGGGGAAACGAAGAGATGGCGAAAGCATGTTGAGAAGCGTTTGTTTGTTGGTTTAATGATGGATACTGTTTTGGACATCATCATAAAACGATTTAGTTGGACTCACGACCAATTCTTTCCCACAGGAAAGAATACAGGTATTACTCATGAAATAAGCCCAGATACAGCGAAATTTACAGCAGCCTGTAGCCCATATAACTGGATTTATCCAGATATATGTGGAGCATCGGCGTCCTTGTAAAGGTCACAAGCAGTTTCTGGGTTATTTAAGGCGTTATAATTGGTTTAAAACAAACAGTATTCATCACAGTAGGAATAAGCCTTAGAACGGTTTCCGGTCAGCGTTTTATGAGCGTACAGGCTCGTTTTTAGATGAGCGGGCACGCAATTTACTACCAAAATACGGCGTGACAAGAAAGCTAGATAGAATCCGCTCTTAGGATCAGGAAAACGAGTCTGCGCCAACTACGAAAAGTCAAGAGCTGTAAAAGGTAACGGAGCGGTGTAGCGTGGACAAGCAGAGCCACTCACCGGCAGCAACGCTCGGATTATTCAAAAACGTGACGTAACTGTCTTGGTACTCCGTGGCGGGTGTTATGGGCGGCGCGACGGGCGGCGTGTGCGCGCCGCCGCGAGAGTCGCGCGAGTCGCCGTCAGACCCTGCAGCCGGGCCGCCGCCGGTCGGCTCCTTGTGCGTGTGCGTGAAGTGGTACGTCAGCCCTGGCCGGGTCTTGTATTTCGCTCCGCAAACTGGAGAGAACAGTTCGTCGTTTATTGTTTGGTTTTGGATGGTTGCGGTTCAAGTAAAGTGGATGTGGTTAGGAATATTTAACTCTGTAACCGTTCATCTAAAGGCTGATTTACATACATCTCAGTCCCAACTTCATTGCAAATTAATTCTTGTTACCATGGATACTGCTATGCCATGGAAATGATACTATCCATGGCATGACTAAGATGTTCCTTAGTCATGCCATGGATATGCCAGCCATGGTCAACCGTATTTTTTTAAGGCAACCAGAATTGTTTTGCAATTAAGTTGTGCCTGAGATGTCTCGATCATCGAACCGATTTAGCAGAATTGATCCACAGCGGACCAAAGCGGAATTTGCCTGTATATTTCATTCGTTTAAAAATACACTAAAAAAAATTTACCCCATAATGCATGAGAAGCAAATATTAGGTAAAATATTAACAAATATACAAGCACTTCGAGCGCTAATATCCACCAAAAAAAGGTTAGGTAAAACCTTGATTAGAACAAATATACAATTTAAAACCGTAAATATTCCTTCCCACGTCCAAATATAAAAAGAGTAACTCACCGTGATGCCCCCTCGAGTTTAACTCGCACTATTACTTAAAGGGTTTGGGTCTATCGATACGATGCGATTAAACAACAATAGCATAAACTATCAGTCACAATATGACGTCACTAATCAAAAACTAACTTCATTCAAGACGACCAGACTGAAGTTAGATCTATTAACGTCACTATAGTGCTAAGCCGATGCTATTCTTAGAGCTTATTACACTGAGGTCATAACAGAAATCAGTGCCAGAGAATTTCGACCAAATAAGTCAGGATTTACAATAATTCTGAGACCTTGAGTTTTGTTACTGTGACAATATAGATAAGCTCTAAAGGAGATTTTAAACGGGGTTAGTAAGAAGAACCAGTGTCTTGGAAATTTGACCTGTGTGATACAGGATTTCGAAGCACTGAATCCAGTTACTAGCTCCGTGCAAACCGGCCATTATTTAGGTCGCATCGTAACGCCCGCGTCATCAGAACAGATACATAGAGGAAGCATCACGACGAATATCGTTGCAGCCTTCCAATAACTATCCGTCATCAATCAAATATACGCTGGTTTATACGAACTCTCTGTTTTTTTCTATCTGACTGAAGCCCAGTTAGCTGATTACGTAACCCTGTTGCTGACAAATCTCAAATGAAACAAATGAAACGCAATTTACAGACGCTAGTTTTAATTGGAATTTGTTTGCTACTGAATGACGTGTTAACAACAATTTCTTTGTATTAATCGAGATTTGTTACCAACAGAGTTATATAATCAGTTAGCTAGTCATATCCGTTCAGTATTCTATACCGTATGCAGCATACAGAGCGCAGCGCGAAGACAATTTAAACTAAACCTTAAGTTCTATGACATTCGGTTGAAAATACTGTACAGTGTGTCGACGCACATGCGTCGCTCTCACCTAAGCACGCTATTTTCAACCGAATTTCATAGAACTGAAGGTTTAATTTAAATTGTAATTTTTAGTATTTTCCACCGCGCTGCGATCTGTATGCGTTAGGCCTATTTGAACTGTCAGAAGTGATTGACGTCTCGCTACCACATTTGGTATAGAATACCGGACAGCTGGGGTCATAGAGTTTTTACCGAGGGATCGTATAAACCGTGGAAAGCCGGCCCGTCGTCGTGATTGACATCGTATGTTCAGTTCTAAGGACGCAGACTGCCTTGGGCTTGTTTGATTGATGACTTCAAATCAATTGGGCACGCCCTTACACAAATCACTGTACATAAAACTTTAATTTGGAGTCCAATCAATGTATTTTTTTTAATACACAGTAGAGAATAAAATGCCTTCGATAATTTTATTTGTCATTTAACATAAATATTTTTCTTGTATAAATTCTTAACAATCTTTGGGTGATGTTAATACACTGACGAGCAAAAAACTATAAAATTGAATCCAAAATTCGAGTAAACTATTTAGAAAAAGAATTAACTTAATGGCCGCCAACTTTAGCGCAATGTTATGACGTATTAGAGCTGCCACATACGGACAGAATCAGAAACACATGCAAAAAAATATCAAACGTTTTTCGTTTTTTTATCGATGTGTGCTGTTGTTGTAAATTCCGCCACTATGCGACGACATTTAACTAAAAACTCGAAAATATACGTCACAACATAATCTTGAGTCGGTCGCCTATTGCTACTGTAGTTAATAAAAATGGGATATTTATGAATTACCAAGTTTTTAACTACGTCTGTCTAGAAAAACATGGTAAATAAAAATAACCGTATAGGTTGGCGTTTCCATCAAGGGTGTGTAGGTAAAAGTTTGTTTGAACTAATGGCATCGCTTGATTTTTACTACAGAACCATGCGATTGTGTTGGTTTAAAAAAAACATTTGCTTGATACGCAACGCATCCTTATTGGAAACGCAACCTTAGGGTCCTATTGTTATACTTATTACACTACCTATATGTTTACAAAAACATTCTCTATTAAAATATGTTTGTATCAGTTTGGTTTTTTTTTTTACAAAAGTTTTGGTGTCTCAATTTTTTTGCAAGTCACTGTATATGGGCCTAGGAGTAACATTGAGTTGTTGCCGGTTTTTTACAGTTATTGTTATTCACAAATATATCTAAGTATAAAGTAAGGGCCACTTAGGCAAAACTCGCACCAAAGATGCGATTGTAATGAGGGCTTTTCAGAAAATAGTTCAAACAATCTCGTATAGATGACGTGAATTTCAATATTCAACACCACATACAATTTGAGAGCTACTTAGAAATGAGCAGCTTCTAATTTTGAAAATAGTATGAGAATAAAACACTTTATTTATAGGGTTAAATCGCGTTTTATTCATGGTTTTAAACGAACCGAGCTTTCGCCAACTTTATAGTTGGATTTTTCAAGGTTGACTTGGTTTTATAATGCAAAATCGCGAAAACCATAAAGAAATTTTTGTATGAGAATTTTTGGAGTTTTTTTTTAATATTTTCGACTTTAGGTGCTGCTTCATAGTTTAATTACCCTCAAATCTTGAGTTACGTTTATGTATTCGACCGATAGTTATAATGAGGGCCGATGACATTGGAATAAAGCCATCGTGTAAAATACTTGTAAACAGTGTTACTGTGTTGAAAATATCATACAATTGGCACAGAAATAACAAAAAAATCTTTAATGTCAGCGTTTAAACTCTACCGGGATAATGAGTAAAATATGTATTAATAAAACACAATATTTACCGGGTTTTTATGTAAAATCGCGAAAACCTTAAACAAAATTAAACTAAGTATTGTTTTGAAAAGCTCTCATTTATCTATTGATTACATACGTTCCTAGAGACATCTTTGGTGCGCAATCCGTACCATTTCCTTCCTTAACGTCTATCATATCATAATAACCTTATTATTAAATCTATATTCAATTCATATTATAAAGAAAAATTACTATTTTCAATTTGGCTCTGAAACTAATAGACCGATTTTTAAAGAAACTTGATATGTGAGCTGCATGGAATCTTTGAAAGTAGCTTAAGTTAGTCTTTACCCCAATATAGCAACGGGATTGCAACTTACGTGGGTGAATCCGAAAGCTTCAGCTAGTCTTACAATTAACAAGATCGCATAACATAAAACCAGGACCTCTGCAGACTTCGAGAGCCGATAGCAAGCCGACAATTAACATTTTGGAGATAATGAGGGTAGATATATAATCACTTTTTTTAACTAATCATTAAAACTATAGTGCAAACCCGGACCACTCGAAAAAACCAGCCAAACTACAAAATTTTGCCATTAAACCATACCATTAACTATGCCTAGTTTAAAGGCTAATATTGTTTGGTTTGACGTCTTCTTTCGATTGGTAAACGAGACATTTTATTGAAAAGATCAAAAAGATTCCTTTTAAAATTTCATAGGCTCATATCTCCGAAACCAGTGATTTAAGTCAGTTTAGTTTTATGTTTATTTAGACCTCCTCTATCAAACTACTTTCTGAACTGACTTTCCCTCATTGTAAACTTTTTTGTTTTCCTTCAAATGTCACTTTTGTAGACGAACTAGCGGAGAACACATAATATAGTTGTGAAGTACGCATAAGTCCACTGGTGTAAATAAAACGTTATATTTCACATAATACGTCATCTAATCAATGCAATGACTAAAATTTTACGTTATAATACTGAAAATTTTGATACAGTGGCCTAATAAGGGTTTTTCTAGGAAGATTTCCGGAAGACGTTAGATAAACTAGCTGAACGCAAAATGATTCGAGCCGAACGAATCAAATCTATACTTTTAATAATGGAAGAGATGACAAAAAGTCTATACTTGAAAACAGTCTGGCTTAGAAAAAGTAGTAGAACAATATTATACAATTTTTAAAATTCATTTCTGTCTGTCTGTTTCTCTGTTTATCTGTCGATTCCTTATACAATTGAAAACTATTTATCCGATTGAAATCTGGTTTAATATTGGATAGTTCTATTTTCGAGGAAGGTCGTGGTATACTTTTTATCGAAATCCAATAAGTAGAACCTGAGTAATGAACGAAAAAGTGCAACAGCTTGAGAACAGCTCTGCCGCCCGCGCCCGTGATAACGCGATTTCACTTCTGCGAGTGAAACCGCGGGGCGCAGCTAGTACCTTATAAAATTAGAGATAAAGTACATTTACACATTTATATTTCCGATGACGTCATCAGACTCGGCCGACGCTGGCGAAGTGTAATGTAATGGACTTTATCTCTAATCATATAAGGTACCGTTTTCCGTCTACGATAAAAATTAGACTCGTTCGGCTCGGATCAATCTGCGTTCACCTTAAAAGGAGCAGGCACGACGAGCGTAAATTTTTTAATTGTAAGTCGCGTAATTCGGTTGTACACAAAATAACTTATTCTGTTGTGTTGTGAAGGGTAGCAAAACCGGGTATTTGCATAAACCCGAATGTAGCAGAAGTTACGAAAAAGTAAAAAACGGGACTCACAACTGAAAAATTTTACGCTCATCTGACCTTCCATTAACTGGAAACAATTTCAAAATCAAAACCAGACATTGACTTTCAAACAATAACGACTCAATCAAAAAAATGAAATAAAAATCTATGAGCAGTAGCGTCATAGAAATAGTTTTTCTATAATTTTGTTCCATCGTGCTGAGATATATCGCGACGTAAGGAACTTAAAAAGTCGTGAAAAATAGCTCAGTAAAAGTCAAAAAACATTTCTTGAGCTAAAATCTTCTAAAAATTCACCTATAACATAAATACCTAAGCAAAAATTTAGTCATTGAATGGACAATCGAAAACTAATAATAAAAAAGGAAGTAAAATAAATAAACTATCACAGACACATGAGTCAAACATACCAAACCAATTAGTCCTAAAATATATGTAAAACAAAATAATAAGCGATTCATAAGATTCAAAATTAAAGAGATTTTTTAATGTTTTAAGCTGGGCAAAATAACACCATCTAATACTAGTATAATTACAGACAACAGCATGAATAGCATGGATTAATAAAAACATGCAAACTTTACGACGTGACTCATCGGCACCGGTAAACGAACGCTAAGTCGCTTGATCACAAAATTGAGAGATACGGGTTCGAATCCGGGCCTTGCGTTTTGTTTTTGCAGATATATTTTTCCCTTAAAACAATATTTCTTTGATAGCCAAGTGGAGGCACTCTCAAATACTCTAAATAAATAAAATAGTTATGTTCTGCGCGTTTAAATAACATTTTATAACACCCAGCTTAAAACTGTACACCACACTACATTTCCCTTCAGTAAATAAACATGAAGGCAGGAATCACGCAGCAATTCAACTAGCTAATTTTATTAAGAAAATATTACGGGTAGCATAAATAAATAGCCTAAAAAATGTAGATCTCCTTTGAACGCGGATGGCGTAACCCCGCCAGGAACGAAGTTTCTTAGGCCCTACCTACACCACCCTAAATGGAAAGCTTCTCCCCGCGCGAAAAACATAATCCTTTCCTTACAGTCGTGTAAAAAACGGTAGATTTGTTACTTAGTCACGACATAATTATAAAACTATGTCAAGGGTTATTGCTCTCATTTGCGCTACAGTCTGGAACGTCTTACTACCTCTGTCACAGTTTTATCGTCTCATTGTCGTGACTAAAGTAAACTATCTACCCTTTTTTTAATCTAAGGGTGTAACTAGAGCTTTAGACACACACACACATCGCCAAATTTCGTTACGTGATGATTTCTACCAATTTACTTTACCAGGATCGTCAAGAAACTTCGTTCCGTACGTATGATGAAATGTTAATGATATTTGTGGCAGTGTAAAGTATTATTAACTACCTGTTCTAATAAATTAATAATAATTAATAGTGTGATGTTAATAATTGCAAAAAGTTCATACCTATTTTGTGATTTTAAATTTTTTATTGACCACATACAATATAGGAAATAATTCCGCCGGAAAAAAAAATCTGTATCGTTTTTTTTTCGAGTTTGCTATACATATTTACTCAGAATCGGAACATTCCGTCCGTATGTGGCCAATCTTAAAGTGCTTCCAACATTGTTTTTAAATAGTCTAATAATTTCATTCCGATTAAAATATATTCTAAAAACGAAAAAGAAACTACAAATATTAAATAATTTAAAGAGATTTTTAAACCTTTCATATTCACTAAGCCCCGAATTCATAAAAATTAAGGCTTCTATAGGTTTCAAAGGTTTAATAAAAGTGTATGATTAAGATATAAGGATTAAAAAAATCTATAAATTAAGCCGATTTCTAAATGCATTCCTTTATAAATTAAATAAACTAATATCTACGTGCCATTTTTTTTTCAATTAGATTTTTATAAATATTAAAAAGACGGGCCTAACACCGCCCTATTCAAAAGCTACTGACACATGCGTTCGACACGCGTCCGCACGCTAGCGTGGCTCAAATGCGACTGCCACACTGAGGACCACTGAGATTTTAAAGCGCATACGGCTTCACTCTACTAGTGGAGGATTCGCTAAATTTGTTGATCATTTCGTAATTAAGGTAAATTTTTGTAGCAAGTCAGTAATGTCAGATCGAAGCACAAAAACTTCTGTTTTGTGTGCATACTCGAAACAAATTTAACAATGCTAAGCATGCTGAGTTATTTCTGTAATAGAATTGTCCAAAATTTTATTTGTACATCATTGTAATTGCAAACAATACACTCAAAAATTTATTGAAAACGGTACTATTTTAAAAATATTCGTTTTTTTTTAAATATTCGGTTCCGTAGTTTTAAAAAGAAAGAGTAACAAAGTCACATACATACATACATACAAACTTTTGCAACTATAATATAAGTAAGAAGTAAGATGTTATTTGACAAACATCAAATTTGATATCGAAGATTGATTGCAATAATGTAAAAATGGTATTTTGGATAATTTTATTAAGTGAATTTAGATTAATAGCTCGATTTTTCTTGCTAGAGCATGTGTGTCCTGTCCGTAATCCAAAACGCTCAATCAAGGAACTGCGTATGAACAAATCCACCGTCAAAATTAAGAGATTCACTTACAAACTAATTAATTATTCACATAATACATACACACAACAATAAAAAGGCATATCTGCGACACTAAACTGACACACGCCTGTTTTTGTGGATTTTAACGATTAAGGTGGCACATCACGACTGGCGATTCAATTAATTTTCCTAAATAAATATATGTCTGTGAACAACACACAGCGCCATCTAGCTACTAAGCTTGTGTTATGTTAACTAGATAACGGATATAAATTATATTTATTTTTCTTAAGTAAATACATTATGTATTATACATAGAAAGACACCCAGCGATTCTGCGAACAATAGACCTTGCAAGCACTAAGCCCTGCTTAGTGGACGAAATACACACCAATCAAAATTCCGCCATGAATAAAAAAATATACACCTACTTACAAATTCATAATACAATACATTTTCGTGAAAATAGGTTAAGAATTACAACCCGTAGAGGAGAAAATAAATAATCACGCTCCCTATCTCATTTGACATAAGGTATTTTTTTTACAAATTTACAATAGTTTTAAAATACACCAAGTATTTGTATCGAAATGAGAAACGTAAATAAATTTTAGATCAAATTTCAAAACCTCTTAAAGGCGGAATTTTAAAATATACCCACTTTAGAATTCCTCCTGTTAATTCTCCTCAGTAACTTTAACTGGATTCTGCGATACAACTTTGCTTAGTGTATAATCCGCTGTGAATTGCTGTACATATTAATCTTTAATGAATAAATAAATTATTATTTAGTATCAGACTGGAGTCGTGAAGGGTCACCTTAACAAATACAAAAAATACACAAAAACCGGCGTACCAACATATTACAGCATCAATATTGCTTGCCAATGCACCATCTAAGTCCTAAGGTACAGTACTCATTGGCCCTTTCTATTTGCTTAATATGTATAGATGATATTATAATTGTAGTATTTCATATTTTATACTTCAGACCTCTCTGTAACTATAGTGTGTGATGGCACGCAAAGTTTCGCCTAATCAAGGCCTATTCAGATCTGACAGTTCTCCTGCGTAAAGGAAACTGAGGGATAACATGGTACAAACAGTACGTTTCGCCCTAACATCGATATTTCAAATTTAATTTCTCAGTGAAACACGCGCGGTAAATATCTTTGCGATATCAAAAACGCTCAGCAGCCCTAGACAACATTCATATCGATTAACAAAGTCGCAATCGACAGATTTTTTTGTATGAAATTGACATAATATAAGTTCGCGAAAAGTCTCGTGACTTTTCGTGAACATAGTATGTCATTTTCATGGCGATTTCGTTATTCGATAATAATGTTGTCTAGGGCTGCAGATCTGAATAGCCCTTTTAGAATATGCATTATGGCTTCATCTAATTTTTTCAGCATGCCAAAGGTGTTGAAACACAGTATAACACAGTGAAGAAAATCCTGCTTTTAATAGTAAGTTATCTTAGTCTGTCTATTAATTTGCATAGGAAATATAATATTTAAACAATAATATATAAGAGCCCAGGTCCTTTGTAGTTGTATCAAAAACATTCCCATTATCGTACCTTTTTTAGAGGTATACAAATGATTGTACCTATGAATTGCACTCGAGTAATGTACTTATACTAAACCACAGTACATAGGAGCAGTATGGAAACTGCACACATACACGTGCACTCGTCGTACCGCGGCGATCAGTACTGACATGTACGCGACGGTAATGTTATCTACCAGTATGTAGTGTAACTCGGCCATATTTTTGAATTAAATGCCTACAGCCACGCGGTACCTAAACATGCGATAGGGCTGCCCGCCTCCAACATTTTAATTACATTTGCCTACTTTCTGTTTTCATTTAGTTTTGTGATTGTAAATATGCTTTTTTTATATAAACAAATAAAATACTTTGTGAATTAAATGGGATGTGTTAAATAAAAATGCACGTTGTTTTTTAGTTGGTAGGTAGATTTAATTTTAAATAGTACGCGGTTTATGCACTGAGGTACTAAAGCGCTGCGTCAAATTGAAAAAATTGCGCGGTTATTGTTATAAAACTGCACACCACCGTCCGTTCGTGACTGCGGCACAATCGCGACTGTCTGCATACTGTGCGCGCACCGAGATCGAGGCGCGTAGGTATAACTCGCGTTTCGTCCGTCTGTATGGAGTTGGACTGCTGGTAGATAACATTACCGTGTCTACGCGAAACCCCCCGTCGACGTGTATGTTTGTGTGAGTGAGCCATTTTCGAGCATTTGTTGGTAGTTTCCATACTGCTATGCCCTAGGCCTCAGCCTTTCTATGTACTGTGACTAAACTATGGTATTTGATTTAGTAATCGTGCTACTCATTTCTAAATGTATTAAATTTATATAAAATAGTTTGGTATTGCTTTGCCGTTATTGGTTAAGATGGTAGTTTGAAAGATACTGTGAGGTATTCTTATATTTAACATGATCACAATAATTGTGCACCTGTCATAGTTGCTTGGGCAACAACATTAGATGCAGAGTTAATGTGACTATGTAAAAAGTAGAACTGTTTAAGAATCTCCTACCGTTTCAACTTGGTGAAGTCAGGATTTAGGTCATTTATTTTAATTATCTATGGTTAAGAGATTTTTGTACAAATTGGTTTAAAATAATATCTCGACATTTAATCAATGTCAAAGGCAAATATTGGCACAGAAATAATGTCAATACACTGCTCAACAGTGTTATCGGAATTTGTTATCAATTTAGCCATAAAAAATCATCTGTATGTGAGTTACTGACCTGAATAAATATACAGTTACAGAGAAAAATTGAACTTCTGAAAGATTTCGTTAGCGCGATTCAGGTTTTGACAGCAATGTAGCAGTAACGCCATTTGTATTTGACCTACTGACCTGAACAATACAGTTACAGAGAAAAATCAAACGTTGGAAAGATTTCGTTAGCGCGATTCAGGTATTAGAACAACCTGCAGACTACCGCTACAATATTTATGTAAAATGTTGTTGTATAATTGAAGCATGATATCCCTAAGTACTAAGGACCCGGGCCGTACGTTCGTTCAGCTAATGCCGCCTTCTGGACTTACGTTCGCAACCGAAGGGCTTCTCTGCATCTCCGGGGACTTCGTACGGTAGCGTGCCTTGACCTGCTCGCTTACGGCCTCGACCCTAGAATGCAACCACATTTGAATTTAGTATGATTTATAGATCTGGATGGGGAAGATTTATTTTGTAGCTTGCAGTTGGTAGGTACCGAGGTACTGATAGATATTAAAAAGTCACAGGTATATGTAAAAACTCAAATTTAATGTGTTTACTTGAATTGTAGGATTTCATTTCCATAATAAACTTCCTTAGTCTTAAACAATCTGATAAATGGCCAATGCGACCTAGAAACACTAAGTTTAAAAGCGCCATTTCATTTTGTATGATGAAACAATATTGATGAAAAGTTTACTGCTCCACATAATAAATCGTTCAAAGAATCAAGGCGCACGGCGCGATTAAATTTTGTTGTAATTGTTCTACTCTACCTGCTCTATAGCAAATGCACTGCACACTCTATAGCAGAATAGGACAAAAACGCCCCCACAAGCTCTTCCGTAAACAAACTAAACACTAGCCATGGGAACACAACTGATCTCAAACGGCGCTCGGCTGAGCGACAGACGGTACAGCGACCCCTGTCTCTGATACCGAAAGGTAGGTAAGCAGGAACGCTATAACATAAGTGTCTGTTTCGACAGAGAAGCCAGGCCATTCGCTGTTCACATCAAGTAAGACTTTTTACCATCATTAAGGTCAGTTTCGACAAAAGCTTATTATCTAAGTCCTAGTTGTCCTTTTAGGAAGTTGCTGATGGTACTTAAAGTGGGTGCGATATAAGTCTGCATGTGGTCAAAATCGAAACTAATCGGTGTCCGCTGATGAGGCGCACCAACTATTAGGTAAACTGTGCTTAACGTTAGACAGTGGTACCCCCAGCCGTGTGCACATTATCTGCTGTGGTATCATCTAATTAGCATCCACCGCTGGTAGTTGTTAAGTTGCAGTACATTGCTGCTTTGACGTAGCGTGGTTGTTACCGGTATTACTTCAAAGCAGCAATGTAGAATACGAAATGTTTTTTTGTCAGTAAATAGCAACTAGTAGCGGTGGATGTTAATTAGATGATACCATAGCTGGAACGGCTAGGAGTAGACGGTACAGTAGACATACCGAGCGTCCCCGCTTGGCCGGCGTGTCGTCCGGCGCCTTGCGCACGCGTCCGCCGCGCGAGCCGGGCCCGGTGGGCGTGGCCCCGCCGCGCCGCTTGCGTCGGTTCGCGTACGTGTCATCGTAGTAGTCCTCGTCTGATTCCGCTTCCGGTTCCTCTCCCGTTTCCATCTCGTCCATTGCTAGCTCGTCGTAGAACCATTCCTAGTACGAGGAGAGTTGGATTTGTTAATGTTATTATCTTTTAAAAAAAAATGGATGTGTACAATTCACCAAGTTAGTTATGATGACTGTACGGTTAAAAGTTAAGTTAATTTAGTAGTTATGTTTGGAGCACGCTAAGTAGTTAGTTAAAACTCAGGATGATAGTTTAGTTAGATGTTTATTGTCCTAAGTCTATTGCGATACTCACTAATTAATACATATTATAATAATAAAGTGAACTTAAGGTAAATGAACTTGTTGTAAGGCGTGCAGATGTAGGTCGCAAAATCAGCTAGTTTGTTGTACGTCGTTTGAAACCGTACAGGATGAATTCATGAAAATTATTGAAAGTGGTTTTCAAATGAAGAAAAAAAATGTCTAACTGATAACTGATTCTGACTGAATGACTGCTTTGTAGTATAATAAAGAAGTTTATTCATTTAACAAATTCTAAGTTTATATTCCATATTAATTAATGAAGTTCTGGATAAAATATAAATATTTCATTCCGTAAGTCTTTGTTTCGAATACCAGCTGACATTGCACTATTTTTTTTTTTCTTGAATCATATACTGTGAGCCAGCCTATAATTTCCAGACACCGCGTTTCGAACAACAAAGTGAAGCCAAGTTCAGTACTACTAAAAACATGAGTTTCCATGCTCATTATTAGGCAACCGTTACTCACCGTCGCTCCAACGTGCCTGAGGACGTCCTACACTACGTTTGCGCGGTCTCCACTCTAGAACTCGTTTACCCCAACGATTGTCGGTTCTACGGCTAATATGGCTAGCCCACTGCCACTTCAGCTTGCTAATCCATTGGGCTATGTTGAAGACTGGTTTTCTGACGGATCACCTCATTTCTGATGCGATCCCTCAGAGAAACGCCGAGCATAGTTCGTTCCATAGCCCGCTGAGCATCTTTGAATTTGTGGACCGACCGTGCCGTTAGTGTCCACGTTTAGGCCCCGTATGTCATGACGGGTAGGATGCACTAATTAAAGACCTTCATCTTAAGGCACTGTGGAATTGACGATGTAAAAACTCGACGTATGTCAGTTGGGATGGGCAAATGCTGCCCATTCCAACTGAATTCTCCTGTTCACCTCACCCTCAAAGTTGTTTCTTCCTAACTGCAATGTTTGCCCTAGGTAAACATATTTTTGAACAACTTCGAGAATGGCGCCGCGTATCGCAATAGGTTCCGGTAAAACATGTCTCTATGCTACTATTTTAATATAAACTATGTTAAACGGGCACTCCAGAGCTGTTCTCACAGTGTGACGACATTGTGAGGTACTGAGGTTTAATCTCACCTTAGGATCATCTTTAGCATTGGTCTGCTCTCCGTCCCTGCTGTCATCTCCGAGGGCATCTCCGGGCACTCCAGAGCTGTTTTCACCGTCGCCTGCATTGTCACTCACGTCCAGAGCACTCCAGCCCCATCGGTGTGACGACATTGTGAGGTACTGGCGTCGGGTTTTACGCCATCTATAAACACAACATATTTCCTAAGTTTGTAGCGTAGAAATGATACATACACTGGGATTTGCACTTCATACAACTTCACTTCAAAAATGAGGTCAAGTAAAACACTTTATTTATCGGGTTTAATAGCGTTTCAACCTAATAATACCTTAATAGCGCGCGTCAACCTTGAAAATGCTAACTGGAAAGTTGGTGAAAGCTCGGTTCGTTTAAAATCATGAATAAAACGCGATTAAACCCGATAAATAAAGTGTTTTACAATGCAAAATCGAAAACCATAGAAAATGAGGTTAAGCTTGATATTAGATCAAAGAAAGTAAATGAACCTCTGTTGTTTAGTTGTCTTCTGTTGGTTAGACAAAGACATAGGCTTCATGTATCTTCTGTTGGAATATTTTACTATATCAAACCTAAAACTGCCCTAACGTTAGGGAACATGGTTAAAATTTATTTTACAATTTGCTGAGTGCATGGTTTTCTAGGAGCCGAAGGCAACAACGTAATATGCCAATCTCCAGGATTCTCTGTAGAAATAATACAATTAATGGGATTTCAGTAGAATATTTGCCAGCCGCCTGGTTGGGACCAACTCTTGTAATCTCTTAGTAACCCTTTACAACACCCAGGGGATGAGATGGGGTATCAGTATTATATGTCGGGCAACATTACAGTGTAGAATATTAATAATTATATTTTAAGTATAACTCACCTTTGTGCTGGATATGAATACACCTGCCCTTCTCTCTGTCCGGGCATCCTCTGTCTTTTTGTCATGAATAGGTTGCAGTGACTCTGTGCGACCCCTACAATATAATAGATAAACAATATAATTTATTTAGGATAACTTCTAGGATTCAAAATTACTGAGCACTAATGTACTAGTGAATTTTGGGTAAATAATTATTAAACTTTCCTTTTAACTTAATCAGTTTTCAAACGGTTATTTGACTTCACTGTCTGTCTGTTTTTTATCAATTAATTCATATTGCTTTATTAGCAATACCCCCCGTTTACCCGCGTAAGCCCTTTTTCCGCGGGAATTTCGAGATAGAAATTAGCCTACTTTTAGGCTTTTGGTGAACTGCGTGAAATGGTCCCTACATGAGACGACCGATCATCTGTCTGGTGCTTGCGCTGGCGTTACCTTCTAGAAATAATAACTAGCCTACGTCCTTATCCAAGGTCCCATTTCTATCTCTATACCAAAATTCATCAAAATCGTTTTAGCGGTTTAGCAGTGAGAACGGAACAGACAAACAGACAGAGTTACAATAGGACAGAGTTTCAATAGTAACAGACAATTACAATAGAAAGGATAAAAAGGGCTAACTACAACATTGCACTGCGAGTAAGAACTACACGCACCGGTGATGACAACTTCAATACGTGTAGGTAATAGGAACTTTACCTTCTGAAAATCAATAATCTCGCTTACCGGTTTGGGTGTCGATAAATGGCATCCGCATCCTCCTTTCGGCACATAGTCTAGAATTGAACGTCGACGAGTTCTCGATAATCTCTTTGTAGCTCGGATCATTGAGAAAACTGCAAGAATAACAATTTTTATAGACAAAATAGTCGCACTGTAGACACTTTCACAATCACCTTATTTACTACACTTCACGTCACTATTTAATTATTATATTGTGTGTATCAAATCTACAATCCTGTAACGATACAAATTCGATCATTACCTTTCGATTTTAGCTAAATTAGAAGGATTTACTATTTGGATCTCGGCCGACGCCATTTTCCTAGCGACGCCTCTATAATCTAGTGTTGCCAAGTCAATCAAGTAGAAGGTTTTTCATAAGTTAAATTATTTATAATCAGGCGATGCCATTGCTTTTCTTTCTATAAAATTCTTTAAAGTTTATAGATTAAATAAATTTTAGCGTGCTTATTTTATTGCAGCCGATAATCATTTGAAACTTAACTAGCTGCTCCTCGCGGTTTCACCCGCGTAAATCGCGTTCCCGCGGGAATATCGGGATAAAAAGCCTATGTGTGATTCTCGGTATCCAGCTACCCATATTCCAAGTTTCATCGCAATCGGTTCAGTAGTTTTTGCGTGAAAGAGTAACAAGCTCACATACACACATACATACAAACTTTCGCGTTTAAAATATTAGTAAGATAGCTTAAAATTATATCTTAACACTAAATTAACACAGGTTTTGATTTTATATCAAGCTTGAAAAAAGCACAATAAATGAAACGTACATTCTGATTTGGCAATACTGATTTTGATGTTGTCAGCTTGAGAAAATCAATTTTCCGTCTACGTCATTTCCTGTTGTATTGCTAGTTTCTAAAAGGTGAAAATGTTTTAAATTGAAAATAATTTGCTTTCTTCTTAATTTTATTTCTAGCATCGGAGCCATTCATTTTGTTAGACAAACTTCTTTATTAAGTCGAGTTGAACGAAGATATCCTAAAACTTCATTATCGTTTTTTTTTTTGACATTTTTTCTTAAAAAAGAAATGTCAAATCGTAGTCTACAATTAAAAAACGAGTTTAGTTTTTTACAGCCTTAAACTTATCATTTGTAAACGTAACAACGTACCAATTACCCAAACACTATATTATGCATTCCAATTTTTACAATATTTTAATTTTTAAGATTCATAGAAAAGTGGAATAGCAGTTTTTCATAACAAAACTTGCATGCTGGTAACATCATAAACGTCAGCCGTGACTGGTCATCGGTGGACGAATCGTGTGTCTGGCGCATTTTCAGTAATTGGTGATTGGAGATCTCCAAATTATACAGTGATTATTGGTTACAGTGTATTCTAACTTGTTGTCGCGGCTTCTAAATAATCTAAACTTGTAAAATTGTGAAAATAGCTAAGAAATTAGCTTGTAATCTCGAGGCCGCTGTGTGTGATTACAATTCAAGATGTCCGTTTGCTTCTTTGTGCCTGCGTAAGTTCCTGTCGATAGCAAATAGCAATTTATTTACGCGTGCATGGTAGCAACATAGCACCCGGCTTGGTTATAATAATCTTGATAATGTATTAGTCTTCATCTACCTACGAAGTATTTATTACTAGCTGCGCCCCGCGGTCTCACCCTCGTAAGTCCCATTTCCGCGGGAATATCGGGATAAAAAGTAGGTAGCCTATGTGTTATTCCCTATGTAGCTATATTATATTCCAAGTTTCATGCCAATCGGTTCAGTAGTTTTTGCGTGAAAGAGTAACAAACTCCCATACATACATACATACAAACTTTCGCGTTTATAATATTAGTAAGATAAAAGTAGGTACCTACATACCTACATGTTGTCTAAACTATTTCTCATAACAAAAAAAATTCTGAAGGTGAGTTCAATTACCATGAATCCTTTATTCCTTTATTCTACCCTTTATCTGTATCCAATCCAATACAAATCAAGGAAGTGGAAATGAACACTAACTCATACTGAAGAACTAATTATATGAATAACTAGCTACGCCCCGTGGTTTCACCCGCGTAAGTCCCGTTCCCGCGGGAATATCGGGATAAAAAGTAGCCTTTGTGTTAATCCAGGTCCCCAGCTACCTATATTCCAAGTTTCATCCCAATCGGTTTGGTAGTTTTGTGTGAAAGAGTAACCTCACATACATACATGCATACAAACTTTCGCGTTTATAATATTAGTAAGATGTATTTTATAAATGTTACATTAAATTTACATCATTGTATACAATTCCTAAAATCACACAGAAATGTGTGAAATTACTTAAAATTACTCACATTTCCTAGATATTCTATACATTTCCTAAACAGAGATCGGCTTTTTAGGTGGTTAAAAAAAAGAACCTTGAAGTTTATCACACTTCTGCTTTTGGACCTTCTCAACTATCACCCTGATGTTATTTTGTTATAGAAAATTCAAATCTGGGACTGATTTTAACTTAGAACAATTCTAAGGAAATGTATGCATTCCTTAGGAATTTTATACAATTATTAAGGGCACTAGGAAATATATTATATAAAATGTGTGTTTTTGTTATTTTTGAAACAACACATTTTCTAAATAGAATTGAAATTGTAAAATGAAAATGTTTATAAGGAAATGTTATTAGTTTCCCATATTTCCTGAATGTAACATTAACACTAATATAAAATACGTACTGTTGTAGAGATCAAGCGGGTCCATCGACAGCTGAAGATGACAAAGACAATGGTAGTGTGGAGGAAGTTTCCCATGCGGAGTCTCAACAGCAGACCTTGGAACAGTTCTGGGGAAAAGTCATGGATGACGTTCGGAATGTGAGCTCGGTATGTTTTTATACACATGTCTTATTTATGATTCCTTTACCCATATGGTACATTTCCTCCAACACAAGCCTTGTATAACACATACAAGGCTTGTGTTGCCTATTTCTATAACACTTTTACAAAGACTCATTGTCTAGCTCAGTGATGGGCTAACTACGGCCCGCGGCTCATCTCCTGCCTGCGAATGGCTTGAATCGGGCCCCCGACTAACAAATTGAAAATCAAGTGCTGACTTTCTTGAGTAAAAATCTCACTGCTGATCCGCGGCCCATAATAAACAATCACATAGGCACAAGTGGGAATATGGAGATAAATAGTAGCCTATGATATTCCAGGTCTCAGGCAATGAAACTTAAAAACTATCCATATTTTAAGTTTCATTGCGTAAGTAGTTTTTTCGTGAAAGAGTTAAAAAAATAACATACAGACACTTGGAAACTTTCGCGTTTATAATATTAGTAAAAATAAGATCAGACAGGATATCAATAAGATAATAGGATTCAAATACTTGGCCCGCCATAGATTTTTAGCGTAAGTATGAGCACGCGAAGGAAAAAGTTTGCCCATCCCTGGTCTAGCTAGATAATTCAAGGTGTCTTTACTCTAAGTTTCATTGAAATTAGTCCAGGACTTTGTTAATGAACAAAAACAAATCTCTTCCCTTTGTAAATTACTGTATAACTCCCGATCCCATAGAAAAAGCAGGATAAAAATAAAATATTCCATGTTATTCCAAAACAGTGTTGCCAACTGCACCATAATTACAGTCAAATCACCATATCAAATCATTGCTGAGCATTGATAGGCCACCTAGGGTAGGTTTATAGTTACGGTTGGGAAAAACACCGTAATTTATTATCCGTAGAACTTAGTCTAAAAATCACTAAAATAATTCTGATGAGTTTAAATATTTTTTACATAGCAGGTACAGCAAGTTACTTATATTCTCACAAATGTATTCCAATTTCTCCAGGAAGATTTCAAGACCCAAGCTCTGCCTCTGGCCCGTATAAAAAAGATAATGAAACTGGACGAAGAAGTCAAGATGATATCAGCGGAAGCCCCCGTTCTGTTTGCAAAGGCTGCTGAGATATTTATACACGAGTTGACTCTGCGAGCATGGTCACATACTGAGGATAATAAAAGACGGACTTTACAGGTAAACATTACTACTATAAATACTGATACAGGTCATGAACACAAATTGTCATGAACTAAATTTCTTGGACAAATATGGGAAAGCTCTACGCCCTGCCCCCGCTCAGCCAAAATAATATAAAGCTATGGCCCGCCCTGGCCGTCGTAAAAGGTTACCACCGACCGGCTTGAATCTTAGCGCCAAGCGGACTCCTCAAGACAGACCCAGAAGACAGCAGCCCTAGAAACATTCTTATCGAATAACGAAACGAACGATATTATTCAATGTAATTTTATGGTGAAATAAATGAATTGAATTGAATTGAAATCTTAATCGACAGTTTTTTTTTTGTATGAAACTGACATAAGTTCGCTAAAAGTCACGTGACTTGCGATTGTCGATTGCGATTTCGTTATTCGATAAGAATGTTATCTAGGGCTGCAGGTCGGATCCTGTTCTGCTGCCTTCTTCGTTTGTAAGACCTATAATTATTATTATCTGACATAAAAAAAAACGTTTTATAATAATTCATTTCATAGACATTAATAGAAAAATATAAAAGATGTTATTTTGATGCTGTCTTTTTGATCCTAATAAATATTATAACGAATAATATTTTAATTTTCAGCGCAACGACATCGCAATGGCGATATCACTCTCAGACCAGTTTGATTTCTTGATAGATATTGTACCGAGACACGAGGTGAAGTCGGTCAAGATTCCTAGCTGGAGTAAATCTGAAACTGTGAGTATAACTTCTATTGCAACTTTTTAATGGCCGGACGTATGAATGAATGAATGAATGAATAAATTAATTCTTTATTGTACACACCATATAAATTATGTTAAAATAAGTTATTTTAGAAACTAGGTAACTAACTCAAATAACTTATCAAATCGTCCTATAAGTTTTAGTTACATAAGGTGACATACTCACGATATTGGCGGGACTAGGGTTTCATAGTTTTTTAAATAACTTATCAAATCGTCCTTTAACCCCCATCTCAATATTTCTCAGTAATTAAAAAACATTCGCAAATACTGATTTTGTTATTTTAGTTTTCATTCTCTTATCTTATTTTGGTACCTAGTTTTCTTTACAGCAAGTGCGAGCCTTGTCCTTCATGATATGTATTTACAATTGTATTTTTACTACAATTGTAAATACATATCGGTATATGAATACGGTTATTCAAGTATAAAAGCTAGGCTGTTTAGACGGGGGGCGGGGCGGGTGGAACTATAATCTACACACATGTCCCCCACTTGTAACATGGGGGATTGCTTGCTTACCCTATCGTTAATCATTGTTAGTTTTCAAAAACAATTTTTTTCTGGGATTCGAAATATTGAGCTTTAAAGTGCTAGTTTTTTAGAAAACTTTATTTACCGGATTTAATCGCGTTTTATTCATGATTATTAAACGTCGGTTCGTTTAAAAATTATGAATCATCGGCTTTCGCCAACTGTAAAGTTAGTTCGGTTCGGACGGACGGACGGACATGACGAAACTATAAGGGTTTCTTGTCGACTATGAAACCCTAAAAACTATAGCAAATTTAAATAAACATAGAAGAGGATATATTATAACATCAAAACAATAAACTGAAACTAAAAAAAGCAGCCATTATGTAAACAAATAAAATGAAACAGACTCCGTCTAACGCGAAAAATTAGTGTTCACGTTGAAACAAAATCTGTATAACGATTTTCTTAAAATAAAAAACAAATATTGCTAAAAATATCAATTTCATTTGATTTGATTGATTCCAGTCAAGCGAGCACAGTACAGTGACCGTGCCGGCTGCAACCAGCGCCCAACCGCAGCTGGTGGTGCAGCCGTGTGCGCAGCTCGTGCAGGGCGGCCAGCAACAGCAGCAGGTGCAGCAACCTGTCACCTTGTTGCAGCAACTCGTTACGCCCAGCGGGGAGGTGCAGAATGTACCGGTAATATTACCAGATGTTTTAGATTAAAAAAAAATCTGTTATAAAAATTAACCAATTGTGTATGACATATCGACCCAGTCCTACCATGATCTGTTTGCGGACGAATGAAGATCGATATTATCAGTGTGCTTGAGCATTTGTGAGAAAACTGAATGACACTTTTTCATACATAGTCAATTAATGTAATTTGACTATGTATGAAAAAATTGGTGTAATAATCATTTAACATTTAAACATTTATTCAATCGTGTTATTTGACTAAATAAAAATTTATTTATTATTTATTTCAGTCCCAGATCCAACTGACGCAAGCGCAGCTAAACCTCATCAGACTACAAGTACAGAACAATCCAACACAACCTATTATTATACAGACACAGGCGCAGCAGTCGCCACAGATTATACAGGTACGTAACCAAACATTGGGCCTTACCGATGTCTTATAAGTCATCGCGTTGTCGTTCAGCTAAAAAAAAAACTATAACCATCAAATAATTTAAAAAAAAACAAACTTAAAAAAAAATGTCTGTGGTTTTTAAAAGTAGGCGGGGTATTTTTTATTTATAATTAACTTAATTTTTTTGAACGACAAAAGGACGACATAGCAACGCAAATGAGCATGGTAGCTCGGATTAACTCTGTTACTTATAAAAAAAAATATTTACACATGACTAAGTTATGTGACGTTTGTCTCTGTCTGTCAACTTTGGAACTTTATGTGACAGTAAAAGACAAACGATGCATTAATTAGCGTTTATAAGTAAGGGGGTTAAAATACAGATAGACATGCTATATTAAATAAGCATACTATTAAGACAGGGAAACCAGGGACTGTATACCGGTATGAATATCTGTTTAATAATTTATGTATGCCGTCATACCATTAAATTCCGGTACTCAAAAATAGCAGTACAGATATATATTTTTTAATAACATTCATACCTTTATATCTGAGTAGTGTCAAATTTTGGTACAGATATTATTGATACCCCTATTTTTAATGTATTTCGAACATTCTCGATTGTCTTTATGTTTCAATCATATCCATATCATATTGGTACAAAAATTAAATAAGGGTTACAGAACTGTACTGGAAAATATAAGTACAGAAATTCTCACAGTATTTGAGTATTGATATTTTTGCCGGTAATCTGTAAAGAAACCGGTAGATGTCGCTTTGTGCCTCAGTCGCAAAGAACGGATAGATGCAGTCCATAATTTCACGACAACAGCGAGCACCTGTGGCGCAATTGGCGAGCAATACGGAATATCGGGGTTGCAGGTTCAAGTCCTGTCGGGTGCAATTATTGGATAATATTTCTTTATCAATCAGTAATTATATCAAATAGATAAATAAGAGCGCTGTTGGTCTAGTGGTAGATACCCCGACTTTCATTCCGAAGGTTGTGGTTTCAAATCCCGGCCGCGCACCAATGTGTTTTTCTTTAAGAAAAATTAATGTGCGCTATTAACATCGCTCTTACGGTGAAGGAAAACATCGTGAGAAAACCCACGGCTTATAATCACGCACAAAGGCCCAATAGTAGGGCTAATTGTGGTAACACACAAGTTTAAAACTTTAGTAAATAAATAGTACGGCGATGTTTACTCAATTTTGATGTTGTCTATTTCCTTATATTCCAGGTGACGTCACAAGCTCAGCACCAACCTCAACAACAAGTATATTTAGCACAAGTTGCGACGTCGCAGGACGATTCCTAATTTATATGTGACCAAGACTTTATAGATGCGCGATTTAAGTTGCCCGATCGGAAGTTGTGTAGTAGTCTGCAAGGAACTCTATTTTTAACCTACTTCAAAATAAGGAGGACGTTCTCAATTCGTCGCGTACATATATTAGACCCAATAAATGTTCCCGACCCACACTGGGCTAATATGTAAATTCAATTGTATGTAATAATAAATAAATGTTAAAGTTTTGTGTGTTAGTAAACGAGTATGTTTGTAACTCCTTAACGCAAGAACTACTGAATCGATTGCTATGAAACTCAGAATGGAAGAAGCTGGAGTTGAATTCCATAGGCTGCTTCTAATCCGCGGGCTTTCCTGCACCAACTTATTTCGCGCAAATTGTATGTACATAGAATTTAAGGTATATTTTTGTACTGGAAGTCTTAGCTAACGTAAGTACAACCTCGTTTCGTATAGTTATTATTTCATTACTAGCTGCGCCCCGCGGTTTCACCGGCGTAAGTCCCGTTCCCGCGAGAATATCGGGATGAAAAATAGCCTATGTGTTATTTCCGGTATGCAGCTACGTATATTCCAAGTTTCATCGCAATCGGTTCAGTAGTATTTGCGTGATTGAGTAACAAACACACATACATACACAAACTTTCAGCTTTATAATATTAGTAGGATCATTTTACAGATCGTTTGCCACAAGTATAGAACTAAGCATAAGCACTCAAGACTCACTCATTTTTTGAAAACATATTTCCTTGCGAAAAATATTTCCAAGTTTAATATGCCTTGAGCAATAAAAACAAAGAAATATCAAATTAACATTTGTCATTTTTCTATAGCAATTATTTTCTTCCAAAATCTATAAAATTTTCTTTGAAGAGTACTATTTTCCATACATTTTTATGTTCACTCGGATAACCTTCCAACTTAAGTGATGGTATCTATTATGCTACTTAAGCACCTAAACAGAGTTTATGAATAAGGCGGTTAAACTAATTATAATATCGAAAATTAAGTGTTATTTATGTGTAAATAAAGAATAAAAATAAACGTTAAATAAAATCGAAATCTTTTATTTAACTAATTGAAAAATAACAAATCATCGCTTAAAATTAACAGAATTAAAATTTTAAAGAGAAAACAATAACTATACTATGTCTTGACACATTTTCTATAACCAAAATGCCTCAACAGTGCTTCAGCATTGTTTGGTTTTTCTCCAAAAACGGTTCAGCAGTTGCTACTTATAATTCTTGTTATGCAAGAAATTTCTAACATTTAAAAAACTTAAACGAAACCATTCCAAAAATACAATTTTGGGAAATCTAACAATGCTGAGGCATCGTTGAGACATTTGAGTTATAAATTACCTGCCCCATTTAGAAGAAATGAAAGTTTCTATTTCAACTTTGCGGCCACGACGGCAAAAGCGATATACATACACTAAAATAATAAATAAAAATTGTACATGCCAGCGCTATCTAACCAAAACTTAAGCAACTATAGTACAATTTTTCACTCGTTGCACACACCGATCGTAGAATCTGGGAACTGTGCTGAGATGATTTCGGTCTCAATCAATCTTCAATCAGGGCGGGGTCTTATAGGCGGACTCCTATGGCACATTATTGCATGAATATTGCATGTTCACTGCTCTAACCTTACTATAATTTATAACCGGTGTGCAGCGAGAGAAAATTGTACTAAAGTCTTATGTTATTGTGACCGGATAACGTTTTTTTTTAATTAGTAGGCACGTACTTTAACTATTTATAGTGATATTCGAAACAAAATAAAACATTTTCTGCTTAGCTATCTTTCTATCCTCGTCTAAATACACTAGATGAGCAAGATAGACTGAGACGGAAGTCAGTGTACGACATTCTTTGCGCACACGACCGCACTATAACAGCCCTACCATTTTTTTTATTTTGTTTGAAAAATGTTAGCCGTTCCGGGACGGCTGGCAGATGTAAAACATCGAAAGGTTTACTCTTGCCTATAGATGTTTCACATCAAAATCAAGTATGTTAAACCTTAAAAAAAGCCAACGTACGCTTATTGTGACCTCTAACTTTGAAAAACACCTGTTCTCTTATTAAAATTTAAAAATTATGTAAAACTGTTTAAATTTCTAAAAGCCCTAGAACAAAAAATATACATGTAGATGTCTAGAACTCATTACTATTTTTATAAAAACTCAAAAAGCAAAACTTAAGAAGATTAAGAAGGTCTTCCCGCGACCACGGCCGGTGTAACCCGTTTGCCGAAACGTCGGGGTAATTATAAATTTATATTTAAAGTTATAAAAAGTGCATAAACGCGATCGAGACCCCAGTTTTAAAAAAATAGTAATGAGCAGAAATCGTGTGAGTTTAAAAAGTATGTCTAGATCTGTTCTCGAAACACATTTTAAATTAACATCTAGACGTCTAGGTCCGAATTTTGTTCGACGTGTCCCAAAATGGCCCGGACATCTTCCTTGAGTAGAAGTGTCAGAGCTTGTTTCTGTGTGCGGTCGTCCTTGATGAAGTTAAATGCTTGTTCTTTAAAGCTTTCCATGAATGAAGTGGTTATTTCTTGCGATCTTAACGAAAATATGAGAATATTAATGGACCTCTCATATGGGCGGATTTGGAAGCCACTCCACAAAAGCTGGCTACAGACCATTATATTTTTAACTGTAAGTACAGGGACGTTTCGTGCGATTCACTTTGAAAAATTACCGATTTCGAAAGAAATTCTGTAGAAATCAAGCTATTTAAAACGCTCGAATTGGCACAAACGATTTAAAAATGGAGCCCCAGTACTTCAATGGGCGACCGCTTAAGCGTGGAATTGTGCACAGTGGCAGGATACGTTTTGCGTCCGGTGATTATCTTATCTAGACACGCGGCAGCGTGTCAAGCAAAGGAAGGCTAGCTAGCGCCGAGTGTAATATATTATTAAGAAGGTGATCAAGCAATTTAAATGGCTCAACAAGCGATTTAAAAATAGAGCCCCAGTTCCCTGGGCGACCGCTTGAGCGTGGAATTGTGCACAATGGGGGGATACGTGTTGCGTGCGCTGAATATTGTAATATTATATTAAGAAGGTGATCAAGCAATTTAAATGGCTCTAATTGGCACAACCGATTCAACAATGGAGCCCCAGTTCCCTGGGCGACCGCTTAAGCGTGGAATTGTGCATAGTGGGAGGATACGTGTTGCGTGCGCAGATTATACTAATATTATTAAAAAGTGTTCTCAAATTCAAAATTGCTTCCTTGGTGGCTGCAATAAATTATCAAATTTAGTTAAATTACTTACTTCTTGTTCAAATCAACAAACTTATTTTCAATGTACTTATTTATATCACTCATGGCGTCTTCGTTCATTTTATGTATCATTTCTTTATGTTGCGCTAATTGTGATTGGGTTTCGACGAATAGGTTTACAAATCTGAAATGTGTGTTTATACTTACATATCTTTGAAATATGTAACTTGAATAAAACACAATTTTTACCGGGTTTTACTAGCGCTTTATTTAATAACGGCATTATTACAAAACTAGAGCTTCGCTAGCTTTACAGTTAGCTTTTTCAGGTTGAACCTGGTAAATATTGTGTTTTATTATGCAAATCACGAAAACCTTAGACAAAATTATCTGTAACTTTGTAAAAAATAACAAATCATACAGATCTACTAACGTCTTGTGTAAATCTTGAAAAAGCTCGGTCGTCTAAAATCATGAATAAAACGCGATGAAATCCGGTAAATAAAGTGTTTTATTATGCAAAATCGCTAAAACCATAGAAGAAATTTTGTGTCACAAGTTTAAGTAGATCTGTACATAATTTGTTAACATCAAATAAACAACGCAATGTATGAAAAAGGCACCTTCGTCTGCGCTGTCTGTCTGTCTGTGGCATCGTAGCTCAAAGACATGAATTATTTTTACCTTTTAAAGTTTGGTTTTGTTTTAATTATTAAAAAGAACGTGAGTAAAACCCGGTAAATATTGCGTTTTATTATGCAAAATCGCGAAAACCTTAGACAAAATTACAGAGTATAGTACTTATTTATAGTTCAAAAATCATTTTAATTTTATTCTCTTAAATATAGGATAGGTATGGTTAAAACTTCTTACTTATTGTTTGTATTGCGATTTATTTCATCTAGTGTCGTGTTTAATTTCTCCAAAATATATTTTATCGCATCTTCTTTCCGAGACTCCGAGACATTGCCTGCAACAAGGAACACTATTTTTTTAGGGTTCCAAACTCAAAGGGGGAAAACGGGATCATGTTACTAAGACTCCGCTGCCTGTCCGTCTGTCACTGGGCTGTGGCTGTTATCTCATAAACCGTAATAGTAGAATGTATTTCTGTAGCCGCTATAACAAAATAATAACTAAAATAACTGCAACTGTAATAAACTCATTGTATTCATAGATTCCACGATAGAGGCTTAGCCTACTGTGGAACTATTTGCGTTGTTAGTACTGTATTTCTATTGGTAATATATATATATATATGTCGGGGCGAGCGGTTAAAGGACTCTACGACATCATCTGCATGGTTATTTAGATTCATCACTTGTGGGCTAGAGTGGATACAATCACACACACTAATATCGGTTTAACGAACGGATACAGTTCAACATCATAACTATGCACGGGTGTGTGCGGGTAATGTTGACCGTCGTCGGTTAACTCCGCCTGTATACTACTGGCTCATTGATAGACATGTCACCCTACACTCGACACGACAAGGTTCCATATAGACACACACTAAACTTTAGGCGTTAACACATAACACTAAATTAATTAAAGAAACGGAAACGAATCCGTGGGCCACGAGTCACAGCGCCCAATGGGGCATCACATCATTATCCCGGTTCAATACAGAATCGATCGCTCGACGACCAAACTCGAGCTCGCACCATGAACAACTGACTTGTTATCCAGTACCCTGGCCCACGGCTACGTTCGATGGTATTAAACACATCCCGTTTCCACGGAATACAACAAGGACTCTCTTTGTTCCAAAGTTCCGATAAGAATTAATGTTGTTAATATAAACATTTCGACTCCAACGTGTAATGTAAACAATCGCCGTTCGTTCTAACTTAGGTACTTAATGTACCCCGCGCCGACATATATATATATATTTTTAAAAGAAACAAAAATTTAAAGTTTAAACTGTGTGTTTCTGCCATTAGCCCTACTATTGGGCCTTTGTCCGTGATTTTAAGCCGCAGGTTTCCTCACGATGTTTTCCTTCACTGTAAGAGCGATGTTGCACACACATTATTTTCTTAAAGGAAAAGACTTTAGTGCGCGGCCGGGATTCGAAACCCTGACCTTCGGAATGAAAGTCGGGGTATCCTCCACTACACCAACACCGCTCGAAATAAAAATAAAATAAATATTAAGGGGGCTCCCATACAACAAACGTGATTTTTAGCAAATAAATAAGGACAGACCCGTAAAAATAAAAAGTAGGTATTGGAGTTATGAGATGTTTTGGGTAGGATAATTGGAGTTACCTTTAGTCCATTCTTTAGTTTTCCTAAACCAATCTTGAACACTGGAGCCGCTAGGTCCACTCTCGTTCGACACTACATCTTTATTTTGCGATTTTTGACTCGATTCAGCTCTAGGTATTTTAACTTTCCTATCGCTATTTTGAATGGGCGAAGATGCTCTTTTCGCGGAAAATTTGCGTGTTGGAGGCTCAGGGTTTGTTAATAAAGGAGATTTAGGCTTAGCAAATGTTGGTTTATTCATTGATTTGTTTTTAAAATGCCTTGATGTGTTTGATGTTTCGTCTTCAGAATGGTCAGAATTTACAAATCTCCGTGTCTTTGGTGTTTCTTTTTCGGACCGATCATTTCTTGTTATTTTTAATGTTTCGTCTTCAGAATGATCAGAATTTTCGAATCTTCGTATCCTTGTTATTTCTGTTGGATGATCAGGGCAATCATATTTCTCTGAAACTATAAAACTATAACTCTGAACTATAACTCTGAAAATATCTTCAGAATGATTATTCGATTGCAAATTATCTTTTCTTACTGTTAATTTAGAAGCCTTTCTTTGGTTAATTGTTTGTATTTTAACCGAGCTTTCTTTATCGCTATCGGCTTTCGACTGCAAACTATTCACAAACTCTTGGAATGACTTAACTGGCGATATTATGTTACTCTTTCTTTTTGCATCTGATGTGCCTTGGTTATTTTTTGTTGATTCTAGTTTTTTAATGTAACTACGGGTATGTGGAACCGATCTATGTACTGGCTGTTCGTTTGATTTGTGAATTCGTCCTCTCAAAATTCTACTTGATTTCTCACTGGAATTGGAACTTTTATTAGACTTCGCTTTATTTGATTTGAAAATCAGTCGTAAGTTCGTTTTGTTTTTCTGAGGTGATGGTTTTGGGGTATTATTAGTTTTTGGTGATGGTCGATATGTTGAGTTGGTTAATTTAGGCATTGGTGGTAGCCATTTGTCAAATTCTTCGAGCGTTATTCTTGAAATCCTCACTGTAGGAGATTTTATGTTTTCCTTTAAATCGTTAGATTTAGCTTCGGAAATAATTGAGCCTGATTGCGATAATCTTGCTGACGGCAAGTATTTTCTTATAACTTGTGGTGACCGTTTTTCTTTAAGAGATTTCTCAATCACCGAATGGAACGATTTTTCTGACTGATATTTATCAATTTCATCTACTCTTCGTAGAACTACAACGGGAGTTCTCTTAGAGCTGGTTGAAGACGATTTCGGTGAAGGCAAGTATTTGCCAATATCATCTATGGAAAGTCGTCGCACTACCATTATGGAAGAATTGTCTTCTGACTTATTATTTGTTTCCGATGTACGTGTATCTTTAGAATTATCATGACTTTTATTTATTTCTTTAGTCAGTTTCAAGAAAAAATTTTTCGCGGTTTGGTCTAGATCTTCTATCTCCCTAGGTCTGAAATTTTCATCTATTTTGTCGGGGCTGGGAGGTGCTGCATCTGAGTCGTTGTGAGCATTGATTCTATCCGAAGCTATTGACATGTAACTGTTATGAGCCGTTCTGTCTTCTGATATTTCGATGACTTCGGAAAAATCTTTATATTGATTAGTCTTTTTGAATTCATTCTTTACTTTGATTTGGGCTGGTTTCAAAATATTAGATGATTTATAATTTTGTTTGGGTATCTCAATAATTTCGTCATCTAATTCTTCGATTGGATCAGGTTTTCGAAGTTTACTTTTCGTTCTGGTTTTCATCGGTTTATTAGTATGTACAACTTGTAGATTATCGTATTCCGTCCGTATTTCATCAGTTACACTTAATCGTATATTTTGTTGACTATTATAACGTTCGATGTCGGATAACATATTTTGTGTAATGTTTGATTCGTTTTGATCAGGACCTTCTTGATAAATTATTTTAAACTTTTGTGCCATTTGTGCAGTGATTGAATCGTCAGCATCATTTTGACGCGAAATTATAGGTTCAACTACTAAGCCTGGTAAAGGACTTGTAGAGGCAATAGATCTACTGTCTTCTTTTACTGACACTGGTTTTGAATAAGCTTTTTTTTGTTTTTCTTTTTTATTACCGTCTTTTTCAGTATTTTTCTTTGCTTTCTTAGGGATCTGTTTCTTTTTATTGGGCATTTCAGTATCTGACATAGGTTCCATTTCAGGGTGTTTTTTGGCTATGAACTCAACATTTGGTGATTCTTTAGTTTTTGGCTTTTCAAAAATTAAAGAAGTATTCATAGTATCGGTGGCCTCTCTCATTTTTTCATCAACCAAATCTTTGACGGGCTTTACAGCAATAGCTTTCTGTTTGGTTGTGCGTTTGACTGCGGGCTTACGTTTTACAGTAAGTGTTGCTTGCTCATTTGATGATTTCGTTTCCGAATAAATAACGGTAGTTTTTTTTCTACCTCGTTGATTTGAGGCTTTGGAATTAACACTACTTATGGTTGTAGAACTAACTTTTTTACGAATATCCGTGTTTTTCTTCTTAAAATCTTCGTCCTCGCTTTCACTAGTAAAGTTGTAAACTTCAATTTGTTTGTCGCTAATGTTTGCTTTGTCAATGAGAACAATTTTTTCAGTACCCTCCACGGATTCTTTAAGTTTATCGAAAGTTTCATTATTTTTGAGGGTTCTAGGCGAAGGTGGTTCCTGAACTTTTCTTTTGTTTGTTTTGGGTTTTGAACGAACACGCCTTTTACGTTCAGTTTCTATTTCTTTGTAACACGAAGCAGTGGTCTTTGGAGTGGTATTTTTAACTTTTAAATCTGCAAGAAGCTCATCTTCGTCGGTGTCTGTAGTTGGTGGTTTTAAGGATTTTTCCAGTTGAATTTTATTGTCGTTAGGGGAGTAAAGTTTGCGCTTTCGCCTCGATAAAATTGTACAGTCTTGTTCACTTGCAGCTTTAGGTGTGACTTTTGGAGTTTGAACTTTACAAACTTCAAGCACTTTCTTTCCTGCAAAACAATCTTCTTCATCAGTTTGCTCAGTGATAGTAGACATCTTTTTAGGAGATTTTATTATTTGCTTAGCTTTTTTAACTTTGTTTGCAACCTTTGCCTTTGATATTTTTTTCTCAGGAGTCTTCAACTTTATTTTGATTCTTCTTTTGGGTTTAGATTGCGCTTTGGTTTTGGTGTTTTTAGACTTCAGAGTACCAGGGCTTTTAGCCATTTTTTTCGGAGTGGCAACTATGTTATCGGTACAAATTTCTTTCGGCATTATCTCACGTAAATATTCTGAACATTTATCAAATTCTTGACATACTTTATCCACTACGTCGTTCAAACAATCTATTATATCAATTTCATTGAATTGAAATATTTCTTCATCAGCATTAATATTTTCATCCATAATCAGACAATTGTCTAAATTGTCACTTGATTCTGTACTGGACTCGTTTATTTTCCTAGCCAACGACGGACTTATAACAATACCGCCATCTTTATTTCCAGTATAATGTTGAGAGAAGAAATCCTCTTGAACACTGTAGTCAAAAGTATGAGGATTTGAATCTGGTTTAGCGTTATTCTTCCTTTGAATTCTCGAAGTGACAAACGTAGGCGTTTCGTTAACAACCTCCGTATTAGACTCATCATCTGTCGTAGACTTGCTGACAACTGTACAAACTGTTTTTGTAGACTTTTTAGCCTTTTCGTTAGCTAAAACGGGAGTCCCTTCAATAGTTTCACTGTTATCTTCCGTATCTTGACTTTTTTCATAAACATCTGTGTTTATGCCGCTATCTATTCCTTTTTCTGATTCTCGTCGTTGTTCTTCGACTAACAAATCGACTATGTTTCGGCGATCGAAGCCTTTCTTTTGAGACATACGCTCTATCGTTGCGTTTATAACACTTTCATTGTTAGAATCAACGCTTTGAGCTAAAAGCAGGCTAATATCATTATGACTGACGGGGCGTCTTTTATTTTTAATTTTCGTAGCTTCAGTGTCGCTTTGTGACTTTACAGTCCCGTTAAAACACTGTGTGGCTTCAGTATCGCTTTGAGATTTTATTTTTTGATTACAAACTCCTACACGTGTTTGATATCTTAGGGTTGTAGCATTTGAACTGACTTCAGTACGTTCAGAAACACAGGATAAAGCTGGCTGGGCACAAATGCTGACCCGTTCTTTATCGAATTGGGGCTTGGGTAACGCTTTTAGCTTTTCGCATAGCTGCAATAAACATAATTATTTAACAAGAAAGGCTGTGGGAGTACCTTACCACCTTCTATGTGACTCAAGAAAATTTACATGATATTACAGTCAAAACTCGAAAACAATCAAAATTACTTTTGACTGATTGACCGATGATTTTCAGTAAAATTAATTTATCATTTTTATACTTATTTTTTTCCTTAATTTTATCTTGTTGCAAACTGTTAAACACAAAAAAACGTTTTCATTAAAACCGACACGGATGGAATATAATATGGTTAAAGTTAGTGTTGTGGCAAAGTTTATATGTGTTTAGTTGGATCAAATGTTGTTGGTCAAAACTAATTTTGACTGCTTTCGAGTTTTGACTGTAGCATTAGGTACATGTATATTAAAATTAAAAGTCTTGACTGATAGATACATTACAGTTACTTAAATATATCAACGCACAGCCTAAATTACGCTGGTCCTAGAGACATGAATTAAAAAAAAATGTGTTTTCTGTAAAATGTACTTATCCACTACAAAAGGATTTTGAGAAATTCATACACCTATGCAGGGTTATGGGATTCCAATTCAAAACTGTACCGGGGGTTGTTTTCCCACATCAAAACGAATAACTTTTGTTCTACGACTTTTAGAAATTTGAAGTTGTTTTCGAAAATTTTAAGTGTAAAGTTTACTTGAAAATCAGCTGTTTCTTAGAGTTCGAGGTCATTGACCTTATGTTGTCATTTCATTTAGTTTGGTTTTAGTAGACCAAACTAAATGAAAGGCAATCAAACCTTAAATTGCTTTTATTTTTAAAAACAGCTATTTTTTTCAATGAAACATAACCTCAAAATTCTCAAAAAAAAGTTTGAATTTCTAAAAGTGGTAGAACAAAACTAATTGGTTTTGATGATCCCATGATAAATCCCATAATACTGATGTAGAATCATAAAATATCCCTGTATAGGATTCTGCATGAGTTACGTAAGTAAACCGCGGGACCCAGCTACCTAGTACCTATATTTACACTTTTCCCGGGTCTTAATCGCGTGAAATTCAACTCTTAAATTTACCTTACCTCGACGTTTCGATCATGTTACATTGATTGTAACATGGGAAAATGTAAATATGAGTTCCAATCGGGTTAGTTTAAAAAGTTTACCTAGTACCTAAGTACTCTTTGTGTATGTTTGTTGACCCTTCACGCAAAACACTTTGGCCTTTTAATAAACGTTGAGTAAGGTCTGAGTAGTGAGCATGCTTTGTCTTTTTCCGTGACAAGAACTTTCAAAGTTGACATACAGAAACAAAAAGCAAAATAACTAGCCAGACCTTACTCCCATTTGATAAATAAGGCTAATATAGTTCCCCAAATATTTGTCGGCAGGAATCGAAGGCGCTACCTAATCGATATTATTTCTAGTAACTTACATAAGCCAAGGAAGATGTGGACACAGACGAAGATGGCGTATTCAGTCCTCTACGAATTGATTTTGATATTATACCTAAGGAACATAACAGTATAAATAGACGGAGAGCGGAGCGACCTGATAACCTAACTCTTGCAAACAAATCTTGATTAAACACAAAAATTGTAATAAGTAAGGGGAAAAGAAAATAACAAATATAAAAACTAAAACATACCACAATGCCTTTTCCGCTTGACTTCGACGGGATGTGACAGTCGCATATCATCATCCTAGACATTAAACCGACGTCAATTTGAGACAACCGACATTTCTTTTTACAACTACCCTCAAATAAGAAAAATCGATAATTGTTTGTACATAGAACTGAATCGGTAGTTTTGGCGGGAACGCGTTAAGGAGATGTCTTGCCAAATTTTAATTTTTGTGAAACCTAGTTCAAATTGATTAATTTCGGGGGCATTTAATGTTTTTCTTCTTCTTTTATATGGCTTTATTCCATTTGGACATTAGCCAGTGTCAAGTATTATTAAAATTTGCAATTTGTATCAAAACAGTCAAGTCGTCGTAGTAAAATCAAGTCAAGGATGTCATTGTAATAACCGAACTTAAGCGTAAGTTCGGTAAGTTTATCAATTTGCGAAAATGTGGGCGTAAAATAATACAATCTCTCGTTTAGAATCCTACGAAAGTTTGTAAATTTCCTAGGAAATTTAGTTTGTAAATTTCCTAGGAAATTTATAAACTTGCAGTTATTGTTTTCTTCCGATGACATAATATATACATGCTATGTGCTGTGTAGACGTATATTATGTAAATCTACTAATATAATTTGGTTTAACTTACAGAACTATTCGAATGCTTTCCCTTTGGTATAGATCTCGGTGGCGACATTGATATTTGATTGTTCAAATCTAACCGCATCTAAAATCAAAACAAAATAACTAAGTAAAACTTTTGTTCCACGATTTTTGGAAATTCGATTTTTTTTTTATTTTGAGGTTTCACTGAAAAAACAACTGTTTTTGAAAAAAATAAATTAACGTTTTGCAGTAGACCAAAATAAAAGAAATTACAACTTAAGGTCAATGACCACTAACTCTAAGAAACAGCTGATTTTCAAAACGTAATATTTTCACTAAAAATTATCGAAACCACTTCGAATTTCTAAAAGTCGTACAACAAAAGTTATTCGTTTTGATGTGGAGAATCGCCCCCT
The DNA here is from genome assembly GCA_949358125.1 of Idaea dimidiata. Classification (NCBI taxonomy): domain Eukaryota; kingdom Metazoa; phylum Arthropoda; class Insecta; order Lepidoptera; family Geometridae; genus Idaea; species Idaea dimidiata. The sequence goes on along the minus strand of OX442342.1, from coordinate 7,386,711 downwards.
GAACGGTTTTGTATTCGAAACCCATAACCCTGAATATTAAAAAAAAGGAGATTACACCCAGCGCTATCTAGCCCCAAATTAAGCACTAGGCTTGTACTATGGGTACTAGACAACGGATAGACTACATATTATACCTACTTTTTATGCAAATTCATACGTATGATACAAAGAAAACACCCAGAACCGGAAACAAACATTTACGTGATCTAAAGCCACGGTGTTAGTATTTTCGTTTATTTTCCGCTAGATTAAAATATTTTGCATATTAAAGTTTCACAGTTAAGGGCCTATACAACCCTAATAGCGTGACAGGGATATAGCTAGCGAATTTCAGATGTGTAAGTAAAGGACGTAAGATGCGACTATGCAAAATTTTATTGCGTAAAATCAAACAATTGCTAGTTTCAAGATAACTAAAGGTTAATCTTGAAATTCAAAACATTCACGCTGCCTGTATTGAGCTAAGTTCAGTTCTTATACAAAGTTTTATTAGTTTTCGTATAATATTGACTGAGTAATATCACTTATTTGTACGATTTGGAGGGAAGTTTGGAATTTTTTTCTATCCTGAAAATTTTCAGGAATCGTGTTTTCACGACATTCACGTGTTGTTAAATATCCTCGACTTTAATAAATATGGTTTCAAAAACTTTTATTTCAAATAACTTTTGTAGTAATTCACCCTAGAACATTAGTTCTGGCCTACTACGGCCCCTTAAGAGCTCCAAACCTAAAAATGGCGGCTCAATCTCTCCTAACTTAAGAGAATAGTGTAGTGCTCGTAACTGTGAAAGTTTAACATACAGTATCTTTGCATTTAGCGGAAACAAAACGTTAATACTAACACAGTGGCTTTAGATCACGTAAGCCTATTGAATAATCCATTTTTATTCTTTTAGGAATAAAAAAAATCGTATTAAAAGTTGTTTGAAGCGCAGAATGTGTTATCTGTGGAACATAGCTGGTCCATTTTGAACGGTCTTCTTAATGCGCTGCATAGCAATGCATCGTTTGTCTTTTACTGTCACATGAAGTTTCAAAGTTGACAGACAGAGACAAACGTCACATAACTTAGTCATGTGTAAATCATATTTTATGAGTAAGGGAGTAGATAATACTTAGATAATGAAGATTCAGCATTATGCCGTCACTTGTAAGATGTCCAATTGCGTCAAAAATACATTCAAAAGTACAGCTACAGAGAGTACGTTTTGATTATACATTCAGATAGAGAGAGTACGTTTTGGTTATATATACATTCAGATAGAGAGAGTACGTTTTGGTTATACATTCAGATAGAGAGAGTACGTTTTGGTTATACATTCAGATAGAGAGAGTACGTTTTAGTTATACATTCAGATAGAGAGAGTACGTTTTGGTTAAGTATATATTTTTGTACGTTTAGTTGTAGTTAATTAGTTTCTTTTAAAAATGATTTCCAATATTTTGCACCCGACAGGGTACCGAACTTGAACCTGCAACCTTCAGGTGCCAGTCAGTGTCATGGGGCAGTGAGGTTTTTTATTTTTCAAAAAGTAAGTACTTAGTAGTAATACTTCATTTTCAGGAAACACTTTAAAACAAAAATCTAGTTAGATGAACTTAATAAGCTTAGTTAAATGAACTTAATTTTTAAATAAATGCTTTCAAATAATTCGCACCCAATAGACTTAATAAAATCTCGAAAAGAGATGCAATTCATAATATGGATTTCGACTCGACGCGTCTAGCACCTATGGCCGAATTCAAAAGATGCAAAGGGTTATTACGACCGACCGACCGAAATTCAGTAGGTAGTTAATATTCGTTCGGAATATTAACTACCTAATTTTTCTTTTTTTTTTCTTGTGATGTTCGGTCGTACGTTTCGTAATAGCCCCCCAGGTTCAAGCCCTGGTTGGGTAAGAATTTTTGGAAAGCATTTCTTTCAGCTTAATCATCCAAGTATTAGAAAACTTCTAACTAGAAAAACTTACCTGGTATTTATCACCAAAAACCCTCTTCAACGCCTGATCTGTTTTCGATAAATCGTTCGTGGAGCTAAGCGCGACTGTGAGTGTCGTCTGGTCGTACTTGACGTCCGACGGACGAATCAACGACAACGGGCTGTCGACTGCTATAGACAGTTTTATACCGGATTCGCTGCAACAAACGGCGGATGGCCACTTAGCACTTTTACCTCGACCTAAATTCAAAATGCCTGTCGGGTAAATAAATACTGCACACATAACACACAGCGCAAGCCAGCCCTTAACTATGCACTAGGCTTGTACTATGGGTACTAGGCAATGGATATACTATAGTAATACGTATTATCAACAACATTCCGTAATTAATCATTGTTGAATATTTCTTTGTGTATGGATTGCAAGTAAACAATGTGTAACGGGTATGCCCTTTTAAGCCGAAAGGGGGTGTTCTAGACGTCTAGGCGAACAACTTTTGTTCTACAACTTTTGGAAATTCGAAGTACTTTTCGAAAATTTTAAGTGTAAAGTTTACTTGAAAATCAGCTGTTTCTGAGAGTTCTAGGTTATTGACCTTAAATGTTGTCCTTTCATTTACTTTGCTCTACTGCAATCAAAACTTAAAATACTTTTAATTTTAAATGCAGCTGTTTTTTTAGTGAAACATGACCTCAATATTTTAAAAAAAAAGTTAGAATTTTCATAATTCGTAGAGAAAAAGGTGTTCGCCTAGACGTCTAGAACAACCCCCTTTCGGCTTAAAAGGGCATACCCGTTACAAATTGTATAGGTGACATTGATATACTCAGATAGGTTATAAAAGACCTTGCTGATTAACCAAGACTTTAGTTTTTTTTGGAAAAGAGGACTATTAAGTATTTTATAATAGTCATCGATTTTATTACAAAATGAATTTCAGCTACAAATACCAATCCAAAGTTTAGGCTTAGCTTTTGCTTAGCTCAATCTGTGCAAACTCAAAGTACGCATGTATGTATGTATATTTCAGCCTTAGTCAAGACAAATGAGACGATAAAACTGTATCTATTGACGCATACGACAGAGATAATGAGACGTCTCAGTGTGTAGCGCGAACGAGATAGCAATCACTATAATATGGTTTTATCACGGTAATGTCATCTACGTTTTATCGTCTCATTTGACGTGCGTGACCAAGTGACGTATAGTATAATAAAAAAAAATTATAAAAAAAACAAAAAACCCGACTGCGTAAAAAACTCGATTAAATTCATTTTCATTCATTTTACCAATCTAATTTTTCCAATGGGTCCCGACTGTGAGTAATTTTTTACTCATTTATTATGTGTTCTGTGTGTATCGATTACAAAACTATTATTACTTAGCGTAATTTCAAATTACTGGGCTTGTTTTTTTCTTTTTGGTTTTTTTGTTGTTTCTATGCGCATTTTTTAATCGAGTTTTTACGCAGTCGGGTTTTTTGTTTTTTTTATAAATTATTTTTTTTATTTTACGCTTTTTAGTTATTTTCATTTATTGATGGTAGGTAAGTCTCGTAATCTATTCATTTCATTAGGGGGTTATAATGTACTAGCTGCGCCCCGCGGTTTCACCCGCATAAGGTCCGTTCCCGCGGGAATAAAAAGTAGCCTATGTGTTAATCCAGGTCCCCCAGCTACCTATATTCCAAGTTTCATCGCAATCGGTTCAGTATTTTTTGCGTGAAAGAGTAACAACCTCACATACATACATACATACATACTTACATACAAACTTTCGCGTTTATAATATTAGTAAGATTCTATTTCAGTTAGGGTTTAGTTATTTATTGTTTAAATTTATTATTATTCTTTTAACGTTTTTAGGTACCTAAGTGTTATTAGGCTTTTATTCAGTAGGTAGGTAGGTATACAATTTATGTAAATATTTTTTTAGTATATATCAATAAATTCCTGTCACCTGTACCATCACGGCTTATACTTTGATAGTTCCAAACGTAACTACGTAACAAAAATAAAAACTTGTTCGTTAGTAATAAAAAGCAAGAATACCTAATTGTAAATTAACTTTAAACCGTTATATTTCCTAAACGGTTCTTTAAAATGAAAAATGGTGAAAGAAACCTAATATTTATTTTTAAAAACCTATTCAACGATACCCATCTTGACATACTTTGACGATTTTGGATTTTTAAATTTTGACAATATGGCGTCTGGTGGTGACATATGTTACTTTGGATTACTGTCATGTCTTTAGTCACACTCGCCAGATTAAGACGAATCGATTGACGTAAGAATCATCAAAATCGGTCCACGCTTTTGGCCTCTAGAACGCCACATAGAAACATCCATACATACATACATATTAGGGGTTAAAGTATGAAATTGCCGATTTGTACTGAAAATCTTAATTGTTTATTTTTTAAATTTTTAACAAATTTATTTAATCAAAATAGTTGCCATTATTATCTATACATTGCTGCCATCTAATGGGAAGGTTATTAATGCCTTTGCGATAGAACTCCGACGATCTAGACTGCACAAACTGTGTGAAAGCATTTTGTACTGCCTCCTGGGAAGAAAACTTCTTGTCACGTAGATAATTGTCCAAATCACGAAAAAAATGGTAGTCCGTTGGAGCAAGGTCTGGTGAATACGGAGGATGACGAATGGTTTCTAAGTGCAGTTCCTGAAGGGTCAAAATGGTTTCTCGTGCTGTGTGAGGTCTCGCGTTGTCGTGGAGCAATAATGGTGAAGATCGATTCATAATATGAGTCGGGGCTGTTTTACTGCTAGTCTTGTCAACATGGTTCGGAGTTCGGCACAATAGACATCTGCCGTAATTGCTTGACCAGATCGAAGAAAACTATAGTGAATAACACCATGCTGAGACCACCAAACAGTTACCATTACCTTTTTATTGGTAAGTTTTGCTTTAGGACACTGTTGTGGCATTTGACCTGGGGTCAGCCATTGCTTTTCATCACATGTTACAATTCGATCCAATATTCCTTCATTTCTGTACCGGTTCAACAAGGCAACACAAGTTTCAACACGCGTTTCTTTCTGCAGATCAGTCAAATCATGAGGCACCCATTTTTCGTATTTTTTTATTTTATTGATTTGACGCAAGTGAGTCAATAAAGTGGGTAAGGTAACGTTAAACCATGCCGCTAATTCCTGGGTAGTTTGACTAGGATCGGCTTCCACTATCTCTCTTAATTCATCGTTATTCACCTGTGTGGGCGGTCTTCCTCGTGGCTCGTTCTTTAAGTCGAAATTTCCATCACGAAAGCGTTTAAACCAAAATCGCACGGTGCGTTCATTAGTAGACCCCTCTCCAAACGCAGCATTGATATTGCGGGCTGTTTCTGCCGCGTTAGTTCCGCGTCGGAACTCGTATTCAAAAATCACTCGAATTTTCGCAGTATCCATCTTTCTTGTCTAAATTGAATAACAAAAACAATTGAAAGTCGATATTCAAATGTTTCACATTTTTTAAAAAAAGAACATCACAGAAACCATTTGAAAAAAGTTTCATTCGAAAACCTCAAACCATGAAGATTCTATGTCAATTCAAAGAACCTATTGCAATAAAACGGCAATTTCATACTTTAACCCCTATTACATACATAGACTGATAAACACATTACCCTCCTTTGCGTCGCGCAGTCGGGTAAAAACAGGAACCTATTACTGATACTTCGCTGTCTATCTATCACCAGGCTGTATCTTATGAACCGTGATAGCTAGACAGATGAAATTTTGAAACACAGATTTGTATTTCTGTAGCCGCTATAACATCAAATACTAAAAACAGAATAAATGAATTCGCACTCGACTTTTTTAATTATAGTAGGTACTTATTAATCATTTTATCAATGCCCTACGTTATTTAACCCAGGATAAGATCAGATTAGGATCAGGATGGGATCAGGAAGCCACCAGGACGGGACCAGGATGGGATTAGGATAGGATAAGGATGGGATCAGGATATGCACAGGATTGGATCAGGATAGAATCAGGATTGTCATCCTGCACTAGCAGCAGGATAGGATCAGGATAGGAACAGGTTGCTTAACAGGTTAAAGACTTTTTGTCCTCTCTTCCTTTATTATAAATACTTAAATAAATAATAAATCGCTCGTTCGGTTAACAATGTTCCTAAGTATTTTAAGTAGGTACATTATATTGTATTTCGAGGTTGATTTAATACCAATCTGTAAGGGGAACCCCATAACGATAAGACTCGAGTAAGTACCCACTTTAAAAATCTTAACAGATAAAAAAATTTGGTCGTAAGCACTTCGAATATTTTGATTAGATAAGTTTTTCTAATAAGGATTACGTCGTCGGTACCTAATACAGAGGGTATTATTATTTATTTATTATTATTATTTATTTAAGTATTTATAATAAAAGCTTTAAAGTTAATCTCTACACTAGTAGTTCGCCCCGAACTGAGACCTCACGACTCCCTATCTCCCCAACCCCCCTACCGATCCGGCTCATCTTCAAACTCATAAATTCTATTGACCTAAACTACGCGCATACCAAACTTCATGAAGATCGGAGCTACGGTACTCAAGTTATCGTCGAACAAACATACAAAGATACAAGCGCCAGGCACGTCTACACTAGACCTCACTCGCTTCGCTCGTTCGGTCAATTACTCGGCTGCAAAAAAAAGGTTATGTTTTTCGCTCATTAGGCGCGGAACGGTAACAAAGCAAAATGGTAAAGTGGTGGCAAAATGATAAAGTGGTCGCAAATGATAAGAGAGCATAACGTCAAAGCGCATATTGGTAATGGTAAAAGCGTAAAACGGTAATATTTTTATTTCTTATCACTCTTCGTATATTTATGCACAATACAACTCTCTGGGCTAAGGCTGGGAAATAAGGGATTTTTAAGAAAAACGATAAAAGGCAATTTATTATAGATAATACAACATACTCATATAAATACATTTATAATTTAAAATATTTACCGGTTTGCGCTTTTACCAATTTGCTGTATTACTAATGTGATCTTTAACCATTAAGCGCTTTTGACGTTTTGCTATACTACCATATGGCTATTTAACCATTTCGAACCTTTACCAATTTGAGATCGTTTGCCGTTGTGTTTTTTTACCGTTCCGCGCCTAAAGGGTTTTTCGCGACTATCTTGTATGTTTGTAATATATACAAGGTGTAACGAGTATGCTCATTTAAGCCGAAAAGTGGTTGTTCTAGACGTCTAGGCGAACAACTTTTGTTCTACAACTTTTGAAAAATGAAAATCTCATTTTGAAATTTTGAGGTTATGTTTCACTGAAAAACAGCTGCTTTTGAAAATAAAGGTAATTGAAGGTTTGATTGTAGTAGACCAAACTAAAAGAAAGGACAACATAAGGTCAATGACCTCGAACTCTAAGAAACAGCTGATCTTCAAGTAAACTTTACACTTAAAATTTTTGAAAAGTGAAAGAAATTTCCGAAAGTCGTAGAACAAAAGTTGTTCGCCTAGACGTCTAGAACAACCCCCTTTCGGCTTAAAAGGGCTTACCCGTTACATCTTCTATAATTCACTCGTATCTTCCAAACCACTGGATGGATTTCTTTAATTAAGGTATCGTTATATTCGTCTCATTTCTCCAGTGGTTCTTGGATTGGTGTCATAGAAATAAAAACAAAATGGCGACCATTGGCGCCACATTGTTTAAAAAAAACAATAAAACTGTACTAAGGGTACGATCAACTTATCGTCCGCGAAGAACGCCAGCGACGATCGTGAAATCGAGGTCCACGAGAAAATTACGTTGTAGGCGCTCCTTCGTAAAAGGTGTAGTGGAACGCCCTATAGGCGTGAAGGTGTACAAGTGTAGTGAAAGTGAAAATCGGTGCAATACATGGACTTTAGCGTTGTCTCCAAAGCTCCGTAAACAATCATTGTAAATGGCCGCCATTTTACAATGATTCCCTCCACTTGACTTTAACTATGAGGACTGGACTGTTTTGATGCAAATAATTTGCAAAAATTAATAATACTTGACACTGACTAATGTCCAAATGGAATATAGCCATCTAAAAGAAGAAGAAAAAAGAAATGCTGACCAATACATCTACAAAACATAAGAATACATGAAACTATTATAATTAGATCAACATTCGATCGGAGACGTCAGCTAGACATCGTATGATCGTTCACACGATGCCTATGATTCATTCATAGCGCGATAAGTACGTTTGTTTGTGCGTCACTATAAAATAATGTTGCGAGATACATGTACGTAGGTACTATATACTATAAGATAGAGTGGACTAAAGTATTATTACAGTACTATCTGCGCCCTGCGGTTTTACCTGCGTAAGTCCCGTTCCCGCTGGAATATCGGGATAAAATGTAGCCTGTGTATCCCGGTATCCAACTACTTATATTCCAAGTTTCATCGCAATCGGTTCAGTAGTTTTTGCGTGATTGAGTAACAAACATCCAAACACACACTTTCACATTTATAAATATAAGTAGGAAGTAGAATAGTAGGAAGTGTGACAGTAGGATAGTAGGATGTAGGATAGTAGGAAGTATGATAGTAGAATAGTAGGAAGTGTGACAGTAGGATAGTAGGATGTAGGATAGTAGGAAGTATGATAGTTGAATAGTAGCGTAGTACGATAGTAGAAAGTAGGAAGTATGATAGTAGCGTAGTAGGAAGTAGGATTATTATTATTATTATTTCTAGTAGGGGACGCCAGCGCAAGCACCAGACGGGTGATCTGTCCTCTCATGTTGGGACCATTTCACCCAGTTCCCCAAGGCCCCTATAGGTTTTGAGTTAACTGGTAACTCACGGTGATGGCGACCCACTGAATCTACCTGTTGCTTTGCAGAGTTTTAACAACTGCCCTATTGTAATGTCACTCAGGTCCCCTTCAGATAGGGTATCTGAGTTCATTATTTCTCTCCTGGCTTTAGCGTATGCGGGGCACTCCGCTACCAAGTGATAGCTAGTTTCATCTTCTTCCAGACAGCTAGGACAAACGGGGTCTTCCCTTTGTCCTGTCTTTACTAGGTGTCTGTTCAGCTGGCAGTGTCCTGTGAGGACTCCTATAATGATTCTAATGTTGTTCCTACTTAGTTTAAGTAGGTGTTTGGATTTCTTTTTGTCCAACGCTTTTATAAATATCTTGGATTGCCTTAGGCCACTTGTTTCTACCCATCTTCGGTTGAATTCTATTTTCATTCTATGCTTGATGACACCTTTCGTAATCCCATAGGCTATGGGAAGTCTGGGTTCGGGTCCCACAAAGGTTTCATCCGCTCCTTTTCTTGCAAGTTCATCTGCTCTTTCGTTACCAGTTATGCCTTTGTGTCCTGGAACCCAGGCCACGGTAACCTTAGCTTTGCTACCCAACCTGTTCAGAGCTTCTTTACATTCTCTGACCAGCACTGATGTAGTTTCTTCTTTGTCTAGTGCTTTTAATGCCGCTTGGCTGTCACTGTATATGACCACTTCATCCATAGTGTAACATGGGTTCTCGCTTATAGTGTTTGCGCATTCCAGGATCGCAGTTATCTCTCCTTGGAACACACTAGTGTATTTGCCCAGTTGTATGGAACTTTCTTGTTCTGTTCCGTTCTGATAAATTATTACCAGACCGGAGCCAGAGAGCTTTGTGGAATCTTTCCTGGAGCCGTCCGTAAAGCAAGTTGTTCTGGCAGTTTCTGCTTCTGCGACGTTCCAGTTATCTTTAGTACCTATGTGTATTCTGAATTTTTTATCAAAGATCCTAGTTTTCTTGATCAGATCATTATTTGCCAGGATCATTGATAAGTTACCTATATATTCGTCTTCTATTTTCACATGACCTTTATCTGTGTGATTACCTTTCCAGAGCTTATGGCTTTTTAATCGAAACCATTGCTCAGTGGCTCTTCTTTTGATTTCTATGTCCAGTGAATTAAGACCGAGGATCATCTCCAGGGACGCAGTCGGAGTGGATTTCATCGCGCCCGTGACCATCAGTCCCGCAAGTCTTTGGACCTTATCTAGTTCTTTTTTGTTGGTTTTTTGGGCAGCTTTGTGCCACCAAACTAATGCTCCGTGGAGAATTCTCGGCAGTATTATTGCCTGGTATACCCAAATAAATATTTCGGGTTTCATTCCCCAAGTTCTTCCAATCGCTCTTCGGCACTGCATCATGGCGACCTTTGCTTTAGCGCAAGTGTTCATGATGTGGGACTTGAATGTTAGGGTGTTGTCTATTGTAACACCCAGATACTTGATTTCTTTCACTATCTCTAGATTGATGTTGTTGATTGTAATAGGAGCAGGGAGTGATTTTTTTCTTTTTGTTGTGAATAGAACCAGTTTTGTTTTGTTCGGATTGAGGTTCAGTCCCTTGCTCCTACACCATTCTAGAGTAACTTTTAGACCTTTGTTCATAATATCTCTTATGACACTAAGAACTTTTCCTGAGACGAGAAGTGCACCGTCATCTGAATATACTTGTGTGTATATATGAAGACTGTTCACCTTCCGGATAAGTTCATCTATTAGCAGACACCATAAGAGGGGTGAAAGGCAACCGCCTTGTGGAAAACCTCTCTTAGCTCTAGGAAGTAGGATAGTAGGAAGTATGATGGTAGGATAGCAGGGTAGTAGTATAGTAGGGTAGTAGGATAGTAGGATAGTAGGAAGTAGAATAGTAGGATTACCTGTGTAAGGTGACAGTGATAGTGTTGTCATTGTCTACATAGAGCAGGTAATGCTGTATGGGGGTGGAGTCCCGCAGGCCTAGGGCAGTAGAATCGAGAAGTACAGTGGCACAACGTGACGAAGTGTTCAGATCTAACCACGATTCCCGTTTCTCGCTTCCCTGGAAGACAAACATGAAATATCAGTTTCACCACCCTCGAAAACCACGAAAACGACACCCAATACGAAAAGGTTTTTTTTTTGCATTGTCTGTTTCTGAATGATTCCCAAAGTTTTAGCCCGCTAGCTAGTCGGCAAGTGCCTCAAATTGAAGGTTCCTCCCGGGAACGACAAATAAACAAACAAGAATTGTGAGTGTATAAAAACGTGGGAAAATTAGGAAATACTACAGCGAATTCGATGAACTTGTTCATCTTTTAAAAGGTTATAAAAGTCGATTATGTGTTAGGTAGAAACTTACAGAAATAATAACAGTATTTCCAATGGACAGCCTTCTTAACAAGACTGAAGTAACCAATCCATTTCCTAAGTTCAATGCGTTAAGAAAATCACGAGCATCCTGTAACAATGACAATGATACTTAAAGAAATGCTTCCCAAAAAAACAACGTAAAAACGTAAACAATAAGAAATGCAATCCTTAATTTCGACTCGATTGAAATGCATCCGTGGCCAAATTGGGAAAAGGCGTTGAGATGGATCCCCAGAGATGCAGGTTCAAGTCCTGTCGGGAGCGAAATTTTTGGGAAGCATTTCTATAAGTATAGTCATCCAAGTGTAGGAAACACTTTAAAATATATCAAAAAAATGACAATGATGTAAAAAATTCGGCAAAGTGCGAGTTGAACTCGCGCGAACTGGGTCCCTTACTATTTACCGTCTAAATAAAATAAAGTGCCAATTAAGCTGGGGCTCGATTCGGTAAGGACATAGCATGCGGAATGCCGGCGGAATGCAGGCGACGTGCAGGAGATGTACGTTAATTCGTATTCGGTAAATGTTATTTTACTTAATTACTACTTAATTAATATTTCGTAAATTTGTTTTTATTGCTCAAGGCATATTTACTAGAAATATTTTTAAAGGAAAAATTCATCTTCAAAAATTCACTTGCGGTGAGATTTGAACTCGCGTCCCTGGATCAATACTCCAGTGCCTATACCGCTCGGCCACGCAAGTTCCCTGGGAACTGCAAGTGCAAACCGCAAGTGAATTTTTGAAGATGAATTTTGTCCTTTAAAAATATTTCTACTACTTAATTAGTTAAGTATTCTTCAAAATGAAGGGCTACTTATTTATTTATAGCTCCCCTTATTGCTCAGCCAATCAGTATTAAAATAAGTTTATTTATTTATTTAAGAAACTTTCACAGCTATAATACAAAGTAAATATATATAAAATTTGTAACGGGTAAGCCCTTTTAATCCGAAAGGGGGTTGTACTAGACGTCTAGGTGAACAACTTTTGTTCTACGACTTTTGAAATTCAAACTTTTTTTTTTTTAATTTTGTGATTGTTTCACTGGAAAAACAGCTGCTTTTGAAAATAAAGGTAATTGAAGTTTTGATTGTAAACCATCAAACTAAATAAAAGGACAACATAAGGTCAATGACCTCGAACTCTCAGAAACAGCTGATTTTCAACTAAACTTTGCACCAATTTTTTTCGAAAAGTACTTCGAATTTCCAAAAGTCGTAGAACGAAAGTTGTTCGCCTAGACGTCTAGAACAACCCCCTTTCGAATTAAAAGAGCTTTCCCGTTACGCCTTGTATATAGATAACACAAAGTCAATTACGAACATTCACAAATAGAAACAGTAATAAAAAACAGACAGGCTGAATTAAAAAAAAGAAATAGATGAAGATTTCTAATAAACAAGTTTAAAAAGAAAAATACCAACAGGCAATAATAACGCAGACTACCCACATCCACCCAGTCGATATACTAACTAGGCAAACGTAAGCAACCGCGCGCCCTCAAATCAGGTAGGTACCTTTTATTACTCCTGCAACAAATCGACTTCTGCAATGCTCATGCATACCGCCTGCTTGTCGCATGCTATGCTTATAGAGAATCAAGGCCCTGTGGCCTGATTCTGTAAAAACATAGCATTTGGCTTTTTCAAGGTTGACTTGGTTGGTCAAAGCCAGCTGTTAAGTAAGCGAAAGCTCGGGTCGTTTAAAAATCATGAATAAAACGCGATTAAGCCCGATAAATAAATTGTTTTATAATACAAAATCGCGAAAACCATAAAGAAATTGAGTAAGCTTTGTTAAGGGTGATATTTACCTTAAAAAAATTAACCCAACTGCTATGTTTGAAGATCGTGACAGCATTGGTTGGGTACAAATCCGGCGGGAACCATTTCTCCGCGGTGGCTACGCGCAAATATACCTTATCGCGCGGTACTAGCCAACGAATCAGGCATTCTAAGACGCTGTATTGGTGTGGTAGGTAGCCTGAGGTGGCCATTTGGGCAGCCAGTTTCACACTGAAATAGTTTAGGGATCAAACCTATTTTTTTTTTCTATTTTGCGTTGGGATTGGTGTAGTTATCAGCGTACTTCGCGTTGTTTCTGGGAATGGTCAAAGGTAGGGTTGCCAACACTTTTTTTTTTCCAAAAATATAGTATTTGCAGCTAAAAAATAAAGTGCATCCAAAAAAAATATAGTATTATTGCCGACTGATTGCAAAAGATAAAAATACAAAATGTCAAAGAAAACCCGACATACTTTTTGTATTAAACCTATTTATTTCCATAAAAACTATATTTGGTGGTATCCACTTCTGGCACTTTTCAATAATTAGCTTCTTTTCTTTTAGAAATGTTTCTAATGCTTCTTTACCTCCTATATTTAAATTTATAGTAATTTCCGCTCATTTTTATTAAATTGATGTTTGTCCTATTTCTTTCTTCTCTCCAATACACATATTTTTATTATAATGTATTCAATATGAGTTCACACAAAGCCAGAATATTAAAAGAAACTTTGAAAAAATGTGTATGTTCAAAATATAGAATTTTTGCATGCTTTATGTTTCTTAAAAAGTATATATTACGTAGACCTGAAATATAGTACAATACTATATATAATATAGTACGGTTGGCAACCCTAGTCAAAGGATACATCGAGACGCTCCACTTTGAACGGCATCTTTATTTTGGTAGTAGTCAACTGGGCGGCACGACCGAAATAGAAAAAAAAAACGATCGAAACAAAAACATAACAATTATACAGTATTGGTCATTATCATTGAAACCGACTTCAAAAATAGTGGAAAATAAAAAGAAAAAGTAAAAAACCCTCCTCCTTTTTTTGGAATCGGCGAAAAATACTTTTTTGGTCGTTGGTTTTTATTTTCAAGTTCTAGGCCCCGCAGCCACCGTTTGCGTGGAACATTTTTTCAAAGGATTACTACTTCTATACACATTCGAGTTCGTTGGTTTTAATACGATGCAAAATGGCGAAAACAGAAGAAAAAACGAACTTACAAATAATCATTATACATGTTCCTCAGAGCGAATCTCAGTTCCTTGGTCGATTCAGCGCAGCTTAAGTTCAAAACGTAGAGTATCTCGTACTTTTGGAACACGTCAGGTGACTCCGAGGTCGCTATGTCTAGTAGACAGTCGGTCAAGTGTTCTACTAGGAGATCTGGTATGTCACTAGATTTGGATCGGATGTTCTACAATTATAAAATAAGGTCTTTATGAATTAACTCCCGTAAGTTTCGATCCCGGGGGCATATCGGGATCAGAAGTAGCGTATCTCCTTCTCCGAGGTCTCTGAACCAAAATTCAACAAAACCGTAACAGATAGACAGTGTTACTTTCGCATTATAATATTAGTAGCGATAATACCATCTTACCAATATTATAAACGTGAAAGTTTGTATGTATGTATGTGAGGTTGTTACTTTTTCACGCAAAAACTACTGAACCGATTGCGACGAAACTTGGAATATAGATAGCTGGGGACCTGGATTAACACATAGACTTTTTATCCCGTTATTCCCACGGAAACGGGACTTACGCAGGTAAAACCGCGGAGCGCAGTAGTATATAATACTGCAAACGGTGCGGACTTTACAAGCACTTAAGCGGAAATCTATAGTCCGTGCTTTGAATTGCTCAGACTGAGTTTAGCAAAAGCTAAGCATTTAAAACTTTGAATTGAAATTTGTAGTCGAAATTCATTTTATAATATGCGAATAAAATAAAAAGAACTTCATAGTCATATTTAACAGACAAGCAAAGTTCAGTTCGTTAGTTTTGTTTGGTTTACATTCTAAATTTGAAAAACTTCGACTTTACTAAGCAAAAACTTTGCATGGTTGCGAAGGTCGCTTTATAAATATCAAAAATTGACTTAAATCAAAGTTTTTGCTTAACAAAGTCAAAATACGGACTATAGATTTCAGCCTCAGACCTTTAAGCACACGAAATACCCCACCAAACAAAAATGCCCTACGATTAAAAATACTAATGGCTTATTAAGAACTCAGAAGGATAATATAAAGCAAGTTTCATGAAAATTGGTATACGACCTGTAAAGAAGAAACAACATACTGACAGAAAAAAAACAATTTTGACAGAGTTGAAGCAGAGGAGACGCTTCGCCGCTCGGACCAAGCTCAACTAATTCGGTCGAAATAGTACAAGGTAAGGTAAAGGTAACCTTAGGGACCGTCTCCACGAGCATTAAAATCGCGGTGATATTATCTTATTTCTATACAACGCACCGCCGCGTTAACATCGCCGTGTGGAGACACGTTCATAGAGATTGTATAGAAATAAGTGGCGGCCTCTGTGGGGCGACGGGCGTACACACGTCTGACTGCAAAGCAGAAGGCTGCAACTTCGATTCCCGTCAGGTGCAAATATTTATGCTTAAAAATAAATATTTGTATCTGGTCTGGGTGTCTTTCTATGCATAATATGTATGTATTTACAAAAAAAATGTAGTATATCCGTTGCCTAGTACCCATAGTACAAGCCTACTGCTTAGTTTGGGGCTAGATTGCGCTGTGTGTAATGTTGTGCAATTTTTTTTTTTTAAATGGCTAGGCGATAATATCGCCGCGATTCAAACGCTCGTGGAGGTCCCTTACTCTTATCAAAGACAACTAATTATTTATCTATGCTCTTATGTATGACTGTGATATTACTAAGCCCTATCAAGGTTGCATCGTGTGAGTACGTTTCCAAAACTCATCATCATATTTTCTCCAACATACGAAGGACTTCTTATCATTACCTACGCGTTGTCGTAAAGAATGAGTAATAAAATAAAACTAGATTTACTACCGCGTACCTAAAGCTTACCATTACTACGAAATATGTGTATGTAAATAGTAAAACCGGGTGAGATGAACCAATTCTACTTTTGAAATAACTTAGGGTCTTATTTATTTATCTTAAAAAGTGATCAGATTTATTTGTTATATTAAAAAGTGGAAAGATTTTAAGATGTAACGAGTTGGCCCCGTTGACCAATTTTAAAAATTCTTTCAAAAATAAAAAGCTATCTACTTTATCGAGGAGTAATAAAAATAAATTAATAAATATTTCACGACATTGCACAGGCGCAATCTAGCCCCAAACTAAGCACTAGGCTTGTACTATGGGTACTAGACAACGGATATACTACATAATATACTTTTTTTTTGTAAATACATACATATCATACATAGAAAACACCCAGACCAGTTACAAATATTAGTAGCAATAAGTGCAGTGTAGTGGAGTGTAGTGTAGTGGAGTAATATAGGCTACTTTGATCCCGATATTCTCAGGAGATCGGGATTTATACGGGTGAAACGTAGACGAAGTCGCGGGTAACAGCTAGTTATAAATAATACAATAAAATCAGCTTTTATTACGCATAGACTTTTTATTAATCAACTCTTAATTTAAATAGCTTTATCCTAGTATCGTTCGCGCCGCCCGCCGCCGCCCGCCGCGTAGGGGTGATTTATATTAGACCACGAGCGCCGGCCGGGTCCGAGCTTCGTTGTTCATTGCTCGGCCGCCACTCGGACTGATCGACTGCTCGCCGAGCAATGGACAACTAAGCTCGGACCCGTGACGGTTTAATATGTATAAATCTTCCCTATAGTGATGTCGAACCCGTCGTGGGAATACGGGATCAAAGTACTTACTCTATGTCTTAGATATTGTAGCTTTTTATTGGTGTAACAATTTTTCGGAGCCTATTTGTTACAAACAAATAAACAAATCTATTCTCTCGTATTTTTTTATTGATAGGGTAATTCCGGGTAAGACGGACCTGTGGGTGAGACGGACTTGTACCACCTTAAAAAACCAAAAATATAAATTATTTTTTTGAAGTGACAACACTAAATTGTTCCTGGCAGTCATTGTTTTCGTATGAGAGCGAACAACGATGCGTTTTTGTCATTAATTTAATTTTATAAGTGTTCAAACGTTTTGGATGTCTCAGATTTATTCAGCCAGCGTTAGTTACTTGAAGGTACCTATGTATGTACGCGAGTTTGCGTTTTAATTAATAATTACGGCATAACTGTGTCTTTGTGTTTATGAAACTGTTATACAAGATGTAACGGATAAGCCCTTTTAAGCCGAAAGGGGGTTGTTCTAGACGTCTAGGCGAACAACTTTTGTTCTACGACTTTTGAAAATTCGAAGTACTTTTCGAAAATTTTAAGTGTAAAGTTTACTTGAAGATCAGCTGTTTCTTAGAGTTCGAGGTCATTGACCTTATGTCAATGACCTCGATGACCTCCTTTCATTTAGTTTGGTCTACTACATATAAACCTTCAATTACCTTTATTTTTAAAAACAGCTGTTTTTGCAGTGAAACATAATCTCAAAATTAAAAAAAAAAAAGTTCGAATTTTCAAAAGTCGTAGAACAAAAGGTGTTCGCCTAGACGTCTAAAACAACCCCCTTTCGGATTAAAAGGGCTTACCCGTTACATCTTGTATAGTCTCAAGATATTATGATTCGGCTTATTGTTTATTTTTTCTGGGCGATCTATTCCCGAATTGTAAAGAGAGCTGGAACACTTTTTTACGGAGAGATGGACCTACAATTTGCGAACATTGGTTTCACGAAATTTGCACCAAGTACAAAATTATGCCCCAAACTAAGCACTAGGCTTGTGGGTATTAGACAACGGATATACTACATATTTATACTTTTTTTGTAAATAAATACATATGGTACTTAGTAGTGTTGCCGAAATATCGATAGTTTCACTATCGATGGTTTACATCGAAAATCATGTACCCTATCGATAGGCCTATCGATGGTATCGATCGTATCGATACTATCGATACTATCGATAGCATGGTTTACAATAATACTATCGATACTATCGATAGTATTGATAGTATTATATAATAAAAAGCAATATTATCGATAGTATTGATAGTATTATGCACTAAAAGTAAACTAACTATTGATAGTATCGATAGTATCAATACTATCGATTAATCTATATTATCGATTTCTGCTTAAATTTCGATAGTATCAGTCATAGTGCGGTGTTTAAGTATCAGATAGAATAACCAATGCAAACCAAATAAGGCTTGTCGACCTGGACTTAGACAAAACAACACTGAACTGTTAACAAAACAACACTGAACAAAACTTCACTGGCATTCTACCCACTGCAACTTATTAAGATGATTGATACTATTGAATTTTAGGCCACTATCGATGGTACGAAACAATCGACAGTATCGATACTATCGATAGTATCGAGTGCTCTCATGCAATACTATCGATAGTATCGATACTATCTATAGTTTAGTTATTTTTAATGTATGACACTATCGATAGTATCGATAGTATTGATGGTAATCGATAGTATTAGTACACACCAAGCTATCGATAGTATCGATACTATCGATAGGCTTTCGATACTATTGTTTTTTAACGAACTATCGATAGACTATCGATATGCTATCGATAGTCGACTATTGATCGGCAACACTAGTACTTAGAAAACACCAGTCCAGAAACAAATATTTTATTTATAAGCATAATTATTACTTGCACCTGATGGGAATCGAACCTTCTGCATTGCAGTTAGAGCTTTTGCCCGCCTCGTCGCAGAGGGCGTTAATTATTTTTCGTTGTTTTATGCAGATAAATATTTATTATTGTTGGGTCCATCTCACCCGCACAGGAAAGATGGCATTCGACAACTTTTTAAAGTTTGCCAAATAATACATATTATTTCCTAAATGCCGGTAATGTTAAAATTTGTTTCTTATAAAAAAATATTTTTTTGTTCTATATGCTTTCTATTTCTAGAGTTATAAATTTAAAACAAAACGTGGTCCATCTTTCTTGGAATAGCTATTTAGATATTATATAAAACAGTACCTTCAGTCTTAAAGTTTCTAAGACGTAGTTTCCGTCAGTCCATCTCACCCGGTTTTACCACATTACCTCAACCTACAGCTATTCCCAATATGTTGAAGTTTTCAAAGTAATGTTAGAAACGGATAAGAACTGGCATCTTCAGTATGTAGTAGATATATGAACATTTTTGTTTATCACTAAAGCAGTAAAATATAAATAACTGTAGGTAGCTGCGCCCCGCGGTTTCAACTGCGTACCTAAGTCTTTATCCAAAATTTCAAAAATCCTGGCATACGATCCTACTCATAAACATGATCATAATACCGAACACAACGCAAAAAGAATGATCGAAATCGGTCCAGCCATTCATGCGTGGTGCAATGACCACGCGAAATAGGAATTCATTTTTATATACCTACAAAGAAGATTGGGTATTGCAGGGCGTTGCATACAGCGCCATTTACGTAACTAGGCTTGTACGGTGAGTAGATCATACTAGACAACAAATATGGGTAAGTACCTACCTACATTTCCTTTTTTTTTGGGAAAAAAAACTGGGGGTAAGTATTTCATATTATCATGTATCATATTCATAATATTATTATACAAATAGAAAACACTGAGTTTTTTTTTACGGCCAGCATATACTTTGCCGGAATCGAACACGCAACTTTCTACATTGCACTATTTAAAAACCGACGCTATAATTATAATATGTAAGTTCTTATTGTAGACGTACTCTTCGTGTAGGTACCTAATGGTGTGTCTGACCTAGTGTCCGATTTTGCGACTATCGCTAACGACTGCTATCAGGAATAATAACCGGGACCAACTGCCATGCCTTCCGAGGCACCGAAGACCTCGATAAAATAACACCCATTTGGTCACTCATCCAAGTAATGACCACGGTAAGCATTGCTTAACCCGCATGACCATTTAAGATCGGCAGATGGAGCTACCCCAAAAAGCTCCTAATTATGTAGGTATATTGTATCATTCTTAACTTACTTTTATGAAAACCAAACACTTCTTCAGAAACTTCCACCATAGATGACTGTGGTTCAACAAATGTTTCCTAATGGCTTCCAGCCAGTATTGTATCAAGCAAATTAGTTCCTTTCCTAAACCGCTAGCGCTTCCCCAAGCCTTCGTTGCAGGTAATGCTAAAAGACGCTCTAGAATTATACAGGCGATTCCATTTTCGCCGCATTTTATCAGATACTGAAAGGAATAGAATGTTCAAAATATCATAGATACCCACTTTACATCAGAAGCAGAGCAGAGTATTATTACAAAACTAATGAAAAAGCTTGCTTACTTCTATTTCAAGAGAACGCATTCCCTTTAGTGTAAGAACAGTCGTGATGTTGATTGGAACTTTCACGTTTTTACTTTCTATGTTCACATTTTGAGTCACGGAAATGTATTCGTCTAAATTAGCTACGTCCTTCAAAGATTTTAGAAAATCCATCGTTAAAATCACTGGGGACAGCAAACAAATGGCGGCAATTTTTTTTTTGACAAGTGAGGCTTCGTCTCTTTAAAAAATACAGTTGGCATTGTCACATCCGGGAAAATGCATTCCGTGTTTTGCTTTTCTACACGACCTTATAATTGGTAGATAATAAAAAATTAAATACATCATTACTGTTACAGTAGTTAAGTTTTAGCATTAGTAATAATTGAATATTAATAATCTTATCTATAAATAATTACGGCTTACAAAAATGGAAAAGAAGAGAATTTACGTTTCATTTTACTAAACTAAATATTTCCGTTGTTCACCTTTGACATTTAAAAAAATGACATTATAATATTCATTTTAGTATATTGGTAGTGGTTTATGTAATATTACCAGAAATTATTATTTGCAGTTTCTTGTAACTTTGCAAAGCTTGTAACGAAAAGAGTATTCTAAATAAATTTATAAAATATAAATCTATAGATCAAGAAAATTAACATGAAAACGTTAGCCCAAAAGTAAATAATTATTATAAGCATTCAAAAAAAGGTGAAAGAATCAGGGTAAAAAACGCTATTGTTTGAAAACACAAAGCTATCGGTTTTATGAGCCTAAGTATGGTAACATTAGTAATTTTGCGGAGTAGGGGGTATGGATCAGTCAGGCAAGCCCTGATAAAATTTCGCTAAAAATTTATTATCGCGACGCTTCACATTTCAGTCAATTAAAGATCAAGCAACAGTTCGAACGTGGCTGAATATAACCGTATCATGCCGATATAAAATGCTGGCATATTACGTGGAGTGTGCACTCGCGAAGTTTGAGTCGGTGCTGCGGTCGCTACCGTTCGGCTTCAGTTCAGTGTTATGATCGCGCTCGAACGGTTTAGTCTCTTTTGCAGTCGGTATTATGTGGTTTCTACGATCTAAACTTAAAAAACTGCAATTATGATGCCCATGGTGTATACAGTGTACGGTTTTGCTATATTTTTTATGGTTGCGTGGGTGTGTCTTTGGTTAATTCATCTAATGGCTCTATCTTATTCGAAATGGAAGCTCCACCGGGTCGTCGATCGGTCTCCGCCAGAGCAGCCGTACCCCGGCGTTTCTATATTGAAACCCCTCACCGGAGTCGACCCGAATCTCTTTTCGAACTTAGAAACGTTTTTCACTCTGGACTACCCAGTGTACGAAGTGTTGTTTTGTGTGGAAAACGAGAACGATCCCGCTGTGATGCTGGTGAACAGCCTCCTATCAAAGTATCCGAACGTAGACGCGCAGCTGTTCATCGGCGGGAAGCGAGTGGGAGTGAATCCGAAGATCAACAACATGCAGCCGGCGTACCTCGCAGGTAAACACCCATTTGTGTTAGTGAGCGACTCCGGAATCCGCATGCGAGAGGATACGCTCCTCGACATGATGCAGCACATGCGCGACGACGTCGCTATCGTGCACCAGATGCCTTTCACATCAGACGCAGAAGGATTCGCCGCCGTTTACGAGAAGGTTCATTTCGGGACGGCGCAGGCGCGCATGTACCTCGGTGCTGACTTCCTCGGCATCAACTGTCATGTGGGGATGTCCTCGTTGGTGCGTCGGTGTGCGTTAGAAGAGGCGGGCGGGCTAGCTGCCTTCGCAGACTACCTAGCAGAGGACTACTTCATGGCGAAGGCGTTATTGGCGCGGGGTTGGAGGATGCGAGTAGCCTCACTTCCTGCGCTACAGAACTGCGGTACGCGGTCCGTTGGGTCGTTGCAGGCGCGGTTATCGCGCTGGGCGCGGCTACGCATCGCGATGGTGCCGACGACAGCGTTACTAGAGCCACTCAGTGAATGCATGCCGCTGGGCGCAGGTGCGGCGTGGGCGTCGGGACAGCTGCTAGGTGCAGAGCCCCTTGCGTTCTTCCTCGTTCATGTGTTACTGTGGTTCCTGTCAGACTGGGTGATGCTGCGCTCGGTGCAGAATGGCTCGCCCCCATTCACGAAGGTCCAATTCCTGGTGGGATGGGTGTGGAGCGAGTGCTGCGCCCCCTTCCTCCTGGCTGCAGCGCTCCTCAACCCCGAAATATCATGGCGGACTCGCTGCTACCGACTCGACTGGGGCGGCCGAGCCCATGAACTCAATCCCAAACTCAAATTCTAAGTTTCACCCATCCCTCCTCGTACACGAAAGCTTTAATTTTGATTGTCCATGTGATTATTTTCCAGTGATTGTTGCGAGTGATTGAGATTCCAGTGAGTTGTGTGTTTATAATACATATTGAATAGCTAAGTTTTTAATTTAGGTATAGTTCATTTTGATGAATGATTTGTTACTTTTGTTTTAGAAAGAAATGTCTATTTTGTGTATTTGTTTTGGTAATTGTATTACCACCCAGTGATTTTGTAGTTGTTTAATTTTGAAAAGTAAAGTGAAATATTGTAAATACTATACTTAGAAATAAGTTTAATAATGCCATTACAGGAGTGATTCACTCACTTATCAGGCGCAGGACAGATTACCTAAGTATTGATTTATTTGTAGAATTCTGTTTAAAGTGAGTGAAACACTTCATGTACTTATATATCTCTGCATCAAAACAACTTGATTTCTGATGAAAAATGATAGCCAAGAATGATTGTACAATATTAAATTCCTTTTTTATGATCTAGTACACATTTCAAGTACAAATAAAACAAAGAATCAATAATCATAGTATTACAATGTGAAGTTATGTAATACAATTGTTTAACAAATAATTCTCAATTGTCCTGCTATGATAATTTACCAATAATTACAAGAAACATCTGTCAAAACATTTTGTTTTCTCTCAACTCAATACCATTGGAAATGGATGACCTTGTTGAATATTGAATGTGTTTGAGTCACAAATAAAAAATTAAAGTTGATATGAGCTAGGTCATTCTGGATTGGTCAGTCAGGGACAGTTCTGAAACAGTAGATAACATTTTCATTGAAATCGTTGATTTAATTTTGCATTATTTTTCAGAACTTCATTGTAAAATATGTTCTATAGAACAATGTTTAGTTTTAGTCCCGACTTAAGTGTGATCTCTTTGGCCATCTCTGTTTTGCTTTTTGCAAGTTGAGTTGTGTCACTAATCATTAAAAATTTATATAGATTAGCTAGCCCTTATTGAGAAAATTAAAGAGATTTTCTTTAAAAAAACACTTTTCTCATAAAACAGTCCCGTTTGGTATAAGTATTTGAAAAAGAAAACCATTCATTACCAATAAACACACAGTAAGCAATAATATTAGTAATTAAATATTAAAAACGAACTGTGTAAACCTATACCTTTGTAACTAGATGCAATTGTAACTGTGCAATCATAAATGACAAGGTTTTATTAAGAAGTAATGATGACACAGCTTAGCTTCAAACGGCTATACAGTGGATTATGCTTTAAAATCTTGCAGCAAAAATTCTCTATAATAAGTCTTAAAGATCTTATAATTGTTCCTTTTTACCTTATGACGTGTGGAATCCCAAAAATAGCTCAAGGCTAGTATTCCTCAAACGTCGTTACAAAAAAGAGCACCTGGATAATGTTGAGGGTTGCAACTTCGGGTTTTTTAAGTTTGTTCTTTGGTGAAGTTGCTTCGACTAGGCCATTGAGTAACACTCATATGAAAAACAAGGTTGTGATATCAATATCTACTGGATCAGAATGAGTTCCCTTTCACATGTAAAACTTGATATCTTGCCTTTAACCACTGACCATACTGACATTATTATTACAACTATGGTCTAGCTCCGACTAGTCTATACTTTGTCTTACAATCTAAGATCAAAAATGTAAACATAGAACTGTCAATATCAAGGGAAATAGTAAACGAAGAGCTACCGCTTTTAAATAAATTTAAAACTTTTTTTTGTTTACATTTTTGATCTGAGATGGTAAGTAATTATAGATCAATTTACGATAACTCCACAGTTACCCTGTTTCAGAATCTTAGATCAAAAATGTAAACATAGAACTGTCAATTCTCAGAGGAAAAAGTAAACAAAAACTTTCAAATAAATGTCGTGAGTTTTTTTGTTTTACATTTTTTATCTTAGATAGGATATGTCTATAGATTTAAATTTATTCGATATTTCGGGAACGGGTTACACCGGCCGCAGGAGCGAGTAGACCTGTAGTTCGAATAATAATAATAATAGACGGAAATTGTGTAAGTTTATGTGCACTGACTGTTTGTTTCGCAGATTATTTCATAATGGCTGATTAACATTTCAAAAAGTTAAGTGTGGTAATTAATTATTGCCCAGTCAATGTGTAACAAAATGAAAACAATTGACACTCCACTCAAATTTATTGACATAGTAGTTACATTTCCCTACAAAATCAAATTTTGTAGGAAAATGTATTGTAGATTTTTCCTCTGTTTTCGAGACTGTATCGAAATAAAACTCATTTTCCGGCTTTAATCGCGTTGTTTTTATTATCTGTATTATTGCAAGGTAGGTAGGTCAAGAGTATGTAAAGGCTCCGAAACGTCGAAACGACATTGCAACAATGCTGAAAATAAAAACAACGCTAATAAAACCGGAAAATGAATATTTCAATACAATGTCGCGAAAACAGAACAAAAATCTACAATACCTTTTCCTACAAAAAATGATTTTGTAGGGAAAATTAACTAATGTGTCAATAGGAATGGAGTGGAGTGTCAACAAATTGGAATTTTTATTTTCCCTATGTTTATTTTTATCTGTAACCAGTACATAGTTATTATTAATAAACAGGCAAAATATTTATTAAGCACAACCTAACTATACCGCTCTTTTTTAGAATCTTAGATCAAAAATGTAAATAAAAAGCTTCTTTTCTGTTTTTACATTTTTGATCTAAGTTTCTAATAAATGGTATAAAGTAATTAATTATATTTTTAGAAGTTTTATTTAACTGTTTTTCATATTTTTATGCTTAATTCATAGTGCAAAATTGTACCTACAATAATTCCCTTCGGCCGTATACGAAACCGGAAGTTCTTAACCAGTTACTGAAGAGGAAAAAAAATCCTCTTCATAATATTATGATACTAGTTTTTAAACAATAGTATTTTTTCTTATTTCGAAACCTTTTTGGTTCCGTAAATCACAAATAAATGATAGTTAATCAGTCCCTGATAGGGTATAAAATATTTTTTTTTACTATCTACAACCGTTATAAAAAAAAAACAATATTTGCTATACTTAATTGAAAAAAAAAAAATTTTTTATTATTTTATATTTTGACATTGTTTTTTGTGGCCTCTATTAAAAAATATCACCGGGTCACCATCACGAAGATTACCCAACGACCTCAGTGGGGTGCGATAAGCGAACACTCGCTCACGGCGCAGGCTCCGGATTCATACTCCGCGGGGTAACAAAACGTTGTATGGAGATGTTATAGATTGAACTTAAGTCCCTATCAGCCGAATACTTTAACGCCACTTAAAATTTGAGAGGTACTTAATTAGTGAGCAGCTTCTAAATTTCAAATCAGTACCTAAGGGTAGGTTTATTGAGTTTCAGAACTGTTTCATTGTTTAAGAAGAACTTAAATTTTGGGTAGTATTTCAGTGTTTGGACGTTTAGACTAACGTCCGAACACTGAAATACTGCTCAAAATTTAAGTTTATACTTTCAACTTCAACTTCTTTTGTATGGCTATTGCTGACGTTAAGACGGAAGTTTATACTTTGCTATCGCATTCAATTTTTACCTAATTCCACTCCATATTTTGCCAAAACCTTTTGCTTCCGTTACCGTTGTTAAAAGATCACAAATTTGTTTCAATGAAAAATACATTCTAAAAAACAGCGAAATAAATCAATCCCTTGATATCAGGTTACAAAAGCACTCAAATAGACTGACATAATATAAATCGCAGAATAAACAACTCCTAAATTATTTAAAAAATACCTACATACGTACATAGCGCTCAGAATCATATTATATTAACTTTTTTGCCATAGTCTGGTACATATTAACTGGGCAACAATCACTTACCTCGCTACATATTTTTTTAGTATAAATCGGCCTTTACTATAAAAGTCAGGTCACACCAAACGCGGGACTTTCGTGAACACGCACGCTTTTACTTTGTTTAAACTAACGCCGAGTTTCTTCATCGATTGATTAAAAGCCAAAGTAACAGCTAAAAAATACGTCGCAAGGATAAACAAAAATGGCCGTGCAGTCAGCTTATTTCAGTCTGTAATAGCAATAGATATTTTTTAGCATTAGAATAAGAACTCGTTATGTCAATTTAGTTGCTATTTTATATGAATTTTACTTGAGGTCAGGCAAACAATAGCGATATGCAGATAGAGACATTTCACAATCAATCTATTTCTCTGCTAGCTATTGTCAAGAAGTATCTCGTCCATTTCTGTTCGTCGAAACTACATATTTTTCTGAAGTTTTGTTTGAAAGAAGTTTAGCTGTTACTTTGATTTTTACTGTTGGTTCAAGACCTAGGCCGGCTTGCATAACGGTTCTTAAACATGTTTAAGCTGTTAATCGTATTTAAAATCTGTCAAACTGTCAATGTGTGGCAACATATTATCAATCGTCCACTTAATGAAATAGAGTCCAATGTTCGATTTCCCATTAATTATTTTAAAATTGATTTAGTTAAATATGTTTTTAAATAGTGTTATACAAGTCGCCCCTAGACAGAACAAATCCCCCATCTACAGTTAAAGAAATTCCCGGAGAAAGAGAGATACGTGAGGCGCTATTAGTCCTGTTACAGTGACGCGTGCATGTTTACCTGCGTGACGTGTGAATCACGCGTTTGGTGTGACCTCGCCTTCATAGGTAGAGCTATTCAAAACTTGTACATCACACAAATGACCTCCATACAAACAAAAAACAAGGAAAATGCCATACTTAGGTATTTAGTTCACATCAAATTCAACAAGTTAAAAAAGACCCCGATTGAAAATGGAAAATGATTGTAACTTAGATTAAAACTAAAAGGGAAGATGCGGCGTATCGTAACATTTTCTATTCGTTAAATAAGCTAGAAACACCTATCAATGACAGAGATAGTAAGGCGTTTCAGACTGCAGCGCGAACGAGATATCGAAAGCTAGTGTGTCGGCTAGACACGGTTTTATCGTCTCGTTTTGTTGTGACTAGACTTTTTATCTACCCATTATTGTTTTAATCTAAGGTTTGTAATACTAAAAGGGCCGTTTTTTTTATAAAACATGGCTAAAATGCGTAGACGCGACGACACTGAGACAGGCCGCACCGACAGCTCAAATATAAAGAAATTTGTACACACATCGACATTTTGTTTAGATGTGTGCTGTGGTGTAGTGCCATTGTCGTCGTGTAGTTGCGCCTTAATAATTATTGCGAAACACACTAAAAGAAACCACGTTTAAATTGGTTAGTTTGTTTATGTACAGTTGCTTATAAAAATGTATAGTATATCCAGTCTAAAGATTTAAATCCTCTTTAATTTTGTGAATTTTCGATTATTAGCGAAAATTTTACAATTGTAAGGTGGATATTCACTCTTATTGCCAGAATGAACATCAACAAATGAAACCAGTTTTTGTTTATTTGGGGGTTACAAGTCGTTTTTTTATTTTAAAAGTTGTGATGTTTTGTGATATTACTTTTAAGAATTAACAGTGTAATTCAATAATTTCTGACATAATATTTTCTGTAATTTATTTCTTTATAAATGTTTAATATTTGATACGTTTATACCTCGGTCGTTTTGCACGTAGAATTTCGGTCATTAACATGTATCTGAGTCTCTGTCAGTCCTGCGAGTATATCGTGTTGTCACTGTTGGACATATAGCTTACCATGCGAGTGCGAAAGAGCTAGAAAGTGAGTTTTCTTTTAAATTAGATAAATATAAATTTTTCGTGCAAAACGATCGAAGTTTTACATGCAATAATCTCAAGTACAAAACTGTGTATGTACTTACTTACCTACTTATTATTTATGCAATGATGCCCTTATTATAAACACTGCTTAGAATGCGATTAACTGCTAAAAGACTATGGAACGTATATTTCGTAGTGAACACTAGTAAGGGATTAACCTCGGAACTACTGATTACGAGGGCTATAGATTATAATAATTATCAAAAGTCACTGCATGGATAGTCGCTACATTCAAAACGTGCCATCGAAAGGTGGGCTTTCGATGTGGCATACTTTGGATATAGTGTAATGTGGTTGTAGTGTACGAACGATATTATGTCTTTTCGATGTAGCGTACTATCGATATGCCATACTATCGTTACAGAAACTTTTCGATGGGACATTTTCGATGTAGTGATTTTGAAGATTTTGCTCTACACTACTCTACCCTATAACGAGAGTAGGTGTCGCGCTAGAAATTATCTTAAAAGTAGGTATTAAAAAGTTATCTAACGGGCAAATACTAGAACGCTACTCAAAATTGGGGACTATAGTGCTCGTTTAAAAACGAAACATAATTTTTCGCTTTCTTAGTTACTGATATGCATGTTAGAATAAGTTTTGTTTGTCCCTACTTTCAATGAATAAACGTATTTGTAATTAAAGGGCATTTAAAAAATAAGCCGCTTTCAAACTCAAAATCTCTCATAATTTTAAATTTAGAAGCTGCTCGATTATAGTAACCCTCGAATTTTAAGTGGTACGTCAGTATTTGGCCGTTAGGGTCAATGCGCCAAATTCTTCGTGCTTTGCGACCGGCCTATACTAAATTATAAGGGTTAAATTCTTTGCCTCTTGAGATACCAATCCTTAAAAAGTAACTAAGCAATGTTTATAATAAGAAGGCTTTATAACATTTGTACTATGAATATTTATCTCAAAATAAGGTTTTTTGAGAAAAAGCATATACCTTTTTTTAAGTTTTTGTACCTACAGCTTAATAAAAAGACCAATTTTTTTAATTATAAGCTTAAGGCCCCATACTCACCTAATGACGTGACAGGGATAGGGCTAGCAAATTTCGATGTGTAAAAGAAGGACGTAAGATGCGACTATGCAATATTTTAGTGAGTAAAATTAAACAATTCCCAATAACAAGATAACTATTGCTAATTTAGTAAAATTGTTCTACCAATTTCAAGTGTATGTTATTATACAAACAAAATAGAAGTTTAAATACGTCACGTTTAGCTGTAAAATGAAATTTTCGGTTTTAAACGAGTTTTTTTTAGATAAAAATAATTAACTACCAAAATGAATATAAGAGAATGAAAAATAAAATACCAAAATAGTATTTCCGAATTTTTTGTAGTTGCTGAGAAATATTGAGATCCCTGCCGCCAATATCGTGAGTATGGCACCTTAAACAATCTTTGAAACACACACGCAATACTTGTAAATACCTAGTTAAAATTTGTTAATTTTATAATATTATAGATCCAAAATGTATGTATACTTACCTCCCATGCATAACTATTGATTGATAAAAAGCCAAATACAGAAACTCCATTTAAAATAAGCAATTAACCTGGGGCTCGATTCGGTAAGGACGTAGCATGCGGGATGCATGAGCATTGCAGAAGTCGATTTGTTGCAGGCGTAAAAATAATAGCTATTCTATAACTTCTTGTAATACTGATGGGCTGAGGAACAAGGGGAGCTATTTAAATAATTAAGTAACCCTTAATTTCGAAGGCTTAATTAGCTAAAGCTGTAATTGATTAAAATTACATTTACAGAATACGAATTACCGCACATCTCTTGCACGTCGCCTGCATTCCGCATGCTATATCATTACAGAATCGGGCCACAGCTCTCAAACTTAAATAAATCCGAAACTAATTTTAAATTTAGAAGGTACTCAGTTATTAAAATACATACCTACCACTCAAATTTTGGCATTTCTGTATTCGGCCGAAAGTCTGCAAAGCAAAAAGGATGCAGGTTCGATTCCCGCCGTCAAATTTGCATGACCTGCAGGTCACGACTACTTGCGGTCGCCGTCTAACACCCACAGTACAAGACAGTTTTACTTAATTGGGGCTAGATGGCGCTGTTTAAAATGTATTAAATAATTTATATTTGACTCTTATGAGCCAATAAATTTTAAAATCAAAATGGAGATTTTTTTTCAATATTAGCTACATTAAATAACCCTTTGATCACTAGCGAAACACAAGATCAAGTCTCGATGCATATTCACAAACGACCCTATGCGTGGACTCGACTTTATCCACATTTTTACTAACGTTGATTGTCACTTGCAAGAGCAAGATAAATATTTAAACGACACATAGGGTTGCTTGTGAATACGGCTATTAGGGTTGGTCATTCCACAACAAATATCTTACTAATATTATAAACGCCAAAGATTGTATGTACGTGAATTTGTTACTCTTTCACGCAAAAACTACTTAACTGATTGCGATGAAACTTGGAATATAGGTAGCTAAATACCGGGAATAACACATAGGCTACTTTTTATCCCGATATTCCCGCGGGACAAAAATACGCGGGTGAAACCGAGGGGCGCAACTTATAAACGCGAAAGTTTGTGTTTACGTGACTTTGTTACTCTTCCGCGCAAAAAACTACTGAACCGATTGCGATGAAACTTGGAATATAGGTAGCTGGATACCGGGAATAACACATAGGCTACTTTTAATCCCGATATTCCCGCGGGGACGGGACTTACGAGGGTGAAACCGCGGGGCGCAGCTAGTTATTAAATCACGGGGTGAAATCATGTTTGTGATTTATTTTGCTCGATATTTAAGCTGTGAGCTCGGAGCTCCACGTAAAATAAATTTTAGTGAAAATGTAAGTTTCAAATCGGTCATTGCACAGTTGCAGATTTTCTACTGCTTTGTATGACGTCTGTTCAGTATGTTTCCCTGATGGTTATTTTTAAATGTCGACATTTTTATACTTCGACATAATTCTGATGGTCATTTTTATGTGTCGTCTTTTTTATGCATCGACAAAATCATTTTGTCTTTTTTTGTCGACATTATGTAAGATGTCGTCATAATCATACCTTGTCATTTTTCAAAATCGTCATTATTCTCCTAACTCGAAGTACCTATCGGACTTTTGTTTTTGACGCGTTTGTGGAACGTTGTCCTGAATTTTTATTTTTGCATAATCTAGTTTTATTGCGTGTAAGTTTAATTTCGGCGGCATGTTATCAATTTAGTTACGCGAAGTTCAACGAGTGAAGTGAAAATAAAAGTACCAGTGCCAAACACGAAATGAGCACGTTACAAACAAATGTTCCATGGGGTTAGAGAAAAATCGTCGCCATTTTTTCTGCAGCCTTCACACATTGGAAATTATTTCAAACGATTACAGTATAATAGTGGTAGTGCACTATTAGTACGTGAATTTGGCTAAATTGTCCTATATTGCTGACAGAAAGCCATAATTAAGAAAATGAAATGATAATGAAGTACCTTTCGTCTCTTCCCTTTTATGTACTAATTGTTATCTGATCCTACTGAAGGTATCAAGTACTTTAAAATCTAGTAGGGTACCTATAGACATGTTTTATCGATGTTATCGCGAACGCCTTGAGTTTCAAATCTTTGATAGTAATTTATGTCAGATACAACAAGACAAACTTTACGATAATTATGAAATTATCAGTAGGGTAGTATACTTACATCGAGGCACGTTGAAGTGATGTAGATAAAAAACAGATTTAGAGTGATCATTGTTATTTCTGTACTTGGACTTGATAAGAAATGAGAATTGTAATGAACTCACGCTATTACCAAGCATATTATCTGATTTTAAAACAGTATAAGGCTTTGACACATTCAAACACACAAAAAAATAAGGTAAATTTTATATAAAAACTAGCTTTCGCCCGCGGCTTCGCTCGCAATCCTTTCTTAGCGGATGCCTACGTCATAACATCTACCTGCATGCCGAATTTCAGCCCGATCCGTCCAGTAGTTTGGGCTGTGCGTTGATAGATCACTATGTCAGTCAGTATACATATAGTATTTAGAAACTTAAAACCCACAGATATTTTTTATTAGGTACTTGATGTGTTTTTTTAGCTAAACAACACCGCGGCGACTTTGCGTCGACTTATAATATAAGACTTCATGGTAGTTCGGAATATATGGATTAGTACAGACTTCCTAGGTACATAATAGTACTAATAACTAAAGGATGATTTCTTAAAAATATTCCATACCAGCTGCATCCCGCAGTTTCACCAGTGTAAGTCGAAATCCCGTGAGAATATCAGGATAAAAAGTAACCTTGTGTTTTTCCCGGGGACATTTTCTAGGCTGAGTAGGCTTGCCCAGCACCTATACCAACCTCCCAGCCTAGTCAGCCATGACCAGAGGAAAGTGGTCAATACGTCTGGAGCTAACTAAGCCGTGAGTTTCCTCACGAAGTTTTCCTTTACCGTACGAGCGATGTTATTAACGCAAATAACTTTTACCTAGTTACTTATTGTGTTAGCTTTATGGATTGCGTCGATGCGACATTATCACCATGTAAACAAGATATTACATCTCGTTTATGGACACTACAAACAAGGTGAAATAAGTATGTTTATTTGATACTAGCTGCGCCCCGTTTTTTTAACCGCGTAGGTCCCGTTCCCGCGGGAGTTTTGAAATAAAACGTAGCCTATGTCCTTCTCCAATGTCCCATCTATATTAATATCAAAATCGGTCCAGCTGTACAA
Source organism: Idaea dimidiata (assembly GCA_949358125.1). Lineage (NCBI taxonomy): Eukaryota > Metazoa > Arthropoda > Insecta > Lepidoptera > Geometridae > Idaea > Idaea dimidiata. Next base: position 7,353,592 of record OX442342.1, on the reverse strand, counting down.
AACCGTAAGGTACTTACTCCACGTTTAAGTATTAATAAGGCTTGTAACATCGCTCTTATGGTGACGGAAAATATCGTGAGGAAATCGACATGTCCTAGGACTCACCAGACGTGAAAATATTTCGCATTCATATTAGGATTATCAGTTTTTGCCGTCCGTGTGCGGCAGAACTAAATCATGGAATAATGCCATGTTTTTTATCCGGTTTTCATATCGTCAGAGAGTAAATAATAGTACTACGGATACACCTAGCACGTTCACGTAATATTAAAAAAGAGATGATATTCCGTACAAAAAATAAAAATGCACGAAAGCTAGGCGTTTTTTTATACGTAATAGGCTAGCATTAGACTCATCGCACATAGCTGTCAAATTGTATATTATATTCGTTACCGTCTGTGGTTCGTGTTTTTTTTTACTTTTTCCGAATTCGGCGGCGCGGCGTTCCGAAGCTCTCTGAATAACCCTACTGATAGGAAACGACGGATGAGGTCGACGATGTAGCATGCTTACCTAGAAGATACCTATTCATGCTAGACTTGAAGACTCCAAGGTTGTTTAGGGGAAACACTGGAGCGAGCAGAGAATTCCACTTTTTGGCCTTAGATCGGTTCCTAAATATCTATAGGTACCTATACCTAGCAATATTATAAATACGAAAGTAACTAATAGATAACGGGCCCTGATTCTCTAAAAACATAGCATGCGACAAGCAGGCGGGATGCATTAGCATTGCAGAAGTCGATTTGTTGCAGGAGTATAAATAATAGCTATTGTATAACTTATTTTAATATTGATTGGCTTAGGAACAAGGGAAGCTATTTAATAAAAAGTAGCCTATGTGTTAATCCAGGTCCCCAGCTACCTATATTCCAAGTTTCATCGCAATCGGTTCAGTAGTTTTTGCGTGAAAGAGTAACAACCTCACATACATACTTACATACAAACTTTCGCGTTTATAATATTAGTAAGATAAGATACTTGGAATTCAATTGTAGACTAAGATTTGACACTTCTTTCTATAGAAAAAAAGACAAATACAAGGAATCAAAACGTCAGATTATAGTCTGAAATTTAAAAAAGTAGGTAAGTACTATAGATCAGTTTTCTTTCAATACCAACATTACCAACGCTCCATGCTATGACGATACTATGACGTATAAAGGCAAACAACTTTGGACTTGTTATAATAAGTATTGATTCATCGTTTTACTGTGGTTTTACTACGGTACCTATCATTCGTGCCAACCTACATACTTCCTTAGATTACACTTGTATACATACTAGCTGCGCCCAGCAGTTTCAACTGCGTATAAGTTCCGTTCCCGCAAGACCACAAGCCCTTCGCGGCCTAGACGGCCACTGTGGCGAGTCGGCCAGAAAGCTGCGAGTTCGATTCCCGTCGGGTGCAATTATGTATGTTTAAAAATAAATATTTGTATGTGGGTCTAGGTGTCCTTCTATGTATAATAAATGTAGGTAATTACAAAAAAAGGTATAATATGTACTTATAGTACAATCCTAGTGCTTAGTTTAAGGTTATATTGCGCTGTATGCAGTAGTGCAATATTTATTTATTTCTGCAAAGTCCTAAATTCATCAAAATCGGTTCGGCGGTGTAAGACAAACTCTCCTTTTGCCGACTTTACTCCACGTTTAAGTATTAAAGGGGGTAATAACATATCGCTTTTACGGTGAAGTAAAAACATCGTTAGGAAACTGAAGTGTCCTAGGACTCACCACGGTCCAAAGACATGGGACATTCGCCAATTCGGGGTAGGCTCCCGTGGCGTTTTACTGCCTAACGCCTCTAAGAGGAGACCCTTGCCCAGCAGTGGGACGGATTAACGAAGCTTATGCAGCGTGTTCCAACGATGACCATTTAAGCCGAAAGGGGGTTGTTCTAGACGTCTAGTCGAACATCTTTCGATCTACGACTTTAAAAACTCCAACTTTTTCTTCGAAATTTTTGAGTTCATATTTAACTGAAAAACTGCTGTTTTTGAAAATAAAGGTAGGTAATTAAAGTTTTCATTGTAATTGTCCAAACCGATAAGGTCAATGACCTCTAATTCTACGAAACAGCTGATTTTCAGGTAGTTATACTTTAAACTTAAAATTTTCGAAAACTACTTCGAATTTTTAAAAGTTGTAGAACACAAGTTGTTCGGCTAGATGTCTGGAACAACACACTTTCGGCTTAATTGGTCATCGTATATACATAATATGTAAACGGTATATATGTTATTATGTGGTAATATTTACATGTCTCTTCTTCAGGATAGATAGGATACTAAATGATTTTAATTTTTCAATCCAATATCGCGAAAACTGAAGAAAAATCTTTGAAAATCGTGGTTTGAAAGAAGTTACTTACTAAGTAGAAATATTTAAAGGAAAATCCATCTTCAAAATTCTACATTTTCCAGGCTAAAAAAGTAGAAAGGCAAAAAAAATCTGGGCTACGCGAACTTCCTATAGGAGTACTGATCCGGAGGCGCGAGTTCAAATCTCGTCGCCAGTGAATTTTTGAAGATGTACCGTATTTTTCCTTTAAAATATTTCTAGTAGAAATGCCTTGGTCTATAAAATAAAAAATCCTAAAATAAACAATTTTTTATAAATTTACTTAAGGTAACCTGCATACTTAGGACTTAAAGTTAAAGTTTTAATTTGTGTGTTTCCGCAATTAGCCCTACTATTGGGCCTTTGTGCGTGATTTGAAGCCGTGGATTTCATCACGATGTTTTCCTTCATCGTAAGAGCGATGTTAATAGCGCACATAATTTTATCTTAAAGAAAAACACATTTGTCCGCGGCCGGGATTTGAAACCACGACCTTCAGAACGAAAGTCGGGGTATCAACCACTAGACCAACACCGCTCAACAATACTTATGACTTATCTCATTCAGAAACATAATCTTGCTAGTAAAATTTTAAATTTTAATTTTTAAAAAATATTAAATCTACTATATAAAAATAAGTCGGGTTTTCCTTCCTGACGCTATAACTCCAGAACGCACGAACCGATTTCCACGGTTTTGCATTCGTTGGAAAGGTCTCGGGCTCCGTGAGGTTTATAGTAAAGAAACTTACGCGGGTGAAACCGCGGGGCGCAGCTAGTTTTTAATAAATTAATATTAATTTATTTTATTTATTCGAGTATTGTTACTTTTAAATTCTCTTACCTCGACGTTTCGATCATGTTACATTGATCTTTGAAACATGATCAATTGAGAATTTAAAAGTAACAATACGTGAATAAGACCCGGTTAAAATATTACTAAGAGTACAAATCGTGTGAGTTTAAAAAGTTTATAATCTTGATATTTGGGAGAAGTTATCTTTATAATTTTATCAATATTCCACCTTACTTATAAACGCTAATTAATATGCATCGTTTCTCTTTTACGGTCACATGAAGTTTCAAAGATGACAGACAGAGACAAACGTCACATAACTTAGTCATGTGTAAATAATATTTTATAAGTAAGAGAGATTATGCCTTATTTGTTTATGTAGTATTACTTACCTAGCTGTTTGCGTCAACTACGCAAATTAGTTGGCGTGATTATGCGCCTTAAACGGTACTTTAAAAACATACATACGTAGTGTAAAAAGTACCTACATTATCTAAGAAGGTCACTATACGTTTATATTCACCTAGGTAGGTAGGTAATTAGGTAACTTAGCTAGGTAGTTTAAATAACCAAATTTGTTTTTAGTAGTTTAAAAGTATAAATTCTACGGACTGTTGTAAAATCTTATATCTATATATTTATATATCTACTAACGTTTCACCCGCGTAAGTGCCGTTCCCGTGGGATTGTCGGGATAAAAAGCAGCCTGTGTTATTCCCGGTATCCAGCTACCTATATTCCAAGTTTCACCGCAGTCGGTTCAGCGGTGATTACGTGATTGAGTAACAAACACACATACACAGATATACACAGACATACACATACACAGACATACTCACAAACTTTCAGCTTTATAATATTACTAGCTGCACCCTGCGGTTTCACCCGCGTTAGTCCCGTTCCCGTGTGAATATCGGGATTAAAAGTAGCCTATGTGTTAATCCAGGTCCCCAGCTACCTATATTCCAAGTTTCATCGCAATCGGTTTAGTATTTTTTGTGTGAAAGAGTTACAACCTCACATACATACTTACATACAAACTTTCGCGTTTATAATATTAGTATGAAGTAAGAAGGATAGGATAGGTAGTTATTTGCTTTTACAACGAATAAAATGTTTTTCTAAATTAATAGGTAGGTCTAGGTATTCCCGTATTCTAGGATTTATAGGTGGGTAGGTCCGAAATACGGAAATCCGTAGGAGGATTATATCAACGTCAATGACGTAGCTCCCAAAATTAGTACCTAGACTTAACTGGCAATGGGCATATAGCTCGAAAGACAGATTACCGCTGGGGAGTAAGTCTTCGCGTGGTGACCACGATGTAATGCGAAACGGAGTGTTGGAACACCACCTACTCGGTGGAGCGAGGACATTGTAGCGGTCGCGGAGAGTCGTTCGATGGAAGTGGCTCACGATCGCTATTTGTAGCGTCGTATGGGGGAGGCCTATGTTCAGAGCCCTTAGTATGAAATTTGATAGTTTATCGTCTCGATGAAACTAGCAGTTTACTTCATACATTTTCCATCAGCGCCTCTAGCGGTAACTATAATGAACTAAAATAATGTATGGAAGTAAACTGCCTGTTTCATCGAGACGATAAACTATCAAAACTCATACTAAGGGCTCTGTAGTGGATGGTTAAGGGCTGAGATGATGATGATAATTGTCTAGGTATTGGTTTCATAAAAAAACATTACTGCAGCTAAGCTAAATCAAGGAAGGAATTTTAAGGAATAATTAGTCACAGAATTTGTTTAAAAAAAGATGTTGATAAAACACGCATTTTATCATAAAACTTCTAAATTAAAAATAATTTCTGTCGGATTCATAGAAAATTGCTGATTAATTCAATGACGAAATGTGGTCATTTTTGTTGATAACGTTTGTAGGTGAAATTGTTTCGTTTTGTGTTTTTAGCGTTTCGAAACCTATCCATGTTTTAGACAGAAAAGAATCTATAATTTGGATGAAATATGCATAGGCTATCTTTGGCATAGGCTTCACCCCTTCAACTTTTAAAAAAATAATCTTACTAATATTATAAAAGCGGAAGTTTGTATGTAAGTATGTATGTATGTGAGGTTGTTACTCTTTCACACAAAAACTACTGAACCGATTGCGATGAAACTTGGAATATAGGTAGCTGGGGACCTGGATTAACACATAGGCTACTTTTTATCCCGATATTCCCTCGGGAACGGGACTTACGCGGGTAAAACCGCGGGGTGCAGCTAGTAATAATCATAATTATAAAACATCATAATATTGTAGGTACTTACCTATATATTAATCTCTATCTTGATAATAATATGACATCAGTAGGTATATAGACAGTTTGCAACGCTACCGCTAACTTAATGATGCTTTTGACGTGTTTTGACGTTTAAATCATCACTTATCGACTACCTACCCACACCTTGCGCCCTCAGCGATACTCCTTTCCTTTAACGGTAGATGTAACAATATTGTCAACTAGCTGCGACCCGCGGTATCACCCGCGTAAGTCCCGGGAATTATCGGAATAAAAAGTAGCCCATGTGTTATTCCAGGTCTAAAGCTACCTATATTCCAAGTTTCATCGCAATCGGTACAGCGGTTTTTACGTAATTGAGTAACAAACACGCATACCTACATACACATAATTATTCACAAACTTTCAGCACTTTCGGCACTGCCACAGAATAAATAGTACCTACTACTGCTGCGGCTTTTTAATTTTTACGGTTGCGTAAAATGGGTACGGAATATATTTGAAACAACGTGTAGTACTAGTACGGGTAGATATTCCGCTCTACCGTGGTGTCTTATTATAAGTCGTCGCAAAATTCGCCCTAATGTCGTTCAGCAAAAAAAAAAACAAATAAAAAAAATATAAATATCTGTGGTTTTTAAAAGTAGTCGCAGTATTTTTTGTTATTTAAGTTTTCCTTAGGTTTTTTGGCGGGAATGCGTTGAGGAGATGTGTTGCTAAATTTTCATTTTTGTGAAACTTAGTTCAAATGCGTGTAAATTGTTTGATTTCGGGGGCATATTAATCAATTTAGTTTCGTGAAGGTGTACAAGTGAAAATAAAAGTGAAAATCGGTGCTAAACATGGACTTTAGCTTAGTGTTCTCTCCAAAGCTCCGTGAACAAACATTGTAAAAATGGCCCCCTTTTTACAATGATTCCCTCGACTTGACTTTAACTATGACGACTTGACTGTTTCGTCCGATGCAAATAACCTGCAAATACTGATAATACTTGACACTGGCAAATGTCCGAAAGGAAAAGCCATTTTAAGTAGAAGAAGAAGAAGAAGTTTTCCTTAGGAGTTTTGGCGGGAACGCGTTGAGGAGATGTGTTGCTAAATTTTCAGATTAATTGTGAAACCTAGCATTTGAACTAGTATTTGAATTTAACTATCATGAAACAAACATGTTTCCAAGCCCGTTGACTGCTGTGTTTGCAATTCAGTGATTTGCGATTTTTCAGTTTTGCAACTTCAACGTCAGCAGTCAAAGAATTAGTGGAATAACTATTTATCGTTTCCCTTCGTAGTAGCGTTAAAAATATAACCGTAAAGTGATGTGTAATTCTTTCTTTTACAGTTGATATGTGTTATCTGCTTGCATAGGTGACTAAACCTTTTAGTTTCCAAGAAGTATTTCGTATTGTGTACATTAATTTCGCACATGATTTTCATTCAGTAAAGTATTATACCTAACTAGCTGCTGCGCCCCGCGGTTTTACCCGCGTGTCCCGATCCCGCGAGATTATCAGGATGTAATAGGTAGATAATATCCGCGGGTAAAACCAGCAAAGCGCAGCTAGTAATATATTATGCGTATGAATGAAATTAAACTGATTTTTCGCTTCCCAAGTAGTGTGCGAGTCAGATTCGTGCACGAAAGGTTCCATACCATTAAAATTATGACAAAAAAAAAACAAGTTTCTTTTTTTTTTAAGGCGGCTACGGAAATAATAGGGGTTAAAGTATGAAATTGCCGTTTTATTGCAATAGGTTCTTTGAATTGACATAGAATCTTCATGGTTTGAGGTTTTCGAATGAAACTTTTTTCAAATGGTTTCTGTGATGTTCTTTTTTTAAAAAATGTGAAACATTTGAATATCGACTTTCAATTGTTTTTGTTATTCAATTTAGACAAGAAAGATGGATACTGCGAAAATTCGAGTGATTTTTGAATACGAGTTCCGACGCGGAACTAACGCGGCAGAAACAGCCCGCAATATCAATGCTGCGTTTGGAGAGGGGTCTACTAATGAACGCACCGTGCGATTTTGGTTTAAACGCTTTCGTGATGGAAATTTCGACTTAAAGAACGAGCCACGAGGAAGACCGCCCACACAGGTGAATAACGATGAATTAAGAGAGATAGTGGAAGCCGATCCTAGTCAAACTACCCAGGAATTAGCGGCATGGTTTAACGTTACCTTACCCACTTTATTGACTCACTTGCGTCAAATCAATAAAATAAAAAAATACGAAAAATGGGTGCCTCATGATTTGACTGATCTGCAGAAAGAAACGCGTCTTGAAACTTGTGTTGCCTTGTTGAACCGGTACAGAAATGAAGGAATATTGGATCGAATTGTAACATGTGATGAAAAGTGGATTCTTTATGATAACCGGAAAAGAAAAATGCAATAGCTGACCCCAGGTCAAATGCCACAACAGTGTCCTAAAGCAAAACTTACCAATAAAAAGGTAATGGTAACTGTTTGGTGGTCTCAGCATGGTGTTATTCACTATAGTTTTCTTCGATCTGGTCAAGCAATTACGGCAGATGTCTATTGTGCCGAACTCCGAACCATGTTGACAAAACTAGCAGTAAAACAGCCCCGACTCATGAATCGATCTTCACCATTATTGCTCCACGACAACGCGAGACCTCACACAGCACGAGAAACCATTTTGACCCTTCAGGAACTGCACTTAGAAACTACCATTTTTTTCGTGATTTGGACAATTATCTACGTGACAAGAAGTTTTCTTCCCAGGAGGCAGTACAAAATGCTTTCACACAGTTTGTGCAGTCTAGATCGTCGGAGTTCTATCGCAAAGGCATTAATAACCTTCCCATTAGATGGCAGCAATGTATAGATAATAATGGCAACTATTTTGATTAAATAAATTAGTTAAAAATTTAAAAAATAAACAATTATGATTTTCAGTACAAATCGGCAATTTCATACCTTAACCCCTAATACGTCATCTGCGCTAATTTCAACAATCATTATTTAGGGAGTTTTGGCGGGAACGCGTCGAAGAGATGTGGTGCTAAATTATCATTTTTGTGAAACCTAGTTCAAATGCGTGTAAATTGTTTAATTTTGGGGGCATATTAATCAATTTAGTTTCGTGAAGGTGTACAAGTGGAATGAAAGTGAAAATCGGTGCAAAACATGGACTTGGTGTTGTCTCCAAAGCTTCGTGAACAATCTTTGTAAATGGCCGCCGGGCCTACAAATGATTCCCTAGACTTGACTTAACTATGACAACTTGACTGTTTCGATGCAAATACCTTGCATAATATATTAATAATACTTGACACTGGCAAATTCCCTAATGGCCATAATCGGTTCACAACCGATAAGAAATAATAATAATCATTATTTATGAATGCGACCATTTGACACTTCTTTCTACAGAAAAATAATAATTATCAAATTCAAGGAAACTAGGAGTTTTGGCGGAAACGCGTTGAGGAGATGACGTGTTGCTAAATTTTCATTTTGTGAAACCTAGTTCAAATGCGTGTAAATTGTTTAATTTTGGGGGCATATTAATCAACTTAGTTTCGTGAAGGTGTACAAGTGCAATGAAAGTAAAAATCGGTGCAAAACATGGACTTTAGCGTTGACTTCAAAGCTTCGAGAACAATCTTAGTAAATGGCCGCCGTGTTTACAAATGATTCCCTAGACTTGACTTAACAATGACGATTTGACTGTTTCGATGCAAATAACTTGCATATTAAAATACTTGACACTGGCTAATTTCCAAATGGCCATAATCGGTTCACAACCAATATGAAATAAATAAGGAAACTAAACGTCACATTATAGTCTGAAATTTAAAAACGTAAGTACCTACTCTATTTAGAACCGTTCATAGTTACAGACAGACAGCGAAGTTTTAGTAAGAGGGTCCCGTTTTTTACTTAAGTACAGAACCCTGAAAATGAGTTCGTATTAAACATCACTAAAACTTTAACCAAAGAAAAATCTACGTAAGTACCTACTTACATTTCTAAATTTATAAATCCCTACTTAAACTATTTGACAAGTTCCTACCTACAAAGAGTGGTTAAGTGGATGACTCATCACAATTCATACACTACCTCAATATATTATGGAAGTACTTACCTCTGTACTCACACATATAGTAGAACAAACGTAGGTAGCTTGCAGTCATGGTTTATGTTATGTTATGTTATGTTATTTAGTCTACCTAATGCAGACTCTATACCTACCTACTACGGTAATCTTTTCATCTAATATTAGATGATTTAAATAAATAAATAAATACTCTACTAGATGATGAGATAACTTTTAATCATTTAATTTTATGGCGCTGTTTGCCCGGGACGTTGTTAGATGGAGTAGGCTTGCCCAGCCCTATACCACCCTCCCAGCCTAGTCAGCTATGCCCAGTGGAAAGAACTGGTCAACACATCTGGAGCTTACTAAGCGGTGGGTTTCCTCGCGATGTTTTCCTTCACCGTATGAACGATGTTATTAACGCACATAACTTTTCCGCAAGGAAAAAGACATTGTTGCGCGGTAAGCCGGGACTCGAAACCACGACCTTCGGAATGAAAGTCGGGGAAACTTTAACTTACAATATTTTTTAATTTAGCGGAAAATAAACGAAAAGCCGCGCTACCATGCTCGTTTGTCGTTACTATGTCGTTCAAAAAATAAAGTAAATTTTAAATAAAACATACCCTGACAACTTTTAAAAAACACAGACAATTTAAAAAAAAGTTTTTTTTTAATTATTTGATGTGCGTGAAACCATGGAAGAAATTATTTGATGTGTTTTTAATTTTATCTTTTTTAGCTGAACGACAACGCGACGATTTATAAGACATCATGGTAGGGCCCACTAACACCGTAGCTTTAGATCACGTAAATCAGTAGAATAATCCATATCTTATGTTTTAGGAATGCCTTTAAAATTTCATTAATGTAGTACCTATCTACACCCTAGATCTGAGCTCTAAGGAAAAACGCCGATCTTCTTTCCCAGTTATTAGACTCATTGTTCTTTCCATTTGTTTACAATCGAGATTTGTTAGCAACAGACTTACGTAATCAGGCCGCAGATGTATGAATCGATTTGTCAAACCACTTGAACAACACCAGTCGAGGCTAAAACCGTTTGCCTCAAGTGTTTACCACTTTGCGGCCTTTTTCCTGGAAACATACTGATATTCATTACTATTTTGATACCTACCTATACAGCCGGGCCTTCATCGGTCTCCCCAAAATGATAATAAAAATCGGCCAAGTGCGAGTAGGAGCCGCTAGAATGGTTCTGTACCGAATAAAAGAATTACGTTTGTTGTATAGGATCGCAACTTAAATGTTAATTGACCGAACGAGCGAAGCGAGTAAGGTCCAGTGTAGACGGGCTTGGCGCTTGTATCTTTAAATTTGTATGTTTGTATGTTTGTTCGACGATAACTTGAGTATCGTAGCTCCAATCTTCATGAATTTTGGTATGCGCGTAGTTTAGGTCAATAGAATTTATGAGTTCGAAGATGAGCCGGATTGGTAGGGGGGTTGGGGAGATAGAGGGCGTGAGGCCTCAGTTCGGAGGCTCAGCTCCTATATAGTTTTATTATGATTTTGACGAGGACCTCATTGACCTAGCTACACCCAGTCTTAGAAAAACGAATAGTTTTTAACTTTTGGACACGGAACCGTAAAAAGGTTGACCACAGGAAATCAGGCTACGCGCAAAGTAATTTAAAATTTAATATAGGTAACATAGGTGGGTAAGGTAACTGTAAATAGCGGTGTCATCGTCATCGGAATACCAAATTATAGATCAATCGGTCAAAGGAAGGGCGTAAAACTATTGATTTTATATTAAACATTGATTTTGGAATTCCTACTACCTACTAGCTTTTTTAAATTTTTAAACAAGGTGACAATTTTACCTTTAATTGGTTTGAAATCGCAATAGGATGCCTGGGAGAGATCGCTACAAGCGATAAGGCTGCCCATTGTGCCAACTCGCTTTAAGTTGTGTACGTACGTAAGTATTCTTTGTATTGTAATAATATAAATGGTGTACATGCAAGATATTTGTATACAATACCTACATGTATGTATTGATAATTATATATAATGTATAATTCAGTGTAAGTAGGTACTTATACCTTCATATTACCTAACCAAAGATCTTAAAAGCAATGGCAGATGAAACGCAGACTGCAGAAAGGTTTAACCAAAATCGTTAATTTGTTTTACCGGTGCAGGTGCGGTGCCGATAAGTTTGTTGATCAAAGATACAATAATAGATAATTATTTTATCATGCTGATATACTACTTAACCTCCTTTATAGACCGGACAATAGGTATGCAGCTTGCGCGCTTCCATAGTATAATTGGAAGGATGGGATTGTTCGTACAGATTCGTACGTTACCCCATGGATGAAATTTGGGCGAAAAAGTATCCAAAGTGCGCCCGGTTTTAAACAAATAACTAACTACCACAAAGAACAAGCACAGAATACGTTATAGTACTAGTAAATATTATTACTTAATTACAATTTTGCATGAATTAGACAGGAAGGAAACGGGAAAGAGCGAAGGTCACTGCAGTATGTATTATTATGGGAAAATATTACATAATATTGCTTTTACAGTGGAGGAAAACATCGTGGAAAACAACCTTACAGACATTTGACCTGTATTTCCGTATGCATGGAGTAGGCAACTCGGAAATCTTAGGCTTTGGTGAATATTAAATAAATATTCACCAAAGCCTTGAAAATTGCTAGCACTACACAGGTATCATCTAGTTCAGCGTTTCCCAAAGAGAAAAAATATTTAATAAATTTTAATTATTATTAATTTTAGAAATGATGCTGAAATGAAATTTTTTAACTTCATTAAGGGAATCGAGCCACGGAATATGATTTTAATGGTTCAGTCTTCAGTCATCTTGGGACAGTCACATTTTCCTGACTTAGGTCCTTCAGTATGGACCCAATGTACATTATTGTACATGTATGAGTGTTGGCTGTGATGTGATTCCAGCCAACACTACGCGGGTGAAACTGCGTGTGCGCAGCTAGTTAGACAATAAAAGCCCAATTTACATAACTACGCGGTTTTGTAGTTTATTAATAAATAGCCTTATTAACAAACGTGAATTAAGGTCGGAGTAGTGAAGAAATGCTGTGTCATTTCCGTGACTAGAATTTTCAAAGTTGACAGACAGAAACAAAAAGCGGAGGAACTACTCCAACCTTACTCCCCTCTTATTAATAAGGCTAAGGAGTTCATCTGTTAATCAATCTAGTTAATAATAAAATAAAAAATAAAGTCCTGTGACCAACACACAGCGCCATCTAGCCCCATGGTAAGCTGCTAAGCTTGTGTTACGGTGACTAGACAACGGATATACTACTTATATTTATTTTTCTTTTGTAAATACATACATATTATACATAGAAATACGCCCATATAGTTGTATTGTACCTCTTACCTTGTATATGTTATGTAGGTATTTAAAACTGGCTTTGAATTTCCCTACTTTATCTCGAACCTCCACTGCGTTCCGCCTCAGTACACATAGTCGACCTTGCGTTGAAACTAGTATAATAAGTGCATTGCCACCTACTTGTTTACCTACTTTAGGGGGTAAAGACATTCAAAAATTGTTTAACTAACTAAGCTCCGCGATTGCACTTGCGTAAATCCCAATATCAGGATAAAAATGTGAGCTGATGATGTGCATGGAGCACATTATCAGCCGCTGTCCAATTTACGCATATCTATACAAGGTCTAACGGGTAAGCCCTTTTAATCCGAAAGGGGGTTGTTCTAGACGTCTAGGCGAACAACTTTTGTTCTACGACTTTTGGAAATTCGAAGTACTTTTCGAAATTTAGATGTAAAGTTTACTTGAAAATCAGCTATTTCTGAGAGTTCGAGGTCATTGACCTTATGTTGTCCTTTTATTTAGTTTGATGATTTACAATCAAAACTTCGAATACCTTTATTTTCAAAAGCAGCTGTTTTTTCAATGAAACATAATCTCTAAATTTTCAAAAAAAAGTTTGGATTTTCAAAAGTTGTAGAACAGAAACCTTTGTGATTAAAAGGGCATACCTGTTACAAATTGTATAAATTTTTCGTTTATTATTATTATATTACATTTTTAACAGGCAAGCAGTTGTTACAACTGATAGTGCCAGTATCTAGATTTTTCATTGTTTATTTTCATGTTGATGTTGGAGGCTGAGACAACATCATCTGGGAGTTTGTCCCACTCTGTCACCACTCTGTTGCATAGGCCTTTTCCAATTTGACCACGGATGCATGGTCAATCGAGTCGAAATTAAGGCAGATGGCGCTGCGTGCTTTAAAAACGTAAACAATAAGAAATGCAATCCTTAATTTCGACTCAATTGAACATGCATCCGTGGCCAAATTGGAAAAGGCGTTGGGACGGATCCCCAGAGATGCAGGTTCAAGTCCTGTCGGGTGCGAAATTTTTGGGAAGCATTTCTTTAAGTATAGTCATACAAGTGTAGGAAACACTTTCAAATATATCAAAAATCATAGTGGCCATTTAGTCTTACTAATATTATAAACGCGAAAGTTTGTATGTAAGTATGTATGTATTTAGGTATGTACCTATGTGAGGTTGTTACTCTCTCACACAAAGAAGCCATTGCTATGAAACTTAGAATATAGGTAGCTGAGGACCTGGATTAACACATAGGCTACTTTTTATCCCGACATTCCCGCGGAAACGGGACTTACGCGGGTGAAACCGCGGGTCGCAGCTAGTATTTTATATGTCTCAACGAGATCCCCACGGCTCCTGCGGTCATTGACGGCCTCTGTGGCGCGTCGGACGGACGCTCGACTGCAATGCATAAGTCTACGGTTCGAATCCCGTCGGGTGCAAATATTAATGCTTGAAAATAAATATTTGTATCTGGTCTGGGCGTCTTTCTATGTATAATTATGTATGTATTTACAAAAAAAAAGTAAAATATATACCTACTTATAATAAAATCGTAACTTGGCGGTGTCTGTTTTTGAAAGATATTTAGAAAAAACTATTTTTAGGGGTATGTACTAACGTAACAGACTCCATTTCCGTGTTTAACTTTTTGTCTGTTTGTCCGTTTGTCCGTTTGGATGTTTGTCCGTTTGTCTGTGCGTTTGTGCGCGCTTATCTCGAAAACGGCTGGACTCATTTCAATGGAATTCGGTATGCGGATAGCTTAAGACTTCGATTAACATATAAGCTACTTTTTATCCGTATATCAAGTCCGGATATCCGGATAAAAAATAAAAATTGCGTAATTTCGTTGTTTTTGAACCATCGGCATCCATCGTCATCTATCGTCATCCATCGTCATTGATCGTCATCGATCATCATCATCACTTACTGACATACAAATTTTGCCTTACTTCACGTAGGTGTAAGAACAACGCGGGATCGCGACTTGCGCGGGTGAAACCGCAGGGCGCAGTTAGTATGTAGTATATCCGTTGTTTAGTACCCATAGTCCAAGCCAATGTGGTGCAATATTAATAATTCGGTTTTTTATTCTCAGTTTAGGCACGGTTTCTCTAGTTATTATCACCTCGGCGCTTGTTAGTTATAGTTTAACTAACAACTTACCTACCCAATTAGTTAGAATTTAAACTTGTGTGTTACGACAATTTGCCCGTCATAATTCACTCAGCGAATAGCTACTTATCGCGTCAAATATATAAAATTATCTTGAATTTAAACCAGAACTACAGGTTTTGTGCATGACATTTTATGTTTAAGTACCGAAGAGACCGAAAGAGGCAAAATTGTCTCGACCGTGTCTCGCCTCATGAATAATCTACCTACGAGATAATGCCATCGATTCAAAGGCGTCATCGCGTCATCCACTCGTATCTCAAACGCGAAATTGCAGTGAAACCCAGAGATATGTAAAAACTTATAGATACGTAATAGGGCAAATTTCTTGGCTACACAAATGCAAGCTATCTAGCCAGAGAAGTCTTAGTTCCATCCCAGCTCACGTCACGATCACCCGCTTGTTGACACACAGTACATTTAGTTCACTTTCACAGCATTATTCACAGACAACAATGCCTTCGTGCGTATTTAGGCGATGCACGAATTATACTCCAAAAACTGGCAAAAATATTTCATTTCATACGTAAGTAAAGCTGTATTTATTTATTTTAGTTTTTTTTTTTTTAAGTTTTTTTTCCAAAAACTCAACGAAGTTTTTGACTTTGACGTTTTATCATTCTCTCCTAACCGCTATGAGATGTCTTAATAATATTATGACATCTCTTTCTTACGTCATGCAAGTAGCATTGAGTCTTTATGTTTTAGAAAGAGATAACAATAGTTTCGTCTATTTCTTCTTTAAATTATGTGAATCATAGATAAATTATTAGGGTTATAAAAATATTTGAAATAGTTTTTAGCAAACCGGGATCACCGTAGGCGAATCGATAAGTTAAAATTTTATAAACGTAAGGGTTTTACAAATATATTTCGCAAGGAAATATATTTCCAAAAAATCCCCATGACAGGATTCGAACCTGCATCTTTTCGCTAGCCAGGCGACTGCTCTAACCATGACTGAGCTACTCAGGAATCAATCACGAATAAGATATATTGCCGAAGAATATAATTCTTCGGCCATATTTCTCCTTGCTAAGTGTTTACCAACTAAGGATTGGTTTCAGAGCCATCTACCGGTCAACCGTAAAGGTTTTGCTCTAATTAATGTATTCCATCACATACTAAGCCAGATATTCACAGTGCCTGTCACCAGGATGGATGGCCTAGGTAAGTGACCGGTTGCTTTCTATGCAGGAGGTACCGCGATCGAAGCCTAGGTCTCTATTCTGTTTTACTTTTTGTTGAATAACTTTTTATATCGTTTGATGTAATGATAGATAAAACTAGCGGACAGCGATAAGTTATTTAAAAAAAAAGTAATAATTAAAATTATTTCTATAAAACTTTTATATACGTTGTTTATACTTAATGTGGGTTAGAAAAAAAATTAAAAATAGTTTTTAGCAATACGGGATCACGTTTGCGAATCGATAAGTTAAGAAGCCTAGGTCTCGATTCTGTTTTACTTTTTGTTGAATAACTTTTTTATTGTTTGATGTGAATGATAGGTAAAACTCGCGGACAGCAACAAATTTATGAAAAAAAAAAATCGATAAATATTTTTGTCCTGATGCTGCCTGACTTACTGACTGAGGGTTTAACGTAAGCCTAAACCGTTGATAGTAGAGAGCTGAAATTATATCCTTATCCTATCCAGTACCCGTAGTGTGAGTTTTTTCGTAAAAAAAAAAACGCGAACGTGATGGTTAAGTTAACGCGTTTTTTGTATGGAAACTGGTAACTTCGATATCGTCCGCTAGGGGCGCTTTTTGAGATTCCATACAAAATACGCGTTAACTTAATAATCACGTAAGCGTTTTTTTTTACGAAAAAATTCACACTACGGGTTCTGATCATATGCCGATTGCCGATCCTATGCCGCTCCTAGCCGATCCTATGTTTAAATTATTAATGTTATCTTTTGTAACACAGAGAAATACGCTATAGCGTAAGCAGCTTTGCAGCTGAAGTGCACTAGCGATTCAAAAATAAAGCTCTAAACCTGCCACGATTCTCTTACTACTATTGAAAAAAAATGAAGAGAACTGAGACATATTTGAGACATTTTAGTTAGCAAGAAATTAATCGATTGGATTACGTTTCGGAGAACTCCATATCAACTATGTTAAAAATTAATATCAGCTATCGGCGAATCAACAGTGTCGGGTGAACGGGGCGCGTACAAATATTTGTCGCCCACACAGTTCGGTCGCGTCGGGGACTACGTTCCTGATGATGGCTTTTTGAAGCCGAACCGCGTCAATGAATGGTGTCACTAACTTAAATCTAATTTTCTGCCGCATGCAAAGAGTGGTGGGAGGGTGGTGCTCTTTGCACGCTGCACACAGCACGATGCGTAGTGATGGTGATATTAGTCAGATGGCGGGAATAAAAACATAATATTAGTTTTTAACATTGGCCTACGTGCCAATTTCTTTTGTAAAAATATCATTCATAATTTATTCGAAATAATGGCTTCCGATGTTCAGCCTATCAAAAGAAAAAATGTGTACTAAATACTAATCCCTTTTATCAATTTTACCTCAATAAATGACAATCGATAATAAATATTTGTTATTGCTGTGGGGACACTCCCGTGCCTTCACACAAATAGGAAATATTATGAAATTTATGTTTTTGAAATTACTCGTCAAAAGGTGCGCTTTGGGTCATAGAAGTTATAAGCCCGTTTAAGGGCCCACTTCTATAAGAAAACAGTGTAAAATCTACACGGCATCCATTCGTTTTAGATTTTTAACATAGTATCAACATAGCTTCTTTATATTCAAACATTTCGACCAAGTTTTCACATAGTTTTAGAAAGGTTCACTGTTCACTGGAGTCTATACAGCGGAGCTACGATATCAGACCGTCACGGGTCCGAGCTTCGTTGTCCATTGTCCCCTTTTTACAATTAATCCCTCGACTTGACTTTAACTATGACGACTTGACTGTTTCGATGCAAATAACTTGCATATTATTATATTAATAATACTTGACACTGGCGAATTTCCTAATGGCCATAATTGATTGATTGATTGATTAACACTTTATTGTACCAAAAACACAAATAACAACGAATTAAATATAGAAAAACTTAAAAACTGAAGTGGCACAATGGGCGGCCTTATCGCCTATGGGCGATCTCTTCCAGGCAACCAATGAATGGAAAGACTTGAGGAAGAGGATGGGTAATGTGTTTTTGAAATGGGAAATTTGGTTGAGGAAAAATAAAAATAAATAAATAAAAATATTGATAAATTAAAGGATTTATAATAAATAAAGATAAGATATAAATAATAATATAATATACGTAATAAATAATAGACTACATAAATAGGCATCTGACAGACCAAAATTGATATAGTAATGCAAATACACTGTATAAATAAATAATATAATTATAATACCTACTTGCCAAAAATATAAACATACATATCAAGCCATCTACCTATTCGACCGTCTTGCTTCCGCGAGAGCGAGATAGTGGTAGTAGACTTGCGACTTGAAAACTGTCAGTGACTTGGAGTGTCGTACGGAGGGGGGCAGAGCGTTCCAAAGCTGCACACCGCGAGCGGTAAAAGAGTTCCAATAGAAATTAGAGGAGCGGCCAGGGACTGCAAGAAGAAGAGCTTTACAATAACGGACAGGTTGGGAGGGTGGGTGAAGAAATGTAAACCGAGATTTTAGATAGACTGGAGAATTAGGTAAAAATAAAATCCTGAAAAGAAGAGAAAGAATATGGGAATCCCTACGCAGACGAATAGGTAGCCATTTGAGCCGACTACGGAATTCCGAAACATGATCAAACTTGCGCAGACCGAAAATAAAGCGAATAGCAAGATTTTGCAGCCGCTCAAGCTTGTCAAGCTGATCCTCAGTCAGATCAAGGAAACACTCGTCTGCGTAGTCGAGTACAGAAAGCATGAGAGTTTGTGCCAACATAATTTTGGTGGCAGTAGGTAAGAAATTTCGCAACCTTCGGAGCGAAGCATTGGACGCGAACATCCTCTGACTCAACCCAGAAAGATGCGAATCCCAAGTAAGATTACAATCCATAGTGATGCCAAGGTTTTTTACTGTAGAGCTGTAAGGTACCACAGTTCCATCAAAGATAACATAAGATTGCTGAGCATAATTAATTTTACAAGTTAATCTAGAGCTGCCTATGATAATAGCTTGAGTTTTTGAAGGATTGACTTTTATCCCATAAGCCTTGCTCCAGTGACAAATTTTGACTAGGTCATCATTGATGAGGCCAATCGCAGAGTCTAATTGTAGCAAAGGAGCTTGCGAGTAAATTTGCAAATCATCAGCATACAAGTGGTAAGATGAAGAAAGATTAGAAGAGATTGAGTTTATATACATAGCGAAAAGGAGTGGAGAAAGTACGCCGCCCTGAGGAACACCGGCAGATATTGGACTCCATGAGGAGCACTTGTCTTCAATCTGAATACGTTGCCGACGTCCATACAGGTAACTGTGAAACCAGTCAATCGCCGACGGACATATGTTAAGAGAGCGAAGAATTCCAAGAAGGAGGTCAAAATCGACATTTTTAAAAGCATTGCTAAAATCTAGAAGAGTAAGCACAGTAAGTTTCCGATCATCCATGCCATGGCGAACATCATCAAGAATTTTCACCAGTGCTGTTGTTGTACTGTGCCCCGGGCGAAAACCAGATTGAAACTGATTTATAAGTGAGTTATTGGAGAGGTAGATGCTTAACTCTTGATGTAGAAGACGTTCCAGCACCTTGGACAAGAAAGGTAGGATGGAGATAGGACGATACTCGGAGAAGGATGAAGGATTAGGTTTTTTAGGGAGAGGAATTATTTGGGCTTCCTTCCACAGCACAGGAAAGGAGTTCATGGAGATTGACGTGTTAAAAATAAAGCGAATGATATGCACAACTTCGTCAACGATCGGCATAATCATGTTACGGCTAATGCAATCATTACCCACTGCGCTTGAAGAAATAGACCTTAAGCTTCTCTTAACGTCAACATCGGAGAATTGAGAGAAAGAAAAAGGAGAAATGTTGGGAAGTTGTTTAGAGGAAAGATTTGAAAGCGTGTCAGATTTAGTTAAGTTATCGAGATTAGCCGAGCTTGAAAAGTGTTTATTGAGATCATTAATATTAAGATCTTTAGATACTTGGGATTTAGAACGTGATTTACCAACTCCCAATGACCTGAGAAATTTCCAAACTTTAGATGGGTTTTCATTTTCAATAGACTCAAAGATGTGTCGGCGTAGTGCGTCTCTACACACTCTGTTGCAGTGATTGCGAATTTTGTGATACCTACTCTCATTTTCGACACTAGGATTTCGTTTCCATTTACCCTTGGCTACAGTTTTTTTGTGCATAATGGAGCGGATTTCATCTGTAAGCCAAGGTGAAGGAAGATGCTTAATTTTAACTTTATGTATCGGAGCATGTTTGTCATAAAGCTGCGTTATTGTTTTGTTAAAAGCTTCCACCTGGTCGTTCACATTGAGAGAATCAATTACCTCGGACCAATCGATAACCCGGGCATCACCACGGAGAGCATCTATGTCCATACCACCAAAATTACGACACAGAAGAATTTGAGGTTTGGACTTTGGTTGACGAACCTTATAGGAGAGATAAATCAGATCGTGATGAGAAAAGGCGTCCGCCGAACACTGTCCGTGCTTTGCTACATTATTTGGAGATGAAACCAGCCTGAGGTCTAAAAGAGACGGGATACAGTTAGGAACGTGATGAGTGGAATTGAGAGGCAAGATAGTAAAATTAGTGGAGTTAGCCAGTTGCTGAAGTTTATTAGATCGGTGGTCTTTTAAAAGGAGGCAAGTATTGAAATCACCCATTAAAATGGAGTGATTATAAGACGGAGTGATGTCTAAAAGAAGTTGTTCTAATGAAGTAAAATAATTAACGTTCTTGGGCTATAGTAGACACCGAGAAGGATTTTCGTTCGAGATAGGGTCACTTCAATAAACAGATGCTCCCCAGCATTTACCGGCGGCGGCTGGCAAGATGAGCTGACCACGGAGTAAGGTATGTGTGATTTGAGATAGATAGCCACACCTCCACACCGACTGCCAATGCGGTCATTCCTGATGAGTACATACCCAGGTAAGGAGTAAGCCGCACTGGGGAGCCAAGGCTTAAGGAAGGACTCTGAAATTAGTATAGCATGAATATTCTTACTATCAAAAGAGGCTAATAAGTGATTATAATGTGCGTGAACGCTCTGTGCATTTATGTGTAAGACATTAAAATCGTTCGGATTTTAATTAAAAAATTAAAAAAAGACATAATCGGTTCACAGCCGCTAAGAAATAAATAATAACAGTGTGTAGAATTTTGGCGGGAAAGCGTCGAGGAGATGTGGTCCTAAATTTTCATTTTTGTGAAACCAAGTTCAAATGCGTGCAAATTGTTTAATTTCGGGGGCATATTAATCAATCTCCGTGAGCTCCGTGAACAATCTTTGTAAATGGCTACCGGGTTTACAAATGATTCCCTAGACTTGACTTTAACTATGACGACTTGACTGTTTCGATGCAAATAACTTGCATAATATATTAATAATACTTGACACTGGCTAATTCCCTAATGGACATAAGCGGTTCACAACCGATAAGAAATAAAAAAAACAGTGTGTAACTTAGAGAAACACCACTGCATAGCAGACTAATATTCTCCACACGACGCTCCCCAATGGCCGTCAAAAAGGTATCGATCTTAGCAAATAAATGCAGCGACATCGATTAGAATTGTTTACTACTACCTATGTAAGTATATACTTACCTGTAATACCTAAAAGTTAAAGTTTTAACTGTGTGTTTCCGCAATTAATCCCACAACTGGGCCTATAAGGTGTGTGATTCCAAGCCGTGGGTTTCCTCACGATGTTTTCCTTCATCGCAAGAACGTTGTTAACAGCGCGCATAAATTATTCGTAAACAAAAAGACACGAGTGCGCGGCCAGGATTCGAAACTACGACGTTCGGAATGAAAGTCGGGGCATCCACTACTAGACCAACACCTCTATACCTATTTCGCAATCGCCTTGATCAGTAAAACATCGCATTGCGCCCTATTATCAACATTAGTCACTTCTTATCTGAGAAAATAGGTAGTTTCATGTCTCGGAATTCATGGAGATTATCGATTAGGTCATTCATAAATCGGTGTTATTGACTTACTAGCTGCGCCCCGCGGTTTCACCTGCGTAAGGTACGATCCCGCAGGATTATCGGCATCAAAAGTTTCTCTGGGGTCGGACTGCCATGCCGTTGTTGCCTGATAGCATTTGAAACTAACACAACTTTGTATTACTTACACTGTATAGATAAGTACCTATAGATAGATAGAGAATTGCGGTAAAACGGTATAAAAAAATCCGAAGGCCACTGAACGTGAAAATGTGTCATTTATAAAAATATAAAGTTAGCGGAAACTTCGTCATCAGGGCATGTCTAAAGCTGAAATCTATAGTTCGTACTTTAGTATTGAAATTTATAACGATCTTCGAAACTATCCAAAGTTTTTTTAACATCCTAAAATTGAAGTTCAATCTAATTTAGAATGTAAACTTATCAAAAGTAATGACCTAAACTTTGCTTCTGTGTTATGTATGACTATGAAGTTCTGTTTATTTCATTCGTATATTACAAAAACAATTTCGATTATAAATTCCAATTCAAAGTTTGTGCTTAGTTTTTGCTAAGGTAAGTAGGTGGGTACGCACTATGATTTCAGGCTAAGTAGTTTAGCTTGTTTGTGAAATGTGTAGGAAGTAGGTATTTTGGCAAATCTACACATTACGTGGTGTAGTTACGTCCGTGTTACGATATTATGTAGACAGGCCGGTAGAGCTCCTAAGATGGACTATGTCGGAACATTTTTCCCAGTTTTCATCTAAGTGAACGGACCACATTGGTCTTTGACACTAACTGCAATCTTACGTGCTATAAATAGTTTTTTTGTGTTAAAATTCTTTATTTGACACTTTTTTTTTTCAAATTGGTTACAAAAGATCTTATTTGTTTTGTTTACTCAAACATGAGCTTATACCTAATGAACATTAGACTAAACAACGTCTTAAAACATATATTTTCCTAATTTGAACACTTTTGAGTTACACTAAAAAACAATGAGAACAAGTAATATACGTGCTATAATGGTATTTCTCTATTAAAAACTAGCTGCTCCCTGCGGTTTTACCCGCGTATGTCTCGAGCCCGCGGAAACATCTCCGGTTCAGCATTTTTTCTTTCATAACAGCCTTCTCGACAATAGCAAACACTAAAGAATTAGAGAAATCGGTCTAGCGATTCACGCGAATCACGCGTAATGCCGTGACCACCCTAAATAGTCATTAATTTTTATATTTACTATAGACAAAATATAGATACCACGCATTTATAAAACTTCGTCAGAACCCTTTGAGTGAGTTTTTTCGTAAAAAAAAAACCGCATACGTAATGGTTAAGTTAACGCGTATTTTGTATGGAAACTCAAAAAACGCCCCTAGCGGACGATATCGAAGTTACCAGTTTCCATAAAAAATACGCGTTAACTTTACGTTAGCGTTTTTTTTACGAATAAAACTCATACTAAGTGTACTGTACAGGTTCCATTGCACCAAATGAAATGAATAAGGATCGTAGATAGATGCCAACACGCCGCGCGGGCCGCACCAAATGCGGCTGCGCGGGCAGTAGGAAATAAGTCGAACTTAGGCTTGCCTTGGAGTTGGTGACGGACGCAGTTTCCGCTATGTATTTATAAGTACTTTCAACAATGACACATTATTTCTATAAGTGAGCGTTTGTTCACTTTTATTTTCGTAAGTAGTTTGGCTCACTTATACTTCATTTTTAGGGTTCTGTACTCAAAGGGTAAAAACGGGACCCTACTACTGAGACTTCGCTGTCTGTCCGTCTGACTGTCACCAGGATGTATCTCGAGAACCGTGATAGCTAGACAGTTGAAATTTTCATTTTATTCCCAAAGATGCTTTGTATGGTTATATTAAATTTCATTATAATCGATCCAGTCGTTTCGGAGATTACCCCCAAAAAACACAAGAAATACTTACATATTGGGCCCTACCATGCTCGTTTGTCGTTGCTATGTCGTCCTTTTATCGTTCAAAAAATAAAGTAAACTTTAAATGAAATATACCCCGACTACTTTTAAAAACCACAGACAATTTAAAAAAGTTTGTTATTCTTTTTTTTTTAACTATTTGATGTGTTATCAATTTTATTTTTTTTAGCTGAACGACAACGCAACGACTTCGCGACGACTTATAAGACATCATGGTAGGGCCCATTATCAACACGACGACATTACTTTACTAATATCTTACTCTTACTAATATTATAAACGCGAAAGTTTGTATGTATGTATGTGAGGTTGTTACTCTTTCACGCAAAAACTACTGAACCGATTGCGATGAAACTTGGAATATAGGTAGCTGGGGTCCTGGATTAACACATGGGCTACTCCTTATCCCGATATTCCGTCGGGAACGGGACTGAGCGGGTGAAACCGCGGGACGCAGCTAGTATTTATATAAAATATGGTACCTACCCTAAACAATCCGTGATTGTTCGTCACGTATGTAAACAATAAGTATGAATGAGGTAACGTGGAACATTTGCATACCAAACTTTTGAGTCATGTAGTTGCTGTTAACTCTAATAGGGTCCAATTAATGTGACGGAGACAAAGGTCAAGTATTGTCTGGGAACTAGTGGGTAGGTGGCTAAAGGGCGCCTTATCCTGGGTGCATACGTAATTTAATTATTAAATAATGTAGTTTACCCGTGTTAAATAATTGAATGAATAAATAAATGCTTTATTGCCCCGGCTGGCAGTAAGCCGGGCCAGTCGGGTAGGGGGGGGGAGGGGAACTACGGGTCTCCCCCTTGACTAGGCTACCACGGGGTTGGACTTGCCCGGCGTCCCAGAAAGGCTGCATCTATCAGTGGCTCAGTAGGGCACACCGTCCAACATTGAGGTCGGACTCGTGGGGGGCACGTTTTGTCTCCCCGGTGTGCTTGTCACCGAGGGCCGCCCTCATACGCGACGAGCGCTTTGCACGTCGTCGTGGACGAGTGGCCATGGGGTGGCCTTTAGCTGCGTCCCTCGGACCTTCGAAAGTCGAACCGGGACCGCATCCCCGGCTGCGCTGTGCCATTAAGCGTAGGACATCAGGCTAGATGTGTCCGATCCTTACCAGGATGTAGGTCGCTTCGGTAGGCACGCGGATGTGTGCTGGGAAGTGAGCGTGCCATAACAGCTCTGGTACCACACTGGAGATGTGGGAGGTGGCTCTCTGCCGGCTCCAGCGAGGTTGTCGTTAGCTCCTCATTGAGGTGCGGGTGGTGAGCGGCCTTATTGCTCCGGTACCTGTCTGGATAATTTGTATGGATTTATTTATTTATTGGGAACTAGATCAGTCTTAAACTCGATCTTAAACCCTGTCGTCGCTGTTAGGGGTGTTCGCTCGGGTACAGTGGCCTCTGCTGCTATGCCGAAAGGTGGGTCGGTGTGGGCGCTATCTTACTTCTTATCTTATCTTACTTAATATTATAAATCCGAAAGTCTGTTTGTTTGTTTATTTGTTTGCTTGTTTCCTCTTCACGGTCAAACGGCTCGACCGATTTGGATGAAAATTTGCATAGGGATAGTTTAAGTGATGGAGAGTAACATAGGATACTTTTGATCCCCAAAATCCCGCGGGATCGGGACTTACGCGGGTGAAAAGCCTATTCAGAAGGCACCATGCTCTTCTTGGGAGGTTCAGGCCAATCAGGTTGGGGGGGTGCAGCTCAAACAAATCAGTGTGTTCTCCGTAGGTATCCCACTCCTCGCTCCAGACAGCAGCTCTGTTTTGTGTAGGTAGATGGCAATGGCAAAGCACCTGAAGAGCGGGAGGGTTTCGGGATTTTAGAACTATCTTCCTTGTATCTCTGGTCAAGCACGTCTGTCTGCGGAGATGAGGGGGCTCTAAAACTAAGTGCAGGCAGCCCATTGGCTGCCTGCACTTAGCTTTAGCTTTAGCTTTAGCCTACTCATTAGTAGGAGTTGGCTTGATGCATCCGGAAATGGTTTTCATAGCGATATTGAGCTGGGTGTCTATAAGCTGAGTGTGAGCGCTGTTTAATCACAATAATCCGCCGCAGAGTATATGAGTGCAGAGTATATCAAATCGTAGTATTCGATTAAAAACGAACTATTTAAGTAAGTACCTACCTATTTCAATTTTTCATTTCCGTCCATCCTTAGTAGGTAAAATAGCTAATAGAGAGTGAAGCAACACCTCATAACTTAACACTATTGACCTTTGTTTCATCTTTCAGTGTTAATTAACTTAATACGGCATAATTAGATTATGAGTTTCGAAATTGTTAATTCAAGAGGAATTAGGACTGTGAAGTTGTTCGTGCTACTGTTTGGTCTGGAATATTTCCGTGTAGGTTTCTGTGAATGAACAGCGGGCTTATTTTCAGCTCGAGTAACTGTAGGGTTGCGTCCACATTTCATTTATTTTATTTCTCAAACAATATTTACATACGAAAAGAAGTTAATTAGGTACCTACAATAAAAACAGATTGAATATTAAAATCGTTTCATTAGGTACACGATAAAATAATAATAAAAAGAAATAATTATGATTATTTAATTGATTTGTCAAATATCCTTTTTTACTGGTTGGTACAATTCCTAGTTTGCACCAATTCCCAATTTACACTAATTGACCGAACGAGCGAAACGAGTGAGGTCCAGTGTAGACGGGCCTGGCGCTTGTATCTTTGTTTCTTTGTTCGACGATAACTTGAGTATCGTGGCTCCGATCTTCATGAATTTTGGTATGCGCGTAGTTAAGGTCAGTAGAATTTATGAGTTCGAAGATGAGCCGGATCGGTAGGGGGTTGGGGAGATAGGGGGTCGTGAGGTCTCAGTTCGGGGTGAATTACTAGTTTATGCCTTTAACAGTATAGTAACTCTTTAAGCTGCATAGGCAGTCGGCTTGCTTAGCGCCTAGCGCCTAGTGGATACACAGCAAGGCGTTAAGCGCTCAGTGCGGCCGGTTGCCAACTCTACACCGTTCGTTTTATTTAGGTACCTCACTAGCCTCCAGTGGGGTGATTCTAACCGGTAAGATTTATGTCATATAAGAGATAATTATGTCGAAGACGGGTGATTCCGTCAGTTCGTTCAAATCGCATGTCCCCCCCCGCCAAAAAACCGTATTATTATTGACTAGCTGCGCCCCGCGGTTTCACCCACGTAAGTCCCGTTCCCGCGGGAATATCGGGATAAAAAGTAGCCTATGTGTTATTCCTGGTATTCAGCTACCTATTTTCCAAGTTTCATCGCAATCGGTTAAGCGGTTTTTACGTGATTGAGTAACAAACACAACACATATACCTACACATACTCACAAACTTACAGCTTCATAATTGACCGAACGAGCGTAGCGAGGTCCAGTGTAGACGGGTAATTATTGTGATGTGAAACATCTATAAGCGAGGGTAGACATCATTGTTGGTGTGACGATACAGGCCGTGGCGACGGATTGCCATGGCGAGGAAAAGAATTTTGATGTTTCACATCTATCAGGCGTAACGTGACGGCGCGGCGTCTAAAATATATATATATACGGCTAATATATATATTTATATGAGCCGTATATATATATATATTTTAGATATTTCACAGTTGGCACAATGCCATAGCAAATTAACAATATTTAACTTTTTTAAGGTATATAGTATAATAAAAAACATCGAATCTGTACGAAATACTTTATTTGATTTTTTGGTATTTTTTGAGACACTTCTTTTTTGTACATGACAGAATTATAAAAATAACACAATTTGCCAAATGTTTCTTTCACTATGTTTACAATTTTTATGCTATTTTGACGAAATTTTACAAGATCGGAATCAGTTGAGCCTATGTATAGTTATAATTTAATCTAAGTAATGAAAAACTTAATGAATTTTCTACACAACATTTAAACACAGCGGTGTGCCTGGTCATTATCAAGGCGAACGCAGACGAAAGACGGTTTGTACGGCTGAGAGCTCGACGATCGGACATTACAATAATAATAAATCATGAAAATTAAAAAAAAACCTAGTTCGCCATCTTGTTGCGACGGCCATCTTGAAATACTGACAAGAATAGAAAAAAAAGACTATTAAAAGTATTGCTATTTTAAAGATAAAGATAATTTATTTGTTCTAGAATTTTGTTAGATACAAAAGGTGTAACAATAGAATTGCAGAAATTCTGCCTACAGGCAGAAATTCTGCCTACAGGCAGAATCACCAGAACTAAAATTCAAATTACCAGAACTAAAATTCTATGCAAATTGAACCAATTCCCTATATTTAGCTTGCCACATTGAATAAAAAAAATAGTATATAAGTATCATAATAATTGAAGTCAAATAGACGTTTAAGAAATATGACGCCGAATGGAGAACTTCTCTTTTACAATCTTTCAAAGAATCTTGCATCTGCGTTCGCTTTTAAATTGGTTTTGTAATGCCCTAATACTCACTAACTATTATAACAAAGATATTATTAGATAGAACACTTTTTATTGGTTTTTCAATTTTCCTATTAATTGTTTAAAAATCAACATACAAGAGTTGCCATAACTTAATTTTGTAATTTAGAAACTTACACGTATCAGGTACTATCGTTTTTTTTCTATCTTAAATGTAATATGTTAGTAATTTTTTTAGGGATAACACCAAAGTTAGTTTCGAGAATGCATTTTAAATTATGAATTTGAAATGTCTTTTTTAGAATATAGAGTTTTTTGGTAATGGCAACTCTTATTTGTTTTTTCCTAAGCATGTGCTTTTTATAGTGTTTGATCGTTAAAATATTTACATTTTACAAAAATATTTTTCAGATTTTGGTCGTAGAGCGGTTTTGGAGAATTGAGATCAAACAATACAAGCACTAAACAACAAATAATTGTCAAAATAACAGTATTTTCACAAACATATATCACGCAATCGAAACGTGTCCACAATCAAAGTCTCACTTTGCTATGAAAATACTGTATTCAACAAAATAAATCGTATGTTTGTGTCGTTTTTTTTGCGTCTGGCAACATTTCAGCTTTTCGGTTAAAACTTATATTAATAATTATAAATGTAAAAAGTTGCCATTTTTGACGCATATTAATGTATTTTGCCTCACGGTAATTGTTGCTACTTACAATAATAATTATTATTAATTATTCATTTACAGTTAAAGCATACAGGAGGTTTGAATAGGGACAAGAAAATTGATGAAAATATCACACGTTTATTTCGTTCCTAAAGTTACTTTATTCTTACAAATGGCAACATTCGATTTATTTTTCTTTTAAAAAGTTACGCTACTAGGTATTGCCAACATTTTAGCTCTTTTTAATACCTATGGGGGTTTTCTACGTTTTATGAAGTAAGGTTTTTAATGGTTATTTCAGCCGTTTGCGTTAACTATAAATGATATGACAAAGCGCAATTAAAATTGGCATCATTCATATAAGTAACTATTCTTCATATAGCATGTTATGTATCACTAATTCCATATAACACTACTACACGTAAAAACTACAAGTATAGTTAATATTATACGATTTTTATGTGGTCGCCCTTTATTTTTTTTAATTAATGTAATAGTGGCAAAGTGGTTTAAGATTTACCACCTTCAGCTGAAAGGTAATTGGCACGTTTTCTTCAACTAAAATGCCTCAACTGTTTTAGAAAACTTTAGAATATGTTTAACCTTAGATTTCTAAGTATGTGTCAAATGTTTCTTCGCTAAATAGACAAGAGCTGAACCCTGTAATTCCGTGCTTGCCAAGGCTCGATAAGCGTTTTCAAGCTCCAAGCGTCCACAAACCTCCCTTGGCATTTGGAAGTCGTTTTCGCTAGACCGTATCGCAGACAAGCTCACGTAAGCCAGCTAAATGCTACGAGGAATAAAAAGAATGGAGAACTAACTTCCCTATTAAATTCCAAAAAAATGTTCCACGGTGTCACAGCAGCAGATACACACACTGACATGTTCCGTACAGTATTACGTATGGTCGGCCTTTGGATCGACCCATGGCGGACGATCTTTAGTGACAGACTGGCGGTCGAATCATCGTTCTAGGCCCCGCAACCACCGTTTGCGTGGAACATTTTTTCAAAGGATTGCTACTTCCATATATATTCGAGTTCGTTGGCTAAATGCCTTCTATACCCGGTTGTAGTTATCAACGCTTGCTAAGTCTTGGAAAGCATGAAAAGCCGGCTTAAGAATGACCCCGTATGGTTTAAAAGGGCTGACCACAAATACACACAATCTTTATGAATAAAGTGTTTCCTTTACATTACATACAACGCACAGTGCGAAATCTAATTAGAACTAACAATTACAAAAATATATTACGAGTATATGTGTGTACTAATATTTCGAAAACTAAGACTCGATCAATTGCCGGAAGTGATCAAATGACGATTTTTAATATGTTTTGAGATTTGGAGAAGTTTTTTGTACTAAAAAACGAAGAACTCTTAGATTTGGTCTATGGCTGAAATCTATAGTCCGTACTTTGACTTTGCAAAGCAAAAACTTTGACTTAAGACAATTTTTAGTTTTTTTAAAGCGATCTTCGCAACTATCCAAAGTTTTTGCTTAGTAAAGTCGAAGTTATTAAAATTTGAATGTAAACCAGTCAAAAATAATGACCTAAACTTTGCTTCTCTTTATGACTATGAAGTTTTTATTTTAGTCGTTTTTTATTCGTGTTCAATAGGCCTAGGTGGAGACTTTTTTATGCATTACATGTAGGAAGATACGTTTTTAAAATATTAGTAAGTACACACATTACTCGCGCGTAGAACTAGGTACTATAAAGGAGAATGTCCAATATCAGGCTACCGTATGACGTCGCGACGTCGTGTTTAATTATTATAAAAAAACAAATTTAAATAGCATTACATTTTAGATTTTTTCAAAAGAATTATCAATGCTAATATATTTTATAGTTAAATAGTTATTTTTTTTTAACTTATTTACGCCATTGATAAAACTGTATTGTTTATATTTCTCCCCTTTTTCAATTTCGGATCGGCACAGTATCTTTTTTTTTTTCTTAAAAGGCATTTTACCGGCCGATACAAACACTACTTAAAATTTGGGGGTTACTTAACTAATTAAGCAGCTCCTAAATTTAAAAAAAAATCAATTCCATAAGTTGCGTAATTTTGTCGTCCTTAAATTTTACTTGAAATTTAAGGACGACGAAATTACGCAAACAAATTACGGTTTCGTATTGGGCCCTATATATGCTTATTTTATCGTTTAATTATCTGCGAGTATAATATCATGATAACATACCAAATTGTCAGTCCAAAAACAATATTGAAACAACGTCGACACAACCAACCGTGCAGCCCAATTATCTAAAGAATTTGGCCATTCTCCTTTAACACTTTTTTTAAGTTTGTCGAATTTTTAATTTTTTTTTTGTTATTAATATGGCACAAGCCATTTTATGTAACACGGCAATCACCCAAGTGATATATTGTGCATAATTTTCATAATACAAGTGTTAGTTTTGGTATACTTTTAAATTACATACTTATGATTTTACCCGACTGCGACGACGGCAAAGGGGTTATGATTTTTTAATTAAAATTGTTTTTTATTTATTCTAAAGTGTTTTTTTTACATTTGAAAAACTATTTCTTTCAATAATAAAAAAAACATACGCGACGAATTGAGAACCTCCTCCGTTTTTCGAAGTCGGTTAAAAACCTCAGGCGCCTAAGGCTTTTTGCCTCAGGCGTAAAAAAAAAACAATGAGATACAATTCATAATTTCGAATAGACGAACCGAGCACCTATGGCCAAATTGATAAAAGGTACTGAAAGGATTCCCAAAGATGCAGGTTCAAGTCGTGTTAGAGATACAAATCTTTGGAAAGCATTTCTTTAAAGAAATTGTTAAAAAGTTTTTAAGTAAAGTCCCAATGATATAATACTTGCTTCCTTTTATGAACGAAAAAAAAATCTTTTTCATAATCCCGATTTAGTTCTTTAAGAAAAAAATACGTGCGCTATTAACATCGCTCTTACGGTGAAGGAAAACATCGTGAGAAAACCCACGGCTTAAAGTCACGCACAAAGGCCTAATAGTAGGGCTAATTACGGAAACACACAGTTAAAACTTTAACTTGTAACTTTTAGTACCGATATTTTTAAGAGCTCTAAATTTAAATAATACTTCCTTTGGCAGTCGTGATAAAAGACTTCAGTGTATTTCTAAAGTATACCAAAAACGAACCCTTTTACAAAAAGCGTAAGTGTCATATTGCCTAAGCAGTTTCCTAATTCACAACCAACTGCGGGCTTTTAAGCTCTTAGGGGGGGTAACAAGTCCCAATCCTAGCAAAACATTGGCACTTAGCAACTAACTAGGATGAAAATAAAACACCTGTATAATAGAAATAAAACTGTACTGTATAGTATGCAGAAGGTTGCGGGTTCGATTCCCGTCAGCCGCAAATATTTATGCTTAGAAATAAATATTTTGTTTCTGGTTAGGGTTTTTTCTCAGTATTTTATTTATGTATTTGCAAAAAAAAAGTACGTATAATATTTTTATTTATTCATTTTTTTATTTTCTAAAGGGCTTACTTTAAAAATAATACAATTTTGATATACAGGATGTTTTATCTCAATCAAGCTATTTTCGTTTTAAAAAAATCTATTTGTGACCAAAAAAATAGTGTCCATTTAATCAAAACATACAAACAAACACGCTCAAAGCATTTCTCTACACACTTTTACACACATTTCTCATAATTATATTCAAACTTTTCCATAAAAATATCTATTTTACAATAAAAAAAGAAAAAATAAATTAATAATATCAAATAAAAAATTATATGTATTATGTATAAATTTTGTGATTTTAATAGTGCATAATAATAAGTATTGCTTTTTAAAAAATGCGCGACATTTTTTACGCAAGCGCAAAATCAAAAAGCAATAGAAAAAATAAATAAAAGTGCATTATATTTTTTATTACAATTAACGCTTACCCAAATACATTCATTTAGAGAAAAAAACACTGGTTTTGTTTTAATTACATATGTTTTTTTTTCAAATGTCTATTTACAATATGCTACTTATTTAAGAGGCCATTAACAAAATTGCCTAAAAAAAATCCTTTTTTTATTTTAGCAAGTAGGATTATTTGCATTATCAAAATATCGAGCCGATGTAATCAAATCAACAAAATGCATTTACTCTATTTAATAAAGTCGGGATTATTTGTTAGCTGTTTCCATTACACGGATAAAGATAAAAATGTTTGTTGAGTATTTATTTCCTAGAAACAGAAAGACGTACAAAGAGATAAATATGAAACTGAATTAGAAATAGATTTTTGTTCGGTTTCAAACGCGTTGTTTTTTTATTATAAGCATTTTTCAACGCCTGATATTTCGAAGTCTTTCCAGACCTCTTGCTAAATAAATCGTGAAATGAGAGAAAAAAAGTTTTATATGAATTACATTCTATATTGAGTTTTCGTCGATTTTATCGGCTCGATATGTTGTGAAATCAATAAATTGAAAAACTTTTTTTTTAGAAGATTTTTCTAATGCACTCTTAACAGCAGATTTCATATTACGATCACAATTCCATGATTATAAAGAAAAAGTCATCGTGACTTTTATTTTCTTCCGAAAAAGTCTAAAGTTATATTATTTAACTACACCCTTTACATGGACTTTACCAATAAATACATATTATGGTCTTTCGCAGAATTCCTCAAAAAGCCACGCATCAAAAAATATCAGAAAAAGATGCGTGTGAGTCGAAATTAAATTAAATAACTACCTCATTATCTGACTTAACGACCGAATACAGAAACGCTACTCAAAATTTGAGTTCTACTTAAATAATGAAGCAGCTCATATTGAAAAATCCCAGGGCCCTGATTCGGTAAGAAATGCAGGTGATGTGCAGGAGATGTACGTTAATTCGTATTCTGTAAGTGTTGTTTTACTTAATTACTACTTAATTATTTAAGTAGCCTCCAAATTTATGAATATATAGAATAGCTTATATTTTTACTCATGCAACAAATCGACTTCTGCAATACTCCTGCATCCCGCCTGCTTGTCTTATGCTTTGTTTTTACAGAATCGGGCCACAGGTCTTATTCGCGTATTGTTATTTATATTCTCTTATCTGACGTTTTGACTATGTTACAATAGTCTTGGTAGCGAGGAAAAATGTTAATAAGAATACAAATCGATGTAAGTTTAAAAAGTTTTAAATTTAGCAGCTTTCAAGTTAAGTAAGAAATTATACTAATTTTAAATTAGGAAGCTGCTCAATTATTGAAGTGCCCCTCAAACTTAAAGCGTTCCTTATTCATCCGTTATTTTACAAGGCATCCTGTCAGATGTCAAGTAATTCTGTAGAATATTAGAAAAAAAACCGTCTAAAATCACATTTAAAAAAAAAACAAACTCTTCGTTTGTTAAGTCACTGCTTATAAAGTTTTATAGAACTTGCTAATAGATGGTGCTGTATCAAATTTTTGTGAATGTTACCAGCTTGGAAAGCAGTTTTCTGCCAAAACCTTTAATAATACGCCATCTTTTGTCACACTTTCGTGAGTTTACAAAATCTTACTAATAGATGGCGCTGCTGTAGCAAATTTTAGTAATTTACTTAGCTTGTAAATTATTTTTCCCAAAACTTTTGAAACCTATATTATTCTTTGTCACATTTTTAAAAGTGTTATTCTAAGCTTTTTAATATTAAGTATTTATAATAATATTTATATATAGAAATATTTTAGTCAATTTAGAATTTCTTACTTTAATTAATTGGTTAGTTATTTTAAAAAATCACAACTATATAATGCCTGTTCTATGCTTGATGAAGCTGTAGCTAAATGATAGCTGGCTTTGAGAGAAGGGATTTTAATATTATGCATAAATGTCTAGTAATATATCTTATTCACTTTATCTTAAGGTTTAAAATCGTTTATCTTCAAACACAAAATGACAGTGACATTATACAGGATGTCACAGATACTATATTAATTTTAAAAACGCGCTACGACTTAGACTGTTGTTGAGTGGTGACAAGTCGGGACCAAAAACTCTGATATTTTAATAGCTACGTTTCTAATAAGCCTTTTAATAAACGCGGGACAAGGTCGGAGTAATTTTACAAATTTTAGACAACTTTGAAAGTTTTTGTCACAGAAAAAAAGCATGTTCACACTTCTCCGACCGTACTCCAAGTTTATTAATAAGGCTATAAGATTACTACATTCTGCGACACCTTGTTTAACAAAAAAGGTCTTAAAAGTCAACCTTCACAGATTAAATAAAACAAAATATATAATAAAAAAATTAACTTAAAACACATACGCACACCGTTTGAGATCTGTCACTCACTTTTTTCGAGTTTTTATTTATTTTTTTACACTTGTTTATTTTATTTATTTATTTTTTATCACATTTTCATTTATTAAAATACTGCTAGCCCCTCCGGTGTGTCATGGGATATGTCTTAATATTATTGTTGTGTGTGTTTATGTGTTGACACACAGGTTTTGGGTACACATTATGTGATTCACAGCACACTGTCATCCTAGAAAAAAAAAAGTTTTCACACTAAGACTTGATTCGACCAAACTGGAATAAGGATCGAATAACAATTCCACGCTTAAATCGTCTTTTATTAGAGAGTTCAATCCAGTGAACGAATATAAGCATGGAATAAGCCTTTCCATACTAACTCACCTCAAATAATAGCGTCAAAACTTACTCAAATACGAAGTATGCATACACAAACTACACACCACGCTACTAGCAGCTAAGCAATTGGAGCTTTGTTTATATTTTCACCAATTGTGTGTTGACAACGAGGACAGCCCGGCGGCAATACGCTGTTCTCTAACATGATTGGTTCTTTGAATGACCCGATCCGAGTACAACCAAAGTGACAGATTCGTGTCGCAGAACACTTTTTAATCATCGCGGCCTATTTTACGTGGTGTCATTTTGAAGCATTTTGAATACTTCCATGCTTATACAAGATGTAACGGGTAAGTCATTTTAATCCGAAAGAGGGTTGTTCTAGACGTTTAGGCGAACAACTTTTGTTCTACGACTTTTGAAAATTCGAAGTACTTTTCGAAAAATTTAGGTGTAAAGTTTACTTGAAAATCAGCTGTTTCTTAGAGTTCGAGGTCATTGACCTTATGTTGTTCTTTCATTTAGTTTGGTCTACTACAATCAAATCTTCAATTACCTTTATTTTCAAAAACAGCTGTTTTTCCAGTGAAACATAATCTCAAAATTTTCAAAAAAAAAGTTCGAATTTTCAAAAGTCGTAGAACAAAAGGTGTTCGCCTAGACGTCTAGAACAACCCCCTTTCGGATTAAAAGGGCTTACCTGTTACATCTTGTATATCCGTTCACGGTTTCAATCTAAGAAATGACGATTCATGCTGAGAATTATATCGTTATGAATTTCTTATTCTAGTTTGGTCGAATCAAGATTAAACCAAGCAGGATAAAATAGCCACCTTTTTCTCAAAAACGATGTATCTTTATCACAGCTGCGTGCCGCGGTTTAACCCGTGTAAGTCCCGTTCCCGCGGGAATATCGGGATAAAAAGTAGCCTACGTGTTATTCTAGGTCTCCAGCCATCTATTCCAAGTTTCATCGCAATCGGTCCAGCGAATTTTACTTAAAAGAGTAACAAAATGACATACATACAGCCATACATACAAACTTTCGCATTTATAATATAACTCACTTACTTATAAAATGTCTAAGTTATGTGACGTTTGTCTCTGTCTGTCAACTTTGAAACTTCATGTGACAGTAAAAGACAAACGATGCATAGTTATGCAGCGCATTAATTAGCGTCTATGAGTAAGGGGGTTAGTAATAAGTAAATTAGCAATCGGATTTAGGATTGTAAGGATGAGCACGAGAAGAGTAATTTGAGTTTAAGAGGGGTGATAAAATTGTTTTTAGGGTTCCGTAACCAAAGGGTAACGTGATAGCTAGACATTTGAAATTTTCGCAGATGATGTATTTCTGTGATCGCTATAACAAATTTACAAATATTTAAGGGGGACACTACTAAAATTACTTATTAACGGGGTGTTTACCATGTTTAATAATTTATTCGCTTTCGCGGTAATTTTAATAGTGAAAATAACCATGTTAGTTTAAAATCGTATATTTAAGGGAGGTTTCCATGAAAGAAACGTGTTCTTTTTGCTTGTTTTTTTTTTGCAATAATGGTTCGGAATCCTTCGTGCGCGAATCCCACTCGTGTTTCAGCTTGCTAGCACTGACTTACCTGATATTGTCACGCCATCGAGTTGACAGCGTAGTTGAGTCTTGTCCCTTCCGGTTGGTAGAGGGTGATCGACGCTATATAGTTGTTCGACATCACCTGGAACACGATCACATGTTGAAATAAATACAATGATCTAACTTTATTCGATATAATTATGTATACAAAGTGTTACGGGTAAGTCCTTTTAAGCCGAAAGGTGGTTGTTCTAGACGTCTAGGCGAACAACTTTTTTTCTACGACTTTAGGAAATTCGAAGTACTTTTCAAAAAAAATTAAGTGTAAAGTTTACTTGAAGATCAGCTGTTTCTTAGAGCTCGAGTTCATTGACCTTATGTTGTCCTTTCATTTTTCTTTTGTAAATACATACATATTATACATGGAAATATAGCCCAACCAGACACAAATATTTATTTTTAAGCATGTATATTTGCACCTAGCGGGAATCGAACCCGCAATTCCGCATTGCAGCCAAGCGTTCGCCCGACGCGCCACAGAGGTCGTCATCCCCCTATTCAGGGTATATCCCCCTGAAATCCCATCGAAATGGTTGACCCAGTATACAAGATGTAACAGGTATGCCCTTTTAAGCCGAAAGGGGGTTGTTCCAGACATCTAGGCGAACAACTTTTGTTCTACGACTTTTGAAAATTCGAATTTTTTTTTTGAAAATTTTGAAGTTATATTTCACTGAAAAAACAGCTGTTTTTGAAAATAAAGGTAATTGTAGTTTCGATTGTTGTCGACTAAACTAAATGAAAGGACAAGATAAGTTCAATGACCTCGAACTCTGAGAGACAGCTGATTTTCAAGTAAACTTTAAACTTAAAATTTTCGAAAACTACTTCGAATTTCCAAAAGTTGTAAAACAAAAGTTGTTCGCCTAGACGTCTAGAACAACCCCCTTTCGGCATAAAAGGGCTTACCAGTTACACCTTGTATAATAATAATAAAATAATAATAATATTCATTTATTTCAGGCAACAAGGCCCATAGATACATACCTTATAGACTAACATACATAATTTATAAGCATATTTTTTTTTTTTTTTTATAATTTTTTTTTTTATATGTATGCTCACCTCGAATATGATGTCCTGGTACCCGTAGCAGAAGGTGGAGCCGAAGGGGTTGGTGGTGTTGGTGGAGGAGGCGCGGTTCAGTACGACGGGACGCTCGCACACGCGCAGCGCCCGCGACACGCCCTCCCACTTGCTGTACGCCGTTATAGAGGCCACGCCGCGGGACTCCACTAGCGAGTTCGACTCGCATCTGACATATTCATTCAAATTATCTTTACACACCTACAAATTTACTTTATTTGACCAAAAAGGTCAACGTAAAGCGACTCTTTATTCCCTAGGTGCATAAAGTTCTCATTATACACCTAGGGCATAAAGTAATTTAAATTTGGAACTAAGGTTCTGGTAGCATACGGCCATTTCGAACTGGCCACCTAGACAAAACACATAAAAAACTGGGCTACTTTTCTTCTATTTTATTTCGACTTAAGGGTAAGGCAAAAAGTTTTAGTTAATATAAAGCCCCAACTTTTTTAGCTAATGCCGATGTGTGGTTTTGTCATTTTAATGTAAATTTAAATTTAATTAATATAGAGCTGTAAATATATTTCATACACGTTGCATTAATCTATTGTTTTGTTGTTATATAAATACTTATTTTTGTGACCCTTATATTGAATCGCAGTAGATGTGTAAAGTAGAGTAATAACCTCGGTAATAAAGCCTGTCTTTATCTTGGGCGCTTGAATCCCACGCTTCACTCAGGACTCTAGGTGCATAACTCCTTAGCTTCGCTCAGGAGTTAAGTTTTTAACACCCTCGCTGCGCTCGGAAGTTAACTCTGTAGAGTCCTTCGTACGCTTTGGATTCAATATGACGCCCGCAATATAAGACAGGGCTTTAGTACCTCGGTGCATAAACTACTATAACAAACCTCCTGCTCAATAAAGTTACTTTATTTGATCAAAAAGGTAAACGTAAAGCGAGTCTTTATTCCCTAGGTGCATAAAGTGCTCATTATAACGCTAGTACATAAAATAATTTAATTTTTGAACTATGGTTCTGGTAGCATACGGCCATTTTGAACTGGCCACCTAGACATAACACATAAAAAACTAAAAGCTGGACTATTTTTCTTCTATTTTTATTTCGACGGAAGGGTAAGGCAAAAAGTTTTAGTTTATATAAAGCTCCTTTTTTTTCTCATCGGCTGAGGCCGATGATGTTTGGTTTCGTCGTTTTTATGTAACATTGTTAAATTAATATAGAGCTGTAAATATATGTCTTAAACGTAGCATCAATCTATTGTTTTGTTAATTCAATGTTTATTTTTGTAGTCTCTTTATTGTCTCGCAGTAGAGGTGTAAAGTAGAGTTTAAGAAAAAGTTATGTGCGTTATTAAAATCGCTCTTACGGTGAAGGATACCATCGTGAGGAAACCCACGGCTTAAAATCACGGACAAAGGCCCAATAGTAGAACTAATTGCGGAAACACACAGTTATACCCTTATTGCTTTATTAATAAAAGGTGAGTTTGAAAGTTTTCGTCACGGAAAGAGACAAATCATGTTCTTACTACTTCGACCTTACTCCAGGTTTATTAATAACGCCCTCGACGACTTACTTGTCAGGTGTAACGGAGAGTTCGAACTCGCAGCGGTGGTACATGTTGAAGTTATAGTGACCAGGGTAGTTTGTGTGAAGGACGAACTTTTTCACCTGATGTGTGCGGGCATCGAACAGGATATCCTGAGGAGAAACAATCTAAATTAGTAGTTCGTCCCGAACTGAGACCTCACGACCCCCTATCTCCCCAACTCTCCTACCGATCCAGATCATCTTCGAACTCATAAATTCTATTGACCTAAACTACGCGCATACCAAAATTAATAAAGATCGGAGCTACGATACTCAGGTTATCGTTGAACAACATACAAAGATATAAAGATACAAAGATACAAAGATACAAAGATACAAAGATACAAAGATACAAAGATACAAAGATACAAAGATATAAAGATACAGACCAGTCCCAAAGTGAAGTAGTTGAAGAAGTAGTCGGAGGCTGGCGGCGGGCGGCGGCGCGCCGTGGGCCGGTGGATGCGCATCTTGTCGTCCGACTTGTAGTAGAGGCGGGCCGGCGCGCCCAGCAGCGCCGCCACGGCCTGGCACGCCGCGCCGAACCGCACCACGCGGCACACCGCACCCGCACTGCGGCCCCCGGCTCCTGGGGGAGGAGGGAGGAGGGGGGGGGTTATTTTTATTTCTTATCGGTTGTGAACCGATTATGGCCATTAGGAAATTAGCCAATGTCAAGTATTATTGATATAATATTATGCAAGTTATTTGCATCTAAACAGTCAAGTCGTCATAGTTAAAGTCAAGTCTAGGGAATCATTTGTAAACACGGCGGCCATTTATTAACAAAGATTTTTCACGGAGCTTTGGAGACAACACTAAGTCCATGTTTTGCACTGATTTTCACTTTCATTCCCCTTGTACACCTTCACGAAACTAAATTGATTAATATGCCCCCGAAATTAAACAATTTGCACGCATTTCAACTAGGTTTCACAAAAATGAAAATTTAGCAACACATCTCCTCAACAGGTTTCCGCCAAAACTTAGGTTAGTCAAGACGGTTGGCACAAACTGGATGCGAAAATAGATCTAGGTGGCATACAATTGGAGAGGCCTATGTCCAGCAGTAGACTGCAACAGGCTAATGATGATGATAATGATAAACTTGAATATACAGAACTTTGGATCGACCGATAGCGATCTTTAGTGGCAGATTGGCGGTCGAATCATCGTTCTAGGCCCCGCAACCACCGTTTGCGCGAAACATTTTTTCAAACGATTGCTACTTCCATATACAGGGTTATGGGTTTCGAATCCAAAACCGTTCAGGGAGTGATTCTCCGAATTAAAACGAATAACTCTTGTTCTATGACTTTTAGAAATAAAAAAATTCAAAGTAGTTCCCAAAAACATTTAAGTTTAAACTTTACATGAAAATCAGCTATTTCTTAGAGTTGGAGGTCATTGACCTTAAATTATCCTTTCTTTTAGTTTGGTCTACTACACGTATATTCCATGTTTCATCGCAATCAGGTCAGTAATTTTTGCGTGAAAGAGTAACAAAGTCACTAACGTACATACAAACTTTGACGTTTATAATAATAGGGGTTAAAGTATGAAATTGCCGTTTTATTGCAATAGGTTCTTTGAATTGACATAGAATCTTCATGGTTTGAGGTTTTCGAATAAAACTTTTTTCAAATGGTTTCTGTGATGTTCTTTTTTTAAAAAATGTGAAACATTTGAATATCGACTTTCAATTGTTTTTGTTATTCAATTTAGACAAGAAAGATGGATACTGCGAAAATTCGAGTGATTTTTGAATACGAGTTCCGACGCGGAACTAACGCGGCAGAAACAGCCCGCAATATCAATGCTGCGTTTGGAGAGGGGTCTACTAATGAACGCACCGTGCGATTTTGGTTTAAACGCTTTCGTGATGGAAATTTCGACTTAAAGAACGAGCCACGAGGAAGACCGCCCACACAAGTGAATAACGATGAATTAAGAGAGATAGTGGAAGCCGATCCTAGTCAAACTACCCAGGAATTAGCGGCATGGTTTAACGTTACCTTACCCACTTTATTGACTCAATTGCGTCAAATCAATAAAATAAAAAAATACGAAAAATGGGTGCCTCATGATTTGACTGATCTGCAGAAAGAAACGCGTGTTGAAACTTGTGTTGCCTTGTTGAACCGGTACAGAAATGAAGGAATATTGGATCGAATTGTACATGTGATGAAAAGTGGATTCTTTATGATAACCGGAAAAGAAAAATGCAATGGCTGACCCCAGGTCAAATGCCACAACAGTGTCCTAAAGCAAAACTTACCAATAAAAAGGTAATGGTAACTGTTTGGTGGTCTCAGCATGGTGTTATTCACTATAGTTTTCTTCGATCTGGTCAAGCAATTACGGCAGATGTCTATTGTGCCGAACTCCGAACCATGTTGACAAAACTAGCAGTAAAACAGCCCCGACTCATGAATCGATCTTCACCATTATTGCTCCACGACAACGCGAGACCTCACACAGCACGAGAAACCATTTTGACCCTTCAGGAACTGCACTTAGAAACCATTCGTCATCCTCCGTATTCACCAGACCTTGCTCCAACGGACTACCATTTTTTTCGTGATTTGGACAATTATCTACGTGACAAGAAGTTTTCTTCCCAGGAGGCAGTACAAAATGCTTTCACACAGTTTGTGCAGTCTAGATCGTCGGAGTTCTATCGCAAAGGCATTAATAACCTTCCCATTAGATGGCAGCAATGTATAGATAATAATGGCAACTATTTTGATTAAATAAATTTGTTAAATTTTTTAAAAAATAAACAATTAAGATTTTCAGTACAAATCGGCAATTTCATACTTTAACCCCTAATATTAGCAATATAAATAAATAAATTCTGTGACATCACACAGCGCCATCTAGCCCCATGGTAAGCTGCAAAGCTTGTGTTACAGTGACTAGACAACGGATATACTACTTATATTTCTTTTTCTTTTGTAAACACAACACATACATATTATACATAGATAGACACCTAGACCAGATACAAATATTAATTTTTAAGCATAAACATTTGCACCGGACAGGAATCCAGCCCGCAGCCTTCCGCATTGCAGTCCCGAACCGAACATACCTTGTCCGAAGTCCCGAACCGAACATACCTTCAGTAAAACAATGCAGTCGCAGCCCTAACGTCTGAGTATGGTTGCGCAGCACGACGCAGCGACGGAGATGCAACTGTTGGCGGTAACACGAGAGGGGCAGGTCGGGGAGCGGCGCCGACACGGACACCGCGCCGCTGCCGGGGTTGCCGGAGTTACCGGCCTGCGGGGACAATGTACGACACTCATCGATAACTTACCCATTCATTGACCGAAACGAGTGAGGTCCAGTGTAGACGGGCCTGGCGCTTGTATCTTTGTATCTTTGTTCGAC
Source organism: Idaea dimidiata (assembly GCA_949358125.1). Taxonomy (NCBI): domain Eukaryota; kingdom Metazoa; phylum Arthropoda; class Insecta; order Lepidoptera; family Geometridae; genus Idaea; species Idaea dimidiata. The sequence continues at coordinate 7,310,076 of OX442342.1, read as the reverse complement.
GATAACTTGAGTATCGTAGCTCCGATCTTCATGAATTTTAGTATGCGCGTACTTTAGGTCAATAGAATTTATGAGTTCGAAGATGAGCCGGATCGGTAGGGGGGTTGGGGAGATGGGGGGTTGGGGAGATAGGGGGTCGTGAGGTCTCAGTTCGGGGCGAACTCCTAGTTTAGACAAGGACCTCTTCTTCTCCGGATAACTATATAAGAGTTCGTCCTGAACTGAGACCTCACGACCCCCTATTTTCCCAACCCCGATCCGGCTCATCTTCGAACTCATAAATTCTATTAACTTAAACTACGCGCATACCAAAACTCATGAAGATCGGAGCAACGATATTCAAGTTATCGTCGAACAAACATACAAAGATACAAGCGCCAGGCTCGCTTCGCTCGTTCGGTCAATTATCTATCCATCTAAAAATTGTCGACAGTTCAAGATTTCCAAGTCGTTATCAAACCAAAGAATAATTTAAACGAAAGTGTGTCTAAAAAAACTTTGAACCTTCAGTTCCAAATTTACAAACTACTGTTTAAATTAAAATATGCAGCCTAGTAAACCTACTGCGATAAAACTTAATAAGGTATTTTATTCTATTCCTGATAATACAACGAAACTGGGAACAATGTGGGTAAACAGAGTAATTAGTAAAAAATAATTTAAGACAGTTTTTTTACTATAATAAAAATTTTAAAGGAAAAAATCAACTCCAAAAATTCTAGTGTATTGACCCTAGAGGCGCGAACTCAAACCTTGCCGCGAGTGCTTTTTATTTTTCCTTTAAAATATTTTTTGTAGTTTTGAGCAATTTAAAAAATTCCTAAAAACAGGTTTTTTTTGTTTTCCTTCGTCACCTTGAACAGAAACTAAAAACTTGAAGACTACGTACTCCTTACAAATCAGTAATATGTATGTATCTTGACACAGTACCTGATGTTGAGATCCATAATAAATGGTGGTTCTAGAGACAACAGGTGAACCTCCGTTGGGAAATTGTAGCGAGCCGAGACCGTGTGCGTAGCCAGGCTGGAAACAATTTTATTAAAGTTTTATACACTATTTTAATTGAATTAGATTTTCGGGTCTAGATTGCGTTAGTACACAAAATTATTTTAAACTGAATAAATAAATTCATCTCTCATCCGTGTGGAATCCAGTGATAAATGTTTGTAAGCTTCGTGTGCGAACGCCTGACATATCGCGGGAAGTCGTTAGTGTAGTGTGCCGCGGCCCTAATAACTTTTTGTGAGATTGAGGGTAGGTGTAAAAATACCTACCCAGTCGATGGTAAATGAAGCTTGCTACTCCAGTCTTCCCGGGACCACGGCCGGTGTAATCCGTTTGCCGAAACGTCGGGGTAGTTTTAAATTTATTTATTAAGTTTAAAATATTTTTTGTACTAACGCGATCTAGACCCGGAAGTCTAATACTTAATAATAATGAACAGAAATCGTGTAAGTTTAAAAAGTATATTTTAATTGTTTTCCATTTCTTTTCTTTTTGTCTAATTTGATCAAGTACCTAATTTGTTTTACGTGTGTTTTTCTAAATAAACGTTTTCTTTCTTCTTCATAATTACTTCTTCCTCATACGTGAGACTTAACTTTAAAGCAAGAGCAGGATGTACTTATGTAATTTTAAGTTAGAACGAAAAAGACAGCTGTGGAATTGTAATGTCTATTGAGATTTTTTTATGGATTCTTCTTCTTCTTTTCGTGTGGTGTGTCTCACCTAGTGTTAGAGTTCACAGGACGCCTCTAACTTGACCTTAAGGACTGCTATCAGGGAGATAACAAACGGGCCCAACTGCTTAACGTGCATTCCGAAGCACAAAGAAACTCGAGAACCAGACTTTTGGCACACAATTTTAATGGATCAAAAAACTATCATCAAAAAAACTCTCTGGTTAAAAACTATTATTAATTTAGTACTCACCTCAAATTTACTATCAACAGGGAAATAGAAGGACAACCCTCTGAAGTTCAACGCGAAGAGATGTCGCTGCGAGTCGTACAGGCCCGGGTGGGTGGCCCCGAAGCAGTGCTCGATCTGTTCTATCGAGGGCGATATCTCGGGCGAGTTGAAACACATACCACTGGAAGACATTACATTTTATAAAGTCAAAGTCAAATGTTCCTTTTGATGCGTCTTAATATTTATAATTTAGTGTCTCTTCACATTCTGCTCAGACTTGTATTTAATAAGACAGACAGATCCATATTAAATATCCAGTGAATGTCTGACAACTGTAGAAATTGACAGGCACTATACAGTACATTGCTGCTTTGACGTAACGTGCTTATCACCTCAAAGCAACAATGTACTGCATAGTGCCTGTCTTTTCCACTGTTGTCAGACGTCAACAGATAGATTATGGGTATGTATGTATGTATGTATGGTATATGGGTAGTGGTCTTTGACCAAAATTCAAAAGTCCAAACTCAAGTTATGCCAAAGGTCTATGGAGCGCAGCTCGCTCGGTGTGAAGAGAATCGATCGCGTAAAGAACACTACTCTGCGCTCTAAGAACCAGAATCCGATGTAGAAAAAAATAAGTGGGCCGGATGACCCCTGACCGATAAGGTCTGCTAACCGGCTCTGACTGGCTAAGATCGTCACGCAATGAGTCCCGGAATACGGACGTCGGAATCGTGGCAGACTAGCTTGTTGCATTCCACGGAGATTGGCCAAATTTAGCCTAGGATCGGACTGCTTTGAAGTATGTTAGGGAGACCTTTGCCTTGCAGTGGGGCAATATAGGATAACAAAAAAAGTGTATCATCGAAACGCGACCTCCAATAATAAAAGACAAGAAAGTCGTTTCGTTGATCTATTTATGTGCCTAATTTCTTTAACGACTTTGACATGTACTGTATGTACACTATAATTTATTAAAGTAGTTTGAAAAAAGGTATTTTTTCCATTAGGGGATTGGGGGTCAATATTTGTCAAACTTAGGTCTGATTACATACATATTTTAATTATTTCATTCTGTAACTAGGCGATTTCATCTGACAACAGTGATGCCAAAGGGAAGGGAAAAGGAAGTTTTTAATGTGAATTCTAATTACAGATTTTGATTTATTAAATACTAGCTGCGCCTCGCGGTTTTACCCGCGCAAGTCCCGTTCCCGCAGGAATATCGGGATAAAAAGTAGCCTATGTGTTATTCCCGGTATCCAGCTAATTATATTCCATTAAGTTTCATTGCAATCGGTTCAGTAGTTTTTGAGTAACATAGTCACATACATACAAACTTTCGCGTTTATTATATTAGTAAGATATTGTTTTCGTTGAAATAGTGGTCGACAACAGCTCACAAATTGCATGCCTGCCTGAAGAGATAGTATGAAAAATCATATTCGGCATTATCGTCGGCATTACAGGATTTATTGTTTGGTGATTTGTAAAAGATGGCATAGTGACTAAAGTCGGCATTCAGCACCATAACTCTATTTAAAATCCAATAGTCCAATTTCCAAGTACAATCTATACACAAACAAATCAAACACCGACCCAACAAATGCTAAGGCCACAGAACACGGTTCCTACTCCACTAAAGAATCACCTTTCGTTGCATCGATCGAGCTATTAACATTAAAATGTCATTAGGTCATAGATAGGCCATCTAGGTATCCATAACTTGTAAGTCGTAATTACTAACTTAGGTAGGTACCGAGTGTTTCACTCTATAGATGTTTTGTTATTTACAAATGTAAGTATTTTCCATTGGGAGGACGGAGTAAATATTTGAGAAACTTAGGTTGAAGAGGTTTTATGAAATAGCTCTTTATTTTTCCATTGGGGGATGGGGGTCAATGTTTGGGAAACTTAGGTCTGATTACAGACATATTTTAATTATTTCATCCTATAACTTAGGCATTTTAATCTGACAACACTGAAGCCAAAGGGAAGTGAAAAGGGAGTTTTTAATGTTAATTCTAATTACAGATTTTACTTAGTTAAAATATATTGAAAAATCTGTCGAAATAGTGGTCAAAAGCTCACAAATTGCATGCCTATTTAACATCCAATCTTCAATAGTCCAATTTCCAAGTAAACTCTATACAAACAAATTAAACCTCCTCCACCTACCTACTCTACTAAAGAATCACCTTTCGTTGCATCGATCGAGCTATTAACATTAAAATGTCATTAGGTCATACATAGGCCATCTACGTACCCATAACTTGTAAGTCGTAATTAATAACTTAGGTAGGTATCGAGTGATTCACTTTACAGATGTTTTGTTGGACAAAGGAATAAGAAATACGCTATTGTGAATTCAATTAGACACTTATCTTAACAGATGCTAAGTGACGACGTGGTTTAAGATGAATCACGTCATTAATCTCAACTTGAACAGTAGATATGACATGAGAAGACCGTTGATTTGTGGTAGCTTTGCTTAGCGTTTGTGGTACTCAAAAATGCTCAACTCACAAATTTAATTGTCATTTATCGACTCGATCTTAGCGTCTGTAGCGATACCCATTTCGTTTTTACAACAGACTTCACAATCATGCACCCCGCGGTTTCCGATGCCGCGTGAATACCGAGATAAAAGTAGCCTATGTGTTATTCCAGGTCTCCAGCTATCTACATACCGAGTTTCATGGTAATCGGTTCAGCGGTTTTAACGTGATTGAGTAATAAACATCCAAACATCTAAACACACACACTTTCACATTTATAATACTAGACCGTGAACAGTAAACTACATATTTTGATATGACATGTTCTGTAATTCTGTTCAATTGACCGGAGAAAACGGCCGAACATTTTATATTTTATCCCGTTCCTGCGGGAATATCGGGATAAAAAGTAGCCTATGTGTTAATCCAGGTCCCCAGCTACCTATATTCCAAGTTTCATCGCAATCGGTTCAGTAGTTTTTGTGCGAAAGAGTAACAACCTCACATACATACATACATACATACTTACATACAAACTTTCGCGTTTATAATATTAGTAAGATTAATAGGATTAGTCATACAAGTGCATGAAACACATTAAAATAAATCAAAAAGGTAGAAATAACTTACCTATATCTAAGTTTAACTAATTTCATATTGTATATTTCTATAATTTTGAGTCTTTGCGCGACCGGGTCGAATATTAACCGGACGCCGTCCTGTGGCATATTTATTACGAGATCTACGTTTAATGGATTCTGAAATAAACACAAAAAAAACACAATTAATTATTATGGAACAAGTACAGAAAAAAATATTCAACTAGGCTATTATAGCCTAGAACTAGAACTATTTTACTGTTTACTTTTATACTCTATATAAGAGCTGGGCCCTGATTCGGTAAGGACATAGCATGCGGAATGCCGGCGGACTGCAGGCGACGTGCAGAAAATGTGCGTTAATTCGTATTCTGTACATTTTATTTACTTAATTAGTTAAGTAACCTTTAAAATTAAGGGCTACTTTATTATTTAAATAGCTCCCCTTGTCCCTCAGTCAATCAGTATTTGAAGAAGTTATAGAATAGCTATTATTTTTACTCCTGCAACAAATCGACTTCTGCAATGCTTTTGCATCCCGCCTGCTTGTCGCATGCTATGTTTTTACAGAATCGGGCCACTGTTTATACGATTTTTTTACGTATAAACAGTGACGACAGTTTACGACGAAAAATTACTATGACTAAAACAAAAACAGACAGACGGACGGACAAGGAAGTGATCATGAAAGGGGTTATTTTTTACCTTTTGAGCTGCGGAACCATAAAAACAACTGAGCACTTAGTATGAGTTTTAATAGTTTATCGTCTCGCTGAAACTGGCAGTTTACTTCCATACATTATTTTAGTTCATAATAGTTACCGCTAGGGGCGCTGATAGAAAATGTATGAAGTAAACTACCAGTTTTCATCGAGACGATAAACTATCAAAACTCATACAAAGGGCTCTGAGCTTTTTGCGCCAACTTCACATACAAGTTTTCACGATAATGCGCCTTAAGACGGCGATAGATGATAATTATCGATCTTTGTCCGATTGCATAGAAATGAGCGAGATGGAATTGCATGAAAAAATCTACAATTTCTCGTATAATCAATCATTCATTAACGATGATTTAATATATATTTTTTAAATGCGAGGAGGAGGTTTTAGGTATTGTATTTTCAATATTATGATGCCTATAAGAAAATATAGCGGTTCAGTAAAAAAGTTTTATTTTGGAAAACAGGGGTAACTTTGCCCTGTTTTCCAAAAATAGTGGTATTTAAGTGGTATCCAAAAACAGTGGTATAATGATGGTATTTAAGGATATTTTTTATTGTTTTTGAAATGAAGGGGGCACTTGTATCATGTACAATAACATAATATATTGTTTAAAGATTTAGATACCGGTTATGAAGAAACATAGTATTATTTATTCGGAAGGGATTTCAGCTCGATTCACATATCAGTCACGTCCTTAACCTATAAACTTACCTGATCACTATACAATACTTGTACCCCTCTTATCGTCCCCACTTGACTCTGTATGATGGCCACTGACTGGGAGAAATGCATCCCTGTAACAACAAACAAATATCTATTAAATACTAGATGAAAGTAATAAAATGTTTATACAAGATGTAACGGGTAAGCCCTTTTAAGCCGAAAGGCGGTTGTTCTAGACGTCTAGGCGAACAACTTTTGTTCTACAACTCTTGAAAATTTGAACTTTTTTTTTAATGTTGAGGTTGTTTCACTGAAAAAACAGCTGCTTTTGAAAATAAAGGTAATTGAAGGTTAGATTGTAGTAGACAACAAAAGGACAACATAAGGTCAATGACCTCGAACTCTAAGAAACAGCTGATCTTCAAGTAAACTTTACACTTAAAATTTTCGAAAAGTACTTCGATTTTTCAAAAGTCGTTATACAAAAGTTGTTCGCCTATACGTCTAAAACACCCCCTTTCGGCTTAAAAGGGCATACCCGTTACATCTTGTATACATACATTTTTAAATCTAGAGATGATAATGGGCTGTTGGGGGGACGATACAAAAAAATTAATAGGGGAATTGGGGCATAAAATCAGAGAAAATGGAGGTGACTCCCGCTCCGGCTTGTTTCTGGGGCAAAGGTTAGCCATCGCCATACAGCGCGGCAATGCTGCAAGTGTGATGGGAGCTAGCACTGGGAACAATAAGGGGCGGGTTAGTTGATTAATTCGTTTTATGTTTATATTGTTTAAAATTAAATTTACTCTTTATTAAATACATCTAGGGATGCTCTCGGGGTCATTCCTGAATCCTAACGACAACTGATAAACAAAAAATTCTGTCGGCGAATCGTTTGTAGGGGAAAAGTTCCGTCGTTGAACAACTTATAAACAAAAAATACTGTCGGCGAATCGTTCGGCAGCGAAACGTTTGTCGGAGGTATGTTCCGGAATCGATTTCAGGAGCTCACCATCGCGTTGGCGCGAGGTAAGTGGTCCATGGAGGTTTATTTTTATAGAATTTAGATTTTTTTTTTCCAATTTTTTTTATAAATTAGGCGAGTACTGACCGGAGGCTCGAATTCAAACCTTGCCGCGAGTGATTTTGTGATGTATTTTTCCTTTAAAATATCTCTTGTAGAATCGCCTTGAGCAATAATAAACAAATTACGAAAGATTTAGTTGACCGAACGAGCGAAGCGAGTGAGGTCCAGTGTAGACGGGCCTGTCGCTTGTATCTTTGTATGTTTGTATGACGATAACTTGAGTATCGTAGCTCCGATCTTCATGAATGTTGGTATGCGCGTAGTTTAGGTCAATAGAATTTATGAGTTCGAAGATGAGCCGGATCGCTAGGGGGATTTGGGAGATAGGGGGTGCATAAAGAGAAAAAATCAAGTTCTAAAAATTTGTCAATAGATGGCGCTCGACATCAGTCTTAGATCGCGGTATCGTTGCGTTTGCTTGTGATATATACTCCAAGATCTGACATTTTTGCAGGGAATGTTAACGTCCATTAATGTTTAACGTAAATAATTCATGTTTATAAATGTTACAAATTGTGGTCGATTTTCGTAATTAAGGAATGTTGTGTTATCGTTTTTCTTGTCTTTCGTTATATTATTATTTTAATAATAATTCTTATTTTGTAAAAAAAGAAAGCTATTGGTGTTAAAATCCTACAAAAAACAAAATCTCTGTAAATGGATTCTCGTGAGGTCTCAGTTCGGGGCGAACTACTAGTTAACGTTGTTTAATATCATAAATATTTTTAATTTATTCACTTAGCTTCGGTGAAAATTACATACGTAAGAATGTTTGTTAGTCTTTCGCTCAAAAACTACTAAACCGATTGCGATGTAACTTGGTATGCAGATAGCTGGAGATCTAGATTAACACATAAGCTATTAACCCTCGGGATCGGGACTTACGCAGGCAAAACCGTGGGGCGCAGCTAGTTTGTAATATTTGTCCTAACTCTAAATGTATTACAAATATTTTACAAGGAGAAATGTATCATTAAAAAATCACTCGTGACAGGATTCGACCCCTCGCTTGCGGGGCGAGTGCGCTAACCACTACACCACACGGGAACAATTGGAAAATATCTATAAAAACTATAAAAGAATGTCGTGTTAGTTACACCATTTATAACTAAAGAACGGCTGAATCGATTTGGCTGAAAATTGGTGGAAAGGTAGCTTAGAACCAGGACTTTTTATCCCGCTATTCCCGCGGAAATGGGAACGGGACTTACCCAGGTGAAACCGATGGGCAAAGCTAGTTTCTAGCTTGAACACCTTGAACAATAAACAAGAGAAGTATTCATGTCTACCTATTTGTAATAATTCAAAGGTTTCACGGTCTAGCGATATGTTAACTGTCATTAGTAAAACGGGCGGGCGTCATGCCAATTCATTTACTATGACAGTTATCGCTTAATTTACACAAGTTTTGTTAGAATCAATTCAAATTTCTTGTAAAACGATAAGAGGACCAAAAGTACTTGGCAAATCTTCTTTCCGTAAAGTGATGTGGGTAGGGTTGCGTACAGAATTTTTCGGACATGTTCTGTAATTTAGGTCTTCGTCCGGAATGGGTGGGAGGGGGAGGAGGGGATTGTAACTGTTAGGAATATCTATAACTAGCTGCGCCCCGCGGTTTCACCCGCGTAAGTCCCGTTCCCGCGGGAATATCGGGATAAACAGTAGCCTATGTGTTAATCCAGGTCCGCAGCTACCTATATTCCAAGTTTCATCGCAATCGGTTCAGTAGTTTTTGTGTGAAAGAGTAACAACCTCACATACATACATACAAACTTTCGCGTTTATAATATTAGTAAAGAGTAAGATTTAAGTATAAAGCGAAATTCGTAATTCTTTTCTTAGAATAAAAATTCTGGACTCGAGGAGTCCCTCCTTTTCGCATAAACTTTTTTGTTTTAAACACAAAAGGCATAACGATTTCGGCATAAACATTTTTGGCATAATACTCATTAGGCATAAAACATCGGCTACTTTTTACCCGGTTGCAAGGAAAGGGTTATGTTTTTCACGACTATCTCGTATGTTTGTAATATTATGTATTACCACGTATCATCTCAACCACTCAATGGATTTCTTTAATTAAATTTATCTCGCAACTTACTCGGGTGATCTTTATAGGGCTTTGTCCTGACTAAGCAGTAGGTACCTAATTAAAGCAGTAGGTACCTAATTACCTGTTGTTTTTGTTTTAATCAATAATAATCTCATGTCAATAAAACATTATCGGTCAGCTGAAAATACTTTCGTATCAAAACACATAAATTAGATAATAGACTCGCCTCACTGATAAATCAAGGTCAAATAATTACCAGGGACCTACCGCGTAACTCCCGTCGAGTTCAACTCGACGTCGATTTATTTATTTATCTATTTGGAAATCCAACAGCTATTATAAAACAGTAGTGATAGTGTAACAAAAGAAAGCCAATTATAGAATCTCACGACTAACAATAGAATTATACTAAAAATAAGGAGTGAGCTATCAACCATCAACTTAACCACCTACAAAATCACAATACATTTCACAAAGAATATAAGTTAAGCAAATAGGAATACGATGCTCTCGAAAACGGGGTTGGAATAAGCTACCGCGCAAGGAGCGATCAAAAGTTGTCTATGGCTTTAACGTCGACAATTTCTGAGCGTCGTCGCCTTCAAATGCATGCAAAGCAACGCAATGGTTCTCGCCGCGCAGGTTTTTCTTTTGCGCAGTGTGTATCCCAAACCGACGGACGTCGAGTTGAACCCGACGGAGCTTGCGCGGTCGACTGGCAGATCTTTCTATATACCAAAATTCACTAATATCGTTTCAGCGGTTTAGGCGTAAAAATGTAACAGACAGGTAGACAAAAGTACATAATAAACTTAACAGACATACTTTTGCATTTATATTATTAGTAGGTAAGGATAAAGGAAAGTATCGCCTACAATTCTGAAGTGCTAAAAAAAATAGAGTCAATTACGCAAATTATTAAATACGCGAATAGTGCGCCTTAAATCAATGAGTCTAGTTTAATTTTACATATCTCTGCCTTAAATGATAAAAAAATAAAGAGATCTTTGTATGAATTTTAACTAGGTATACGTATACATTCCGAGACTTCATAGTGCGTAGTAAGTAGGTAGGTGTAGTAACGTTACGCATCACGCGCGGAAAATATTATTGTTTACGTGTTATTTTCCTAAATTTGATACGCTTGTTATTGTCCCGTGATTGTATTATGTAGATACTGTGATTAGTTTGCAAACAAGTGCGTAAGGTGAAGTGTATTTGATGTGAGGTGGTAGGTAGGTTACCCTAAATACAGTATGGGTATTGGGTGAATAGAATAAACATGATAAGTAACTAATAACAACATAATTATAAAACAAGGTAAACACCCCGTTAATAAGTAATTTTAGTAGTGAAAATAACCATGTTAGTTTAAAATCGTATATTAAATAGAATAAATCTCATAATCTATTTAATTTATTTATTCTATTTTTATATTTAGGTATGTCTGTGACTTTGTTACTCAATCACGTAAAAGCCGCTGAACCGATTGCGATGAAACTTGGAATGTAAGTAGATGGAGATCTGGAATAACACATAGGATGAGGAGCTAGCTGTAACTCGCGGTTTCACCCGCGTTAGGCCTGATCCCGTGGAATATCAGGATCAAAAATAGTTTATGTTACTCCTAGATAGGTTCGGTTTCGTTTTCAATTTTTTTGTAAGAATTTTTGAAATCGGTCCAGTAGTTTTGGGTGAAACAGCGAGACGCCGTTAGTAGATAAGACCTATATAATGCATAATATAATTTGTACGGCATATGGCGAAGGCTGTGTGTCAGTAATTATTCTAATTATCCTCGACAGTTTGCAAGTTAAATGGCTATAAGTAACACATTTTCCTATGATTTGTTACTGAGAAAATGCAGGTACCTAGACTCGATTAGCATCACGACATTCATTCAAAACGGTAAGTACTAACTTTACCAGTCAAAGTCTTACGTGTTTGACTTTAGGTATGCATATTTGACTTTATGCGTATTTGACTTTATGCGTATTTGACTTTATGCGTGTTTGACTTTATACGTATTTGACTTTATGTGTGTTTGACCTTTAACGTATGATCCGGTGAATCGACCGTAGTAGTTAAGTTTTTTGTTTTCATCGCCGTCTAGCCCCATGGTAAGCTGCTAAGCTTGTGTTACGGTGACTAGACAACGTATATACTACTTTTATTAATTTTTCTTTTGTAAATACATACATATTATACATAGAAATACACCCAGACCAGATACAAATATTTATTTTTAAGCATGAATATTTGTACACGGTGGGAATCGAACCCGCAACCTTCCCCATTGCAGCCAACCGTTCGCCCGACGCGCCACAGAGGTCGTCAAGCCAAATATTTGTTATGTATGATACGTAACCATGTGGGCCATTCGGACTAAGTACCCATATTAAAAACTAGCAGTGCCACAATAAAATAATAAAAAAAAACAAAATCTTAAATATTTTTATTCTATCCTATTCTTTTACTTAAACGTACTCATTTTTTAAAAACTTTAGGTAAACTATCGTGTCTTTGTAATTTTATTTTTTTGCCCCGCGGTTAATTTTAGGATAAAAATTATTCTAGGTTTTTGTTAGTCCAGGGGAACGATTCGGTAAGGACATAGCATGCGGAATGCCGGCGGAATGCAGTCGACGCACGTGCAGGAGATGTACGTTAATTCGTATTCTGTAAATGTTATTTTACTTAATTACTACCTAATTAGTTAAGTAGCCTTCAAAATTAAGGGCTACTTAATTATTTAAATAGCTCCTCTTGTTCCTCGGCCAATCAGTATTTAAAGAAGTTATAGAATAGCTATTATTTTTACTCCTGCAACAAATCGACTTCTGCATTGCTCATGCATCCCGCCTGCTTGTCGCGTGCTATTTTTTTAGAGAATCAGGGCCCAGATAGCTGTAAAGGATCTGTATCCTTAGGGTGAGTTTTTTCGTAAAAAAACGCGAACGTGATGGTTAAGTTAACGCGTATTTTGTATGGAAACTCAAAAAGCGCCCCTAGCGGACGATATCGAAGTGACCAGTTTCCATACATAATACGCGTTAACTTAACCATCACGCTCGCGTTTTTTTTTTACGAAAAAAACTCACACTAAGGATACAGATCCTTTAGCTATCTGCTTATAAAGTTTCATAGCAATTGGGTTACATTTTTTTGCATGAAAGACATAGACACCCAAATAAAGGTTCTAAACTTTCGCGTTAATAATTATTAGTGGGACTGGGATCTATTCTGAGCTGTATTTTGTACTTAGAATACACCTATTGACCTCATATATGAACCAACTTAATAAATATTTCATGAATCTCGGAACAAAAGAGTTTATTGACATTTTTATCTTGAGTTTATTTTTAAGTATTGTCAGCAAGTTCTTTTAACTCAATTTTATCTTGTTTTGCTTTGTTACTATCCTTTTACAATACCTAGTTGCCAAGTGTTTTAATAAATAATGCAGAGCAGGCGTTACACACAACACAGTCTAGCGCCAAACTGGGCTTAAGTATAGAGCTAAGCTACGAATTTTGTAAATACATAATATAATACTATAGAAAACACACAGAACTGGAAACAAAGGTTAATGGTCATTTGTGTCAGTATAAATACTTGCCGCGGGAATCGAACCCGCAAGCTTCTGCGTTGCAGTCGGGCTTTCGCTCGAAGCGCTACAGAGGCCGCAGCCGCTGTAGTCATACGAGTCAGTTAGTAAATAATAAAATTGTTATTTCTACAGTATTCGCGACTTTGTACTGAAATACAACTCATTTTCCGGTTTTTTTTTGGAAATATATTTCCTTGCTAAAAATATTTCTAAGTTTATTACTTTGTTTTTATTGTCAGCATTGTTGCAATGTTTTTGTAGACTTCTTCATTCAACACTGAGGAAGTAGTCTGTAAAGGATCCGAACCGTAGGACAGGAGGGCTATTAAGAAACGTAACTTTCGACATTTCGGACCTGACCGAACATCTATAGGTAGTTACGTTCCAAACCAATAATTTTCAATATATCCTTTGTTTAATGGTCTTGAACGTATAGTACGTATAATAACTACCTACCTACTGACGTTCGGTTGGATCCGAAATTTCTGAAGTTACCTACGTTTAGTAATAGACCTCTAGGAAAGTCATTGCAACAATGCAAATAATAATAACATCGCAATTAAAACCAGAAAATTAGTTTTATTTACAATTTTAAAATTAAAATAAAATAAGCTACCTACAATTGGCTACGATTGCAATGAAACATTAACAAATCATATGGACAATAAACTCAAATGATGCAACTTATTAAATGAACTCGCAAGCCAACTGATAAAACAAACGTGGGCAAACATATGTTTTGCAGCCGCAGCACGTTTATCAACAAACACATTCATTTATTTGTTACCGTATCCAAGTGCAAATTTAAGTTTGCATTGAATCAAGTTTAATGACTTTATTCATTGAAGTGATTCTTTAAATCTGATGGGATTTTTTTTCTTTTTTTAGATGGGATAGGCTTGTGTTTAACCTCATCTCACCTGATGGTGTGCGGCGATGAGGTTGATGGTGTAACATGCTTGCTTAGAAGATACCTATTCACTCTTGATTTGAAGACTTCAAGGCTGGAGTTAAGAGGAATATCAATGTGGGTGCTGAGCTCCGGCAGGTTCCGGTAGTGTGCGGAATTTTAAGAATGATACATTCTTTATAAGGCCGCACACATTTTAGAATGTCCTTCTTGTTTGAAGTTGGTGAAAGAAAGTGCTTATTGTACATAATTCTGTTACTCTCTATCAAGTATCATCATTCTGCAGCAATGCAAGTTTGTAGGTTCAATTCGGTTCGGTTCGACGTGATTGAATAACAAACACACATATTCACAAACTTACAGCTTTATAATATTAGTAGGAGTATTGGGTATTTGAGTTTTTTACTCTGAGTATGTAATATTAATCTACCCAATAGTAATAAACTATTAGAACCTTTCTATTTTTTACTGTGGCTGAGTAATTAAATTAAAAGTTAGTTTCTGTAGTAAAATAAATGTGCTGCTTCATGAAATAGGTACCCCATTTCTATTTGTTGTGAAACACTGTGAATCACCATTGTGTAACTTCTTTTTCATAGATAAGTTTTTTATAGGTAGGTATATTATTACTTCCTTTTTTTATGAAACAACTATTTTCCAAGTAATTTTTAATTGGATAAAACAAACGTAGGTAAATAATAAATGGTTTATGGATTGATAAAATATAGAAACTCAGCTTAGGAAGATTCTGTTATTTGGTAAAAAAAATAAAATTTAAAATATGGAACTATGGCCATCTGTTTGTTTTTTACTCTGTATTCATTTGTCTGTCAAAACGTCCTACTGTGTCTACTATTAGATTGGGGGTTTTGGCAGGAACGCTTTGAGGAGATGTGGTGCTAAATTTCCATTTTTGTGAAACCTAGTTCAAATGCGTGCAAATTGTTTAATTTCGGGGGCATATTAATCAATTTAGTTTCGTGAAGGTGTACAAGTGGAATGAAAGTGAAAATCGGTGCAAAACTTGGACTTGAGTGTTGTCTCCAAAGCTCCGTGAAATATCTTTGTAAATGGCCGCCGTATTTACAAATTATTCCCTAGACTGAACTAACTATGACGACTTGACTGTTTAACAAATAACTTGCATTATATATTAATAATACTTGACACTGGCTAATTTCCTAATGGCCATAATTGGTTCACAACCGATAAGAAATAATAATACTATTAGATTCTTGTTAGAATATGATAGAATGACTAGCTATGTCTTATTGATTTACTTGCATCTTACTATCTTACTAATATTATAAACGCGAAAGTTTGTATGTATGTATGTATGTGAGCTTCTTACTCTTTCACGCAAAAACTACTGAACCGATTGCGATGAAACTTGGAACATAGGTAGCTGGGGACCTGGATTAACACATAGGCTACTTTTTATCCCGATATTCCCGCGGGAACGGGACTTACGCGGGTGATACCGCGGGGCGCAGCTAGTATTATAATAACTATAAGTACCTTAAAACTTAGTACTAAATAGTACAAAGTGGCGTCGTGTACTTACCTACGACCTACAGTGACGTCTGTTGTCTCACAATAGTGTAGTAAAGGTATGTAAATGAAAATGTAGAATAAAGATTTTGTATGACAAATTTTTGCTTTTCTTTTTGTTTGTTTAATGTTAAATTTATTTATTTAATTTTTAACGATTTATTAATGCGACAGGATGTGGGTATTTTTAAATATGTTATAACGTCCTTTATTAATGACTCAACTTGAATATTAGCATATATTTCTAAAACTAACATTTTACGTAAAACAAAAACAAAACAACCTAGCCCAACTACAGACTTCACGGTCAAGATTACCTAGGCAAAAAAAAATAAACAAGGTGTCAGATCGAAACAAAGGGGTAACTGACATTTGAATTAAAAATCAATGTTAACTCATTGAAATCAAGATAATTTAGCTCCAAAGTGGTCGTTAGAGAAAGCTGTTAATATTCTACGACCAAAATAACATTGCGTAAGACGTTTAGAGTAAATTTAAAGCGCAAAATATTGACGTAAATTTTAAACAGTGAAGAGCTCACCCAATACGAATTCCCAGGCATCACAGCCGAGGGAACGCTCAGGGACGATTTCTAAATCCAACATTATGCACAACACACTAAATACTAACTAAAATAACTAAGTTTCACTTTAAAAAACAGATTTTTAGTGTTAAAATACGCAACTACGCTGCCTTTTCTTTGTTTGCCAACTTTAGTTTTCAACCATTTTGTTTTTGTCAGAGGAACTGTCATTACAAACAGCTGATTGTATTTTGACAGGACCGAATCAAGGCGAACTTGTTTTGTAGAGGAGATGGAATATTTGTTACTACATTGTTTCATTTTAGCGCTTTTAAATATCAAAAATTACAATACTAATACCACTAAAGTTACACTAGCTGCGCCCCACGGTTTCGCCCGCGTAATGCCCGTTCCCGCGGGAATAACGGGATAAAAAGTAGCCTATGTGTTAATCCAGGTCCCCAGCTACCTATATTACAAGTTTCAGCGCAATTGGTTCAGTAGTTTTTGAGTGAAAAGTAACAACCTCACATACATACATACATACAAACTTTCACGTTTATAATATTAGTAAGATTACTCTTGGATTTTTTTAATTATAAAGCGGCCTGATTACAGCCCTGTTGTAACTCAATGACGCATGCGTAACAATCTCTACGAAAATGAGAAGACGAAGATATACAATTATAACCGTTTCTTTCAAGCACGCTTAAATTACAGGCTAGCTGTCTCTCTTGCATCAACAGTTTTCATTCGATCTCTTTCATGCTCTTTGGCAACCGCTACTTCCTTCTCACACAATTGAACTTGTTATTGATAACTTCAATGCGATTGCGACACTTTTTTTTGATGCTGTTCATTGCGGTTTTTCATTTCAATTTAAAAAATCAAGCGCAGAAAACACCGCAATGTCATGTGTACCAAATTAGCAATACGTTGTAGTGTAGATAAAAAAGATTGATTGCACTAGACAGCTCGTCTCCTTTTCAGCCCTGAAAATAATTTACTAGTATAATTAGGTACCTACACAGTAGAGAGCTACGTATCTATCCATAGAATTGTTTCTATGGTTATTTCCATTCGAGATGGTCTCGCTTTCGCTGTTTCCCGCCAAGAAATAACCTTGGCGCGGTTTCGACGCCCACTTCAAAAACGTAACATCTTGTGTAATATTTATTATTTACTTGGAAACAGATTTTACGTTGTTATTGATGCGTAACGTAAACATACTGCGTATGTACGTATTAAGCCAGTGATGTCATACGCATGTTGCGCGTTCTTACTTACGTGATCCCTGGTGATGCTAAAGGTATCACTAGTGAGGAGGCTTCAGCCGTGCATAATCTATCACCACAGACCATTTCTCTAAGTCGTATGTCAGTTTAGCCACTAAGCACGGGCCGAACACTCGCTTCATTGCTCTTCACTTGTTACCCCTGAAGACCCTAAATTAATATTTAGGGTCTTGAAAAAATGTCAAATGCAAAGGTAATCTTTTACAGGGCCTTTTGGATTCAATCGTAGACAGGGTAGTTCTCTCGTAGGTATGCTACGGGACGTCGGGGAGTATTCTACGTTTTACGAGTATTCTAGATCTAGAGTACGAACTGACGTTTCAGTTCTTTGCATTTGACATTTTTTCTTCAGGAAGATGTGTCAAATCGTAACTTACACTTACACTTATTATTTATATCTGCGCCCCGCGGTTTCACCCGGGTGAGTCCCGTTCCCGCGGGAATATCGGGATAAAAAGTAGCCTATGTGTTAATCCAGGTATAGGTAGCTGGGTACCTATATTCCAAGTTTCATCGCAATCTCTTCAGTAGTTTTTGCGTGAAAGAGTAACAACCTCACATACATACATACAAATTTTCGCGTTTATAATTGACCGAACGAGCGAAGCGAGTGAGTTCCAGTGTAGACGGGCCTGGCGCTTGTATGTTTGTATATTTGTATGTTTGTTCGACGATAACTTCAGTATCGTAGCTCCGATCTTCATGAATTTTGGTATGCGCTTAGTTTAGGTCAATAGAATTTATGAGTTCGAAGATGAGCCGGATCGGTAGGGGGGTTGGGGAGATAGGGAGTCGTGAGGTCACAGTTCGGAGCGAACTACTAGTCGTAATTTAGTCTAAGGTTTTCGCGATTTTGAATAACTAGGAGTTCGCCTCGAACTGAGACCTCACGACCCCTATCTCCCCCCCCCCCTCCTACCGATCCGGCTCATCTTCGAACTCATAAATTCTACTGACCTAAACTACGCGCATACCAAAATTCATGAAGATCGAAGCAACGATACTTAAGTTATCGTCGAACAAACATACAAACAAACAAAGATACAAGCGCCAGGCCCGTCTACACTGGACCTCACTCGCTTCGCTCGTTCGGTCAATAAAACACAGTTTAAAGCTGGTTTTACTCGCGTTTTATTGTTTACTGTCATTATTTTTAAACGGAATATCGGGATTAAAAGTAGCCTATATGTTAATTCAGGTCCCCAGCTACCTATATTCCAAGTTTCATCGCAATCGATTCAGCGGTTTTTACATGATTGAGTAAAACAAACACACATAATATACACATACTCACTTCAGCTTTATAATACTAGGAGTTCGCCCCGAACTGAGACCTCACGACCCCCTATCTCCCCAACCCCCCTACCGATCCGGCTCATCTTCGAACTCATAAATTCTATTGACCTAAACTACGCGCATACCAAAATTCATGAAGATCGAAGCTACGATACTTAAGTTATCGTCGAACAAACATACAAAGATACAAAGTTACAAAGATACAAAGATTCAAGCGCCAGGCCCGTCTACACTGGACCTCACTCGCTTCGCTCGTTCGGTCAATTAAGTAGGATATCCTACTTCATATTATAAAGCTGAAATATAATTACGTCCTCATTAAATATTTGTTTTCAATATTTGTTGTATAGCGGCAACAGAATTCTATCATCTGTGAAAGTTTCAACTGTCTAGCTATCACGATTCATGAGATACAACCTGGTGACTGACGGACGGACGGACAGCGAAGTCTCAGTAATAGGGTCCCGTTTTTACCATTTGGCTACGGAACCCTAAAAGAAAACATATAACATTTAACACATGATAACAAAAAAAACCCCCATGAGTTTCTTGTGGCTTCTCCTCATCGGAGGGCGCGTTCCGAAGCCACACTAAAATCAATACACTTAAGACGTAGCCAAATGATCATTTGCATGCATTTAATGTTGTACAAGAATCTAAAGGAAATAAACTATTTTGATTTGATTTGATAATGTACTCTACAATTTTTTATGCAAATAATTGTAAAATATGCCACGCTGGGCCCGCGCCGCCGCAGTCTAAAGGGAAACGTAAGTACCTAGGTCTTACACGTGTTAGTTTTTACACGTGGAAACACATAAGTACTGCGCATTAAACGCTTTCTTATTGCGATAAAACAACGTAGTTAACAATGTAAATAACAAGGTAAAAGTAAGGCGTCGAACACACTCGCTGGAAAGCGGAAGCGTTCCGGGCGCGGGATTTTTTATTATTTTAAGGGATTCTGTCCAAAATTTCATTACAACATTGTGATTGTAAATAAACAACTGAAAATAAACTTTCAACTGAACTCTAATCGAACTGTAATCGAAACCCTAGGTAAGACAATACGGCACAGATACGGCTGAAAATAAGACATTTTAAACTAAGCCTTATACGGCCGAATACAGAAACGTCATTTAAAATTTGAGAGGTTCTTAAATCATTGAGCAGTTTCTAAATTTAAAATTAGTATGGCAATTTTGGAGTTTGAAAGCTGCTTCTTTGTTTAATTAGTTCTCAAATGTTGAGTAGCGTTTCAGTATTCGTCAAGTGTACACTTACTCATGATGACAGCTTTCGACGCACGACGCGGCGCGCCTCACCTAAGCACGCTATTTTCAACCGAATGACATACAACTTAAGGTATAATTTAAATTGTTATATTTTTTGTATCCGTGTCTTACAGTATTCTGTTTGCGTTGCGGCTAAAATGTATGTAAATAAAATGTCAAAAGTTATTGGACAAACGTTAAATTTGAAATTTAAGATTGACTGCAACGACATTGAAATTCTATTTTGGATAATTTCATACGAGAATGTGTATAGTAATTAGGTGGGTATGTTTATAAAATTGACAATAATTTCCAAACAATTCATCATGTTTTATTTAATAAATAACATTTCAACGATCTTTTTTCTTACTCTTAGACTTCTTTTTATGCTTAGATTTATGTTTTTTATGCTTAGATTTTTTCTTTGTTTTCTTATTTTTAACTTCATTCGCATCCACCCAAGAATCAGAAGACGACGAATTTATTTCTATTAAATCATTGGCTGTTTGCGAATCTGGTATTTCCATCACTATTTCATTAAAAGTTATTTTCTTTTGTATATTTTCAGGAATTTTAGGACCATATGTCTCGTCGACGTCCATATTTATAGGATTACTAGTTTTTTCATCTGTGGCAACTTTTTCTGTGCCTTTATTTGAATCTGTGGTGGTATTTTGTTTGTCTGTATCTTTTTTAGGTGGTTCTTTTTTGTCTGTGTCCGTATTTCTTCGCCAAGCGTTGATTTCATCGAAATCTATGTCTGCAAATATGCCTCTAGGAGGGGAATTGTTTCTTAAAATGTTTTTGGGTTTGTCTACTACATAGTCAGTTTCGACTTGATCAGTTTTATCAGTCTCTTCTTCGCTGTCAGTCAAAAATATTGACTGATACAGGTCCATTTTGTCGAATTGATTGATCGTTTCAGTCACTTCTTGGCCTTTCTCTTTCTGCTTTTCGGATTCTTTTAAAAATAGTTCAGCAACTGTCATTCTTTTGTTTGATTCTGTAAGTTCTAGTTTCCTGGGAAATTCAATGTTTTTGGGCTCGTTCTGTGTGTCTTTTTGTAAGTTATTAGTCTCGTTTTGTAGATTTTTAGTATCGTTTGGTGATTTTATAGTTTCCATTTGTGTATTTTGAGTGGTTTCTCGTCGTAAAGATTTGGAACCACTGAATTTGGTTTGTTCTTTTGTAAAGCTTTCTTTGTCATGCACTGAAGACTCTAAGTATGAAAATATGGAATAGGATACTTTTGGCTTGTCGTCCTTTTTTGGTTCTAACCTAAAAGATAAAATAAAATAAATTTAAATGATGCTTCTATTAATGCTGTGACGCGAAGGGCGAACGCCTGGGCAACCTCATGTGTCTTAATTTGTGTTTACAAAATAAATATTATATCCATTGTCTAGTCACCGTAACACAAGCTTATTTGCTTATCATGTGGCTAGATGGCGCTGTGTGTTGTTAACTGAATTTATTATTTATTTATTTATTACTAACGCCCCGCGGTTTTACCTGCGTAAGTCACGAATCCCGCGAGACTATCGGGTAACCGTGTTAATATAGATCTCCAGCGATCTGCATACTAAGTTTCATCAAAATCGGTTAAACAGTTTTTCCATACAAACATACTTGTTTACTTACGTACCAACTATTTCGTTATATTATTTACAATGAAAACAAAACATATTACCAAATATAAACTAGGTGGAAAAGGGCGGCCTAATCGCCTAAAGCGATCTCTTTCAGGCAACCATTAGACGTATTTCTAAACCAGCTGCGCCCTGCGGTTTCACCCGAGTAAATCCCGTTCCCTCGGGAATTTCGGGATAAAAAGTAGCCTATATCCTTCGCCAAGGTTCCATCTGTTTTCAATTTCAATTAAATTTGGTAATGAGATCCCAAAATTCATCGAAATCGGTTTAGCGGTTTAGACGTGAAAGCGTAACAGACAGTCAGATAGAGACAGGGTTCATCATCATCAGCCTGTTGCAGTCCACTGCTGAACATAGACCTCTCCAATTGCACGACACCTGGATCTATTTACAGACGGACAGAGTTAATTTCGCATTTATGATATTAACTAGCTGCGCCTCGCGGTTTCACCCGCGTAAGTCCCGTTCCCGCGGGAATATCGGGATAAAAAGTAGCCTATGTGTTAATCTAGGTCCCCAGCTACCTATATTCCAAGTTTGATCGGAATCGGTTTAGTAGTTTTTGTGTGAAAGAGTAGCAACCTCACATACATACATACTTACATACAAACTTTCGCGTTTATAATATTAGTAAGATATAAGATAAGGATAACTTACCTAGTAACTCCAGGTTCAGGAATATTAAACCTCTTGCAAACTAAACTCTCCGGCCTCCAGTCCACTTTGCTCCTAGTCATCACTCCGTACAGGCCCTTGGAGGCCGCCTCGATTTGTGCAGCGGTGGCTGAACCGGAGTTGATGGAGCTTCTCGCGACGGCTTCAAGAGCGTTTGTCGCATCGTCCGGTTGAGATGCGTGAGTGAATCTGGGGAATCAAAATATGTTTTCATTTAGAAATATCTGAATGAAAAGTAGCCTGTGTTGTTCCGATAATGTAGCTTTCAATTGGTGAAAGAATTCTAAAAATCGGTTTAGTAGTTTCGGAGATTACCCCCAGTATACATACATACATTTTACTAATATTATAAACGCGAAAGTTTGCATTTACTTTGAAATTTTAATGTATAATATCTTTTAATTTAGCGGAAAATAAACGAAATACTAATACCGTGGCTTCAGATCACGTCAATCAGTTGAATAATCCATATCTTGCGTTTTAGGAATGCCTTTAAAATTTCATTAATGTACCTCTACCCCCCTCAAAGTCTGAGCTGTAAGGAAAAACTCCGATCTTCTTACACAATAGTCATACAATTAAAAAGTAACATTAATAAATACAAAACTAGAATGTAAATAAACAGTAAGCTGTCGACACCACCCTCCCACGGCATGATACCTAAAATACTGGCAGCGTTCCCCCGCTGGATAGCTAGGCTAATCGGCTGGGACAATAAACCACCAGCCCTCGGATCACCTGAAGCCTCGACAAGACGCGCCGACAACTCCCTGAGAAATTTCCTACTACAAGGCCCCACAAAAATTACTCACCTATCTCCCATTATTCCAGTCAAAGGCTTATACAGTTTCGCAGCCTGTTCGAACTCGGTCAATTCCCTCTCTCTTTCCCACTCGCTCAGTCTATTCATATCGCCGTCCTGCTCCAACGCATTATTCTCCAAAAAGTTCTCGTATCTTCTCTGTTTCAAAGGATTATTTGCAAAAGGTTTGAAAACATTTTTAAGCTCTTTACCGGAATCTTTAATTGAGATGTAGTCTGCGTTTTCTTTGGGTTGCGTGAAATCTATGATTTTTAATTGTGAAGTTTGATTTTGTACTGTTAAAGTCGGGTTTTGCACTGTTGAAGTTAGATTTTGCACTGTTAAAGTCGGATTATGCACTGTTAAATTAGGGTTTTGCACTGTTAAAGTCGGGTTTTGCACTGTTAAATTCGGATTTTGCACTGTTAAAGTCGTATTTTGACTTGTCGAAGAAGAAAAGTCAATAGTTCGACCTGTGATCTTTGCAATTAAGTCTCTTTGATTCTGTGATGTGGAAGGTAGGTTTTCTTGGGTGTTGTTTGGTAGTGGTGTTTCGCCCAGTAGGGCTCCTCTAGCGTCTGCTGTTAGTTCATGACGGCCGAGACCTTGAAAGAAAAGAAAAATGGTTAATTGTTTGTTTCTTATCTGGATATTTTTTTAGCTGAAGTAATTATGCAAAGTTACTTTTCGAAAATTTTAAGTGAAAAGTTTACTTGAAAATCAGCTGTGTCTGAGAGTTCGAGGTCATTCACCTTATGTTTTCCTTTTATTTAGTTTGATGGTTTACAATCAAAACTTCAATTACCTTTATTTTCAAAAGCAGCTGTTTTTGCAGTGAAACATAAACTTAAAATATTTTTAAAAAAGTTAGAATTTTCAAAAGTCGTAGAACAAAAGGTGTTCGCCCAGACGTCTAGAACAACCCCCTTTCGGATTAAAAGGGCTTACCCGTTACAAATTGTATAGTTTAAAAAAAGAAGTTGGTTTTTTTTTATTTATTTTTTTAAATTTACTTCGAAGTACAGACTTTTTGTCCTCTCTTCTTTTATTGACCGAACGAGCGAAGCGAGTGAGGTCCAGTGTAGACGGGCCTGGCGCTTGTATCTTTGTATCTTTGTATGTTTGTTCGACGATAACTTGAGTATCGTTGCTTCGATCTTCATGAATTTTGGTATGCGAGTAGTTTAGGTCCATAGAATTTATGAGTTCGAAAATGAGCCGGATCGGTAGGGGGGTTGGGGAGATAGGGGGTGCAAAAAGAGAAAATAATCAAGTTCTAAAAATTTGTCAATAGATGGCGCTCAACATACCTCCTAGATCGCGGTATCGTTGCGTTTGCTTGCGATATATACTCCAAGATCTGACATTTTTGTAGGGAATGTTACAAATTGTGGTCGATTGTCGTAATTAAGGAATAATTCTTGTTATGTTATCGTTTTTCTTGTCTTTCGTTATATTTATTCGTTTAATAATAATTTTTATTTTGTTAAAAAATAAAGCTGTTGGTGTTAAAATCCTACAAAAATCAAAATCTCTGTAAATGGATTCTCGTGAGGTCTCAGTTCGGGGCGAACTACTAGTTGACCGAACGAGCGAAGCGATTGAGGTCCAGTGTAGACGGGCCTGGCGCTTGTATCTTTGTAACTTTGTATGTTTGTTCGACGATAACTTGAGTATCGTAGCTCCGATCTTCATGAATTTTGGTATGCGCATAGTTTAAGTCAATAGAATTTATGAGTTCGAAGATGAGCCGGATCGGATCGTGGGGTTGGGGAGATAGGGGGGTCGTGAGGCCTCAGTTCGGGGCGAACTCCTAGTTATAAGTTAAGTATATAATAGATATAGATGTTTAGTAGGATGTGTGTATCAGTATGTATCACCTTGATCTCTGGGCACGGCGTCTGTCCGCTCGAACCTCGTCCTCCTCGCGGCGGCGGGAGCGGGGCGGTAGTCGCGGGGCAGCGCGGGGGGCGGGGGGTGCCGGGGGGCGGGGGGCAACACGCACTCCGCGCGGGTGAAGCCTTCTAGCACCTGGAAAAGTTATGGCGTATTCACATTTTCTTATCAATTGTAAATTATAGCCATTATTATTATGGAGACCGCGTCTCGGCAAACGTAGTGTAGGACGTCCTCAGGCGCGTCGGAGCGACGATTTGCGCAAGACGGCTCGAGTGAGGTACTTTGAATCCCTCGATTCGCTCAGGATTCTACTCTACAATCCCTCGCTTCTCTCGGGACTCAAAAAACACTCTCGCCGTAAAAATAGCCTTTTCTACCTTGGTATACAATCTACTATTTCATATCGATTATAATATGAACCGAATATGGTCATTTGGAAATCGACCCGTGCCAAATACTTTATACAGAGTACTATGGCCTTGAATGAATGAATGAATGAATGAATACATACTCTATTGCACCAGAAACATATTAAATTAACAAATATTACAAACCCAAAAAACTTAAAACAAGCGTGGTACAATGGGCGGCCTCGTCGCCTAAGGGCGATCTCTTCGAGGCAACCAATGAATGGACAAGATTTAAGGAAGGGGATGGGTAAGGTGTATACTATAAAAGAGCCTTCAAGGGGATATCCTGAACTTATTGCTACTGCGATGAAGTCGCCCAAACAATGGCGCATTTGACAGCCTGCTCTCTGCTTGTTAGCTGCTGCTTGCTGAGAGTAGGCTGTCAAATACCTTGCTAACTGCTATTTGTTATGAAACTAACTGCTAACTTGCTAACTGCTATATTTGGGTTTGAACAAAAACAAACTAGGAAATATAGTTTTATCTCTTTATTATACTAGCTGCGCCCCGCGGTTTCGCCCACGTACGTCCCGTTCTGCGGAAATATCGCGATAAAAAGTAGCCTGTAATTCCAAGTTTCCAGCTACCTACATGCTAAAACTACAGATTGCGATGAATAAATATGGAATATAGGTTAGCTGGAGACCTGGAACAACTCATAGGCTACTTTTAATCCCGATATTCCCGCGGGAACGGGACTTAAGCGGATAAAACCGCGGGGCGCAGCTAGTTGCCTAATATTAGGGGTCTTAGGTTCTCCATTTGACTGTTATTTTTGTAAATGTCACAGGATTTCTCCGTATTTTTTCGCAGACGCTTGTTGTAAATTCTTCATTTTCTTTTAGTGTAGTGTTTTAAGGTCGTTCTAGGCTTTAGAGGTCCTAGAGTCTAAGGCCTCTAACTTGACCTGACGAATGCTATAAATTGTAATCTTTATACAATTTGTAACGGGTAAGTCCTTTTAATCCGAAAGGGGGTTGTTGTAGACGTCTAGGCGAACAACTTTTGTTCTACGACTTTTGAAAATACAAATTTTTTTTTTGAAAATTTTGTGATTATGTTTCACTGAAAAAACAGCTGATTTTGAAAATAAAAATAATTGAAGTTTTGATTGTAAACCATCAAACTAAATAAAAGGACAACATAACGTCAATGACCTCGAACTCTCAGAAACAGCTGATTTTAAAGTAAACTTTACACCTAAATTTTTCGAAAAGTACTTTGAATTTCCAAAAGTCGTAGAACAAAAGTTGCTAGACGTCTAGAACAACTCCCTTTCGGATTAAAAGGGCTTACCCGTTACATCTTGTATATAAAAAGAAATCTCTATTTCGCGTAGTCACGGCATCACGCGTAAACGGCTGGAACGATTTCGATAATATTTTTGTTGTATTTGTTATGATCAGGAGAAGGTTCTGATGACAGAAAAATATGGGACTTCCGCCGGTGAAACCGCGGGGCGCGGCCCCGCGGTTTCTTTACCGGGTTTAATCGCGTTTTATTCATAATTTTTAAATGAACCTAGCTTTCGCCAACTTTACAGTTGCCTTTTTCAGGGTTGACTGAGATGTAATTTGTCTATTTTAACATTCTAAAAAGTTATTGTAAACTACCGCCTCGTAATTATTTGTAACAGATCGTTCCAGTGTACGCAGACTATAGAGTTATTGTAGTAGTTCTGAATTTAAAGTATAATTATTATTATCCCTAGCTAGCTCAAGACTACCATGGCTTGTAACTTGATGTCAATTATGCAAGATGTAACGGGTTTGTCCTTATAAGACTAAAGGGGGGTTGTTCTTGGTTGGGGGGGGACATCTAGGCGAACAATTTTTGTTCTACGACTTGAAAATTCGAAGTACTTTTCGAAAATTTAGTGTAAAGTTTACTTGAAGATCAGCTGTTTCTTAGAGTTCGAGGTCATTGACCTTATGTTGTCCTTTATTTAGTTTGGTCTACTACAATCAAAACTTCAATTACTTTTATTTTCAAAAGCAGCTGTTTTTTCAGTGAAACATAATAAAAAAAAAGTTCAAATTTTTAAAAGTCGTAGAACAAAAGTTGTTCGCCTAGACGTCTAATACAACCGCCTTTCGGCTTTAAAGGGCTTACCCGTTACACTTTGTATATTATAACAATAATTGTAAATTGTCCAACTTACATGTCCCAAAGCATCCTTTTTAAGTTTAGGCTTCTCCTTCTCCTCGGGAGGTCCCAACGTGTAGTCGTAATGGGACATGTCTTCAGTCCCGTATATGTCTTCATCGTCTGCTTCGAACGCACCCACACCGAACGCTTGACCCCTTATCGATACCTGGAATCAAGAGAAATATCTATGTTAATTAATATTATACGACACAGCGCAATTTAGCTCCAAACTCTAGGCTTTTACTATGGGTACTAGACAACGAATATACTTTATATTCTACTTTTATATTTTTATTTTGTACAGGTATGGCTGTTGAATTTCCAAATGAATGAATGGTTATTTTTCCCCTTTTTCAATATGCTCCTCTGATCATCGCTCCCATTTTCAGCCACAATTTACACCGATGCGACGTTGAGTGTCGGCTCAGCCCACTAAACACAGGATGCTATAAGGTTAATAATTATATTCTTAGTTACCTTCTTCCCCTTATCGGTCATCACCAATCTGCTCCTCCTGTCATCGCTGCCATACTCAGCCACAAGACTCCCCAATACTGAGTGTCGACTCAGCCCACATAGGATGCTATAAGGTTAATAATTACAAACTTAGTTACCTTCTTCCCCTTATCGGTCATCATCAGTCTGCTTCTCCTGTCATCGCTGCCATACGCGGCCACAAGACTCCCAACACTGATTGTCGACTCAGCCCACTAAACATAGGATGCTATAAGGTTAATAATTATATACTTAGTTACCTTCTTTCCCTTATCAGTCATCACCAATTTGCTTTTCCTGTCATCACTGCTATACTCAGCCACAAGGTTACCCCAACGCTGAGTGTCGACTCACCCACTAAACATAGGATGATATAAAATTAATAATTACATACTTAGTTACCTTCTTTCCCTTATCGGTCATCACCAATCTGCTCCTTCTGCCATCACTGCCATACTCAGCCACAAGACTCCCCAACACTGAGTGTCGACTCAGCCCACTAAGCATAGGATGCTAGAAGGTTAATCATTATATACTTAGTTACCTTCTTCCCCTTATCAGTCATCACCAATTTGCTTCTCCTGTCATCGCTGCCATACTCGGCCACTAGATTCCCCAACACAGAGTGTCGACTCAGCCCACTGTAGCCCAGACCGAAGCGATCGTTCTTGCGCTGGAGTATGTAGGGCGAGTAGTCGTCGGGGGCGAATAGAGTGTCGTAGTCGAGTTCTGAGTCGGAACTGTCGGAGGTAGAGTCGGTTTTCTGAACAGAAAAGAAAAACGGTGAAGTCCGAGTTGAATTGGCCCCCGAGCGAGGGTTCCGCACTTATTTACGACTGTATAATAGGCTTATGGGGCAACTGTCACGCTCAGATTCTGGCACTAGTGCGAGCTTAGCACTTTTTCTAAATACTAGTGGTAAAGTGGCACGAAGCAAGTTTACGCTAGGTGCCACTTTACTCTTTTCATAATATATGGTGGTAAAGTGGCACGAACCCCTTCTAAGATTGCAAATGCATAATTATGGGTACGAAGGTCTCGGCGGCGAAGGGTACACTTTAATTGATGACTAGTAATCAAAGACCCTCGAATCGTATGGGCGCTCATTGGATTAAAGGCCTACTTACACTGGTTTATTCAGTTTTGTATGGAAATCAAATTAACAACTTTTTTATTTAAAATATTTTAGAAGAACAAAGCATCAACAAAAAATATATTTCTAGTAAAATGCCTTAAACAATTAAACATAAACTCTTTTTTTTTTGTGCAATTTTTCCTTGTTTTCTGTTACAAGACCATGATATTTACAAATTGCGTGGTTATGGAAAGTTTATTTCGTGGTTTAGGGCATTAGGGTTAAGTTAATGGGAAGTACCATTTGGGTTTTCAACTCAAAAAATATGTGGATCTTCCAGTTGACCTACATTTGAAAATTTTGATTAAAAACAAGTCCTGCACCACAAGCAAAGTTCAAATCCCTAACCTGTCTCAACTCCGGTGGAACATAGCACCCATAGACTTTCTGCTGCTCCTTGGTCTTTTTCTTCTGCAACTTGGTGACTCTGTCTCCGGTACCTTGGCCTGGTCTCCAGCCCATGGACTTGAGGATCCTCACTGCCGCCGTCTCGTGGACTGGGCGGAGTAGCTGGGTAAGTACTGGCTCACCTGGACAAATTGGGAAAAACATTTTAACCTCCCCATTATAGGACAGGTTTATACTTGCTAAAGCCAATAACTAAAAAGAAAAAAACATTTCTGTGATTATCATTACGTACTGTTAGTATTTATGGAAATGTATAAAATAGTTTATCTCAGTTACACCTCTGCTTCTAGTACCATCTAGTGAGTAAGTTTGAGACTAATTGGAATGTCATCTTATTCTTTTGTTTAAATAAAATGTCAGTCATGTTGCGAAGATCAAACATTTTTTATTGGGTACAATAAAATACAGTAAGTAATTTAAATCAATTAAGAATAGAATATAATAGAAAACATTGACTGGCAGCAAAGACACAGAACACCAAATACTCAAAAAAAAAAAAAAACAATTAACATTTTTTCATTTTTTAATCTTTCTTGTGTGTCTATATTCCGTATGATTGTCAGCTGTGGAAAGTTAACAACAGGGTTAGGTTGCATTGTTATCTGGTTCTGAACTATTCCTAAAGTTTTAGTACGATAGCTATTCGCGAAGCACCTCAAATTGAAGTTGCAAGATTCCACCCAGATCGACAAACAAACAAGAAAAGTGGGAGTATAAAAACCGTGGGAAAATTAGGAATGTAGTGATGGAGACCTGTACTTACTTTTATAGACTACTTTTAAACCGATATTGATGACCAGTTTGGGAGTTACACATTAGTATTTCTACAGTACAAATAAGCATTCTAGTATGTTTTACCTGGTATAGGTCCATCGTGGAACCCCTGAGGTCTGCTCCGCTTCTGTCCTGAGAACTCGCTCTGTGTCTGCATACGACGCGGCGCTATACCGTACTCACTGCGATCCTCCTCGTCCATAAAGTCTTCCGCTTTTTGGTTCTAGAATAACAGCAAATAAATGGAAGTTTAATCAAACTATGTTGATTTTTTACAACCATTTATTTTTATTATTCAAGAATATATAAACTACAAAAAACATTTGATCAATGTATCTTAATCGTAAAGAAACAATTTTAGATTCACATATTATAGTCTATCAGTGTTTTTTCATTTAATATTTCTGCAGGTTTAGGCACCTCAACTTCATCTAACTCCTAGCTGTGTCCCCCGGTTTAACCCCCTTAAGTCCTAATCCTGTGGCAAAATCGGGATCAAAGTGACCTGTGTTACACCTGGATAATGTTGTTTTCTATTGATGAAAGAATTTTTGACATTGATTCAGTAGTTTCAAAGTCTATTTGTTGCAAACAAACAAATGTTTCTCTTCTTTAATTTCTCTTCTTCTCTTCTATTTCTCCTAATTTATAATATTAGTATAGATGACAACTTAAGTACAAACAAGTTTAAATATTTAATACTAGCTGCGCCGGATCCCGCAGGATTATCGGGATAAAAAACCTATGTGTTGTTACAAGTCTTCAGCTACCTACATTCCAAGTTTTATCACAATCGGTTCAGTAGTTTTTGCATGATTGACTTACAAAGTCACAGATATACATACATACTTGTAAACTTTCATTTCACGTTTATAATATTAGTAAGATATTACAAACTACACTACTAACTAACTAACTATTAGTCAGATATTACACATTTAGAAAAATTACGCAGGATACTAGCCATATAGTCATGAACATTTAATGCAGATACTTACAGAAAACTGTGCCTTTTCCGATCTAGAACTCTTAAAAGTGGCCGGAGTCCATCCCTCCTGACTGCCGACCGTGTTACCAAAGCCAGCAGAGAAGCCTCCAGTAAACGCACCATGGAACCGGCGACGCCCATGTTCGTCAACTGCATATTGATCCGCTGGTTGCTGATATTTGCGCTTTGACGGAAGCTCATCTAGAAGAAATTATACATAAGTATACTATTCCTAGATAAATACTTTACTATTCCCAGTCCTATCTAAGCCTAGCGAAGTCAAACTGTAAAGAAATCGTGACGCAGTGCCCTTCGAATAAATCATTCAGCTTGAAACCAGACAGGGGAAAGTGCATAAACACGAGATAAGATTAATTAAGTTACACCTAACTTTTTAGCCTAACATAGATACGAATATTCGAATGCAGAGGAAAGTTCAAAACCTAGGTAAATTCTAACCTTCTTCGTATGGCTCAAGCGGTGTTCCATATCGAACTGTATTTTCATCTTCGGAATCTGAACTCATTTCTTTCTGTATTCCAAAGAATTATTTATATACATCGATTTGAGTTCAGCAAACAAAATCAAGCACCAACAAGCACTAAAGCAAAGTAGGTATATATGACAAAATATGAATTAGAAATCTAAAATCTTCGTTTGTCAACGTCAAACATTTAATTTTGTCAGTCAGAGGTGTAGTGTATCGTTGTCATTTCCGTACAACGGAACGTTGGGGCGGGAACGAGTTGAAGAGATGGGTTGCTGAAACTTAGTTCAAATGCTTGTAAATTGTTTAATTTCGGGGGCATATTAATAAATAACTTTCAAGAAGGTTTGGAAATGTAATGAAAGTGAAACCGTTGCAAATCATGGCCTTTAGCGTTTTCTCCGAAGCTCGCGTGAACAGTCATTGTAAAGAGCCACCTGTTAACGCCTAGTAGTTTTATCAAAGCACATTATTGATCTCCAGTGTGTTATTTTTTTTCTTCAGTCAAAAATTCACCCCTACTATAAACGTCAACACGTCAACATCTTGTGAAATTAGCTCGTAATTAAATTTGAAGTAAACCTCGATTTTTGGATTTTATTTGATTCTCCCTACAAGCGGGAACACCACCATTTCTAATAATTCACTCAACTTGAATGTTCCGATACAAATAATTTGCAAATCACACAGGAAGCAGAGCAAATCATGAGCAAATCATAATAATACTTGACACTGGTCCACTTTCCAACTGACCAAAATCGGTTCACAACCGATAAGTAATAATAACAATAATATCCGTAAAACGTAACGTAAAGTAACAATCAAAAACTTTATTTTATTAGCCAACAATAAATAAAATTATATAGAAGAGTAATAGGAGTAGAGAGCATAGCTTAGATCTTTGAGAAATTGTAAAACTTTAAGTTTCTGAACGTACATTCAGTCTAGAAAAATCTGTCGTCACCGAGGTGATGAATTTTCGTTTTTCTTTAGTTTTCGGAAAATAAACTTATCAACTGCGATATTATAATATTGTTTACAAAGTGAAAATGTCGGAATCAAAGGATACAACACCGGCTGAGGTAAATATTTGTCACAAAATTAGATTTCAAAGTTTGTTCACAAAGGGAGATTATTTTTAGAAAAGCATTTTGAACCAGATCCTCCGTTATTGTCTTTTTGTCGTTTTCGTTGTTAACGACGTAACTAAGTCCCTAGGATAGAAAATGGCTATCAAATCCCTCTGTAAATTAAGTAAAAGTCTAAAACAGACCTAAAGACTACGTCCATCATCACTATTCATCACTTAGCAATACGCAAGTATCCCGCATTCTGCCAGTAACCATCCACACCATCATTTCCATGTTGCTAAATCACATGTGGTCTAAGGTGTAGCACTCTTACATAGAAAATATCTACCGTTTCATTCGCGATTTGCAGACCCCCAATTTGTTCATGCCAGGATTCAAAGACCCAGACAACTGACTCCATTCCTTCACAGTGCAGATAAGGAATTAGTAGCAAAACCTGGATTGAAGGGTTTACCCTTAGGTTTGGACACAATTTTGAGACAATAGCAACAAAAATGCATTCAGATAACACCATTTTAGTGACTGTGCGTGTTAAAAATATAACTCAACATATCCAATATAGTGCAAGCCTGCTACAGTTTTATAAGAGAGAATCTTCCTTCAGATAAACCTTAAGTATGGACATCATTTTGACGCAATGAAAATGTGTCCAAATAATGCTATTATAGTGACCATGGGTGTAAAAATATAGCGCGACCTATTGTAAGCCTTCAACAGTTATAATAAAAGAGAACCTAATAAAGTCTTTGAAGAAAATCACAGATATCACTACTTCTTTTTTCAAAATTAATTTAAAACTAGGAGTTCACCCCGAACTGAGACCTCACGACCCCCTATCTCCCCAACCCCCCTACCGATCCGGCTCATCTTCGAACTCATAAATTCTATTGACCTAAACTACGCGCATACCAAAATTCATGAAGATCGGAGCTACGGTACTCAAGTTAACGTCGAACAAACATACAAAGATACAAGCGCCAGGCCCGTCTACACTGGACCTTACTCGCTTCGCTCGTTCGGTCAAAAATGTAAACAAAAAATTCTCACTTCCCTTTTTAAACTTGTATGTTTTCTGCTTTTTATGTTTTCTCATGACCATGTCCTGTGTAACCCGTATGCCAAAATGCCAAATTTAAAAATAAAATTATCTACAAATGTGACCCGTACTTCTAATAATAATAAACTGTCATTTACAAACGAAAGCTGTAGAAAAAGGTGTTGTTGTTTCTTTCTACGACTTTTGAAAATTAGATTTTTTTAAATATTGAAATATTGTTGTAGAAGTTGTAGGGGTAGGTACCTGTCACTCCTAGCAGTAAAAACTCACGGTGTCTTGTTTGAGTTTATTTAGAAGGAGAAGCTTTACAAAGAAACCGAATACGATAATTTTATCGCGCAAGTAAGATGTTCGCAGTAGTAATAGTGTGTCGAGCTTGCATACGAACGAGCGGTCTGCAGTCGACTGGCGCGCGGGCAGCTCTGCTGCCGGGCGAGCCCCTCCCGCGCGCCGCTCGTCGCACCCCTCATTGCATCCGAGTACCGGACAATGGAATGCGCCGAGCTAGCACTCGTAACTATCTAATACAAAAATACTGTGCGAACGTCTACTTGTGCGTACAAAATATTCAAGTACAAATTTAGCTTATTATAATTAATTGTATGCTATTATTATCTTATCTTTATTAGGTAACTTATTTTATTACAAATATTTATTTATTTATTATTAAGACAGTTTTTTTATTTTATATTTTATAGGTAAGTACTTGTACATATTTATTCTTCTCCGTGTTTATATAGTTAGTTTAATATATACCTACCTACAGTGGCGACACTAAGTCGCTACACCACACCCCCCCTGAGACCGTCACTACGGGCGATAATAATCAGGGAACCTTACCCTGCGCCCCGATCTAGTAGTTTTGATCGTGTCGTTATTGGTGTCAGGAATAGGTAAACGTGGTTTTTGTGTGTACGTGTTAGTGAGAGTACTGAATGAGGTTGTGACTAGAGGAGGTACGGATGAAAGTTCGGTATTTTTGTCACACAGTATGTAAGCAGGCTTTAGCCTATCTATAGATACCGTGACTGATTTGCCGTGATACTTTATTTTAAAAACTTTATCACCTCGCTCTAAAACTTCATGTGGCCCCGTATAAGGGGGTTTAAGGGAACCGGCAACAGTGTCATCGCGCAGGAAGACATGGGAACTTGTAGCCAGATCCTTAAAAATAAATGGGGAACGGTGCCCACTGTGGCGTGACGCCGGTGGTGGTTTAAGACTGTTCACGAAAGAACGAATCCTACACACGTAGTCTGTCATATTAATGACGTCATCGTTTGGTGGACGGAAAAAATCTCCCGGGAGGCGAAGTGCCTCTCCGTAAAGGAGTTCAGCAGAGGTCGTCTTGAGATCGTCCTTAAATGCGGTTCTGATCCCTAAAAGAACTAAAGGGAGCGATTCTACCCAACAAAGATCAGCGTGGCAGGTTATGGCGGCTTTCAGCTGCCGATGGAACCTCTCCACGATGCCATTGGCCGCAGGGTGATATGCGGTAGTACGGCTGTGTACAAAACCGGCCATCTGCGCCAATGATTTAAACAGATGAGACTCGAATTGTCTCCCTCTGTCTGTGACTATTTTAACTGGACACCCAAAACGAGATATCCATCCGCTGAGCAGTGCTTTCGCCACTGTCTCGGCAGTAATATCAGAAATCGGTATTGCCTCAGGCCAGCGACTAAAACGGTCGATTGCTGTGAGACAATAGCGAAAACCTTGCGACAATGGTAGTGGACCTATCAGGTCGATGTGTATTACCTCGAAACGTCCACGAGGCAGGCCGTAAGAAGCAAGCGGTGCAGACACGTGTCTGGTAATTTTTGACCGCTGGCAGGCTAGACAGCTGCGAACCCATTCACGACAGTCCTTACGGACCCCTGGCCACACATACCGATCACTAACCATTTTGGCTGATGTGTTAGCCCCGGCATGGCTGAGAACATGGATGCTCTCAAAGACTTGCCGGCGGTAATCCTTGACTATATAGGGACGAGGACTGAGACCACTGACGTCGCAATACAACTCCGCATTCACCCCAGGCAGCTTCACCTTACTCAAATGCAGTGAAGTTTTTCCATCGAGGAGCATTTTAAGTTCTGGGTCGGTACTTTGTGCGGCTGCTAACTGGTTCATGTTCACGGGTTGCACTATTTCATCAACCCGTGACAGAGTGTCAGCAACCACATTATCCTTACCCGAGATATGCCTCACATCGGTGGAAAACTGCGATATGAAATCCAGATGACGAAACTGCCTGGGTGAACAGTTGTCTTTGCGGGTGGAAAATGCGAAAGTCAATGGCTTGTGGTCGGTATATATGACAAAATCCCGTGCCTCGACCATATGACGAAAATATTTTACCGCCTCATAAATTGCCAAAAGTTCGCGATCGTAGGGTGAATATTTCGTCTGCGAGGGACTCAGTTTCCTCGAGAAGAAAGCTAATGGCTCCCAAGCACTGCCTTTCAGTTGCTGCAGAACAGCCCCGAGAGCAGTGTCTGAAGCATCAGTCACGAGGGCCAACTTAGCGTTGCTGTCAGGGTGTGCTAACATAGCGGCTGTGCATAGCCCCTGCTTGCAAGCTTCGAAAGCTTCTCTCTCCTTGTCACCAAAACTGACTGGATGGTTACCCTTTACCGAACCTGTTAAAAGAGTATTCAAAGGTGCCTGGACTCGTGCCGCCTCCGGAATGAACCTCCTATAAAAATTGATCATGCCTAAAAATCGGCGAAGTTCCTTTACCGTTTTAGGCTGGGAAAAGCTGCTAATGGCTTCGACTTTTTCAGGCAACGGCGTAGTACCTTGCGCTGAAATGCGATATCCTAAAAAAGTTACTTCTGCCTGACCAAAAACGCATTTGTTAGGGTTTAGAACCAAACCATACTGTTCGAGGCGACCAAACACCTCGTGTAGATGTTTTTCATGAGTTTTCAGGTCCGCTGAAAAGCATAAAATGTCGTCTATATACGGAAAAACAAAATCTAGACCCCGCAATACCTCATCGACAAACCTTTGAAAGGTTTGGCCTGCATTACGCAGACCAAACGTCATATAAGGAAATTCAAACATGCCGAAAGGCGTCGTAATGGCCGTTTTGCAAATATCAGCAGGGTTTACAGGAACTTGATGGTACGCTGTAGCTAGGTCCAATACGCTGAAAACTGTACAGTTAGCTAAGCTATGAGAAAAGTCCTGAATGTTACGAAGTGGGTACCTATCTGGTATCGTGCGATCATTTAGTCTGCGGTAGTCGCCGCAGGGACGCCATCCATTTTTCTTTGGCGCAAGATGCAATGGAGAGGCCCAGGGCGATTCTGAAGGCCGGCAGGTACCTAACTGCAACATGGCTTCGAACTCCGCCTTCGCTATCTTCAACCTGTCGGGAGCAAGTTTGCGTGGAGTGCATGACTCTGGAGGACCAGGCGTGGTGCGAATGTAGTGAAGCGTGCTATGTTTTGCAGGTGTGGAATGTATACCAGACGGACGGGTGATGTCGGGGTATTGTGATAGTATGTGGTGATAGACCGAGTTACCTTTTACAATCTTTAATGCAAATAAATGGTCATTGAATTTAGCAAGTGAAGCCGTGGCAGTGATACTAGTGTTGCTATCTATCAGTCTTTGGTTGCGTATATCTACTATAAGGTTGTAATAAGATAAAAAATCTACGCCTATAATAGGTTTAGTTACATCCGCCACGATAAACTGCCAGGGGAAGTCGCGGCGCAAGCCTATATTTAATATAATATTAGCGTAGCCGTATGTGTTAATAACTGAGCCGTTTGCGGCACATAAATCTAACCCGGTTTTTCCGCGGCGATCCCGGACAGCTGATCGTGGGAACACACAAACATCACTACCTGTATCAATAAGATATTGTAACTTAGTCTTTTTATCAGTCACAAATAAACGACGGCCCGGATTACCCGGACAGGCGGCTGCCGCCGACTCGCACTGCCCTATTCGTTTCCCGCCGGTTTGTAATTACACGGTTTGATACACCTATCCGCCTTCTTACCATGCTTGTAATGGTACCAGCATAACGGGAACTTCCGGAAATTTGACTGGGACCTGGTACCAGACCTGGAACTGCTCCTGTGACGGGACCGCGTCGATACCCGAGTCGTCGGGCGTGACATTCGGTCGATCCTCGACGTAAGGCTCGCCACCTGCCGCGTCAGTGCTTCTATCTGGGTGGTGATCGAGTCAGCTGGACGACTGGAATGTGACGTGGCCGCTACCTGGGCTGTAGGTACAACGATGTCGTGCAGTTTATCCGCTAAATCGGCGAGTTCTTCGGGCTTCGCCCGGGCCTGCGTCGCTAAAATTGCCTGCGTGCTGGTTGGTAGTCGATCCATCCAGATGGTGAGAACGAAGTCGTCATTCTTACTAGGTCCTGCAAGGTACTGGAGATGACGCAGAAACTGAGACGGGCGCTGATCTCCGAGCTCTTCTTTCGTCAGCAACTGCTTCAGTTTCTTTTCTTTGGAAACCGAACACCGTTTGATAAGCTCCGTCTTGATACGCTCGTATTTGTCACTAGAAGGCGCGGCAGTGATGATATCTTCGACCTCCGCGGCATGCGTCGGGTCGAGGTGTCCCATCACGTAGTGATACTTGGTGGAATCCGCAGTAATGTTTGCCAGGATGAACTGGCTCTCCAAATGCGCAAACCAAAGTGCCGGTCGCGCTGGATAAAAAGGTGGCACACGAATTGCCACGCGCTCCACAAATGTCCCCGGGGTCCGGGTCGTACCGCCATCTTGCTTGCCGTTCGGTTCCTGGTCCGTCATCGTGTTCGAACGTGGTCACCAATGTAGAAGTTGTAGGGGTAGGTACCTGTCACTCCTAGCAGTAAAAACTCACGGTGTCTTGTTTGAGTTTATTTAGAAGGAGAAGCTTTACAAAGAAACCGAATACGATAATTTTATCGCGCAAGTAAGATGTTCGCAGTAGTAATAGTGTGTCGAGCTTGCATACGAACGAGCGGTCTGCAGTCGACTGGCGCGCGGGCAGCTCTGCTGCCGGGCGAGCCCCTCCCGCGCGCCGCTCGTCGCACCCCTCATTGCATCCGAGTACCGGACAATGGAATGCGCCGAGCTAGCACTCGTAACTATCTAATACAAAAATACTGTGCGAACGTCTACTTGTGCGTACAAAATATTCAAGTACAAATTTAGCTTATTATAATTAATTGTATGCTATTATTATCTTATCTTTATTAGGTAACTTATTTTATTACAAATATTTATTTATTTTATTATTAAGACAGTTTTTTTATTTTATATTTTATAGGTAAGTACTTGTACATATTTATTCTTCTCCGTGTTTATATAGTTAGTTTAATATATACCTACCTACAGTGGCGACACTAAGTCGCTACATTGTTTTACTGAAAAAAAACAGCTGCTTTTGAAAATAAAGGTAATTTTTTTTTTTTTTTTCTGAGTGGATCTTGCAATCAGTCCTGGAACTATGAGCAGATGTGTTCAGCGAAGTGGCTTGCAGAGCAAATTTTCCCTTTAGTCAAATTTCCTCTCTATGTTAAGGACAGACTCTTGATGTCCATTATCTTTCGTTTTTTTAGCCTTGATGGACTTTGTTTTTTGGTCAAGTGAACTGCCAGTGGGTGAGGATGGTTCTCTAGTCTCTCCCTGTAAGTCCCAGAATACGCTCGAATTTCCTCCTTTACAGTGTTCATGTTTAAGTAGTGGTGAATCTCAGAGTTCCTGATAAACCACGGAGTGTTGGCGATTTGTTTGAGCATATAGTTCTGAGCTCGTTGAATGAAGTTAACACTGGAGTCGCAGGTTGATCCCCACAAATGAATCCCATATGTCCATATTGGCTTGATTGTTGTCTTGTAAATTAGGAGTTTGTTATCAATGGACAGTTTGGAATTACGGCCAAGTAGCCAGTGTAGAGTCCTAAATCTGATGTTCATTTGGTCTCTCTTAGCTTGTATGTGGGTTTTCCACGTCATCCTGCGATCCAAGTGTACGCCGAGGTATTTAACTGTATGGCATATAGGTAACGATTGATCTCCTAGATTGACCGGTGGGCAATCACCTTTTCTCAGGGTAAATGTGATGTGCACGGACTTCTGAGCGCTGGCATTTATTCTCCATTGTTTAAGCCACTTGTCTACGTCATTTAGGCCCTCCTGAAGAGATTTCGAGGCTTCCATCGAATTTTCATGAGAGGCCAATATAGCGGTGTCTTCAGCGAATGTCGCAACTGTCAGTCCAGGTCGTTGGGGCATGTCAGCTGTGAAGATAGTGTAGAGTACTGGTCCAAGAACAGAGCCCTGCGGTACTCCAGCTCTTATATCATAAAATGCCGAGGTGCAATCGTCCTCTTTAACTTGAAATAATCTGTCAGAGAGGTAGGATTTCAGTATTCCAAAGTATGTATGAGGTAGTAGTTTTTTGACTTTGCAAAGTAGGCCTTCATGCCAGACTCTGTCAAAGGCTTGTTGGACATCCAGAAATACAGCTGAGCAGTACTGTTTTCGTTCCAGGGCCTCTCTGACAGCATTGCACACCCGGTGGACCTGTTCTGTAGTAGCGTGATGTTGCCGAAACCCAAACTGATGGTCTGGTATTACTGAGTTGAGAGCTAGGTCGTTTTTAAGGCGGCTGAGCAGTAGCCTTTCCAGCAGCTTAGAGGGAGTAGTAGGTAAAAATAAAGGTAATTGAAGTTTTAATTGTAAAACATCAAACTAAATGAAAGGACAACATAAGGTCAATGACCTCGAATTCAAGAAACAGCTGATTTTCAAGTAAACTACACTTAAAATTTTCGAAAAGTACTTCGAATTTCCAAAAGTCGTAGAACAAAAGTTGTTCGTCTAGACGTCTAGAACAACCCTCTTTCGGATTAAAAGGGCTTACCCGTTACACCTTATACCTCACAACTTTTAATAATAATAATAATATTCATTTATTTCAGGCAACAAGGCCCATAGATACATACCTTATAGACTAACATACATAATTTATAATAATCAAATGTGTTAATAATAGCATACTTAAAAGTTAGTAGCACTTCCTAAATACACAATATTGTCCTAGGTCTTTGTGCAACCTTGTGGAATTTGTCCGCGGAAGCGACGGAACACCACACCGTTCGGCCAGAAGTTTTCGTCCATGACGCGAGGCAGGTAGCATGTCGGGACTCGCACCACAAACGCCTTGAAATTGACGTTCCGATGCGAGTCCAGCATATGCACCCTCAGCGTATAGCCCAACTTCCGGCGCACGTACTCGACGATGTCCTTCTCCCCGACAGTGTAGTGCAGACGGGAGATGTACACCGGAGTGTTCGGCATAGCAGCACGCACTCCCAGAGTTGAATCTGGCGAAGCTGTGCCGCTACGGTTCGTGCTTGGTCTTGAACGGTTCTTCCTCCTTTTAACCATAATAAAACCATCAGCATCCTGTGTTTGGTCCTTATGCTTCATGGTAGAAGCGACGGAGGCGCTCGCGGTGACATTGGCGAAACTTAATTTCGCCGGGGCTGTAGGCTCAGACAGCGGGGCGGGGAGCGTAGGTCGTGCGGCACGTGGAGGAGCCGCGGGGGTGCGGGGGGCGCAAGGCGCGCTGTCTGCAAGCGGCGCACGAGGCGACGGCGACTGCGACAAAACCGCTGACGCGAAGCTATTATCTAGGACAGCTCCGCGAGGCGAGTTGACGTTCGTCACCGATACTGGTGACCTTATTACCGCTCCGTTCTTGCGCAACTCATCGAGTTCTTTGCGTAGTTCGGAAACGGTATTTTGAGATGCATCCAGCTTCTCGTGCACTTCCTTGAGACTCTTCTTTAGGAGGACGATGTCCTTCAGGAGGCTCGTAGCATCGACGTGGTCGAAAGTGACGGGAGGCAGCTTGTTTAGGTCCCTCGCCACAAACGTAGGCACGTCGTCCGGGTCTGTCTCCTTGAACAGCGTAATAATGTCCTGTACGCTTTTCTTCGTCCCGTCGCGGCGGCGAGACACCATCTTGTCGCGCTTGTTGAGCACCTCGAACAGCAGCAGCTTAGCTGCCGCTATGTCGTCTTCACTGAAGTTCGTAATGCAAATCTGAACTGCAGACAACTCGTCCATTACGTCCAGCTTTTGCTGCAAGAACGCCAGCAACTCGTTCACCACAATGTTGTTACTCATTGTGGCCTCACTTTTGGCACAATTGGAGTTTTGTAGTGAGCAGATGCCAATAACTAAGAATAAGATGAAGAAGACTGTGTATAGAAGCAAGATTGTTAACCTTATCTTTCTAAATTATTATTAATATTACCTACATTTTATTCTTCCAGCCAGTAAAACCAAAAATAAAACATGATTGGTACCAAACTGATGCCCAAGTAGTTATCACAATTTTGCTCAAAAATGCTTCGAGCGACAAGGTCAAAGTCAAGTTTGGAGAACGTAGTGTAAGTATTGACAACTAGTAGTATGTAATATTTTATAGAGAGGTTTTGATAGTATATTGTGGTTGAATGCCATAAGAACGATGTCTGTCCTCACCAGGCTGTATCTTATGAATGAAACATGATACCCAGACAAAGAGATGTACTAGAAATATTTTAAACGAAAAATTCACTTGCGGCGAGATTTGAACTCACATCCCTGGAACAGTACCCCAGTGCCTTAACCGCTCGGCCACTCAAGTTCCCATCTCGAGCAGCGAATACAAAAAGAGATTTGTATTAATGTGTTGTTATTGGTAAATCCGTTCATAATAGTATTCAATTTATTTTCGGGCGTATTTCTATGTATAAAATGTATGTATTTACAAAAGAAAATAAATATAAGTAGTATATCCATTGTCTAGTCACAGTAACACAAGCTTAGCAGCTTACCACGGGGCTAGATGGCGCTGTGTGTTCGTCCCAGGATTTATTTATTATTTATTTATTTAATTTGATTATACCTCTGCTTTTGACGATCTCTGTGACGCGTCGGGCGAACGCTTGGCTGCAATACAGAAGGTTGCGTGTTTGATTCCCGCTGGGTGCAAATGTTTATGCATAAAAATAAATATTTGTACCTAGTCTGGGCGTATTTCTATGTATTATTATAATACATAGAAATACGTAATTTATTATTCTTTTGTAAATGCATACATATAATATGTATGTATTTACAAAAGAATAATAAATATAAGTAGTATATCCGTTGTCTAGTCACTTCAACACAAGCTTAGCAGCTTACCACGGGGCTAGATGGCGCTGTGTGTTCGTCCCAGGATTTATTTATTTATTATTTATTTAATTTGATTATCCGAATTAACCGGTTTTCCGAACACCCCTGTCCCCATATTAGTTCAGATAAGTATGTGATAATAACCTTATGATATAAAAATATTTTCACCTTGACTATACCTCAATCGTTTCACCATTCTAGCTATCAGTATCAAGCGCAATACCAAATTCAGACAATGAATACAGCTTGGAACTGGAGCTAAGCCACGAGATAGTACCGGAACTGTCGGGCTATGTGGTGACTCCGTCCAAGATCGAGGTGAAAATGCGTAAGAAGGAGGGGCTGAAGTGGGAGCGGCTGGAGGGAGACGCGGGGGGGGAGAAGGTGAAGGCTATTCCTCAAGGTACCTACCATTATCATTCATTGGGTTCATTTGAAGCAATCAGTGAAGCCTACATTAATAAATTTTTCGTAATTTGTTTTTATTGCTTAAGTAAGGCATACCTATCTAATTATCTACTAGAAATATTTTAAAGCAAAAAATCATCTTCAAAATCAATCATTCATTTTCTTCACTTCATCCATCATCGTCGTTTTTGAAGATGGTTTTTTTCTTTAAAAATATTTTTAATTAATAAACTTTTGAAACTATTTAGTACATGATTTGTTGATTGATTAATTAGGTAACGCTTTATTGTACCAAAAACAAATGACAACAAATTAGACAAGGAAAAACTTAAAACTAAAGTGGCATAATAGGCGGGCTATTGGCGGCCGATAGCCGTAGTTTGCTCATCACTGCACTAGACCAACACCTTTCTAATAACTTCTGTTCTTCTCCTTTTTCTTGTTTATATACAATAGCCCAAACACAATAACTTATTTGAATAGAATAGAATAACTGTTTATTCGCAACAACAAACACAAAAACAATACAAAAAAATAATAATATACACAAACATTAAACATAACAAATTGTTGCGAAACGGCCCTCAACTCAGCATAAATGCTAGTCATTCGACAAGCGCTGGTCTTCCGTTGGAACCGTTGTCGGTAAGACGTCCGTAGGTATAACCGTCAGCACATGAGCTTATAATCTAATACACAAACAGTATAGCGATAAGTACAAACAACATAGAAAATGACAAAATTAAATTATTATTAATATTTGTTGTATAATATGTTGATATTTCAGCTGTGATAGACGCGTCAGGACCGAAGGCACCTCCAAAACTGTTCAGAAAGGATTGGGATAAAATAGAAAAGGACATTAAGAAAATGGTAAGATTTGATACCTTTTATCTAACCTTTGCATGCCCGTTGATCACGTATCTTCGATTAATAAGGTTTAGCCCGTACTTGCAAAACTGAAAAAAAACGAACTAATTTTAAATTAAGAAGCTGTTCAACTATTTCAACTATGTAAGTGGAGTTTTGGCGGGAACGCGTTGAGGAGATGTGTTGCCAAATTTTCATTTTTTAAACCTAGTTCAAATGTGTGTAAATTGTTTAATTTCGGGGCCATATTAATCAATTTAGTTTTGTGAAGGTGTAAAAGTGTAATAAAAGTGAAAATCGGTGAAAACATGGACTTCAG
Organism: Idaea dimidiata; assembly: GCA_949358125.1. Taxonomy (NCBI): domain Eukaryota; kingdom Metazoa; phylum Arthropoda; class Insecta; order Lepidoptera; family Geometridae; genus Idaea; species Idaea dimidiata. The sequence continues at coordinate 7,265,248 of OX442342.1, read as the reverse complement.
CGTTGTCTCCAAAGCTCGCGTGAACCGTCATTGTAAACAGCCACCATTTTACAAAGATTTCCTTGACTTGACTTGTACTACGACGACTTGACTGTTTTGATGCAAATTGCAAAGTAATAAAACCTACTTGACACTGGCTACTTTCCAAATGGCTTTAATCGGTTTACAACCGATAAAAAATAATAAATAACTATTTAAGTTAGCCTTAAATATTTGAATTGGCGTTTTTATATTTGGCTGTATGTATGTTTGTTTAATAAAGACACATCCAAGTATGTATAAGTAAAGAAACAAAGCTAAACAGTACAATCCGCCCTTCATTCCTAAAACGCGGTATCGAAATTTCTCGCTAATTTTAGTCTTTATATTTTTCAGGAAGAGGAAGAAAAGCCCCAAGACGAGGCGGCTCTGAATGCACTTTTCCAAAATATATACTCTCAGGGTTCCGACGAAGTTAGAAGAGCAATGAACAAGAGTTTTGTAAGTATCTGGTAACAAATTGAACCGTGGCGGTGTACGAACCCGCGGCTCTTTTCAAGCTGAACAGCTCTCACCCAAAATGAAGATCTTAAAGAGCTCTATAACTTCTCCAAAGAAACTAGTACTTTAGAACCAATAATTTCCGAAATATCGTTTTTAGAGATTTTGATGTGTCGATGTTTTTTTATATTATTCAAAACAAAATTATAGATCGTAGGTGTGATTTCTCTAGCTAGATCGAAAGTGAAAATTCATTTACTATCTGTTGAAATGGTAATTTTTTTAGGTAATGGTAAATTTGCGTAGAAAATGGTAATTTTGCTTAATAAATGGTAGATTTGCTTAGTTAATGTTAAATTTTCTTAGTAAATGGTAAATTTTTCTTAGTTAATGGTAATTTTTCTTAGTTAATGGTAAATTTGCTTAATAAATGGTAAATTTGCTTAGTAAATGGTGAATAAACGTCTTCGATCTTTTGATGTTCGATCAAACTTTATTTGATTTCATGTAGGTAACCCGACCATAACTATTCGATCTGACATCTTAAATAGCCCACTCAAACAATAATGACATATTCTTTATAATTTACAGGTGGAGTCTGGAGGCACTGTATTAAGTACAAACTGGAATCAAGTAGGTAAAGAAAAGGTTGAAGTGAAACCACCGGACGGCGTCGAGTACAAGAAATGGGATAGCTAAACCGATTTTGATATTATTCAGTTGTTTAAATATGCGGAGTAGGAAGATTGAGATTGAGGTCGTACTTTTTAAGGCCGATTAAAAAAGCTCTGAATATTCTAAAGGTGATTTCGTACCGGATGCGCGCCAAATTCGATAATGAGAAAGAATTAAGTGTTAAAAGATTACAATGTTTCTTTTAGTTTTAAAATAGGATTAGGTTTTTTTTTATTGTTCATAACAAAATTCAGATCACAGATATGATTTCGCTAGGTCGAAACGTAAGTGAAAATTCATTTACCATCTGTTGAAATGGTAAATTTTTATGTTAATGGTAAATTTGATGAGTAAATGGTACATTTGCTTAGTAAAAAGTAAATTTGCTTAGTAAATGGTAAATTTGCTTAGTTGCGTCAACTACACGGTGCCTATTGCCGAGTTGAGTCAGTAAATCAATGTAAAATGGCTGAATTAATTCTGACATGACACTGAGCTAGTACAAAAATGTCGACAACCATAATATGCTGTCTTCTTTGTTCAAAATTTCATGTAACATCATTGCAATTGCAAACAATACGCTCATAATGAGTGATATAACTTGCGACTGGACAGCAAACTGAACTTTATTCAAAGATTTATTTGCAATAAGCATGGTGTAACAATAGATGTATTAGGCATATCGTATCACATACTTACCCAATATTCGGCATGCAAAGTATATAGTCACACATAGTATTGAAAAAATAATAAAATTAATGATATAAATTCGGATAATTATGTCAAATAGGTCATGAAAAATGTCAACATTACACAAATAATTAGGTATACATCACAAAAGTCATATCGATTAGTCAAATAATATAATGAAATGCACGTACATTTCATTATATTATTGACTCAAAAATGCATGAAAAACGGTATTCTCCTAAAAAAATTTGAGTAACTGCTATTGTGTTAAAGTGATATTTTAAATAATTTTATTACTAGATCATGGTTTGTTGAATTAGCGTTAGGTTGAGGTGGCTTGACCATCAGCAACGTGTCGGCTTCTCTTTCTCGGCAAATACATGGCGCGATTTGAAAATAAAATGTACCTATTTTCACTCGATAATATTTCAAATAAGTAACTATAGTAATGAAATGTCTAGAGCGTATTTATAAAATAAAATAAATTATAGTTCACTTTTTTATGTGCCTTTTATTTCAATCAATACAATACCATACTAAAGTTTACAGTACACTAGCTGTGCCCCGCAGTTTAACCTGCCTTACACCCATATGCAGAGTCGTTTCCTCCACTCGACTCGACATCGACGCAACTTGAATGATACTCGTAGAATCGGTATGATATCGGTATCGATAGATTCGAGGATACCTTAAGTTAAGGTAGATCGCGACGTACCTTGAGTTTGACAATTATAATTCCTCGACTCGATTGAGGAATTTCCTCAAGAATTCTATCCTTCAAGTTGAGTCGAGGTCGAGTCGAGTAGAGGAAACGACTCTGCATATGGGTGTAAGTCCCGATCCCATGAGAATATCAGGAAAAAAAGTGTCCCGCTGAATACCTGCCAAGTTTCATCGCAATCAGTTTAGTACCTAGTTTTTGTGTAAAAGAGTAAGAAACGTAATTTTATTTTAAATAGCCACCATTTACACATGACTCCTTTGACTTGACTATTTTAGCTCTCCATATTCTGTCAAAAATAAAAAATACAAGTGAAAGAATTACTTCGATACGTTCGTTTTCGATATAGTATAGAAGTAAACGTGCGAAACGGACTCGTACTCGGGTGTGACGTCATTTCACACTCGCCCAGTCCGCTCGCGCTCATAAGACGTGTTGATGTCACAGTACATATTTGTCGTCTTACGTTTCATTAGCGGAGAGCATTGTAAATTACGTAACGTGGTGAGCGAGACTCGGGTGTAACGGGGATGATCTTTTAAGCAGAAAGGGGGTTGTTCTAGACGTCCAGGCGAACAACTTTTGTTCTACGACTTTTGGAAATCCGAAGTACTTTTCGAAAATGTTAAGTGTAAAGTTTACTTGAAAATCAGCTGTTTCTTATAGTTTGAGGTTATTGGCCTTATGTTGTCCTTTCATTTTGTTTGGTCTACTACTTAGAGTATTAATTACCCGTCTACTACAATCAAAACTTCAATTATCTTTATTGTCAAAAGCAGCGATTTTAAAAAAAGTTCGTATTTCCAAAAATCTCAAAACAAAAGTTATTCGCCTTGGAGTACAGAAACGCTACTCAACATTTAACTATTGAATTTCAGCAAAGTCTACCGTGAATAGGAAGGAAGTTATTTAATAGAAATAGAATGCTCACGTAGAACTAAAAAGTGTTCCGCTACATTGAGCATGCTGTCCCTTTCTAATAACACTATTAGAAAGGGACAGCATGATTATATGTAGCGTTCTGTCCTTATCTAATGGTGTTATTAGAAAGGGACAGTTTGCTTTATGTAGCGGTACACTTTTTAGTTCTATGTGAGAATTCTAGTAGTAGTAATATAACTCAGGTTTAGGTTTAGAGAAAAAAATAAAAAACTTTTTATTTGAAAATAACTTATATATTTGTTAAGTAGTCGTTCGCAAATTAAGTAATTAATTTATACCTAACCTACATACATTTCCTAAAATGCAGATACTAAACACAATTTGGTTTACGCCTGGCACACTTGGGGATCTTTGAAAACTTGAGTATGTTCTTTTTAATTAAAAAACAACACTCTCCATTAAACACACCCTTATCACTTGCTTAAAACTATTGAAATAAATATCTACAAATAAATACGTAATAAATTTATTGTACATTTGATTTGATTGCAAAAATTACGTCCATTTTAATAGTCGCTTGTTTCAAAAATAAAAGGACTGGCGCGTGGTGATGATTATTTTGTCGTATTTTCATACGTATCCAATCAAACGTACAACTATAATCGAGTCAAACATTCACCAATTAGTGCCAAACAAAGAAATGATGTTACTAGGACTAGAATGCTGACGTAGAACAAAAAAGTGGGCGGCTTCAATGAAGCATTCTGTACCTTTCTAATAGGGTAATTAGAAAGGGACAGCATGCTCAATGCAGAGTTATGTCCCTTTCTAATAGTGGCCGGCCCATTTAGGGTTCGCACATGGCTTCCTAACTTAGTTGATGGTATTATGGTTACATTACTTTTTATTTACATAAGTGCCTACTACATTTGGTTTTGTTCTGTTTTATATTTTTTGCTGTGTGCTTGTCCTAATAAATATATTTCTATACTATTCTAATTAGAAAGAGACAGCATGCACAATGTAGCGGAACACTTTTAAGCTTACGTGAGCATTCTGGTCCTAGTAATATAATTTCTATGGTGGCAAAAGGTTGGACCTTGACTGGTGCAATTCTTAGATTAAATCAATTAAATAGTCATATTCTGCAATCTTTAGTTACGACATTTATCATGGAACATATTATTCACGTAGCTACGTTTCTACGTAAAGTCAACTGGGGGAATTGCGACTTAGGATAAAATGCGGCAATCAACTACTCCCTGGAAACTAACAATTGTTGTTGTTAGTTTCAATATTTGAAGACAATCATATAATAGACATAAGTAAATATTCCCTCCAAATAAGTACCATAAATTTCAAGTACTTATATTTGTAATTAAATTATATTTACAGGAAATAAATTTAAATAATTTATATAATTTTCAGAAATAACTGTAGTAGTTAGATACTTGTAGACTTTAAGTAGGTAACTACTAACTTAAATTATTAGTTTTAAGCTTAAATTGCAGTGCCCAACCGGGTTCATAATGTAAACAAAATGTCATTTTGTAAACCATTACCTTATGAAGCAATAAATGATTATTATTATTAACGCCATCTAGTTACAATATAGGTATATATTTCCGATTTTATCACTATGATTGTTACATTCGGGTAAATTGATACTAGTCCCACCTTTCCCTCAGTTGACCTTACTAGTTTTTACACTGGCGAACCAGCGCATCTACGCGTTGGAAATACGCACTTTAAAGTTTACAGCTTATAAGTGCAGTATTCCGAAGTACCAAAGCCAGCTTTATTTTTTTATACCAACAGTAGCCGTATTATATATCCAGTTGATAACTCAGTTCATACTCACTATGCAGTACGTTGCTGCTTTGAGGTAATCACTGGTAATAACCACGTTACGTCAAATCAGCAATGAACTGCAAAGTTCCTGTCAATTTCCACTGTTGTCAGTCGTCCACTGGATAGTTAATACGGGGCTCAACTCTCTTATTCCATCGCTATTTAACATAGCAAAGACCGACCCGCGCATTATCCGTGCAAATACACCTTAAGGTTGTAAAAATACGGGTGAATTTGCTATGTTAACTTTTAAAGGGGTAATAGACGTGCGAGAGTGTAAGGAGATTTGTGGTTTGATTTTTCGCCTAGGTGCACAGACGTAGCCGAGTAAGTTCACAATCTTAAAAACCGCCAACTTAAAATTCGCACGACTATTACTCTTTTAGATCGACGCCAGATCAACCCAGAATTCTCAATTCATTAAAAATAAACACATAAAAACAGCTCACTTTTCATAATCTAGGTATTTCAATTACAAAGAAAAAAAACAATAAGTAGATTAATGATATAAATTTGTGAATAATAAATAAAATCATTAGAATAATATAATCACAGCGGTCTTCAGACGGTGCGTAAACGTAACACAAATTGATATTGCTTTCAGTGCCATCTAGGTACCATATGCCGTAGAGTGTATACATGCCGCATGCCGTAGGGTGTATACCATATGCCATATGTATACATTATGTGCCGTAGGGTATATACCATTTGCCGTATGTGTGTGTATACCGTACGGTATATACTATATACCATATGACGTAAGTGTATATACTAAATGCCATAGGGATATATATCATATGCCGTACGGTGTATATCATATGCGATAGGGCATATACCAAATGCTATAGGGATATATATCATATGCCGAACGGTGTATACCATATGCAATAGGGTATGTACCAAATGCCATAGGCATATGCCGTAGGTGTATGAAGTTGCACCATCTGAAAACTACTTAAAAGCGTACACTGTCAGAGTTGTTTATACTATACCAACAAAATGTATAATTCTGATGAATCTTGAAAATTGAAAATTGTATTGAATTGTACTTTTGATTGTAATTGTCATTATATTGGTGTTGTTTGCCTCCAAAAGAGGAGGCTTATGAATATCGATTTGACAAACATTTTTTTTTCTTCGAAATATTAGGCTCTAAATAGGAAGTTTCAGAAAAAAAAAACTTGAAACTTCCTAGATAGGTTAATTGAATTGCATAAAAAACAGCTGATAGCATACGCTCTTAAAACCTGCCTAAAACTCTTTTAAAACTAACAAATGCATACAATTTTGTATCTCAAGTTAAAATATTTGTATATCACACATAGGATTTCTTATAACGAAAGAAGTATTAATTTTATACGAAATAAATTTACTTCTTTATTAAATGGTGTATCAGTGATGATGAATTATAGTTAAACGATGGTTTGTTATCTATCTATCGTGAGCGTGACATAAGTTTTAAAGTTCGCATACAAAAAAACATTGGGTAAGGTACGGAGCAAATTCGACTGCGGGAAATTTCGACTATTCTTAATAACTTCTGCATTATACATTATTTTCAAAAGTGCCATCTATGACCGGATAGCGCAAAAGCAATTTCATAAATTTCTGCATAGATGGCGCTGTTTTATAAATATATACAGAAGTTATTAAGAATAGTCGAATTTTCTGGACCTTATTTGTTTCTTTTATACATCGTATACGGGAGGTTCCGAGGATGACGGTTTAAGCCGTAAGGGGGGTTGTATCAGACGTTCTGGACGAACACCTTTTGGAAATTAAAAGTAAGGTTTCAAAATCAGCTGTTTTCGAGTTAGAGGTTGTTGACCTTAAGTTGTCTTTTCATTTAGTTAGGTCTACTAGAATCAAAACTTTAATTTCCTTTATTTGCAACAACAGCTGTTTTTTTAGTAAAACATAAACATAAAATTCTCAAAAAAGTACTAATTTCCAAAAAAATTATAATGTAAGTTTGTTTGCCTAGACGTCTAGATGAACCCCCTTTCGGCTTTAATGCCCATCCTGTATAAGTATGATGGACATAATTTATACTAAACCTAATAATGTAGATCAATTAACTGATTTAAAATAATATGATATGATTTTTTTACGAAATATGCAAGCTTCTAGCGTTTTTGGACTAAACTTAACTAAGCTAATAAAAAGTAAACACATCTTTCAATTTCAATCGCGTTAATTTTATTATGTATTGCATTTTTTATTACCAATATTTCAGAGGGTGTTACGATGCCTTCTGTTTACGGGTAGACTGAAGTGTAATTGATCATACTCAAACGTTACATAATCAGCCCTTTAATTATTGATGGAAACAAAAAATAAAGTCCGTTTTGTTTATTTCTTAGTCGTATTAGTAGTAGTTTAGTAGTTGAAGCAGTTGAGTAGTAGTTAGTATTAGAATGAATCTCATTAAGGCGGCGATAGATGATAAGCAACGGTCCTTGTCCTATTGCATATAAATGAGCGAGATGGAATTGCGTGAAAAATCTACAATTTCTTGTAAAATCAATAATTAACGAAGATTAAAATAATATTTTGAAAAAATGCGATGAAGGGGTTCTAGGTATTGTATTTTCTAATATTATGATGCCTATAAGAAAATATAGCGGTTAAGGATTTAGAAGAAAAATTGATTTATTTTGTAAAACAGGGGTAACTTTGCCTGTATAATAGTGGTATTTAAAGTTATTTTTTATTGTTTTTGAAATGAAGGGGACACTTCTTGTATCATGTACAATAACATAATACATTGTTTAAAGATCTATTTGATACCGGTTATGAATAAAACCATTCCATCGGAAGGGATTTCACATGAGTCGCGTCCTTAAGTTAGTATTTTTATTCATTATCACATAGAATTTATGTACGATATGTCACAAAAATAAGGAAATACCTAAGTACCGAATGTTTTTTTTGAAAAAAAAAAAATTCTTCCCAAAATTTGTACTCTGTGATTCAAACCCGCGACTACTAGTAATCTGGGTCTCTATTTTTGAATCGCTCGCGCCACTTTGAGTGATTTTAAAACCTGCATTTCTGCTAATTTTCGTTAGTTTTCTGTAATACTAACATATCTCTTTAAGTATATTATACTAACAATCAATGGATCTGTGACATCTGATAAATAAATGAACTGAATTGAATTGAATTGTAATTTTCTTTGTGAATCGCACGACCGCAACAAGTGGTATCAACCACTCGCCGCAGGACTCCGACATTTAACGAAAATCAGCAGTTATCGAATTATTTAAATCGCCTAAAGTGAATCGAGCGATTCAAAAATAAGGCTCCTGAACCGGGGCTTTTGACCGCTTCGCTACAAGAACTCGAGTTTGAATTCCACCGATCGCGAATTTTGATGCGTCATCAACTTGGGACTTAGTAACTCATAGGCTACTTTTTATCCCGATATTCCCGCGGGAACGGGACTTACGCGGGTGAAACCGCGGGCGCAGCTAGTACTACATATTTTATATTTTTTTGTGAAAACATGATACATAGAAAATACCCAGACTAGAAACAAAATATTTTAAGCATATTTTTATGCACCCGGCGGGAATCGAACGCAACCTTCTGCGTTGCAGTCAGGCCATTGCCAGACGTGCCACAGAGGCCACTATTTAATGAAAGTCCCAAGTTAACTTAAATGCTACTCAAAACTAAGAGGACTACTCAAATTACTCAGCAGCTTCTAAATTCAAAATAGTAGGATTTTTTGAGTTTGAGAGCTCCTTAATTGTTTAAGTAGAACTCAAATTTTGAGAAGCGTTTCAGTGTTCAATCGACCTTTAGGAAATATATTATTTTAAGATAAATAAAATCGATCAATTGGAATGTCTTTTTAAAACTAAATTCGAGTATCTAGGAATTTTGACTCCTTTTTAAATTTATTTGATAAATATATATAGGAAAGTTTAAACCACCAACTCAATGGTCAATGACAAGTCTTAGATGTAGCACGCTCAACTAGAAAACAGAAAGACGGTTCCAACTTGTCTTTCTTATTATTAGTCCTCTTGATGCTACATCTTAATACAATTAAATTGTACTCAATTTTAAACTCTCACCTTACTATAAAAGCTTTTTTTAGCAAGTAATTTTCTTATGTTTTAATTATGTTTTAATTAATGTCCTTTTCCCCTTTGTTATTGTTCCCAACTAGAGGATGTTGCAACTAAAACAAAAAAAAAGTCAACGTCCACCAGTGGGGGACGTTATGTGGTGGACATTGGGAATAATCTTTGAACTTCTATTCATATCAGGCTTCTACGGGTCGGGTATTATTGAATCGCGTATCAATATGCACCTGTATTAACTATCTCGTTGAAAACTGAGATTAATAGGTACTATACAATACATTGCTGCTTTGAGGTGGTATTCACCAATGATTACCACAAATTTATTTTAACCGACAGACAGAATTACTACCACACTTTTAATGTTAGTAAAGATTATGGTAGAATATTGCTCCAGTTCCACTACTGATATGCGAAAATGTCAATCACATGATCATTGCTAAGAGAAAACTTTAAAAATAAATCCATGAGTTTCTTGTGTTTTCTTATCATTGGAAAGGTCGCGTTTCGAAGACAGGGTAATTTGCTGACGATTTTAAACGATTCTTTGACTTTGAAAGCCGCAATGTACTGCATAGTGTCTATCAAAATGAGTTAACAACGCTTTAGATAATACGTGCTGATATTTAAATAATTACAAGCTAAGCTACATTTACAATTTAAGAGCGATAATCTTGATGAATTACGAATTTTGGTATTTAATATAAATCTTAGAACAATTTATTAAGTAGTTAGGTATAATATTTATTTCTAATTTTTACTGCTCAAGGCATTTTATTTTACAAGGTAAAATGCGTCATCAAAAATGCTCCAAGTTCGAACTGGAGAAGTTTTGATGATACATTTCTTTGTAAAATAGGTAGATAAGTATATTAATAGATTTCGCGATTTAAACTCAACAGCCCCTATTAATGAACGTGGAATAAGGTCGGAATAGTACCAACATGCTTTGTCTTTTTCCGTGACTAAAACTTTCAAAGTTGGCAGACATCAATGTACAAAAACATAACACTTCCTTTGGCAGTCGTGTAAATAAAGGGAATAACTACTCCGACCTTACTTCTCTTTTATTAATAAGGCTAAATATATGTAATTTAAAGGTTTCTGAATTTTATAGCGGCTGAGACTTTTCATGAAATAGTTTCAAGGGTTTTCGATAGATGGCGATGTGAAGTGACTACTTTTTAAAACTTTAAATAAGTTATAACAGTCGCTAACTTAAAAAACTAAAGAAATTTCACTGTGAAATCTATCAAAATGTTCTGAAACTATTTAAAAAAAAGCGAAACCTTACCAGTGGTTTAATCACCGCTTAAGATAACGATATCCTAAAAAAAATCGAGAAACCCACTACTAGCGGCTTAAAACTAACGTTTCAGAAACTTTCCAGTTTCCATAGTCACTGGCATACAGCCGGTGGCTACAGACAGACGCGACTAAATCCGTCTTACTTGACTTTTTGATCACAGACCAAAAAGTTTCACGTCTATGCAGCCTTACATCTCACCTCAAACCTAGTTTCACACACATAAAATGAACCACACACACACAACTCCACGCTTCTATGACACTTTATGTTTTCCAGTTTGACAGTTGTCGCTCAATGCGTCGTCGGTTATCACAGACGCATCACATCTGGCAGTAGGATCATTCTTGACAGCGGCGCCATTTCTGACAGTCGCGTCGTTTTTGACAGGCGCGTTACTTCTGTCAGTGTCATCATTTTTGACGTCGTTTCTTGCATCGCTTTTGACAGTTATATCATTTTTGCCAGTCGTTTTGTTCGTTTTAGTCGTGTCATTGTTAACAGCATCGTTTTTGACGATGCCGTTGTGACATTTCCCGTTGGTCTCCGGGCTTGCTTTCCTTTTCTTGGGCATTTCGAAGACTCTCTCTAGGAGGGCTAGGAGAATGTTGCCTGGAACCCGCTGGTGTTGCTCTATAAGACCTTCAATGGCTGACGACACCTGAGAATGTATAATATTTGAGGTTTAATTTACATTTGCGACTAAAAGACAGAAAAAAGAACATTGACTTCGATCCGGTCTCCGAACCAAAACCGATGATGTAAATGCGTAGTTACTGTGTCTGTCACTGTCATATTGAGCCGCACTGAGCGAGACAGATATACGTTTCCGGTATAGGTCTGACGAAGCAATTATATGTTTACACGAATATGTCCCGATTCCATAAGAATACCGAAAAAATAAGCAGCCAAAGTGTTAGTCGAGAACTCAAAATGTTAACATTCTAAGTTTCATTGCAATCGGTTGAGTTGTAATTGTGTGAAAAAATACTGAATCGCGCTAGCGAAATTATACACTTGTCAAATTACATTGAGGTATCTAATGGCAAAATTCTGAATCGCGCAAACGAAATTACACACGATCAAATGTCAAAGCGACAAAACCAAGCTTTTACCTTCTTCTGTATAGTCTCAGGGGTATCTCCCTCGGTGGGATATATGGGCTTCCCCAAGTGCGTGATCAGTTTGACAGGGAATCCTCCGTAGACCGGTGCTAGAGGGATCCTGGTGGCCGAGTAGATCCTCAGCCAGACGCCGCGGAGCCAGCCTACTGTTCTGAATGCTTCCCGAACGTTCTGTGTGAACATCGGGATTATTGGCTGTGGACAAAAATGATAGTTAAGTTATAAATGTGGAAGTCATATTGTCTACGTAGCTAGTAACAACAAATTTGCCTTGATGAACATTTTACATTTTTATGCTTTTTATATTACAAAAATATTGATTCTGCTTAAAGAGTATAATCTTTCAGAAAACATTTCCAGGTACCTTGTTTTTTGGATAAGGCTTTGCAACGCCTGTGTAAATATGCGTCAAACACTTTAAATAGACAACAGTGATTATCATTTCAAACCAAAGAAAGTATGGGCCCTGCAAGTGTCCCGCAGCTAGGAGGGTAAAATTTCCAATACTTCACTCACTACATTAGTCTCCATGGCGACCTTAGCGAACGCGAAATACTACCTAAGGATTTAGAAGTGTTCACAGAACTGCGCCCCATAATCCCTTCCTGGAAAAATAGCAAGACCTTCGACAAGGCTAACTCATCGCTTAGGAAAATATTGACCAAGTTTTTCGCAGCGTGCACGCTCACTTTACTTACCATATTAGCTTTCTAGATAACCTTAGTAAGCTCGATATGCGACTTTCCCTTATGGGTTTAGTAGTGCGCCTCTTGGAACCTGCCCAGGAGGATGGTGAGACCTTTGACAAGGTTAGCCCATCCTATGATGGCCACTTAAAGCAGTATTGACCCAACAACTTACAAAGCTAGTACTCCAGTACTTCACTCACCACATTAGCTTCTTGGCGACCTTATCAAAACCGATACGCGACTTCCACTCCAGGCTGTAACTTTTTCCGAAGTCTTTCCCTGCAAGTTCTCTTAACTCACCACATTTAAGACCTTAGCGAACCCGATGCGCGACTTCCACTCAAGGCTGTAATGCTTTCCGAAGTCTTTCCCTGCAAGTTCTCTTCACTCACCACATTGGCGACCTAAGCGAACCCGATGCGCGACTTCCACTCAAGGTTATAACCCTTTCCGAAGTCTTTCCCTGCAAGTTCTCTTTACTCATCACATCAGCTTCCTTAGCGACCTTACCAAAACGGATACGCGACTTCCACTCAAGGCTGTAATGTAACCCTTTCCGAAGTCTTTCCCTGTGAGTTCTTTTCACTCACCACATTGGCCTCCTTGGCGACCTTAGTGAACCCGATCCGCGACTTCCACTCAAAGCTGTAACCCTTTCCGAAGTCTTTCCCTGCGAGTTCTTTTCACTCACCACATTGGCCTCCTTGGCGACCTTGGCGAACCCGACGCGCGACTTCCACTTGAGGCTGTAGTAGTGGTCCCCGAACTGTGCCTCGTAGACCCCTCCCGGAGAGATGGCGAGCGGGTTGCCCGAACGCAGCACGCCCGCACAGGTCGTCACCGTGCCCGGGGTCACGCACAGACCTTCCAGGAGACTCGCCCAGCCTGTGGAGATAAATAGATATTGTTATGACCTAATGGAGAGAGAGGATAATTATGTCAGGAGAGTAAAGAAATTATAAGACTTCATAGGTAGATAGTAACAAACAGTCACTTATAAATAAATCCTACAAGAAGAAATGCATCATAAAAATCCTCAAGTGACGTACTTGAAACCCATGCCCCTCGCTTGCCAAGCCAGTGCACTAACCATTATGCCATACGGGAACCCATGTGACACGGTGAATAATTGATTAGCGTCAAGATGGCGGGACCAACTCTCCAATATTAAAACTTTATATTGTCAGATTTAGTACCAAATTGGTACTATTTGGTACAGAAAATCCTTTTAATACGAATATTAACCTTATATTTTAATAGATATAAGCATTTTTATTTCTACACAGAGTGTTTCAGCGAGGGTAATGTATGTACTTCACAGCAGAGGTTCAATGACAAGGACAGGCATTGACCAAGATGGCGGCCGCCGAAGTGATTACCAGACAATCGATCTTTATACATACATAGAACGGAAACGGATTTTCTCCTAGAACGAAAATACATTTTTTTTTATAAATGAGTATTTCCGGCGGGATTCAAACACGTATACAGCCTTCAATGACTAATGTAGGTAAGAAATATAAACAGTTTAAACCGCTACCTACTGATATGTTTTTTTTTCTTTCGGTCTGATACATCACCGATATTGCCAATATGGCCATATCACGTACTGTGTCTTTGTTTAGCTTTTTTTAAACTGAGTTTGGATTTGTATAGAGGCTTTGGCTTAAGATTTATATTACGTTTTTTTCATTTTTGACTGCGACGCTTTTCAAAGTGGTTTTCGTTTTTATTTTCGATTCCCGTGCCAGTTTTAGTTCCTAATTAGTTAGCTTAGTTTAACTTGATTAGACATAGTTAGCTTCGTTCCACTTAACTAGCTTAGTACGGCTTAGCTAGCTTAGTTCGACTTAGTTTTGTCTTAGTATCTTTATCCTGTCACTGTCGAACTTAGCTAAACTACGCCAAACTAAGTCGAACTACGCTAAATTAAGTCAAACTACGCTAAACTAAGTCAAATTGGCTAAACTAAGTCGAAAAAAGCCAAACTAAGTCATAATAACCTAAATTAAGCCGAACTAAGCTAAACTATGTCGAATTAAGTTAAACTAAGTTTTAGTTCTTAATTAGTTAAATTAGGAACTAAAACTGACACGGGAATCGAAAATAAAAACGAAAACCACTTTGAAAAACGTCGTAGTCTAAAAAGAAAAAAAAAACGTAATATAAATCTTAAACCTAAGCCAAAGCCTTTATGCAAATCCAAACTCAGTTTAAAAAAAAAGCTAAACAAAGACACAAGGCTTTATACGTGTTTGAATCCCGCCGGAAATACTCATTTATAAAAAAAAATGTATTTCCGTTCTAGGAGGAAACCCGTTTCCGTTCTATGTATGTATAAATATCGATTGTCTGGTAATCACTTCGGCGGCCGCCATCTTGGTCAATGCCTGTCCTTGCCATTGAACCTCTGCTGTGAAGTACATACATTACCCTCGCTAAAACACTCTGTGTAGAAATAAAAATGCTTATATCTATTAAAATATAAGGTTAATATTCGTATTAAAAGGATTTTCTGTAGGTACCAATTAGGTACTAAATCTACAAATATTAAAAAATACGAAAATACTTACGGAAATATGATTTTCGAAAAATGACCAAAGCATCATAATGGCGGGACCAGGGTTTATGTTAAATATCTTTTAAACTAAAGAGGTACTAATTTTTTTAACTGAGGTACCAAATAGTACCAATTTGGTACTAAATCTGTACATAAGTTATTTTTAGCTCCGAGTTGTTTTTCTCAGTGGGCCCGCCATCTTGACGTCATAATGGCGGGACCAGGGTTTTTATTAAATATCTTCTAAACTAAAGAGGTACCAATTTTTTTAACTGAGGTACCAAATAGTACCAATTTGGTACTAAATCTGACAATATAAAGTTTTAATATTGGAGAGTTGGTCCCGCCATCTTGACGCTAATGAATAATTGACTATGCATCTCCTTGTTTGTTTATCGATTAAGGCTGAAACCGTACTTTGACTTTGCTAAGCAAAAACTTTGACATAAGACAATTTTTGGTATTTATAAAGCTATCTTCGCAACTATCTAAAGTTTTTGCTTAGTAAAGTCGAAGTTTGTCAAATTTAGAATGTAAACCAATCAAAAATAATGACCTAAACTCTGCTCTTTGTTTTGCTCTTTGTTTTTGCTAATTCTCTGTTATAATATGACTATGAAGGTCTTTTTATTTTATCCCTATTTTACAAAATGAATTTCGACTATAAATTCCAATTCAAAGCTTATGCTTAGTGTTGCCGACAGCACGTACTGGCCGCTATACTTTATTTGAATTTTATAAAACAATGGATACTTTTGATATCTTTTCTAGTATTTTGATTGAGTCAGTTGGCAATATAGTAAAGTTTAGTAAGGTGTAGTTGGGTTTTTTACATTCTTTTTTACTTTTCCTGAAAGTGCTGTAGTGTAGGTCCTGATTAGTCCTACCTGAACGACTCTTCACCCCCTCTCCACTTCTATCGTTGATACTTAGTATTTGCTAAGCTCAGTCTGAGCAAAGTCAAAGTACGCACTATAGATTTTGCGTAAGACTTTATTTAAACAACATCTACACAACAGTTTTATAACTATTGACTGGCTCGAGTGGTGTTACTTTACAGTTAAAGCCTCCGACTTGAGATGTCGTTCTTTATCCAATGGCGTTGTTAGGGGCGGTCTATGTTCAGCACTGGACGGATAAAGCCTGAGGTGATGATAAAGAGGTATTTTACTTTAATCTCACCAGGTATCTTAAACAGCAGCTTGTCCGCCACGGTGTGGATGTGTCGTCGCTTGAACAGCATCATCCGCGCTATGAAATAGTACATATCTATCGGCAACGCGCCGTGGTAGTATATCACTAGGAACGGACCTTCTGGAACGTTCTCTAGGCCTCGGACTTCGTAACCTGGATAGGAAAACATTAAAATATTATTATTTTGTTAGCCCGCTAATTTGTCCCACTTTCCGGCAAACGCCTCCTCTTAGAGGGGTTAGGTTGTAAGACGCCACAGATTGGCGAATGTCCTATGAAATAATTTAGACAGGTCTCTTACAATAAGAGGCTAGGAGGGTAATGTTCGTTCGACAGTGAAGTATTTCAAACTCGGCTCTGACCGACGAGATTTATCAGTTCCAAAGTCAAATTGTCCGGGAAATTACTCGCACATACCTTTAAAACAGTCATAACATAAGGTCCCATGCCTTCGGAGCGTGGTGAATCCTTGGACATTTCGGCTTTCGCACGATGTGTATTTTTTTTACGTAAGAGCGATATTGATAGCGCATACATCTTTTTCTTAAAGAAAAAGCCATTGGTAACCCGTTGTCCGGTATTCGAACCCACAACACTTGGAATGAAAGTCGTTTGGATGCTAATAATTACACTACAACTTACCGTGCCACAGCCACCCGTGAGCGTCCCATAGAGCGCAAACTGCGACTCTTGCTGCGGCCTTCCAGTCATTTTGGACACCGTCAACTATTCTTAACCTGCGAAAGATAAGATAAGTAAAACTTTATTGTACCAAAGAAACATTTACAATAAAAAAAAACATGACATTAAGAAACATATATCCTACTATCCTACTTCCTACTATAATATTATAAATCCGAAAGTCTGTTTGTTTGTTTGTTTATTTGTTTGTTTGTTTGTTCCCTCTTCACGGTCAAACGGCTCAACCGATTTGGATGAAAATTTGCATAGGGATAGTTTAAATGATGGAGAGTAACATAGGATACTTTTGATCCCGAAAATCCCGCGGGATCGGGACTTACGCGGGTGATAACTATCTAATAGATGAAAATTTGCATAGGGATAGTTTAAATGATGGAGAGTAACATAGAATACTTTTGATCCCGAAAATCCCGCGGGATCGGGACTTACGCGGGTGATAACTATTTATTGGATGAAAATTTGCAAGTCGATAGTTTAAATGATAGAGAGTGACATAGGATACTTTTGATCCCGAAAATCCCGCATGATCGGGACTTACGCGGGTGATTACTATTCAATAAAGGAAAATCGACACAGGGGTAGGGTAAGTTATGTAGAGTGGCATCATGATCATCGTCATCCTTCGTCATCGTCATCGTCACTTACTAATGAAATACAAACTTTACTTTACTTCACCTACCAACCGCAGTGCAAAAATCCACACTTAAACGGACGACCAGGGAAGTAGATAGATTAGATAGATAGATAGATTAATACTTTATTTGCACAACCAACAACAATACAATCAGTTTACATTTAAAGTAAGAGAAATACACAGAAAGCTTAAAAGTATAAGTTGTACAAATGGGCGACCTTATCGCTAAAAGCGATTTCTTCCAGGCAACCTTTGGATGGAGAAGGTTAATAAAGTTTGTGTGGTAGGCAGACAGATACAGAATATTAACATAGCTTAAATAGGTGAAATAGTTACTTAAATAGATTAATAATATACACTAAAATAACAAATATAAATACATATAAGAATAAAATTTATAAGTGAATATAATATAGATACGTTATATTTACAACAGTATTCGATTTACTAAATAAGATACAACAAATAAAACTAAACAAGATACATACAAATAAAAAAAATTATATAAAGAAAATGAATAAATTAATAAAGTAGGCAGGTACAATATTTGATCAAGCAGTATTCATGTAGTGATCAGTCAACATAGTCTTGAAAATGGGCAAGGACTTAGCGGAACGAATATATTGGGGTAAGGAATTCCAGAGAATGACAGATTGAAAAGAAAAGGATATTGTAGAAACTAGAGTCGGAGCTAGGGACTTGGAGGAGGAGGGTCTCAGTTGAACGGAGATGTCGAGAGGTAGCGTCACTTAGGAACGTGAAGCGTTCTCTAAGATAATGAGGAGAGGAGGGAGCGAACAGGATTTTATAGAGGAAGCATAGGATATGTACATTCCGGCGAAGGCGGATAGGCAACCACTTGAGTTTGAGGCGAAATTCAGAAATGTGATCATATTTGCGAAGACCAAATATGAATCGTACACAAACGTTTTGGAGTCGCTCAAGTTTGTCGAGTTGCTCTTCAGTTAAATCGAGGTAAGAGATATCAGCATAGTCCAGAATGGGAAGCATAAGAGACTGAGCAAGGCTAACTTTGGTGGCAGTCGGCAGAAAGTTCCGGAGCCTACGAAGTGAGCCCGCAGACGCAAATATCCTACGGCTGACCTCGGTTATCTGCGGCCACCAACTCAATTCCGAATCAATGATGACGCCAAGGTTTTTAACGGTTTTTGAGAAGGGAATCAGATTACCGTCGAATACCACCGGACTCACAACGTCCCACGAGATCCTCGTCAATAACCTTGAACTACCCAGCACAATCACCTGCGTCTTAGACGGATTAACTGAAATGCCAAAGCATTTACTCCACTGACTGATTTTAACTAAGTCGTCATTGATCACAGCAATTCCCTCGTTCAAATGATCCCACGAAGACTGTGTATAAATTTGGAGATCGTCTGCATAGAGATGGTAGGAAGAAGAAAGATTAGAAGAGATGGAGTTAATAAACACAGAAAAAAGAAGGGGAGAAAGCACGCCACCCTGGGGTACACCGGCAGTAACGTCGCACCAGGATGAGTAAGTGTCATCAACACGTATACGCTGCCGGCGACCACACAGGTAACTATGAAACCATTCAACTACTGTTGGAGATATGTTAAGGGAGCAAAGAACACCAAGCAGGATATCGAAGTCAACGTTGTTAAAAGCGCTACTAAAGTCCAGCAGAGCTAGAATAGTCAACTTCCGATCATCCATGCCTCTGCGGATATCGTCAGTTATTTTGACAAGTGCAGTAGCTGTGCTATGCCCCGGACGAAAACCGGACTGTAAGGGATTATATAACATATTAGTGTTAAGGAATTTGCTGGTTTGCTGGTGAATTAGGCGCTCAAGGAGTTTGGAGAGAAATGGCAGGATGGAAATAGGTCTAAAATCAATAAAGGATTTAGGATTTGCTTTTTTCGGGAGAGGAATAATTTGAGCTTCTTTCCAGGCAGTAGGAAATACACTATGTGTGATGGAGAAGTTCAAAATATGCAGGATAATGGGAAGGATTTCGTCAATTATGGGCATAAGCATATTGCGACTAATGTTGTCATTGCCGATAGCCTTGGAAGTGAGGCGCCTTATACCCTCCTTAACATCACAAGCAGTAAATTGTTCGAAGGCAAACGATGGAAAGTCAGGAGTTGGAAGGGAGGAGAGTCGTTTTAAGGTTGCAGATTTCACTGAATTGTCAATATGGGCAGAGGAACAAAAGTGTTGGTTTAATGAATCTAAGCTGAAATCATCGGGAACAGAATGTTGAGATTGTTTACCAACTCCTAACGACTTAAGAAACTTCCAAACTTTAGCTGGATCTCCTTCTTCAATAGAGCTATGAATATGTCGGCGTTGTGCATCCCTACACATTCTATTACAGCGATTACGAAGATCAATGAATTTGAGTTTGTTTGCTTCAGTAGCATTGTGACGTAGCTTGATTTTGGCTACGGTTTTTTTATGTATCAGAGCTTTAATTTCATCGTTGAGCCAAGGGGATGGGTGATGTTTTAGTTTAATAGCTTTTAAAGGAGCGTGCTTGTCGTACAGTTTTGTAAGAGCATCATTAAACTGACCAACCTTAGCATCAACCGTATCCCCACCAAAAACACACTCCCAGTCAATATTTTGTGCGTCTTCTCGGAGACTCTCTAAGCGCATGCCACCAAAGTTACGCTGAAAGACGAATTTAGGTTTGGCTTTCGGCGGACGGACTTTGTAAGAGAGATAAATAAGGTCATGGTATGAGAAGCAGTCCGCCGGAAGTTGACCGTGTTTCGCAGAGTGATTGGAGGAAGAGACAAGAATAAGGTCTAAAAAAGATGGAGTACAATTAGGGAAATGATGAGTAGCATCAAGAGGAAGTATGGAAATATTATAAGTAGCCACCACAGATTTAAGCTTGTCCGCCCTGCTTAGGTAGACAGGGTGTTGCTTCATGAGACAGGTGTTAAAATCACCCATAAATATGATGTGGTGGTATTGTGGAACAAGGCTTTCGAGTAGACTCTCAAATGAAGCAAAATAATTGACTTTGTCGTTAGGGCTATAGAATGCTCCAAGTAGTAACTTACTCTTGTTCATTAGCACCTCCAAACATAAGTGTTGGCTAGCGTTAGACGGACAAGGTTGTGGCGACATACTGACGATCTTATAGGGAATGTGAATTCGCAGATATATGGCAATACCTCCACCGCCACGGTCGACGCGATCATTGCGGATCAAATTGAAACCTGGCAAAGAATATGATTTAGATGAAAGGCAGGGACTTAGCCAAGTTTCAGAAACAACTATGGCGTGAAGGTTTCTGTGGTAAAAGGTAGCCAACATCTCAGGAAAATGCCGGGGAATGCTTTGGGCATTGATGTGTACAACATTGAAGTTTTTATGAGTGTCGGAAAAAAGATCTTCAATGCTGTCGGAAAGAGAAGGAAGACTATGAAAACTGTCATCGGCACTAACACCATCACTACCCGAAGAACACGACAAGAAAGGAACTACAAATTCGTCGCCGTTAGATTCAAACATTGAATGGACCAATATATAAAATAAATAAATAAAATAAATAGTAAAATATGAAAATACTTACTGAAGTTACTTAAATAAGTATAAATAATAATATAATATCGTTCCAATGAATAAACCATTTCAATCCACCCGCCAGTTGTGTGCGAAGATAACAATCGTTCTTAGAAAAAAAAAAAGAAAGCACAAAACAAAATATTTAAATAATAAATAATAATGGCTGAATGCGTCGATGTGCCACTGCCATAAACAAAGAGAAAAAAAAAAAATGACATTGACAGTTGACACTTAACGAAGTAGACGGACAGAAAATAAAAGAAATGAAAACAAACACGAACAAATTAATAGTTTGATAGAAGATTGATAGGACTACCCTTATTTAAAGTTAAATGTGTAATCCATGAGAAACTTAGAGAATCAGCCATTTACCTACGGATATCTACCATTTACAAATCACTAATTATCTACGGATGATGCCGCCGCAGCCGCCGCCTTACGCGTTTTGACTGTCACACCTGTGGACGCTGGGGCTTTTGTCTTCGGCGGTTTCGATTTGACGTTAGCCTCCTGAATAATAGAGCCCGAAATAACTATCAGATCTGCAGGACGCCGGACGCAATGACGCTTGCCCGCTTTATCAAGGACGTAAACAGAGCCCCGGTGCGTCCAAGAATTAGAAACACCGAAGCTCAGCCTAGCCTTCAAAAACAATTGGTGTCTAGCGCGGGTTAAAAACTCAGACAATGTGTATCCGGTACCTTTCAATTTGGACTTAGCCTTCCAAATGCCATCCCGATCCATGTCGCTAGTGAACTTGATCAAAATGGGCCTTGGTTTGGTAGTATTGGCCCGACCCATCCTCTGACAACGCTGTATGCCGCCCTCACGGAAGTCATTCAGCAGCAACCGCTCCTTCAAAGTTGTAACGATGGTAGTGGGCAGCACCTCATCCTTAGCTTCTGGTACTCCATGGAGTAGCAGGATATCCCGCCTGCTGTGCTGCTCCATATCGTCGATGGTCTGCGACATAATCCCTATCTGTTGCTGCAGAGCCCTCAGCGCCTTCGTCACAAAGGTTTTATACGATGAGAACTCTGCTGCCAGGTTTACAACACTAGGTGAAGCTAAGATGTTCTTCTGCAGCTCCCCCTCGAAAGCAGTCATGCGCCTGTGGAAATCAGCTTCCAATTGTGTGAGTGAAAGTTGGTCCATGGTAGTGATTTGAATTTGTGAAGTGGATTTCTTGTAAAGTGCTTGAAGGATCTTTTCTATAACACAAACTGGTAGGTGGTCCTACTTAAACTTTATTTTTATGCATAAATAGTATTGATTATCAATATAATTATTTTAAAGATTAAATTACAATTAAAAGCACAACTGTTTAGTTTTTTCGACCTACCCGAAAAAAAACGAAGTACTGATGATGCCAGGCGCGGCAGCGCCTGGCTTCAACAGTACTTCAATGGGCGACCGTTTAGGTGTGGATTTTTGCATTGCGGTAGGTAGGTGTTCGAACAACGCGGGTTCGCTACTTGCGCGGGTGAAACCGCGGGGCGCATACTAAATACTTATAACTATGGTACAATGGGCGGCCTTATCGCTAAAAGCGATCTCTTCCAGGCAACCTTTGGATAGACAAGAATTGATGGAGGTGATGGGTGGGTGGGTAGGTACACCATGGATGGGTGCGAAACAGAATTAAATAAATATTTACCATACAATGTTTGTATCCAGGATTTGATCTTTATCAGCAACACTATCGATCAGTAAAATAATATAGGATGTTTATTTCTTTTGCAAAACGACAAGGTTCGATTCCTGGCTAGGGTAATCAGTTTAACAAAAATCTAATAATGCCATTTTGGTTTTTGTCAAAATCGGGGACGCGACTCCTTACAACATTTTCAGCTATTCCTTAGTTTGGGATATCCCCCTGAAAGCCCATCGTAATGGTTCACCCTCTAAAGAGCAGTAAATGTTTTTTGTAAATACATTACATGCCCTACATAACGATTCATATAGAAAACACCCAGAACCAGAAACAAATATTGCCGGTGAACATAAATACTTGTCCCGACGGCACTCAAACCCGCAACCTTTAGCGGCACATTCGGATGCTCACCCAACGCGTCAACAGATAGTACTTAGAGCCGTTCGCACGTTCCTAACATCACAAAAGTGAGAAAAAGAAGTCCATAAAACATAGAACATACATTCCTTTTCTAAGGCTGAAATCTATAGTCCGTACTTTGACTTTGCTAAGCAAAAAGTTTGACTTAGACAATTTTTGGTATTTATAAAGCGATCTTCGCAACTATCCAAAGTTTTGCTAAGTAAAGTCGAAGTTTTTCAAATTTAGAATGTAAGACAATCAAAAATAATGACCTAAATTTTGGTTGTCTGTGACGACTATGGAGTTCTTTTTATTTTATTCGTATATTACCTACAAAATGAATTTCGACTGGAGTTTTCGCGGGAATGCGTTAAGGAGATGTGTTGCTAAATTTTCATTTTTGTGAAACTTAGTTCAAATGCGTGTAAAATGTTTAATTTCGGGGGATATTAATCAATTTAGTTTCGTGAAAGTGTACAAGTGTAAATAAAAGTGAAAACCGGTGCAAAACATGTACTTTAGCTTAGTGTTATCTCCAAAGCTCCGTGAACAAACATTGTAAAAAATGGCCCCCTTTTTACAATGATTCCCTCGACTTGACTTTAACTATGACGACTTGACTGTTTTGTTTTGAATACTTGTCACTGGCAAATGTCCGAAAGGAAAAGCCATTTTTAAAGAAGAAGAAGAAGAATTTCGACTATAAATTCCAATTCAAAGTTTATGCTTAGTTTTTTCTAAGCTCAGTCTGAGCAAAGTCAAAGTACGCCCTATAGATTTCAGATTGTACATACAAAAGTTCCATCGTCGGTATTTCCGCCTTCCCAAGCACGTTTAACAGTTTTAGCGAAACTTTGCAACTTTGCCAAAAAGGGTTGATCTGTTATGTAAATTTCTTCAAAGATTCGCGAAGGCTCTCGATGAGGTAGTAATTTCCTCAAAAAATATCAACATCTGCTGAACCGTTATCGAAAACAGGCCAGAATCGAGTCATAGTCGAGACATTTTAGTTGTAGAAGAGGCGCCCAAGTTTTCGGAACGCGTATTTTTCCCCGTAATTTTCCCATCATAAACTAACCCAAGTCAGATAACTACTGTCCCAATTCACGAACCAGACATCGCTATCTCAGACGTGTCAGACACAACAACTTATTATTGCATCACTCAGACCAGACCAATTAAGTTTTTTAATTAAATCTAGGTAGGGTTTGGTTCAGGTGACAGATAATAAGACTAAGTTAGATAAAATGTTAGTGAACTAAGCATGTGTGTTATTCGTGGCTATCCAACTCAAAAAAATAGGTATTAGCACGACTAATACATAGGGCATACATACTATAACTAAAATGTGTCGCTATGCCTAAACTCTAGATTTTTTCGTCGAAAATGATTTAGCAGTTGTTTGTAATTTTACAAGAAATCCGTAGCACTCCAAAAAGCAAAGGCAGCGAGTTCCTAAGTACAAAACTATTATAAATAATGTTTTTACCTATGTTTAAGGCAAGAGGTATTGAATTACTAAAATTACTTAATAACAGGGTATTTACCATGATTAATAATTTATTCGCGGAGCTTGATATTTCGCTACTAGCAAAGTACTTGTTCACGAGACAACCATTTAAGTTTAAAATCATATGTCAGATTTGTTTTGTCAAGGGAAGTCATTTTTTTTTTTCAGTATTTATAATAAATTATTTTAAATTCACTTTTGCGCATTTAACGGCGCTAAATTATGGACGGGGTCGGTATTCGGCCCCGTTCAGGTAGTGGGAGCAGTACAGATATCCGGCATATCTATACTGCCAGTATGGATATGACTGATACAGAAAAGGAAGATGATCAATCTTATTGCGATGCGTGGAGCGTGAGGTCAGCAAGATCTTTGAGGTACGAGCCGAGCGAAACATCTACGTCGCTGCAACAGCGACGGGTGCATACGCCTGGTACGCAACCTCGTCATGATAAGCCGTTTGAGGAAAACAATTTAGATGAAGGTGAATTTATTTTGGTTAGAAAGAAGTTGAACGGAAAACGAAGATTGGTTATGGAGAAGACCAACGAAGGATTAAAAAATAACACTTTTGACGTTAGTATTTCATCACTTCAAGTTTTGCCGAAACAAATGTAATTTGGTTTAGCCAAATTACTTTTGTCCGAAAAAATAGATAACATTACAAAAATCAGGTATAAAAGCCCCTATAAAGTTATTGTTTCGTTTGAGAAGAAGGATGATGCCCTGAAGTTGATAAACAATAGTAAGTTTACAGAGCTGAAATACCGTTGTAGTTTGACTACGGAAGTTGGAGTGTCTTTTGGTATTGTCAGGTATTTAGAGCTAGATATAAAAGACGAAGAATTAAAGGAGTCAATAACATGCCGCGATTGTGAGATCATTTCTATCCAAAGATTGAAAAGATTATCGGATATGGGTGAATGGATCAATAGTGAGTCGGTACGTTTTGGCTTCAAAAGTCATGTGTTGCCCCCTTATGTGTATGGTTATGGATGCAGATTTAAGGTAGAACCGTATACTTTTCCCGTCACACAGTGCAGTAAATGTTGGAAGTTCGGACATTCGGCACGGTCGTGTCCGTCGCTACATGTATTGTGTCCAAAATGTGGTGGTCGTCACGCCAATTGTGATGTATTGGTATATAGATGTCTTAACTGTAAACACTCTCATATGTCTTTAGACAAGACATGTCCTATGTTTAAGAAAGAAAAAGAAATACGACGTATCATGTCAACATTTAATTGTACTTACAAAAGGGCTTTGTCGGAATACATCGAACGGAATAGGATGTATTATAAAAACACTACAGAGAAGATAAATACACATGTAATAAGGCCCGAAGCATCAATCCGAAACAGCAATTTATCGTACAGTCAAATAGTTCAAGGTATAATTTCAAAAGTTACTGGAAATCCGGATGAGCCTGCTAGAAAAGAAAAAGTATTAGTAGAAAACGATGATTGTAATGAAAACATTATACAAATTGAAGAACCTAAGATCAATGAAGTAAAGAAAAAAAAGAGAAAGAGGAAGTCAAAATTAAAAGTAGCAGATGGAGAAAGAAAACAGCATCCTGTTTTTGGTTCAGAAGACTTTTCAAGCAAAGAATATGTGGTGGAGGAAGAACCTAAATCTTTCAATATTGAAAAAGACATTTTTGTAAGCTTAAAAGATGTTTTTTTTTCCAGTATGAGCTATGATGAAAAAATAGAGCAGTTATTTAAAGTTATTTTTAAGTTAGTTAAACAATTTGTAAATAAGGAGATGTTTGGGAAGATATGGGAATACATTTGTAAATATGGGTAGTAATAATCATGTGGGGCCTGCAAACCAATTCATTAATTTTAGTCAATGGAATGCACAAAGTTTTTTTTCTAAAAAGGATGATTTGGAGTTGTTTTTGTATCAAGAGAAAATTGGCATCTGTATAGTGACAGAAACATGGCTTAATAGTGATATATCTTTTCGAATTACAAATTACAATGTTTTCAGAAAAGATCGGAGTGATTCCTACGGAGGAATTGTTATAATAGTACATAAATCAATTAAAGTACAAACTTATCCCATTTATTGTCCAAACATGTCTATAGAATTATTATGTTTAAAGATTTTAAATTGTAAGTATGTTGATTATGTTGTTGCAATTTATTGCCCTTCGTCGAATGGTAACCGTACTTCACAAAATGACTGGGATAGTATTTTTGCTCAATTTTCGTACAAAACCGTTTTTGCAGGGGATTTTAATGCACATCACACTAATTGGTCGAATAAAATAGATAGTAGAGGCTCTCAGATTCATAATGCATCACTTGATAACAATTTTGTTTCTTTAAATTCCGGAGCAATTACTAGATTTAGGTTGGTGAATAATGTTGAACAAACTTCTTCACCTGATATTACATTCGTATCAACAGATATTATGATTTATTTTAATTGGAGTGTGACACGAGAATCACTGGGTAGCGATCACTTGATAATTAAATTTTCTTTGTGTTATCGAGGCTCTCAGAAATTTGTTAGGCGACGTAATTTTAAGTTAGCCAATTGGTCATTATATAAAGAAATCTTGGAAACAAATTTATCTACAGAAGATTGTGAAGAATCTGTACTGGCTAGATATGATTTTTTTATAGAGAGTATGAACAGTGCTGCAAAGCAGAGCATACCAATGATTAAAATTGCACTGATCCTTCACAAAAATTTCAACCTAAGCCTTATTGGAATAGTTCTATATCAGAAGCAATTGCCAAACGTAGGTTAGCGTTGAAAACTTTCCGAAGAAATCCAACTCCTGATAATTATAATAAATTAAAATCCGCAATATCTGCTGCACAACGTATTCATAGACAAGCACGTTCAAATGGGTGGAAACAGTTCTGTGACGGAATAGATTCGGCTTTAAATGCTTCAGATATGTGGCGTCGTATGCGTTGGATGAAAGGTTTAAGGACACAGTCAACTCGTTCATCTTTTGAAGCCAAATATGAATTATTAAGTAGTCTAGCACCAGATTTTGTTCCTTTAGATAGTCCTATTTTTCAGTCAGCCAATACAGCGTTAGAGGATGAGTTTTCTTTAGAAGAATTTAATAATTCTCTAAAGAAAAAGGATACATCTCCAGGAGATGATGATATTACTTATTCTATGTTATATAATTTACCTCCTCTTGGTAAGTTATATTTACTTAATATTTTCAATATGATTTTTATAAATTCATATATTCCGTTACATTGGCGTAATATTAAAATAGTACCGATTCCAAAACCAAGCATTGACCCCAATGTACCTCCCAAATTAAGACCCATTTCTCTAATCTTATGCGTGTGTAAAATATTTCATATAATGTTAGGAAAGCGGATTGAATGGTATGTTGAACAAAAGAAATTTTTAGCACCAACGACTTCTGGATTTAGAAAGTTTCAATCTTCTTTAGACTGCATTGTACGATTGGTGTCCGAAATTCAAAAAGGTTTTTCCAATAATTTGTGTACTTTGGCTGTATTTTTAGATATAGATGGTGCATATAATAATGTTTTAATAGATCAACTTGTTATTATTCTGGATAAACTAAATGTAGGAGGAAAGATATGTAAATATTTGTGGAATGCGTTTAATAATAGATGTTTAATGATTAAAGACAATGATGTATTAGCTAGTGAGGTTATAACTAGGTGGGCTGGTAGAGGATTACCACAGGGAGATCCTCTTTCTCCGTTGTTATTTAATATTTTTACCTATGAAGTTACTAAAGTATTAGAAAACGTGGGGTTTCTGCAATATGCAGACGATTTTGTGATTTATTCGCAGAATAGAAATAAAACCCTTAATAAGACATATTTACAAGATGCATTGAATTCTATTTTTGATTTGTTAAGTCAGCTAGGTTTGAGCTTATCACCAACAAAAACTCATGTTTGCAACTTTAAGAGGGGCTGGAAAAGTGATGCACCACAGCTTAAGATTAATAATAGAGTTATCCCGATAGTTGATAATGTTAAATATTTGGGTATTTGGTTAGATAAATCATTATTATGGAACAAACATATTAATGAAACTAAATTTAAAACAATGAAAATGATAAATCTCTTGAAAGTATTGGCCGGGGCCTCATGGGGGATACACCCTAGACACCTACGCCGTTTGTACATTGCATTGATTCGCAGTAGATTTGATTATGGATGCTTTGTTTACGATTGTGCAGCCAAATCACATTTAATTAAATTAGATAGAGTTCAGAATGTAGCGTTGCGTGTGATAGGAGGGTTTGTAAGAACTACGCCAATTCATGCCATGGAAAGTGAAGTAGGTTTACCCCCGCTTTATCTCCGTCGTGAATATCTAGCTTTAAAATATTGTTTAAAAATAAGATCTTGGGCCAATAATAAGACAGTCGAGTTGCTTGAGCGATTAAGCGATAGATGTGAATTAAGTTATTGGCGTAGGAAAAAGAAACCTGTCCTTGTAACAAAATTAAATGAAGTTAAAGATTTTCTGGTAGGTGCAAGTTATCCTTTACTTATGTTTCGGTTAAATACTTGGATGGCTAATATTGCAGTAGATTTTATAAAAACAGAGGTAGATGGTATTGAACAAAGTAAAGATCAGTACAATATTTTAGAGCTTAAACAGAATGTTATGTTGATGTTAAATGTAAATTACAAAAGTTTTTTTAAAGTATTTACAGATGGATCTAAGGATACGAATGGTTCTGGTGCAGCATATTACGTTCCTAGTCATGGTGTGAGGGCGGGTTACCAAATAGACAGAGATTGCTGTATATCTATAATGACGGTGGAGTAATTTGCATTGTCAGAGGCACTTTCTTATTTGATTGCTTTAGGTTTGGATTGTTCTCAACGAGTAGTGGTATTGACAGACAGCCGCAGTGCATTACAGCATATAGCTAGATGTGTATCGAACGTTAGAGGATCATCATTAGCTTACGCGATTTTGAAGAAGTATTTATGTCTTCAAAGCATGAATGTGTGTCTGACATTGCAATGGATCCCATCTCATTGTGATATTCGAGGTAATGAGGAAGCAGATAAAATAGCTAAAGAGTCAATAACATTAGGGACACCTACTTACATAATACCAGAATACTCAGAATTGTTAAGTAAGTTTGGAAATAAATTGTACGAAAGCTGGAAGGCGCACTTTGTAGAAGCTTCAAAAGACAAGGGTATTTGGTACCGTACAATACAGAGTGAGCCTCCTCGAATACCATATCTGTTAAATAGTAAACTCAAAAGAAATATGATTGTGATTGCACATAGACTTCGAACTGGTCACATTCCACTGAATGCATTTAGATATTTGATGAAGTTAATAGATTCGCCAAATTGTAATACGTGTGGTAAAACTGAAGATGTTTATCACTTAGTAATTGAATGTGAACGGAGCCAGCTTTTGAGAACACAGCTTTTTCATATGTATGGTATAGATTTGAGACAGGTGGGTGCACTACTACAGAGGGTCCTAGCTGAGCCTATGAGTGGTGTGGCTGTTTTGTTATATAATTTAGTTTATGATTTAATTAGTGTGTAAATGTTTATGTTGTAGTTCAATAATTATTTTGTTATAATGGGACCGACATGTTCTGTTTTTGACAAAGGTCCCCAATTTCTAAATTGATTAAAAAAAAAAAAAAAAATAATAAGTTTAAAATCGTAGGTATTGAATTTTAAAACAAACACCATTTTTTTTTTCTAAAATATTTTTAACTGATAGATAATAATAATTGGCCTTTTCATCTAATTTCAGATCACTTCTTCAGCGCAAGCAATATTCCTTGCTTTTTATGGCAACCCGGAACATTATTAGGTAAAGTAGTCTTGCCCAGCACCTATACCACCCTCATCACCTAATTAGCCATATCCAGAGGAAAGACCGGTGCAGTTACCGCGCAATTTCCGTCGTAATCGGCATCGAAATCCCACTGCGCAAAGGAGTAACCGGCGCGGTGAAAACGACAGCTTTAATTTCCATGCATTTGAAGCCGGCACCGTCGAAGTTTAACTATCATTGAATGCGAGGTCTCTTGAGCTGCCGGTTTCAATGACAGTTGAACTCGACGGCGCCTCGCCTTCAAATGCATGCAAATAGTTTGGATCATGCAAGTTGTTCCTTTGCGCAGTGGGATTTCGACGCCGATTACGACGGAAAATGGTGGCTTTACGGGTCAATAATAAATAAATAAATCACGTGACGAACACACAGCGCCAACTAGACCCGTGGTAAGCTGCTAAGCTTGTGTTACGGTGACTAGACAACGGATATACTACTTATATTTATTTTTCTTTTGTAAATACATACATATTATACATACGCCCTGACCAGATACAAAAAATTTTTTTAAGCATAAATATTTGCACTTAGCGGGAATCGAACCCGCAACCTTCTGCATTGCAGCCAAGCGTTCGCCCGACGCGCCACAGAGGTCATCAAGTCAATACGTCAATGTACATAAGAGCTAGGCTAATAATACATACCTATATAACCTATACAAGTAGAAGATGATGCTGCTAATGTAAATGAGGATTATGAGGACCGCCGGCAGTAGGAAGGTGACTATGACCGGCGTCAGGAACCACGTCAGCCATAGGCTGTATTCTGTATCCACGTACTCCACTGGAAAGATGAGAAAAATTGTTAAAGAAAGAGTTAGAGCATTTCTTTAAAGAAAAAGTGGTTGCTGTGGTATCATCTAATTAGCATCCACCGCTAGTAGTTGCTAAGTTGCAGTAAATTGCTGCTTTGACGTAACGTAGCTGTCACCGGTGATTACTTCTAAGCAGCAATGTAGAATAAGAAATATGTTTTTTGACAGTAAATAGCAACTAGTAGCGGTGGATGCTAATTAGATGATACCACAGCTGGGCCGGATCTCCAGTGATGCAAGTCCTGTTGGGGGCGAATTTTTGGAAAACTTTTCTTTACAATAGTCATACAGATCAGATTCATATTAATAAATAAATTCAATTCAATTCAATACAAGTGTAGGAAACACTGTAAAATAAATAAAAGAGGAATTAGAGACTTAAAGAATTTTATATCAGTACTGCGCCCCGCGGTTTCACGCGCGTAAGTCCCGTTTCCACTGGAATATTGGGATAAAAGTAGCCTATATGTTATTCCCGGTACCCAGCTACCTATATGCCAAGATTCATCGCAATCGGTTCAGTAGTTTTTGCGTGAAAGAGTAACAAAGTCACATACATACATACATACAACCGTTCGCGTTTATAATATTAATAAGAAATCCTTCTTAGCTACTAATATTATAAATGTGAAAGTTTGTCTGTAAGTAAGTAGGTATCTAGCTTAGTTTGTTACTCCTTCACGCAAACCGACGGTGGTGATAAAAATACCTCGCGGTATTTTAAAAAATCACGTTTGTTGTATGGAATCCCTCCTTAAATATTTGTTAAGTTTTGTTTTTCATTTAAATATGATGTTATAGCTGCATCAGAAATACATTATCTGTGAAAGTTTCAACTGTCTAGCTATCACGATTCATGAGATACAGCCCCCCTACCGCGTAACTACCGTCGAGTTCAACTCGACGTCGATTTGGGAATACGATACTGTCGATAACGAGGTTGGAAAAAGCTACCGCGCAAGGAGCGAGCAGAATTCGTTGACGTAACTCAGAAATAGGGTCCCGTTTTTTACCCTTTGAGTAAACAAACAAGATATTTATAAATCAAAACGACAAAAACTATTTTAAATGAAAAAATATCTATAAGAAGGTAAATAATACATCATTAATAATAAGGAATATTATTAACATTCTATTATTTTAATAATATTCCTTATGAATG
Organism: Idaea dimidiata; assembly: GCA_949358125.1. Classification (NCBI taxonomy): domain Eukaryota; kingdom Metazoa; phylum Arthropoda; class Insecta; order Lepidoptera; family Geometridae; genus Idaea; species Idaea dimidiata. The sequence goes on along the minus strand of OX442342.1, from coordinate 7,232,687 downwards.
AGTGAGTCACTGACTAACAAATCAGAGAAACTATTTCAACATCATATGATTTCTACACGTGTTATTTCCTTATATTTTGACACGAAGTTAATATATTCAGTGACTAAATTAAGAGAGAAATGTTTTATGAATCAAAGTTTTAAAGTTCGATGAGGTTTCCAAAGTCCAATGTCACAGAATACATAATTATTATTGTAAACATAGATAGGTATGTACCTATGTACAATCGATGTTGATGTTTTTATTTTTAATTTCTACTCTACTTGGCCTGTACCTCTACCATGAGTTGATATGTAACACGATATGTAACGTGTCCTGTAACTGTTAAACAGGCTTTATTGTTTACGAAAATGTTAGTGTCGGTCAGATTCGATAATGCCTAATACAATGACAGTTTTTTTCTAGATGACAATTTAGATGTCATCTAGATGACAAATATTTTTTAACAAAAATATTTTCACGGGGTTCGAAACCCATCAGTAACAGTAAACAATTTGAACAGTCAGCAACGCACGGCGCTATCAGCGCCGTCAGTCCACGACCGGTGCGCAGACTTTTCTTTTCAGTTTCGATTGTCTTTCGTTTTAATTTCGATCGTGCGCCCAGTTGACAACTATTAATTTTCAAAGGTGCGTTTTGGTACCTGTACCTATACCTAAACTAACGTGCGCCTAGTTTAGCACTCCAAGGGGGTATATGGGCCCTGGTCCCATTTTCGAATAGGATCTTTTGCCCTCTAAACCCATGGAACAGGCAAAGCTGGCGCGTTACAGTATATTGTATCAACTCATGGTAGGCGGCCATTACGATGAAATTAGGTTATTTTGATTAAAAACTCCACCTGAAGTAAGCGTGATCTGTATTTAGGTATTTCGTTTTTAGTAAACAATTATGTACAGTACGGTTAAAAAGTCGAGTTCTAGGTTCTAGGTACCTGCCGTAAAGTTTTTTAGATTTGGAGGTCAAAAACCCCTATTTTAATTTAAAAAAATTGACTTTACTTTGGTAATGATTTGCTTGAGTAGCAGGTTTTTAATTAAACTTCAAGTCAGTATCGTAAAGTAATTGCTTTTTAAAAAAATCTAGTGGGACGCCCAGAGCGCGCAACTTCCGTTAAAAAAACGCATGCGCGCTGAAAACGACAGCGTTTATTTGCATGCATTTGAAGCCGGCACCGTCGAGTTGAACTGCCATTGATTGAAAGCGAGGTCTCTTGTGCTGCCGGTTTCAATGACAGTTGAACTCGACGGCGTCGCCTTCAAATGCATGCAAATTAACGCTATGGTTTGAACCGTAAATGTTATTCCTTTGCGCAGTGGGACTTCGATCGATGCCGATTAGAATGGAAGATCTAAAAAGGTCTAAAAAAATATGGCTAGGGTGGGTATTTGGGTATCCTCTTCGGCAGCTTGTTACCATTCACGGTCCTAAGTCGTAGCGCTTAGACTGATCGGATCTTGTTCCAATGTCGTCTTCCATCACTGACCTTTTTTTTTTTTGGGTCAAAGGCTTATCTATCGTGCATAAAGAAACTACTTTTTATTTGCCTGACTGTACCTACCTACATGCCTACACGGGTTCGTTATCAACAGGACGCGACTATCTTTCATAAATAAATTGTGAAAAATAACCTACACCCCTCTTTAGGGTTCAGTCAGTATGTAGGTTTACTAAAGCAGAAAGTACCTATTTAAAATAAATAACTTTATACACAAATTTAAACTGTCATGGTTTTTTAAATTATAAATATTATAGAGTCTCGTGAAGAAGCCAGTGGCACTGTAAAACAGATTTAAAACATGGTAAATAAATACTCAGTTACCTAAAGTATTTAAAAACGGAGTCAGTACCTATTTATAATTAATTATTTGTGATGACTTTTTTGTAAGTAAAGTAAGGCCGTATACAGAAAGAAAGCTGGCAGCCAGCGCCGATCTACCAGCTTTTATCGGAACTCATCGGCGCTGGTAATCTGCGTACTGCGTAGGTAAGTAATAATTAAGCGCCCAGTTTCTACACAATGCACAAAACCAGTACCGATAAGCGCCGACCGCCTCGGACAGGTCCCGATAAGGTTCGACACACGCATTTTGACGGACCAGCGTCGATAAGCGCTGGTAGATCGGCGCTGGCTGCCAGCTTTCTTACTGTATACGTCCTAAGGTACCTACCTAAGCTTTTGACACTATCTCGTCAGAAGGCAAATAAATGACAATGCAGTTTAAAATGTAGCACCATCAATTTTATAGTTCTGAACCATTGTTTAAACAGCTCAGAAATTATGAGATAAAACAGACTGTAAAAAAAAACCTTTGCATGAGGGTGGATGCATTTTTGTAAGTAGATGGGCAATTCTCATATTAATATTATCGAAATTTTATTTCAACATCATGGCAGTCAAAAACATACGGAACTCAAAAGATCTTGACACGCACTTGACCGATATTGAGCGAAGTCACAATCATTCAGCATCCGGGTGTTATCGGCCGTCTATTGCCCGTCTGGGTCACGACACAGTACACTTTCAACCTTATTCGTACGCCTACAAGGTCTATACTGGCCGGAGTGTTGCGAGCCGAATGCACTATGGCAGGATGACCTGCCACGTATCACGCATACGAAGCGAGGTATCCCCCATCTTATCTCGTTTAGAATAAGGCAAAGGTTAGCTTATAAATAACGATATTGTGTCATTTTTATTGGTAATTAGGTGTCTGTGCGGTATTAATATCGGTCATTGGTTGCCTGGAAGAGATTGCACACAGATGATGAGGCCACTCATAGGCAATAAGGCCGTCCATGACTGATAAGACCGCCCATTGTATTATATATATTGTATAAAATGTATGTGTTTACAAAAGAAAAATAAATATACGTATTATCTGTTGTCTAATCAGAATCACCGTAACACAGGCTTATTAGCTTACCATGGGGTTAGATAGAGTTGTGAGTTACTCACAGAATTTATTTAATAATGTTGTTGATTTTTTTGACGTTTGTGTTTTTTTTTGTACAATAAAGCATTGGTCTATCAATCTCTTACGGTGATGGAAAACATGTCCTAGGACTCACCACGGTCCGAAGGCATGGGACTTTCACCAATCCGGAGTAGGCTACCGTGGCATCTTCACGCTTAACCGCTCCAAGAGGACGCCCTTGCCCTCAAGTGGGACTAATTAGCGGGCTTACAAAAAACATATTTTGTAGATATCATCTTGTATTTTCAGTGTATCAACCTGAAAGGTTTGTGAGCAAGATAATGTATGGCTATCTCCTGATGACTGCAATGATATTAAATTTATATTTCGAGTCAATTTCGTACGAGAATAGGTAATAAAATTACCTAAATTAAACTTCCATATCATTGCAGTCAGTCTTTCACGCTTGGCAAATAACATTTAAATTTTTATTTTCGATAAAAACATTCTGTGGAAAATAGCGTTTTCCATACGTTTTTGAGTCAATAAAGTTTCAGTTACAGTCCAGTCTAGTCAAGTTACGGATATTGTTTGCAATTGCAATGATGTTGAAATGAAATTTTGAACAAATTTATAACAGGAATAACCCTCCTGTTTCTATAACCCAAGCAATTTACACACAATTTCTAGGTTTCAGGAAAAAAAAACAATATCATGTTCCATCAACGTGTACCAAACAAAAGGATCAAAATATACAAAAAAGGGTGTTCATGCAAGTTTGCAAAAAAGTAAATAAATAAACAAAAGTCAATAAAGATCTAGAACTTTACACTTTATCTAGACGTAAACATAATAAATACGTAATATTATGTAAGAGTTACAAAATGTAAGATAGCCTTTGCCTTGCTATGTCGTCGGTGATGTGATGAGTTGATGACTATAAGCATGCACATTGCATAGCGGCTGCAGTTAATCGAAAGTAAACCTTACGTAAATGTCCTAAAGTCTATTTTAATAATGTTATGAAACCTACTTGGTCTATGTTGTCATAAAAAGATAAACATAGGATTAATCATCTATCTAGTGCAGTGTTTCTCAAACTTTCAGGGCCAATAGGCTATTTGACACTATTAAAAATATACCATGAAATGTGGTCATCCTATTAGGTAATAACATAAAAAAACATTTGATCTCTATTTTATCCAAAAATATTTATAGGTTTTGCAAAATAAATTCATATAATTTTTAAAAATATTTCTGCAAAAAGAACGTCACGCGAGGCGTAGATGGATGGGTAACCGAAAATTTGTGTGACAAAAAATCATTTTCTCGAGCTCCTCCTTGCTTCGGAAGGCACGTTAAGCAGTTGGGACCGGTTGTTATCCCTGATAGCAGTCGTTAGGTCAAGTTAGAGGCCTTAGGGCGACCTGAAAACTGTAACACCAGCGGCCCTAGCCAAAATTCTTATCGAATAACGAAAACGCCAATCGACAGATTTTTTTGTATGAAATTGACATAAGCTCGCGAAAAATCAAGCGTGACCTTATGTCAATTTCATACAAAAAATCTGTCGATTGGCGAAAGAAGAAGAAGAAGGGCCAATACTGGCCTCTTAAGTGTCGTATCAAAACGTCAAATTAAATTAAATAGTTACAGGGATAGAGCCAGCGATTTCCGAATGTGTACAAGAAGGACGTAAGATGCGACTTTATGAAATTTTAGAGCAAAAAATCAACTATTCGCTAATTACAAGTTAACAAGAAAAAAATATGTTGAGCATATTCAAGATAAGTAGTTAATCTTACTAATATTATAAACGCGAAAATTTGTATGTATGTATGTAATTTTGTTACTCTTTCACGCAAAAACTACTGAACCGATTGCGATGAAACTTGGAATATAGGTAGCTGGATACCGGGAATTACACATAAGCTACTTTTTATCCCGATATTCCTGCGGAAAAGGGACTTACGCGGGTGAAACCGCAGGGCGCAGCTAGTACCTACATAATTAAAAAAAATCATTATGAAATAATGGCCGGTTTCAAAGATATTTAACAAAACATTTCTGAAAAAAGTTTTTCATAATAACATTTTTCTATCGTATTTTTTTTATAGAGTTTTCACGCTGAGATAATCAAGTTTATATTCTTTCAATCATTATAATTACAATTTCAGATTTTCCATTTTTTTACTAATATAGGTAAGTACCATGAATGCCGAATATTCGCAAGTTCATCGAAGTAAAATTGGATATAGAACGAGAGGGTGGAAGGGCTGATCCGTTTTGGAAGCACACGGCTTATTTATTTTTATTAATATTTACTTATTTCTTTGTTTTTTTTTTGCAGAAGGTATACCCGTGATTCCCGTGTAGCTAAGTGGTAAGAGCACTCGCCTGGTTTGCGAGAGGGGAACAGGTTCAAATCCCGTCATGGGAAATTTTTAAAATATATCTCCTCGCAAAATATTTCTAAGTTTATTGTAAATACTTGTTTGAAACTAGCAGCGCCCGCGGTTCTCCCGCGTAAGTCCCGTTCCCGCGGGAATTTCAGGATAATAAGCAGTCTAACCTTACTCGATAAATGGACTATCAAACACAAACGTAATTTTGCTGGACCGATTTTGCTAATTCTTTTGTTGTGCTAAGAACTTACGCGAGTGAAACCGCGGGGTGCAGCTAATAATTAATAAATTATGTTATTTCTAACAAGTATTTTCAGTTCAGCGTAGGCCCTTGAGCTAATACAATAACTCATCACGTAAACCTATATTCATGAAACATGCATCGATATCTCACTATTGCGTTAAGTTAGAAAAAATAAATTGAACTGTTTTGTACAAAAGTAAAACACAATATAATACCGGCTTTTACTCGCATTTTATTGAATAACGTAATTATTTTTTAACGACCGAATCGGTATATACAATACAAGGTGTTAAGGGTAAGCCCTTTTAATCCGAAAGGGGGTAGTTCTAAACGTCTAGGCGAACACCTTTTGTTCTACGACTTTTGAAAAATCTAACTTTTTTTTTGAACATTTTTAGATTATGTTTCACTTAATAAAACAAAAAGTTTTGATTGTGAAACATCAAACTAAATGAAAGGACAACATAAGGTCAATGACCTCGAACTCTCAGAAACAGCTGATTTTCAAGTAAACTTTACACCTAATTTTTGCGAAAGGTACTTCGAATTCCCGAAAGTCGTAGAACAAAAGTTGTTCGCCTAGACGTCTAGAACAACCCCCTTTCGGCTTAAAAGGGCTTACCCGTTACACCTTGTATTGTGATGCAGAATCGCGAAAACCTTAGACAAAATTATGCTTTCAAAAGGTTTTATTTAGTTCCCGGCCACTAAACTTAGAACTTAACCCACGGGAAGCCCTATTTCCGGGATTCCATGACTATCAGCCAAATACTGTCCCGCCACTTAAAATTTGAGGGCTATTTAACGAAAACACAGTATTTCACGCGTTTAACTTGCGTTGGTATTGCATTTAAACATTGCCGTTAATAAATAAAACGCGAGTTAAACCCGGTAAATACAAAATACTAGCCGTTACCCGCGACTTCGTCTGCGTAGAAATAGTGCATAGCCGACTTTTTCGTTCATTACTTGGGTTCTACTAATCGGATTTCGATGTAAAGTACATATACCACGAGGTTCCTCGAAATAGAACTATCCAATATAGAAATCCAAATTTTAGTCGGATTAGTATTTTTTAATTGTATAAGGAACAAACAGAGAAACAGAGAGACATGAATTTAAAAAATTATATAATTTTATTCTACTACTTTTCATAGTCCCCTAGACAACTTTTTTTAATTTACTTCCAAGTACACACTTTTGTCTTCTCTTCTTTTATTATAAGTTTAGATTATAGATAGTTAGAAGATAAAATAAATCAATAAATATTGCGATTTATTACAATGCAAAACTATGGCTACAAGTCTAAGCAGAAGAAAAATATTGTTTGTTGCGAAGCATATTCTGCATCAGCCACAAGTTTGGCTAATGTGAAATTCAAATACATGTTTTATTGAACCTTCTTCTAAGGTTTGCAAATAACAGAATCACGATTCATTAAGTTTTGTTCGATACTTTTTTACTTTGAAAATTGTGCTGTATTTTCTATATTTTACTCTTTTCTCCTCTATTATACTATATATCGAAACAATTATTTATTTAATACAAAGGAAATAATCAATACTTTAAATTGCTTATGTGATGATTTTTAATATTGCTTAATTTCCGTAAAATTATCGAAAAATGATTTGAGAATTACGCCTTTTTAGTTTCGTGTTAAAAGCATGAAAACCTTCAATCTAAAATCAACTGTATTACAACGCATCTAAGTAGACGTTGCGCCAACCTCAGTCCGCCGTCTGGCGCCGTCGAAGGTGGACCTATGTCAGTTTTCGCTCTCAAATAATTACGTAATCTATTTTAAATTATATTTCGTATAGATTCGAACTTTTTACATTTTTTCCGGCCAATATGAAAATAATTGTTATGTTATGACAGTCATGTCAAATCATACCTACTGTCATAAAACTGTCTAGCATTGTTGGTAAATAAAACGTAGTGATTATTTATCTTTGATATTTGATTGTTGTTGTACTAAAAAAAGAAAGACTAAATAATTACACAAGAAATAAATACTACAAAGATAATAAACTATATAAATAATCTAAGGTGAATGACCATTGAGTCCAAAAATGCCCATCACACTGGTGGCATTACCCCGTTGAATCGCCAACGATACTATTTGTACTTAGTGTTGCAATCAGAGTAACTGTATTTACTAGCAATTTGCAATAAAAAAAGCTTTTTCCAAACGAAAGCTTGCTAAAACATCAAAAAGAAATCTAAATATCGTAAGAGAGGCGAAAAAATAAATCTATTTACCTTTTCCATGGTCAAAATGAAAATTGAGATAGGTACTTACCTACAAGGATTTTGCGGAATTAATATAATAAGTATCTACACTTCATCAAGGTAATGCAAGCTAATAATCGACCATTACAAATGAGAAAGTAACTCAGGCTGTGGTTCATTTTCTCGCCCAAGCCGCTAAACCGATTTTGATAAATTTCGATTCAAAGATAGATGGTACTTTGGCAAAGGTTACTTTTGAAATTGATATTCCCGCGGGTTCGGGACTTACACGTGTGGAACCGAAGGGCGCAGCTAGTACCTACTTACATACCTACTAATCTATATCTATTATCTATACTTCTGTAATCTATCTATATCTATAAAACTCTTTGTCCTGACTGACTTACTCACTGACTGAACCGCTGGTAGTAGAGAGATGAAATTTGGAAGGTGTGTTCTTTGTGATCTAGGCATCTGATAATAATATTATTACAAGTGATTCAACGAACAGTGGACCTCGTGGGAACTAATTATTGAAAGGGCTCTTTATATCATCATAATAGAGCAGAAAAATCGGATCACATAATGTTTAGATATCTAGTACATCCTTTTGTGGGGGAATTACCCCAAAAATTAAAATCCCCCACAACAAATAAAATCTATTTACTCATAGAACTTGTATACCTTTCAAGTTTCATTAAAATCGGATCTCATAGTGCGGAGATAGCTGTTACCGCTTTTAGTGGGAGAATCACCCCACCAATCAAAAAACCCCCACGACAAAAATGGTAAGTTTACACATCTACGGCTCAACAAAGTAATTTTACACACCTACTGCTCTACAAAGTAATTTTATTTGACCACTAGCTGCGCCCCGCGGTTTCACCCGCGGAAGTGAACGCGTTATCACGGGCGCGGGCGGCAAGCGGTTGCACTTTTTCGTTCATACTCGGATTCTACTAATTGGATGTCGATGCAAAGTATACCACGACCTTCCTCGAAAATTGAACTATCCAATATTGAAAACCAGATTTCAATCGGATCAGTAGTTTTTAATTGTATAAGAAACAAAGAAACAAACAGACAGACATGAATTTTAAAAATTATATAATTTTGTTCTATTATTTTTCCTAAGTCCACTAGACCACTTTTTTTTTAAATTACTTCCAAGTACAGACTTTTTGTTCTCTCTTTCTTTATTATAAGTATAGATAGATATAGGATAAGAAAAGGTCAACGTAAAGCGAGCCTTTATTCCCTAGGTACATAAAGTGCCATTATACACCTAAGTAGGGCATAATAGTAGTATATGCACCGAGGTACTAAAGCCCTGTCTTATATAGCGGGCGTCATGTTTAATCCAAAGCGTACGTATCTTGAGCGAAGCGAAGGAGTTATGTACCTTGAGTCCTGAGTGAAGCGTGGGATTCAAGCGCCCAAGATAAAGACAGGCTTTATTACCGAGGTGAATACTCTACTTTACACATCTACTGCGAGACAATAAAGAGGCTACAAAAATAAGAATTTAATTAACAACAAAATAATAGATTAATGCTACGTGTATGAAATATATTTACAGCTCTATTTTAGCAATATTTTAAAGGACAAATTTATCTTCAAAAATTCACTCGCGACGAGATTTGAACTCGCGTCTCTACGTGAGTGAATTTTTGAAGATAAATTTTCCCTTTAAAATATTTCTAGTAGATATGCCTTGTGCAATAAAAACAAATTATGAAATAGCTCTATATTCATTAAATTTAACAATGATACATCAAAATGACAAAACCAAGCATCGGCTTTAGTCGATGAAATAAGTTGGGGCTTTATATTAACTAAAACTTTTTGCCTTACCCTTCCGTCGAAATAAAAATAGAAGAAAAATAGCCCAGTTTTTATTTTTTTATGTGTTATGTCTAGGTGGCCAGTTCCAAGTGGACGTATGCTACCTGAACCTTAGTTCTAAATTTAAATTACTTTATGCCCTAGGTGTATAATATCGCTTTACGCTGACCTTTTTGGTCAAATAAAGTAACTTTGTTGAGCAGTTATAGGTGTGTAAAGTAATTTAAATTTGGAACTAAGGTTCTGGTAGCATACGGCCATTTTGAACTGGCCACCTAGACAAAACACATAAAAAAATAAAAACTGGGCTATTTTTCTTCTATTTTATTTCGACGGAAGGGTAAGGCAAAAGTTTTAGTTAATATAAAGTAAAGTAGAGTATTCACCTCGGTAATTAAGCCTTTATCTTGAAAAAGATAAAGACAGGCTTAATTAATTAATAATTGCGCTTGAATCCCACGCTTCACTCAGGACTCTAGGTACATAACTCCTTCGCTTCGCTCAGAAGTAAGTTTTTAAAACCCTCGCTGCGCTTGGGAGTTAACTCTAGAGTCTTTCGTATGCTTTGGATTCAATATGACGCCCGGTATATAAGACAGGGCTTTAGTACCTCGGTGCATAAACTAATATTATTTGACCAAAGAGGTCAACGTAAAACGAGTAATGACTCGCTAAATATCTAATGAGATATCTGGGAAGTAAAATGCGCGTTTAAGCCCTAGGGAATAAAGTAATTTAAATTTGGAACATTAACATTTGCTTGTATTACAGGTATTTAATAATAAAAATCAGACTGGTACATTCAGGCCCAGGGCCAAATGCACATTGCAAACAAAAATAATTGTCTTTTGGCCGCATGGTAAGGTGATAATAAATTGAAAATAGAAATACCGGAAAAAGACGATGATCAATTTTGGAAAAAAGAGATGGAACCGAAGTTAACAAGTTTTTACATGGAATGCTTACTGCCTGAGTTGATAGATCCACGCCATCCCAGAAAAAGAACAATTCTCGATCCAGATTACATAACCGTCAAAAAGAGTGTTTGTCAAACCTCTTAATCTGAAATTCCATCGAGAAAACGACTACTTCCGCCTATTTAAAACCATTCAATAATTGTTACACCACCAGTTCAACGTAGGAAATTGGAATTTCATGAAATGTAAATACTTAATTATTTGTAAATAAAAAAACCCGACTGCGTAAAAAAACTCGATTAAAAAATACGCATAGAAACAACAAAAAAACCAAAAAGAAAAAAACAAGCCCAGTAATTTGAAATTACGCTAAGTAATAATAGTTTTGTAATCGATACACACAGAACACATAATAAATGAGTAAAAAATTACTCACAGTCGGGACCCATTGGAAAAATTAGATTGGTAAAATGAATGGGTCCCGACTGTGAGTAATTTAAAAAAAATAAAAACTTGTTCGTTAGTAATAAAAAGCAAGAATACCTAATTGTAAATTAACTTTAAACCGTTATATTTCCTAAACGGTTCTTTAAAATGAAAAATAGTGAAAGATACCTAATATTTATTTTTAAAAACCTATTCAACGATATCCATCTTGACATACTTTGACGATTTTGGATTTTTTAATTTTGACAATATGGCGTCTGGTGGTGACATATGTTACTTTGGATTACTGTCATGTCTTTAGTCACACTCGCCAGATTAAGACGAATCGATTGACGTAAGAATCATCAAAATCGGTCCACGCGTTTGGCCTCTAGAACGCCACATAGAAACATCCATACATACATACATACATACATACTTACATACATACATACATAGACTGATAAACACATTACTCTCCTTTGCGTCGCGCAGTCGGGTAAAAAGGAGTCAGTTTTGTTTACAAATGAAACTTTTAATGCAAGAGTAAATAGTAATAATATTAAAAACCTATTTGTGAAAACTGTAAAATGAAAAAAATAAGAATAACTCCATAGTTTTTCTGTTCGTTGCGCTGATATTTTTGTATCACAACATTTTTGATGAAGTTGCAACAAAACCAATTTTTCATCTCTCCCGTTCGGAAAGTTTAATTTTCATGGGTAGATATCCGGGTTGAAAGTAGCTCATTTCATCCCTAGGGTGGAAATTTAAAAATATTTTTTAATTATTGCAACTATTTGACAAATTTTAAGGGGTATTTAAATAATTAAGTAGCTCTCAAATTTTGAAAGGCCTCAAATTTAAAGTAGATTTAAAATTGATTAAAATTTGAGGCCACTTAAAATTTGAGGGAAACTTAAATAATTAAGTAGCTTTTAAATTTTGAATGGCCTCAAATTTGAATTGGATAAAAAATGATTAAAATTTGAGGCCACTTAAAATTTGAGGAAAACTTAAATAATTAAGATAAGATAAGATAAGATAAAACTTTATTGTACCAAAATATTACAAAAAAAAAACATAAACAAATACTTACAGCTAATTATAATAAAGGTACAATGGGCGGCCTTATCGCTAAAAGCGATCTCTTCCAGACAACCTTTGGATGGACAAGATTTGTAAGAGGGAATGGGTGGGTATAAACGCATGAAAGGAAAAATTATTGAGAAATATAAATAATATTGATAGTAGGTACGTAATAGAAATAAAAGTAGTTATCAGTAAATAGTATACTATAATATATTATAGATTACATATATACCATGTATAATATATACATACACATATACCACATTATATATACACACATATACACAAATATAATATAAAAAACAATCAAACGCATAAAAGTGTAGGTAATACATTCAATGAGCAAGACACCTATCTGTTCGACCTACCAGATTGGACGAGGTCAAGGTAATGTTTGTACACATTTGCTTTAAAACTCGCCAAAGATTTACATTGGCGGATAGACGCAGGCAGAGCATTCCACAATTCCACACCGCGAGCGGTGAAGGAATTTTGATAGAAAGAAGAGGAACGATCAGGGATCTTTAGAAGAAGGGCCTTAGAAGAACGGACTGACTGAGTGGGAGAGTGACTAAAATTAAAGCGAGATTTTAAATAAGTGGGTGATGTAGGGAGAAAGAGAATTCTGAAAACAAGAGAGAGAATATGTGAGTCCCTACGCAGGCGAATGGGCAACCATTTAAGCTTTCCGCGGTACTCCGAAACATGGTCATATTTACGGAGTCCGTAAATAAAACGAATAGCGAGATTTTGGAGCCGCTCAAGCTTGTCTAGTTGTGCTTCGTTCAAGTCAAGGAAGCATTCATCTGCGTAATCAAGGACAGGAAGCAAAAGGGTTTGTGCTAACATAATTTTGGTGGCAGTAGGTAGGAAATTCCGCAACCTTCTAAGCGAAGCGTTGGATGCGAACATCCTCTGCCTCAGCCTAGCGAGCTGCGGATCCCAAGATAGATTGCTGTCCATAGTGATGCCAAGGCTCTTGACTTCGGTGCTGAAGGGTACAAGTGTACCGTCGAGAACAATCTGTGGTAAGCGTGAGTAATTCAATGTATCAGTAAATCTTTTGCTACCTATGATTATTGTTTGTGTTTTAGCAGGGTTTACTGTAATGCCATATGACTTGCTCCAATCACAAATTTTTCTAAGATCGTCGTTAATAGAATTTATAGCTGTATCCAAATTAGCAACGGGTGCCTGAGCATAAATTTGCAGATCATCCGCGTACATGTGGTAGAAAGAAGAGAGATTAGAAGATATTGTATTAATATAAACAGAGAAAAGGAGGGGAGAAAGTACGCCGCCCTGCGGAACACCGGCAGATATTGAATTCCAAGAAGAGTACTTCTCGTCAATTCGAACACGTTGCCGCCGCCCAAACAGGTAACTTTGAAACCAGACAATCACCGACGGACATACATTAAGAGAGCGGAGGATGCCGAGAAGCAGCTCGAAGTCAACGTTATTGAACGCATTGCTGAAGTCAAGAAGGGTGAGTACAGTGAGTTTTTTGTGATCCATACCAAGTCGAATGTCATCAGTTATCTTGACTAATGCTGTTGTGGTGCTGTGTCCTGGGCGGAAGCCAGACTGGAACGGGTTTAACAAGGAGTTTTTGGAGAGAAAGGCACTTAATTCTTTATGAACGAGGCGTTCTAGGACTTTAGAGAGGAATGGAAGGATAGATATTGGGCGGTACTCAGTGAAGGATGAAGGGTTGATTTTTTTAGGTAGCGGAATTATCTGAGCTTCTTTCCAGGCCACGGGAAAACAGTTAGTGGAAATAGATGTATTGAAGATAAGACGGATAACATCAACTATCTCATCGATTATTGGCAGGATCATATTTCGACTGATGCAATCAGTACCCACTGCACTAGAAGAGATGGATTTAATAGCACTCCTAACGTCTACGTCGGTGAATTGCGAGAAAGAAAAAGAAGAGGTATTGGGTAGTTGTTTTGACGAAAGAGAAAAAAGACTCTTAGACCTAGTCACGTTACTAAGATTAGAGGAACCGCAAAAATGCTGGTTTAGCATATTTAAGTCAAGATCATTAGAAAATTTTGAATTTGCACGTGATTTACCAACTCCCATAGACCTGAGAAACTTCCAGACCTTAGAAGGATCCTCGTTTTGTACTGACTCGTGAATATGTCGGCGTAGTGCATCTCTACACACTCTGTTGCAGTGATTGCGCAATTTATGGTATTTAGACTTATTTTCAATGCAAGCATTACGCTTCCATTTGCCTTTGGCTACATTTTTTTTATGCATAAGAGAACGAATTTCGTCTGTGAGCCAAGGCGAAGGAAGGTGTTTAATTTTAACCCTACGCAAGGGAGCATGCTTATCGTACAGACTAGTTATAATCCTACCAAAAGCAGCAAGCATATCATCTACGTTTGGGGCATCAACAACTTCACACCAGTCAATATCCCGTGCATCATCACGGAGAGACTCTAAATCCATACCACCAAAATTACGATACAGAAGAACTTGTGCCTTAGGTTTCGGAGGACGAATTTTGTAGGAAAGAAATATCAAATCATGATAAGAAAAAGCGTCTGCCGAGCACTGGCCGTGTTTGGCCACATTGTTAGGGGAGGAGACAAGCATGAGATCAAGAAGAGAAGGAGTACAATTTGGAGAGTGATGAGTAGAATTTAGGGGCAAAATAGTAAGATTAGAAGAATTAGCGAGATGCTTTAATTTATCTGTTCTGTGATCGAGTTTAATTAGACAAGTATTAAAATCACCCATAATAATGGTGTGATTGTAAGACGGGGTTAGGTCTTCAAGAAGTCTCTCGAAGGAATGGAAGTAGTTCACCTCCTTATTCGGACTGTAATATACCCCCAATAGCAGTTTTGTTTGAGATAAGGTTACTTCAATAAATAAGTGCTCACCAGCATTTGCCGGTGGTGGTTGTCGCGATGTGCTAACTACTGAGTAAGGGATATGCGATTTGAGGTAGATCGCAACACCTCCACAACCAGAACCGATTCGGTCATTTCTAATTAAATCGTAACCGGGTAAAGAGTAAGATGTGCTCGGCAAGTGAGGTTTGAGAAAAGTCTCAGAAACTAGGACTGCATGCACATGTTTATTGTCAAACGACATCAACATGGCAGGGAAGTGGGCGTGGATACTCTGCGCGTTTATGTGTAGAACATTGAAATTTTTAATTAAGTAGCTTTTAAATTTTGAATGGCCTCAAATTTGAATTGGATTTAAAATTGATTAAAATTTGAGGCCACTTAAGACTTGAGGGCTACTTAAATAATAAAGTAGCTCTCAAATTATAAATATGAGGCGCCTTCTATTTTCTCATAGAGGGTAATAAAAAGTAGAGTGTATCACACTACTCTAAAATCCTTCACTTCGCTCTGGATTCAAAAAACCACCCTCACCGTAAAAATATTATTTTGCTTCATTGTAATACAATCTACTAACTATTCTCATAGTGGGCGATGAATATTTTTCATTCGAAAAATAGTATTCGCTCCCGAGGTAGACATTCTAGTATTACGGTATGAATCGCGTTTGTTGCCTCAGATGAGGGAGGCCGGAAGGGCTCCGAAACGTCGGGCTTGTATTATAAAGCCAACAAAACAAACGCGATTCAAACCGAAACACAGTTTCAGCACGCTAGCTAATTGGAAAGTGTATCAAATTGAATTTGCAAGATTCCGCCCAGACTCCGGACAGACAAACTAACAAGAAAAGTGAGAATGGCACGACAATGGTCAAGTCTGTAATAAGTCAAATAGGTAATTCGGCAAGTCCAGTATCGACAAGTTATGAAATTTTCCAAACATGCCATTAGCCTGATCCACACTGTACGATCCACATGCTCCAGAATCTTTTATCCTATTTTCTCCCTCTCCGCTGCTTGAGCGCGAATAAGATAAAATATTCTTTAGCGCGGGGATCGTCCGGTGTGGATGCGGCCGATTATTCCCAGCTGTCCCCTCTAGCCCTGTCCCCGGGGTGACAATTCGTGGCGACTGTCCCCTTTGAAAGCTGGCTAAAGGGAACAAATGGAATTATGTTTCTCAGTTGTCACGGTGGGGGGGGGGGACAGATGGGAATCTGTTCTCCCATTTCTACCCCGCATGTGTGTGTTATAATAAAACTAGCTGCGCCCCGCGGTTTCACCCGTGTTCGTAATAAGTACCCTAATGTACCATTATTATTTTAATGAACTTTATAAACGCATACCACTTGCATTCATAGTACAAAATATTACTATGAATGCAAGTCGTAAGGGGTTTGTCGGTTAGGGGTGAAGTTTGTAATGAAGATCTCGAGAAGCTCTATCACTTATGCTAAGAAACTAGTGGTCTAGTGTCAATAGTTTCGGAGTTAGGTTAGATCGTTTTTTGTTTTTACTTCGATCGTCTTTTGTTTTCCACTAATCTCTTCTATTAACTTTTTTTTCCCAAAAATTTACAAAGTCTTTTTAGTATCTTCTTAGTGGGACTACTTCACCTCTAGAGTATATTAATATGTATGTAGTCGACTCGTCCCAATGTCTAAACTACCGTCCCCGGTCCCAGTTTCGAAGGGGACGACTTCACCCCTAATCCAAAATATTGCTATAAATGCAAGTCGTATGCGTTTATAAAGTTCATTAAAATAATAATGGTACATTAGGGTACTTATTACGAACACGGATGAAACCGCTGGGCGCAGCTAGTTCTATTGTAACACCAACATGCGGGGTAGAAATGGGAGAACAGATTCCCATCTGTCCCCTCCGCCCGCCGTGACAACTGAGAAACATAATTCCCATTTGTCCCCTTTAGCCAGCTTTCAAAGGGACAGTCGCCACGAATTGTCGCCCCGGGGACAACTGGGGAAAAATTCCTAGTTGTCGGAGTAGGAATAATCGGACGATACAAGTTTTGAAGATACAAAACAAACAACTTGCAAATTATTAAATAAATATTATTGCACGACATTTACAGACAGCGCAATCTAGCTCCAAACTAAGCACTGGGCTTGTACTACGGGTATTAGACCACGAATATAATACATATTATACCTCTTTTTTTGTAAATACATACATATTATTATACATAGAAAGACACCCAGATCAGATACAAATATTTATTTTTAAGCATAAATATTTGCACCCGACGGGAATCGAATCTGCAGCCTTCCGTATTGCAGCCCGCTAGGGGTAATAGTGTTCCGTGAGCCAGGCGGTCGCCCGACGCACCAATGAGGTCGTATTATAAAATACTTGACACTGGCTACTTTCCAAACGACCATAATCGGTTTACAACCTATGAAAAAATATATAACAGTTTTGATTTCGCGCGCTTGGGCGCTAGATCAAAAAAGTTGCGATGTTCGAAAGTGCATACGTGTGCGTGTGACTCGTGGATGTAGGGGTAAGTGGGCGGGCCGTTCATGACATATTTTTTATTGGAGCTTCGTCTTAAATGCGCATTTATAGGTTTTGAGTAAAGTGTCTGTGACGTCTAAATTGAGAACCAGTGTCCTAGTGAATTAGCTTTTATTTCCTGTACATAACATCATATCTATGAATGATTACGATAGGTCGGGTACAACAAAATATTGTGATTTGTCATCTTATCTAAAAGTTAAGTGCTCTGCTATCCATTTGAACTTGACATGATCTTATTTTTGTTTTGGCAATATAGTGCATACAATCTCCACGCCAGAATCACGCTCCAATGCAACAATTTAAATCAGATGTTTACATTTTATGGGGTCTTAAATAAAATAAACGAATTTAAAAAAAACAACAATATGTCAATAAGAATGAGAAAAAAGTAGGTAAATCTATTCTATACTACTTAAAATAAAGGAAGCGAGGACAAAAAGTTTGTACATGGAAGTAAATTAAAAAAAAAGTTGTGAAGGGGACTTAGGAAAAGTAGAACAAAATTATATAATTTTTAAAATGATTATCTGTATGTCTGTTTGTTCCCTATACAATAAAAACTATTAATCCGATTGAAACCTGGTTTTCAATACTGGATAGTTCTATTTTCGTGGTATACTTTACATCGAAATCCAATTAGTAGAACCCGAGTAATGAACGAAAATGTTGGCTATGCACCATTTCTACGCAGACGAAGTCGCGGACGTAACAGCTAGTATAAGAATAAAATGTGTAAGTTTAAAAAATATAATTGGATAAATTCTTATTGTAATTATATTTGTATGTAGTCGGATTACGTATGATCGACCTTTGGATCGACCAATGGCGGACGATCTTCAGTGACATACTGGCGGTCGAATCATCGTTCTAAGCTCCGCAACCACCGTTTGCGTGGAACATTTTTTCAAAGAATTGATACTTCCATTTATTTGAGTTCGTTGGATAGGACAGATAAAATGTTATCCAGATAAAAAAAAACTAAGGCAAACAAATCAGTTGGTAACCGAACATTTTACTGTTCAATTTGTTTTTATCTTTTTATAAACAAAACCTTGTTTATATTTAATTAAAGTGATATTGAAACAGGAGATAAGGTACTTTAATCGCGTTTAAAATGCATGTCAAATTTCTTTTTCATTTTCTTTAGGCAATGATAGATCAGTCCAATGGCTTTCTTTGTCAAATGTTTATAACCTTACATTGTATGTGTAGTGCAAACGTTTTACCGCCAAAATATCAAAAATTAAGTACTGATTAAGTACTTAAGTCTAAGCAGAAGAAAAATATTGTTTGTTGCGAAGCATATTCTGCATCAGCCACAAGTTTGGCGAATGTGAAATTCAAATACATGTTTTATTGAACCTTCTTCTAAGGTCTGCAAATAACAGAATCACGATTCATTAAGTTTTGTTCGATACTTTTTTACTTTGAAAATTGTGCTGTATTTTCTATATTTTACTCTTTTCTTCTCTATTATACTATATATCGAAACAATTTTTTATTTAATACAAAGGAAATAATCAATACTTTAAACTGCTTATGTGATGATTTTTAATATTGCTTAATTTCCGTAAAATTATTGAAAAATGATTTGAGACTTACGCCTTTTCAGTTTCGTGTTAAAAGCATGAAAACCTTCAATCTAAAATCAACTGTATTACAACGCATCTAAGTAGACGTTGCGCCAACCTCAGTCCGCCGTCTGGCGCCGTCGAAGGTGGACCTATGTCAGTTTTCGCTCCCAAATAATTACGTAATCTATTTTAAATTATATTTCGTATAGATTCGAACTTTTTACATTTTTTCCGGCCAATATGAAAATAATTGTTATGTTATGACAGTCATGTCAAATCATACCTACTGTCATAAAACTGTCTAGCATTGTTGTGATTGTTGGTAAAACGTAGTGATTATTTATCTTTGATATTTGATTGTTGTTGTACTAAAAAAAGAAAGACTAAATAATTACACAAGAAATAAATACTACAAAGATAATAAACTATATAAATAATCTAAGGTGAATGACCATTGAGTCCAAAAATGCCCATCACACTGGTGGCATTACCCCGTTGAATCGCCAACGATACTATTTGTACTTAGTGTTGCAATCAGAGTAACTGTATTTACTAGCAATTTGCAATAAAAAAAGCTTTTTCCAAACGAAAGCTTGCTAAAACATCAAAAAGAAATCTAAATATCGTAAGAGAGGCGAAAAAATAAATCTATTTACCTTTTCCATGGTCAAAATGAAAATTGAGATAGGTACTTACCTACAAGGATTTTGCGGAATTAATATAATAAGTATCTACACTTCATCAAGGTAATGCAAGCTAATAATCGACCATTACAAATGAGAAAGTAACTCAGGCTGTGGTTCATTTTCTCGCCCAAGCCGCTAAACCGATTTTGATAAATTTCGATTCAAAGATAGATGGTACTTTGGCAAAGGTTACTTTTGAAATTGATATTCCCGCGGGTTCGGGACTTACACGTGTGGAACCGAAGGGCGCAGCTAGTACTTACATACCTACTAATCTATATCTATTATCTATACTTCTGTAATCTATCTATATCTATAAAACTCTTTGTCCTGACTGACTTACTCACTGACTGAACCGCTGGTAGTAGAGAGATGAAATTTGGAAGGTGTGTTCTTTGTGATCTAGGCATCTGATAATAATATTATTACAAGTGATTCAACGAACAGTGGACCTCGTGGGAACTAATTATTGAAAGGGCTCTTTATATCATCATAATAGAGCAGAAAAATCGGATCACATAATGTTTAGATATCTAGTACATCCTTTTGTGGGAGAACTACCCCAAAAATTAAAATCCCCCACAACAAATAAAATCTATTTACTCATAGAACTTGTATACCTTTCATTAAAATCGGATCTCATAGTGCGGAGATAGCTGTTACCGCTTTTAGTGGGAGAATCACCCACCAATCAAAAAACCCCCACGACAAAAATAGTAAGTTTACACATCTACGGCTCAACAAAGTAATTTTACACACCTACTGCTCTACAAAGTAATTTTATTTGACCACTAGCTGCGCCCCGCGGTTTCACCCGCGGAAGTGAACGCGTTATCACGGGCGCGGGCGGCCAAGCGGTTGCACTTTTTCGTTCATACTCGGATTCTACTAATTGGATGTCGATGCAAAGTATACCACGACCTTCCTCGAAAATTGAACTATCCAATATTGAAAACCAGATTTCAATCGGATCAGTAGTTTTTAATTGTATAAGAAACAAAGAAACAAACAGACAGATATGAATTTTAAAAATTATATAATTTTGTTCTATTATTTTTCCTAAGTCCACTAGACCACATTTTTTTTTAAATTACTTCCAAGTACAGACTTTTTGTTCTCTCTTTCTTTATTATAAGTATAGATAGATATAGATAAGAAAAGGTCAACGTAAAGCGAGCCTTTATTCCCTAGGTGCATAAAGTGCCATTATACACCTAAGTAGGGCATAATAGTAGTATATGCACCGAGGTACTAAAGCCCTGTCTTATATAGCGGGCGTCATGTTGAATCCAAAGCGTACGTATCTTGAGCGAAGCGAAGGAGTTATGTACCTAGAGTCCTGAGTGAAGCGTGGGATTCAAGCGCCCAAGATAAAGACAGGCTTTATTACCGAGGTGAATATTCTACTTTACACATCTACTGCGAGACAATAAAGAGGCTACAAAAATAAGAATTTAATTAACAACAAAATAATAGATTAATGCTACGTGTATGAAATATATTTACAGCTCTATTTTAGCAATATTTTAAAGGACAAATTTTTCTTCAAAAATTCACTCGCGACGAGATTTGAACTCGCGTCTCTACGTGAGTGAATTTTTGAAGATAAATTTTCCCTTTAAAATATTTCTAGTAGATATGCCTTGTGCAATAAAAACAAATTATGAAATAGCTCTATATTAATTAAATTTAACAATGATACATCAAAATGACAAAACCAAGCATCGGCTTTAGTCGATGAAATAAGTTGGGGCTTTATATTAACTAAAACTTTTTGCCTTACCCTTCCGTCGAAATAAAAATAGAAGAATAATAGCCCAGTTTTTATTTTTTTATGTGTTATGTCTAGGTGGCCAGTTCCAAGTGGACGTATGCTACCTGAACCTTAGTTCTAAATTTAAATTACTTTATGCCCTAGGTGTATAATATCGCTTTACGCTGACCTTTTTGGTCAAATAAAGTAACTTTGTTGAGCAGTTATAGGTGTGTAAAGTAATTTAAATTTGGAACTAAGGTTCTGGCAGCATACGGCCATTTTGAACTGGCCACCTAGACAAAACACATAAAAAAATAAAAACTGGGCTATTTTTCTTCTATTTTATTTCGACGGAAGGGTAAGGCAAAAGTTTTAGTTAATATAAAGTAAAGTAGAGTATTCACCTCGGTAATTAAGCCTTTATCTTGAAAAAGATAAAGACAGGCTTAATTAATTAATAAGTGCGCTTGATTCCCACGCTTCACTCAGGACTCTAGGTACATAACTCCTTCGCTTCGCTCAGAAGTAAGTTTTTGAGACCCTCGCTGCGCTTGGGAGTTAACTCTAGAGTCTTTCGTATGCTTTGGATTCAATATGACGCCCGGTATATAAGACAGGGCTTTAGTACCTCGGTGCATAAACTAATATTATTTGACCAAAGAGGTCAACGTAAAACGAGTAATGACTCGCTAAATATCTAATGTGATATCTGGGATGTAAAATGCGCGTTTAAGCCCTAGGGAATAAAGTAATTTAAATTTGGAACATTAACATTTGCTTGTATTACAGGTATTTAATAATAAAAATCAGACTGGTACATTCAGGCCCAGGGCCAAATGCACATTGCAAACAAAAATAATTGTCTTTTGGCCGCATGGTAAGGTGATAATAAATTGAAAATAGAAATACCGGAAAAAGACGATGATCAATTTTGGAAAAAAGAGATGGAACCGAAGTTAACAAGTTTTTACATGGAATGCTTACTGCCTGAGTTGATAGATCCACGCCATCCCAGAAAAAGAACAATTCTCGATCCAGATTACATAACCGTCAAAAAGAGTGTTTGTCAAACCTCTTAATCTGAAATTCCATCGAGAAAACGACTACTTCCGCCTATTGAAAACCATTCAATAATTGTTACACCACCAGTTCAACGTAGGAAATTGGAATTTCATGAAATGTAAATACTTAATTATGTGTAAATAAAAAGGAGTCAGTTTTGTTTACAAATGAAACTTTTAATGCAAGAGTAAATAGTAATAATATTAAAAACCTATTTGTGAAAACTGTAAAATGAAAAAAATAAGAATAACTCCATAGTTTTTCTGTTCGTTGCGCTGATATTTTTGTATCACAACATTTTTGATGAAGTTGCAACAAAACCAATTTTTCATCTCTCCCGTTCGGAAAGTTTAATTTTCATGGGTAGATATCCGGGTTGAAAGTAGCTCATTTCATCCCTAGGGTGGAAATATAAAATTATTTTTTAATTATTGCAACTATTTGACAAATTTTAAGGGGTATTTAAATAATTAAGTAGCTCTCAAATTTTGAAAGGCCTCAAATTTAAAGTAGATTTAAAATTGATTAAAATTTGAGGCCACTTAAAATTTGAGGGAAACTTAAATTATTAAGTAGCTTTTAAATTTTGAATGGCCTCAAATTTGAATTGGATTAAAAATTGATTAAAATTTGAGGCCACTTAAAATTTGAGGGAAACTTAAATAATTAAGTAGCTTTTAAATTTTGAATGGCCTCAAATTTGAATTGGATTTAAAACTGATTAAAATTTGAGGCCACTTAAGACTTGAGGGCTACTTAAATAATAAAGTAGCTCTCAAATTATAAATATGAGGCGCCTTCTATTTTCTCATAGAGGGTAATAAAAAGTAGAGTGTATCACACTACTCTAGAATCCCTCACTTCGCTCTGGATTCAAAAAACCACCCTCACCGTAAAAATATTATTTTGCTTCATTGTAATACAATCTACTAACTATTCTCATAGTGGGCGATGAATATTTTTCATTCGAAAATAGTATTCGCTCCCGAGGTAGACATTCTAGTATTACGGTATGAATCGCGTTTGTTGCCTCAGATGAGGGAGGCCGGAAGGGCTCCGAAACGTCGGGCTTGTATTATAAAGCCAACAAAACAAACGCGATTCAAACCGAAACACAGTTTCAGCACGCTAGCTAATTGGAAAGTGTATCAAATTGAATTTGCAAGATTACGCCCGGACTCCGGACAGACAAACTAACAAGAAAAGTGAGAATGGCACGACAATGGTCAAGTCTGTAATAAGTCAAATAGGTAATTGGTCAAGTCCACTATCGACAAGTTATGAATTTTTCCAAACATGCCATTAGCCTGGTCCACACTGTACGATCCACATGCTCCAGAATCTTTTATCCTATTTTCTCCCTCTCCGCTGCTTGAGCGCGAATAAGATAAAATATTCTTTAGCGCGGGGATCGTCCGGTGTGGATGCGGCCGATTATTCCCAGCTGTCCCCTCTAGCCCTGTCCCCGGGGTGACAATTCGTGGCGACTGTCCCCTTTGAAAGCTGGCTAAAGGGGACAAATTGAATTTATTTCTCAGTTGTCACGGTGGGGGGGGGGGGGGGGGACAGATGGGAATCTGTTCTCCCATTTCTACCCCGCATGTGTGTTATAATAAAACTAGCTGCGCCCCGCGGTTTCACCCGTGTTCGTAATAAGTACCCTAATGTACCATTATTATTTTAATGAACTTTATAAACGCATACCACTTGCATTCATAGTACAAAATATTACTATGAATGCAAGTCGTAAGGGGTTCGTCGGTTAGGGGTAAAGTTTGTAATGAAGATCTCGAGAAGCTCTATAACTTATGCTAAGAAACTAGTGGTCTAGTGTCAATAGTTTCCGAGATATTGACGGTTCAAGTTTGACAGCTGTCAACCAAACTGATGATCTCGAGGAGCTATATAACTTAGGCTGAGAAACTAGTGGTCTAGTGTCAATAGTTTCGGAGTTAGGTTAGATCGTTTTTTGTTTTTACTTCGATCGTCTTTTGTTTTCCACTAATCTCTTCTATTAACTTTTTTTTCCCAAAAATTTACAAAGTCTTTTTAGTATCTTAGTGGGACTACTTCACCTCTAGAGTATATTAATATGTATGTAGTCGACTCGTCCCAATGTCTAAACTACCGTCCCTGGTCCCAGTTTCGAAGGGGACGACTTCACCCCTAATCCAAAATATTGCTATAAATGCAAGTCGTATGCGTTTATAAAGTTCATTAAAATAATAATGGTACATTAGGGTACTTATTACGAACACGGATGAAACCGCTGGGCGCAGCTAGTTCTATTATAACACCAACATGCGGGGTAGAAATGGGAGAACAGATTCCTATCTGTCCCCCCCGCCCGCCGTGACAACTGAGAAACATAATTCCCATTTGTCCCCTTTAGCCAGCTTTCAAAGGGACAGTCGCCACGAATTGTCGCCCCGGGGACAACTGGGGAAAAATTCCTAGTTGTCCCTCCGGGGAACAGGGCTAGAGGGGACAACTAGGAATAATCGGACGATACAAGTTTTGAAGATACAAAACAAACAACTTACAAATTATTAAATAAAAATTATTGCACGACATATACACACAGCGCAATCTAGCTCCAAACTAAGCACTGGGCTTGTACTAGGGGTATTAGACCACGAATATAATACATATTATACCTCTTTTTTTTTTGTAAATACATACATATTATACATAAAAAGACACCCAGATCAGATACAAATATTTATTTTTAAGCATAAATATTTGCACCCGACGGGAATCGAATCCGCAGCCTTCCGTATTGCAGCCAGGCCCGCTAGGAGTAATAGTGTTCCGTGAGCCAGGCGGTCGCCCGACG
Organism: Idaea dimidiata; assembly: GCA_949358125.1. Lineage (NCBI taxonomy): Eukaryota > Metazoa > Arthropoda > Insecta > Lepidoptera > Geometridae > Idaea > Idaea dimidiata. The sequence goes on along the minus strand of OX442342.1, from coordinate 7,207,278 downwards.
CACCAATGAGGTCGTATTATAAAATACTTGACACTGGCTACTTTCCAAACGACCATAATCGGTTTACAACCTATGAAAAAATAAATAACAGTTTTGATTTCGCGCGCTTGGGCGCTAGATCAAAAAAGTTGCGATGTTCGAAAGTGCATACGTGTGCGTGTGACTCGTGGATGTAGGGGTAAGTGGGCGGGCCGTTCATGACATATTTTTTATTGGAGCTTCGTCTTAATCAGAATTTCTTCTATGGTTTTTGCGATTTTGCATAATAAAACACTTTATTTACAAACTGTAAAGTTGGCGAAAGCTCGGTTCGTTAAAAATCATGAATAAAATGCGTTTAAAACCAGTAAATAAAGTGTTTTATTGTACTTAATCAGACTTGAAATTAAACTCATTCTTCGGTTTTATTAATGGCGTAGTGTTTATTATTTTTAACATTGTTTCAATGGTCGACATTTCAAGACGTTTATAGGTATTTTCTGCAGGTAAGACCTATAGATGATGAATGAATGGCAGACTTTATAAATAATTAATTAACGATAAAATAATTATCGTCAAATTTAAACCAAAGATATTTTTCCACTGGTAAATATTGTGATACGTGGCATATCTCACCGGATTTGATGATAAAGTAGGTACGTACCCTTTAGGTTAGGTTATTTGGTCGACAATCATTGTTGATGGGACAATGCCCGTCATATCCATATTTATATTTGTTTTATCAATTCAATGTCAATTATAATATAAGTTAACTAGCTACTCCCCGCGGTTTTACCCGCTAAAGTCCCGATTCCATAGTTTTACCTCATGTTTTCGCGATTTTGCATTGTAATAAAATACAATATTTACCGAGTTTAACTAGCGTTTCATTTATTAACGGCATTTTTTAAATGCCATACCCTACATCTCGCTAACTTAAACTAACTAACTTAAAGCTAAGTTAACTACAACTAGTTAGCTAGCTTAAAATTAAGCTGACTGTAAAGTTAGGAAACCGTAGGTATGAAATAAAACGCGAGGGATGGATAGCAGAGCACTTATACTATGGGTATTTATTATATTACCCATAGTATAAGCTTAGTGTTTAGTTTGGAATTGTTCTGTGTGCAAAGGTCGTGTAATACTTATTTATTTATTTTAACAATTTTATGGAAGTGGTGAGTACATTTTTAAATAAGTAGGAAAAACAAAATAGTAAATGCGTGTTTTGGCAATTATTTATACATATAATAAAACAGTAACAAAGCTGAGTCTGTACATTAAATATTTAAATCAAAAAGTAACTGGAATATTCTATATTATTATGCATGCAACAGATTACGAAAATATGTATTTTTATTTTATTTTTGTCAGTATGTCTGTCTGTTTGTGCGCGAATCACGCAAAAACTACTTAACCGATTTCAATAGAATTTTAGTATGGAAGTTGCTTAAGACCTGGATTGAAAAATAGGATACTTTTTATCAGGGTATTCCGGTTGGATTTCCGGATCAGACACACGAATGAAGTCGCGGGCTCAGCTATTTATTATAAATAAATGATCGGAAATATAAATCGCGTGAATTTAGGTTAAAAAAAAAAGAGTTATTGCACTTTTACAGACTAACAAAGATCGTTCATGTCACAACACAGTTATGATGAAGGATAATCATTCTACAAAATCAATAAAACACCGGATAAAAATTCAATATATTTGCTTTAGGGTAGGTAGGTACGTTCAACCAAACTTGAGTTTACTCTCGAGTTACAATACGACGATTTACGTCGTGTTGTAACTTAAGAAGAAGAAGAAATAGACTCAATCTTCTTACTAATCTAACTAATATTATAAACGCGAAAGTTTGTATGTATGTATGTGAGGTTGTTACTCTTTCACGCTAAAACTACTGAGCCGATTGCGATGAAACTTGGAATATAGGTAGCTGGATACCGGGAATAACACATAAGCTACTTTTTATCCCGATTTTCCCGCGGGAACGGGACTTACGCGGGTGAAACGTCGGGGCGCAGCTAGTATAAGTATATGTATGTATGTATGAGAGTTTGTTACTCTTTTACGCAAAAACTACTGAACCGATAGCGATGAAACTTGGAATATAGGTAGCTGGATACCGGGAATAACACATAGGCTACTTTTTATCCCGATTTTCCAGCGGGAACGGAACTTACGCGGGGGAAACCGCGGTGCGCACCTAGTCTACTCTAAAAGAAACAACAGCAAAATACGCTGCGTAGTTTTAAGGCCGGCACACACGTACGTTTATTCCTCCACTAGTATATCACCTGGGTGATATGAAGACACTAACGTGTCGAATTCTATCACCGAGGTGATATCACCTGGGTGACATATAGGGTGAATAAACCGAAAAAACGCGGAGCTAGGGATGATTTATGTTAGACCGTCACGAGCGCCGGCCGGGTCCGTGTTTCTTGTACCATAGACTAAATTAATATTAAATTAAATCATGTGACGAACACACAGCGCCATCTAGCCCCGTGGTAAGCTGCTAAGCTTGTGTTACGGTGACTAGACAACGGATATACTACTTATATTTATTTTACTTTTGTAAATACATACATATTATACATAGAAATAAATTATACTAAAGTGTTGTACCAATGTACATTGCTCGGCCGCCACACGGTTGCAACAGACCGATCTTCGTGCTCGTGACGGTCTAATATAAATCATCCTTTATGCGGGTAAACCAGCGTGGCGTAGCTAGTATATTTGTAATGAATGTCAAAAGTTAAAATTCTCACTTCACCAATATGCTAATTAATTATTAAAGTCTCGTATTTTACTGCATAAATTGAAAAAGGTCGAACGTTTACCCTATATTGTATTGAAAGTTGAAACCGAACGCAAATTTTACGGTACCTACTGTATGTGTTTACGGAGATGAATCATATGGGTATTGGGGAGATTCGTACATAACGGTATATTACAGTTTGTTTATTTATTGTCTTTTTAACTGTGTTTTTCCGATTTATGGAATCCCCAAGCTTAGCTTAACCAAAACTTGACAAAGTTGAATTGGAATTTATAGTCGAAATTGTCTAAGCAACATTTGGTAATAGACATAAAAAATAAAAACACCGACTTAAAAAAAAGGACAAAAATAACCTTTACTTACCATGCCACCACAAACTCATCTGTTTCGTCATCTGATGTCGGGCAGCCAAACTACAATATGGACCCAGCCAGTAAAACTGCCAACACTAATAAAAATTTGGTGGGGATGTGATGTGGATGTGGGATGTGGAAATAACAAAATAAAAAGAATAAAGATTAATAACTTAGACGTCATGTCATAGTTGAGAATTAAGACACGAACCCTCCGGGGAGTATTAGCCCCCGTGTGTGAGTAAGTGTCAAAATGTCCAAGAGGTCTAGACATCCAGATGTCATAAACACCACATGTGAGTTTGGCCCGAGAGTTAAAAGGTCCAAGAAATCATAATATCCAGCCGCCACAACGTCCACTGGTCAAAAGAAAAACATAGATAAGTAGATGCTATTTTTGACATATTATCTTCTTCTTTAATATGGCTTTTCCATTTGGTAATTTGCCAGTATCAAGTTTTATTAATTTTTGCATATTTGCAAGTTATTTGGATCGAAATAGTCAAGTCATCATAGTCAAAGTTAAGTCGAGGGAATCATTGTAAAACGGTGGCCATTTTTTACAAAGACAGACAACGCTAAAGTCCATGTTTTTCACCGACTTTCACTTTCATTACACTTGTACACCTTCACGAAACTAAATTTAGTTTCATATTAATCAATTGATTAATATGCCCCTGAAAGTAAACAATTTACACGCATTTGAACTAGGTTTCACAAAAATGAAAATTCAGCAACACATCTCCTCAACGCGTTCCCGCCAAAACTCTTTGACATATCCACACCATTAACAAAAACACAGTTTTTTTTAATTCACTACATTGAGCAGAGATAGAAAATAAATATGCATGCGTAAATTCCACCCACACCATTGATAGATCAAATTTATTTAGGTACATGAACGAATTCTACAAAGTGCCTCTACAACACAAAGAACTTTGTTCCCTAGGAAATAAAGTGGGTGTGTCCGAATTCATTTCATGTAGAAAAATACCTAATTGTTTCATCAAAATTATGTAACTTTAGAGATAAAAAAATTCGCAGAAGGCACTGGCTAGTACATAATATCTCAATTTCGATAGTTCATTATAATAATATTTTGTGAACGACCTTCAACTCCGATTGTTATAATTTATACGAATATTATCTCCGATGGATCGGGACGTACGAGGGTGAAACCGCAGGGCGCATTTAGTATATTAATAGTTTTCATTCATTAATTTTCTAAGTTATGGCTTTCTGTCAGCAATACAGAACAATTTAGCCAGTTTCTCGTACTAATAGTGAACTACCACTATTATACTGTAATCGTTTGAAATAATTTTCAGGCTGCAAAAAGGCTGCAGAAAAAATGGCGACGATTTTTCTCCAACCCCATGAAACATTTGTTTGTAACGTGCTAATTTCATGTTTGGCACTGCTATTTTTATTTTCACTACACTCGTTGAACTTAGCGTAACTAAATTGATAACATGCCGCCAAAATGAAACAATTTACACGCAATAAAACTAGGTTCTGCAAAAATAAAAATTCGGGACGACGTTCCACTAACGCGTCAAAAACAAAAGTCCATTTAATAGTTTTAATAGAACCCAAAACATTTCACGTCACAGCCGGCTAGAATGTCAAAGAAAGAAAAGGTTGTCCTTGCTTAAAAACTAAATAACGTTTCGGTCATTGATATCGCTTTATTTAACAATAATCAAACTTAAGTTAAACAATACAAAACGCCTAAGTTATCTTAACTTCAGGGATCCGTATCAAAACAGTACGATAAAGTACTAAACGAAATGTGACTTACTTTGTTTGTTTAACTTACTTTGTTGTTTTCACTACAATGATATTAAATAACTAGCTGTTATCCGTATCAAAACAGTACGATAAAATACTAAACGAAATGTGACATTGAATTTGACCACATTACAAAGAATTCAAGAACGTTTTTAATTTACTTTGTTGTTTTCACTACAATAATATTAGGGGTTAAAGTATGAAATTGCCGATTTGTACTGAAAATCTTAATTGTTTATTTTTTAAATTTTTAACAAATTTATTTAATCAAAATAGTTGCCATTATTATTTATACATTGCTGCCATCTAATGGGAAGGTTATTAATGCCTTTGCGATAGAACTCCGACGATCTAGACTGCGCAAACTGTGTGAAAGCATTTTGTACTGCCTCCTGGGAAGAAAACTTCTTGTCACGTAGATAATTGTCCAAATCACGAAAAAAATGGTAGTCCGTTGGAGCAAGGTCTGGTGAATACGGAGGATGACGAATGGTTTCTAAGTGCAGTTCCTGAAGGGTCAAAATGGTTTCTCGTGCTGTGTGAGGTCTCGCGTTGTCGTGGAGCAATAATGGTGAAGATCGATTCATGAGTCGGGGCTGTTTTACTGCTAGTTTTGTCAACATGGTTCGGAGTTCGGCACAATAGACATCTGCCGTAATTGCTTGACCAGATCGAAGAAAACTATAGTGAATAACACCATGCTGAGACCACCAAACAGTTACCATTACCTTTTTATTGGTAAGTTTTGCTTTAGGACACTGTTGTGGCATTTGACCTGGGGTCAGCCATTGCATTTTTCTTTTCCGGTTATCATAAAGAATCCACTTTTCATCACATGTTACAATTCGATCCAATATTCTTTCATTTCTGTACCGGTTCAACAAGGCAACACAAGTTTCAACACGCGTTTCTTTCTGCAGATCAGTCAAATCATGAGGCACCATTTTTCGTATTTTTTTATTTTATTGATTTGACGCAAGTGAGTCAATAAAGTGGGTAAGGTAACGTTAAACCATGCCGCTAATTCCTGGGTAGTTTGACTAGGATCGGCTTCCACTATCTCTCCTAATTCATCGTTATTCACCTGTGTGGGCGGTCTTCCTCGTGGCTCGTTCTTTAAGTCGAAATTTCCATCACGAAAGCGTTTAAACCAAAATCGCACGGTGCGTTCATTAGTAGACCCCTCTCCAAACGCAGCATTGATACTGCGGGCTGTTTCTGCCGCGTTAGTTCCGCGACGGAACTCGTATTCAAAAATCACTCGAATTTTCGCAGTATCCATCTTTCTTGTCTAAATTGAATAACAAAAACAATTGAAAGTCGATATACAAATGTTTCACATTTTTTAAAAAAAGAACATCACAGAAACCATTTGAAAAAAGTTTTATTCGCAAACCTCAAACCATGAAGATTCTATGTCAATTCAAAGAACCTATTGCAATAAAACGGCAATTTCATACTTTAACTCCTATTATTAAATAACTAGCTGTTATCCGTATCAAAACAGTACGATAAAGTACCAAACGAAATGTGACATTCACTTTGACCACATTACAAAGTGTTCAAAAACGTTTTTAACTTACATTGTTGATTTTTACTACAAATATTAAATAACTAGCTGTTACCCGCGACTTTGTCTGCGTAAAAATAGTGCATAGCCGACTTTTTCGTTCATTACTCGAGTTCTACTAATTGGATTTTGATGTTAAGTATACCACAGATTTAATCGGATTAGTAGTTTTAATTGTATAAGGAACAAACAGAGAAACTACTAACATACCAAAAAAAAGTTGTATAGGGGACTTAGGAAAAGTCTTAAGTCCCAACTCCTTTTTTAATTTACTTCCAAGTACAGACTTTTTCACCTCTCTTCCTTTATTATAAGTATAGAAATACCGTTATCGTAAGTATCGTCTGTTGTGTGCAATAGTAAGAAAATAGTGATAGTGACAAAAGTACGGGACTAGTAACAATGAAAGGACACAGTCAACGTCTTAGGATTAAGGGCCTATGTTCACACACGTCAGTCACCGGCACGTAATTCATCAGTAACTGCCGGTGACTGACGTGTGGGAACAAACTCATACTAGCAGTATAGACACATGTTTATTTAAAACCCTGTCCGGTGACGTGACTTGACGGTGACTGATGTGTGAGAGTGCACCTTTAGGAAGCAGAGAAGATAGTTCGATATGGGCGCCCTTAACTGTCATCAGCATCATCTACCCTTAATCTATAGTCTCGTGAACAAGTGGCGAAACATTGAGCTTCGTAAAAAAACTTATCTAAACATGGTTATCTATCTATACTAATATTATAAAGCTGAAGGGTTTGTTTGGTTATTTGTTTGAACGCGCTAATATCAGGAAGTACTAGTCCGAATTGAAAAATTCTTATTATTTGTGTTTGATAGTCCATTTATCGAGAAAGGTTAAATGCTATAATATAACATCACCCTACGACCAATAGGAGCGGAGAATCCATTAAAAATGTTGCAAAAACGGGAAATAATTGCTTTTTTACAGAGCTTCTGTCGGATACAAAAGTAATACGCATGCGCGGCGACGGGAACGGGACTTAGGCGGGTGAAACTGCGGCAGCTGCTAGTTTATTAATATTTGGATTTCAAGAACATTTCTTAAAAAACGTTTTTTTTTTCAATTACAAACTTAAAAAAAAAAAAAAAAAAAAATTCACTACATTACAACACAACGCAATCTAGCCCCAAACTAAGCACTAGGCTTGTACTATAGGTATTAGACGAAGGATACACTACATATTACACTGTTTTTTTTAGTAAATACAAACATACGGTCTTACACCGTAAAACATCGTGAGGAAACCCACGGCTTAAAATCACGCACAAAGGCCCAATGGTCGGACTAATTGAGGAAACACAGAGTTAAAACTTTAACTTTAACTTAAGTGATCTTAATTTCTTCTACGGTTTTCGCGATTTTGCATAATAAAACACTTTATTTATCTGGTTTCATCGCGTTTTTATTCATTATTTGAACCGAGCTTTCGCCAACTTTACAGTTAGCTTTTTCAAGGTTGACTGAGATGTAATTTGTCTATTTTTACACGACTGCCAAAGGAAGTGTTATGTTTTTGCCGTGAGTGTATGTATGTATGTATGTATGTATGTATGTATGTGACCTATTTTTGTGGCGTCGTAGGGCCTAAACGGCTGGGCCGATTTAGATAAACGATACGTCGTTAGATTCGTCATGACCGTGAGAGTGACATAGGGTACATTAAAATAATAAATAAATAAAAATAAAGATTTAAAACGCTATAAAGCAAGATTTGTCTTGACCATAAAAACCGAGCAAAGACAACAGAACGTTACTTAAAAACTTTTCGATTTGACTTTGACGCCGAGTTTCAACTTTTGATGGAATTTGAATGTTTGATTTGTCAGTTTGTCAGAGATAACATAAATAACAATTACTATGTTCACAATAAGTAATTAACTAAAAATTTGAAATGTCGATGGATAATGGATAGCAAGGCTAATCCACTAGGACAAGAAACCGCCAGCCTTTGTATCACCAGTCGCGACGAAGTTTTCGGATTTGGTAATTATATTTTAAGATGGATACCTGCCTACTTCATAGCCGTCTCAGCAAAACTTAAAAAGAATAGCTATTATAATATTGAAGGCTTTTAGATAGCCTATCTTTAACCGATTTCGAGTCCTCGCTACTGGAGTATACACATCCAGAGTTAATGAGTTTCTTTGGTGTAATTGTCTAATCTCTAATAACTAAAAAGCGTTAAATAAAAAAAAATATTTAAAAAAAATAAAAAACCCGACTGCCGTTAAAACTGAAAAGTAAAAAACAAGAAGATACCTAAAGGTAAAGAAACCTTAAAAATCGTTTGACGCATCTAGGAGCCTTAAAAAATTGTGGATGCAGTCGGGTGGGACTCCTTTTAAAGGTAAAGTATAATGACACCAAATTGTGTTGAAGTCCCACCCGAGTCCATCCACAATTTTTTAAGGCTCCTAGATGCGTCGAACGATTTTTAAGGTTTCTTTATCTTTAGGTATCTTCTTGTTTTTTACTTTTCAGTTTTAACGGCAGTCGGGTTTTTTATTTTTTTTAAATATTTTTTTAACATTCTAAAAAGTTACAGTAAACTACAGCCTCATAATTATTTGCAATAAAAACGTTCCAGTGTACGCAGACTATAGAGTTACCAACTGTAAAGTTGGCGAAAGCTCGGTTCAAATAATGAATAAAAACGCGATGAAACCGGATAAATAAAGTGTTTTATAAATAAAGATCTTACTTAACTTCTTCGATCCGTATCAAAACAATAAAAGATAACTTTAACTAAACGAAATGTGACATTGAAAGTGTGGTCACTTTCAATTAAGATGAGTTCAAGAATGTTTTATTGTTAAGTATTTATTTTTAGGGTTCCGTAACCAAAGGGTAAAAACGAGACTATTTTACTCAGACTCCACTGTTTTTCTGCCTGTCTGTCTGTCCGACCGTCTGTCACCAGGCTGTAATCTCATAAACCGTGATACAGTTGAAATTTAGGTAGGTAGGTGAAGTAAGGCAAAATTTGTATGTCAGTAAGTGATGATGACGATGGATGACGATCGATGACGATGAATGACGATAGATGACGATGGTTAAAAAACAACGAAATTACGCAATTTTTATTTTTTATCCGGATATCCGGATAAAAAGTAGTCTATATGTTAATCGAAGTCTGAAGCTCTGCATACTAAATTTCATTGAAATCGGTCCAGCCGTTTCCGAGATTAGCGCGCACAAACGCACAGACAAACAGACAAAAAGTTAAACACGGAAATGGGTTCTGTTAAGTTAGTACATACCCCTAAAAATAGTTTTTCAAAATATCTTTTAAAAACAGACACCGCTAAGTTACGATTTTATTTTAAGTATAGATATAGATATGGAAGTAGCAATCGTTTAAACATAGAGAGATACCAAGACCAGAATTTTTTATTTTATTTTGAGCATAGACAAAAATTGTTCATTAATTCATTACTAACCCTAGTAAAAATCAAGGTAACAGTAAAATTAAAAATGACGTCACGAAATTTTTTTATCTTAGGATCTCACTTTGACTTTGATATAGAAACTGGGACTTTAAATGTTTTAAACACTTTAAAACAAAAAAGTAAACGAATTCAAGTAAAAGCATCAAGTTTAATTTCTTATGTACGTCGGTAAAACAGCTGACAGCGTAACCTACTGAGACAATTGAGCCACTAGCGTAGGTCAAGTACATACCTACATACATGATACATAACGTACCTAATAAACACAATAGAATTTTATTTTATTTTCACACTAGCTGTGCCCCGCGGTTTCACCCGCGGAAGTGAAAAACGCGTTATCACGGGCGCGGGCGGCCGAGCGGTTGTACTTTTTCGTTCATTACTCGAGTTCTACTAATTGGATTTCGATGCAAAGTATACCACGACCTTCCTCGAAAATAGAGCTATCAAAACCAGATTTCAATCGGATTAGTAGTTTAAATTGTATAAGGAACATACAGAGAAAGAGAGATACAGACAGACAGACATGAATTTTTAAAATTATATAAAATTTTGTTCTACTACTTTTCTTAAGTCCTCTAGACAACTTTTTTTTTTAATTGACTTCCAAGTACAGACTTTTGTCCTCTCTTCCTTTATTATAAATAAGTAGTATAGAGATTAAAGTATAGATAGGTACATAAACGTACTTTGATAATAACGATTTATTTTAATATTTTACAGGGACTTTACCATAACATGCCATTAAGGGGCTCCAATTAAAATCTGTACTATAATACCCTTTTACAGTAAACATGGTACAACAACATTATCAAAAAGGTTAACGAAAAACTCATATATGAGATTTTTATTTATTTCTTATCGGTTATGAACCGATTATGGCCATTAGGAAATTAGCCAGTGTCAAGTATTATTAATTTATTCTGCAAGTTATTTGCATCGAAACAGTCAAGTCGTCATAGTTAAAGTCAAGTCTAGGGAATCATTTGTAAACCCGGCGGCCATTTTCAAAGATTGTTCACGGAGCTTTGGAGACAACACTAAGTCCATGTTTTGCATCGATTTTCATTTTCATTCCACTTGTACACCTTCGCGAAACTAAATTGATTAATATGCCCCCGAAATTAAACTATTTGCACGCATTTGAACTAGGTTTCACAAAAATGAAAATTTAGCACCACATCTCTTCGACGTGTTCCCGCCAAAACTCCATATATGAGATTGAAAGTGACAGTTCTTTGTTTACTTTTTCCTTAGATAATTGACAGTTAAGTGTTTACATTTTCGATCTATGTTTCTGGAAAGGGGTGTAACTAGACACCAGACGTGGACTTGGCAAAAATTCGGTAAAGACCCAGGACACCGGCGCACCTAAATCGCATAATATAATTTGATAGGTACCTACCTAGCTTATTACCTTTTATATCCTGGAATTACCCTACCTAGCTTACCTACCTCTTACCTGTGCAGTAATTTAAAAATTCTCGTTTTTTTTTTCTACATAAATTAAAATTTCGTTACAAAGTTTATTTTTTTAATGAATGTACTCGATTAACGAGCACCCCGCATCAAGATTATATTCGATAGAAAAAAAAAGTGCACTTTAAAAAGCTAACCCAGTAACACTAGACAATTACAGGTCTACAGCGACTACAACGGGATAATTGCCACGTACTTGTATAGAAGCATCAGACTGTGACAATTACAAGCTTATTATAAGCTTATCAAACTCTTTTAAAACATATTTTTTGTCTAGAAACTTGCCACGTCGCATGAAAGGTTAAAAACGGTGTTCGGGTGAGGAAGGTACAGGGATCTATTCTAGTTAGCACGATATAATAATTTCTGCATCATATTATATTTAATAATCTATGTATACTTATAATAAAGGAAGAGAGGACAAAAATCTGTACTTGGAAGGTAATTAAAACAAAAATTGTCTAGGGTACCTAAGGAAATTTGCAGAACAAAATGATATAATTTTAAAATTCATCTCTGTCGGTTTCTCTGATTGTCTTACACAATTTAAATCTACTAATCCGATTGAAAGCTGGTTTTCAATATTGGATAGTTCTATTTTCCAGGAACGTGGTACTTTACATCGAAATCTAATTAGTGGAACCAGAGTAATGTCCAAAAAAGTAGGCTATTCACTGTTTCCTCGCATACAAAGTCGCGGGTAACAACTAGTAATATAAAAAAACTACTAAACCGATTGCGATGAAACTTGGAATATAGGTAGCTGAAGACCTGGAATAACACATATGCTACTTTTATCCCAATATTCCCGCGAGAACGGGACTTACACGGGTTCAACCACGCTAACCGCAGCTAAGTATGAGTTACAATATTATAAACGATGAATGAATGAATTTTAATAAGTAAATAAATAACAAATAAATAAATATTGCACTACATTGCACACAGCGCAATCTAGCCCCAAACTAAGCACTAAGCTTGTACTATGGGTACTAGACAACGGATATACAACATATTATACTATTTTTTTGTAAATACATACATATTAGGGGTTAAAGTATGAAATTGCCGATTTGTACTGAAAATCTTAATTGTTTATTTTTAAAATTTTTAACTAATTTATTTAATTAAAATAGTTGCCATTATTATCTATACATTGCTGCCATCTAATGGGAAGGTTATTAATGCCTTTGCGATAGAACTCCGACGATCTAGACTGCACAAACTGTGTGAAAGCATTTTGTACTGCCTCCTGGGAAGAATACTTCTTGTCACGTAGATAATTGTCCAAATCACGAAAAAAATGGTAGTCCGTTGGAGCAAGGTCTGGTGAATACGGAGGATGACGAATGGTTTCTAAGTGCAGTTCCTGAAGGGTCAAAATGGTTTCTCGTGCTGTGTGAGGTCTCGCGTTGTCGTGGAGCAATAATGGTGAAGATCGATTCATGAGTCGGGGCTGTTTTACTGCTAGTTTTGTCAACATGGTTCGGAGTTCGGCACAATAGACATCTGCCGTAATTGCTTGACCAGATCGAAGAAAACTATAGTGAATAACACCATGCTGAGACCACCAAACAGTTACCATTACCTTTTTATTGGTAAGTTTTGCTTTTGGACACTGTTGTGGCATTTGACCTGGGGTCAGCCATTGCATTTTTCTTTTCCGGTTATCATAAAGAATCCACTTTTCATCACATGTTACAATTCGATCCAATATTCCTTCATTTCTGTACCGGTTCAACAAGGCAACACAAGTTTCAACACGCGTTTCTTTCTGCAGATCAGTCAAATCATGAGGCACCCATTTTTCGTATTTTTTTATTTTATTGATTTGACGCAAGTGAGTCAATAAAGTGGGTAAGGTAACGTTAAACCATGCCGCTAATTCCTGGGTAGTTTGACTAGGATCGGCTTCCACTATCTCTCTTAATTCATCGTTATTCACCTGTGTGGGCGGTCTTCCTCGTGGCTCGTTCTTTAAGTCGAAATTTCCATCACGAAAGCGTTTAAACCAAAATCGCACGGTGCGTTCATTAGTAGACCCCTCTCCAAACGCAGCATTGATATTGCGGGCTGTTTCTGCCGCGTTAGTTCCGCGTCGGAACTCGTATTCAAAAATCACTCGAATTTTCGCAGTATCCATCTTTCTTGTCTAAATTGAATAACAAAAACAATTGAAAGTCGATATTCAAATGTTTCACATTTTTTAAAAAAAGAACATCACAGAAACCATTTGAAAAAAGTTTCATTCGAGAACCTCAAACCATGAAGATTCTATGTCAATTCAAAGAACCTATTGCAATAAAACGGCAATTTCATACTTTAACCCCTATTATTAGTATCTGTTACCACATGTTTTTACAGTTAAATTGACATTCTGTCATCGGAACGGACCTGCCATTAAAAAGGTCCAGTTTGCAATCGATCAGCAACCGGGGGATACAATTATAATACACCTGTCACACCTGCCTAGACTAGACTTGTATGGGAGGGACAGGAATTTTATGAAGACTCATACATAATGAATGGTTGACCACACATCCTGCGAAGTTACCGCGCAAATTCCGTCGTAATCGGCATCGAAATCCCACTGCGCAGAGGAATAACATGCGCTGTGAAAACGACAGCGTTGATTTTCATTCATTTGAAGCCGGCACCGTCGAGTTGAGCTGTCATTGAATGCGAGGTCTCTTGAGCTGCCGGTTTCAATGACAGTTGAACTCGCAGAGCAGTTTTTTATTTTACTACGTAGTAAAGTCAACATTGGCCGAAGCAAACAGTTTTGCTATTGAACTGTAGATGAAAATTAAAAAAGTCGACGGATCTTAAATCTCAAACTCAACCGAAATTTGTCACGCGTTGTTTTATAGAGAAATCTGAATACAACATCTCTACTCTACAATGTGTAACAGGTATGCCCTTTTAATCTAAAAGGGGGTTGTTCTAGACGTCTAGGCGAACACCTTTTGTTTTACGAGTTTTGTAACGGGTATGCCCTTTTAAGCTGAGAGGTGGTTGTTCTAGCCGTCTAGGCAAACAACTTTTGTTCTACGACTTTTGAAAATTCGAACTTTTTTTAATAAATTTTGAGGTTGTTTCACTGAAAAAAAAACAGCTGCTTTTGAAAATAAAGATAATTGAAATTTTGATTGTAGTAGACCAAACTAAATGAAAGGACAACATAAGGTCAATGACCTCGAACTCTAAGAAACAGCTGATCTTCAAGTAAACTTTACACTTATAATTTTAGAAAAGTACTTCGAATTTTCAAACAACGTCGTAGAACGTATGTCGTAGAACAATAGTTGTTAGCCTAGACGTCTAGAACAACCCCCTTTCGGCTTAAAAGGGCATACCCGTTACATCTTGAATAGTACTAAGTCGTGGTATAATTAACATCGAAATCCAATTAGTAGAATCCGAGTAATCAACGAAAATGTCGGTTATGCTCTATTTGTACTCAGACCAAGTCGTGGGTAACAGCTAGCATACGAATAAAATAAAAAGAACTTCATAGTCATTAGGCATATAGAGAAGTAAAGTTTAGAGGTCTTTTTTTTTTGGTTTACATTCTAAATTTGAAAAACTTCGACTTTACTAAGCAAAAACTTTGGATAGTTGCGAAGATCGCTTTATAATTATATGGTACGGACAGACCATAGATCTCAGCCTAAGAATACTTCTTTTCCAGCGATATTTCCAGAGAAAGATGCTGGTACACGAAGGATAGGACGGAGGCGTCACTCTTGGCTGAAGAACTGAAGAACCTTAGACATTTTAACTTTTTAGAGCTGCTGTCTCTAAAATTAAATAAACCCTGATGTTGTCAAACCTCAGATAGAAGTTGCAAAGAAGAATTAGTATTTTATAAGACTCACTGTAAATTTTACGATGCACATGCTTGCGATATTACGTCACCTCATGTAAGTACGCTTTTTAAAAGTGTACCTTAGGGACCATCTCCACGAGCGTTAGAATCGCGGCGATATTATCGTCGAGTCACTTATTTTTATACAATCTCTAGATAGTGTCTCCACACGGCGATGTTAACGCGGCGGTGCGTTGTATATTTTTGTATAATAAATAATAAATAAATAAATAAAATAGATTTATAGCAGGCACAGGTCCCATGAAACACAAAACTTAATAAAAATTTATAGTTAACATCCTAGGTATGCGGTAATTGATAGGTAACTCTATACCTAAAGTCAAAACCTATTTGGTTGTATAGAAATGTAATATCGCCGCGTTTCCAACGCTCGTGGAGACGGTCCCTTAGATAGCTGATTGCTGAAGCTGAGTGATTGATAAGAAATGGTAAAGGATCTATTAAGAAATGAGTAGATTTATTTCTTAAGAAAATTGTATAAGAAGTTAAGAAACAAAGAATATTGAAGATTATCGGCAGAAGGATTGCAATAGCAGAGAAAGTTTATTGACTGAATTTCTAAATAATTTCCGTCATACATTTTATTGTAAGCGATGATTCACAAATACATAAACAAAATTTACATATTTACCTAAGCTTATTCTGATTTTAATATTCGTTGTTATAGAGGCAATTGTAATTCAAAATTCATCATATTCAGTGAAAATCTGAACTGTCTGACAGGGTTCATGACATACCTAATATTATTATAGCCTGGTGACAAACAGGGGGGTGATTGCGTAACTTGTAATGTAATTTGTTGCAAATGTCAAACTCAAAAATTTTAGTTAGGCAATTGGAGGACTTTTGCTTTTGACGCGTTAGTGGAATGTTGTCCTTAATTTTCATTTTTACAAAACATTGTTTTATTGCGTTTAAATTGTTTAATTTCGGCGGCAAGTTACCAATTTAGTTACGCGAAGTTCAACGAATTGAGTGAAAATAAAAATACCAGTGCCAAACACGAAATTAGCACGTTACAAACAATTGTTCCATAGGCTTGGAGAAAAATCGTCGCCATTTTTTCTACAGCCTTCACGCATTGAAAATTATTTCAAACGATTACAGTATAATAGTGGTTGTTCACTATTTGTACGAGTATTTGGCTAAATTGTCCTATATTGCTGACAGAAGCCATAACTAAGAAAAAGAAAGAAAGAAGAAAGTCAGACAATTGAAATTCATCACATCACAGAGGTAGAATACCTCGTAGCACAGTAAATATGAGGTATCCAAATGCGTGGCAATAACACTACAAACAAACGTTACACAGACACAAAATACAGGGCCGCAATAAGGTTGCAACTTCAAATGTCGTGTAAACAAAGACCTCTGTGGTATAGCTAATGGTTACTTGCTATTAGGTACTGTATCTCTGTTAAGAATTTCAATTGTCAAACTCAAATTGATAAATTTGACATTTGCAACAAATTACATTACAAGTTACGCACTCACCCCCACATGTATAACAGTAGAATCTTAGTAAAACCGCCTTTGGCTACGGAACCCTAAAAATCAACCTTAAGAATGTGAAAACTAAGAATTGTACCTCCGAAAAATAAGCAAAAACATATCACTTTATTCGGCAGTCGTGTAAAAAGAACCTAATTTTTTGCAGGCCGTTAAAAATCTGAAAAAAGAAAACAACTAAGTTCAGCAGGTCGTAAGTATTACACGAATACAACGTAGAAAATTATAGTAATTTGTTGACAACTTAGTACAAGGACAGGAAGTATTTCGTCGTAGTTTAAATAAGTATTTTATCTTACTTCTTACTAATATTATAAACGCGAAATTTCGTATGTATGTGACTTTGTTACTCTTTCACGCAAGAACTCCAGAACCGATTGCGCTGAAACTTACAATATACGTAGGTGGCGACCTGGAATAACATTATAGGCTACTTTTTATCCCGATATACCATCGTTTTTTTTTACAATTTTGGTACAGATCATGTACAGACTACAGATGAAATGGTTTATTTGCAAAGAAATATGGTAGGTACAGAATGGTTCGGGTTCCCTACGCTACTTCGAAACACTATCCATCGAAACACCTTTCGCCGAAGACGATTGACCGAAAGATTACTTTACCGAATAGTTGTTTCACCGATTGTTCGTTTCCCCTATGGCTCGTTTCACCGAAAAAATTTTGACCGAAGTTCGGCTCGTTTTACGTAACAAATGTCATTTCCAAACACGCAACCTCCTTTCATTTACTTGATACATGTGACCATAAAAGAGTTGCCGTTTCAAAAATTTAAATACAGCCTTAAATTGTTTCTCGTTCAAAAAGCTTATTATTCTATATCCGCGTATTTGAATGAAAAATAATTGTAATTAAATATTATAATGAATGAAATTTCTATTATTCTTTTTTTGCGGACATTACATAATAATATGACTGATTTGATATTTATATAATTTTTGAACGAAAGCAAATTGACAAATTGATTGATAATGGAAATGTAATCTGTGACTGTTATGACTTGTTATTTAGATTTTCTATGTGGGTAGGTATTTGTTGTTAGTTGACATTTTTCGAATTTAATTTTGTTTAATTTTAATAATATGCTGTGTATGTTTGAATTACGGATTTATATAATTGACATGTAAGTAAGTTGTTTTCAGAATCTTATGACTTCATATGCCGAACTGGCCAATATAGAGAAACTCATGTTACTGTAAACTCACCACCTGTACACCTATATTTATGAATAAATGATTGAATTGAATTGAATTGAATAGAAATAAGAGGTAGTAGTACAACTAGAAAGTTCACTGAGGCAGTAAAAACGAGCCGAGGGAGAGGGCTTAAACTTTACACGTCTTCTAATATACGTTTTCGTAATCTCCTAATATACGTTTTCATATCCGTATATTAGGAGAGGTATATTACAAGTTTTTAGCTGCTTCAAATACCTACCCAAATATTGGAGTTAGCTCTCGAGCTATATTCAGACAAAGACGTGTAAAGTTTAAGCCCTCTCCCTCGGCTCGTTTTTACTGCCTCAGTGAACTTTCTAGTTGTACTACTACCTCTTATTTCTATGGTCACATGTATCAAGTAAATGAAAGGAGGTTGCGTGTTTGAAAATGACATTTGTTACGTAAAATGAGCCTTCGGTACAGCGAGCTTCGGTCAAATTTTTTTCGGTGAAATGAACTATAGGGGAAACGAACAATCGGTGAAACAACTATTCGGTAAAGTAATCTTTCGGTCAATCGTCTTCGGCGAAAGGTGTTTCGATGGATAGTGTTTCGAAGTAGCGTAGGGAACCCGAATGGTTCTATATTAAGTAACTGACAAAAAATACCAATAGCCAAGAAGTTCTTCTTGATCACTTCCACAGATGTTTAAATATTCGTTAACAATTAAAGGCGCATGTCATTAAGTTCCATTACAGCTCATTTTGTTACAAAGTTGCTGAATTCATCAAGACACGAATTCATTAAGCATAAGTGTTTTTTTTCCTTTAAATAATAATTAGTACCACAACCCGTTCAGTGGGAGATCAACTATTTTTTGTGTAGCTAAAAATTTGGGGATTCAACATTTTATAAATTAAACATTTTAATACTGTATATTTTGGGGTTTAAAACTCACCGATTTTCACTTTCAGTACACTTGTACACCTTCACGAAACTAAATTGATTAATATGCCCCCGAAATTAAACAATTTATATGCATTTGAACTAGGTTTCCCAAAAAATAAAATTTGCGCATCTCTTCAACGAGTTCCCCCAAAAGGCCTAAAAAATTTTGTTTTTCTAAATTTGTTGACGTTGACGTTTTCTGAAGTTGCCAAAATAGTAAAAACTTAAAAAAAAAAGTCACTCTCAAGTTAGATGTCCAGTCCGGTTCAATTACGCAACCCAGTAGGTAGGTAGGTAATCATCATCATCTCAGCCCTTATCCGTCCACTGCTGAACATAGGCCTCCCCGACGCGACGACGCTACAAATAGCGATCGCGATCTAGCTCCATCTAAGGACTTCCCGCGACCGCTACTATGTCGTCGCTCCACCGAGTAGGTAAAAAAATACTAAAAACTAGCAATAGGTAGGTGAAGACTAATAAATTGACTCAGCAGTCAACTTTGAAAAAGGAGCACCAAACTTAAAAATGGCGGCTCAATCTCTCTTAACTCAGGAGAATAGTGTAGTGCTAGGAGCACTACACTATTCTCCTGAGTTAAGAGTGAAACTGTGAAACTTTAACATACAATTTTTTTTTTAATTTAGCTGAAATAAATCGAAAATACTAACACAGTGGCTTTAGATCACGTAAATCTATTGAATCCTACTAATATTATAAGTGTGAAAGGGTGTGTGTTTGGATGTTTGTTACTCAATCACGCAAAAACTACGGAACCGATTGCGATGAAACTTGGAATATTTATAAGTAGTCGAATAACACATAGGCTACGTTTTATCCCGATATTCCCGCGGGAACGGGACTTACGCGGATGAAACCGCGGGGCGCAGCTAGTAATCCATATTTCTTCTTTTAGGAATGAAACGATTTCGTATTAAAAGTTGTTTAAAGTGCCAAATTTTTTTCGGTGGCGTTACATTTTATTTGCCAGATATCTCTACCTAGGGATATGAAAAATCATCCATAACTGTCAAGTTAGATGGGTCTGACTAGAATCAGCGAACATGTTGCGGTGTCCAGTGCGGTACAATTACACAACACAGTAGATAAGTTTAGGGAAATAGGTAGGTAGGTAATTAGATAGTGCGGTTTCAGAGGTCTCCGGATCAAATAAGACTGTCTAAGACATTTCTTCGGCGAGTGATATTCGGTAAGTACATGAGACTACTTGAAAATCCCACTTCTTATCTTTCATCTTATTAATCTTATTTTACTAATAAAACACTTTATTTATCCGGTTTTATCGCGTTTTTATTCATTATTTGAACCGAGCTTTCGCCAACTTTACAGTCAACCTTGAAAAAGACAACTGTAAAGGTTCAAATAATGAATAAAAACGCGATAAAACCGGATAAATAAAGTGTTTTATTGTGCAAAATCGCGAAAACCATAGAAGAAATTATTTTACTAATATTATAAACACGAAAGTTTGTATTGTATGGAAGTATGTATGTGAGGTTGTTACTCTTTCACGCAAAAACTACTAAACCGATTGCGATGAAACTGGGAATATAAGTAGCTGGATACCGGGATTAACACATAGCCTGCTGATTACCAAGTTTCATAATTAATGCGTCATTAAAACACAAACATCAAAACTTTCGCATTTATAATATTACTCTGCGCCCCGCGTAAGTCCTGTTCCCGCGGGAATATCAGGATAAAAGTAGCCTATGGGTTATTTTAGGTCTTCAGCTACCTATACATATATTCTAAGTTTCTTCGCAATCGGCTCTGTACTGTAGTTTTTGCGTGAAACAGTATAACAAAATCACATAAACACATACAATTTTTACACGTTGATGAAATGACTAGCTGCGCCCTGAAGTTTTACCCGCGTAAGGGCCGTTCCCGCGGGAATTTTGGGATAAAAAGTAGCCTGTGTGTTATTCTAAATAGTAGTTTTGTCGTGCAAGAGTAACAAAGTCACTAATTTTTTTTTTTTTTTTTATTTATTTAAAATTGAAGATTATACTTAAAAAACATAATGCAGGCCAAAAATCACAAAGATTTGTCTGGCGTGCTGAGTTTGAATTTAATCAGTACAATTACACTATTTACATTTATTAATACAGACATACATAGGTACTTGGAAACTTTCGCGTTTATATTAGTAGGATTATTATTTATTAACCGGCCCTGGCCAACACGAAAATTGCAGAATCCCTAAAGTTTACAAGCCCTCAGGCTGAGAAGGACAACTTCCTAAAAGGACAACTTCCTAAAAGGACAACTTCCGAAAAGGACAACTTCCTAAAAGGACAACTAGGACTTAGAAAATTTTACAAGTAAGACTGAATGCGTTAATTAAATATGTTTAATGAAGTTACAAACTCTAAGTTGTATTGTTATAAATTGAATTTAAAATCTGAAATATGTTAAAAATTCATTTACTCGACGTGATTTGTGGAATCGTCGAAACGAAAAAAACCTCGAACGAATCTTACTCAGCAAAATTCAGAATGAATCAAAATATTCCAACTTTACCTACGTAGGTATTTTTTATGTCACTAATAATAATATGACTTTAATTAATAATGAAGTATTTATTATTTGTAAAGGGTAAATATAAACTGACTTACATTCAATATAACTATAGTTAGGTACCGAGTGTATCTTTACAAATTCTTATACAAGATGTAACAGGTAAGCCCTTTTAATCCGAAAGGGGGTTGTTCTAGACGTTTAGGCGAACAACTTTTGTTCTACGACTTTTGAAAATTCGAAGTACTTTTCGAAAAATTTAGGTGTAAAGTTTACTTGAAAATCAGCTGTTTCTTAGAGTTCGAGGTCATTGACCTTATGTTGTTCTTTCATTTAGTTTGGTCTACTACAATCAAACCTTCAATTACCTTTATTTTCAAAAACAGCTGTTTTTCCAGTGTAACATAATCTCAAAATTTTCAAAAAAAAAGTTCAAATTTTCAAAAGTCGTAGAACAAAAGGTGTTTGCCTAAACGTCTAGAACAACCCCCTTTCGGATTAAAAGGGCTTACCTGTTACATCTTGTATACAGGGTGAACCATTTCGATGGGCTTTCAAGGGAATATCCTGAACTAAAAGAAAGAAAGAAGAAAGATAAACATTTATTGACAACAAACACTCACATAAGAACAATGGGACACAATTTTTACATAGATAATAATATAAGATAAGACAAAACAAAGATCGTTTTGTCTTATACAGGGTTATGGGTTTCGAATCCATTTTCCACATCAAAACGAATAACTTGTTCTACGATTTTTGGAAATTCGTTTTTTTTGCAAATTTTAAGGTTATATCTCACTGAAAAAAGACGACTGTTTTTGAAAATAAATTCAATTTAAGTTTTTATTGTAGTAGACCAAACTAAAAGAAAGGACATCTTAAGGTCAATGAACTCTAACTCTATGAAACAGCTGATTTTCAAGTAAACTTTACACTTAAAATTTTCGAAAACTGCTTTGAATTTCAAAAAGTCGTAGAACAAAACTTATTCGTTTTGATGTGAAGAATCACCCCCTGAACGGTTTTGGATTCGAAACCCATAACCCTGTATTATACGAAACAGATTTTACCTTTATCAGCAACACTATCGGTCGGAACAATAATTATAGTGTTTATTTTTGCAAAAAGACAAGGTTCGATTCCTGGCTAGGGTAATTTTTTTTTCAAAAATCTAATGTCATTGAAGTTCGGGGGAAAATCTTATGTCAAAATCGGGGACGTGACTTCACCATTTTTCGCTATCTCTTATAGTTTAGCATATTATACCTCTGAAAGCCCACCAACAATGCTTCACTCTGTATAAAGTTCTCATCCTCCTCCGAAACGGCTTGACCGATTTTTATGAATTTTTTTATGCAAATTCAGTAGGTCTGAGAATAGGCTACTGTCTATTTTTCATGCCCCTAGTTTAAGGCGGCGATAGATGATAAGCAACGGTCCTTGTCCTATTGCATATAAATGAGCGAGATGGAATTGCGTGAAAAATCTACAATTTCTCGTAAAATCAATAATTAACGAAGATTAAAATAATATTTTGAAAAAATGCGATGAAGGGGTTCTAGGTATTGTATTTTCTAATATTATGATGCCTATAAGAAAATATAGCGGTTAAGGATTTAGAAGAAAAATTGATTTATTTTGTAAAACAGGGGTAACTTTGCCTGTATAATAGTGGTATTTAAAGTTATTTTCTATTGTTTTTGAAATGAAGGGGACACTTCTTGTATCATGTACAATAACATAATACATTGTTTAAAGATCTATTTGATACCGGTTATGAATAAAACCATTCCATCGGAAGGGATTTCACATGAGTCGCGTCCTTAACTGTCAATTTTCGGTTTTAATCAAGAAGTGCGTATTTTTAGCATTATTTCAATGCTCAACGTTTTGAGACCTTTACGTGTCTCTTCTTTAGCATAAATCCACATCCCGAAAACAGAAGCAAAACCTTTATTTCGAAATTTGTATTTTTAATACTCCAGGCATATCTACTACTATTTATTATAATGTCACTATCTGTAACTATTACTCATGATTCAGCAAAAAAGAAACTTGAAAATTGAAAATACAAACATTTTTAAGAAAAAATACATTTCCAAAAATTTACGGCTGCGAGGTTTGAACCCGCGTCTCTGAGTCTGTACTCCAGCGTCTTAACGAAGACAACGCGAGTTCCCATCACGACTTAACTTTTGAAGATTTTATACCTCCTTAAAAATATTTTTTTAGTAAAAAAATATCTATAATAAAACGCAATATAAACCGGGTTTTACTCGCGTTTTATTAAATAACGTTATTATTTTTAAAAGACCGAGCCAAATGTAAAGTTAGCGAAAGCTCGGTATATATTGTGTTTTATTATGCAAAATCTAGAAAACCTTAGACATAAAAATCTATGTTAAAGGATAATTAAAAGAAAACTTACAGTAAAACACCCCCAAGTAGAACCCGAACACAGCGATGGCTATCTTAGCAAAGTCATTTGCAATATCTTGATCTAATTTCTTGAACAGGTCACTCATTAGGAACATTTTTACAGGTTTCACGTTACACTGAGTTTCGACCATTTTTATATAAAAAAATTATTATGTTCGGTTTTATCAAATTTATTTTTCAATGCACCGATAACCCTATTGACCGGAATAATCTGCATACGCCTAGTGCATGTTCAAAAAATAAATAAATTTAAAAAGAAATGTTTATATATGCGCTTGCGCGTACGCTTCCCCCGATGTATGGGTGGCGAATGAATGTTCTTGCGTGCCCGGTAAACACTGCTGACCCTAGCAAAATTATCTAGAAAATAAACCGGCTAAGTGCGAGTGGGACTCGCGCACGAAGAGTTCCGTACCTTTATTGCAAAAAAAAAACAAACGGAAAAAAAACGTTTGTTGCATGAGAGTTGCATTCAAACGTTTGTTGCATGAGAGCACCCCTTAAATATTTGTTTTCCGTATTTGTTGTTATAGCGGCAACAGAAATACATCACGCGACGGCCTCTGTGGCGCGTCGGACGTACGTCTGACTGCAAAGCAGAAGGCTGCGGGTTCGACTCCCGTCAGGTGCAAAAATTTATGCTTTAAAATATATATTTGTACCTATCTGGTCTGGGTATCTTTGTATGTATATATAATATGTATATATAATACATACAAAGACACCCAGAAATGTATGTATTTACAAAAAAAAAGTATAATGTGTAGTATATCCGTTGTCAAGTACCCATAGTACAAGCCTAGTGCTTAGTTTGGGGCTAGATTGCGTTGTGTGTAATGTTGTGCAATATTTATTTACATCATCTGTGATCATTTCAACAGTCTAGCTATCACGGTTCACGAGAAACAGCCTGGTGACAGACAGACGGACGGACAGCGAAGTCTTAGTAATAGGATCCCGTTTTTACCATTTGTGTACGGAACCCTAATAAACGGATGTTTGACTTTATCGGGTTTTTATAACCGTGAAGCATAAAGCTAAAAAAAACATAATAATAATAAAAGTATTTATTGCCAAAGAGAAAAAAAAAACAACTTAAACTATTAGAACTAGGCAAACGCAAACGGCAAAAGGAGCAAGCTCAGCAAATGCTGCAAGACGCAGCTATGAGCATCTACACAGCGCTGGTTTTCAGCTTGCCCCTTTCTCACATTTAGACTTAATTATATAAAGTATTAGGGGTTAAAGTATGAAATTGCCGATTTGTACTGAAAATCTTAATTGTTTATTTTTTAAATTTTTAACAAATTTATTTAATCAAATTAGTTGCCATTATTATCTATACATTGCTGCCATCTAATGGGAAGGTTATTAATGCCTTTGCGATAGAACTCCGACGATCTAGACTGCACAAACTGTGTGAAAGCATTTTGTACTGCCTCCTGGGAAGAAAACTTCTTGTCACGTAGATAATTGTCCAAATCACGAAAAAAATGGTAGTCCGTTGGAGCAAGGTCTGGTGAATACGGAGGATGACGAATGGTTTCTAAGTGCAGTTCCTGAAGGGTCAAAATGGTTTCTCGTGCTGTGTGAGGTCTCGCGTTGTCGTGGAGCAATAATGGTGAAGATCGATTCATGAGTCGGGGCTGTTTTACTGCTAGTTTTGTCAACATGGTTCGGAGTTCGGCACAATAGACATCTGCCGTAATTGCTTGACCAGATCGAAGAAAACTATAGTGAATAACACCATGCTGAGACCACCAAACAGTTACCATTACCTTTTTATTGGTAAGTTTTGCTTTAGGACACTGTTGTGGCATTTGACCTGGGGTCAGCCATTGCATTTTTCTTTTCCGGTTATCATAAAGAATCCACTTTTCATCACATGTTACAATTCGATCCAATATTCCTTCATTTCTGTACCGGTTCAACAAGGCAACACAAGTTTCAACACGCGTTTCTTTCTGCAGATCAGTCAAATCATGAGGCACCCATTTTTCGTATTTTTTTATTTTATTGATTTGACGCAAGTGAGTCAATAAAGTGGGTAAGGTAACGTTAAACCATGCCGCTAATTCCTGGGTAGTTTGACTAGGATCGGCTTCCACTATCTCTCTTAATTCATCGTTATTCACCTGTGTGGGCGGTCTTCCTCGTGGCTCGTTCTTTAAGTCGAAATTTCCATCACGAAAGCGTTTAAACCAAAATCGCACGGTGCGTTCATTAGTAGACCCCTCTCCAAACGCAGCATTGATATTGCGGGCTGTTTCTGCCGCGTTAGTTCCGCGTCGGAACTCGTATTCAAAATTCACTCGAATTTTCGCAGTATCCATCTTTCTTGTCTAAATTGAATAACAAAAACAATTGAAAGTCGATATTCAAATGTTTCACATTTTTTAAAAAAAGAACATCACAGAAACCATTTGAAAAAAGTTTCATTCGAAAACCTGAAACCATGAAGATTCTATGTCAATTCAAAGAACCTATTGCAATAAAACGGCAATTTCATACTTTAACCCCTATTATTAGAAGTTTTTCAATGTAGGTTTTGACTATAATCCCTTTTACAGCCGAATAAACGCAACTCGAAAATTCAGGAGTACTGAATAAATTAAACAATTTCTAAATTTTAATAAGATGTAATAAAATAAATGTCTTAAATCAAAAAATTAAAGTCACAAAATTTCGAATTCTAACCGAATTTTAAATTAGTTTTGGGATTTTTTACTTTAAGAGCTGCTTAGCTGTTTAAATTCAACTCAAATTTTGAGTACGGTTTCTGTAAAGTTAAAGTTTTAACTTGTGTTTCCGCAAGTAGCCCTACTATTGGGCCTTTGTGCGTGATTTTAAGCCGTGGGTTTTCTCATGATGTTTTCCTTCATCGTGAGAGCGATGTTAATAGCGCACATAAATTTTTCTTAAAGAAAAACACATTGGTGCGCGGCCGGGTGTTGAAACCACGACCTTCGGAATGAAAGTCGGGGTATCTACCACTAGACCAACACCGCTCTTGTATTATACCTTGACCTTTATCTTACCGTTTCTGTATTCGGCAGTTAGGACTTTAGGATAGTTTTACTAGGCTTTTACGGACTTTCAGCCGAATACTGAAACGCTACTCAACATTTGAGAACTAATTAAACAAAGAAGCAGCTCTCAAACTCCAAAATTGCCATACTAATTTTAAATTTAGAAACTGCTCAATAATTTAAGAACCTCTCAAATTTTAAATGACGTTTCTGTCGGCTTTAAGTCTCACAATTGGGCTACGTGACTTAAAATTCCCCTCAACTTTACCTATCCCAGGCTAACCCAAGGCCAGCAATCGCTAAAACAGTTGAAGGCTAGAAATATTCAAAAGGAAAAAATCATCTTCAAAAATTCACTCACGACGAGATTTGAACTCGCGTCTCTGCGTCACTACCGCAACGCCTTAACTAACTAGGCCACACGAGTCAAATCTCCTCGCGAGTGAATTTTTTAACATGAATTTTTCCTTTAAATATTTCTAGTTGATATGCCTTGAGCAATAAAAGCAAAATTACAAAACAGTTGAAGGTTTCCCGAAAATTAGAAGTTGTATAGACAACTTGATAACCACTTTTTATTGTGCTCTGCTATATAAATGTGTGCTTATTTAGTTTTTATTTCTGTTTTCATGATTTTGCATTGTCTACCCTGATGAAACCGACTGGAAAGTCGGTAAAACGTCAGTACAGGATCGCACAATGCTCTTAATAAATAAAACGCGAAAATAAAACACAATATTCACCGGGTTTAACTCGCGTTTTATTTAACAACGGCATTATTACAAAGAACCGAGCTTTCGCTAACTTTACAGTCAGCTTTTAAGGTTGACTGTTTTATTATGCAAAATCGCGAATACCTCAGACAAATACAACGGGAGTTAACTCGTTGTTGTGTTTTATTACATCATGTGTTTTATCTGTATTTATTTATTTTTGTTTTTCCTCGTCATTTAATCTCTTAACAGCTCCATTAACCATTTTTATTCAAGGGGTTTCTACAAGAGATCGCTTTTGGCGATAAGAACGACCATTGTTCTTAAGTATTTCATACAAAGAAGTCCTGAAATATCATAAGGAAACGCTTTCTTTGTCTTCGCTGATTTCGGTCAAATAAACAATCACAAGAGAGTGCATCAACCTTGTTTCGGTTTTGAAGTTTTCAGGACATTGAATTTTATGTGTATAGATGTAGGGATTTTCCGTTCCTATAAGGTTCCTACATTATTTACTAGCTGCGCCCCGCGGTTTCACCCGCAGAAATGAAAAAACGTTATCACGGGCGCGGGCGGCTGAGCGGTTCTCGAGCGGTTGCACTTTTTCGTTCATTACTCGGGTTCTACTAATTGGGTTTCGAGGCAAAGTATACCACGACCTTCCTCAAAAATAGAACTATCCAAAATCGTCTTCTACATCGACTTCGTCTGAGTTGAAATAGTGCATAGCCGACTTTTTTTGTTCATTACTCGGGTTCTATTAAATTGTATTTCGATGTAAAGTATACCACGACGTTCCTCGAAAATAATAGAAGTATTCAATATTGAAAACCAGATTTCAATCGAATAAGTCGTTTTTAATTGTATAAGGAACCGACAGAAAAACAGAGAAACAGACAGACAGACATGAATTTAAAAAAAAAAAAAATTTGGTTTACTACTTTTTCGAAGCCCTTTAAACAACTTTTTATTTAATTTACTTTTAAGTACATACGTTTTGTTCTATCTTCCTTTATTATAAGTATAGAGTATAGATTCAAATAAAATAGATGTGAATAAATGAAAAGAGGCAATAGGTAGTGAAGTGTATGGCATAGTCGTTACTTCACAATGAACTATATTTTACCCCATTTTTGGTGTCCATTTATTATTTAGGAGGATAATGAGTAATGAAATGACTGATCGTGACGCACACGGGCAGTTTCTATCTATATATAAGTACATATAATTTGGACGAATTATACAGGGCAAGCAACTTTTAATCCATGCAGTTTTATGGCGCTGTAGTGGCCGGTACGTTGTTAGGTGGAGTAGGCTTGCCCAGTACCTATACCACCCTCCCAGCTTAGTCAGCCATGCCCAGAGGAATGAACTGGTCAATACGTCTGGAGCTAACTAAGCCGTGGGTTTCCTTACGATATTTTTTTTCACCTTATGAGTGATGTTATTAACTTTTCCGCAAGGCAAAAGACATTGGTGCGTTTTTCGCACGACAGGATTCGTTTTTAAATTTCGAACATTCAATATACTAATACTAGGAGTTCGCCCCGAACTGAGACCTCCCCCCCCCCCCCCTACCGATCCGGCTCATCTTCGAACTCATAAATTCTATTGACCTAAACTACGCGCATACCGAAATTCATATGAAGATCGCACCTACGATCGGAGCTACTCAAGTTATCGTCGAACAAACATACAAAGATACAAGCGCCAGGCCCGTCTACACTTGAGCTCACTCACTTCGCTCGTTCGGTCTATTATAAACAGGATAGATTTATTTGCTTGTTTGTTTGTAATTTACCTAAGAACCGACGGAACACCACGCCGTCGGCGTCGTTCGGCCAGAAGTCTTCGTTCAAATCATAACGCGAGGCAGGTACCAAATTGTGATAATGGTATGGAACATTTCGTAAGCGAATTCGACTCGCAATTAAAATCGTGGTGTATTTCAAATCAATTATTTATTTTGAAGCCAGTAATTAAGTAGCAAAATAATTAAGATTACTTACCTACCGTTTATATTTTTTACCTGACTGATAAGGTTGTTTTTTTTTTTTTACATTATACTAGATAAGCCTTTGACCATTAAATCTCTGGTCTTTGTAGAGAAATGAGATTTGTATTTATTTGTGACTAGCTACGCTTTGCGGTTTCACCCGCGTAAGTCCCGTTCCCGCGGGACTATCGAGATAAAAAGTAGCCTATGTGTCATTCCCGGTATTCAGCTACCTATATTTCAAGTTTCATCGCAATCGGTTCAGTAGTTTTTGCGTGAAAGAGTAACAAACTCACATACATACACACATACTTACATACAAACTTTCGCGTTTTAATATTAGGGGTTAAAGTATGAAATTGCCGATTTGTACTGAAAATCTTAATTGTTTATTTTTAAAAATTTTAACAAATTTATTTAATCAAAATAGTTGCCATTATTATCTATACATTGCTGCCATCTAATGGGAAGGTTATTAATGCCTTTGCGATAGAACTCCGACGATCTAGACTGCACAAACTGTGTGAAAGCATTTTGTACTGCCTCCTGGGAAGAAAACTTCTTGTCACGTAGATAATTGTCCAAATCACGAAAAAAATGGTAGTCCGTTGGAGCAAGGTCTGGTGAATACGGAGGATGACGAATGGTTTCTAAGTGCAGTTCCTGAAGGGTCAAAATGGTTTCTCGTGCTGTGTGAGGTCTCGCGTTGTCGTGGAGCAATAATGGTGAAGATCGATTCATGAGTCGGGGCTGTTTTACTGCTAGTTTTGTCAACATGGTTCGGAGTTCGGCACAATAGACATCTGCCGTAATTGCTTGACCAGATCGAAGAAAACTATAGTGAATAACACCATGCTGAGACCACCAAACAGTTACCATTACCTTTTTATTGGTAAGTTTTGCTTTAGGACACTGTTGTGGCATTTGACCTGGGGTCAGCCATTGCATTTTTCTTTTCCGGTTATCATAAAGAATCCACTTTTCATCACATGTTACAATTCGATCCAATATTCCTTCATTTCTGTACCGGTTCAACAAGGCAACACAAGTTTCAACACGCGTTTCTTTCTGCAGATCAGTCAAATCATGAGGCACCCATTTTTCGTATTTTTTATTTTATTGATTTGACGCAAGTGAGTCAATAAAGTGGGTAAGGTAACGTTAAACCATGCCGCTAATTCCTGGGTAGTTTGACTAGGATCGGCTTCCACTATCTCTATTAATTCATCGTTATTCACCTGTGTGGGCGGTCTTCCTCGTGGCTCGTTCTTTAAGTCGAAATTTCCATCACGAAAGCGTTTAAACCAAAATCGCACGGTGCGTTCATTAGTAGACCCCTCTCCAAACGCAGCATTGATATTGCGGGCTGTTTCTGCCGCGTTAGTTCCGCGTCGGAACTCGTATTCAAAAATCACTCGAATTTTCGCAGTATCCATCTTTCTTGTCTAAATTGAATAACAAAAACAATTGAAAGTCGATATTCAAATGTTTCACATTTTTTAAAAAAAGAACATCACAGAAACCATTTGAAAAAAGTTTCATTCGAAAACCTCAAACCATGAAGATTCTATGTCAATTCAAAGAACCTATTGCAATAAAACGGCAATTTCATACTTTAACCCCTATTATTAGTAAGAAGTAAAATGTGTAGGTATTTATAAGGAAATGATTTTTGAAAGAGTACTCCGCGGGATGGGGACTTAGGGATGATTTATTTATATTAGACCGTCACGAGCGCGGGTCAGGTTCGAGCTTCGATGTCCATTGCTCGGCGAGCAGTCGATCGGTCTGTTGCAACCGAGTGGCGACCGAGCAATGGACAACGAAGCTCGAACCCGGCCGGCGGGCGCTAGTGACGGTCTAATATAAATCATCCCTTAAGCGAGCGAAACAGCGGGTCTAGACTAATTTAGTATATACATAGGTATTTTAAATATCATTTCTTACAGACCGGATCGCTCAGGGATGAATCCTGCTGGGTACAAATTTTGAAAAAAAAAAAAAAAAAAATGAAGTACAGGTATTTTAATTCTTTATTTTCTCAATTATATTATTTTGGTAGGTAGTAAATCTATATAGGTATATATATATAAAAGAAAGTCGTGTTAGTTACACGATTTATAACTCAAGAACGGCTAAATCGATTTGTCTGAAAATTGGTAGGGAGGTAGCTTAGAGCCAGGAGAAGGACATAGGGTACTTTTTATCCCGATATTCCCGCGGGAACGGGAACAGAACTTACGCGGGTGAAACCGCGGGGCGCAGCTAGTACCTAATAAAAGATGGTATATTTTTACCCCGCTGCAAGGATAGGGTTATGTTTTTGAGGTCTATTTACTGAAATGGAATTGCTAATGACCTAAGTAATTCAAACAATTAATAATATTATGTAAATGTTTGTGTGTTTAGTAGGTAAGCAGGAACAAAACATTACAATTGTAAAATTCTGACCCCAGGTATAACATTGGGTATTTATAAACAGCACCCCTCTCAGCACATTAAGCTTGTTGGTTACAATGAAATTGATTCTATTGGGTGACCCCAAGCATCATATCCTGTGAGTTGTTGGTGCAGCTTGCGAGAAATAAGATATTATTTAAGTGTGATATATTATAATGTAGGTCATTGATCTCAACCTTAAAGCTGCGGCCGCATAGGCATGATGGCTTAACGCCTAGAGGCTAGTGAGTCACCTAAACGAAAAACGAACGGTTTAGAAAGTTCGCGATTGTTCGTACTGGGACCCTAGCGCCTAGCTGTGTATGTTGTCAGTTCTCACCTGATGGAAACCGACGATGTGGTCTAAGATGTGCCTGGATGTCCGATGGTAGAATGCAAGACACTAGGCACTAGGCGCAAAGCAAGCTGCCTGCCTATGCGGCCACAGCCTTACAGTAGATATGACTTATGACATCAGAAGGAAGACAGATGTGACTAGCCACAGCGCATTGCAATATTGTATATTAGGTGAAGTCTCAAACATATGCGCCATCAGGTTGATGCGCGTTTATTAAAACGCTCGTAAAACCCGGTAAATATTGTGTTTTATTATGCAAAATCGCGAAAACCATAGACAGAATTATATGCCATATTACTTTAATATGCACTAACTGCTCTGCTTCATCTCTGAAACCACTGGGTCGATTTTAAAATTTCTGTGTTACTAACATTTCCTCTTTATAATATTAGTATCTAATTATCTTTACTCTATACTTATAATAAAAGAAGAGAGGACTAAAAGTCTGTACTTGAAAGTAAATTTAAAAAAACAAATCCAGGGGAATCTCTCAATCGAGCCGTAGTCGAAAAATAGTAGACAGGGAAACATTCATATTCTTAAATTCGCTGCTCGAGATGGAAACTTGCGTGGTCGAGCGGTATAGGCACTGGAATATTGATCCAGGGAAAATTATGACAGGACAGGATTTTTATATAATTTTTAAAATTCTTGTGTTTCTGTCTGTTTCTCTGTTTGTTCCATAGACAATTAAAAATGACTGAAATAATGAACTTTTTTTTTTCTTCACTTTGCAATTTTGGCACAATTTGTGATCAGAACACACAAAGCCCCCGAAAAAAAAGTTTTCCTAAATTGAATATCTAATTATAAAAAATTGAATATAAATTAATGGCTTTGCTATATTATGTAAGTCCTGTCTCTTAAAACATAGTGATTATAACCTCTTTTCGCATTTCGAGCAAGATAAATACATTTTTTAAATTATCATTTCAACTGTTTGCAAAAGTGGGACTAACTCAACCTCATTGGAGACACTGGGACAAATTGCCTGAAAGCAGGACTGTCCCTTCCAAAGCGGGACAAATGGTCATGTTATGTTTCCCGCACCCACTATATCTCTATTAGTGTCTCTATATTTGTTAATGATAGACTAGAGGACCAGTACATTGAAAACAACCTTATTTTCTATGAGCCTAATTAACAAACAAACTACTTTTGCTGTAGACTATACAATAGAGCAACTAAAAACACTTAAAACTTTATAATTAAGGTATTCCATGACATTTTGACTTAACAACAAGTTATTTGAATTGTTTCAAATACCTAGTTCTTATAACATTTTTTAATTTCAAATAAGTTTATTATGTATGTAGGTATAGCCAAAACAACAAATGTTAGTATCAAATTGTTTTTTTCCTTATTTAAGAAAAGTACTTACCTGCCTTGAGATATAAGAGTGTCAAAACCTGTTTATAATATGATGCAATATAGACTGGCTTTTTTGAAAGCTCAATGCAAATGCATTATTTTAAATTTTATCACATTAATGACTTTTATCTTCGTATTCTATAGATATCATACTCACATATGACATCAATCTAATTTGTTTACCAATTATGTTGCGTAATTGCATTGATTTTTAATAAATTTTCTTTGTAAATAATGTAGGCAATATGTAAATAACAGCTGATTGTAACCAATATAGATTGGTCAAGTACATGAGTAGCAGCACAAACTGGCATGAATCAATGCTAAGATCTTAAAACAAGCTGTAGGAAATGATATGGGTAATTTCCGCAATAACCTACTATTATTACGTGTCATCGTCTTCTCGGATGGATGTAAGGTCTTTGTATAAATCTCAGTTTAACCAGTTTTGTAGGTTAGAACATTAAGTAACCCATTTTAAATGAAAATGTAAATAACTATAAAACATTAAAGTACAAAAGAATATAACAATAACTCACCAATCATTTCATAAATACTTGCAGTGTATTCGTCCATATATGTCGATAGAAAACTCATTTTTGTCAACACAAAAGATAACGCGACTTTAAAAAACCAGTTTTCAACTTAGCCAAAACACTAGAGTTTTTATTTGTGAAGGGAACAGGAATATAAGGTACAAAATTGTGTTATTTCACAACTAAAATATAAAATAACGCTTGTTTATTTACTTTTTTTCCGATATCGTAGATTTGTAAAGTAAATTTGCTACGGAATGATCACAATTTGACATTTGGACATTTGGAATTTTCAAGTTTTTATTATTTCTTATCGGTTGCGAACCGATTATGGCTGTTTGGAAAGTAGCCAATGTCAAGTATAATTTTTTTTGCATGATTCGTATACATGATATTTGTCAAGGCGTCGCGTCGCGCGTCACCGTAGTAAAAGTCAAGTCAATGTATGTAAATAGTAAATTACAATGACGGTTCCCGCTAGCTTTGGAGACAACGCTAAAGTCCATGTTTTGCACAGATTTTCACTTTTTAGACTTAAACACTATCGCGAAACTAAACTGATAAATATGCCCTAAATTAAACAATTTACACGCATTTGAACTAGAGGCTTTTTAGCAGCACATCTTCTCAACGCGTTTCCGCTAAAACCTAAGTTCGATTTTCGAAATGTTTGCATCCAATTTGACATTGGCTAAATAAAAAAAAAAGATGGGAGAAGAAAAAAAGTGTATTGTTTACATTTTTTTTGGTTTAGTGGTTTATTTTTGAATTTTGTTTGAATATGTCCTAAATTCTAATTCTCTCTAGATCCAGAAAACTGTGACATGAATCTAGACAACACATTCACCACCTTAGTCACCGACAGGAAATACAAAATGATAATGATCAGACGAAAATTCCTAAGGCGTGTAATTATTTGTTTATTTATATTCGGAGGATCATTTTACCTATCATTGCTTCTATTCGGTGATCAGAAGATAAAGAGAGTGATAAATTTGACTGACTTGGACCGATGTCCGGCTTGCTACGGCGTGTCTGTCTGTCCAGAATTATATTCTGACCAGATTGCTCTAAGCAACAAGGGCTGGTCGCAGTACTTTAACGCTAAAAACGTGTACTATGGGTACACGACAAAGAATTTAAGACGTGTGGTTTTGAAGAAGTTAGCTCACGACTCGGAGCTAAAGGAACTAGATGCAAACCTGTGTAACCATTGGGGCCTAAGACCAGGCTGTAAGACTAGCAATATAATGAATACAACAAAGACTATCAATGAGAAAGTGATACAGTTAGTTGCTTATGATTTCACACAGGGATTAACGGAGCCACGGAAAGGTTTAGTTGTGTGCCCTTACCCACACAGTGTTCTAGATTTTGTCAAGCCACTATTGACTGGAAAATACTCTAATTATAAATTTGATATGATGTACATTTGGACTATGCTTATGATTAACCCTGAACCTATTGTTTTACAGGTAATTTGAACTGTATTTTAGGTAAATGAATGTCACAAGGCTTATAATATTATCAGTAGAGAACAAATAGCTGCGTCTGGTTCAATTGAACCTTATATTAACATTTAGTTTAATTATGTTATGTTATTCTTATCTATTTATTTTATTTGGTATTTTTTTCAAAGTTTTTTGTAGGGTTTGTTAAAAAAATATATTTTGCTTTCTTTCTTTCTAAATATACTAGACTATAATATATCTATTTTTTTGGTAAATATATGTAGCAGTTTAATGAGAACTAGCATGAAACATGTTGCGCTTGTGTAGTGTTTGACTTTCCATTATAATCAAAAAACTCTAATGTCAAACTTATCTATCAATCTTATATAATATTGGGTCCCTATTTGATAGCCTTTAAGCAAAGCTTTCTGATGACATCAACCCCATGTGACAACTGAACTAACTATAAATATGTTATAGTGCCCCCACCAGACAGTCATCTACAGGCATTTCTGGTAGGGTTTACTGTACCATCAGGCCGCTCAAGAGCTCTGTCCGTAATCTGTTATAGACAGATCATATCCCCAAAGCTTGTGTTCAGTTTTCTATAAAGGAGAGCTGCTTCATGCATCTCATAATCCCACTATTATGAGATGCAATTCTCAATTTCGACTCGATGAGACAAGCATCTATAGCCAAACTGGTTAGGATGTTGGGACAGATCCCCAAAGATACAGGTTAAATCCTATTGGGTGTTCTTCTTAAAATCTTCTTAAAAATTACTTAAAACGATATATTTATTTTACAGGCCATCCCCAAGTCCAAAGGTTGGCCAGTGCCAGCATATGGTGGAGTGTGTGGCAGAGTAGAACTAGTTGCATACGAAGGTGAACCATTATCATCATTACTCCATGTCAAGTGGCACAAAAAACTGGTGTATGCAAAGAAAATTCTCAGTGCAGCTTTGGATTTCACTTTTAAAAATGATAGGTACATTTTTTTAAGTTGCTTCATGATCTTACTAGTATTATAAATGTGAAAATACGGACCGCAATAATCTTAGGTCTATCCATCAGTCTGAGTGACTAATGGATAGACCTCTAACTTGACGTAGACTGTTATCAGAGATAACAACTTGGACCAACTGCTTAACGTGCCTTCCGAAACACGGAGGAGCTTAAAAAAGTGATTCTTTGCAGCACAAATGATCAGTCATTCATCCAAGTAATAACTGCGCCATGCGTTGCTTAACCTGCACGATCGTTCAAGATCGACAAGTGCAGATAGGCCAATGAGCTCCTCAACTTGCAATGAAACTAACTTTTAACTCTTGTTTCAGATTCCGTTTCTATCTGCTAGATTGGTCATTAGACAATATTGTAGTTAACCAAAAGGATGATACAGTCACATTCGTAGACCTAGAAGATATAGTGGTGCTCGACAAGCATATATCACCAAACAAAGACCTGCCAGACTGGTACCAACGGTACAGCCGGCAATACCTTGGAAGCGACTTCAGTTTCTCCATAGAAAACATGTGTAAACACCATTTGAGTGACCATAATCTGTGGGCAGCCTGCTATGTAATCGCAGGGGGAGACCAACCTCTTTTATATCCCATACCAAAGTATATTGGTGATAAAGGGGCTGTATCTAATAAGCTTCATGAATTATTGCAAAATTGTATACATGAAGAAGACAGGTTTAATACTGTTACACACCTTCTAAACTTGATTACTGAGATGCTGAGGGATTATACAAATATTGAAGATATTTGATGAAGTTATACAAAAAAATGTGAATGAGACTTACATTTAAAAAAAAAAACGCCATTAGTATCTAAATGATAGTGTATGAGTATCTTACACTAAGCCGATTTTTAACAGGATTTTTTTGTTATGTTATACCTACCTACATTCATATACTACCTGTGTAGATTCAAGGTTTGACAGACAAACCTACAATCATGTAAACTTTTGCATCTATAATATTAGTGAGTTCTTAGTGATGTTTGAATTCCTAAAATTTGAAGTAATGAAAATATATAATATGGCAGTCCAGTCAGTCTCAGTCGCAAAAACAAAGAGATTACTGAATCTCGTAGACTGAAGGCACGTAGCGACATCTACCAGCTTTGCAGGTTACCAACTTGCATTTTTCTATTTACTTTCCATAGAAATAAATAAGTACAACATTTAATATGTAGCTTCCAATTACCTCGAGTTATTTTTAAAATGTTTCCTTACACTTGGAAAATTGATTATTAAAGAAATGCCAATCAGTCTTAAGTGTAGGAAAAACCAAAAATAAATAAAGGGGATTCTTAAAACAAGACGTACTTAATAAGAAAAACAAGCGGTTTAATTTATTGATCAGACATAGGTACCTAACCTGCTGATATTATCCAAAGAGAATTGATATTAAACGGATTTTACAACTATATCTGCGATAGATAACGCTTGTTTTTCTATTAGCTTAATTCGTCGAAGATAGACCTATATAAATAGATATATTTGTTAAATGTACCAAAGAATTAAGTTGTGTCATACCTATCTCATAGCATAGCGCATTGAGGGATGATTCTCATTAGAACGGGGTGGGGATGGGCCACTTTGGAATGAAAGCAGCATGAACGAAGCATGGACAACATGCAAAACAAAAACTGTCTTCACACAAAAGTCTTGATCTAAGTCGCAAACAATACGGTAACGGTAAGGCACGGCTACAGGGCGCAGATACTAAAAATATAACAATTTAAATTAAACCTTAAGTTCTATTGCATTCGGTTGAAAATAGCGTGCTTAGGTGAGGGGCGCGCTGCGCCATTGCGTCAACAAGCTGTCATGAGAGAGCGTACACTATTTTTAACCGAATGTCATAGAACTCAAGGTTTAGTTTAAATTGTCTTATTTTCAGTATCTTCGCCGTCGCGCTATAAGTGCGCTGCGCCTAAGCCTCGTACCATTAGGCGACAAATGTTCCCCAAGACATGGGGGACTTCGCGCGACGTTGCCAGACATGTCGGCTAGACCTCGACAGACATATCGTCCAGACCTCACTAGACATGTCGTCCAGACCTCACCAGACATGACGTCCAGACCCCACCAGACTTGTCGTCCAGACCTCACCAGCATGTTGGCCAGACCTCGCCAGACATGACGACAAGCGACGTCGCCGCGTCGTACGATGTTTCTGTGAACACGTCGTGACGCTCGACATTTGTCGTCAAATGGTTACTTAAAGTTTGAATTAATGTGTAGGTACCTAATCTCAATTTTAAGTGACAGTTAATTTTAAATTCTGTGATATTAAAACTAACTTTTTAAATTATTATTTTATAACTGATTAAAAGTGTTTGCTATGAACAGATTTTTACAAGTTTTTTTATTTGGATTTTCCCCTAACTAACGAATGCTAAATAGTGGTCAATTCATAATGCAAACAAAATCGAAGCTTTTATCTCTAGATAATAGTACAAAAGTTTCATATCTCCTCTTTAATAATTGTACAAACGCCTTTCCGTAAAGAATTACCCTGTAACAAAGTCGTAAATTAACAAACTATAATATGATAGGCCGGGCTTCCGCGTTACATCGAAATAACTACTGCCCGAATAGCCGACTGGAATGCGAATAGCCAGTCCGATTCCCGCCGAGAATATAAAAGTATTTAAGCTTAACACGATAACAGTCCAGTGTACCCTATGGGGTACACGCCAAGCGGTACCGTCGAGTACGTGTACCCTATGCAGTACACAACCACTAACAAACTTGAAGGGTTTCTAGTGTCCGGGACTAATCATATTAGTTTGTTTGTTTGTTATTTCGGGACTTGCGGAGAGGGCCACTTTTGTAAAAGCGCCATGGAAATATGGAGAGTTAAACTTTTGTATATGGACCTTTAAAGTGTTGAAATTCTATGTTTGTTTCTGGTTTGGGTGTTTCTTTTTTTACCGGGCTGCAAGGAAAGGATTGTGTTTTGTAATAATTTTGTGCATATGTATTAGGGGTTAAAGTATGAAATTGCCGATTTGTACTGAAAATCTTAATTGTTTATTTTTAACAAATTTATTTAATCAAAATAGTTGCCATTATTATCTATACATTGCTGCCATTTAATGGGAAGGTTATTAATGCCTTTGCGATAGAACTCCGACGATCTAGACTGCACAAACTGTGTGAAAGCATTTTGTACTGCCTCCTGGGAAGAAAACTTCTTGTCACGTAGATAATTGTCCAAATCACGAAAAAAATGGTAGTCCGTTGGAGCAAGGTCTGGTGAATACGGAGGATGACGAATGGTTTCTAAGTGCAGTTCCTGAAGGGTCAAAATGGTTTCTCGTGCTGTGTGAGGTCTCGCGTTGTCGTGGAGCAACAATGGTGAAGATCGATTCATGAGTCGGGGCTGTTTTACTGCTAGTTTTGTCAACATGGTTCGGAGTTCGGCACAATAGACATCTGCCGTAATTGCTTGACCAGATCGAAGAAAACTATAGTGAATAACACCATGCTGAGACCACCAAACAGTTACCATTACCTTTTTATTGGTAAGTTTTGCTTTAGGACACTGTTGTGGCATTTGAGTTGGGGTCAGCCATTGCATTTTTCTTTTCCGGTTATCATAAAGAATCCACTTTTCATCACATGTTACAATTCGATCCAATATTCCTTTATTTCTGTACCGGTTCAACAAGGCAACACAAGTTTCAACACGCGTTTCTTTCTGCAGATCAGTCAAATCATGAGGCACCCATTTTTCGTATTTTTTTATTTTATTGATTTGACGCAAGTGAGTCAATAAAGTGGGTAAGGTAACGTTAAACCATGCCGCTAATTCCTGGGTAGTTTGACTAGGATCGGCTTCCACTATCTCTCTTAATTCATCGTTATTCACCTGTGTGGGCGGTCTTCCTCGTGGCTCGTTCTTTAAGTCGAAATTTCCATCACGAAAGCGTTTAAACCAAAATCGCACGGTGCGTTCATTAGTAGACCCCTCTCCAAACGCAGCATTGATATTGCGGGCTGTTTCTGCCGCGTTAGTTCCGCGTCGGAACTCGTATTCAAAAATCACTCGAATTTTCGCAGTATCCATCTTTCTTGTCTAAATTGAATAACAAAAACAATTGAAAGTCGATATTCAAATGTTTCACATTTTTTAAAAAAAGAACATCACAGAAACCATTTGAAAAAAGTTTCATTCGAGAACCTCAAACCATGAAGATTCTATGTCAATTCAAAGAACCTATTGCAATAAAACGGCAATTTCATACTTTAACCCCTATTATTTATTTAAATAAAAATGGTTTTAGTGTGAATCGAATTCGCGCACAAAGGATTCCGTGCTATAATCGCAATACGGTAGAGAGCTCTAAAACAAACAATTTATTACTAGATGGCGCCAGTGGTAAAAATGCATCGCGGTATCGTTGCGTTTATATTTTATAAATTAGTATTGTGTATGGGAGCTCCCATAAATATTGGTTTAATTTGGTTTTCAGTACTTATTTGTTATAGTGGCTACAGTATACAGGGCAACAGTATAGGACAACGAAGTCGCAGTAATAAATAAATAAATATTACACATTACACACATCTCAATATAGCCCCAAACTAAGCACTTAGGCTTGTACTATGGGAACTAGACAACGGAAATACTACATATTATATTTTTTTTTTGTAAATACATATGATATATAGAAAACACCCAGACCCGTTACAAATATATTTGCACCCGACGGGAATCGAACCCGCAGCCTTCTGCATTGCAGTCTGGCGTACACCCGACGCGCCACAGGGGCCGTCGAATAGGGTTCCGTCTTTCTTTAGAACACGTCTCTGGAGCATGTCCCATGCGAGCTCAATGGGATTGAGCTCAGGGGACTGCGCAGGCCACGGCAATATTCGGATGTTTTATAAAAAAAAGTCAGGTTTCAACCAAGTAACATCGGTCATGTTCACGTGAATACTGAACAATACCTTACTTCAAATAAAAAACTGATTTATGAAATTGTTTAAATCCATTTATTCATTATTCATTTAAACTTTTTATTAAGTAACTTAAAATTAATTATTAATGAAATTCATCACAATTTTCCTTATTACTATTACATTTAGGAATATTCTTATGTATTAACATTTAATTAATTAAAATCCATATTTGACAACGATTTGACAAATTAAAAATCAATTAATAATTAAAAAGAGTAATATCAGGTACTTAATAATTTTACATACTGTAAAACATCAAGTTATAGATTTCAAAACATATTTTATATTAGAAAAACAAAATTCAAAAATTCATAGACTTAAGTATACGAAATAAAATGGTAGAATGTTGACATTTTTAAAAAGTCCAAGGTTTTATAGCAATGTCATTACTTTTAAAAGTATTCATCTTTCAAAAGCAATGTACATAAATAATAATACGATTTTAATTTTTTTTGGAATTCGCTTTATTATAAGCAACGTCACTTTTTATAATTTTAATTTATGGTTTTTTTTTCTACCTTAATTATTTAAACTTCGGAATAACTTTTTAAAGGAAACATAATTCGAATAAAAACGTATTAATATGAAAGAAAAGTAAAAAGGTACCTAATAGATTATTGTAGAAACATT
Source organism: Idaea dimidiata (assembly GCA_949358125.1). Taxonomy (NCBI): domain Eukaryota; kingdom Metazoa; phylum Arthropoda; class Insecta; order Lepidoptera; family Geometridae; genus Idaea; species Idaea dimidiata. Next base: position 7,164,814 of record OX442342.1, on the reverse strand, counting down.
ATTTAGAAAGGATATAAGAGAATTTCGTATTAAAAACAGAGGAAGCGCTGGCAGCGCTATTATATAAAACCAATGTCACTTTTATTAAAAGCAATGTCGTTACTTTTAATATCAATGTTGTCACTTATAAAAGTATCTCAGCCTTATAATCGAGTTTACGTCCTGTTATATGTATAATTATGTACATATAGCTGTTATATTGTGGAGTGTTAGATCATTTTTCTTTGTATTTCTAAGGTTCTGATAGATGGCGTTAGGTTCGAATTATTGTCTGGTCAGATGTTATTTAATTACGACCAATGTCAATTTTTACGTTTTAGGTTATATCTTAGACCACATCGTCGATTGCGGTATGATGATAGTGCTTAATACAAATACAAACAAATAACATTGCATAAATTAACAATGTCAATCATTATATTCGACATTGCAACAATGTCATTATCAAAGATGCAACATTACCATTGAAATCATAAATCTATAACAAATACATCAAAAACTTGATAAAAGTCAAATAAAACTAGCAATATCTAAATTAACACAATCACATTGATACAATGTCGAGAACTTTTGACATTGGCCAAATGTAAATGTTTTTTTTTAATTCCTATATCGTGTGCTGCCATCTACCGAACCACAATAGAACTAAGCGCGATCTTCCGTCAGTACGCGTCGAGACTTCGTTAGAGGAAGTCGTTGTAGTTGTTGACGTCGTCGAACGGTTGCGATTGTGTTGAAGGCCGGGTGGCCGTGCTGCTCGGACGGTACTGTGGTTGCTGGACAAATTGTAATGTAAATTAGTAGAAATATTATAAAGTATAGGAATAGATTGTGTTTCACACGATTTATTAAAATCGTTACATTTTACCGAGTTGAGTAATTCGCTTACACACGTACAGAAGGGCAACCGAGGATCTAGCGTCGGCATCGTCATCGAAATCCGTACTTCGCAAAGGAATAATGTGCGCGGTGCAAACCACGGCGTTGATTTGCATGCATTTTAAGCCGACGCTGTCATTGTAATCAAGGTATCTTGAGCTGCCGGTTTAAATTACAGTTTAAATCGACGGCGTCTGCTTCAATGTAAGGCTATTAATTGTAAAAAACTCGCGCGCAGATCATTCCTATGCGCAGTGCCGATTTTTTGATATCTCAAGTCGACGTCGGCTTAAACTCGCGCGGTAATTGCAGGTAATTAAAACTTGGGTACTAACCTTACCCACCAACTTATAAAAACAACGGTTATAATAATAGAGGACGACACCCGCCGCAGCTCAAGTCCCTTCGCGACCAAGATCATTGCAACAGGGTTGAAACGTCGAGGTAAGAAAATAAATAATAATACGCGATTAAGACCCGGTAAAATGTAATTAGAGAATAGTTGCAAATTCACCCTTATCTTTACCAAGTTATTGCACATATTTCTGCTGTCCCTCCAGCAGAAATGGGCGGGCGATTCGCCCAAATTCATTATTTAAAACTGGAAAACAACTCACGCAGAAAACGCATGCAAAAGACTAGTAACGTCTGTCTGTCTGTTATATATTTACCTATGATAATTAATTACCTAGAGAGTAATTCCTGCCTTGTGAATCTGACGTCTAGGCAAACTACATTATTGTTCTACTTCTTTTGGAAATTCGAAGTAGTTCTCGAAAAGTTCAAAGTTAACTTGAAAATCAGCTGTTTCTTAGAGTTAGGGGAACTTAAGTTGTCGTTTCATTTAGTTTGGTCTACTACAATCAAAACTTTAATTGCCTTTTTATTTTCAGATACAGCTGTTTTTTCAGTAAGACATAACTTAAAAAATTTCAAAAAAGAAAGATTTATTTTCCAAAAGTGGTAGAACAAAGATGACAATTTGAAAAACTGTGTTTGATTCTCGAGTTTGAGTCCTACCAGTTTTAAGACGTCTAGGGGACGTAACCTTTCGGCATTTTACACTATCTCTTATAGTTTAGGATATCCCCCTGAAGGCCCATTTTAATGGTTCACATGTATAATATTATGATAATGGTTGTGATGGATGATGATGAAATGAGAATGAGGTAATGAATAGGTGTTGTAAAATTTAGGTGAGTGATGATAAGCAAAGCAAAGCATGCAAATGAAATGTCCGTACACAGGTGATTGTATTTTTCATTTAAATTAATACAATAATAGTTGAAAATTATTCTCCCATAATGGTTGAAAACAATGAGTATCTGGGGACTTTGATGTATGTTATTTTTCTAATGTTGTAAAATAAAATCACCGTGTATACTTAAAGAACAAACAAAGTGAAGAACAGAGTAGGTATACAAGCATTACTTGGTGCGTTTGTTTGTGCGTTGTTCACATGTGCGGGCGTCCGCCGCGAGGCGCCTGTTGCTGCTAAAAACAATGTGCACCCGACTTTAGCTAAGCTACGCGTACGTTCAACTAACTAATTAATGCTTTTTTAGTCAAACCAGAAAGTTACCGCGCAACTTCCGTCGTTATCGGCATCGCAATCCCACTGCGCAAAGGAATAACCTGCGCGGTGAAAACGACAGCGTTTTTTTGCATGCAAGCGCAGTGGGATTTCGATGCCGATTACGACGGAAGATGCGCGATGGCCTCGCTGATCATAAGGGATCTTTTTGTTTCAATTTCGATCAACTTTTGTTTCTGTTTCGATCATCTTTTGTTTCTACTTGAATAGTCTTTTGTTTCTACTTGAATAGTCTTTTGTTTCTACTTCAATTGTCTTTTGTTTCTACTTCGATCGTGTACTTATTGTTTTATCGAACGCCTTTTGTTTCTGATTCGATTGCCTTTTGTTTCTGTTCCGATCGCCTTTTGTTTCTATATCGATCGTTTTTCGTTTTGGATTCGTTCTATGTATAAGTGTAATTGTGAGGTTCAAAACTGAATCTACGGACTTGCCCTCAAACTCATGGTTTAAAAACTAACTCTGTCTGGCGAAGGTGGGGCTAATATCTCTATTTTAAGTTAGTTCATGTAAGTTAAATGTTAGAAGGTTATGGAAAGCGCCATTTTTTTAAATCCTGGAGTTCCCTGATGTTTGTTAGCATGTGTACATAAAACAAACAGAATATCCAATGTTTTGTCGTGTGGTTTATTAACCGAACGAGCGAAGCGAGTGAGGTCCAGTGTAGACAGGCCTGGCGCTTGTATCTTTGTCACTTTGTATCTTTGTTCGACGATAACTTGAGTATCGTAGCTCCGATCTCCATGAATTTTGGTATGCGCGTAGTTTAGGTCAATAGAATTTATGAGTTCGAAGATGAGCCGGATCGGTAGGGGGGTTGGGGAGATAGGGGGTCGTGAGGTCTCAGTTTGGGGCGAACTCCTAGTTTTATTTGAGACTAATGGAAACTATTACTTCACACGGGGATATACTATATTCTGTGATGAAATATAATATATTTCTGTTAGAAACGACTGAGTAACGGCAACTATAAGTAAGAGTGCATTCCTCGAGTTTTTGTAGGGTGTAGTAGTCAACAAGAAACCCCTATAGTTTAGTCATGTCCGTCCGTCCATCCATCCGTCCGTCCGTCCGTCCATCTATCCATCCATCCGTCCGTCCGTCAGTCCGCGGTTTTGCTTAGAGACGGTTTGTACTAAGAAGCTGTAATTTTGCAAGAGTATACATAATATTGTTCACGGCAAGAAATTCCTACAATAAAAAAAAACTTTAATTAAATCAATCCTAACAGAAGAACTCCAGGACTGCACCCTTAAGACCGGCTTAGATTCGATTACTTTGTGTTAATCCATGAAGAATGAAACTAATGACATCTTTGTAAAATAATGAAACATAGAAGCATTGTTATGAGGAATGAAATGATAATTTAGACATTTATGCTGAAATCTATAGTACGTACTTTAACTTTGCTCAGACTGAGTTTAGCAAAAACTAAGCAAAAACTTTGAATTGGAATTTATAGTCGAAATTAATTTTGTAATATATAAAATAAAACGAACTACATAGTCATATCATAACAGAGAAGCAAAGTTTAGGTCATTATTTTTGATGATTGGTTTACATTATAAATTTGAAAAACTTCGACTTTATTAAGCAAAAACTTTGGATAGTTGAGAAAATCGCTTTATAAATACCAAAAATTGTCTTTAGTCAAAATTTTTGCTTTTCAAAGTCAAAGTACGGACTATAGATTTTTACTATAGAATAGGACTATAGAATAGTAATTTACAAAGAATGCAGAGGCAGTGATGTGATGATGCAAGAATATATAGATATGAATTGAAATTATGAGAATGATGTATGATTGTTAAATGTAATAAAAATGTAATTAAACTTATTTTTCGGTTAGAAATAATTTCGCAACGAGATACATTAAAAAAAATCCCATGACAGGATTTGAACCTGTGGTATCCAGGCGAGCGAAGCGAGGGAATCTGACGATATTCTATAAAGAGATACATTCATACCTGTTGCAGCAAATGTTTCAGCCCGGGGTTGTTGGGCGGCAGCAAGGGTCGTATCATCCGGGGCGGATGTCCGGCCACACCCCCCACGCCCCCCACCCCCCCCGCACCGCGCAACTGTTGCTGCAACTGCTGCTGTAACTGATGCTTGCGTTGTTCCTGTAACCATTGGTTTTGGGTCGTAACAAGTCGAAATGTAATATATAAATATTATGAAACAAGGGGGGTTGAGGCGAGTTAGGAAGCAGGTAGTTTGATATGGACGCCGCTAACTCCTATCAGCACCTATCGTGGTAAATAATAGTCCGTAATTAACAACATTTGTAGTGATTGTAAATTTAAAATCGTAGGATTAATTTATATTAATATTATAAAGCTGAAGAGTTTGTTTGTTTGAACGCGCTAATCTTAGGAACTACCGGTCCGAATTTAAAAAATCTTTTTGTGTTTTATAGTCCATTTATCGTGGAAGGTTATAGGCTATATAACATCACGCTACGACCAAAAGGAGCGGAGCATCCATGAAAAATGTTACAAAAACTGCAAAAAAATTGCCCCTTTACAGAGCTTCTGTCGCATGCACTGAAGCATGACGCAAACGTCGTGATTGTACTTTCTTTGTTGGAGGTGCTGGATCTTGTCGAGGTTTTGTTGGTGCGCCGCTTCGAGTCCTTTCCAGTTTTCTATCTGTAGATGTGTATGTCGGTCTGTATACTCACGTCTAACTGTTTAAAGTGCTGTTCCTGTTGCTGGGCAGCGTGTAAATGCGACATGATGTCCATCTGCGACTTGAACTGCGCCTCTTGTTGGTGCGCCGCTTCCAACGTTTGTTGGAGGTGCTGGATCTTCTCGAGGTTTTGTTGGCGCGCCGCTTCGAGCCCGTCCAGTTGGTTGGGACGGGGGCCTTTCCCGCCGGGGACTTGGCCAGCCATGCCGCCCACCATCATCATGTTCTGCAAATAAAGGGTTTTTTAATAAGGAAGGACGGAACGATGATGAAATTGAATGAAACAAGGTGTATTTGAGTTATTAACGATTTTTTTTAATTAATTTGAAAGGCCCATTTATGCCAATTCGAATGGAATATAACTTTGTTCAAATGTCCGCCGCGGCTTCGAATGTTAGCAAGAATCCGAGAGAACCAATTTTCAATGACGCTGCTTAATAGATCCGGCTGAATCTGAGCGATGGCCTGCGTTATGTAGGCTTTCAGAGCAATGAACGATTGTGGCTTATTAGCATAGACCTGCGATTTCAGAAAACCCCACAAGAAAAAGTCTACGGAGTCAAATCACACGATCTTGGTGGCTAATTCAGGTCACCTCTGCGAGAGATAACTTTACCCTCAAACGGTTCATGCAGAATGTCTATTCTCGTTCACTGGATGGCACGTAGCCCCCCCGTCTTGCTGGAACGACATGTCGTCCACGTCCATATAGCTTGACCGACTGGTGTGCAGCGAGTGTAGTGTTACCTGCTGATGTTGCTGCAACTGCGGCTGCACCATTTGCGACTGGCTGGTCCCGGGCAGCTGTCCCACTTGCCCCATGCCTCCCGCCATGCCCGTCTGTCCCATGCCGCTCGACATGCCAGGTTGGCTCATGCCTGAGGAACCTGGGAATTTACATCGTCTTTTATACCTGGGAAGTTAGATAACGTTGAGTAATCTATAAACAGGGGGAAAAACCAACGCTCACGCAATCCTAGAGTGCGAGAGCCTGGTTACACATCAAGTCAACATACTTGGCAACTCTACAACACTCCGGGAGGCGTGTGAAGATTCCAAAAAGATCCTACTCTTCTCGTCGGAGCTGGTCTAACATCACAGCCAACAGTCACGTACAATGGGTCCACTGAAGGACCTAAGTGCCGAAAATGGGAGCCCAAGAAGACTGAAGACTATAAACAGGCTGTTCGGAGGATGGCTGGGGGTTGTTCTAGACGTTTAGACGAACAACTTATAATATACAACTTTTGAAAATTCAAACTAGTTTTCGAAAATTATAAAATAAAAGTTTGAAAATTAGCTGTTTCCCAGAGCTAATCTTACTGTAGAGATGTAATTGGTCTAATAAATTACTGTAAAGTTTGAAAATTAGCTGTTTCCCAGAGCTAATCTTACTGTAGAGATGTAATTGGTCTAATAAATTACTGTAAAGTTTGAAAATTAGCTGTTTCCCAGAGCTAATCTTACTGTAGAGATGTAATTGGTCTAATAAATTACTGTAAACGAACGCCTCATCCAATATTTGTCTCATAACTTTTTAAGACAGCAAGTTGAAATGTATACCAAACTAGCTGCGCCCCGCGGTTTCACCTGCGTAAGTCCCGTTTCGTTTATCCCCTTGAGGGTAGAATTTATTAAAATCCTTTCTTAGCGGATGCCTACATAATAAAATCTACCTGTATGCCAAATTTTAGCCCGATCCGTCCAGCGGTTTGGGCTGTGCGTTGATAGATCACTGTCAGTCAGTCAGTCACCTTTGAGTTATATATATTTAGATATACTGGGATGTTACCTGCCATAGTGGCTTGTGGCATGTTGGGAGCCATCCCGGCAGCCGCGCTCACGGGTATCTGTTTGCTGATCATTTGGGACATCTTCTGTTGCTGAATTACCTGCGTACAGAAAGAGATGGCATAATGAATAACCCTCGGCTTAAAAAACTAGGTATCAAGTTAAAACAAAACCAAACTTAAAAAAGGTAAAAATAATTTAGCAGGTAGTTATAAGCCGACAGCAGGTTTCATGTCTTTGAGTAGGTATGTGGTTTATCAATTTGCGAAAATGTGGACGTACAATTCATTTATTTATTTTTATTAATGCAATTTATCTCTCGTTTAGAATCCGACGAAGGTTTGTAAATTTTCTAGGAAACTTATAAACTTGCGGAATTTGTTATCTTCCGGTGACATATTTATAGAAGGTTATTTTACTCCAATAAAAAACTGCAAGTATTAGTTTTCTAACAACTTTTATAGTAGTAGAATAAAATTGTTCGCCTAGATGGAACGGCACTTTCGGCTTAAATCACGATGCTGTATAGACTGAAGATGTAATTACCTTTCTAAGTCGATCAACAAAAGTGTTGTAATTACCTTTCTAAGTCAATCAACAAATGTGATGTAATTACCTCTCTAAGTGGATCAACAAATGTTATGTAATTATCTTTTTAAGTCGATCAATAAATGTGTTGTAATTACCTTTCTAAGTCGATCAACAAATGTGGCCTGGTTGTTCGGTATGAAGCCGAGGTAGGCCTTCTTGTCCGGCGTGTACAGTAAAATGAGAACCTTGATATCACACTGTGGAGGCGACGACATCGGTGAGAAATGCACGCAGCCGGCCTGACAATTACAAAGAAAAACAAACAGATTAAACCAAAATTAAAAAATATTTTCAAAAAAAATCCATGACAGGATTGGAAGCTGTGCAATCACGTGACATGGTGTATTTAATAAACATAATATTCTCCCTGCTAATTAAATAAATATTTTAAAGGAAAAATACATCTAAATTAGCGGCAAGGTTTCAACTCGCGCCTTTAGCACCCTTATTATGTATCCAGTGGACGACTGACAGCAGTCGAAATTGACACGAATATTGGAGTCCATTTTGCAACTTTGATTTAACGTGGTTATTGGCAGTGATTACCTCAAAGCAGCAAAATACTGCAGTTCCTTCCACTGGAGAGACAATATGCGTGAAAATCAGTACCACAGTACATAGAAAGGCACAGCAGCATGGAAACTGCGTATAAATGCTCGACGAGTCCTAAGGGGGTTTCGCGTAGATGTCAATATTGCCGCGGTACGAGTGTGCACGTGTTGTGTGTGCAGTTTACTTACTGCTCCCTCTATGTACTGTGTCAGTACTCTGGTACCCTTCCAACTAGGCGACAATATTTCAAGTAGAAATTCCTTGAGCAATATATAAAATAAATATACGATTTTAAACTAACAGGTTATTTTCACTAACAAAATTACTTATTAACGGGGTGTTTACCATGTTTAATAATTTATTCGCGGAGCTCGATATTTCGCTAGAAATTTCAACCAGCTTGTTCACGAGACTGGAGAATGCGGGTAGGTGATGACAGTTAGAGGCGTCCATATCGGACTACCTGCTTTCTGACACGAGTTGGACGTCTGGATATCGGTCCCCTACTATTGTCACTAACTTCATTATTTACTCGGTCCTGCATTCGACAGACCACACTCACGGTATTTATTAAACATGGTAAACACCCCGTTAATAAGTTATTTTAGTAATAAAACAAATACTTACAAAACCATTGACCATGACCTTAGTAAGCGCATCAAGCGCTTCGCTCGGCTGAAGGTGGAACAGCACAGACTTGCTGTCCTTGAGGTACTGTCCGCCGATGCTGCTGATGAGCTGCTTGGGCATCAGCTGCATCAGTAGCTTGTTGGGCCATGTGTCCACCTTCAGCTCGGGTTCAATGTCCTTTGTGCTGGCTGATACCTGGAGAAGCAACAACTAATAGTTAAGGTTTTAACTTTTGTGTTTCCGCAATTAGTCCTACTATTGGGCCTTTGTGCGTGGTTTTAAGCCGTGGGTTTCGATGAAGGAAAACATCGTGAGAGCAATGTTAATAGCGCACATAAATTTTTCTTAAAGAAAAAGACATTGGTGCGTGGACAGGATTTGTAACCACGACCTTCCGAATGAAAGTCGGGGAAAGTCTGGATGTCCTGGTAGAAAGGAGATAGTATGTTCCGTGGGACACTCCCTAAAATGTATCCCATAAAAGACCGATAAGCTTGCAACCCTACGACGACGTCAGCAGAAGCGTAATGAAAAGAGCAGTGTTGGTCTAGTGGTAGATACCCCGACTTACATTCAAAAGGTCGAGGTTTCGAATCCCGGCTGCGCACCAATGTGTTTTTCGATAAGAAAAAATTATGTGCGCTATTGACATCGCTCTAACGGTGAAGGAAACCCACGGCTTTAAGTCACAAACATAGGCCCAGTTATAATAAATAAATACATATTGTACAACATTACACACAGCGCTATCTAGCCCCAAACTAAGCACTAGGCTTGTACTAGACAACGGACATTTTTTTTTTTTTTTCTTCTGTGATTCTCTGCAATCAGTCCTTGGACTATAAGCAGGTGCGTTCTGTGCGTTGATGTCGTGCGAGCGAGATCTCCATCGAGACTCTCCACTCATAGTGTGGGAGTCAGTTGTCTGTCAACTCCAGTATATTTTTGCGTTTTAGACGCGGGTTGTATAGTCTATTCATCAACTGCCGAGCTAAACTATTTGGGTGGTTAGCTAGCCGGTCTTGGTATCTCCTCGCAGCTCTTCCTATTTCCGCTTTCACAGTTGCCATGGCTAGGTGTTCGTGGATTTCCGAGTTTTTTATGAACCATGGAGCGTTGGCTATTGTTTTTAATATTTTATTTTGTTGTCGTTGCAGGATGGCAATATTTGTATCGCTGGCAGTGCCCCACAGTTGCATGCCATAGGTCCAGACAGGTTTGATAATCATTTTGTACAATAGGAGTTTATTGTCCAGAGACAGCCTTGAGTTTCTGTCTAGCATCCAATACAAATTTCGGTGCCTGATGGCCATCTCCTCTTTTTTTGCTTGGATGTGTTGTTTCCAGGTTAATTTGCGATCGAAGTGTAGACCCAGGTATTTAACACTATCTGCGTGTGGTAGGGTATTGTCGCCAAGTTGAACAGGTGGACAATTTTCCTTCCTTAGTGTGAAGGTAACCTGGACCGACTTGTTGGCACTGGCTTTTATTTTCCATTTATGCAACCAGTTGTAGATTTTGTTTAGTCCATTTTGCAGTTTTCTCGTTGCAACCTCCGGGACCTCATGGCTCGCCAGTATGGCGGTGTCGTCAGCGAATGTTGCTGTGGTGACGTCTTGAGTTAAAGGGAGATCTGCCGTGTACAGGGTATACAGTATGGGACCGAGTACTGATCCTTGGGGGACTCCAGCACGAATCTCATAGAGAGGTGATCTCGAGTCGCTCTCCTTGACATAATAGTATCTGTCGGTGAGATAAGACTTCAGCAGCAGGAAATAAGAATGTGGAAGATACCATTTTAGTTTACACAGCAGACCATTGTGCCAGACTTTATCGAAGGCCTGCTGTATGTCGAGGAATGCCGATGAACAATACTCCTTTTGTTCCAGGGTCTTTCTTAGGTGTTCGTAAACTCTGTGAGCTTGCTCGGTTGTACCATGGCGCTCCCTAAATCCAAACTGATGATCTGGTATTATGTTGTGCTCTTTTAGCGTAGGCAGAATTCTAGAGAGTATCGCTTTCTCGAAGAGCTTCGACATAGTCGGCAAGAGACTGATTGGTCGATAGGAAGTTTTATCATGAGGTGGCTTTCCGTTTTTGTGAATCATAATGATCTCGGAAACCTTCCACAAACCTGGGAAGTACTGTATTCTTAGCATCGCGTTAATAAGAACCGTCATCATCACGATTGCTTTCCGAGGCAACTCTCTCAGGACTTCCTTGGTGACCAGATCATATCCTGGTGCCTTCCTATTGTCCATGCTTAGGATCAACTTTCGAATCTCCTTTGGTGTTACGGGATCCGGAGGCAAGTCAAGTTGCAGGTCCTCTTTAAGAACTTCTTCGACGCACAGCTCCGACAACCTATCTTCTATATTATTAGGAGTGAAGACTTTAGATAGGTGTTCGGCAAATAGTTCACACTTGGTTTGATTGGTTCTAGCCCATTCTCCATTCTCCATCCTGATAGGTGGTTTGTGTATGCTGGGTCTATTAAGGGATTTAGTGAATTTCCAAAGGGAGTAACTACTATCCTTACTTGGTGATAATGACTCTAGTTTTATCTGAAGTGTCTCATCATTAATACGGCTGATAAGGTTTCTAAGCTCTACGATAGATTTATTAAACGCCGTCTTGTCTCTTGGGTCACGGCTTGCGTGCCATATTCGTCGCAACCGTCTCTTTTCGCGGATCTTACTCTTCACTTCTGCCAGCATGCTTCTTGTATAGAGTTTGTGAGATGTTGTAATGCAAAGTCGTGGACTTTGTATGAGATGTTGTAATGCAAAGTCGTGGACTTTGCATTACAACATCTACAGATAACAGACAACGGACATACTACAAATTATATTTTTGTAAATACGATACATAGAATACACCCAGAACCAGAAACAAACATTTATGGTTAGCAGAAATATTTGTTCCTTGCAGGAATCGAACCCGCAACCTTCCGCTGCGCCATAGAGGCCGCCAGTTGCAGGGCTAATTGCGGAAACAAACAGTTGAAACTTTAACTTTAATATTACCTGACAAGGTAAATGCTTGGTAGTCTTCTGCTGGTCTCCGGGCGACTTGCCCTTCTCCATCCACTCGATGACGCCGCTCCATATGTAGCTACGGTTCAGCGGCGGAGCGCCCGGGGCGGAGCCCGACGCGGTCGGTGCCACCATGCCTGCCATCCGCTGATGCCCGGCCTGAGACGTCGAACATAGAGTTAGCCACGCTATTTTTCCGGCTCTATTACTATAATAATATAATAATCTTTATTTCTGTTCTTAATAACACAATAACAATCAATTTTGTACAAAAATTATAAAACTGTAGCACTTATACACTTTGTCATTTGATTCCTATTGTGGAGACTGGAGCCTGCACTAAAGTTTTAGAAAAAACTTGTTTTACAGGTCTCCAGGCTTCCACCTTGAAGATCTGGGTAGCAAGCATGCTACCATTAGCATAACTGAATATTTAACATACATAATAAAAATAGAAAGAGTTGAATATATTTAAAAAAATCAGCCATAAAACATATGTTAACCATTTTCCTTACCATTGACCATATTCCAAAGAATGTGGTTCATGCCAAAACGACGGTACATGTGTAAAGACATAGACATATTAAGAAATACTTTTTCATTTTTATAGCATAAGGCTTTATCATGTTCTAACATTAACCCGACCTATCCTAGTCAGAATGCTCCGTATAGTCTTTCGTGAAAGTTATCCTATTTTTTTTTCGTTAATAAAGTCGTTCGTGAAAACGTTTTTTTTCGTGGGTGAGTACTGATGCAACCTCTTCCTTAATTTTGGGCAAGTTTGACCATGTTAGGAACAGTGGCCCGCTTTTCTATAAACATAGCATGCGACAAGCATGAGCATTTTAGAAGTCGATTTGTTGCAGGAGTAAAAATAATAGCTATTCTATAACTTCTTTTAATACTGATTGGCTGAGGAAAAAGGGGAGCTTTTTAAACGCTACTTAACTAATTAAGTAGTAATTAATTAAAATAACATTTACAGAATACTCCTGCACGTCCGCGTCGCCTGCATTCCGCCGGCATTCCGCATGCTATGTCCTTACTGAATCGGGCCACAGGCTGAACACCAGTGGCGATCACGTGGTCTATTACCATGTCGATGCATGACACTGAGCTCTGTGCCTTCCATGCACATACAGTGCAACAAGTATAAGTTGGCTAAACACGAGCTAACATTATATATCGAATATTAACAAAGTTTTGTATGTGTTTCTTCTGCACACAGCCGTTGTTAGGTGGAGTTTGCTTGTCCAGCACCTATACCATTCTTTCAGCGGGTTCCCTACGCTACTTCGAAACACCTTTCGCCGAAGACGATTGACCGATAGATTTCTTTACCGAGTAGTTGTTTCCGATTGTTCATTTCCCCTATATATGTGGTTCGTTTCACCGAAAATTGTTTAGTTTTTGTTTGTGTTTTTTGTTTGTTTCCGAAAAACGAAAAAGTTTGTTGTTTGATAGGTGTTTCGAAGGATAGCGTTTTAAAGTAGCGTAGGGAACCCAGATGAAAGAACAGGTCAATACGTCTGGAGCTAACTAAGCCGTGGGTTTTTCTCGCGATGTTTTCCTTCACCGTAAGAGGGATTTGTCTTAATTACTATGTAATTTTCAGCATAATGCGCCGTAAGGTAATTTCGATATGGGATAAGACTCAATATGCGTGTTTTGGTAAATGCATCGGCCATAGTTACAGGCCCGGTGCAAGCGTACGGGTTGCATGTGACGTATATCACATCAATTAGTAAAATTTATTGACAATAGAGATTCATTATGTATTGTAAAAAAATAGATTTTAATTGGATTTAAATTGACTTTTAATATGTTTATTTTTATTATTTGTTTCCCGAATGTTTTGTGGTTTGTAAATAGGAAAATTAGTCTTTTAAACATAATATATAAAAATATAATAATACAATGAATACTCTGTATTTTAGCACTGCTCGTTAGCAACTTAGCTCCAACCCTGCCCGCACGACTTGACTGTTTCGATGCAAATAATTTGCATAATAAATTAATAATACTTGACACTGGCTAATTTCCTAATAGCCATAATCGGTTCACAACCGATGATAAATAAAACAATCAAAAGTCATAGGGAGGGGTCAGTCACCTGTGCGAGTGTGGCGTGCGGCGCGGGCGGCGGCGGGTAGGAGGGCTGCGCCAGCTGCGTCAACAGCGCCGAGTTGTTGGCGTAGAGCGGCGCGCGCGGGGCCGGCGGCGCCAGCCAGTTGCCGCGCGCCGCCACGCCGCACGCGCGCCCGAACGCGCCGCCGCCACCCGCGCCGCCCGCGCCGACCGCGCCGACCACGCCGCGACCCACGCCCGCCGCGCCCGCTCGGCTGGGGGAGGCAAGCGGGAATTTATACCTTCCTAATCTTAGGCCGGCTTGCATAACGGTTCCTAAACATGTTTAAGCTGTTAAACGTGTTTAAAATCTGTCAGAATTTCAATGTGTGTCATATTATCAATCGTCCACTTAATGAAATAGAGTCCAATGTTCGATTTCCCATAAATTATTTTAAAATTGATTTAGTTAAATATGTTTTTAAATTGTATTATGCAAGTCGCCCTTAGTAAATATAAAATAAATAAATATTGCACGACATTACACCCAGCGCTATCTAGCCCCAAACTACGCCCTAGGCTTCTACTATGGGTACTAGACAACGAATATACTACATATTACATACCAGCTGCGCCCCGCGGTTTCACTCGCGCTCAATGATAAGGAGTTCCTCAAAGAATGTGGTTTATACAAGAGTGAATATTTTACATTTATACAGGTGTGAATATCAATACAAGTGTAAATATAAAGAGTTCCTTATAGAATTTCATTTATACATAGGTGAATATCATGACTCCTATGTCCGTTCACTGGTGCCATGTAAGTTCCTCAAAGGTTTTATATTGTGCAGGAGTGAATATCATTAATTCCTATAAAAATTCGATTTATATAAAAGAGAATATCATAAATTATTCCTGATTTATATCGAAGAGAATATCATTCATTATTCCTCATAGGATTTCTTTAATACTAGTGTGAGTGTAAGCATAATGATATAAAAGAAAATATTACGAGTTCCTCATAGGATTTGATTTATACAGAGCTGAATATCATCGGCCTCTAAAATTACACAATATTACTACCCACGACGGAACGAAGCAGGGTATATGTGTTTGGGGTGAGAGATTGTGTGTTATTTTGGATACGTACTTGTAAACGTCGGTTTGAATTTCGGGGACGGGAGGCGGCGCAGGACTGGGAGGCCGCTCCTTCAGGCTGTAACCTCGGAGTAGTACTAAGTGACGAGGGTCCTGAAATATAGACAGGAACTTTACATGACGGCTTCATCGACGCGTCGGGCGGACGAGCATTTCTGATGACTAATAAATGTTTGTTTCTATAATTCACAACTCATTAACTGCAGTTTTACCTATTTTAGAAAAGAATAGAATATTTTCCTTTAGCACAATTTGACAACATCAATACTGGGTGAAAAAATCTGAAAATTTGTTAGTTACACTATTTATACTTAACTCAAGAACGGCTGAACATGAAATTGAAATTGGTGGGGAGGTAGCTTAGAACTAGGAGACACTTTTTTTAGTAGTATAGAATGGCAGAACTAAGGTAGGGTAGAAGTTTTTTGTTTCACGGACACAATCTAAGCCCGCGCTCGTAGGATAAAAGAGCAGTACTTGCACATGCTATTAGGAATTTAGTTGTACCATGCCTCACCTTAGCATAGTTCCTCTGCTGAGCGGCCAGCAAGTCCCCGCCTCCTATCTCGAACAGGGACATCAGTATGGGCAGACGGCGTGCCGACGCCACCGACACCTGCACCCCCGCCTCGTGCAGTTGACGGACTGCCTGTTCTACTGTGGCTGGGGCTCCTGCGAACATGATAGATAATTACCACCATGTCTTTCTCTTTGAAAATCTGTGTTTTTCAAAGAGAAAGACATGGTAAGTTAATTCATCATCATCATCTCAGCCTTTATCCGTCCACTGTTGAACATAGCAGGGCGACACAAAAAGCGATCTCGAGCAACATCCATCCAGCGATTCCCCGCGACCGCTACAATGTCGCGGGCCACGGAATAGGTGGTCGCCACAACACTTCTTTTCACATTACATCGTGGTCACCACTCGAGAACTTTTACACCCCAATGGATAACCATTCTTCTTCTTCTTTAAAAAAGCCATTCCTTTCGGACATTTGCCAGTGTCAAGTATTATCAATATTTGCAAGTTATTTGCATTGAACAAAACAGTCAAGTCGTCATAGTTAAAGTCAAGTCGAGGGAATCATTGTAAAAAGGGGGCCATTTTTTACAATGTTTGTTCACGGAGCTTTGGAGAAAACACTAAGCTAAAGTACATGTTTTGCACCGGTTTTCACTTTTATTTACACTTGTACACCTTCACGAAACTAAATTGATTAATATGCCCCCGAAATTAAACATTTTACACGCATTTGAACTAAGTTTCACAAAAATGAAAATTTAGCAACACATCTCCTTAACGCATTCCCGCCAAAACTCTCAGCCCTATGATCGGATAACCATTGAGGTGTAAAAGTAGGACAGTGTTGAGGGGCAGGTAACTAACTTTCGAGTTATATAGCCTGCCCATTGCCACTAAATAACGTGCTAAGTCTCGTGATTGGTCTTGCACTGGCACAAATAATGTCAGTATTTACTTAGTTAGCCCTGGCTAAGTATAGCCATGCAAGTCAACCTAAGTCTACTAATTTTAAGAGCTTTGTCGGTGACTTTGGTTCTTTTACGGATTACCGTATTTCGGATTCTATCACAATAAATAATAAGTTAATTAAGAAACCAATTTAACCTTACCCTTATTCAGAACTAGCTATATGGTTTCACCCCCATAAGTCCCGATCCCATGGAAATTTTCAAAAATCCTTTCTTATCAGTTGCTCACATGAAGAACTCATTCTTAAAATTTCAGCTCTCTACTATAGCAGTTTAGGCTGTGCGTTGATAGAATAGTCAGGATAAATCATTTTATAGATATTGATAAATGTATTATGAATAATTATTATAAAGAAGAGCTAAATAGTGTTCATGATGCAGCAAGAATTTCGTACATTAAACTATACATTTATAATTTTAATATGTGTATTTATGCAGGAGCGAGCATAGAAACAGATTGAGGGGTCAATGTACGAAACTCTTCACGCGCAGCGACCGAGGCGAGGTATACTGAAACCTACCTGGCGGCGCCAACCCTCCAGCATAATGGGAATAAGGAGGTGAAGTGCACATCAGTATGACATGCATTGGAGTCCCATTTTGTCCCAGTTCATTGAAACATTCAAGGGTTGTTGCCAAGCCTTCTGCTAAACATGCTCTGCTTTCTGCAGCACCTCCAACGAATCTGTACGAAAGAGAAAGTGCCTGTAAAGACTAGAATAGAATAAAATTTTCGTTGTAGTGCCTCTTGTCTTCAAAAGTCTTGTATCTTTTACCTCGGTTAGACCTGTATACCTTACCTTACTATTGGCGCACCCGAGTTACGACACGCAGCTTCTAGTGACGTTCATCGATACCAGTCTGGTGTCTTGTAACATTGTGTACTTTGATCATAAAGTTTTGAAGTTTATAAAGTTTAGAAGCATACACACACGCATGTATAGATTAATAATAAAATCTACTAATTTTAATTAACCAATTGGCATTTATATTTTTGAAAGTTTATTACTAATGGATTAATAATTGCAGACATTTTATTTTCTCTAATGTGTTTTTCATTAGATTTTTTTTAATTGTCCTGTAACTTTGGAGTCTATTACTATTATAAAAGTGTATTACAAACAAATAAATCTCTCCTCTTTATAAAATTAGAATAGACAGACAGACAGAATAGAATTAGACACAGTAAATAGACACTTACGGTATACTATCAATAGCTTCAAGTATGTGCTGCGGAGAATTATATGGTCCGTATGAATTAACGGGGAAGCCGGGATAGCAGTCGGCAGTTTTGTATGTGACTATAGCATAGACGGAGCCACAGCCGCCTCCCTCTTCCAGTGCACCGCCATGGAAATATCTGCAGGGAGAACTTTCATCATATTTTGGCCCACAAATCCATAGATAGTTTTTTTTATATAATTTGTTTCCTACACTTGGATGTTTTTTTTTTAATACACACTCATCAGGACTTGAACTTGCAATTCTGGGGATCTGACCCAGCAACTTTTATCAATTTAGCCATAGGTGATAAGCAGATTTGTTTGTATGTATGAATGGAATACTCATGGAACAATGAAGTCTTGTAGATGTACAATTGACAGTTTAGAGGTTAAGCTAAATATGGGCTAAAATAAATTGTAAAAGGAGTGAGTTATATTTGCCTGTCTTCATTCTACAGTGCTTGGAAGAAATAGCTTCTAGTGTTAGGGCTACTTATTGTCATTATTTTTGGTCTCGAAAGACTGTCCATACACAATTTCAATGAGTTGCGCAAATAAAGTTCTTAGGGTAGTTTTAAAAAATGCACATAACCTAACTTATATGCATGCTCAAGACTATAATAAAGAAAAGAAGCAAGCCTGTATCATCTTAATACTGATTTTTATATTATTTTCTATTAAAATATAATAACTGTACCAAGAACAGACCAAAAAAGGTTTTTTTTTGCAGAATGAGAAATAAGTAGATGGTTTTTATTTTATCATTTATTTAGTTTATCATTTTAGTCCATATTGCAACCCAATGTATATACTTATTTGAAACAAAGGGCGTCCCCTTATTATTGACTTAGTTTTAAGATAATGATAATGGCATAGCTATTAGTCGTCTGGGATATCACGTGTTAATTATTTTCTTTTAGGGTAGGTAATAAAAGTTCCACATTGCTGAATTTAGCAGTAGAATAGAGAGGAATTAAATTGTAGGCATAAGGAAATATCACCAGACAATACATTCAAACCAAATCCTAGGCTCGAACCGTAGAATATACTAAAAAATATGGGAAAACTCACTCTAGTGTTGGCACAACGTAGTTTGTTTTGAGTTCGTTGATGTATGCTCCATTTACTGCAGTCGCTTCGATCACAAATATTACTTCCGCCTGTACGGGCGAGTCTGGAGCGTTTACAACCATTTTTATCGAAATAGTTTGTTTTTAATTCATTTTAAAGTGACTAAAGTAAGAAATTGACAAAAATCCCCCGAAATCCAAACCCAACCAAAGCCAAACAATTCTGACATTGACGTTTTCCATGATTCTGTTTCTTGTTTTTTTTTTTCATAAACTGGGAAGGCAAACAATTTGACACTATACAGCCTCATCAGATAAAATATATAAGTCAGCTAAATAATATCTGTGTAACGGATATCTTTTAATAACCTCTCGAATTGGTACCAAAAAGTGCAATTTAAAATCGAAAAATGTTAATGTGTGTTAAAATAATTATAGTTATACTTAATTTTTTTGAATGCACAGTTTTAATGTTTTATTCGAATTTCGTTGGCAAGGAGCGAATTGCGTCCGTCTGTGACTGCTTGACTTACAAATCAGCTGATTGTCAAAAGTGTCTAATCTGTCAAACAAATCAAATTCTGTAAAAATTCATGAAAAGTTCGAAGAAAAGGTTTATTTTTTCTATCGTTTTTATCTTCATAAAATTTATTTAATTATTCATTTTTAAGTAACATTTTCCATTTTACTTTTCAGAACACTATCGCGTTAGACGTTCGTAATGGAATTAAGCGGTCGTTCAATCAGATTAATACGCCGGCTTGTTCGGAGGCCTTTTAACGTTTGTGCGTATAGAAATGTGACTGGGACCGCTGCAAAAGAAGAGGTGAACACGGAGTTGCTGAGCACCTTCAATCGAGACTTGAAAGCAGGTTATTATTGACCATTTTTTACATCGTAAACTTATAGGTTAAATTCACCAGTTATCAATTTTCTTGTTCAAATATATCTTCCATCATCTATTACGTTACTCAATACATGTCAATATAACGTAACTATTTTGCTCATGACCATTCAATAATCCTCCGAGACAATATGGAAAATAAATGTCAACTACAAAAACTGGTGTATAGTATAGGTAACCTTGGGAATTTTATCCAAAACACAGTTCCTTGAAAATCATGTTAGAGAATTCTAGTAATAAAATAAAACTGCCATATTTTAACAAACTACAGACAAATGGCTATACTTGGTAATGTTGTCATATGTATTCACAATAGTAATACATAATATAATTAAATTTCAAGCAATGAGTCTATTATGAAGTTTTTACATATCTCTGATTTCAAGGTAAATTTTCACTGCTGAGCTGTCTTTTCAAATTCATGAGTAATTGAAAGAAATAAAAATAATGAAAGCTCGGGTCAAATAATGAATAAAAACGCGATAAAACCGGATAAATAAAGTGTTTTATTAAATAAAAATCAAATATTAAACAATTTGTTTTGAATATTATGTACTAGTTATTTGAAACTACGAAACCGTACACTGCACCTGGCCCAACAAGACATGCACTTTCCCATTATTTTACTCAAATAAACACAACACATTTTCTCACTCATTGCACATGTGCAATGAAGAAATAATTAAACAATCAATCTTAAATTCACCAGTTATCAAGTTTCCCTGTACAAAAATATCTTCCATCATCTATTAAGTTAGTCAATATAATGTAACTATTTTGCTCTTTAAATGCCTCATGACCATTCAATAGTTTTAAGAACCATCTATTATTTCTATTACCCCAGGAGGTGTAGTGCCTGTGTTTCGTCGTGCTCTGCTCTTCCCTACCCGGGTAGCATTGCAGGATGACCTCGGAACTTACACCTATGCTGGTCTGTTTCAATCGGCAGCTGTTCTTTGCAATGAGATATCTGCACAATTAGGTAAGGGACAAGCATAATATGTAAATTGGTTTTATATAAATTGGTATCTATAAATAGTGCTGACTGATGAATCAATGCCCAGCCTAAACTGCTGACAGTAGAGAGTTGAAATTTAGAGTGTGTGTTCTTTGTTCTTTATATGATGGAGGCATCCGATAAGGAAGACTTTCTTGAAATTCAATCAGTCAATCAATCATTTATTCCCATAGAATTCAGAGTTACACAGCAAGAAAACCCAGAACATAGCTATTATTGATTTATAATTGGACTCTAGGCACGAGGAATGCAACTGGGAATATTGACAATCTACTAAATATTCAATTATTTTATTTTTTCTTTGTATTTTTGTGATAACATTTGCTTAAAGCTAATATATATGTATTTGCACAAACTTTTTATGAATATAACCCTCTAAACTAATATAAGGGGAGTAAAGTGAGTAGTAATTCCACCTTTTGTTTCTGTCTGTCAACTGTAAGTTCTTGTCACGGAAAAAGACAAAGCATGTTATTACTACTCCAACCTTACTCCACGTTTATTAATAAGGCTAAATAGGTATCGGTTGATTTCACCAGCCTGTAACAGGACTACAGGATTTTAAGTTAAAATATTGTATTTTCAGTTGGTGACACCGGAAGAACAATACCATATATGTGCAACAATGATGCATCCCATGTCATAGTTCAGTGGGCTATTTGGATGTCTGGCAATATTGGTAAATATAAAACACATTATTTTTGTTTGTTTAGTCCACAAGTCTGCCCACTGTAGAGCAAAGGCCTCCTCTTAGAAGGCTTAGGCAGAAAAACTCCATGGGAGCCTACTCTGGAACGATAAATGTCCCATGCTTTCGGACCATAGTGGGTCCTAGGCATGTTGGTTTCCTCACAAAGTATTCCTTCACACACATAACCACACTAATTCTAATACAATCTATCAGCAGGTATCTGCTAATGAATACGCTTCTGATCAAACTGTGTAGGTAACACCAAATAACTAAGCTTCAATTGGGATGTCAGCCAATGACATTGCCAAAGCCTTAGCAAGCTTAAACTGGCATACCTATCCACAATCAAGGGAGTAATGGTACATGCACAATTTGTAAATAGATGTACTTACAAGCATCGATTCAAGCTAATGAGAGAAGAAGAGAGTATCAAATAATATGTGAGCATTGTATGACTGCTAGTGTCAAGTTAATTTTTGATTAGCTTCTCCCCGCTGTGTCACCTGCTTCAGTCCCTTTCCAATAAAAAGTAGCTCTTCTGTGTTATTTCAGGTCCTTTACTATCTATGTTCCAAGTTTCATCACAATCAGTTCAGCAATTTTGACGTTATTCGGTAACAAACATATGTACAATCTTTCACCTTTCTAATATTTGTAGGATGCCGATACGAAATGACGCAGGGTCAAGTAGTTATATAATACCACACTTCTTTAGGAAAATATGTGGACAGATAAGTGGTATCAGTATACTGTCTAGGTATTATCAAACTTTATTTATCAAAAATGCTGCAATATTATCAGCCGTCTATGTATTGTTATGGATGCGCGGATATTATTTGTTTCTTTATAAATGCCTACTGTTTTTAACCGACTTCAAAAAAGGAGGAGGTTCTCAATTCGTCGCGTATATATATTTTTTTTAATTGACCCTTGTTTGATGATAATGAATTACACAAACAAAGGAATTTAGTTTGTGAGAATCTGTATTTGTTTAAATAATATTATCTGCCTCTTTATATTAAATCTAGCTTAAGTAGATTCATTTTAGAAGGCCGTGTAGAAGGCCTTTAGTAGAACTAGTAGTGTGCCCCGAACTGAGACCTCACGACCCTCATGTTTTAACATGAGGTTTCTTTGAGTACATGATTAATAATCGACTGCGAAGATGAGCGGGATCATCTTCGCAGTCGATTATTGATCAGAAGCCTTAGTATGAGTTTTGATAGTTTATCGTCTCGATGAAACTGGCAGTTTACTTCATACATTTTCCATTAGCCATCCATTATGAACTAAAATAATGTAAAGAAGTAAACTGCCAGTTTCATCGAGACGATAAACTATCAAAACTCATACTAAGGGCTCAGGGAAGTTACGCATTACCGCGCGTAACTCCCGTCGAGTTCAACTCGACTTCGTTTTGGGAATAGATATTGGGCCCTACCATGATGTCTTATAAGTCGTCGCGTTGTCGTTCAGCTAAAAAAAAAACACATCTAATAATTAAAAAAAAAACTTAAAAAATAAGATTTATTTAAATTGTCTGTGGGTTTTTAAAAGTAGTCGGGGTATTTTTTTACTTTTTTGAACGACAAAATGACGACATACGAGCATGGTAACGCGGATTGTCGTTATCGGAGTTGAAAAATGCTACCGCGCAAGGAGCGAGCAGAAATAATTGTCGACGTTAGAGCCGTAGATAATTTCTGCTCGCTCCTTGCGCGATAGCATTTTTCAACCCTGTTATCGACAGCATCGTATTCCCAAAATGACGTCGAGTTGAACTCGATGAGAGTTACGCGGTAGGATCCCAAGTACTTATGATGATTCCAATCCAACAAACCAAACTTTACATGTCAATCTCGCTTAAAAAGTCAAGTACCTTTGGATAACTTCCAGCTCCATCATAATACTTCCATGATACCATATGATTTGCCCCTTTTCACCCCATATACCTCTACCCTAAAAACCCTCTTCTAAAAGATCTTAGAAACCCCCTTACCGAAAATCATCATGATCAGTGTAATTGTACTCGAGTTATTGTCGAACAAACATTCCAAGAAACAAAGATAGCGCACGCCTGACCCTCTAACCACTGAACCAAAAATGCTACCCCATCTCATCTCGGGTGTGGAAGTCGTAAAATGCTGTCGCTGCTGGCCGTAAACACATTGCCAATTGCCACATTGCCACTTTTTTAGTTGCCTTCGTAACACATAATTATAATATTACTTACATAAGATAAATAAATAATATTATTATAATGTCTATATACTAAATTGATAGTTCGATGTAAATATGCCTAGTTAATTAAAAACCTTAATGGTTTACATTACTAGGTTAAGTATTGAATGTTTTTTTTTAAGTTTTTAAATTGGTAATAAAAGGGAAAAATAAAATGCCAATGCCAAGTTACAAAAACTCTCCCTAACTAGAGGAATGGATACAATCGGGAACATCGTTAAGATGAGAGAAAGAGAATCTAGATGGTTTTAGAAAGAGACACCCTAAACTAGAAACAAACATTTATCAGTCAGCTTAGATACTTGTGCCCAATGCCCAAGCGGGAATCAAACCCGCAACCTTCTACCATGCAGCCGAGGGTTCGTCCAACTCGCCTCAATGGCTGTCAAACAGACGGACAGATAACATGTAATAAATAAATAAATAATCCTGTGACCAACACACAGCACCATCTAGCCTCATGGCAAGCTGCTAAGCTTGTGTTACGGTGACTAGACAACGGATATACGACTTATATTGATTTTTCTTTTGCAAATACATACATATTATACATAGAAATACTCCCAGACCAGATACAAATATTCATTTTTAAACAATGTGAAATATGTTTTGTTTCAGCCGTACCCCTCACACCGATTCACCCCCCGGAAATGTTAAAATATTACATAACAGACTGTATGGCTGATTTAATAGTATGTAACCAGGATTATGAGAAGGTACAGTAAATTAACGTGAAATAGGTACTTAAATTACTTATTAACGGGGTGTTTACCATGTTTAATAATTGTGAGTGAGTGAGTGACCGTGAGTGTGGTCTGTCGAATGCAGGACCGAGTAAATAATGAAGTAAGTGACAATAGTAGGGGACCGATAACCAGACGTTCAACTCGTGGCAGAAAGCAGGTAGTCCGATATGGACGCCTCTAACTGTCACCGACAAACAAAGAGAATATAATCACTACGTTTTAGTGACAAAGCTGGTTGAAATTTCTAGCGAAATATCGAGCTTCGCGAATAAATTATTGAACATGGTAAACATCCCTTTAATAAGTAATTTAAGTAGTGAAAATAACAATGATAGTTTAAAATTGTATTGTGAAATAGGTATATGAAAATTATAAGGCAAATATCAGTAGGGGTACACCGGTGTACGCTTGTTTCCTTGACCTCTCCAAGGCATTCGATTTGGTTGCGTATGATGTCCTTTGGGGGAAGTTGAGGAAGGCGGGCGTACCACCGGAAATGTTACGTATGTTGCAGTACTGGTATAGCAACCAACTAAATAATGTTAGATGGAATGGTGTTCTCTCTGAAGAATATAGGTTGGAGTGCGGGGTAAGGCAGGGGGGGTTGACTTCCCCAAAGCTCTTCAACCTATACATAACGAGCTGATCGTTGAGCTCAGTAGTAAGCCAGTTGGTTGTAGTATTGACGGAGTAGCAGTAAATAACTTGAGCTACGCAGATGATATGGCGCTGCTGGGTCCAACGGCCGGCTCGATCAGAGAACTATTACAGACTTGTGAAAAGTATGCGGTGAAACATGGTTTACTGTATAATGCCATCAAAAGTGAATATCTGGTCTTTGGGGCCCCTGGGAAAAAGGTAGATTATGAGCCTAAAATAACTTTGAATGGAGCCGCCCTAAGAAGAGTTAGCCATTTTAAGTACTTAGGACATTACCTGACCGAGGACCTTAGGGATCAGATGGATATTGAGCGTGAACGCAGGGCTCTCGCAGCTAGATGCAATATGTTGGCACACAGGTTTACGCACTGCAGCGAGCAAGCAAAAATTACGCTTTTTAAAGCATATTGCCAAAATTTTTATACTGCTGCCCTGTGGACCAACTATACGCGGAAGGTGTGGAATGCCCTGCGTGTGCAAAATAATAATGGGTTCAGGATTCTGATGGGACTCCCTCGATGGCCTGTGTGCGGTAGTGCGTCGGCAATGTTTGTGCAAGCAAGAACTGACGATTTTTTCGCAATCATTCGCAAAAAGACGAGCTCACTTCTGCATAGAATTAGATCTAGTAACAGCAGAGTCCTGAACACATTATCAAATAAGTTTGATGCGCCAATGCTTAGGCACTTTGTGTCGGTATTGGTGTTTAAGAATCCTGTCAATAGATAAACTTATTTTTTTTTTCATTTTGTGTCGCACTAACCCAGTTTTATGTTTTATGTACTACTAACAAGTGGACCTTGGTTGTCTAATAAACGAATTAAATTATTATTATTATTTGTTGTTACCATTTTGGATTCTCGGGGCTATGGAGCACCCGGACCTTTGGAAGGCGTGCGTGGGGCCGAAGCCAACACGTAGAGGCCCGTTTTAGTAACATTTTAATTTCAAAATATGTGATGGACACCAAACCGGCAATTATCCATGTCTGCACTATAAAATGCAGCCAAGGACAACCCCCGGGTCGGATAGAACTATGAATAAACTACGGGTGAAAACTACTTGGGCTATGGAAATGGGTTGGTAGTGGATCGGGTACTGGGGGGAACTATGGGGAATATGGCGCCTGCCGTAACAATGTTTAACAAACACGTAAAAAATGGCAGACGGAGACTAGCCAACTCACAAACTGGGCCACCCTAATTAAGCCGAGCAAATTACAGCCAGGGGGCAACAGGGGCGTGAGAGGCTGAAGGATGGAGGGACCTCACTGGATTTTAAACCATCCTAGGTCGAGATCCTGTGGAGCGGGCCAACTCATCACTGACGTGAGGCGTCCATCCTCCGAGCATTACTGCAGCATTACTCCTTACATTACATTATTATTATTATTATTTGTTGTTACCATTTTGGATTCTCGGGGCTATGGAGCACCCGGACCTTTGGAAGGCGTGCGTGGGGCCGAAGCCAATACGCAGAGGCCCGTTTTAGTAACATTTAATTTCAAAATTTGAGATTATTATTATTATCAGTTGCGTCATAAAATTTCCCACGTGCCTATTGTATTCATTTCTTAATCTTACTTCTTACTCATATTTTTAACGCGAAAGTTTGTATGTATGTGGCTTTGTTACTCTTTCAAGCAATGTACTGAACCGATTGCGATGAAACTTGGAATATAGGTAGCTGGAAACCTGAAAATCAGAAAGGCTACTTTTTATCCCGATATTCCCACGGGAACGGTACTTACGCGGGTGAAACCGCGGGACTCAGTGTTATTATATATTGCATTGTATATTTTTATTTACCAAAGCTAATTACTTTTTTTTTGTTTTTACGATGTTGGATTAAAATTTAATTCAAATTTCATATTAAACACTAGCTGTTACCCGCGACTTCGTCTGAGTAGAAATAGTGCATAGCCGACTTTTTTTGTTCATTACTCGGGTTCTATTAATTGTATTTCGATGTAAAGTATACCACGACGTTCCTCGAAAATAATAGAAGTATTCAATATTGAAAACCAGATTTCAATCGGATTAGAAGTTTTTAATTGTATAAGGAACAAACAGAGAAACAGACAGACAGATAAGAATTTTAAAATTTTTATATACTTATTTGTTCTACTACTTTCCATAAGTCCCCTGGACAAATGTTTTTTAATTTACTTTTAAGTACAGACTTTTTGTCCTCTTTTCCTTTATTATAAGTTTAAATAGATTTCATCAATGTCCTATGTTTCGCTGTCTTTACAGACCTCTTCTCAGTGGTTGGTTTTTTTATTGACCAATTTAGTAATATGTTTTAAAACAGAGTTACAGACTTAATTTGATTCAAGTGCAATTTTTATAAATACATGTAGATACGTACTATTTTATGCAGTATAACCTAGCCTATCTTAAAACACAATATATTGAAAAAGCCAACTGTAAAGTAATCGAAAGCTCGGTGGTTTAATAATAATGACATTCAATAATAAATAAAAAAAATAAAATATACATACGCGACGAATTGAGAACCTCCTCCTTTTTTGAAGTCGGTTAAAAACGCGAGTAAAACCCGGTATATATTGTGTTTTATTATGCAAAATCGCGAAAACCTTAGACAAAATTATCTATCCCATATTTTCCAGATATTAAGGCCTATCAGCCTAGACCTGTCGACACCACTGCTAGTGACGGGGAAGGATAAGGAAATAACAGCACAACTGTATGAAGTGGACAGCTCGCTCGTCAAACCTAAGACGGAGGGCGGGTTGCAGGATTTGGACAATGGAAGGACGAACGCTTGGTACGGGGATGCTGAGGCTATGATTATTTATACTAGCGGTAAGTTATCGTTACAGCTAGAGTGTAGTGTGTCGCGCCCCTTAGCCTTCGTGTGGTGTGACGCGTGCCGTAAACTGTTTACAGACCTTTTAAGCCGAAAGGGATTTGTTCTAGACGTCTAGGCGAACAACTTTTGTTCTACGACTTTTGGAAGCCGCAGGACCCAGCTAGTAAGTAAACGACCTCTGTGCCGCGTCGGGCGAACGCTTGACTGCAATACAGAAGGTTGCTGGTTCGATACCCGCTGGGTGCAAATATTTATGATAAAAAAATAAATATTTGTATCTGGTCTGGGTGTATTTCTATGTATAATATGTATGTATTTACAAAAGAAAAATAAATATAAGTAGTATATCCGTTGTCTAGTCACCGTAACACAAGCTTTAGCAGCTTACCATGGGGCTAGATGGCGCTGTGTGTTAGTCACAGGATTTATTTATTTATAACTAGTGTAACAGAAAATGTGGGTAGTTCGGTTACTCACGTACTTTAAAAATTTCTTTACCTACCCACCACCGGACAGTAAACAACGACGGTTATAAATAGAAGACGAAACCCGCTCCAGTCCTCTCGAGACTAAGTTCATTGTAACATGATCGAAACGTCGGGGTAAGAAAATGAAAATAAATAATAGTACGCAATTAAGACCAGTAAAACGTAAATATAGCGGTAAGTTGTAATATAAATAAATATTGCACGACATCACACACAGCGCAATCTAAGCACTAAGCTCAAAAAGCTAACTGTAAAGTTAATGAAAGCTCGGTACTTAGTAATAATGCCGTTATTAAATAAAACGCGAGTAAAATCGGGAAATATTGTGCTACAGATATACTACACACATTATATATTTTTTGTACATACATATGAAACAGAAAACACCCAAACCAGAAAGAAATATTTATTCCATAATTATCTGCGCCTGCGGGAATCAAACCGGCAATAACAGATATAACATATAGATAACGCAAGTATTACGACTTGATTTATTCCCTCAACCTCGCTTCTCATAATGTCGCTTACGACTCCGACGTCTTACCTGCATTCCCATTACCTCGCTCTTCACCTTACTGTAAGTCCCACAACGTCGCGCCTACTTTGACTTCTGTTGTATCAAATTCGTATCACCCAAATCTTTGAACTGAACTGGAATCGAAACTTTATTAAATCAAAAATGTTCGAGAAAAGAAAGTATCAATAAAAATATCAATCACGCCATCCTCGGAACACCATGTATAAGTTTATTTATTTATTTATTATTTAGGAAATCCAACAGCTATTACAAAAGTATAAATTAACTTGTATCACCAGGAAGCCAATTATAGGATCTCACGAACAAAAAACAATGTAGATATACAATGTAGGTATAAGCTTAAAAAAATACTAATAATAACCAACAAATTCTTACAAAGAGTAGGTAAACAGAATAAATAAAAATAATCCTAAACGTTAACAGATAAAATTAGCCAATCGTCATTCACCACCATAAAAGTGCTTAGACACGCGCCGCCGCACCGTGTCAACACTAGTACAAAACAAATCTATGTCAGTACTAGCTGCGCCCCGCGGTTTCACCCGCTAAGTCCCGTTCCCGTGGGAATAACGGGATAAAAAGTAGCCTATGTCTTAATCCAGGTCCCCAGCTACCTATATTCCAAGTTTCATCGCAATCGGTTCAGTAGTTTTTGCGTGAAAGAGTAACAATCTCACATACATACATACAAACTTTCGCGTTTATAATATTAGTAAGAAGTAAGATCTTCAATCAAATTGTTGAGATTACCTATAACTTCTATTTTATGTGTTGTAGGTACAACAAGTAAACCAAAAGGCGTGGTGTGGTCGCACAGCATGCTGCAGACACAGATATCGTCTCTCCACGCGGCGTGGCAGTACAGTTCACACGATGTGGTACTCCATGCCTTGCCACTGCACCACATACACGGACAGTTGAACTCCTTGAACGCTTCCTTAGCTGCTGGCTGTAGGTATGTACCCTTATTAACAATGGTAAATGGGAGTTTTGGCGGGAACGCGTTGAGGAGATGTGTTGCTAAATTATTTATATCTGGTCTGGGTGTATTTCAATGTATAATATGTATGTATTTACAAAAGAAAAATAAATATAAGTAGTATATCCGTTGTCTAGTCACCGTAACACAAGCTGCTAAGCTTGTGTTACGGTGGCAGCTTGTGCCACGGGGCTAGATGGCGCTGTGTGTTGGTTACAGAATTCATTTATTATTTAAATGCGATACAAGCTTGTGCTTAGTGTAGAATCGATATCTGATATAATATGTAATTTGAGAAATGTCTAATAAGTGTCATAGTTAATAAATAAATATTTGGTTTGATTTTTTGAAATGTTTCAGACTGCACATGGTGTCCGCGTTCAGTCCGCACGTGGTCTGGGCCCAGTTGGTCGGGCTCGGCAACAAGGAGCCGGGGAAAGTGTCCGTCATACACGGGGTGCCGGCGCAGTATCACAAGTGAGTACCTACACATTATGTACTAGTATCATAATTATATTGTACCGTGTAAAAGAAACATGAAGCCTACCGAAACCGACGTCTCTTTAGCTGCCGATTTCAATGATAGTGCAGCCCCGTACAGCCGCTAATCTTGCACCCTCGTAACATGTAACATGTAATATGTTAAATAGTTCGTGTAAAGTTATAATAATAATTTTTGCACTGCAGTAGGTAGGTGAAGTAAGGCAAAATTTGCAGGTAGGTAAGTGATGATGACGATGGATGACGGTAGATGACGATGGATGCCGATGGTTCAAAAACAACGAAATTACGCAATTTTTATTTTTTATGCGGATATCCAGACTTGATATCCGGATAACATTTTTGAATTAGTGTATAATTTAATTAATAAAAAAAAAATGGAAGAACTCAGCTACCCCCAACAAAGGAAATCCTAGTGTGGGAGCTTTTGGATAGATCACATTACCCTCCATTTGTTTTCACAAACCTGTTTTATTAGCTTCAGTTTACTGTACAATTATCTGGCTAGATCATAAGGCATGTGTGAACGAGTGAAATAAAAATATTATTAACCGATAGATAGAATTACTTTGGAACCTTTTGTTATTAATATTATAGTAGAATATTGCTCCGGTTCCACTATAGCCATAAATATGCGACAATGTGAATCATATTATGATCATTGTAATAAAATGTAAAAAAATATATGTATTTTGACGATTGTAAAACATGATCACAAAAAAAACCCCACGATTGTCTTGTGGCTTCTTCTCATCGGAGGGCGCGTTCCGAAGCCAAACTAGAGTCATAGTTGTAAGAACTTGACGTACTTAAAGTTATCAACACATCCAATTAAATAAAAAAAAATGACTTTGACTATTGTTATTTTACCTTTTGGATTCTCGGGGCTATGGATGACCCGGACCTTTGGAAGGCGTGCGTGGGGCCGAAGCCAACACGTAGAGGCCCGTTTAAGTTACATTTAAATTTCAAATATAGTGATGTACAAACCGGTTATTGACCGAACGAGCGAAGCGAGTGAGGTCAAAGGGCCTGGCGCTTGTATCTTTGTAACTTTATATGTTTGTTCGACGATAACTTGTATCGTACTAACGTATCGTAGCTCCGATCTTCATGAATTTTGGTATGCGCGTAGTTTAGGTCAATAGAATTTATGAGTTCGAAGATGAGCCGGATCGGTAGGGGGGTTGGGGAGATAGGGGGTCGTGAGGTCTCAGTTCGGGGCGAACTCCTAGTTATTATTGTTTAATTCTCCCCAGACTAGTGAGCGAACACGGTCGCTTATTCGCGGAGCCAAAGACCCGCGAGTACGTGAGACAAGCGCTGAGCTCCCGGCTGCGGCTGGCGGCCGTCGGCTCCGCGCCTTGTCCCGACTCCCTCGCCAGGAGCTGGGAGGAGGTCAGTACGATGGGGAGTGGAGGGGGGTTACCGTGGGGCGGCGGGGGGGGGGATGTAAATACTGCAGCTATTGATTGTGCAACTGGAGCCTGGGTTCCCGAGAGAGATGCAACATCGCTCTGTAGGGTGTCGGGCGAAGGTCCGACTGCAATGCAGAAGGTTGCGGGTTCGATTCCGGCCCGGTGCAAATATGTATGCTTAAAAATAAATATTTGTATCTGGTCTGGGTGTCATTTTATTTATTTTTATTTATAATATGTATGTTACTAAAATTATTCTCTGAATTATGAATTATAGAATAACATTCTCTGTATAATATGTATGTTACTAAAATTACTTAATACCGGGGTAATGGGATAATCAAGTTAGTGACAATAGTAGGGGACCGAAAACCAGACGTCCAACTCGTGTCAGAAAGCAGGTAGTCCGATATGGACGCCTCTAACTGTCATCAACTACCCGCATTCTCCAGTCTCGTGAACAAGCTGGTTGAAATTACTAGCGAAATATCGAGTTCCGTGAATAAATTATTAAACATGGTAAATAACCCGTTATTAAGCAATTTTATTAATGAAAACAACCATGTAAGTTTAAAATCAAACACGTATGTATTTGCAACACAATCGTATATTTATGTTGACCGAACGAGCGAAGCGAGTTAGGTCCAGTGTAGACGGGCCTGTCGCTTGTATTTTGTATGTTTGTTCGACGATAACTGGAGTATCGTAGCTCCGATTTTAATGAATTTTGGTATGCGCGTAGTTTAGGACAATAAAATTTATGAGTTCGAAGATGAGCCGGATCGGTAGGGGGGTTGTGAAGATAGAGGGTCGTGAGGTCTCAGTTCGGGGCGAACTCCTAGTTTATTTATGTGTTTTGGAAAATACAATCTGTTACCTGAAGTCTTCTCCTTTTCATTTAGTGCTGTGGCTCACCTAGTGTTAGAGTTGTCAGGTGAGTACCTGACGGGAGGTACCCAATGAGTGCTATCAGAGATAACAATTGTCGCCAACTGATTAACGCCCCTTCCGAATCACTTGAAGTATTTTTTTTGGAAAGAGTAATTTTGAATGAAGTCTTTGTACAAAATTTAAACATTTCTTTCATTCTCCTGATCTTAACAAACACAACACAAAAATAATTATCGAAATCGGTTCAGGCCTGATGCCGTGATCAAGGAAAATAGGGATTCTTTTTATAAATTATGATTATGTTTCTTCGACAGATATCCGGCGTCCCTCTACTAGAGCGGTACGGCATGTCGGAAGTGGGAATGGCGTTAAGCAATCCGTACCGGCCGGTGGACTCTCGTGCCGTGGGTCACGTGGGCTCACCTCTACCCGGGGTCACTGCCTGCATCGCCAGCGTCGAGGGCACCCGCCTGCGGCCGCTAGTCACCGTACAGTCAGAGTTACCTAACGTACAGGTGGGTACTACATCAGAAGTGAGAGTGGGTCACGTGAGCTCGCCTCTACCCGGGGTCACTGCCTGCATCGCCAGCGTCGAAGGCACCCGCCTGCGGCCGCTAGTCACCGTACAGTCAGAGTTACCTAACGTACAGGTGGGTACTACATCAGAAGTGAGAGTGGGTCACGTGAGCTCGCCTCTACCCGGGGTCACTGCCTGCATCGCCAGCGTCGAAGGCACCCGCCTGCGGCCGCTAGTCACCGTACAGTCAGAGTTACCCAACGTACAGGTGGGTACTACATCAGAAGTGGGAGTGGGTCACGTGGGTACGGCTCTACCCGGGGTCACTGCCTGCATCGCCAGCGTCGAGGGCACCCGCCTGCGGCCGCTAGTCACTGTACAGTCGGAGTTACCTAACGTACAGGTGGGTACTACATCAGAAGTGAGAGTGGGTCACGTGGGCTTGCCTCTACCCGGGGTCACTGCCTGCATCGCCAGCGTCGAGGGCACCCGCCTGCGGCCGCTAGTCACCGTACAGTCAGAGTTACCCAACGTACAGGTGGGTACTACATCAGAAGTGGGCGTTTACTCTCTGTAGATCCAGTGATCAAGATCCATTTGATTCCATTGAGAAAACTTTTTCTCTTTAGATCCATTTCTGATGATTTGGTTCTAACAAGAACTTTTATCATCTGTAGATCCAATGATCAAATTGATTTTGTTCCAGTGAGAACACCTTTTGTCTTTAGATCCAATTTTGATGATTTGGTTCTAAGAACTTTTACTTTCTGTAGACCCAATGATCAAGATCCATTTAGTTTCAGTGGTAATACTTTTTTTCTTTTTATTTTAAATAAATAAATTAATCCTGTGACGAACATACAGCGCCATCTAGCCCCGTGGTAAGCTGCTAAGCTTATGTTACGGTGACTAGACAACGGATATACTACTTACATTTATTTTTCTTTTGTAAATACATACATAGAAATACGCCCCAGACCAGATACAAATATTTATTTAAAGCATATATATTTGCACCTAGCGGGAATCGAACCCGCAACCTTCTGTTTTGCAGCCAAGCGTTCGCCCAACGCGCCACAGAGGTCGTCAAGATCCAAAATTAATTACTTTGATCTAACAATAATTTGTTCACTCTGATTAAAAAGTTCTTGCTTTGCTTCGAGCTGATTCTAGATGAATGAATTTTATTAGTACTACCTATTACGTTTAAATTATTTCAATTTATTTAATGAATATTATGGCAATTAATAAGATTTTTATCTAATTATAGGTAAAAAGGTTTGTTAAATTCTGACTTCTCATTTACCAGTTATTGTAAAAGTTGTTTGTATTTAAAAATCAGGCCTTATAACGTCAGTTTCGTAGTTTATTCTCAGTAGATCCAATTTGTGACGCAATTTTTTTAAATAGATTTAATGAGAATAAAGATTCTTAATGGAACCAATATGGATCTAATCATTTTCTAAGTAACTGCAATAGATCCAATTTGTGACGTAGTTTTTTAAAATAGATTTATTGGGAAAAAAAGTTCTCAATAGAACCAATTGGATCTTGATCACTAGATCTACAGAGAGTTAAGGGAAGTGGGAGTGGGTCACGTGGGCTTGCCTCTACCCGGGGTCACTGCCTGCATCGCCAGCGTCGAGGGCACCCGCCTGCGGCCGCTAGTCACTGTACAGTCGGAGTTACCTAACGTACAGGTGGGTACTACATCAGAAGTGGGAGTGGGTCACGTGGGTACGGCTCTACCCGGGCTTCGGCGTAATTTGCGTAAAAGAAAATGGTTTTTGAGACATCTAATGTAGTACAAGCCTATATAATATCTCAACGCTAAATGATTCCATCCATTTACCTTTCAGATATCACTAGAAAGGCTCGGCCTATTGCCCAAAGATGGCGAATCTGATGACAGTTTTGACTGGAAGCATCCCACTGTGACTGAACACGAAATTAGCGAAACTGGGGTGCATGAAGGGGAGTTACTGCTTAAGGGACCGTCTGTTTTTATAAGGTACAGTTTGCTTATATTTTACCGGGTCTTAATAACGTATTTTATTAATTCCTTACTTCGACGTATCGTCTATTACGTATTACAATAATCTTCGTCCCAAGGAGACTGAAATGTAATTATGTTCACAAATTGTGTAAATTTTAAAAGTATAGAGATACTAGCTGCGCCCCGCGGATTTACCCGCGAAAGTCCCGATCCCGCGGGAATATAGGTATAAAAATGCCTTTGTGTTATTCCAGGTCTCCAGGTATCTATATTTCAAGTTTCATCGCAATCGGTTCAGTAGTCATATACATACAGACATAAATAAATGCAATACTTTCGCGTTTATACTCTATGAGAAATAAATAGAACGGATAAGAAATAAATAGAACGTAAATATAACTATGAGAAATAAATAGAACGGAGATCTAACTTCTCTATTAAATTCGAAAAAACCATGGTCCACGGTCACACAGCAGCAGATGCACACACTGACATGTTCCGTACAGTGTTAGGTATGATCGATCTTTAGATCGACCAATGGCGAACGATCTTTAGTGACAAACTGGCGGTCGAATCATCGTTCTAGGCCCCGCAACCACCGTTTGCGTGGAACATTTTTTCAAACGATTGCTACTTCCATTTATATTCTAGTCCGTTGTAAGATAAAGTAATTATACTCCAACTTTTTACTACAGATTTTGATACAGAGGTCCTAAACTTTTATTCCTTAAACTCATTTATCTTTACCATCAAAAGGCCGAAGGAAAATCTAAACCATACTTATACTCCAACATGTCTTTTTAATATCCCAAACAGATATTGGAACCGTGCACCAAAACTCGAAGACTCAGATTTCATCGACGGCTGGTTCCGAACTGACGACACGGCCTCCTTCACCGAGAATCGCTTCAAGATCCTCGGCAGGACATCCGTCGACATAATCAAGTCAGGCGGATACAAGATCTCGGCCTTGCAAATCGAGTCAGTATTGTTGGACCATCCCAGTGTGGCTGACGTGGCTGCTATCGGAATAGACCATGAAGTTATGGGGGAGGTTGTAGCTGCCGTGGTCGTTCTGAGGGAGAATTGCAAGTTGACTCTGAGAGATGTCAAGGAAAATGCAGGTAATGTTCTAGAAGGGGTAGGATAGGTTAGGTTAGGTTAGAAAACAAATCCATTGACGCTGAGCTGGCTTCGAACCAACAACGCATCTCAACTCAATCCGGGAGTAGCGAATTGACCAATTAGTCTACCGGCGTCGGTGATGGTAAAAAAAAAATATGTCAAAATAGTTTATTTCCTTTAGATTTTTGTACAACATTTAATGCACATGATCATTTGGCCACGTCTTAGGTGTATTGATTTTAGTGTCTATTTCAGATCTAGGGGTCTATTTCAGAATAGGATCAAGGTAGGATTAGTATAAGACCGGGATAGGATCAGGATAGTATCACAACAGGATCAAGAAAGGATCAATTTAGAATGAGGATCTAATCAAGATGGGATCAGAATAGGATCAAGTTAAGATCAAGTTTGGATCAACATGGGATCAGGATATATAAATATTATAGTACAATATTGCTCCGGTTCCACTATAGCCATAAATATGCGACAATGTGAATCATATTATGATCATTGGAATAAAATGTAAAAATATATGTATTTTGACGATTGTAAAACATGATCACAAACAAAAAAACCTAATGAGTTTCTTGTGGCTTCTTCTCATCGGAGGGCGCGTTCTGAAGCCAAACTAGAGTGATAGTTGTAAGAACATTCGACGTATTTAAAGTGACAACACATACAATTAAATAAAAAAATATTGACTTTGACTTTGATATGATTAAGATAGGATCAGGATTGAATCGGGATACGATCAGATCAAGGCAGGATCAGAATAGGATTGTGATAGGATCAGGATAGGACCAGAAAAAGATCAGGATAGGACTCTAGTGCCTGCGATTTGGGATTTGCGATTTTTATATACAGAGTGAACAAATACATTGGGCTTTCAGAGGGATATTTTAAACTATAAGAGATAGCGAATAAATATTTATTCTTAAAAATAAATATTTGTATCTGGTCTGGGCGTATTTCTATGTATAATATGTATGTATTTACAAAAGAAAAATAAATATAAGTAGTATATCCGTTGTCTAGTCACCGTAACACAAGCTTAACAGCTTACCACGGGGCTAGATGAAAGTTAAACTTTCCAAACAGGAGAGATAATATAATGTATTTTATTATTTTCAGGTAAAAAACTAGCATCATACCAGTTACCTCGGAAGCTTATATTAGTAGACGAGATGCCACGGAACGCTATGGGGAAACTGGACAAGAAGGAAATCAAGAGGTTGTACGGGAACAAGCTGAGGAGCGAAAGGATCGTTGAAAAGTGATGTCGTGAATACAAAGAGAAGGAAACGGAAGGAGCCAACGTTTATTTATACCTATACTAGCTGCGCCCCTCGGTTTCACCGGCGTAAGTCCCGATCCCGCGGGAATATCGGAAAAGTGTCTTATGTGTTCCAGGTCTCCAGCTACCTATATTCCAAGTTTCATCGCTATCGATTCGTAGTTTTTGCGTGAAAGAGTAACAAATTAACATACATACATATAGTTTACATACATACAAACTTTTGTAGCGTTAGTAAGATTACAAAACGAAGCTAAAGCCTCTGACATTTGGTAATTATTTTCTCCAGACACCACGCTCTAAACAACAAAGTGAAGCTATTTTCAGTAATACTAAATGCATTAGTAATACTTTTCATACATGTCATACGTCTCTATTCTACTATTTGATAGCATAGATAGAGACACATAGTACGGTCCGAGCTTCGTTGTACATTGCTCGGCCACCACTCGGTTGCAACAGACTGATCGACTGCTCGCCGAGCAATGGACAACGTAGCTCGGTCCCGCCACGATCTTAAGGGTTAAAGTTAACTTTTACGATTTAGAATTAATTGCTTTGCGACTGCAATGCCTCTGTGATCAGATTGGTTAAAACACAGCAAAAGACAAAGCACAAATGTTTGTTAAAAATGAAAATATGCCTCAATTATTATATTGTACTATAGATATTATCAATCTTACCTTAGTATAAGGAATGAAATTATATTAGACCGTCACGAGCGCGGGCCGGGTCCGAGCTTCGTTGTCCATTGCCCGCGAGCAGTCGATCGGTCTGCTACAACCGAGTGGCGGCCGAGCAATGGACAACGAAGCTCGGACCCGGCCCGCGCTCGTGACGGTCTAATATAAATCATCCCTAAAACAATCGCTCTTTACGACTGTCTGTTTCTGTTCTAATAATACTTTTATTTTAAAGTTTTGAATTGTTTTATTTTCGAATATAGCTTTATAATAATTACAAGTATACCATTTTATGCATTTAAATTTTTGAATGTAGGTTCGTAATATTGGGGTGTAAGAGATGGTTTATATTAGACCGTTTCGAAGACGAGCTTCGTTCTCCATTGCCCGGCCGCCACTCGGTTGCAACAGACCGGTCGACTGCTCGCCGAGCAATGGACAATGAAGCTCGGACCCCTGACGGTCTAATATAAATCATCCCTAAAATTGATTTACAGAATTCTAACCAAAAAATTGAACGCGTTGAATATTATTGATTAAGAAACCGGTAGGTTATTGCAAGAAGCTGGCTTGGCTTCGCTTTGTCTCTTAGGCTCAGAAAGTTTAATTTTCATGACGGAAGCCGGGTAGAAAATTGTTTGAATTGGAATGTATCTTATCAATCACGGAGTCTGCGATAAATGAGTTACAATAAATTATAAATATCATAGAATACTAGAAATATGCCTTGAGCAATAAAAACAAATTTACGAAATATCAGATAATATTTCATTTACATAATCATCATCGTAATTTCTTTTTTTGGTACCCGTCACGTTTGTGAGAAAAAAAAACAAACAATCAAATAAACAAACAAACAAGAAAAGTGGGAACAAAGTCAGCTACACCTCCACCGGTTTCTTAATTTAACTTGTTGCATTTTGTTGACGTCCCATTCTTTCGTACCAAAAACAAGGTTGTTACTGAATATAATACTTCTAAAATAGGTACAAAATAATGTGTACCTAATATATTTTAATTTTATTATAATTGCGAGTGGAACTCGCCTTTTGTGATTAATAAACTATAAATTTAAAACACAATATTTACCGGGTTTTACACTCGTTTTATTTAATAACGGCATTATTACAAAAGTACCGAGCTTCCGCTAACGCTTTACAGTTAGCTTTTTCGAGGTTACTAAGATATAATTCGTCTATTTCGAATATTGAAATAGACGAATTACATCCCAGTCAACTGTCAACCTTGAAAAGGCTAACTGTAAATTAGCGAAAGCTTCTGTACTTCTGTAATAATGCAGTTATTAAATAAAACGCGTGTAAAACCCGGTAAATATTGTGTTTTATTACGCGAAGTCGCGAAAACCCAAGAGGTTCTATGTTAGGTACATTAGGAAGGCACCACACCAGAAAATACAAATACTAAATAGGAGTCGTTATGTTCATAGTACTGACTGTGTGGGAAACAGCCCTATTTCTGTAATCGTTTTTAAAGGTTTTATTTGTTTTTAGAATATATTAATGTAATTTAATGCAATTGTTGTTGTTATTTTAATAATTATGTTTTAATAAAAGACATTGTTTGCAATAATTCTTTTATTTTTTTTACAACTTATTAACATAGTAAAACATAATATTTTTATGTACATCAGTTGGCAACACAATAAAGTGTTTATTTAATTTGTTAGGTACATTTCAACAGTATTAATTTTAGAATTATTAACCGAATTTTTCTAAAATAACTAACAATTTTTTAACATAATACAAGTGAGCGTTATTAACATAATGAGCGCTCTTAATAACTTTTTTTTTAAAGTTTTACTGTATATTACGAACTATATTTATACTTAAAGAAATGCTTTCCAAAAATGTAGCACCCGACATATTTGGAAAGCAAGCAAGCAAAACTATATTTAATAAAAAAGATCGGCATTTTTTCTTATAGCTCAGACCTATGGGGTAGAGGTACCTTAATGAAATTTTAAAGGCATTCCAAATACATAAGATATGGATTATTCAACTGATTTACGTGATCTTAAGCCACGGTCTTAGTATTTTCGTTTACTTTCCGCTAGATTAAAATATTTTGTATTTTAAAGTTTCACAGTTAAGAGCTCCTAACTGTAATGGTTGCATTCAATTAAAAATTTAGTATAGTTACTAGTTAACTTAGTAAGATCTCTTAAGAGTATTCAAACCTATCGATTAAAGCCCGAGATCCCCCATATTGCTTGTATAATAAATATTGTAATAATAAACTCTAGAAAACGTTAGTCCTACAAAATATTTAGTTTATACGATGCGTCATTTACTCGCAATATGTCCAAGTAACGAGGGCATACAAATTATTACTGACCAGGACCAGCTGATTTTTAGTATGCAGCTTAATAAACATTTCTATAATAAAATGGCCGCATAGTTCTACAAATTGAGTGGTACCGTTTTCCCAGTCCTACGCATAAAGATTAATTACTTTTTTCATTACCAACTGTAGGACAAAGCACATGTTGACCCGTATGGGGGATCCCGGGCAATTATTATAAGTATTATACATATAACAAAAAACAAACCAACAATTTTCTTTAACTTCCACATCACATTCGAATGACTATCTATTTACTAGTATCTAATTAAATGACTAAAATGGACCACCTACCCAATACACCAGATGAATCCAGTCGTCAAGCGGACGGAACTTATCTGGAACACACCACACTCCTTCAGCACACATAAATATTGAAATTTGTGTACACATCGACATTTTGTTTTGTTGTGTGCTGCTGGTGTGGACTAAGGAAGTCGAATGGTGAACCGACTGCATTATCAATAGCGACATATTGGAATTTCCTGTGGGGGGCATCTTAATTTTCTTTTGCTTTTTACTGGAACTAAAGCCACGTGCTTATTGGAAAGCTTACTTACTTATCTACTTGTCTTAAGGTTGGAAAGTCAGCTGTTCCAAAAAGCTCCTGGCAGCCACAGTGGCGTTTACTAAACAAGGAGGAGAATAAGTATAATATTCGATAGAATTAGCCCAACTTGAGTACGTCGCAACCACTGTGGCTCCTATTCCCAAAGTCATGACAAGCAACGCTAGCAGAACATCATACCATTTCACCGAATATTCATCACTTACATCATAATCATCTATTTTCGTATAATTACTGCTAAAAGTTCTATATTTTCGAATTGAATCTGAAAATATTAACGGTGTTTTCAGCAGATCTCCATTTTGATATCCACCATTTTGCGGGACTCCATTTTCTTTATTTAAAAGTTTGTTTTTGGCGAGCTGTTTTGGGTTATTGGTCGCCATTTTCGACTTTATGTAGCAGAGTTTTAGAAAGAATATCGGTGGAAATATGAACATTAGTGGGCCAGTGAGAGTGGAGCCGACCAAACCCATGACGAGGTCGAATCTTGGTACCGCTTCCGCTAGAAACACTGCGACGGCCACTATGCCAGAGCGGATCAGGCAGCGCTGAATGCAGAAAGCTGAAATATAAAACGTAGAACATAAAATAAAACGTCACAGAACACGACAGCATAGTGGGCAATTACCGTATTACTAGCTGTTCATAAAAAGGAATATGTTACCCAAGATCGACATGGAGTAGAAGTAAGCTTACTTACTTCTGGGTATCTTAAAAGAGTCTTCAATCTGCTGGAAAAGTACTGAATTCCCAACAGCACTGGACAAGCACAGCTGTAGAGTCACCAACAACGCCACCAAGTACAACGGAATCGATGGAGGAATTCCTGAGAATAGGGCGCAAACATTATTAAGGGTTTTACTTCGGGATGAGGGATATAAGCTGGAAAATCGGGAAAATTACAAGTGTATTTTATCGCTCTAAAAGTTGTCTCAAAAGTCTTGTAATCTCGTATTTGTATTAATTGTACTGATAATATTAGTTTCTCGCTTTTTATGCATACTGGAAGAATTGGAAACATCAAAAATCAACCTCTTGTATATCTATACAGGTATCGATAGGTCGATAATTAAATGCTTAAATTTTGTAGGCACCAAAACTTTAATTACACAAATACTACAGAGACAAAAACTAAAATCAAAGGGCAGCCATATCGCCAAGGGCGATGAATGGATAGGATTTTAAGGAAGAATGAAGTATCTCTTCTGCTGGATTGTTCGACGTACCTTGAAGGATGTTGCTATGCACATCCATGCCGTACCGGTTGGCAGCCAGCAGTGCGGTCACAGTAAACATAATTCCCGTGACCGTGAAACCTCCCAGGACAGCCTTGTTGATCTGTCTACTGTCTCGCATGTCCACTTGGATTGTTAACAGCATCGGGTGGATGTCAAACTGAAAACAAGGTGACCATGGCTTATGGAATACTCCGGATTTTCTCTTTCGAGATTTGTTTTTTAAGCAATGGGACTTTGTCCAGCTATTGGAACAGCATAAAAAAACTTACTCAGAATTCTGCTGCAGTTTTAGCGGATTGCTGGCTTACTGGGACAGTCTGAGATGGTTGGAACCTTAGAGTATACATAAGCAAGCTATAGAGCGCGCCTATGAGTATTTGCCTACTGCGCAAAGTGTAAGCAGATGCTCTATACATAGATATTCAAATGTTAAGGTTGAATAGTGATTTGCCAATCAATTTTACACCGCGACACTGAACATTTCACCATAATTATTACTAGAATAAATTCTAATGAGAGCAACAGTTAATTCGCATAACCCTAGGTGACTGATGACATCGTCATTTTTCGTCTGTTCATACCGGTGCTTACAGTTCATACTCGCATACCAGCGCTCTATAGCTTGCTTATGTATACTCAAAGGTTGGAACCAAGTTTAGGGTAAATAAGGTCACGAATAATGTACCTTACAAGCATGGGTACGGGTGGAATAAATACGAAAAAGGACAGCGAAACTCATACTTATTACCATAGGTACTAAGCTTTAGCAAAAACGACTCTACCACATTGTAAATCGTAAAATACTTGTTGATTCGTTACACAAGTACAATAAACTTAGATCTCATCTATTGAATGAATTTGTATCGCTTATTTTTTACGTCAAGTTTCTTAATTATGTAAGTACCTATACCTAAGTATAGATGCATCACCTGATCCAAACTTGATTTCTTGAAGTAGTTTCTATATATACATATTATTATTCGTGCAGACTAAAGATGAGCCGGCTATGGCATTTGCCAACTAGCAGACTAGATCAGCAACTAACAAATGCAGTAAAAGATGACGATTAGTGCGGCCTATAGCCTCTAGTCCAGACAGACCTATCTACTAATACATAGGGTAGGTACCTTACGAATGCGGAAGGGGACAAACGTATTTAAGCTTTTTAATTAACGCATTTACAATGCAGTTTACTACCTGTCTAGATTGTGAATCTGATAGCTTAGCCACATTATTTTTTTAATGAGAATTGTGCATATACAAATGATGCCTATTTGCATGAAAATAATAAATCCTTTCAATAAATGCCCCGGCATTTACGCGACGTATTTGTTCTATCTAGGTATTCTAGCTTTTCGGAGGGTCGACCTTTTCTCATATCACGTAGGTATGAAGGATCGAACATGATGCTAATTTACCATTGAAGCAAAAGCAGCATTGGACCTAGAACACCTGGAAAGACATAGGAAATATCACGTCGTTCTGCAGGATACAGATCCAGGTGAAGAGCTGATGCTACCTACCGCCCTTGGAATTGTATGATTCATATCCTCACCTGAAAAGCCAATATCCCGTAGGCAATGAGGAAGTCTTCAACATTAGGGGTGTAGTCCAACACGGTTCCAGCAGATGGCGGAGTCACATCGTCCTGCAGGATACAGATCCAGGTCGAGAGCGCTACTGTACTCACTATCAACACAGAGCTGATCGCTACTGGCCTGGAAATTGTTTGAGATATTTGTCTGATGTTTACGTTCTTGCGACGTTAAATTAAAATGAAACACTTTTTCGGCCATTTAAACTAGCCCCAAACTAAGCCATATATGGCTTGTACTTA
Organism: Idaea dimidiata; assembly: GCA_949358125.1. Lineage (NCBI taxonomy): Eukaryota > Metazoa > Arthropoda > Insecta > Lepidoptera > Geometridae > Idaea > Idaea dimidiata. The sequence goes on along the minus strand of OX442342.1, from coordinate 7,120,507 downwards.
CTATGGAACCTTAACAACCGATAATTTAACTAAGTACATAAGATTTATTTTTAAAAGACCACTACTAACTTCATGTCCTTTGGCGAGCCCAGCCACATAACAGGACACAGTAGAAGAGCCAACAACAGCATCCAGATGCAGTAAGTGACCCCCACACCGCCGCCCGTGATCTTCCACCAGAATATCTGGAGACTTTGGGCAGCTGGTGGACAAAATAAGTTGACAATCAGTCACTTAATATTGAGGGCGTTTTTCTTCTTCATAATGTGGGTTATTTAGTGGTAGAGTTTTGAGGTAGCTTTAAAGTTAAAGGCGGTCAGAGACAACAACCGATACTTTACCTAACGTGCCTTCCGAAGCACAAAGGAGCTCAAGAAAATGTTTTGTTGCCGTTTTAAAAGAACGGTTTAATAGTCTAAATACTTATTGTGAGAATGATCACGTATTCAAAATCATGGCTTCAGCATTTGATTGTTCGGTAGTTTTTGCGTGAAGAATTAACAAACATGCTTGCCTGCCTACCCACAAACTTTCACATTTGTCTCTGAAGTAAGTATCCTACTAATATTATAAATGTGAAAGTGTGTGTGTTTGGATGTTTGTTACTCAATCATGCAAAAACTACTGAACCGATTGCGATGAAACCGGGTTACCGGGAATAAAACATAGGCTACATTTTATCCCAATATTCCCGCGGGAACGGGAATTACGCGGGTAAAACTGCGGCGCGCAGCTAGTTGATAAATAAATATATCTAAATAACCTATCTTATTTATCTTTATAATGTGTAGACTCTAAACTAATCCTACCAATATTATAAATCTGAAAGTTTGTGAGTTAGTGTGTATGTGTGTTTGTTACTCAATCACGCAAAAACTACTAAACTGATTGCGAAGAAACTTGAAATATAGGTAGCTGGAGACCTGGAATAACACGATAGGCTACTTTTGTTTTGATATTCCCGTGGGAACGGGACTTACGCGAGTTAAACCGCGGCGTGCAGCTAGTAATTTAATATAGAGGAAAGTTTTATTCGTGTGTTTGTAACGAATACCAAGGCTCCGAATTAATAGAACTTCTTTCACGAATAGAAAGCTACATTATCGAGGAGTAATATAGGTACCTTTTGATTAGAGACTTACGCGGGTGAAACCGCGGAACGTACGTAGTAATTATTCTTAAGTAGGATTCATTTTTTCTGTTGTCTGATGATTTTCAACCCCGGACGGAAAAAGAGGGGTGTTAGAAGTTTGACGTTGTATCTGTCTGTCTGATTTTTACGCAGATCGTCTTTTTCGCAACTGGCCATCGTGAAAATTTTTGTCATTTTCGCAACTGGTCACTTTCGCAAAAGGTCACTTTCGCCTGTGTGCGAGTCTGTCTGTGGCATCGTAGATCCTGAATGGATGAACCGATCTTGATGTAGTTTTTTTTTTAAAGGTGACCTAATCGAGCGTGTTCTTAGCTATGTTTAAAGAAATTCGGTTGAGCAGTTTAAAAGTTATAGGGGGTAAAAGTGGGGGTGAAAATTGAATGTTTCCAAATATACCCGAATGGTTTATCAAATGAAAGAGCGTCTTACGTAGCGGGGTTTTATAATTTTTTTATTTACCTTTTTTATTTAATTTTTTATTTTATTAATACCTACTTTTTAGGCTTGCTTTAGGTAAGTATCTCTCAGGCAAAAAAAATATTTGAACGACTTCATTTCATTACTTACCTATTCAATTCTTTAAGTTCAAGGCAATCTACAAAGTTTATAAAATGTTTAATATGCTAATGTGTTGGGCCTAAAGAATTTTGTCGTTTTTTATCTAGGTTAAATATAGGCGTATAATTATGAGCATTACTCCAAAGCAGCGCGCTTCGATTTTAGGTAAATTTACTCACACAGCTTTACAATTCGCGCACACACAGCCGTTTGTGTTGGAGCGCGTATACCATGTATCATACGACGATTGTTCATTTACAACTTTGATACTTGGACAACTTTTCTTAGATAATAGGTAATGTTTTCGTTTTTATGTAAGAACTTAGTTTTTGTAGTTTATTGGTTTTAGTTTTTTCGTAAATTATAATTCAGGTAAGTATTTAAGTTTATTGTATTATATGAGCAATTAAATTATTACACTTTTAAACTAGGAGTTCGCCCCGAACTGAGACCTCACGACCCCCTATCTCCCCAACCCCCCTACCGATCCGGCTCATCTTCGAACTCATAAATTCTATTAAACTAAACTACACGACATACTAACATACAAAGTTACAAAGATACAAGTGCCAGACCCGTCTACACTGGACCTCACTCGCTTCGCTCGTTCGGTCAACTATTCATAGTTATTAGGAGTTCGCCCCGACCCCCTATCTCCCCAACCCCCTACCGATCCGGCTCATTCAAGTTATCGTCGAACAAACATACAAAGATACAAGCGCCAGGCCCGTCTACACTGGACCTCACTCGCTTCGCTCGTTCGGTCAATTAAATTAAACGGGGCTTGATGGCGTATACAAGATGTAACGGGCAAGCCCTTTTAAGCCGAAAGGCGGTTGTTCTAGACGTCTAGGCGATCAACTTTTGTTCTACGACTTTTGAAAATTCAAACCTTTTTTGAAAATTTTGAGGTTATGTTTCACTGAAGAAACAGCTGCTTTTGAAAATAAAGGTAATTGAAGGTTTGATTGTAGTAGACCAAACTAAATGAAAGGACAACATAAGGTCAATCACCTCGAACTCCAAGAAACAGCTGATCTTCAAGTAAACATTACACCTAAATTTTTCGAAAAGTACCTCGAATTTCCAAAAGTCGTAGAACAAAAGTTGTTCGCCTAGACGTCTAGAACAACCCCCTTTTGGATTAAAAGGGCTTACCCGTTACACCTTGTATACACTATAGGTACTTTATATTTACTGTACCTTGACATTTTACATATGTGAGGGTTATTGTGAACCCTCACGATATAACGGGATGTAAGACCATCTCCCTGTAACCTGGTCGAAACGTCGAGTTACAGTAAAATACGAGATTAAATCCAGTTTGCTTTAATTATGATAAGTTTATCTTACTAATATTATAAATCCGAAAGTCTGTTTGTTTATTTGTTTGTTTTCTCTTCACGGTCAAACGGCTCGACTGATTTTGATGAAAATTTGCATAGGGATAGTTTAAACGATGGAGAGTAACATAGGATACTTTTGATCCCAAAAATCCTACGGGATCGGGACTTACGCGGGTGATAACTATTTATTGGATGAAAACTTGCATAGGGATAGTTTAAATGATAGAGAGTAACATAGGATACTTTTGATCCCGAAAATCCCGCAGGATCGGGATGCGGGTGATAACTATTCATGAATGAAAATCGACACACGGGTAGGGTAAGTGATGTAGAGTGGCATCATCATCATCGTCATCCATCGTCATTGATCGTTATTCATCGTCATTGGTCGTCATCCATCGTCATTGGTCGTCATCCATCGTCATCGTCATCTTCACTTACTGAGATACAAACTTTACCTTATTTTACCTACCTACTGCAGTGCAAAAATCCACACTTAAATGGACGACCACGACCAGGCGCGGCAGCGCTTGGCATCCTGGCCTAGCATCAGTACTGGCATCAGTACAGTCCAGCCTGGCATCAGTACTTCCCTGGTCGTCCGTTTAAGTGTGGATTTTTACACTGCAGTAGGTAGGTGTTCGAACAACGCGGGATCCCGACTTGCGCGGGTGAAACCGCGGGGCGCAGCTATTAGTAAATAAAAACATATCGTGTATAATAAAATTTTAATATCTGTCGTCTCGCTGTTTCATAGACCTAGCTTTTCGGGGATCAACAATCTCGGGTAATGGACATTTGTTATAAAAACTGATTATTCGGTGTTCCATACTCGTTCGTTCTAAAATTTATTGCCTCTGATTATTCTTTCTGTCTTCAATTTAAAATCTTTGCGAAAACTATAAAACCGACATCCATGACAAAAAGTTGATATTTTCGCGCAGCCGCCATCTTGGATTAACATTTTGACAACACTATCGGCTTCACCACCCTCGAAAACCATGAAAACGACACCCATGACGAAAAGTTAATATTTCCGCGCAGTTGCCATCTTGGATTAACATTTTGACAACACTATCGGCTTCACCACACACAAAAACCATGAAAACGACACCCATGACGAATAGTTGATATTTTCGTGCAGTCGCCATCTTGGATTAACATTTTGACACCACTATCAGCTTCACCACCTTTGAAAACCATGAAAACGACATCCATGACGAAAAGTTGATATTTTCGTGCAGTCGCCATCTTGAATTAATATTTTGACAGCACTATCAGTTTCACCACCCTCGAAAACGAAAACGAGATCCATGACAAAAAAGGTGCTTTTTTTGTATTGTCATCTGTTTCTGAACTATTCCCAAAGTTTTAGCCCCCTAGCTCGTCGGGAAGTGTCTTAAATTGAAATTGTAAGATTACGCCCGAACCGACAAACAAACAAAGAAACAAGAATTGCGGGTGTATAAAAACGTGGGAAAAAATTTTTTTATTGTAAACTAACCAAATATTTTATTTAAAAAAAATATATACCATGTTTTAGATCGTAAATGTCTACATTTACTAGGTCAAAAAAAAAACAAAATTACTTCATCGTTCATCCTAAACTAACATGTTTTAAATCATGAAGTTTGGCTGAAAATTACAGTATTGGGTATACTTTTCTTGAATGAAAACTCACAGCAATCGTGTTTTTTTTTGAGCTATGTACTAGTAAATGATATGATTGTATTAAAAGTAAGACTGTTTTATGTTTATCTATAACGGTTCAACTACAATCTCGACCCAAACTATACCGTCAACGCGCTTTTTTAAAAAAGAGCTGGAATAAAAACTATTCTAACGAGAAAACCATACGATCAATTAAAAATATTTTTCGCCATGTAGTAGATTATGAAATTTTATATAATATGAAATCAATATCCCATGTACAAATTAAGCAGAGTATTATTATTTTCTCGTCGAAAAAAACATCAATAACGGCTAAACGCTCTTAATTATGTAAATAAATAGGCTCTTTCTTTTAAAAAAAGTTAAAAACCACTCACATTCTGATATTTGTCGTATATAAACATTTTAAACTCACACGATTTGAACTCATAATTATTTTTCCCGGGTGCCCTCGCGACTAAGATTATTGTAACATGATCGAAACATCGAAGTAAGAGAATTTACAAAAATAATAAAACTCGAATAGGACTCGGGAAGAATAATGATGAGTCGTATAAACTCATTTTTCTCGAACGTTTCAAGGTCTTTCCAGACCTTGTCTTCACGGGTTGACAAATCAGTAATTTACGGGACTCCCGAAGCATTAATGAACGTTCAGATTAGTAAAACACTTTATTTACCGGGTTTAATCGCGTTTTATTCATGATTTTTAAACGACCGACTTTGCACCAAATTAATTAAAGTTGGACCCGGTAAATAAAGTGTTTTATTATGCAAAATCGCGAAAACCTTCAGATTAGATGAACATTTTCAAATACCATAACACATTACATAAGTAGGTACATACAACTAGTTGCGTCCCACGGTTTCAGCCGCGTAGGTCCCTATTCCGTTAGAATATCGGGATCAACAGTAGCCTATATCTTACTCCTCGATAATGTAACTCCTACGAAAGAATTGTTTTTTTAAATCGGTCCGGTTTCGGAGGTTAGGTAGGTATTCGTTACAAAAAAGTAACAAATATTGTCTTTTACGCGATTAAACCGGATAAATAAAGTGTTGTAAATATCTCTAAGTTTAAAATGCCATCGAGCAAAAAAAAAAACTTTCCTATTTATAATATTAAGTAGATAGTAATTTAAAACTTACAGCTAATAAAGCTTTTTCTCTAAAAGCGATCTCTTCCAGGCAGCCTTTAGAAGCCAGCTGGAAAGAGTAGGATGCTGAAAGCTTACCTAAAATAAAGTTGGGTATCCCCGATCCGAAGACTGTAGCGTTCAGTATGAAAGTGACAGCTCGTCTTCCAGCTGGACCGAAAGCTAGTTCAGCTACAGCAGCGTACGGGTACCTGGAATTAAAATACCAGGGGCTCGATTCGGTAAGGACATAGCATGCGGAATGCCGGCGGAACGCAGGGGACGTGCAGGAGATGTACGTTAATTGGAATTGTGTAAGTGTTATTTTACTCAATTACTACTTAATTATTTAAGTAGCCTTGTTGCCACAAGCTGTATTTTGAGTCAATGATGTGTAAATTTTTCTACCCTAACACATCCCTAACATTCGTTTCTATTTCCGTTAATCAATCAAAATAATATGCTTTCTGCCCCACTACTCCTAATTGCCTAGCAAGAATGTGTGTTCTTGTAGAAGTTTGATACAAACCTGTTTTTCTCCTTAATAAGTGGTGTGATCTCTTGAGCAAGCAGCCAACTTCTGCCAAGCAGGACTGCTGTGTACAGCTGCAAGCCAATGACTCCGATCACCATCGGGATTCCATAGACACCTGTACCGAAAGTTTAGTATATACTTAGATCCTGTCGCTCGTCCGTGGTCCGATTCGTAAGCCAGTGTAGCCGGTATTTAGTCAAATCTGAATTCATTGCACTCCGCATTGTTGTGTACGTACAGATATCTTTTAGAAGTGGGCGAACTATAAGTACTTAACCATTTGGTGAATTATTAGTCTTTGTTAAGACTGACTAAGTTTAGCCCAGAATCACATCATGGTCTGGGCAAGTTAGCGTGGCATTTATAAAGCTATAAGAATGGTAAAAGGGAAAGGTAAATTATAGTAGATTGGGGATACAGAAGATTGAGTAGACAAGGGAGCAAAATAATAGTTTTAGGGCGAGGGCGCTTTTTTGAATCCAGAGCGAAGTGAGGGATTCTAGAGTAGAATAAGTAGTTTTAGTAGAATCCTGAACGTAGCGAGAGATTCAAAGTACGACGCCCGAGTCAAAAATTAATTCTTATATTTCGAAGGCATAGTTAGGCTGTGAAACCTTACAACGGTTTAGGAAATTTTAAATTTAGGGCCTATCCCGTAGGCGTACTAGAAACTTTGTTACCTTGACGGACAAGGTATTTTTTGTTGGCAACTAGTTGCGAATAAATTTTTTTTTCTTTATTAGTAACTAGTTGCCGAAAAAGAATAAAAAATCCTTTTCCACAACCGGTTGCGAAGTTTAGTTGTCATGTCGGCCGAAAGACTATTGTGTGTTCGATAATGGTAGGACCATGCACGGAAGGTAGGTACCAGGTGTTTGTTCGTCTTATCAAAATGTACCTTCTGAACAAAATGACGAACTGCTAAAACACCCACCACTTACCACAACTGATGACACTTTTAGGCAAAGTTATCACGGGGAACACTCCGAACAGATCTATAATGCACATGATAGTGAAGACGATGGTGAGTCCTCCACGCGCCAGCCCGGGGGGTGCAGGGGGAGGCTCCTTGTCTGTATTTCCACCCTCCGTTTCCATGTAGTCTGTTCGTAGGATCTTCATTGTTTATGTTTTCTGTAAGTAACAATGAATAAGGTCCGTATTTGCCCTTGATTGTGTGACGCTGTAAAAGGCGGGTTCACTCCGCCAGTTCGAAACACGCTTCACCTAGTTACATTTCACCTATGACGGATCACCTTAAGCTGAAATCGATGCTTCATTACATCTAATGACATTTTATTAATGTTTTTTTTTGTCTATAAAGGAATTGGCGTTTTGATTGTATTGCCATAAAAATATTATGCCTAAAATTTTTATGCGTTTTGAATATTATGCCATACATTTTAGGAGGAAAAAGTTTATGCGTTGTGTTTATGGTTTACTAGCTGTGCCCCGCGGTTTCACCCGCGTAAGTCCTATTCCCGCGGGAATATCGGGATAAAAAGCCTATTTGTTATTCCCTGTATCCAGCTACCTATATTCCAAGTTTCATCGTAATCGATTTAGTAGTTTTTGCGTGAAAGAGAAACAAAGTCACATACATACAAACTTTCACGTTTATAATATTAGTAAGAAGTAAGATGAATATTAAAATTATGCGTTACATTTTATGCTTTCAGAGTTTATAACAAAAAAGTTTATGCCATACGGAAGGGACCCCAATTTGCGGCCCAAAGTACGGGTCTCCAGGGCGCAGTGTGCCTAAAGCCTTAATGTTAACAGAAGGTTAACAGTAGGTATGAAAAGCCTATCGCCACAAAAAAAAACAAGTATTGCCATTATGTATATTAATGACTTGATTATAATTTCAAATTGATTGAAATTTGAATAATTTAACGTTTTAAATTTAGATGCATTATTATTTCTATTTTTTTTACTTACTATGTCCTGATACTTCAAACCTATGCGTCTCTAATAATGATTTGATCCTTAAAACTACGATCTCGAATCAAATATAAATGAAATTAAAATTATAACAGAATTATAACTTATAACTCATTAATGAAATTATAAATAGAATAATGATTCCCTAGTGTACTCAAAAGACTGGCAGGATTGCCTTTTTGGATACCACACCTATTAGTTGGCTAAGTATCAGTTTTCCCATTTCCTTACTACACATGGGTATATAATAGAGAAGGTAGACATTTCAATTATATATTCAACTAGCTGCCCCCCGCGGTTTCACCCGCGTAAGTCCCGTTCCTGCGGGAATATCGGGATAAAAGTAGCCTATTGTTATTCTCGGTACCCAGCTACTTATAGTCCAAGTTTCATCGCAATCGGTTCAGTAGTTTTTGCGTAATTGAGTAACAACACAAACACACATACTCACAAACTTTCTGCTTTATAATATTAGTTAGTAGGATAGTAGGATTATAAACAACGTCACAGAAACCATGTACGATCATTTAGTACGCTCTTTGTGGAGACTAAATAAAAGGAGTTGAGTTTGTATAAGTGTAAAAATAATATATTAACAAATTAAGCAGACTATTATTAATTAGATGAGAACGCGAGTTAATGATTTGATGGTATTTTGCAAACTGAACTTAACTAGGCCGCGCTGACGTATAAGTACCTACAGACCTACTACAATCGCAGCAACTCTGCGTTCGATGTATGGTAAACCGTACATGCTGCGGGGCCCGAGATGAGATGAAAGGAGTGTCTGATATGATGACTTTAGTTAGTCGGCACGGTGATGGTTCTATAAGTGAGACCATATATCTAACTTAACCAATGGTTAGTAGAATGATACCTATAGTACTGTACTACAGGGTGCAATTCTGTGAACACCTTTTAGGTCCGTGACAATTCCTTTTTTTAAAAAGAAACTTTGCATTTCTTATTTTTTTAATTCCTATATATTATACGTTTCTCTATGGTTCATAATCACATTTATACAAACGTTATCCCTAATTTATTTTAATATTCATTCCTTATGGGTGATTAATGTTAGACCGTCATGAGCGCCGCCGGCCGGGTCCGAGCTTCGTTGTCCATCGCTCGGCCGCCACACGGTTGCAACAGACCGATCGACTGCTCGCCGAGCAATGGACAACGAAGCTCGTGCTCGTGAGACGGTCTACTATATAAATCATCCTTAAGGCGGCGATAGATGATAATTATCGGTCCTTGTCCGATTGCATATAAATGAGCGAGATGGAATTGCGTGAAAAAATCTACAATTTCTCGTAAAATCAATCATTAACGGAGATTAAAACAATATTTCTATAAAATGCGATGAAGAGGTTCTAGTTATTGTATTTTCTAATATTATGACGCATAGAAGAAAATATACCGGTTAAGGATTTAGAAGAAAAATTGATTTATTTTGTAAAACAGGGGTAATTTTGCCTTTATAATAGTGGTATTTAAAGTTATTTTTTATTGTTTTTGAAATAAAGGGGACACTTCTTGTATCATGTACAATAACATAATACATTGTTTAAAGATCTATATGATACCGGTTATGAATAAAACTATTCAATCGGAAGGGATTTCACATGAGTCGCGTCCTTAAGTGGGTGAAACCGTGGGACAGCTAGTTCACCATAATTTGTTACAGAGATATATTATGTAGTTTACTGCTGTGTTCAATTTATTGTTCAGCTGCTACAATTTCAGTAGGGTTTCAGCCGGTTTGATATGCGGGTCTAAGCTTTTTTTAAAAAAAACAATACGTCTGAACAAAACCTCAGCATTGTTAGATTTTTATGTAAAACATTTTAACAATTTATTGTAGATATTACAAAGTTGCTCTAAAGTTTTTGAAGTGTGCAAAATTTCCAAGAGCTGAACAAACCGTGTTTAGAGAAAAGTATCATGAAGACATTTTAGTTACAAAATACGGGCTCTTTAGTGGGCCATCTAATGGTATCATCTAACTAATGTATACGTACACCAAACTTAACAATATAAGCTACTTACCCTTCACGCATGGGCAAATTTCACCAAACTCTGCCCACCTAAATTAGATACCTAATTACCTACTACCTATAGCTATAGGTAAATACCGATTAAGTTCCTATTTATTAATTAAAACTACACTAAAATCACAGATAACGATAAAACACATGAGTCCACTCAATTTTTCAAACTACTCTAAGCCGATCTCGAGTTCTATCGACATATTAATAAAAACTAGTTTTAGGTTAGTTTTTATTTTAATAAAAACTAGTTTTAGTTTTATTAAAATGCATTTTCTCGTGATAGAGGACCGGCGGCGCGGGGCGGCCGCTCGCGCTGTGTTAATACTAGTTAGTATAACCACGGCAGTAGGCATACCCCGAAACCACGTTCTTTAATCAGTGTACAAAGAAGTGCAAAAGTGCTTTGTTAAACCATTTCTTTCACATTTCCTATGTCATATGTACACACCTTATTATGAACTGACGGCCTGTGCCGCGTCGGGCGAAAGCTTGACTGCAATGCAGAAGGCTGCGGGTTCGATTTCCGCCGGGTGCAAATAGTACCATTACTTACCATGGGGCTAGTTGGCGCTGTGTGATGTTCACGGAGTCCTTATCAATATTATAAATGCGAAAGTAACTCTGTCTGCCTGTTACCCTTTCAGGTCTCAACCGTCGAGCCGATTTTGATATTTATTTATATAACAAACACTTTCAGACTTACAGCATTTAAACACCAAAACGTCTGAAAGCCATTTTACCATAATTACAACAAATAATTATTGAAAAGATTTTTTTTATCACATAAATTAGATTTATGTAAAACTAGGTAGGCATCAAAATGAATCAGTTAATACCAGAATAGAGACAGATTTCCAGATCTTAAACAATATTTGTGCCTTGGCTCAACCAAACCATGGACAAATCAACAAATAGTGGATGAGCCATGCAAAAAACGTCAACTTCAGACCTGTCTGTAATCAGTCGATTTATCAGTGCGAGGTGGGAGCGTACCGCGTCGTCAATGTGCGTGCAGCTACCCGCGCAAACAAATTATACATCCGATTCAATCGTATGTTACGCAGATAGTAAAAGTTTGGTATAGAGATTGATGGGACTTTGGAGAAGGACATAGGCTTTTTCATATCGATATTCTCGAGGCAACAAGACTTACGCGGGGTGCAGCTAGTTTATTATATTTCTCACCATACATTATTCGGCATCTTAGGCTGAAATCTATAGTGCTTACTTTGACTTTGCTCAGTCTGAGCTTAGCAAAAACTATGCATAAACTTTGAATGGGAATTTATAGACGAAATTCGTTTAGTATATACGAATAAAATAAAAAGAACTTCATAGTCATATGAGAGAAGCAAAGTTTAGGTCATTTTTTTTTATTGGTTTACATTCTAAATTTGAAAAACTTCGACTTTAGTAAGCACAAATAAAAAAGGGTTAGGTATATGTATATATTTTTTATTGTAGCACTTTTTTTGGCGTGAACATTATGTATACTCGTGCAAAATTTCAGCTCATTAATACTAACCGTCTCTGAGCAAAGCCGCGGACGGACGGACGGACATGACGAAACTATAAGGGTTTCTTGTAGACTACGAAACCCTAAAAATAATAATTAATAAATAAATAATATTAAAAACTTTAGATAGTTGCGAAGATCGCTTTATAAATACCAAAAATTTGTTTTAAATTAAAGTTTTTGCGTAGCAAAGTCAAAGTACGGACTATAGATTTCATCCTTATACTGTCGTCGTTTATTTGAAGTTTCAAACACAGGTCATAAACAAAGTTTAGGTTAGTATGATAAGCTCAGTGTACGCGACTGTACTTTCTGTAATTCAATATAGGCAGGGCTCGCGGTCTACGATCGTTGACCGCCTGTCTACACAATAGGGCTACTGCCATCTTTTCTCTTACTCTTTACTTAGATACTAGATGGTAGAAATATTTTTAAGGAAAAATACATCTTTAAAAATTTACTCTCAGCGAACGCGAATTCGCGTCACTAGGTCCCAGCGTCTTAACGAACAAGTCTTTCGAAGATGTCGATATTTTTCATTAAAAATACTTAGATTCTAGTGGCTAATATCCACTTTGATTGTGTTCTAGTGACTATATTAGTGCATTAAAAAAAATCAAAATATGATATCGCTCATGAAGATGAAGATGACCATAGCATTTACTTTGTCGCCACTTGAGAACCTTCATGATCCAACCCTATTGTTTCTACGAGCTAAAGTTAAAGTTTTAACTGTGTGTTTCCGCAATTAGCCCTACTAGAGCGATGTTTTAATAGCGCACATAATTTTTTCTTAAAGAAAAAGACATTGGTGCGCTGCCTGGATTCGAAACCACGACATTCGGAATGAAAGTCCGGGTACCTAACACTAGACCAACACCTAATTATAATTACGAGCTAATTAGAGGCCGACAACTCTAACAATGGGTGAGCCACACCACCACACGAAAATACGAAGATAAATTATTTTAAAAAAATTCGTTAGGGGTAGACTGGTTTGACTAAAATCACAAAAACTTTTTGTCAACTAGCCAACTGGAATGACACAACCCTAGTCGAATCCAGCACATAGATCACCATTATGTACTTAGGTACTTTGTTACAGTTAGGTAACCTATAGATAGCCCTATTGCTGCTCATTGTCGGCTCTCTAAGCTACTCGTCGGCCAATAAATGAATGTAACCAATTGATCTTAGAATGCTAATTTAACTTTTTATTAATTAGGTACTTACTCTAATTGCTGCAAACTGCATATGAGATGAAACTTTGCTATGTAGAAGTTACCCTGAAATCGACTTTCTGTCTATCTACCCCTTTTCAGAGTCTTAGATCAAAAATGTAAACAAAAAACTAATACAATTATTTGAAAGTGACAGCTCTTTGTTCACGTTTTCGGGAGCGAAGACGAGCGATGATGTAACGTGCAGTGTGGTGCAGAGACATTCCCATCGTCGTCGTCTTCGCTCCTCCCTGATGCCTACAAAAAACACTGAATGAATTACCACTGGAAATTATTTTCCTTATAAAATGGCATTTTATTGTGGTGTCAATTTGAAGCGCCCCTCCTACTAAGATCCCTCGTTATCCTATAACAAGAACTTTTTCCCTACCCCAATCGAGAACTCATCTTGGGCGTCATTCTTTTATCACAAGAGCTTGCTCTAATTTAATGAAATTAATTCTAAAATTTCTGATATTGACGTTTTCAATGACTCATTGGCAGAAGTTCTGAAACACCTTTGAAAGGCCTATTTATAATGTATGTCCTATTTAATTTTAGCATAGGTCTTTTATTTTAATAATAGTATCTTTAAGACAAAGTTGTGTATAACTGGTAAACACATTTAAGTTCTGGCATTGTTTTTTGTTGAGTTATCTATCAATGTGTATTACTGTTGGTGTACCTACTTAATTAAATAAATAAATTAATAAAAGTTAATAATTTTATATTGCGGTTTCACCAGCGTAATCCCCGATTCCGTGAGAATATCGGAATAAAAATTTGCCTGTGATACTGATAATCCACGATAACTCAAAAATTTATTCGGGAGACTAATCCCACACACCTATATACTCATTCATATTCAAAATTCGAACATCTTGGAATACCCACCATCTAGATTCTAGGTAAAATCTATGTGATATTCCTTGCTTATTCCAATTTGATGGAACGAACCTAAATTGTCGTACGAACGAAACATAGGGGTATCAAAATGAAAACAACAAAATTAAAGACCAACATTTATTTAAGAAGCAATTTGCTATTTTACGAAACCCATCTACCGGTGATACGTGAAACAAATATAACTAAACATCGTTTAGAAATATTTTACTAGAAGAAATGCATCATCAAAAATCCTCCCGCGACAGGATTTGAACCTGTGACCCTCGCTTGCGGACAAGTGCGCTAACCGTTACACCACCCAGCTGACACGGTGAATTTATGATTATGCATGTCCCCTGTTTGTTTTTCAAGTAAACTTCGATTTTTAATTTTAGACTATCATCTCAGTTTAGGTTCTTTGTGTTTGACGTTTTTTCCTCAAGAAAAAGTGTCGAATTTTACTCCCTTACCTATAAAGTATGATTTACACATGACTTTGAATGAAGTTATGTGACGTTTGTCTCTGTCTGTCAACTTTGAAACTTCATGTGACAGTAAAAGACAAACGATGTATAGTTATGCAGCGCATTAATTAGCGTTTATAAGTAAGGGGGTTAGTCCAAAATTAAAAGACGAACTTTAAGGTTGATTTACATTAGAATATAAACTAAAAACCACGTGGATATTAATTAAGCCCACACTCTATTGTTTAAACAATATTTTATGTGCAAACTAAATTTATAACCGCCGACGTAAAAAAAGATATGTCTTGAATTTGGATTAACCGATTTTGACAAGTTTTCAGCAAAGCATGAAGGAGCGTGTTGTCATCATAAGTTTGGTCGAAATCGGTTCATCCTTTTAAAAGATAGTCGGGGTTTTTAATTTGACAAAGTCAGTTAATTACGCAAAATACATCAAATTCAAATATGTAAGTTCAATAGATATTTTGAAATGAAACTATTGCGAAATTCGAGCGTTTAAGATGAATACATTTATCTATTACATTAATTCCGTGTTTCAAATTATTTTCAACTACATTCCATATACACCAAACAATATTAATTAAATTAAATACTTTAGGCAGTTGCAAATGATTTGAATTTCTATATTGCTACAGTAAACGTACAAATACGCACATACAAATTTTCTAATTCAAACGTTAGGTTAGGTACACATTCAAAAACTTTCGATATCAATTTTGAAAAACAAAAAGTTAACCGACTAAGAGTCAAGAGACCAAAAAATACAAACAGTTGCCGTTTTTGTTACAAATGTTCATATTTGTAGTAAAAACAATTGTTGAAAAATGTCAAAATAAATAAAAAATAATATGAAGCGAAGTGTCCACTGTCCACACACCACTGATGTAAATTCTATTATTTCTGCTGCAATTTTCTTTAACTAGTACATTCCCATTGGTCAGCGATTACTGTTGATTACAGTCTAGCCAATGAGAAACATTCAAATCTTAACCAATATACCAAAGTTAAGCTTTTAAGTATCAGGGGGCAAGTCGCGTGCTAGTAGACATGTGTGAGGTTTATTACCATCCATAAATTACCATTATTTTTCAAAGCAGCTGTTTTTTTCAGTGAAACATAACATAATAATCTCAAAGTATAAAAAAAAAGTTTAAATTTTTATTACTCGCTGCACACACAGGGTAGTACTCATTGGTCTTATAGGTGGATGCAGAGCGTGATTATCTCAAGCATCTCAGGATTTACAACAGGTGGAATTAATGAATAATTGTACAACAGTGGATACCCGGCTTTTTATACAAATTGTACCTAGGAAATTCCATCAAAAGGTGTGAGTAAATTAAAATCACAATTTTAACATTTCATTCAATCATTAATTGGAATATATCAGATAGATGTATGGTTGTACATGGTTTGCGGAGTTTTAAGTACATTTGCAGGACCCTACTTAACGGTAGGTAAGTACAGCTTTATATACAATTTGTAACAGGTATGCCCTTTTAATCCGAAAGGGGGTTGTTTTTTTTTCCTTTTATTCTACCTTTTTTTCTACGACTTTTGAAAAAAAAAAAAAAAAATTTGAAATTTTTTAGATTATGCTTCACTAGAATAACAGCTGCTTTTGAAAATAAAGGTAATTGAAGTTTTGATTGTAAACCATCAAACTAAATAAAAGGACAACATAAGGTCAATGACCTCGAACTCTCAGAAACAGCTGATTTTCAAGTAAACTTTACACCTAAATTTTTCAAAAAGTACTTCGAATTTCCAAAAGTCGTAGAACAAAAGTTGTTCGCCTAGAGGTCTAGAACAACCCCCTTTCGGATTAAAAGGGCTTACCCGTTGCATCTTGTATAGACGAAATTTCAACTCCAAAGTGACAAAAATCAATACTCATTTTGTGTGACTATTAAATCAGCGCAGTTACAACAAAAGCAGAAACAGACTTATGCAACCCTCGCTACTAAGATAATTGTAACGTAATCGAAACGTCCACCTAGGTAAGATAATAAATACGATAAAATGTAACTGACTGTTAACAAATCGTGTGATTTTAAACGTTTATTAGACTCTAGGCCCGATTTTTCATTCTACGGATAAAAGATATCTATCGATTAAGTTCGAACCCAACCAAATTTAGAAGCCTTCGTGATCTTCTAAATTTAGATTTATTTTCTTTTTAAATATGATAGTGACGTTTTTCCTTCGGTGGTGTTACATTTTATTTGTCAGATATCTCTATCTAGGGATTTGAAAACTCAGCCCTTATGCAATTTATTTATTTATTTGAAGGTATTCTGCGCCTAAAGCTGTTTGAAAGTGGAAATGTCACCTTGTACAACCATTGTGTAACTATAGGCCATGTCAGAAAAGAAGTCTCGCGGTTTTTGCAAAGGCATGTTAGACGAAAAAATAAAAGCAATGAAATGAATTGTAGACTGAAGTTATGGACAGAGAAATTGCTAGTAGCAA
The DNA here is from genome assembly GCA_949358125.1 of Idaea dimidiata. NCBI lineage: Eukaryota > Metazoa > Arthropoda > Insecta > Lepidoptera > Geometridae > Idaea > Idaea dimidiata. The sequence goes on along the minus strand of OX442342.1, from coordinate 7,103,535 downwards.
AGTAGTTTAACTTGTGTTAGATTTAGATTAGATTTTATTATTAGCATTAGATTTTTAGATCTCGACATTTTGTATTGAAATTTGTGCTAACTAATCCGGATTAGTTAGTTTGGTGTAGCTGTGCATTCCAGCTTAATTCATATAAGGAAAAAGCATTATCTGGCAAATAACAATTAAGTTTATAGAGCTTACTCCATATCATTGTTTTTTTTTTTTTTTTAATTAGATTGTCAAACTGCGGGGCTTCTTTTCCGAGATCGACTCTAAATCGTGAATCAATTCGCGCGCCAAGTCGTCGAGTTATAATCAAAACGTTATATTACCAAACTATAACATTTTGAAGGTGGTGTTCGTTAGTAACTTCGCTCCTATTTGCAATGACACATTTGAATTTGATTAATTCTTTATTGTATCTTAACACTACATAAGCAAACAAAAAATACAATAAAAATAATAGGAAAAAGAGCGCCATCTCTTGGCGAATTTGTTAACTGTAAAGTTAATCATTGGCGCAGGTAAATCACTGGAAAGTGATCCTGTAGATGGCGTCTGAATCGAGCTTTAGTCGAAAAATAGTAGACAGGGGAAACATTCATATTCTTAAATTTGCTGCTCGAGATGGAAGCTCGCGTGGCTTAGTTGGTTAGAGCGCTGGGGATGATCCAGAGGCGGGAATTCAAACCTCGCCGCGAGAGAATTTCTGAAGATGAATTTTACCTTTCTTTATAGTAAAAACAATCAAATATAATTTCAACAATCATAAATTATTCATGTGCTTTACAAACAGGAGCATCAAGTAAGTTTGATTGAAACCGAATTTTATTTACCTAAAATAAAACTTTACGATACAATATTGTCATTATCATTTATTTTTGTAATATTAAAAATATAATTTTGTTTAGTTTAAAATTTTTAGGCCGCTGATCGTAAATTTGTAAGACTGCATTTTTTTATTATGGTAATTAATGATTTTAATATTGGAAACAAGATAATTTTGCCAAACTTAAAGCAGAACTTCGCTCGCTCTTTCAAAATATAAATATAGTTATATTGGAGAAAATGCGAGACCAAAATGCTATTTTAATTGGCGGAAGAAATACGCATTACCAATAAATGTGGCAATGATGCCAAGCACTGACGTCTTTGAATAATTTCAATAAGTTGACATTTTATAATTCAAATTAAATTTTTCGTAATTTGTTTTTATTGCTCAAGGCATATTTACTAGCAATATTTTAAAAGAAAAATTCATCTTCAAAAATTTACTCGCGACAAAATTGGAACGCAGAGTCAGGAGTTCAAAACTCGGTGTAAGTGAATTTTTGAAGACGAATTTTTCCTTTAGAATATTTCTATGAATTTGAACTTTTCTTCAATGCCCGATATTTTGAGACCTTTAGCTAGAGATCTCTTCTTTATGGTCGATCAAAAAAACGTAAAAAAAATTCGGGATCGCGAAAAGAAGTAAAAAAATCAACTTAATCTTATACATTTATAAATGAATCCCTATTTCGCGTGGTCACGGCTCGACCGATTTCGATAATTCTTTTTGTGTTGTGTTTGTTATGATAATAGTAGAATCTTATGAAAAAAAAAGCTAAATATCGGAGCTAATTTACAATATATCTCACGTTACAAATCCCCAACCAGCGGCCCCTTACCGTTTACCAAACCGAGCACCACCCCCAACTACGTATAGCAACTAGTGATTGTTTCATTTGAGAGCGCACTCGATGAACACCTGCGAAGACTCGAAGGGGGGATCCTGAGCGGGGGGAGACGGGGGAGGGGAGACTAGCGGGGGGGGCGGCGGCGGCGGGAGGGGGAGCAGCTCCACGGTGGTGGGGGGCAGCGCGGCCTTCAGGAGCTCCCTGGAATGATGAAAAATATAATGTTAATATTTTTGAGGTCCGTATTGATGTTTCGAACGCAGACTGGCTGTTTATATAGTTATAGTGTATTTTCATAGGATCTGAAGAATATCGCAATATTTCAAAGTCTTGAATTTAGAGGAAGTGGTTTAAATTGCAATTAGATGAATCTACGAAGAAACCCGAAAAGCAAACTAAATAAAACCAGACAATTTTTTTTGTAGGAAAGAAATGCTTTCCAAAAATTTGCACCCGACACAGCACACGGTGGATCACTTAAATAATAAAAAGTAGCCTATGTGTTATTCCAGGTTTCCAGCTACCTATATCCCAAGTTCCATGGTAATCGGTTCAGCGGTTTTTACGTGATGAGTAACAAACACGCATACTCACAAACTTTCAGCTTTATAATATTAGTAGAATGTGAAAGGGTGTGTGTTTACTCAATCACGCATAAACTATTGAACCGATTGCGATGAAACTTGGACTACAACTAGTTGGATTATACGTAGGCTACATTTAATCTCGACATCCCGCGGGAACGGGAGTTACGCGGGTAAAACCGCGGGGCGCAGCTAGTTGAATATATAATTGAAATGTCTACCTTCTCTATAATATAATACTTTGATGGTATGTAGATATGTAGGTAGGTACCCATGTATAGTAAGGAAATGGGAAAACTGCTACTTAGCCAACTAATAGGTGTGGTATCCAAAAAGGTGAAACAGGTAGTACGGATTGCGATGAAACTTGGAATATAAGTAGTTGGATACCGGGAATAACACGTAGACTACATTTAATCCCGACATTCCCGCGGGAACGGGAGTTAGGCAGGTGAAACTGCTAGATAAATAAATAATAAATATTGCACATTACACCTAGCGCAATCTAGCTTCAAATTAAGCTCTATAGGCTCGTACTACGGGTACTAGACAACGGATATACTACATATTTTACATTTTTTTTTGTAAATACATACATATTATACATAGAAAGACACCCAGACCAAATACATTTATTTATTTTTGAGCATAAATATTTGCATCCGGCGGGAATCGAACTCGCAGCCTCCCGCATTGCGGTCAGGCGTTCGCGGCGTCGCGCCACAGAGGCCATAGAGACATATGGATAGAGGTACCAGAGTGCGGCGTCAGCGACGTAGTGTACTTTGGGCACGGGGAATCCGTTGAAGGGCGAGGCGACGGGCAGCGTGTAGGCTCCCATGTCGCGCCACACGAGCCACGCGCCCAGCGGCTGCGCGGGGAGACGCGCCGCCGGCAGGATGCAGTCCAGCCCGTCGCACGACGGACCCCACACCGAGCACTCGATGGCCTTCGTGCCGTACTCCTGGGAGAAACAAACAAAGGAAAACATTTATCGACAACAAACACACACATGGAGTTTTGGCGGGAACTCGTTGAGGAGATGTGTTGCTAAATTTTCATTTTTGTGAAACCTAGTTCAAATGCGTGCAAATTGTTTAATTTCGGGGGCATATTAATCAATTTAGTTTCGTGAAAATCGGTGCAAAACATTGACTTAGTTTTGTCTCCAAAGCTCCGTGAAGAATGTTTGTAAATGGCCGCCGTGTTTACAAATGATTCCCTAGACTTGACTTTAACTATGACGACTTGACTGTTTCGATGCAAATAACTTGCATAATATATTAAAATACATGACACTGGCTAATTTCCTAATGGCCATAATCGGTTCACAACCGATAAGAAATAGAAACACACACTTAAGAACAATGGGACATAATTGTTACATAGATAATTGACCGAACGAGCGAAGCGAGTGAGATCCAGTGTAGACGGGCCTGGCGCTTGTATCTTTGTATGTTTGTAACTTTGTATCTCTGTATGTTTGTTCGACGATAACTTGAGTATCGTAGCTCCGATCTTCATGAATTTTGGTATGCGCGTAGTTTAGGTCAATAGAATTTATGAGTTCGAAGATGAGCCTGTTCGGTAGGGGGGTTGGGGAGATAGGGGGTCGTGAGGTCTCAGTTCGGGGCGAACTCCTAGTAATATAAGACAAAACAAAGATCGTTTTGTCTCCTGCTCGAACGACAATACTTTATACGATCAGGTGGAACTCCAGTAGGGGTATTCAGAGAGGATCTGTCCGAATCCGATGTCGGAAATTAAGTCTCTATCTCGCTCAGCGCGATTCAATAAGACGGTGACAGACAGGCATGTCAAGTCGATCATCGGCTTCGGGCTATGAATACCCTTACAGGATCCTAAACTCTAGTAAACTCTTCTTCTTTTATATGGCTATATTCCTTTCGGACATTAGCCAGTGTCAAGTATTATTAATGTTTACAAGTTATTTGCATCGAAACAATTAAGTGGTCGTAGTAAAAGTCAAGTCAAGGAAGTCATCGTAAATGGTGGCTCTTTAAAATGACGGTTCACGCGAGCTTTGGAGACAACGCTTAAGTCCATGTTTTGTACCGATTTCCACTTTCAATTACACTGGTACACCTTCACGAAACTGAATTGTTTAATATTCTCCCGAAATTAAACAATTTACATGCACGTTTTGCATGTAAATTGTTTTTTTTTGCGTTTGGCTCATGAAGAACCACAACGTCATCAGAAGATACTGCATGACAGCAGCAGTACCTTGAGTATCTTATGATGCGACGAGCTCGACGTAAACCTTGCGAACTTCACTTGACATCTTGACATTCGATTTGCGGCCAGCGATAAAAACGCTCGCCACAAAAAGTGTTTTAATACCTTTCATTTGACTCATTTAGCACAAATTGTAACAAGGAAATAAGCCAACAGCATCGGTTCAACATCTTACTAATATTATAAACGCGAAGTTAGTATGTATGCATGTATTTGAGTTTGTTACTCTTTCACGCAAAAACTACTGAATCGATTGCGATGAAACTTGTAATATAGGCAGCTGGATACCGGGAATAACACATAGGTTTTTTATCCCGATATTCCCGCGGGAACGGGACTTACACGGGTGAAACCGCGGGTCGCAGCTAGAATTAGTATAGAAACGTGGCAAGTGAAGTGTTACCTTAAGTGGCTTGGTGGAGACATGTTGGTGGTCGTACAGTATACAGTTGAAGGAGCCGTACACGCCATCGTTCACGAAGTACATCGTGTGCTTGTCGCCGCCATCTTCCACAGCCGGGATCTAATACACAATGATATGTGGTTACTATAGCTCAGCGATTCCCAAAGTGGGGGGCGCAGAGACCTTTTCAGGGGGGCGCGGGCACCTATATTGTTGAGTTGAGTGAAAACCTGTGGTTCAATTATCGTAATGCAGTTAAGGAAAATTTCATTTCAGCATCATTTCATTTTTGACATTTTCAAAAAGAAATATGTCAAAAAAATATGTGTCATTCTTGCAACTGAAATTATGCTGAAATGAAATTTTCCCTTCATTACGAGAATCGAGCCACTGAATGCGATTTCTATGGTTCAGTCTAGTCTTCAGTCATCTTGGGACAGTCATATTTTCCTGACTTAGGTTCTTCAGTGTGGACCCATTGTACGTGAGTGTTGGCTGTAATGTTATTCCAGCCAAGCCATTTTCCCATGGATAAGCCGAGACTTGTAAACCTTGTCAAATCTATACAAAACCGGTTAGCCCTAGCCCTTGGCCTTTGTGCGTGATTTCAAGCCTCACGATGTTTTCCTTCACCGTAAGAGCGATGTTAATAGCGCACATCAATTTTTCTTATAGAAAAAGACATCGGTGCGCGGCCGGGATTCGAAACCACGACCTTCGGAATAAAAGTCGGGGTGTCTACCACTAGACTAACAACGCTCTAAAATTGTAATCAATAAAATTGAGGAAACCTGCGGCTCAAAGTCACGCACAAAGGCCAAGGGCTAGGGCTAATTGCGGAAACACACAGTTAAACTTTAACTTTTATATTCGTAAATGCAGTTAGTAGGTAACCGACCTCGCGAATGGAGTGCAGCATGGTGGCGAGTGTGTAGGCAGCCGCAGCGAAGTACCTCCCCGGCTCGGCGATGATCGACACGCCGCATTCCGCGGGGAAATGTACGTCCAGGGCAGAGTTTATCACTTCCGACACCTGCGGGGTACAGGTCACTTGTTACTGGATCAATCATATCAATCTAATATTTATTATTTATTTTAAAATATAATATTATATTGGTTCCTCGGTTACTGCGATACAAGCTTGTGCTTAGTGTAGAATCGATGTCTGATATATGTAATTTGAGAAATGTCTAATAAGTGTCTGACACTTATTGACCGAACGCGCGAAGCGAGTGAGGTCCAGTGTAGATGGGCCTGGCGCTTGTATCTTTGTAACTTTGTATCTTTGTTCGACGATAACTTGAGTATCTTAGGTCAATAGAATTTATGAGTTTGAAGATGAGCCGGATCGGTAGGGGGGTGGAGACTAGTTATTATTTATTCTATTTATTCCTCGTAGCCTACTCGACTAGATTTTTGGTGTTCAGACACGTTTAAGTACTAAATTACGACTAAACTAGCAGTTCGCCCCGAACTGAGACCTCACGACCCCCTATCTCCCCAACCCCCCTACCGATCCGGCTCATCTTCGAACTCATAAATTCTATGGACCTAAACTACGGGCATACCAAAATTCACGAAGATCGGAGCTCCGATACTCGAGTTATAGTCGAACAAACATACAAAGTTACAAAGATACAAGCGCCAGGCCCATCTACACTGGATCTCACTCGTTTCGCTCTTTCGGTCAAATACTAGCATTGTGCTAGTATTTGCTATAAGTGCTAGTATTTGCTAACTAGGCTTAAGCCAGTCAGGTAAGCAGTCAGACATATGTCAAGTAAACCCTAAGGTACCCAAGGTCCCCGCAGGCCAGGTCTCACCTGCAGGATGTCGGTCCCGGCCCCCCCCGGGAAGCCCCCCCCCAAGTCCAGCAGCGTCATGCAGTGGCCGAGCGCGCTCGCCTGCGCGAACAGCGCGCGGCACGTGGCTATAGCACGCGAGTACACGCCGAACTCCTTCGCCCCGGATCCCACGTGGAACGATACGCCGACCACCTGTGGACGAACCGCCACTTTACTATGACTCCACTGTCCGTCTGTACTTGGGCACGAGGGCTCTCCTTTATAGAGAACCGAACACTAGCTTTAGGGATACGATCTGTCTATAAGTCGGACGGTATCCGGCATTTGGTCTTTATTACCAGTACTATCGATCAGACTTTCTTCTATAGTTTTCGCGATTATGCATAATAGAACACTTTATTTACCGGGTTTAATCGCGATTTATTCATGTTTTTAAACGTCAGTCAACCTTGAAAAAGCCAACTGTTAAGTTGGCGAAAGCTCGGTCGTTTAAAAATCATGAATAAAACGCGATTAAACCCGGTAAATAAAGTGTTTTACTAACGATGAGTACAATAACATTTTTATTATTTTACAAAAAGACAGGTTTCGATTTCTGGCTAGGGTACTAGTACAATAGAACCTTGATACATTTTTTCTAAATCTAATAATGCAATTTTAATTTTTGACTAAATCGATGACGCGACTCCTTTCATAATTTTTTGCTATCTCTTATAGTTTAAGACGGCGATAGATGATAATTTTATTATCGGCCCTTGTCCGATTACATATAAATGAGCGAAATGGAATTGCATGAAAAAATCTACAATTTCTCGTAAAATTAATCATTAACAAAGATTAAAATAATATTTTTATAAAATGCGATGAAGAGGTTGTAGGTATTGTATTTTCTAATATTATGATGCCTATAAGACAATATAGCGGTTTAGGATTTAGAAGAAAAAATGATTTATTTTGTAAAACAGGGGTAACTTTGCCCGTATAATAGTGGTATTTAAAGTTATTTTTTATTGTTTTTGAAATGAAGGGGACACGTCTTGTATCATGTACAATAACATAATACATTGTTTAAAGTACTATTTGATACCGGTTATGAATAAAAATATTCCATCGGAAGGGATTTCACATCAGTCGCGTCCTTAAGATATCCCCCTGAGAGCCCATCAAAATGGTTCCCCCTGTATATATGACTCACGTTCAGTTTGTACATGGCGGCCAGCTTGAGCAGTAAAGGCGCCTCGCGGCTCGCGTCGCACCCGAACTTCATGCCGAGCGGACACTGCGCGGACTCCGCATCGCACCGGATACGGATCACCAGTCTAGAACACACAGATACAATATTATTTTTTATTTCTTTACTGTTGTGAACCGATTATGGCCATTTGGAAAGTAGCCAGGGTCAAGTATTATTAATTATTGCAAGTTATTTGTAATTTTCAACAGTCAAGTTGTCGTAGTCAAAGTTAAGTCAAGGAAGTCTTTGTAAATGATAGCTCTTTACAATGACGGTTCACGCGAGCTTTGGAAACATAGCTAAAGTCCATGTTTTGCACCAATTTTCACTTTCATTACACTTGTACACCTTCACGAACCTAAATTGATTAATATGCCCCCGAAATCAAACAATTCACACGCATTTAAACTAGGCTTCATAAAAATAAAATTTAGCAACACATCTCCTCAACCCATTCCCGCCAAAACTCGTAGTTTCGTAAAGGTGCAAAACATGGACTTTAGCGTTGTCTCCAAAGCTCCGTGAACAACCATTGTAAATGGCCACCGGCCGTTTTACAATGATTCCCTCGACTTGACTTTAACTATGACGACTTGACTGTATCGTTCGATGCAAATAACCTGCGAATATTGATAATACTTGACACTGGCAAATGTCCAAATGGAATATAGCCATATAAAAAATAATTTAAAAATTAAAAAACCGACTTCAAAAAGAAACAAAAAATAATTTAAAAAACAACCAAACAAAAAAGAATTGATAAAAAACATAACACTTCCTTTGGCAGTCGTGTAAAAAGACCAAAATAACCTCTACATAGGTACAGTGCCATCGACTAATTAATCTGTTTTATCATCTGAAGTCGGGTAGCCAAATTAAGTACAATATGGAACCAACCAGTAAAACTGCCCGACTTCAGATGATAAAACAGATTAATTAGTCGGTGGCACTGTACCTATGTAGAGGTTATTTTGGTCTTTTTCATCAATTCTTTTTTTGTTTGGTTGTTTTTTTAAATTATTTTTTGTTTCTTTTTGAAGTCGGTTTTTTAATTTTTAATTTATTTTTTTATTTTACTCTTTTTAGTATACCTACCTACCTAAAAATCAACAATATTGTTACCGTTATTTTAATTATTGAGGAGTTTGCTGATGAGAAGGTGGTTTCAGGTGCCCAATAAATCTGTACTTAGTTCTTTAGGGGTCTATTATTTTTGGTAGAAGTCCAAAAATGAGTAATTTATTAAATTCTGGGATGCTATCCTGTCCATCAATCCGAAGATACTCATCAGATCCTTACCAAACTTTTATGGGACCACCTCGGAGCTTCCACCTTTCTATTAAAACAAGAACTATATCAATTGGTCAAGCCATCTTCGTGTAATCGATGAACAGTTGAAATGAATACAGCGTTTTAAAGAGCATTCCCGTCCCGGTCCTTCGAAGATCCTCATCAGATCATCATCAATTTTTTATGGAACCATCTTGGGGCTCCCACCTTTCCATTAAAAAAAGAATCGTTTCAATCGGTCAAGCCGTCTTCGAGTAATCGATAAACAATTGGATTGATTAATGAGTTTTGAGGAGCATTTCCGTTCATCACTCCAAAGACCCTCATCAGATCCACATCAAATTTTTATGGGACCATCTTGGAGCTCCCATCTATCCACTAAAAAGAGAATCATCTTAATCGGTCAAGCCGTCTTCGAGTAATCGGTGAACATACAAAAAAAATAATATTCATACAGACGAATTGATAACCTCCTCCTTTTTTACACGACTGCCAAAGGAAGTGTTATGTTTTTGCCGTGAGTGTATGTATGTATGTATGTATGTATGTATGTATGTATGTATGTATGTATGTATGTATGTATGTGACCTATTTTTGTGCCGTCGTAGGGCCTAAACGGCTGGGCCGATTTAGATAAACGATACGTCGTTAGATTCGTCATGACCGTGAGAGTGACATAGGGTACATTAAAATAATAAATAAATAAAAATAAAGATTTAAAACGCTATAAAGCAAGATTTGTCTTGACCATAAAAACCTAGCAAAGACAACGGAACGTTACTTAAAAACTTTTCGATTTGACTTTGACGCCGAGTTTCAACTTTTGAAGGAATTTGAATGTTTGATTTGTCAGTTTGTCAGAGATAACATAAATAACAATTACTATGTTTACAATAAGTAATTAACTAAAAATTTGAAATGTCGCGCTATGGATAATGGATAGCAAGGCTAATCCGCTAGGACAAGAAACCGCCAGCCTTTGTATCACCAGTCGCGACGAAGTTTTCGGATTTGGTAATTATATTTTAAGATGGATACCTGCCTACTTCATAGCCGTCTCAGCAAAACTCAAAAAGAATAGCTATTATAATATTGAAGGCTTTTAGATAGCCTATCTTTAACCGATTTCGAGTCCTCGCTACTGGAGTATACACATCCAGAGTTAATGAGTTTCTCTGGTGTAATTGTATCTAATCTCTAATAACTAAAAAGCGTTAAATAAAATTTTTTTTTTAAAAAAATAAAAAACCCGACTGCCGTTAAAACTGAAAAGTAAAAAACAAGAAGATACCTAAAGGTAAAGAAACCTTAAAAATCGTTCGACGAATCTAGGAGCTTTAAAAAATTGTGGATGCAGTCGGGTGGGACTCCTTTTAAAGGTAAAGTATAATGACACCAAATTGTGTTGAAGTCCCACCCGAGTCCATCCATAATTTTTTAAGGCTCCTAGATGCGTCGAACGATTTTTAAGGTTTCTTTACCTTTAGGTATCTTCTTGTTTTTTACTTTTCAGTTTTAACGGCAGTCGGGTTTTTTATTTTTTTTAATTTTGAAGTCGGTTAAAAAGAAGAAGAAATAACTTGCAAAAAATAATAATACTTGACACTGGCTACTTTCAAATGGCCATAATTGGTTCACAACCGATAACAAAGAAAAAAAAAGGTATGTGTAGATATTGATATACTCACTGCGCATGCGGCATGAGCTGCTTGATCTTCTGCAGCTCGATCTCTGAGTCGAAGGTCATGACGGTGACGCCGAGCGCGGCCGCACGACGCACGTGCGAGCTCATCTTGGCCGGGTTCGCGAATATTATGCGTCTGCGGGGGACAATAACACTGTTAGGCGGAAATCTATAGTTCGTACCAGAGATATGTTAAAAACTTCTAGATAGGTGTTGTATATGTAGATACCCACTGTACGTAGTACCTACCTACCTACTTATTAGTTTGTAAGCGAGCTCAGTAAAAGGTTCGAATACAGCAGTGTGAATCCAACCAGCGTCGTTTCACTTACACCTACCTGCAGATAAAACATTGGCGACGACTACCCACATCTCACCGGAAAAATGTTCGGATCAACTTCGACCTTTGGAAATTTTAATTTTGATTATCGCAATCAAGACTGGAAGATTTTTAAGAGTCGATTATCACAATGGTTCCTTGCAAATGGTATCGATGAAGAAACAGACAAAGCGGGTGTGAGGAGGAAAGCTGTGTTGTTGAGCGCATTCACGGAAGACACCTACAAATTAGTGTCAAGTTTAGCACTTCCACACGAGATAGACACTAAGAATTATACCAGCATTCTGAAGATACTTGACGATCATTTTACGCAAAAGCGTTGTTGTTTTGCGGAGAGATTTAAATTCTACTCAGCTTTGCAACGGGCGGGTGAAACACACAACGAATGGGCCGTGCGGCTGCGTGGGCTCGCTGCTCATTGTGCGTTTAAAAACCTAGAAGATAGCCTGTTGGACAAATTCGTCATGGGTATGCTGCCGGGTAATGAACGCGATAAATTATTTGCTCAAGAGATAAAGGAATTAACGTTAAGCAAAGCCATCGACTTGGCGGAAAGTGTGCGATGTGCGCGCGCCGGTTCAGCCATCTTGCCGGTTGCAGTTAACTCTGAGGGACAGGATTCTGTATTTAAGATCAATGTGAACAAGCAAGGTAAAGGATCACAGGAATGCAGTGACAAGTGTCCCGTGTGCGGTTATCGCAGTCATAAAAAGTCTGAGTGTCGGTTCTCTAACTATAAGTGCAATAAATGTAAAACAAAGGGGCATTTACGTAGAATGTGTCCAGTAAAAAAGGTGAATTACGTCGAGCAAGGTAATTCCGATGACGAGGGAGATGACGGTAAGTTAATTTTGAATGTCAACTGCTCTAATGAGGTACCTATGACCGAATATGTGACCTTGGGCGGTCAAAGAATACTATGTGAAATTGATAGCGGTTCGCCTGTGTCAATCATATCAGAACAGTTGTATAAATCGTATTTTAATGAAGTACCGTTGTCACCTCCTTTGTAAAAATTATATACGTATACGAGAACTAAAATGAATATTTTAGGTTGTATGAATGGAATTGTTGATTATAAAAATAAATCAGTGAAATTACAATTCTATGTGATTCGTAATGGCGGTCCTCCCTTGTTAGGCAGGGATTTTATGGCGGCTTTTGGATTACGACTGGTATCCACTATTGGATTTTGTGATTTAGAAAAACATGGTTTGCAAGAAGATCATACAAAAATGTACCCAAATTTGTTCTCTGATAAATTAGGGTGTTTCAAAAATTACGACATTAAATTACCCTTGAAACCTGATGCCAAGCCAATTTTTTTTAAATCTAGACCGGTACCTTTTGCCCTAAGAAATAAAATAAACGCGGAGATTGATCGATTGGTTTCGCTTGGAATATTAAAACCTGTGACTTACTCTGATTATGCATCTCCTATAGTGCCTGTTTTAAAACGTGACGGTAGTATTCGCATCTGTGCGGACTATTCAATTTCTATAAATAAACAACTACTAGTAGAAAAATGTCCACTACCTACTTCGCAGGAATTGTTTTCGAAACTTCAAGGGGCGGAATTTTTCAGTAAGCTTGATTTATCAATGGCTTATAATCAGCTGAAAATTCATGAAAGCTCACAACCGATAACTTGTATTAATACGCCGCGCGGTTTGTTTAACTACACAAGACTTATATTTGGCTTATCGAGCGCGCCAGCTATTTTTCAGCGTGCTATAGAATCAGTAGTAGGAAATATTGAAGGTGTATTAATTTTTCAGGACGATATTTTGATTTCAGGAAGCATAACAGAGCATTCTGTTAGATTAAAAGAAGTTTTAAGGCGATTAGAGAATGCAGGATTTATTTTACGTAAGGATAAGTGTGCTTTTTATCAAAAACAAGTATCCTATTTAGGGTACATCATTGATAAAACAGGTATCAGAAAAAATCCCCAGAAAGTAGAAGCAATTTTACAAGCACAGGTTCCGAAAAATGTTAGCGAATTGCAATCTTTCCTAGGGTTAATTAACTACTACCGAAGTTTCATACCTAACGCTTCTTCTGTTTTAAATCCGTTACACATTCTCTTACAGAAAGGCCACAAGTGGTATTGGGGTCCTGAACAGAACAATGCTTACAAAACCATTAAAAATATGTTAAGTTCAGACACGGTTTTAGCTCACTTTAATTTTAATGCTAAAATAATTTTGACAGTTGATGCGTCACCCTTTGGATTGGGTGCAATCTTGTCTCAGATAGGGGATGACGGGATTGAGCGACCGATTTCATATGCATCGCGCGCTCTCATTCCTGCTGAAAAAAGGTACTCGCAGATTCAAAAGGAAGCGACTGCCATTATTTTTGGTGTTCGGAAGTACCATCAGTACTTGTACGGTAGGTCAGAGCCTTTTGTTTTACGCACAGATCACAAACCTTTAACGGCTATATTCGGGCAAAATCGTGGAATTCCGGAAGTGTCCGCTAATCGTTTGCAACGTTATGCAATTTTTCTAAGTGCCTACAATTATCAAATTGAATACATTAAAAGTGCGTTAAACACAGCTGATTCCTTATCGCGATTATTGCCTGTTTCAAGTACCAGTAGTAAGGACGTGTACACATTGGACTCGCCGCGCTCTCAGGCGTGCGACTCGCTTGTTGAAAAAGCGGCGTACGTTAATTTCGTCGTGGAAGGTTGTTTACCAGTTACTACTCGTGTTTTGGTGTAGAAACGAATAAGGACCCGGTTCTAAAAAAATTATAAATTTCGTACAAAGTGGTTGGCCACGTAAAGTAATAGAGGAAAAATTAAAGCCGTATTATTTGTGTCGGACACAAATTTCATTAGAAAATGGTGTTTTATTACGAGGTCATAAAGTAATTATACCGACAGCATTGCAAAATAAAATTTTAAATGAACTTCACAGCTCGCATTTCGGAATTGTAAAAATGAAAGCGGAAGCTCGCGCTCGTTTTTGGTTCCCCGGTATAGACGCGGCCTTAGAAACGATAGTCTTAGAGTGTGATGTCTGCGCACAACTGCGACCGTCCCCGCCGCGTGCGCAGCTCGCGCCATGGCCTTTCCCGCCGCATGCATTCCATAGGGTTCATATCGATTTCTTAGGTCCATTAATAAATAAAATGTTCCTTGTAATAGTGGATGCATACTCAAAGTGGGTCGAATGTTATGTAATGAACAATAATATAACAACGAAGGCTGTCATTAATAGAATGAGTGATTTTATGTCACGATTCGGCATACCAAATATTATTGTAAGTGACAACGGGACTTCTTTTGTGTCTAAGGAATTCGAATCCTTTTGCCAATTAAATAATATAACTCATTTGTTTTCGCCTGTTTACCATGCGATGAGCAACGGACAGGCTGAGTCATTTGTAAAGATTATTAAAAAAAGAATAAAGTCTTTCCTTTTAACAAATTGCAACGCGGATGCATTAGATATTAAATTAAGTAAGTTTTTATTCGATTACCGCAATTCAATAAACAGTACAACTGAAACATCTCCAGCTCAACTTGTATTCGGTCATAAGTTACGCTCGAGGTTAGATTTGATCACTCCGGTCAATGACACTCCTTCGATATCGGAGTTATCTAAGCTCGTCGATCGTAAACAGTCCTTACAGGTTAAGAATCATGGTGGTAGGAAATACACGTTCAACAAAAATGATAGTGTATTAATAAAAAAACAATTAAGTAACAATAAGTTCACTTGGATTAAGGGCACAATCGTCAGAAGGATTGGAAAAGTAATGTATAAAATTAAGCTACTAGACAGCAACATTGAATGTGTAAGACATAAAAATCAGATATATCTGAATAACCGTAAACACGCAGCAGGCAGTTCCAATCGCACAGAGAAGTGGGACATAGTTTTACCACAGGAAGAAGTGGATACAAGAAGTGTTCAAATACCCGAGATAACGATCACAACAGCTGACTCAGTCGGGAGTAGCTGTGAGGGGTCTGCGATGCCAGAATGTGGTACAGATGATACGATAAACGTATCGCCAGTTGCGACCGATACCGCTGCGGACACAGCGGAACCTGGTACGCCGTCATCAGACTCGGACTGCCCACGGTTCGGAACACCTCGATCAGAACCTGAACCACACTCAGACATGGCAGATACGTATAATGATGACTGCCCTTCTCCTGCTGGCCGTTCTCGTCGGAACCTGCCTCAAGTTAATTATAAGCCATACTTCTAACGGGTCATTGTAAGCTTTTTGTGTAGGGGGGAAAAGTGTTGTATATGTAGATACCCACTGTACGTAGTACCTACCTACCTACTTATTAGTTTGTAAGCGAGCTCAGTAAAAGGTTCGAATACAGCAGTGTGAATCCAACCAGCGTCGTTTCACTTACACCTACCTGCAGATAAAACAATAGGTATATTATTATTATTAGGAGCCTGTAGTGTCCCACTGCAAGGCAAAGGCCTCTCTACTCCCCTTCCATAGCTCGCGGTCTTGTGCGGTAGATTGCCAATCTGTGTCGAACTTGTCCAGGTCATCTCGCCACTTTCGACGGGGTCTGCCGGGTAAACGGCCTAAAGTTCATCCGGCATTCGGCACACATGGCCGGCCCAGTTCCATTTTAAGGCGGCAGCTAGATAGGTAATCGGGCGAATTTCTTGGCGACACAATTCTAAGCTAACTAACCAAAGAAGTCTTAGTTCTATCCCATCTCAAGTCGCGATCACCCGCTTGTTCACAGTACATATAAATAATTATCTTTCACAACATTTTCAGTCAACAATGCCTTCGTGCGTATTTAGGCGATGTACGAATTATTTTCTAAAAAGCCAAAATATTTCATTTCATACGTAATAACGCTGTATTTTGATATAAAATATTATTATTTGATTTTACCGAAAGAACGAAGATTATGAAATTGACGTTTTATCATTTTCCTCTAATCGCTTTAAAAATAAAATGGTGACATCACTTTCTAATGTCATGGAAGTAGCATTGAGTCTTATATTTTAGAGAGAGATAACAATAGTTTCGTCGAGTTCTTTTTTAAATTAGGTATGTGCAAGAATTTGGTAAGTAATGAGGTTGTATAGCATAGTTTGTGCCGCTTTTCCATAATTATTTGTTCCTTAGTGGCCTCTCTATAACCTATAATAGACTTATTGGTCCGTACTTTGACTTTGCTGTCATCAATCGTCATCCATCGTCATCGATCGTCATCCATCGTCATCATCACTTACTGTCATACAAATTTTGCCTTACTTCACCTACCTACCGCAATGCATAAATCCACACTTAAACGGACGATCAGGGAAGTACTGATGATGCCAGGAGCAAAAACTTGGATTGGGTCGAATGAGCGCCCATACAATAGGAAGGTCTTTTTTGCTGGTCATCAATTCCAAACTCACCGCCTCACCGAGAGTTCCGTACCCATATACAGTCGTTCATAAGTACGGAAACCTAGGCGCATGAGTTCGACTCGCACTTTTCTGGTTTTAGTTTTTTTTTTATAAATTAAAAAAAAACTGTGCACAACTATTAAAATTAAAATAGTCTTAGGGTTTTTTTTTAATCTATTTAATAATCAATTTGGATTTTCCAAATTGTTCTAAATTTTACTTGATATTTTAACTGATTCTCAAAATACTTGTTTTATTAAATGTGCTTGTAGTATTTTAATTTCCTCACAGTCGAAATGAAAATTAGAGTGTTGAACTCGGGTGAACGTCACGCAATTCACCCTCAAACTATCTCAGGTGAAATGCTTGACCTTCAGCCCTTGTATAACAATCTACTAGTAAACTTCTGTATCAAACACTTACTCAGGACGTACTCCAAGAGAGGTGACAAGTTCGATTTCCGCCTTGGAAGCGCAGTCGAACCCGGTACCGAGGGCGGCTAGAGTGCTCACCAGAAGCTTGTCGTCATTGCACTTGACGGCTGTAGGAAAATAAACCTTATTACTGTAGAGTTTTAGGTTTATAATCGAGTGTGATGTTGCTACTTCTCGCTTTGGTTGATAATAATCAACCTATGTATAAATTATCTATGTATGTATAATATGTACGTATTTACAAAAAATAAAGTATGATATGTAGTATATCCGTTGTCTAGTACCCATAGTACAAGCCTAGTGCTTAATATTTCTTTGTTTTTTTATTGCTCAAGGCATATTTTAACTTAGAGATCACGTGAACCAATCACGTGTCATGTTATAATTTCGCACAATTAAAAATTGAGCTAAATTATAAAATTACACGTGATTCCCGTGTAGCTCAACGGTTAGAGCACTCGCCTGGTTAGCGAGGGAGCACAGGTTCGAATTCTGTCATGGGGTTTTTAAAAATATATTTCCTTGCGAATAAAAACCCTAGTGCTTAGTTTGGGGCTACATTGAGCTGTGTGCAACGTTGTGCAATCATTATTTATCTTACTTATTGCGCAAAATTGATCAATCAGATCGAATGACGGCCTTGGTGGCGCGGTGACTGCAATGCAGAAAGCTGCGGGTTCGATTCCCGTCAGGCGCAAATATTTATCCTTAAAAATAAATATTTGTATCTGGTCTGGGTGTCTTTCTATGTAAAATATGTAAGTATTTACAAAATATAAACTATAATATTATGTAGTATATCCGTTGCCTAGTACCCATAACACAAGCCTAGTGCTTAGTTTGGAGCTAGATTGCGCTGTGTGCAATGTCGTGCAATATTTATTATTTACCCGCGTAAATTCCGTTCCCGCGGGAATATCGGGATAAAATGTAGCCTATGTTTTATTCCCGGTATCCAACTACTCCAAGTTTCAT
Organism: Idaea dimidiata; assembly: GCA_949358125.1. Taxonomy (NCBI): domain Eukaryota; kingdom Metazoa; phylum Arthropoda; class Insecta; order Lepidoptera; family Geometridae; genus Idaea; species Idaea dimidiata. The sequence continues at coordinate 7,085,458 of OX442342.1, read as the reverse complement.
CGTAATCGGTTCAGTAGTTTTGCGTGATTGAGTAACAAACATCCAAACATCTACACACTTTCACATTTATAATATTAGTAGGATTTTATTTAATCAATCAAAGTGATTAGATTGATTAAAAGAGGAGATGGGCAGGAAAATATGACATACCGTAGTAAGGCTTCACCCGCGGCATAAGTTCCACCCAGCGCTGGTACCGCGCCACCACCTCCCCCATGTCCATGACGTAGAAGGGATCCTCCTGGCCCGCGGCCACCACCTCCTCCATCACCGACTCCACCGTCCAGGGGGTCTGCATCACGCGGACGTGGCTCTGTTCTACAGTCTCCGGTACCTGCAGAATAAGAGACACGTACGGAGTCATTTGGGAGATGATATGGTGGTTTCTAGCTCCTCCTATGGTGCTAGGTGTATCCAGAGAGCTTTGAATCGAAACAGATGATCGACCAAAGAGGCTACCACGCATCTTCCGTCGTAATCGACATCCAAATCCCACTGCGCAAAGGAATAACCTGCGCGGTTCATACCATAGCGTTAATTTGTCATTTAACTATCATCGAACCGGCAGCTCAAGAGACCTCGCATTCAATGACAGCTCAACTCAACGGTGCCGGCTTTAAGTGCATGCAAATCTACACTGTCGTCTTCACCGCGCAGGTTATTTCTTTGCGCAGTGGGATTTCGATTGCGACGGAAGTTGCTCGGTAACTTTGCCGATCTAGGTCGATGCAATGTCGGAAAGTTTATTTCTGTTTCGATCCTCACGGTCCAATAAGACAATGACTAGGAATTGAATTGGAACCTAGGCTTTCTGAATACCCTCTCAGACATTGGCTAAGCTTCAACGGTATACCACCGTGCCCCCAGCAGGAGAGCAGCTTGCTCGGTGTGAAGTGGTTTGGCCTCTTAAAAATAGTGGTCGCTATGGGAAGTATAACTGCCAATCCAGGCGAATTGGGTGAATCATACGCATCAAAAATAATGTGCTAAGATCGTCACGCATTGGATACCCTAAGTATTCAAACAGAATTGTAAAGGCTGCAAGTTCAAATCCTGTCTCGTGCCGGTTTTTTTTGCCAAAAAATTTATTTTTATTCTAAACTAGCTGCGCCCCGCGGTTTCACCCGCGTAGTTCCCTTTCCCGCGGGAATATCGGGATAAAAACTTCCGCGTTTATAATATTAGTAAGATTTTCGAAGCGTAGGATACACAACCAAGATACGTATCTATACTTATAATAAAGGAAGAGAGGACAAAGTCTGTACTTGGAAGTAAACTAAAAAAAAGTGGTCTAGGGGACTTAGAAGAATTTTTAAAATTATATAATTTTGTTCTAAGTAGTAGAACAAAATTATATAATTTTTAAAATTCATGTCTGTTTGTCTGTTTATCTGTCTGTTCCTTATACAATTAAAAACTACTAATCCGTTCGAAATCTGGTTTTCAATATTGGATAGTTCTATTCATCGTCGAACGTCGTGGTATCTTTGCATCGAAATCCAATCAGTAGAACCCGAGTAATGAACGAATAAGTGCAACCGCTCGAGAACTGCTCGGCCGCCCGCGCCCTTGATAACGCGTTTTCACTTCTGCGGGTGAAACCGTGGGGCGTAGCTGGTGTATAATATGTGTACTAACCTTCATTGTGTTATCGTATAACAGATCAGCAAGTCCGTTAGTAAGTCAGTCACCAGTGTGGGTCAGGCCCGTGCCCCGGCGATGCCGGAGCGGTGCGGGCGCTATGCTGCGCCGAGAGTGCTGGGTCAGGGGGCCGGGCCCACCGCTGGGGGCCCACTACCGCTAGTCCACGGGTGTCAGCTGGAACATTACCCAACAAACATTTTCAAAATCACATTCATCTTTGTATTTGAGGAAAGCGGAACTTACCTAGACTCTATTGTTTTGTTAATAATTAACTCCCTTATTTATAAAATACTAGCTGTCCCGTTCCCGCAGGAATATCAGGATAAAAAGTAGCCTATTTGTTAATCCTGGTACCAAGCTACCTATATTCCAAGTTTCATCGTAATCGGTTCAGTAGTTTTTGCGTGATTGAGTAACAAACATCCAAACCTCTAAACATCCATACACACAAGTTATGTGACGTTTGTCTCTGTCTGTCAACTTTGAAACTTCATGTGACAGTAAAAGACAAACGATGCACAGTTAAGTAGCGCATTAATTAGCGTTTATAAATAAGGGGGTAAATGTTTATTTTTGTAGCCTTTTTACTGTCTCGCTGTAGCTTGTCTTTATCTAGGGCGCTTAAATCCCACGCTTCACTCAGGGCTCTTGACTACCGGAAAAGGCAGTCAACAGGAACTCTACTGCAGTAGAGTTAAAACTCATTTATTATAATAAAAGGGGAATAAGATCGGAGTATTAATGTGTAACTCACGGATCGGGCGTGGTGATGCGTCAGCGGGCCCTCAATCGGCGCCAGGGCGGGTCTACGTTGAGCGCGCGTCGCCAGCACCGCGTCGCGGGTCGTGGCCGAGTGCAAGCTGAGCTCGCTCGCCTCTGCCCGGCACTGTAGCACGCGCCGGACTCCTCCGGTGCTCCCTGACATAACAAACAAAACAACATTGTCACAAATTTACAGCTTGAGCTCTTGCTTTACAAACAATCGCTTAATGCAGTTTCGCTAAGCAAATACAGGACTAGAGTTTGTCCCACGTTTGAATCTTTTAACATAGGGTGTGTAATAAAAAATTGGTCAAGGTTCAGCCTACCCTGTTTACAACCGAAACCACAAAAGTGTATGATTGCGATTATGATTCAATGATTTCCGGTTTGGCGTTCGATTTTGCGATGATTTACAATATCGACACCAGCAGTCAAAGAGTTAAAAACCGGGTCATTTTCAAAAAGGCTTGGCATGTGGACAAACCGTTAGTTTAAATACTAGGTAAAGTAAAGCTAAGTAAAGTTAAAGTTTAAGTTTTAACTTGTGTGTTTCCGCAATTAGCTCAACTATTGGGCCTTTGTGCGTGATTTTAAGCCGTGGGTTTTCTCACGACGTTTTCTTTATCGTAAGATGTTAAGCGATGTTAATAGCGCACATATTTTTTTCTTAAAGCAAAACACATTGGTCCGCGGCCGGGATTTGAAACCACGACTACCTACCTACGTATCTACCAGTAGACCAACACCGCTCTCTAGTATAAATACTATCAACACACAGCAATATCAAATGCACTATCGATACTGTTGCTGCTGAATATTGCAATAACTTTCGATAGTTTTGTCCTATCGATTTTTTAATCGGAATCACAACCTACCTACAATCAATAGCACATACCTATGTATATATTGTATGTCAATAGCACATACATTACAATCAAAAGCACATACATTATGTATGTATGTGCTACTGAGTGAAGGTCAATAGTGTCAAACGTTACAAATATTCCTATCAGATCGCTCCCAGCACAGAGGAAGGAGATCGTAGCTGCCAGTCACGGTAGACAGATACATTATATCCGGCCGGCAAGCTGTGGTATCATGTAATTAGCATCCACCGCTACTAGTTGCTATTTACTGTCAAAAAACATATTTCGTATTCTACATTGCTGCTTTAAAGTAATCACCGGTAACAACGACGTTACGTCAAAGCAGCAATGTACTGCAACTTAGCAACTACTAGCGGTGGATGCTAATTAGATGATACCACAGCAGGTCCGAGTTTCGTTGTACATTGCTGGGCCGCCACTCGGTTGCAACTCGCCGAGCAATGGACGACGAATCTCGTGCTCGTGGCGGTCTAATATAAATCACCCTTACCGGGTCTTGATCGCGTATTATTCTCTTACCTTGACGTTAACCCTCGCCACCAAGACCATTGTAACATGGTACGAACGTCGAGGTAAAAGAACAAATAATACGCGATAAAGACCCGATTAATTTAACTATTTTAATAAATTTAATATTTAAAGATACAGAATCAGAGATAAGCTTCCAAGAAAGTTTGAAATTGGTCTCCTGAAAAAACAGCGTTTTTGACATAATACTCTCTTCATCTATGTGAGCGATATGTAATTTATTCTATGGTTTTTAATATTTTGCATAATAAAACAACCTTGAAAAGCCAACTGTAAAGTTGACGGACGGACGTTTAAAACTCATGAATTAAACGCGATTAAACCCGGTAAATAAAGTGTTTTGATATAGTATGTGTTTTGCGCTTTAGAAGAAGTTAGCGAATCTCTCATACCGTTACTTAAATTTTGTAAAGAATTAAATAAAACTTCTTAAAATATGCAAAGAATTTCCTATCGTATCAGGAGACCTTGAAAGTTAGATAACATTTCCAACAGCGCGCTCCTTGACGACAATTATCTTTTAGAATTAACCTGAATTTAATAAATTGGTACTTATTACAGATAGATAATCTATACATATCTGTATATGTGTGTGTCACCCTGTGGTGAACCATTTCGATGGGATTTCAGGGGAATATCCTAAATTATAAGATAAGAGATAGCAAAAAAACTGAAAGGAGTTGCGTCGCCGATTTTGACAAAAACAAAAATGGCATTATGAGATTTATGAAAAAAATATTACAATTAATAAAAAAAAACTAACATCCTATATTATTGTACCGATCGATAGTATTATTGATAGAGATCAAATCTTAGAAACAAACATAGTATGGTAGGTATCGACAGAAATTATTAGATTTAAGACGTATCCAAATGATCATGTACTGACATTTATTGTTGTACAAGAATTTAAAGGAAATAAACTATCTTGAAATTTGAATTTGAACCACTTTGCTGATTTTTATAAAATTTAATACCTACGAAGATACTTAGCATCTTTAGGAATACCACAGGCCCCGTTTTAACCCGCTTCTTTCCCACATCCGGCCTTGCGGGATTAAAACTGCGGGGAGCAGTTAATAATTCATACTGTGCTATTTACGACCTGGATATCGGCACTATATCAGGGACCCTGCCGTGTAATACCCGTCCAGTTCAACTTGACGTCGTCGGTTTGGGAATACGATGCTGTCGATAACGGAGTTGAAAAAGCTATCGCGCAAGGAGCGAGCAGAAATTGTTAAAGCCATAGACGACACAGAAGCCATTCTGCTCGCCCCTTGCGCGGTAGCTTTATTCAACCCCGTTATTCCCGAAATTCGCATCATCACGCCTCAGCATCGTATTCCTAATACGACGTCGCGTCGAGTTGAACGACGGGAGTAACGCGGCAGGATCCCAGATCCGTAGGTAATATTATAAATTTTAATATTCTCTAGTTATGTCAAGAGTCGTGATAAGTCAATCAATCGATCATTTCAGTTCAGTTAGCATGACGTAGAGTGGCGCCATGGGCTTGGGCGTGTTACATCGTCGACTCGGGTGCGCATGAGCAAGGTCAATGTAAAACATTCCATAACCGCGCAATATGGACACAGGTTAATGACTGCTCATTTAGAAGAGTTGAAGGATTTTGGAAATATTTGAAATTCGAATAAAATCCTACATATTTTGTACTACTGTTTCATTTTCTGTTGGTCGTATAAAAGTCTAACTTACTCTATATTTAAGAATTCGCCGAAATCTTTGCGATGGATAAAATAGCTCTTTATTCGAGGTCGCCAAAACACATGGACCAAAAAATGTTATAAATTATTACTTCAAACGACTTCAAAAAAATATTACGCCATTATTAGGTATATGGTATTGACATAGGAGTTTTGGCGGGAACGCGTTGAGGAGATGTGTTGCCAAATTTTCATTTTTGTGAAATCTAGTTCAAATGCGTGTAAATTGTTTAATTTCGGGGGCATATTAATCAATTTAGTTTCGTAAAGCTGAAGAAGTGTAACGAAAGTGAAAATTGGTGCAAAACATGGACTTTAGCGTTGTCTCCGAAACTCGCGTGAATCATCATTGTAAAGAGCCACCGTTTAATCATTGTAAATGGTGGCTCTTTACAATCCAATCCTGACTTGACTTTAACTACGACGACTTGCGACTGTTTTGATGCAAAATGCAAATAACTTGCAAAAATTAATAATCCTTGACACTGGCTACTTTCCTGCTGCTTTGTGGCGAGCAAAAGCCAATAACTAAAAATAAAAAGGTATTGTTAAAGTATATTATAATAGTATTCATTACTTTAAGAAATCACTTAAAGCAGGATGTGATTTCAGCACTGAAAACACTAAAATAGGTATTATTTCTGATTGATTTTGATTTCACTACAACTATATATACATATATACCTATATGAAAACACTAAATATCTATAAACGAGCCATTTATTTATATGTAATTAAGCTGAAATAAGTACTAAAGTAAACTTTATCATCATCATCACACACAAAAATACCACTCACAACAAACATGAAAATCACCAAATTTTGCTCATTTAGATACAACGCGAAAACTATTTCTTTTAGGATCACAAACTTTTAAGACAAACCTCATTTTAAAAACGAAACACACTTCACACATCATGAATAAAAACGCGATTAAACCCGGTAAATAAAGTGTTTTATTTTAATACTAATTAAAAACGTGTAAGTTCAAAAACTTACCTTTAACAGCGAAATTCTCGAAGCTTTTAACAACTTGTAAGCAACAACCTCTTGGTTGTTGCTAAATTAAATCAAAATATTTGACGAAACGAATGCGAAAGACAGGTGTCTCCACCATAGAGTACGATAGATCCGTCGCTTCCGAATGACAGAGGCAAACTGACCCGTATCAAGACTCTCCGTCATATATACGTGGCCTTATCTAAGTATACTAATTATCAGAATATCCCTGTACAAATATCGTAGCCATATTTGATACACACTCGTAAGAAGTCGGTGAAGTAATTTTTTCTTATCAGTATTGGCGTATTGTAGCTTCGGTTGGCGGATTATTTTTTTCAGGCAGAGAAAAGATTTAGAAACGAATGGTAGGTACGAGTATAAAGTGGGTATAAATTATGAGATTGTCAAAAGACGTGAACATTTTATTTTATCAGGACATAATCCGAGCTTTCTTGTGGAATCGATTTTGATGAAAATTTGATCCGCTTTCATGTAAAGTTTCAGCAGTTCTATCTATCAATTATTGTGGGATAATAAAAAGCTATATAAGGCTCTAAGCATTACAGTCTACAATTGTTTTGGGTTGGAAAAAGATCTTTTAGATTCATACTAGCAGCGCCCCGCGGTTTCACCCGCGTAGGACCAAGGCGTAGGCGTAGGTTTTGAAACTAACACGATTGGAACTCATTTTTACACATTTTCCCGGGTCTTGCTCGCGTAATTTTATTTTTTTAATTTTTCTTACCTCGTCGTTTCGATCATGTTACAATGATCTTGATGATCTTTGTTTGCGAGTCCCCTCGAGACCAAGATCAGAAAGAAAAGAAAATTAATAAATTGACTCCAATGCCAGGTTGAATACAATATCATAAATTGCCAATTTAAAAACTCGACGTCTTCATTATTATTATTTATCAATCCATACTATACCTACTATTATTATAAAGAGGAAAGAGGAATATGTTTGTTTGTTACGAATAGATTCCGAAACTACAGGACCTATTCGAAAAATTCTTTAACGAATAGAAAGCTACTTTATCGAGAAGTAACATAGGCTACTTTTAACCCTTATATTCCAATTAAATCGGGTCTTACACGTGTTTTGGTCGAGACTTCGTTTTAGAGTCTGTTAATTTACCACGTGGCACCAAAAACGACCGAATGTGGTCTCAAAATCATTCAACTCGTTACGTAACCAAGTGCGTAGTAACAGCTTAAACAAGGTCATGATTAGGGAAACCGAGCCGAGACAAATAAAAATTATACGGTGCTTTGATGTGACCTATTATTATTACGTACGTACACAAACAAACATACAATTAAATATCCTATCTAACTAATATTTTAAACGCGAAAGTGTGTATGTCTGTATTGTTACTCAATCACGCAAAAACTTGCAATGAAACTTGGTATACAGGTAGCTGGGACCTGGAATAACACATAGGCTACTTTTTATCCCGATATTCCCGCGGGATCGCACCTATACGGGTGAAACCGCGGGGCTGTTATTCGAGGTCACCAGCTACTTATATTCCAATTTTCATCGGGTCGGTTAATTAGTTTTTGCGTGATTGAGTAACAAACTCACAGACATACATACATACATGCGTTTATAATACTATCTGCGCCCCGCGGTTTCACCCGCGCAAGTCGCGATCCCGCGTTGTTCGAACACCTACCTACCGCAATGCAAAAATCCACACTTAAACGGTCGCCTATGAAGTACTGTTGAAGTACAGTACTTCAACAGTACTTCAATCAGTACTTCCCTGGTCGTCCGTTTAAGTTTGGATTTTTGCACTGCAGTAGGTAGGTGAAGTAAGGTAAAGATTGTATGTCAGTATCCTGTGGGATTTTCGAGATCAAAAGTAACCTATGTTACTCTCCATCACTTAAAGTTTCTATGCAAATTTTCATTCAATAAATAGTTATCACCCGCGTAAGTCCCGATCCCGCGGGATTACCGGGATCATAAGTATCCTATGTTACTCTCCATCATTTAAACTATCCCTTTGCAAATTTTCATTCAATAAATAGTTATCACCCGCGTAAGTCCCGATCCCGCGGGATTTTCGGGATCAAAAGTATCCTATGTTACTCTCCATCATTCCCTTTGCAAATTTTCATCCAAATCGGTCGAGCCGTTTGACCTTGAAGAGGGAACAAACAAACAAACAAATAAACAAACAAACAGACAGACTTTCGGATTTATAATATTAGTAAGATAAGAAGTAAGATTAGTAAGATTTCTTACCTCGACGTTTTGATCATGTTACAATGATCTTGGTCTCGCGGGAACTTGAGCCCCCTCGAGACCAAGGTCCAGGTAAGGTAAGAAAATAAATAATACGCGATTAAGACCTGTATAAATTAAATAAGTTCCCAACATCGTGCAAATTTCTGGGTCTGTACCCATATCATCTATCTGTTGACGTCTGACAACACTGGAAAATGACAGTACATTGCTGCTTTGAGGTGATCAGGATCACCGATAAAAATGAAAATCATAAATCATTTATCATTCAATCATTTATGACGTTACGTCAAAGCAGCAATGTACTGTATAGTGCCTGTCCATTTCTACTGTTGTCACACATACACTGGATAGATCGAGGAGCTCATTGGCCTAGCTGTACCAGCCGATCTTAAATGGTTGTGCAGGTTAAGCAACGCTTGGCGCGGTCATTACTTGGATGGGTGACCGAAAATTTGTGTGGCAATAAATCATTTTCTTGAGCTCCTCCGTGATTCGGAAGGCACGTTAAGCAGTTGGTCCCGGTTGTTATCTCTGATAACAGTCGTTAGGTCAAGTTAGAGGCCTTAGGGCGATCTAAAAACTCTAACACCATGTGAGCCACACCACTATACGAAAAGAAGAAGACTGGATAGATAATATAGGTACAGGTTTATTGGACCGTAGTGACTTGTCTAGCAGCCCCAATATACCAACGTTACCAATCTTCCGTCAAATGTTCAGCTTTGGTTCAGCTAGTACCGGTTAGAGCCGCACAAGACACGTCGAAGATGACGTCACAGTGCGCACGCGCGTCCCCCCCCTATCGGTATCGTGGAGTATTATCAAATGTTTAGTCGGGAGTTCAACGAATAAATACCTACTAATTTATTTACAAACAGATTATCTGTTTAATTGGCTAATTTAATAATAATTTAATTTATGACGTCCAATTAGATTCGAAGAATTTGTGTTCCAATGTTCAAATGGCAAAATATCTAAGGTAGATGTACTAAAAACACAAATTTAAAGATTCAAAATGGGCGGTCTTATCGCCTATTCGATCTGTTACAACTTACAAGCAACCAATCTAAGTTAATTAGAAAGGACTAAGAAAGTAGTTTTGGTACTTAGTTTTTTTTTACTGTAGATTTAGAAACAATTTTGTCGTAATAGTGTCAAAAGCGTAAGTAAATAATACAGGTATATTATAGTTGTCCTTAACATTCGAATTATTGAAGAAAATCTTAATTCATAGCCCAAAAGGCTCTATAGTCCCAAAGTAGGGACTTTGCTAAGCAAAAACTTTGACTTAAGACAATTTTTGGTATTTATAAAGCGATCTTCGCAATTAGCCAACATTTTAGCTTGTAAAGTCAAAGTTTTTCAAATTTAAAAAATAACAGTTGAAATATAATCCAAACCAAAAATAATGACCAAAACTTTGCTTTTCGGTTATAAGATGAATGACTACGAGTATAAAGTTATTTTTATTTTATTCGTATTATTACAAAATGAATATCGACTATAAACTCCAATTCAAAGTTTATGCTTAGTTTTTGCTAAGCTCATGCAGTCTGAGCCGCATGAGCTTAGCAAAAACTAAGCATAAACGAAAAAAAAGACGTTTGATTACTAACAGGATTAACGCGAGTGAAAACGCGGGGCGCGGCTTTTGCATTTACGTCAAAACCAAAGTAAAATCACCCCTATTATTAAGCTGTTTAAATTAGCTATAATAGGTATATTAAGGAATAGTAAATTAACCCAACTTATCGTCCACGCCCTCACGTAAACAAATAACCAAGTCCAGTCTAATCAAAAATGTTCTAGATATTTTGACATTTGGAAAATACCAGTGCCCTTTTACTTGTATAAAATTATGCTACATAGGTAGCTAGGTACGGTTAAAGACATTGCCGTATAGGCTGGTGCGCGTCTCTTTGTATATATTCCTTTTATATTCCAACATTATTATTTATTTATTTATTTTATAAAGAATCAGTAGAATCACAAGCGCAAGCCCCGTTACCGTAGGTAGGAATATCGGGAACAAAAGTAGCCTTCGCTGACGCTTTTAAAAACATTTCCAAATCTACTGTGTTTAAGCGGACCTTGCATGGGGCACGCTAAAAACCTTAGGCTGAAATATATACCTAGTCCGTACTTTGACTTTGCTAAGCAAAAACTTTGACGTAAGGCAATTTTGGTATTTAAAAAGCAATCTTCGCAACAAACCTAAGTTTTTACTAAGAAAAAGCGATTTTTTTTTAATTTAGAATGTAAACCAATCAAAAATAATGACCTAAACTTTGCTTCTCTATGATGTTTTTTTTTATTTTATTCGCTTATTACAAAATTAATTTCAACAACAAATTCCAATTCAAAATTTATGCTGAGTTTCTGCTAAGCTCAGTCTGAGCAAAGTCAAAGTACGCATTATAGATTTCAGCCTTACAATGCTGCAACAAAAAAAAATTTAATAGGCGTCCTGGTCACGTGTGAATCGAGCCCCCAAAATAAATATTTAAAGAATAATTAAAGGGTTCTATTGTCATACCGTAATCTCTATAAACAGTATTATTAAATATCAACCTCATTACTCCTAAGTACCTATGCCTTCGCTAAGTACTTTGGAAAATGTGTCGTCGGATATAATTTTCTATTGAAATTGCTCGGTATCTTAATTGTGTTTATTTAACTAAACAAACGAGTACACGGAACACGTGCCTGTCATTAAATCTATATTATTATCAAATTACTCGTTTATTTTATTACTATAGGGTAGTAAGCTGTGGTAGTGAGTATTATTATTATTATCTGTGGCGAGAATAGATTATTCTTGATTCAAATAACCCTACCTCAGGATGCTTTTGGTAGGTATCTTCTACTATCGTATTTTATATATTTTGTGATAGCCCGCCAATTTTTTTTATTTTTTTTCTCATTTGCTCTCTACGATATTGACATGCACCTTGTTCAGGCATTGCAGAGACAGAACAAATTTATGAGATAGGTAGATAGATGATAATGAGATTAATGAGAGGGGAGTGATGGGGGGGGTGTAGGACTGGGCGGTGAGGGGGGGTAGGTTGTATTTAGTTTAACACCCGAATACAGAAACGATACTTACATCAGTCACTCATTTGAATGCTTCCTAAATTTAAGCATCTCTCACAATTTAAGTGGTATTCTCAAACGAGACTTCGGCGACTTGAGACAATGATTAGCTAAGTATCTGTTAAATTTTTACGTTATGGCAATATTGATCTAAAAAGCTTGTTCTCAATAAACTAACACATTTTATTTTATTACTTTACGTTGTGAATTCGTTCCACGCAGGATTATTTGGATGAGTAAATTTTTTTTAGATAAACATTTAGTTTAATTATTCGACAGAACAATTGAGTATAAGTTTTTTTACAATTTTAATTGTATTTCGATGCTTTTTTAGTTTCAAAGTTATTACATTTTCAAGTAAAAAATAAGTCGTTTGTTATTTAAACATAACCAGCGCGCTAATCGTATTTAGTGTAGAACGAAACGTTTTAACTTATTTGACAGTGACACATGAATCACGCGCGTCAATCAGTGAGTGAGGAGAAAATTTTCTTTGGATAATTAATTCTTTTTAAATTTTATAGTTAATAATTGTCTAGTGAAAAAATGGAAGAGAAGAAGAAAAGAGGAAGTAATTACACGAACAACGACAAAGAAATGTTATTAGAATTGATAAAGAAGTAAGATGTTACCTCAACTATAAAAACCATGAACATTCTGTCTTTGAATGTCCGTCAACTCCGTTCACAAGTTTTCCTATTAGGATTATAGGTGCTGCAGATCCCAACATCCCAAGAGGGATGCAACCGGGAACATAGCTTAGATCATGATGCTAAAATAAAAGTAATTGTAGCTTTTTTCCCCAGATGCAATAACAACAAAAGCAAAATAATTTCCATTTGAAATTGAATAATGCGAGATTGGAGAGGAAATGTACGCTTGAAAGGCACAGATTGGAGAGGAAGTGTTTACTTGAAAAGCACAACTAGAGGTGGAATTATTAAAAAATAAAAACCTAGATTTTTGCTCATTATTTGTTTTTATTTTTATATTATTATTGTAAAGCCTTTATTGCAGAATCACTTACAAAACATTAATATTAATAATATATTATATTAAGTTGAATCAGCATATCTGACACATAGGTCTCTTCCACCCATACCCCTGTATATCATTAGCAAAGTTATCCTATAAAATATGCTATAGTTTTATTATTTTTTCGGTTTCTATCCAAATAAATTTATGAAGGTAAATAAAATTCCCAAATGAAGTGTCAGAATTTATTAGTGTTCCTGTCTTATGACTTGTCGAAATCGTTAGTTGGTGTGGAATTATACTACTACTAAATAATATAATAGAGTATAAATATTGAACTGAGGTATGTTAAATCAAATTCAGTTTATAAACTTACAATATAATAATAAACAAGGCATAATACCTCTAGTACATACAAACAAGTCTTATTACAGTAGTTGAGTCCTTAATTTAAGATTAATTATGTAATTAGCATATATATCGTGTATTTATAGGCGTGTCTCTTTTCGGCAAAACGGACTCCATTCCAGCTGTCTCCTTCTTTCTGGGATGGGATGATACCATTGACTGACAGGTTGGAATTACTTGGTGTTACCCTCACAGCAGACCTTAACTTTGGGCCTTTTGTTGAGTCGAGAGCCCAGTTGGCTTCAAATAAGTTAGGAATCCTTGGCAAGGTTAGGCAGTACTTCACACCAGAATAGCTTCTGAATCTGTACCAAGCACAGGTCCGGTCGTGCATGGAGTACTGTTGTCACCTTTGGGATGGAACAGCTAAATACCAACTTGATGCTCTTGACACTTGTCGAGTCGCGCCTTTCGAGTTTGGGACATCGTCGCGAAGTCGCTAGCCTTTCGGTCTTCTATCGAATTCACTTCGGGGAGTGCTTGCAGGAATTGCATGAGCTTGTTCCCCCTTGCCCTTTTTATTATAAGACCACGACGGGTACGGTTGGTCACCATCCTCATCTGGTAAACGTTCCAATTTCGCGTACAAAGCGTCACGCCTCCACCTTTCTTGTACGCACTGCCAATAAGTGGAAAGGGTGATGAGCAGTTGGTCCACTGATTGAATTGGACTGTTTCGTTTGGTTACTGGTTGCAAAGCACTGCCAATCATTGAATCCAGATATAAAACTGTCTCCTTGGATATGCGAAACCGCGCACGGAATTAAATATCATTATATTTTTCAAATGAATGATCCGAAAGTGAGGATAATGAGGATAAAGACATTTTGTACAAATTTTAAGACAGGTCGCAAGCACTCTCAGATCTAACAGCTACTCACGTCGATTTGACAGCTAATTGAGAGTCCATTTGCGTTGAGGGACGTTCCAGTATTCGAATTTTGGCATTTAAGTACGAGTAATTTGAGAAGTTCGTAATTATAAGTCTTGCTTATTTGTGACGCTTGAGTATCGTTTCAGTATACGAATTTTGAGTTTAAGAGCTGCTTAGCTGTTTAAAAGGCCGTTAAATAATTGAGTATCGTTTCTGTATTCGGGTGTAAGTCTTATAATTAGGTAACATTGAGATAATTGAGACCTTATTAAGTATTATATTGCAAATATAACTGGACAACGCGATAGGTTTTTTTTCTACCGCTCGACGCTCTTGCCACTTTAATCAATTTCAATAGCTCGATTTCTATTGGTTGTCGTTCGATATTTGAAATTATTGTATGTGTATTGCACCACCGCAACAAGTAAGTGGTCAACACTTGTGTGACGTTTTAGAACAGGACACTGTCATACACTAGACATTTTAGCAAATGGACCTTTTGATATTGGACGTTTTAGGATAGGACATTGTGGTACACTAGATATATTAGCAAATTGACTTTTTGATACTCAACATTTTAGAACACTAGACATTATGTGACTGGACGCAATAGGATACCAGACTCTTTGGCATATTGCACATTTTAGGAGACTAGACAATTTCAGACAGAGCGCAATCAACGCTGAAGTCAGATTGTCAAACGAAAAAATTGGGTTTCACTGGAATCGCTCAAAATGGAGTGATTTCAAACTAAAGCTATTTTATTAGCCACTAGACTGTCGACTGGATTGCGTTTTTATAATGTTATTAGTGTTGTTATTAATGTTGTAGTATGTATAATGTATATGTACAAAGGAAATTAAATTATACATTTTTGGTTAGCGAAAAGTCTTCAGGAAAACCCTAATCAATGAATTAGATATTTATCAGAACCGTACGATGAATTAACATCGATTAATCAACAGAATTATATCGATTTATTGCAGACAATTATCTTACATTAACATTACGTAAACGAATGCCGAGATGATAAAACTACCGTAATTCGGTGCAAATGCCGATAAGTTTATTTTTATCAATTAGATACGATTAAAAAAAGCCAAAATTATCGATTTATTATTTACTCTATTTTGGGAGATTGGCCGCAGCTGCTTATCACCCACCGATCTAAGGCTGAAATCTATAGTCCGTACTTTGACTTTGCTCAGACTGAGTTTAGCAAAAATTAAGCATAAACTTTGAATTGGATTTTATAGTCGAAATTCATTTTGTAATATACACAAAATAAATAAACAGAACTTTATAGTCACAACAGTGATGCAAAGTTTAGTTCATTATTTTTGATTGGTTTATATTAAATTTGAACTTCGACTTTACTAAGCAAAACTTTGGATAGTCGCGAAGATCGCTTTATAAATACCAAAAATTGTCTAAGTCAAAGTTTTTGCTTAGCAAAGTCAAAGTACGGACTATAGATGTGTCAGCCTATGTCGTAACACCAATCAGGGTAGTTATTTTACAAATAAAATTTCTTGAACTTGCCTTTATTTCGAAAACATTTTATAGCAAATATTGGTAATATTAAAAGAAACCACTGTCACTTCCAACGCTTTAGGAATTTTTCGCAAAATTACTTTTAACTCAATAACGATTATCTTACTAAAATATTGTAAACGCGAAAGCCTGCATGTATGTCTGTATATGACCTTGTTACTTTTTCACACAAGAATTACTGAACCGATTCCGATGAAACTTGGAATAAAGGTAGCTGCAGACCTAGAATAACACATATCCGATATTCCTACGGGAACAGGACAGACGCAGCGAAACCGCGAAGCGCAGCTAGTTTAACATAATATTAGGGGTTAAAGTATGAAATTGCCGATTTGTACTGAAAATCTTAATTGTTTATTTTTTAAATTTTTAACAAATTTATTTAATCAAAATAGTTGCCATTATTATCTATACATTGCTGCCATCTAATGGGAAGGTTATTAATGCCTTTGCGATAGAACTCCGACGATCTAGACTGCACAAACTGTGTGAAAGCATTTTGTACTGCCTCCTGGGAAGAAAACTTCTTGTCACGTAGATAATTGTCCAAATCACGAAAAAATGGTAGTCCGTTGGAGCAAGGTCTGGTGAATACGGAGGATGACGAATGGTTTCTAAGTGCAGTTCCTGAAGGGTCAAAATGGTTTCTCGTGCTGTGTGAGGCCTCGCGTTGTCGTGGAGCAATAATGGTGAAGATCGATTCATGAGTCGGGGTTGTTTTACTGCTAGTTTTGTCAACATGGTTCGGAGTTCGGCACAATAGACATCTGCCGTAATTGCTTGACCAGATCGAAGAAAACTATAGTGAATAACACCATGCTGAGACCACCAAACAGTTACCATTACCTTTTTATTGGTAAGTTTTGCTTTAGGACACTGTTGTGGCATTTGACCTGGGGTCAGCCATTGCATTTTTCTTTTCCGGTTATCATAAAGAATCCACTTTTCATCACATGTTACAATTCGATCCAATATTCCTTCATTTCTGTACCGGTTCAACAAGGCAACACAAGTTTCAACACGCGTTTCTTTCTGCAGATCAGTCAAATCATGAGGCACCCATTTTTCGTATTTTTTTTATTTTATTGATTTGACGCAAGTGAGTCAATAAAGTGGGTAAGGTAACGTTAAACCATGCCGCTAATTCCTGGGTAGTTTGACTAGGATCGGCTTCCACTATCTCTCTTAATTCATCGTTATTCACCTGTGTGGGCGGTCTTCCTCGTGGCTCGTTCTTTAAGTCGAAATTTCCATCACGAAAGCGTTTAAACCAAAATCGCACGGTGCGTTCATTAGTAGACCCCTCTCCAAACGCAGCATTGATATTGCGGGCTGTTTCTGCCGCGTTAGTTCCGCGTCGGAACTCGTATTCAAAAATCACTCGAATTTTCGCAGTATCCATCTTTCTTGTCTAAATTGAATAACAAAAACAATTGAAAGTCGATATTCAAATGTTTCACATTTTTAAAAAAAAAACATCACAGAAACCATTTGAAAAAAGTTTCATTCGAAAACCTCAAACCATGAAGATTCTATGTCAATTTAAAGAACCTATTGCAATAAAACGGCAATTTCATACTTTAACCCCTATTATATAAATTAAAACAATACTTTATTCCCAACGGCCGGGCGGCCCTATAATATTATTGTAATCTTGCCGCGTCATTGTATTGTAGTGACAATGTCGAGTACGTTATATGTATATTAGAATAGACCCCCATCTGGCTTCACCATCATCAGAGGTAGCCGATGAAAACAAATGGACTAGGCAAGATTACAATAATAAGTAGGGCCGTTGGGAATAAGGTTCGTTTTCATAGTCATACGACTCTTTCGAGCTATGATAACAATCGTTGAGTAAGGGATGATTTATATTAGACCGACACGGGTCCGAGCTTCGTTGTCCATTGCTCGGCGAGCAGTCGATAGGTCTGTTGCAATCGAGTGGCGGCCGAGCAATGGAGAACGAAGCTGGGACCCGGCCGGCGGGCGCTCGTATATTAGACCGTCAGGAGCACGAGCTTCGTTGTCCATTGCTCGGCGAGCAACACGGCTGGCAGTAGCCGAGCCAGTCGGGTCGGGGGGGGAACTACGGGTCCTGTGACTAGGTTACCACGGGGTTGGATTTGCCCGGCGTCCCAGAAAGGCTGCATCTATCGGTGGCTTAGTAGGGGACGCCGTCCAACATTGAGGTCGGACTCGTGGGGGTTGTGGTTGCAGTCGCAGAGGGTGGCAATGTTTGCGTCTCCCCGGTATGCTTGTCACCGGGGGCTGCCCTCATACGCGACGAGCGCTTTGCACGTCGTGGACGAGTGCGCGAGGCCATGGGGTGGCCTTTAGCTGTGTCCTTCGGACCTTCGAAAGTCGGACCGTTGGGACCGCATCCCCGGCTGCGCTATGCCTTAATGCGTAGGACACTAGGCTAGATGTGTCCGGTCCTTACCAGGATGTAGGTCACTTTGGTAGGCACACGGATGTGTGCTGGGAAGTGAGCGTGCCTCAACAGCTCCGGTACCACACTGGAGATATGGGAGGTGGCTTCTCTGCCGGCCCCAGCGAGGTTGTCGTTAGCTCCTCTTTGAGGCGCGGGTGGTGAGCGGCCTTATTGCTCCGGTACCTGTCTGGACAACCAGGTAGTGTCCTTGGGCACGAGGCTACTCTCCTTTATGAGAACCAGTCTAGCATTGGGGACTAGATCCGTCTTAAACTCGATCCCTGACGTCGCCCTTAGGGGTGTGCGCTCGGGTATAGCGGCCCCTGCTGGTATACCGAAAGGTGGGAACGGTGGGGACGCTATAACATATATAAATAGAGTTCGAGAACGGGTTGCTCGGCGAGCAGTCGATCGGTCTGTTGCACCCGAGTGGCGGCTCAGCAATGTACTCGGCCCCGACCGGCGCTCGTGACGGTCTAATGTAAAACATCATTCGAACGGATTTTTTTATATCGCTGCTGCGCTCGCAAGATCAAAAGCAAGATGTTGGTCAAACGATTTATTTTCGCAAATTAAAAAAAAATACATACTAAAATAAATATTACTAATATTATAAATGAGAAAGTTTTCGTCTTGTAAGCAAAAGAGTAGGTACACCTTATGTTACACCTTCACGCAAAAACTACCCAACCGATTGCGATAAAACTTGGTTTGCAGACGGCTGGAGATCTGGAGATAACACATCGGCTACTTTTATCCTGATATTCCCATACGTCCCGAACTTATACGAGTGAAACCGCAGGGCGCAGCTAGTGCAATAACATTTAAATTACCTTATCACCGCTCACAAAACACATTCCTCGATCCCATGCAAGACATACACAAGGGGCGCTCATACACAGACAAACTCACCCACAAAAACCAACGTATGAATCAAACCGTCTAGGAACAAACAACACAGATAACCTAACAGTTACTACTACGTAAGCTATGCTCCATGTATTTCCACGGCCGCCAGGGCACTGACTGATTGAAATTAGGTAGTTATCCGAACCTAGGCTAGCTAGATAGGTCCAGGTTGCCCTGACACCGCGCAGTCGCAATGGGTAGTCGATAAATTGCAACGTTGCTTCCTGTAAGCTTGTTTCCTGGAATGCATCGGGCAGAGGCCATGGCCTGGGCGCTGCGAGGCCCGGATGTTCATTGATGAACTAGTGAAACAATAAACTGTGATGAGATAAGTACATATAGGTGTTAAGGGGGATGTTTGACTAGCGAGTAAATCCCTTTTCGGCCTGTGTAGCGCCATTACGTAGGAAACAAGAAAATTCTTGTCGGATTCATCGAAAATTGTCGATTATGTTCTGTCTGACACGGGTCCGTAATTTATGTGCTAAAGTCGTATGATCGAATAACGATTGATCGACTCAACGATTGTTGAAAGGAGTTTATTGCGAAACAATTTTTTGTCGACAAACGCTGCATTGATTGAAAGACAATGTTTTTGAATTTAATTTAAAGCTGTTTTTGCGTCAAAAAGTAACAAACATAAAAGCTTTCAAACTTACCCCCCCTTATTTATAAACGCTAATTATTGCGCTGCATAACAATGCATCGTTTGTCTTTTACTGCCACATAAAGTTTCAAAATTGACAGACAGAGACAAACGTAACAGAACTTAGTTATGTGTAAATAATATTTTATAAATAAGGGAGTTAATAAGTAATTAGAGTGGGATAAAAGATTTGATGTAGAGATTGTGCGACATTGCAACATCCGTGATCGCGTCAAATTCATCGTATTATATTTATCTAAGATTGACATAATTCCTAAATAAAACAACAACGAGACAGTCATTCCGAGAATCATATCTTATTTTCGTGAGTAACAGATATTTTCTGTAAACAACAAATATTTTAATTTTCCTTTACTCCCTTCATGGGGGTAGGTACGCAGCATTAGCTTTGAATTGCAGCAAAAGTAAGAAAATTCGAAAAGTACGTAGGTACCTAGTGTATCCTATCTAGTAGGTCCTACTAATATTATAAAGCTGAAAGTTTGTGAGTATGTGTGTTTGTAACTCAATCACACAAAAACTACTGAGCCGATTGCGATGAAACTTTGAATATAGGTAGCTGGATACTTTAAATAACACATAGGCTTTTTAGCCCAATATTTCCGCGGGAACGGGACTTACGCGGGTAAAATCGCGGGGGCAGCTAGTTAGAAATATCTATATATATAAAAGAAAGTCGTGTTAGTTACACTATTTATAACTCAAGAACGGCTGAACCGATTTGCCTGAAAATTGGTGGGGAGGTAGCTTAGAACCAGGAGAAGGACATAGAATACTTTTAATCCCGCGAGAACTGAAATGGGAACGGGACTTACGCGGGTGAAACCGCGGGGCGCAGCTAGTTTCTAATAAAAAGAGCTCGCTATCCGATTCAGAATCGGCCACAGAGGCCGTCAAAATTCAAAAAGAAACTACCTAAGTACCTCGAGGATAAAAGACCGACAGCATTCAGACACGAAGCAAATATTTACTCTGTATTCAACAGATTAGTTAGAACAAAAGTTTTAGGAAACCATGATTAAGATAAAACACTGAGAAAAGGTTACGATAATGATATTACTAAAAAAACAAACGCGAAGTGAAGGTCTCTTTTTCAAAAGACCTAATTCAAGAAATCTAGTTCCATCCACTGATGCGTTAAGTAAAACAAGTAGTTTTAGATGCACTTCTTTGATTTTTAATGGCTTCAAAAACCAGGGTTAACTTCCATACAAAACTACCTATCCTACTAATTGCGTCATAATGTTTGAACAACTTTTCAACAATTTGAAACACACCACAAGGTAAACGAAAAGAATACAAACTTTGTTGACGGGTAAAACCCATCTAAAGGCTTTCGCGTGGTAAACGTTTTGCATGATTTATATTAGACCGTCTCGAGCGCGCGCCGGGTCCGAGCTTCGTTATCCATTGCTCGGTGAGCAGTCGATAGGTCTGTTGCAACACTTGCAACCGACTGGCGGCCGAGCAATGGACAACGAAGCTCAGACCCGCGAATCGGCATCGAAATCCCACTGCGCAAAGGAATTGTGTCTCTATTCTCTCCACTCTCTACTCGACTATTTATATGAGAACCAGTCTAGCATTGGGGACTAATCAACGACGCCGCTCTTCGAAGTGTTCGCTGGGGTATAGCGGACCCCGCACGGAAAGCCTGCATTTAGCTGTCGGTGGGGACGCTATCACATATATAAATAGTCGAGTAGAGAGTGGTGTGTGCAAACGAATACCCTGGTGCGGTAAAAACGACAACGTAGATGTGCATGCATTTGAAGCCGGCACCGTCACACTGCATTGAATGCAAGTTCTCTTGAGCGCGCGGCGTCGCCTTCAAATGCATGCAAATTAACGCTATGGTTAGAACTTAAAACCCTCAGGTTATTAAATCATATCTTATTCTGCGAGATAGCGATATTTTTGAAGCCTTTAGACGATTTATAATATTATACGTTGAATAACTTTGCTTCGTGACGGTTTAAATGGAGGCATGGTTGGAAGGCAAAGAGTGTGTGGTTTGATGTCTTCTTCCGATTGGTTGGAACCCGCGATATAGATAATAATTAGTTTCAAAGCGTCCATTATGCTTTAATTAGTTGTCATCGTAACTTCTATAATTTTTAACAATTATTTAATGCCTACTAAGGTATAATATAATAATCTGTACGCGCTACAGATAACAATATTTAAGTATAGGTACCTAGTATGTAATGAAGGACAAACAAAATATTAATGAATTTATTATTATTTGTAAAAAAGACATTCAAGTTCTGTTAGGAAATAGACCGGACATCTTCAATTGTTTAAAGTGTTGCCTACAAAAAGTAGGTTTGAGCTAGCCTACCTACTTATGTCGATATTAAGGATTGACTACAATGCAATGATATTTTTGAAAATGTTGTTACGCTAAAAGGGTATCCCATTGTTGATGCTGATAAAAATGAAGATCAAACTTTTCGAAAGAAAATTGCTTTAGTTTCCTATCTAGAAATGAATGTTTAATATTCTAGACGGTAAATTATTATTCACGTTTGGTGGTTTTATGGAGGTAAAACTAAATCGGTTAAGTACTTGATTGCGTCGTAAAATATAGCAGACGTCTCTATCTGCGGATATCATAAAATACTAGCTGTAACTCGCGGTTTCGAATGGTTTTTGACAACCAACAGCCAGTTTTCAATCACAAGTTTTTTTTATAACAAATAAGCATTGCACGGATACCTACAAATTATTAATGTTATCTTGTATTTCGTTATGTGGTTTGTACCAAGTAACAACCAAATTAAGCCACCATTTTTAGAATTCGGTCTTCAAAGCGTAAAAAAAACTCGTTGAATTAGCTGTAAATGCCGATCTTGAACGGTTAAGCAACGCTTGGCTCGGTCATTACTTGGATGGGTGACCGAAAATTTGTATAGCAAAAATCATTTTCTCGGCACTTTAAGCAGTTGGTCCCGGTGGCTGTCTCCGATATCAGTCGTAGTTCAAGTTAGAGGCCTTTAGGCGACCTGAAAACACTAACACTAGGTGAGCTACACCAGTATACGAAAAGGAGAAGAAGGATAAAAAGTGACCCTGTAGTAAGACTACTGCCTGTAAGTCGGTCACCAGGCTGAACCACTCTCGTGATAGCTAAACACTTGCATTTCTCACAGATGCATCATGTACTTCTGTTGGCGCTTATCAACAAACACTAAAACACAACAAAATGAGCCCGCCCTGAGCCCGATGGTATTCGCTAGATTACTGAAAACAGTAACATGTGATCTGTGCTGAAAACTAACAAACCAACAGACACACACGTTATTTATTAATATAAGTAGATAAATTCTGTCACCTAGCAAAGATTTATCATAAGATGAGATGTTTAATATGTAAGTAGAGCGCTCGAGCGTCTTAATTTATAGATAAGACAACGCGTGCCTATTGTAAAACGTTTTATAGACACTGTCTGCCTAGCTAGGTAGTAGGTACAGTCAATGATAAAGGGACTTCAAGGTCTGGGAAATATGATGAGTTATCTAGGTATTTACCTGAGGTGTCAAGAGTAAACAGGTCTTGGTGAAATTGGTGTGTTCGAAATCGGCGGTCGAAAAAATGCGGTATGAAATCTAACTAGCAACCTTCTACATTGCAGTCGGGTATTCGCCCAACGCGCCGCACTGTTAAGCGGGTGTTTCTGTGGCATAACTTATTTCTGATTAGGGCCAAAGTAACTCCCCAGGGTCTAAGTAAACGGGTTTTACAGAGACGCGCGCATGTCAGTGTGTGCGAGTGAATTTTTTGAAGATGTATTTTTCGTTTAAAATATTTCTAAGATGCGTGTTACTAAAATGAAATAAATAAATTAAAAAGGTTGTTTGAAATAGTTAAAAATTGTTTAATTATTGATAAGACACATCTTCCTAAAGAAAAAGAAATGTCGACTACAAAGAACCGTCGGATCGTAGTCTAGAAATAACAAGCACAGTATATAAAACTAAAGATATAAATATTATCATCGTACTTTGTTATTAAATATTACCAAAATCACGACCGCCCCCAGTGACTACTGACGTAGAACCAATTACCTACAAACCTCCAGGATATCGCTCATCATTATTTATTCACGTGCATTTCATCAGAAAGTTCAATAGTGTATCGTCATGGCGCCGAGATTTAATAAAAAGCTGTAATGAGTATTACGCATCGTCTCAGGTCAAAAGTTATCGTGTAGACTAGTCCATTTTGCAAAAGAATTCCCGCTAAAGGTATTTGATGGAATGTAGAATAATCAGGCTTCATACCATGACAGCTTACAGCAAGAACTAAACTGCTCTGCTGCTTTTCTTAAGTGCTACTTCTATTTTGATTGGTGTTGGTCTAGTGGTAGATCCCCCGACTTTCATTCCGAAGATCGTGATTTCGAATCCGGCTAACCGCGCGCCAATGTCTTTTTCCTTGCGGAAAAGCTATTTGCGTTAAATATGGTGAAGGAAAACATCGCGAGGAAACCCACGGCTTAGTTAGCTCCAGACGTACTGCCCTGTTCTTTCCTCTGGGCTTGGCTGACTAAGCTGGAAGGGTGGTATAGGTGCTAGCTGGGCGAGCTTACTCCACCTATGTCCCGGCCACTACAGCGACATAAAAAGCATGGATTAAAAGTTGCTTGCGCTGTATCATCTTAAAAAAAAATTGATGAAAAAGGCCAATTATTTTAATTCTATTATTATTTTTTAGTAAGGCTTATAAAATATGTAATAAAGAGTAAATGGTGCAGTCAGATTCTATAATTATAAAAAGATGAAAGTTCGCGTGTAAGTATACGAGTGTTTATTTATTAGTGCTTCACGCAAAATCCGGTGAACTGAGCCCTTAGTATAAGTTTTGATAGTTTATCGTCTCGATGAAACTGGCAGTTTACTTCATACATTTTCAATCAGCGCCTCTAGCGGTAACTATTATGAACTAAAATAATGTGTACTATTATGAACTAAAATAATAGCGATGAAAGTTTAAAGAAAAATAGAACTCAATACCCAAATAATATGTCATGCTACTTCTTTTCTGAAACTGACTATACCTTGGATTCAGCGTTGTCTTGGGTCAAAAATATCAATAACCTATTTATCGAGACTGAGGTAATCGCTCGGCACGCGCTTGATTATTATTATACTGTTGCTAATTGACAAAAATAGAAGGAAGCAAAAAAATATCGAGATTATGTTTCGATCAGAGTTACGTAGGCTGTGTTATCGCTTGTTAATTATTTATTATCTGTTGATGGCTTTATTTTTAGTACCTAATATCCGATATTATAGATTATCCGATACCTTTTGATAATCGCATGGTTTTTGTTATTTCCATTTATAGTATTTTTAGGCGTTCTTTCAATTTGAAGTAGGTACCTAGTTAATTAAATAGAAACGCCGAAAAAATAAAAATACGCGACTAGCCCGTAAAATAAGGATTTAAGAATTGTTTTTTTTTTTAATTCAAGACACAGAAGTTATTTAATACTTATCCCAATAACCGCTAGTTTCTTAAACCGATAGTTAAAGTCAATAAGTTACAGCTAAAATGACGTATAAAATCAAAGTTACCGAAACTTTCTGACGTCACTTTTAGTTGTTACTTTCATTAGGTTTAATTTTTATTTAAATAGGTATTTAAAATATATTATAAATGTTGATTTTTATAAGTGAAGAAACTCTAATATTGAAGTAATTTTATTAATATTATATACCTACATGACTACCTGTCGGTAATTTTTGAGTAAGTACCTACTTATTAAAATAGTTTTTTTTTTCTTCTTGAAGGTTTTCGCGTTTTTGCATAATAAAACAATATATACCGGGTTTTACTCGCATTTATTGAATACGTAATTATTTTTAAAAGACCGAGCTTTCGCCAACTTTACAGTTGGCTTTTTCAAGCTTTCAAGGTCAGCCTTGAAAAAGCTCGGTCGTTTAAAAATTATAACGTTATTAAATAAAACGCGAATAACACGCGGTATACATTGTGTTTTACTTTTCTTACTATTTAATTGATTTAAAACTAGTTGGCGAAAGTACGGTCGTTTAAAAATAATAACGTTATTCAATAAAATTCGAGTAATGAAAGCCGATTTTTCATTCCTCAGATAATTCAAATCCCTAAATAAAGATATCTGACAAATAAAATGTAACACCAATGAATAAAAAACGTTACTATGATATTAAAAAGAAACAAAATATGAGGGCGTTTAAATTTGGTTGGTTCGAACTTATTCAACAGATATCTTTTATCTGAGGAATGAAAAATCGGCTTGAAACTACAACTCTTTAGGGCTGATTTTCAATCTGTTAGACAGAGATATCTATCCAATAAAATGTAACACCACCGAATCATAACGTCACAAAATTTTAGAAAACAACAACTTTAGAAGGCTTTTTGATTTGGTTGCGTTTGCATTTAGTTGACAGATTTTTCTTATCTGTAGAATGAAAAACATGCACCTAAACAAGTAAAAAAAACATAGGTGTACTTACAGTTAAAAACAATTTATTTTCCAAAAATAGCAACAGCATATGTCCAAACAATTCCGTTCAATAATCCACCACAAATAAGTGTAAAGTGAACAGTATTTTACAAAACCATAAAAAAGTAATGAGAAAACTGTAATCTAAGCGAAGGTTATGGCCATTATCAATACTAAACAGGCTGCATTCCTTAATAAGGTACCTACCTACCTAGGTCTTGATAAGATGTTTATGTTTACTGTATTTTTTTATGTTAACATAACTCAAAATCAAGAATTCATTGAAAAATCACTTCATTATTATGGCTAAATAACAGTTATATAACTAAGGGCTCATTTTTGAAATCCCTAGACAAATAAAATGTAACATCACCGAATGAAAAACGTCACTATGATATTTAGAAAGAAAATAAATTTAAATTTAGAAGATCAAAATTTGAAGGCTTTTGGTTGGGTTCGAACTTATTCAACAGATATCACTTTTCATGGAATGAAAAATACAATAAGTATTTTTAATTAAAAATGCTACATCAAGGGTTAACACCCGATTGTGAAATGACAGTTGCGAGCCTTTTATAATTTTATTACCTGCGCCCCGCGGTTTTACCCGCGTAAGTCCCGTTCCCTCGGGAATATCGAGATAAAAAGCCTATGTGTTAATCCAGGTCTTCAGCTATCTATATCCCATGTTTCATAGGTTCAGTAGTTTTTGCGTGAAAGAGTAACAAAGTAACATACAGATATACATACAAACTTTCGTTATAATATTAGTAAATATGTTGATATTTCCCTGAAATTGGCAAATCAACTATAGTACATAAATAAGACTAATAATTAGTTTGTAAAAAAGTGAAAAAAGAAACGAAAATAACGTACAATTCATAAAGCAAAGCAAGCAATACAGAACATGATACAGTAAAACACCCAATCAGAATAAAATATTGGATTATGTGTCGATCTACAATATCGCTTGGAACATTATGAAAAATTTCCCCTGTGCCAGGGATCCCCAGGGTACAGCTATCTATATGCTACTAACAATAATAACAAATGAGGTGTGTAAGTAACTGATTACTTACTCTAAAGAAGCATGCTTGTTTGTTACTCCTACACGCAAAAACTATAGAACCGATTGCGATGAAACTTGGTATGCTGGAGATCTGGATTAACACATATAATTATCCCGGTATTCACACGCGATCGGAATTTATGCTTTATTTGCACAAAAAACAAGTATAGATTAAATGTTCCGGGTTTAGTCTTGTGGCTGCATTCAGAACTTTCTAAGGCCTTTAAAGAAACTATTCTTTATACAATAGACAGATTTATATTGTGTTATCCCTTTTGAATCTTCTCCAAGAGCATCTCAAGCCTGCCAGTCATAACCGGCTGCCCTTTCTTCGTCTTCTTACTCAGTTTCTTAAATCTATCATGCTTCTTCTTGTTATACTCGTCCAGTTTCTGCTTCCTCTCTTCTCTCGCTTTCGTGATCTCTTGCTGTTTAACTTCTTTGTCCTGTTTTATTTTATTAAACTGTTCTTTAGCTTTCTGGAATGGATCCCGCTTCTTTGTTACTGCTAAGTTCTCTTTCTCGACTAAGTCTGGGTGTCGGACGTATTTGCCGATGTTAGCAGGGTTGTCCACAGTATCCTCGTCAAAGGAAATTGGCTTATAAGACCCTGACATAGGATCGTTTTTTGTATCTCTATGATATTCTCGAAGGAGACGCTTCTTTCGTTGTTCTTCCCATTGCTCGAGCTTGTATTTCTTGCTGTACTTCTTCAAGCGATAAGTTTTTTTGTCAAACGGTTTCTTCTCGGTGGTTTCTTGGTTCTGTTGAGAGATTTTTTGGTTCTTGTCTGTGATATCTCTGTTCTTATCGAAGTCTTCTTGCCTCTGTTGTCTGCCATTCTCTTGCTTATGTAATCCTTTCGTACCTTTACCTGGTTTTTGTTTCTTACTGGTCAAAAAGAAGGAGTCGCGTCCCTTGTCCATTTCAGATCTAAAATGAAACGAAAATGCGTGTTTGGTTATGGAAGAAGTAGTTAAATAGGTACATGCAACAACTTATACATTATTTAGGAAACTGTCTTGGCGTCAAGCCAAAACTGTCGCCAAGGGCATGGCTTCTATTACATGTCGCATATTCGCAACAATAAATGTACCATAGATACATAGAATTGAAATATTCCATGCCATTAAATTCAGATTTGTTATCTGGTAAAATAAATTAATATTACATAGTAAAGAGTATAAACACGCTTTTTCATTTCTAAATAGATTATAATAAATATCTTACACAGATAAAAGGAGAATGTACAATATTGATGTAGTAAAGTAATAAAATAAGATAAAATGAATAGTCTAATTTAGTTAAGTATAATTTCTTTGTAATTTTCCAAGTAAAATATGAAAAGGGCAGAAGACATAAGATTAAAATGGTTTTATTAATACCCATTTATACATATATTATACCTACAATATACATAAATAATGACTGATGGAATCTCCTATGAGCCGATAGATATCAGTTAAAATTTAAAATATTAATAGATAAAACCCAATAGGTAATTGTTTCTAGACAAAATAGTTTATAGTATAACACTAGCGGTGTAATAGACCAAACGAGCGAAGCGAGTGAGGTCCCCAACCCCAACCCCTACCGATCCGGCTCATCTTTGAACTCGTAAATTCTATTGACCTAAACTACGCGCATACCAAAATTCATGAAGATCGGAGCTACGATACTTAAGTTATCGTCGAACAAACATACAAAGATACAAGCGCCAGGCCCGTCTACACAAATATTCAGCCACTTTTGCTCAATATAATTTTAGTTTAGATTGATCATAACATCACTATAATTATAGTTCAATGGAATTGACCTAGTTTTTAGGGATTCATAACCAAAGGGTGAAAACGTGACCATATTACTTAGACTTTCACTGTCTGTCCATTTGTCCATCTGTCTGTCACCAGGCTGTATCTAATGAACCATGATATCTAGACAGTTAAAATTTTAACAGATGATGTATTTCTGTTGCAGCTATAACAATAAATACTAAAAACAAAATAAACAAATATTTAAGGGGGGCTCCCAAACAGCAAACGTAATTTTTTAACTTATAACCAACACTACCACGATTTAATTTGAGCACTAGCGCCATCTAGTGATAGCCCAGCACTAGTGGTAAAGATAAATGCTAACTTTGCGTTTACGGATTTTTAAGGTTCCATACCCCAATGTGATAATAGTATGGAACTCTATGTGCACGAGTCTGACTCGTACTTGACCAGTTTATATTGTTTAAACATAGTTTATGCAATATTTCTTGTTGCTCAAGGAATTCTACTAGAAACATTTTACAAGAAGAAATGCATTGCAGGAGGATTTTTGATGATGCATTATTTTTTACCCCTTGCAAATGTTTTAAATAGTTTAGGTAATTATTTATTAATAACTACCAACTTCCCACAGTTTCATCACGTCCTTTTCATAGTGGAAACCTACCCATGCCAAAACACCCTCTTTAAATTTAATTTCCCTAGGACCAGCAGTTTGGGCTCTGTGTTGATTGTACAGATTAATAAGTCAGACTTTGAGTGTTATATAGATAAGTACAATTATTCCCACCTGTAATGGCTAACCTGACATGAATAAGTAAAGCCAAAATGGACATTGATTGAAGCCTAAAACTATCCATTTTTTTTAATAAATCTTGCTTATTCTTTGGCCTTTGTGGCGCGTCGGGTGAACGCCTGACTGTAATGCAGAAAGCTGCGAGTTCGATTCCCGCCGGGTGCAAATATTTATGCTTAAAAATAAATATTTGTATCTGGTTTGGGTGTCTTTCTATGTATAATATGTATGTATTTACAAAAAAAAGTAAAATATGTAGGATATCCGTTGTCTAGTACCCATAGTACAAGCCTAGTGCTTAGTTTTGGGCTACATTGCGCTGTGTGTAAAGTCGTGCAATATTCTTGTGGATTCAAATCAACCTTTATTACAGTGGATAAGTGTACATATAAAGTGATAATTTAGTTACATAAACACGGCTATCATTATTTACTATTTACTGTAGACATATTGGTGTATAAATGCTGGCTGATAGTAAATTATGTTCCATTAGCATATTACAGCTGCTTGGGTGTTGAATACCAATGATTTATTAATAAAGATAGATTAAAAATTTCAGGTCATTCATGTTTTTTTTAATCTGTTTTGTGTATCTTCAGCAATCAGTGACAGACATTTGGCTAATGTGGTTGGCAAGGTCTTTTAATTTTTTTTAAAGGAGCGGTATGAGATAATTAATAGAATCTTTGCTTTTAAAGTATATGGCCACACCTAATGAATTTTCTGAGCAGGGGTTTAGGGTTGAATTTTTTATTTGTTTTACTTTTGTGCATAGCTTACATCAGTGACCAAGACAGGGCATTCGTTAGATAATGCCTCACTTAGGACAGCTGCAGAGTACCGCAACCCAATAAATAGGTGTGCAAGTGATTATGTATAAATAGCAACCAGGTGTGTTACAGAATAATAATTGTAAATGCACCTACACAAAACTCATGTATGAAGTTACATTTGTAAACACAAATTTAACTTCATACATTGAGGCTTTAAAGTGTAAATTACCTCAATATACATACAACTTGTGATGTCACATTTGAATACAAGACTTGCCTTATTGAATTCTGGCTTAAGGTTGTGGTTGCAGTCAATATGTTCATCTTTGGTTTTTGCAGGTGCACTGCATTTTTATCTCATTAAAATTCAGACAGTTGCATGACAAGTTTTTATGAGGCAACTATAGCACGGAACACTTTTACTCCTAGCCGAGAACTATAGGCATACCCACAAAAATGATACAGGTACATAGGTATATGTCAAAAAGTCGAAAATATGTTAGAGGCGTATATTGATGCGCATAATGACGGTATAAGTCGTAGTGATTATATTCTCTTTGGTATAAGTCAGACATTTTGTGTTACAAGCATGTTATCGCGATAAATTACGTATACATGAATTCCAAGGCGATGGAGAAACATGTAAAACCTAATAACCTAGCTTCTATGAAAGATGAGATAAAATTTATTCGATTCCGTCACGGAATAACGCTGTTGAGTTCCAGGGTCTCCCAAAGATAAGCTACAGCTAAAATTATGCTAACACAGAGCTGAAATCATGACGAAATGTCGAGGACTTACCAAATTCCGCCACCCACTGGGTTGGCTTTTATTTTTCGACGGAATCTTGATAGTTTACTGGCACTTGGCACTAAAAAAGTGAATCACGGTAGATATTTTTGTTGAACTTTTTACGTAATTAACTTTGCAGACCATGCCCTAATGTGGTTTTTAGATTATTTTCACGAGAACCAAGTGATATGGTTCGCAAAACGTCACAAAAGGGACGAAGATCAAGGAAATTGATGACTGGATATCGCGGAGAGAACGCCCTCTGCTCGAGTTGCGATTTTTTGCAGCTAAAATAATCGCAATGCGTTTCGATTGATGAATCGGAGCATGCGCGGTAATATCGATCTACGTTTGTTTAATACTTGACATTTAATATTTTGCTAAATTTTTATTATAATTAGTAAGTTAATTAGTTCATTGTAGATAATAAAAATTGTCAATCGCATAACTCTGCGTATTTGGAACGTAACAATGAAATGTCACTGTCAGTAGTTTCTAAAATAATGCATAGATGGCGCTATTTCCAATTTATAATAGTTTACTTTATAAATTGAAACTGGGCAAGTGCGTGCCTTGTTGGGCTACGCGCAGTGCAGCAGGGTTATTCAGAGACTCGGAACAATAATATACATGGAAGCCGAGCTAAAATAAAAACCAAGTACTCTATAGTTTATTCGCTCATGTCAGTTAGCATGTCATAAGGTGTGAGTGAAACAAAACATGGTTGTTTGTTTTTATTATTTTGGAACGTGTCACAAAGAAAAAACCGAGAAACGTCAAATGGTTACCTTTGGTCTTCTTATAATGCTAACAAATACAAAAGTTCTGTCTAAGACTTCAAATTGTTTAAGTCGGCTATCAACTTAATTTTGTAGTATTATGTTTTGGTAATAAATTTCGGGAGTTTGGCGAGTTCACTAATTGAAAACAACAAGTTAATTAAATATTTTGTCTAAGAAAGTAATAATATAAGTTAATACGTGAGGTGTACAGTGCTCTAGACAATATGGCTTGTGTTGTAGAAAGGTTTAAATCCCATAGTTGGAGAAAAGAAAATGAGGACGAATCGTTAACATTTCATCGGTAAGTTTAGAGATTTATTTTTGAATATTGGAAATATAAAAGTAATAGACGGTAAGATAAATTAGTACTGTATATCTGTCTACTCAAAATAATACACTTTAATTGCCTAAATTAATGATTTTTTGTAAATTAAATTTCGGCAAGTTTTGGTTACTAGTGATGTAGTAATTGTTGTCGATAATCGTGTCAATACTGATGCAGATTTCCTAACGACGATGAAATGAAAATTAAATGGATTCAATGCATCAATCGAACCAACTGGACTCCAAAAGAGCACAGTAGAATTTGTCCAAAGCATTCTACCGAAGACTCATTTGTGCCGAATGACAATAAAAAATGGAGACGACTGAAATCCAATGCTGTACCTATATTAAATATACCAAAAGAAACGACCACCTTTAACATGGTATGTAGTAAACTATATATTTAATTAGTAGGTAAGTACCTAATTTAGAGCATGCTATTGTAAGTAACTTTAATTACAGATAATTAAAAGTAAAAACATAAGTAGCATTAAGTAGGTACTTCATCTATTTAGTAATAGTCTATTTCATTGTATGTTAGCTGTTCTTACTAACTAAATTATTGTACTTGCTATATTACTATTATAAATAAATAAAGACATTATTTTAATGCTTGTTGTTTCATTTAAATCTGGTGTTATGTCTTTGGTTAGGTAAAAGTTCCATAATTGTGTCTAAGGTTTTCGAGTTTGGCATAATAAAACAATGTTTACCGGGTTTTAAACCCAATAAATATTGTGTTTTAAAAGTTACATGTTAAAGCAATTTACATGGTTCTTTTTTACCCAACTGCAATGAAAGTAGGTACTCAATCCGATTCGAATGTTTTATTATACCAGTAGGTACAGGCTGCATGGATTTTCGTGATCAAGGTAGGACAGTTTTTTAGTTTGAATGAATAATCATTTTATTAATATTATAGCCATTACCCTATTATCCGTGTGTTCTCTAAAATCCTTTCTCTAATAACCTACGACAAACGTATATAACAGTTATTTAACTCATAATAAACAATCAGGTATTTACATCCTGCTTCCTTCTAATATTATAAAGCTGAAAGTTTGTGAGTATGTGTGTTTGTTACTCAACCACGCAAAAACGGCTGAACCGATTGCGATGAAACTTGGAATATAGGTAGCTGGATACCGGGAATAACATATAGGCTACTTTTTATCCCGATAATCCCGCGGGATCGGGACAAACGCGAATGAAACCACGGGGCGCAACTAGTTTTTAATAATATTAAAAATATACTCCGTTTATTAATTTCAAGCTATATTGTATTTGACATTTTTTCTATAGAAAGAAGTGTCAAATGGTTGCATTCAATTAATAAATGAAGTAGAGTCCTTTCCACAAAAGAAGTCCCGTGGTGAAAAACAGAACTAAAGTTAGTTCTTCAAAATATCCTTCCTATGTATTTCTTTTAGCTAGGTACCTTTATTATTTAAATTCAAACACGAATGTCACTATTTAATTTAAAAAAAGCTAAAACTTTCATCAAAATATTAAATAATACACTTTGAAGACATTCTGCTCCCAACTCGCACGCTGCGTCTAGGGGAGTTCTTTTATGGAAAGGACTTTATAATACATGTTTTTTATCGACATCGACACGATAATGAGCTCAACACTATCCAAAAAATAACTTGTGACAAGGGCATGACAACGAAACAAAACGGCATTATGTGTCTCTTTCCTACGCACTATAAACATCGTATGTAAAAAAGAAATAAACATATGCATTTCATTTCTTATTTTAGCCCGGCTTCCATGTATATTATTGTTCCGAGTTCAGAGAGCTTCGGAACGCCGCCGAATTCGGAAAAAGTTAAAAAAAACACGAACCACAGAGTATAGTACCACTTTCACCGATTCAAGCCACCGATATTCGGTACGGTAGGTAACGAATATACTATTTTGACAGCTATCTGTTCGGAGTGCTACCGATAGGTTTTAGCTATCGTAAACCCTACCGACATTCGGGATTATGATTGTTTCAGTTGACAAAGTAGAATTTTAAGGTGTGTTTTCTGTATTTTCCTCCGTTTTTATAAGCTGTTTCATTTTTAAACATCATTCTAGATTAGTGGTCTTGAAATTACGTGCTACGGAGTAAATCAAAGGCCTCAATATTAAACGTAGTCGCTTTGTTCATAATCACGGAGACTTTGGTTTTGGATTGGTGTGAGAATTTTGAGCTACGAAACGAAATAGACGCCGCAGAGCCCTGCAAAGTACTCCGACAATAATGCTTCATCGGTCAATATACGAGACGTAACCAATCCATTTACCTACTGGTCCCAACTTTATAAAAAAAAGGGCTCTAAGCCTTGTAGTGCAATAATAATTGAGGCCCAATTGTTTGGTGACTGCTCTGACAGAGTTGGTTTAGTTACCTTCCTACCAACTACTGAAAACCATTAGGTAGATCTGTCCCTATATATACGAGATCATTGTAACTATATTCTAACCACCTATAAGTAAAATCTTACAAGTAAATTGGTAAATCAATTTAGGTAAGTAATAAAAACCTATGTTATTCGTTTTCAGGTGTTAGCTGCGTTGTTTCCTTGGTAATTGCTCGTACTATTACCAAATGCCATTAAGACCAAATGCCAATTTAATTATGAGCCAGGCGTCAGCATATCAGAGGTGATTAATACATTCAACCACCCTGATATTTTATAAGTGGGTGGTGTTCGCAGCAAACACACAACTCACTATCGATAAGTACCTAAGTAGATACTTATATAACTCTATATCTCTATAATCTCTGAACAGGTTGGGTAGCAAAGCAAAGGTTACCGTGGCCTGGGTTCCAGGACACAAAGGCATAACTGGTAACGAAAGAGCAGATGAACTTGCAAGAAAAGGAGCGGATGAAACCTTTGTGTGACCCGAACCCAGACTTCCGATAGCCTATGGGATTACGAAAGGTGTCATTAAACATAGAATGAAAATAGAATTCAAACGTAGATGGGTAGAAACAAATGGTCTAAGGCAATCCAAGATATTTATAAAAGCGTTTGAAAGACAAAAATAAATCCAAACACCTACTTAAACTAAGTAGGAACAATATTAGAATCATAATGATCCTCACAGGACACTGCCAGCTGAACAGACACCTAGTAAAGATAGGACAAAGGGATGACCCCGTTTGTCCTAGCTGTCTGGAAGATGAAACTAGCTATCACCTGGTAGCAGAGTGCCCTGCATACGCTAAAGCCAGGAGAGAAATAATGAACTCAGATACCCTATCTGAAGGGGACCTGAGTGACACTACAATAGGGCAGTTGTTAAAATTCTGCAAAGTAACAGGTAGATTTAGTGGGTCAACATCACTGTGAGTTACCAGTTAACTCAAAACTATAGGGGTCTTGGGGAACTGGGTGAAATAGTCCCAACATGAGAGGACAGATCACCCGTCTGGTGCTTGCGCTGGCGTCCCCTACTAGAAATAATAATAATAAAAATAACTATCCATGTATTTTCCTTTAAAATATTTGTAGTAGACATGCATGCTTAGAGCAATAAAAACTAATTAAGAAATATTCATTTATTTACCTAACTAAATTATTTATTATAAGATTTACATAACTATTTTACAACACAAATAAAACCAGGAAAAAAATCCAGATAAATTTCAATTAACATATTTCTTTGTAACTAGCAGCACCCGCAGTTCCGATCCCGCATGAATATTAGGATAAAAAGAAGGCTATGTGTTAAAAGTAAAAAATTACATACAATTATTAACGTCTGCATTTATATATAATAGAACTTAAGAAGTAACATTTAAAAGAAAAAGCAAATCTTACTAATATTATAAACGCGAAAGTTTGTATGTATGTATGTGAGGTTGTTACTCTTTTACGCAAAAACTACTGAACCGATTGCGATGAAACTTGGGATATAGGTAGCTGGATACCGGGAATAACACATAGGCTACTTTTTATCCTGATATTCCTGCGGGAACGAGACTTATGCAGGTGAAACCTCGGGGCGCAGCTAGTCAATTAATAAACAACAGCATTATTTAAATTTATTCATGTTTTTTATTTTTTTTTACAGTTGATAGGTAAACGCTTGACCACTATCTCACCTCATGGAAAGCGACGATGTAGTCAAAGATTTAGCACGCTTACCTAGAAGAAACCTGTTCACTCGCGACTTAAAGACCCCAAGTTGTAAATTACCGGGAAGACATAGTCAGGCAACCGATCCCATTCCCTCGCAATTAGACCTAAGGATCTACTAACATACTTAACAAATATTTAATTTTAAAACTCAGGTGTGCGACCACGATGCCTTTATTTGTAGATGCAGCCCGCTCGGAGACTAACCAAGTAGCCTGATGGCTACTTGGTTAGTATTCTGTCTGTATTTTTCTTTTGTGATGTGGTTTTTTCTATAATTTATTTTCCTGGTTTTCTTGTTTTCTAACTGTAACAAAAATGAATATAATTATTTCTAAATCTTATTGACCGAGCGAGCTTTAGCGAGAAAAGCGTCTATATGCTTCAGGAGGTTGACTGATAATATATAAGAAGATAATATTATTATATCTTTATTACAGAAGAAGATGTTGCTTCTCCTTTATAGGTTGTATTTCTCAAACTCAATTTTGATGAAACTTGTAATAAAAGTAGTATTGTTTTTTCAGGAGATTCAAGATATCAATAACTCCCACCCATGGCTAGTTACACCGAAGAGGAGTGGAAGTGAAAGGCTAGTTACTAAATCTGTTTTTTTTGCTTCTTTGGTGCCTTCCTGCCCTCTAAGAGGAGACCTTCGCTCTGCAGTAGTGCAATTAATTTGATAAATGTTTAGTAAGATTTATATTAATAAATAAATATCATATCAATTTGAGTGGACTAACATTATTTTTTATTTTAAGTTAATTTTATATGTTCTTTATTAAAATAAACTACCTAAAGACTTAACTTACATGTTCATTTCAAGATTCAAAAAATATATTTCATAAACATACTGTGATATATTGTTAAATCTTAATGAAAAGAGTCCATGGTCTTTATTATTGATTGCTTTTGTTCAAATTTATAGATATCTGTATTAAGGCGATTGTAATTTAACACATGATCAGAAAAAATATTGTATTGGTTTCATTTTATTTATCATTGTTTTATTGATACCTACTATTAAACAATTGAAAAAAAGTCTTATTTTTTAATTTACCTTGCAATGCAACCCGCATTGCATCGGCAAGGCAATTCATAGCCTCTACAATGGCCAGCAGGGCAGGTCCTATTACCTCCTGAGACATTGCACTCACTCTGGCACTGCTGGTAGGTGTCTCTCTCCTGAGGGTGGGCTTTGTTCCACCTCCACTTCCATCACAACATCTAGCTAGATGGACAGGTTCATCGTCCACAGAGGCAGCTACGAGCTTTGTTCTGTAACATGTATTTATTAAATAAGTTCCAGATTATGTTGCAATTTAAACAAACTTTAAACATACTTCTTCAAGTTAAATATTAATAAATAAATACATACACAGCTCAATCCCCAAACTAAGCTCTAGGCTTCAAGCTACAAATTGCGGCTGATTTCGCTCTAGTATCGGACTTGCAGGCCAACCATGACTACAAATAATAAGAAATGAATTCGCAAATTTTAATTCAAATTTGCGAATGCGTACGAAAGATCATACATAAGTAACATATTTACTTACTTTGTACTGAAAGCCTCCCTTTTCCTATTTAACAGTTACCAGCAATGAATTCGAAAAGCGCCTGGCGCTGTTGTAACGTCGCTTTTTGTTGATAAAGTATTAATAAACCTCCTTTTTTATTTCCACAAAATACTTTATAGGTTATTTCCAAGTACCTAACTTTGAATAAGGCGGTTAAGTCAAATAACGCTTGTATGACACTGACAAATGACATTTACGTTTACAGTTTACGGAGATAGTTCAGTGCATTTGCATTCTATCAAAGAAAAATGTTTGTAATTAACCGTTCGCGTGAGATTTTTGGATTTAAATTTATGGAATATAAGTAAAATAGTCATTGCATTTTCTGAGTATGAAAAATAGATTGAAAAAACACTTAAATATTTTCTACCATTTTCTACCAAAAAATAGCTGTCTCCGTAAATGCTCTTCTGAATATAGATGAAAATTGTTTATGATTTTTTATCGGAAAAAGGTTACTTCCGTCGTTAAATTTTCCGAATAAGCGGAAACGTTAGCATGAATCACAAAATCCAGATTTTTCGGCACGGAAAGAAGTTTCGTAAAAACAGCGATAACGAAAGTCGGGTTCGTTTCGGTGGGAGTGAATAAGGCCGCTGAATTGACAACCGCCAAAATTGAGATTTTCCTGAAACGAAAACGAGTAGGTAGGTATTCTCGACCCTATTTTAAAGTTCCAAAATAGTCTCGAGAAAATTAATAAACCAATGGAAATAATTTCGTGTCATTTTGAAAATTGGCCTAGTTATACCTTGTGGAGTCCGGATCAACATACTAAAAGTCCTCGAGCGTGGGGGGTGTGGTGAGGATTTAGGGGGGGGAAGGATTATTACGGTTATACGAACGTCTTACCGACAACGGTTCCAACGGAAGACCAGCGCTTGTCGAATGACTAGCATTTATGTAGAGTTGAGGGCCGTTTCGCAACAATTTGTTAGGTTTAATGTTTGTGTTTGTTGTTGCGAATAAACAGTTTATTATTTCCAGTAAGCAGGGGACGCCAGCGCAAGCACCAGACGGGTGATCTGTCCTCTCATGTTGGGACCATTCCACCCAGTTCCCCAAACTAAACAATTATTCTATTCTATTCTACTTCAAAAAAAGGAGGAGGTCTCAATTCTTCGCGTAAGTAAATTGTTTTTGGGAAGTTGTTTTTGTCCTCCTGAGGGATCCTGTCTGATCCTGAGGTAATATCGTGATTAAAAGTACCCTATGTGTTATTTCTGGTCTTTATAGTTATCTTACTACTTATTGGGATTCACCGAAATCGCTTTAGCACTTTTTGTGTGAAGAAGCAACAAACATACACAATAATATTGACATCTACGATGTTGGTAGGAAGTACAATAGTTAACTATTTGAAATTAAACTCATTTTTCCGTTAATATGAACGAAAAATGAGTTTAATTTAAATTCCACATCTCGAAAATAAAAGAAAAACACACAGCTTGTCAAACAAGTGTAGAAACTAAACGAATTTTATATTCACTAGTAACATTTTATTTTAAATACGAAAGATGTTAAGTGTTGCCATGGCAAATTTGTTTCGGCATAGAAAGTGGTGCCATCTTTATTTTCTACACTTATTTGACAACCTTTAACTACAGCTTGGCAAAAATGTCTTGAAACGAAACTATTTTAATTTTTATTAGCAACACTTTATTTTTCCATACAAAAGATGTTTTGAAAAAAAAAAGTATTTTAGCATATATTGTGGCGCCTGCCTCTAGTATTTTTACTCTATTTTGCCAATCTGTTACCGTACCTGTTACAAAATATTTTCGAACATAGAATACAAAACAGTTGTATTTTGGTTTTATATATCATTGTTTTTGAACCCATCCCATTTACTTACTTCTATTAACAACTTGTGAATACATAATCATATCACACGATTCTTAATATCTCGTCGGCTAAAGGCGGGTCCAGATTTGAATCAATTGCCTAATCCCATCCCCGTATCAGCGTATCACGTATCAAACACTGTATCAAGTTGTGAACGCCGCGATTTGATTTTTCATATCCGTATTTTAAGGACGCGACTCATGTGAAATCCCTTGCGATTAAATAGTTTTCTTCATAACCGGTATCAAATAGATCTTTAAATAATGTTTGACGTTATTGTACATGATACAAGAAGTGTCCCCTTCATTTTAAAAACAATTAAAAATAACTTTAAATACCACTTTTATACAGGCAAAGTTACCCCTGTTTTACAAAATAAATCAATTTTTCTTCTAAATCCTTAACCGCTATATTTTCTTAAAGGCATCATAATTTAATATTTCTTTTTGTTTTTATTGCTCAAGGCATTTTAAACATA
This sequence comes from Idaea dimidiata, assembly GCA_949358125.1. NCBI lineage: Eukaryota > Metazoa > Arthropoda > Insecta > Lepidoptera > Geometridae > Idaea > Idaea dimidiata. The sequence continues at coordinate 7,044,888 of OX442342.1, read as the reverse complement.
GAAATATTTTTAGCAAGGAAATATATTTTCAAAAAATCCTGTCATGGGGATTTTTTGAAAATATATTTCCTTGCTAAAAATATTTCTAGGCATCATAATATTAGAAAATACAATACCTAGAACCCCTTCATCGCATTTAAAAAAAATATATTTTAATCTTCGTTAATGATTGATTTTACGAGAAATTGTAGATTTTTTCACGCAATTCCATCTCGCTCATTTATATGCAATCGGACAAGGACCGATGATTATCATCTATCGCCGCCTTAACAAATAGTATCTTAACTTCTTTTTTGATCGGACAAAAACCGACATGACGTGGGTGGGACGGGCCGTATCGTAGGTATAGTCAGAGCAATCCACGATGACTCGTTCGTGGAACCTTTTCAAAGTAAATAAAAATGACAAATGCTTAAAACAAAGAAAATGCGTAAGCGTTTGTAATTTTTCAAGTTCTTTGAAAAGGTTCTATCAACGAGTCGTCGTTGATTGCTACTATTATAATATAATATGATACGGTCGATAATGATACGAATACGGTGATCGGATCGGGAAAATGATACAACTCTGGACCCACCTTTATATACGATACGCATTTAACATTTTCAAAATGAAATTTTAGCATCCGTTACTTCTTTTAAGCCCGACATTCTTTTCATTTCAAGGATATAGTTTCATTTTACCGGGTCTTAAATCGCGTATTATTATTTATTTTCTTACCTCGACGTTTGCCCTCGCGACCAAGATCATCGTAACATGAGGTAAGAAAATAAATAATACGCGATTAAGACCCTGTAAAATGTAACTATGGTAACAAAAAAGGATTGCTTTGATCACGACGTCCTGCGCCATTAAAAATAAAAAGTTCAAAACATACAGCTTTTATTGACCAAACAAAGGGAATCGTATTCAAATTCATTACAACAAACAATCAGACCAAACATCAGCGGTCACTACTAACAAAAACAAACAACTTTACATACAAACTCCTCACAAATCTTCAGTCTAAACTTATCTTACATACAAAACTTTAGTCCGATAAGATTAGGGATGATTCTCATAAGACCCGACTGGGGCGGGCAGGGCTACTTTTGTATGAAGAACAGACAGCTCATACAAAAGTAGTACCTTTGTATGAAGATAGCTCATACAATAGTAGTGCCTTTGCATGAAGACAGCTCATACAAAAGTAATAAGTCTCCACCCCAGACTGTTCTAATAAGAATTATCCCCTACTCGTGGCATTTCATAGGAAAGAGAAAACTCAAGGCATTCCCTACTTAAGGCCACTAGTTATTTTATTCGGACTACAGTCGCACGGTGGACGCGTTTGGGGTTACCATGGTCTCCTTATTGAAGTCCCTAAATCGATCTGCTAAAAAAAATATATAATAAAAATCCCTGACTACTTTCGACAAAGTTATTAGAGTAAATTTTTTTTTAAATTTTGTTTTTTTTTAATGAGCTGAACAATTTGGGTCCTACATTAAGAGACCATGGTAGCCCCCCCATCAATTGGTACAACGTATTTATATCCAAAGTGCGATCGACCTCATTCTAGTACATTCTACAAAAATATGTCACAATTTTAAAGCAAGGTTACATCTACTGCTTCAGGTTATAATCTAAATCAAACAAGTTAAATTACTAGAACTAAAATGCTAAACAAAAACTAAAATGGACTAAAAAGTGTTCCGCTCTATTGAGCATGCTGTCCCTTACTAATAACATAATTAGAAAGGGATAGCATGCTTCAAGCGTTCTGTCCCACTCTAATAGTGTTATAAGAAAGGGACAGCATGCTTCAATGTAGCGTTCTGTCCCACTCTAATAGTGTTATAAGAAAGGAACAGCATGCTTCAATGTAGCATGCTGTCCCTTTCTAATAGTGTTATAGGAAAGGGACAGCATGCTTCAATGCTTCAATGTAGCATGCTGTCCCTTTCTAATAGGTTTGTTAGAAAGGGACAGTATGCTCAATGTAGCGGAAAACTTTTAAGTTCTACGTGATCATTCTAGTTCTAGAAATATAACTTCTTTGTCTAAAACAAATATACTTCATCAGCCATTATTCATTCACTCCATCTTTCATTCATTTAGTACACTCGTTCATTCATACACACACATACAGATCCGTTCAATTGAATAATTATAGTTTTATCAAACATAACAGTCTTCATTGCTAAAAGAGGGGTAACAAACTAAATTAAAGTGCCAGTTCTCGAGTTTTTTTTTTAAATTTTCTATTGGGAGTTATCTTCGTCTTCTGGCTTCATTTTGTTTTTAGGACCTGTCAAAGGATACATCGAGACGCTTCGCATTGAACGACAACGTGCCTCGGCTACGTCACAAGGTGTAATTTTACGTCCTTACTTATAAACGCTAATTAACAGCTGCATAACTATGTATCTTTTCTATGAAGTTTCAAAGTTGACAGAGAGAGACAAACGTCACAAAACAACACAAGGTCGTTTGGTGCGTCGTAGGAGGTGCGGCCGGAAGACCGTTGTTGTGGTTTCTTCTGGAGCCACAACGTATGCCGAGGCAGATCTTCGTTGGCACCAGACATACAGATCATTGGACACTTTTAATTGTTCTTCTTTTTCTTTCCCTTTGTTTTTTTATTAAAAGGGTTACAGTATAAATCGACCTAGATCCTTTAAGCGGTAGTAGTTTCCACCATTTTTGACTAATTTCACTATAAAACATCCTATCCCAAAACTGTTTATAGTTTGTGAAATGTTGTTTTGTCTTTTGTGCCTTTGGTGTTCTGTTGTGTGTTTGTTGTTAATAAATGTTTTCTATTCTATTATATTCTACATTACTTGGAAATTGGTAATCATTGTTTATAAGTAGGGGGTTAATGTTTAAACCAGGATTTATTAGGTTCTAAGCATCGTATCATACCGTGATTATAGTCGAACGGCAACATCCACTCGGAGCAAAGCGTCTTAATGTTACCTTAGACCGAACTAAAAAAAAACTACTTAGAACGAAACCAATGGTACAACGAAATAACTCAAGAATAACCCCTATAAGATTAGTTTTTGCTCCAAAAAAAAAAAACATTAATATCCTTATTAATAAAATGCTTTGCCTTTTTCAGTGACAATAACAAAGTTGACAGACAGAAACAAATAAAGGATTAACTACTCCGACCTTATTCACCTTTTATTAGTAAGACTATAAATGTTCAACAAACAGAACGACTCGGTCTTGCCTGACTTCAAACTGTACGTTAGCATATCTGCACGCTATACGTTAGCATATCTATACGCTGTACGTTAGCATATCTACACGCTATACGTTAGCATATCTGCACGCTATAAGTCAGCATATCTGCACGATGTTAGTCAGCATATCTGCACACTGTACGTTAGCATATCTGCACGCTGTACGTTAGCATATCTGCACGCTGGACGTTAGCGTATGTGCATGCTGTACGTTAGCGTATCTGCACGCTATACGTTAGCATATCTGCACGCTGTACGCCTGCAGGTAGGAGTGCAGCGCGTTGCGGTGCGGCTCGTCGAGCGCGGCGAGCCGCGGGGGCAGCACGCCGGGTGATGATCGGGACAGCTCGCCCAGAGACTGGGCCAGGTAGCGCTTCGGATCGTCCACACCTGTGGGGTACATTGTGTTGGGGTTGTTATTATTATTTCTTATCGGTTGTGAACCGATTATGGCCATTGGGAAATTAGCCAGTGTCAAGTATTATTAGTATATGAAAGTTATTTGCATTGAAACTGTCAAGTCGTCATAGTTAAAGTCAAGTCTAGGGAATCATTTGTAAACACGGCGGCCATTTACAAAGATTGTTCACGGAGCTTTAGTCCATGTTTTGCACTGATTTTCACTTTCATTGCACTTGTACACCTTCACGAAACTAAATTGATTAATATGCCCCCGAAATTAAACAATTTGCACGCATTTGAACTAGGTTTCACAAAAATGAAAATTTTGCACCACATCTCCTCAACGTGTTCCCGCCAAAACTCGTGTTGGGGTTAGGATTTATTCACTGCCTCTTACGACCGTATCTATAGACGTGTCTAAGTAATTACTTTGGCTAAGTAATACCTTGTCTTATTGTTAGCGAGAATATTCAACGTGAGAAAAAATGTGGCAGACTACTCGTCTATAGATACGGCAGTTAAGAGTCCAAGTAACCCTTAACTGAAACACTATTTATTATAGGTTATAGCTTAGTGTCTAAAAACAATCTGCTGCTACTTGTTGCTGGTGACCGACGTCACAGCACGACTCGAGCGAGTCATTTGTATTATTTTTTTCAAATATTTTCGTTTATCTTACAAATGTTTGGCGTATGTAAGTTTTATATATGTTTAGTTTTTAAAAACGAATTGAAGTACAATAACAATAACAGCTAGGATTATAATTCCTTCTATGGTTTTCGCGATTTTGCATAATAAAACACTTTATTTATCGGGTTTAATCGCGTTTTATTCATGGTTTTAAACGAACCGAGCTTTCGGCAACTTTACAGTTGGCTTTTTCAAGGGTGACTGAGATGGATAAATAAAGTTTTTTATTATGCAAAATCGCGAAAACCATAGAAGAAATCAAGTAGTCATGTTTATTAAGAAAGATATTTTGAAATGGAGTGTCTAAAACTAATCCCCTATGGAGCTTCTCGGAGTGTCCTGCTGGGAACAGCGGACCCTGCATGGTATGCCTGCGGGGTCCGTTGTTCCTGTTCAAATAATTACTTTCGCGAGCTCCTCCATACACTGGAAGGCACGTTAAGCAGTTGGTCCCGGTTGTTTCTCCGATAGCAGTCGTTGGGTCAAGTTAGGGGCCTTAAAACGACCTGACAACTCTAACACTAGGTGAGCGACACTACTACACGAAAAGAAGAAGAATCCGTATACCATTGCTATTCGTGGACACCTCTAAATTGCTCTCCGTTTCTAGATATTCAAGTTTTTATGTTTTCTAAGGCGTCGGTTCTCCTAAACATAGTGGTGCTATTTGCACGCTGCACACAGCACGATTCGGAGTGATGCTAGTCAGCTGTGGTATCATCTAATTAGCATCCACCGCTACTAGTTGCTATTTACTGTCAAAAAACATATTTCGTATTCTACATTGCTGCTTTGAGGTAATCACCGGTAACAACCACGTTACGTCAAAGCGGCAATGTACTGCAAGTTAGCCACTAGTAGCGGTGGATGCTAATTAGATGATACCACAGCAGGTGTCGGGGCTAAAAACTAAATAAATTATAAATTCCGAAAATTAGCGGCTAATTCAATTAATTATTTCCTAAAAATAAATAAATAGATATGAAAGGATAAGTGAAAATGAAGTAAATCAATATACGTACTAGCTAGAGGGTCATCCGTGCGTCGACTGGCACAGGCGAGCTGAGCGTACTGCGCCTGGTAACCAGGCGAGTCGTCCACTTCTATAAAGTGGTCATCGGGCAAGGTCGTCTCGTCCGTCGGCAACTCGAACAGAGATATCAGAGCCTAGGAGGGGGGGGGGAGAGATCAATATATAGTATACTAGCTGCGCCCCGCGGTTTCATCCGCGTAAGTGCCGTTCCCGCGGGAATATCGGAATAAAAAGCCTATGTGTTATTACCGGTATCCAGCTATATTTCAAGTGTCATCACAATCGGTTCAGTAGTTTTTGCGTGATTGAGTAACAAACATCCAAACACACACTTTCACAATATTAGTAGGATAATATTGCAGGATACAACGAATTCCAATATATTATAAAATATGGAAGTATCCTTTGAAAAAAACCGTTCCACGCAAACGGTGGTTGCGGGGCCTAGAACGATGATTCGACCGCCAATCTGTCACTAAAGATCGTCCGCCATCGGTCGATCCAAGGTCGATCATATGTAATACTTTTCGAAACTTATCAGTGTGGGCATCTGCTGCTGTGTGACCGTGGAACATGGTTTTTTCGAATTTAATAGGGAAGTTAGATCTCTATTCTATTTATTTCCATTTTGTGTTACTTAGATTTAAATCAAAATTGGGACTTTAAGCAAATTTGTACAAAATACTTTGGAAATAAATTTATTATTATTATTCCTAGTTGTCAGGATAGCCTAGATCGAGGTTAAATACAGTGTACATAATTTGTACATAATACTTTGGACATAAATTTATTATTATTATTAATAAAACACTTTATTTCTGTAATCGCGTTTTATTCATGGTTTTAAACGAATCGAGCTTTCGCCAACTTTACAGTTGGCTTTTTCAAGGTTGACACGCGATTACACCCGATAAATAAAGTGTTTTATTATGCAAAATCGCGAAAACCATAGAAGAAATTTTATTACTATTATTCCTAGTAGGCAGGATAGCCTACACTGAGTATGTATACAGTGTGTAATACCTGCATGACCCGCGGCCAGACGGCGGCGAGCGCTCCGCTCACGAAGTGCCTCGAGCTGCACAGCAAGTTGACGCAGCCGACCGCCGCCGCCTTGCGCTCCAACACTCCGCTCACACGCTGCAGGTCCGGGATCAGCACGCGCTCGCAGTACATTGCGAACATACTGACCGACAAAACGATCATCATTTATTAGGTTCCAGCTGAGCCCCGCGGTTTCACGGACGGCCGAGAGGTTCTCGAGCGGTTACACTTTTTCGTTCATTACTCGGGTTCTACTAATTGGATTTCGATGCAAAGTATACCTCGAAAATAGAACTATCCAAAATGTAACTGTTTTGGACCATAACTGAACCAGATTTCAATCGGATTAGTACTTTTCAATTGTATAAAGAACAAACAGAGAAACAGACAGACAGACATGAATTTTAAAAATTATATTATTTTGTTCTTTTACTTATCCTAGTCCCCCCTAGATCACTTTTTTTTTTAATTTACGTCCAAGTATAGACTTTTTGTCCTCTCTTCCTTTATTATAAGTATAGATTGTAGCAAGACGCTTTGACATTCCTACCTATCTACTACGAGTACATGCGCGACGTCACTAGAAGCGGCGGTGGGAAGGTGCGGGCGGCGCGGACGCGTCCCTACCGCTCGCTATATAAGGATATATCCAACTGCCGCTGTGAGTGATCCTGTTTTGCGAAGACCTCGCGGTGAAGGAGAGATGGCGGATATTATTTCCATGAGCTGCTAAATAACCAGCATAAAGAGGTGCAGCCACCGGAATTTTCTCCTAATCGAGACTCTTCGAATCCGGGATCGTGTCGATAAATTTATTATTATCGATAAAGTGTCGATCGATAAAGTCGATAATAATCGATAAAGTGTCGGAATAGGGTCCCAGGCTTCTTAGAGACTCGTTGTCTTAAATGAGACAGCCTACAATAGTAGAAGGAGCACTAACTTGGCCTGCACCGAGTCGACGACATCGACCAGGTCGTCGGGGCCGACATGAGCGGCGTAGAACCCGAGGAACGCGATGAGACCGCGGACGTACTTCGTCGTCTTTGAGGACGACAGCCGCTGGAACAGCAGCGTCATTATCTGCTTCGTATACTGCTGCATTACCGCCCTGAGGACACGATTCAAATTTGGTTATGGTTAATAACAAATTAAAACCAATTTCCGATAAAAAACGAAGTCCAGATATGATGCTATTAAGTTCCAGCAGAACAATCAGGGGAAATTACGACTATTCTTAATAACATCTGCATTATACTTTATTTTATTTTAAAAAATGCCACCTATGGCCGAATAGCGCATAAGCAATTTCATAATTTTTTACAAAGATGGCACTGTTTCATAAATTACATGAGTTATTAAGAATAGTCGAAGTTTCCCGAAGTCGAAATTGCCCCGTTGAACCCTCAGAATGCAATTCAGGGTATCTAGCACTAGATCAACACCGCTCAATATACAAAATCTGTCTCAATACTATAGAATACTTACATGCCATATTTGTAAAGCATGGTCTGTATGAGGTAGAAACCTTCGTGGTCGTTCGTCTTCGAAGCTATAAGCTTCTGGAATACTCCGAGCATTGCGTTCTGAAACAAACGAATAAGTTTTGACCTATTTGGTGCTGTGGGCGCCATCTTGCGACCAAAACATGCACAAAATTTTCACAGAAAAAGTGTAATGTGTGATTCAGGATTTAGCAATGGCACAGTACATAGAGGAAGCAGTATGGAAACTGCACGCACGTGCACACTCGTTGTGACGCGGAACTCAGTACTGACATCTATGCGAAACCCCCTTAGGCGCTCGTCGACGCGCATGTTTGTGTGAGAGCAGTTTTCGATCATTTCTAGGTAGTTTCCATACTGCTGTGCCCCAGGCCCCAGCGTTTCTATGTACTGTGGCAATGGTTACATCTGCAATAGCGTTGACTTGGTTGACTGTAGCATTAAATTGTTGAAGGCGAGGCGAAGCGTTGCTAAAAATCAATCAAAGTCTGCTTCGAACCTCAGCGCCCTGTAATTTTTTTGCCTAATATATTTTGTTTTCACTAAGTACCAGTTTCGCTGATAACAAGCTGAGGTCTAGTAGACACGTAGGTGCACAGCAGTCGCACTAGAAGCCTTATATGTATACGCCGGCCATTCCCAACGTTTTTTAACACGCCACTGAGCCCGCGCAAGTTTCCATCGATACCTCCGATCTAAAAGCGCCCGGTTCAAATCTCGACGCACCATTATCTTTTTGCTTATTTTTTTTTACAAACTCACCAGTTTCCCCTCATTGATGACCAGCTGAGGTCTAGTCACGTAGGTACACAGCAGCCGCACTGGAGGTCTAATATACAGTATGTTTTTTTGATTGGGACATTTTATTTAATTTGACTAACTTCTGCTGCTCAGTTTTTTTTCTTCCGATACAATGAAGTATTCCCTATATGAAACCGAGTCGAACCGCATCAAAAAATTGTGTTTTCAAAATGACAACTTTCTATGGACAACTGATTGATTGATTGATTGATTAACATTTTATTGTACCAAAATACACAAATTATAACAAGCTTACATTTTAGAACTTAAAAAAGTGGTACAAAGGGCGGCCTTATCGCCTATGGGCGATCTCTTCCAGGCAACCAATGAATGGAAAAGACTTAAGGAAGTGGATGGGTAATGTGTACCCATCCACTGTGTGTGTAATGTGTGTGTGGTAACAACTCACGCTTGACCAAAAAAATTACAATGACAATTTTTTTTTACAAAAAATGAATAAATGGTTTCTAAAGCCGTTTCTCTGTTTCTTCTATGGGTTTGGATTTCCCCATAAAAGAAACACACTGTATATGCCGGCCATTCCCAACGTTTTTAAGCACGCCACTGAGCCCGCGCACATTTCCATCGATAACTTCGATCTAAAAGCACCCGGTTCAAATCTCGACGCACCATTATCTTTTTGCTTATTTTTGTTTTTACAAACTCACCAGTTTCCCCTCATTGATGACCACAACCCGTTCTCGAAGCTCTATTTATATATGTTATAGCGTCCCCACCGTTCCCACCTTCGGTATACCAGCAGGGGCCGCTATACCCGAGCGTACACTCCTAAGGGCGACGTCGGGGATCGAGTTTAAGACGGATCTAGTCCCCAATGCTAGACTGGTTCTCATAAAGGAGAGTAGCCTCGTGTCCTAGGACTCTATAATATAGCAATAAGGCCGCTCACCACCCGCGCCTCAAAGAGGAGCTAACGACAACCTCGCTGGGGCCGGCAGAGAAGCCACTTCCCCATCTCCAGTGTGGTACCGGAGCTGTTGAGGCACGCTCACTTCCCAGCACACATCCGTGTGTACCAAAAGTGACCTACATCCTGGTAAGGACCGGACACATCTAGCCTGATGTCCTTCGCATTAAGGCATAGCGCAGCCGGGGATGCTCATTGATGACCAGCGGAGGTCTAGTAGACACGTAGGCACACAGTAGTCGCACTAGAGGTCTAATATAGGCCAGCCATTTCTAAAGTTTTTTAAACACGCCACTGAGCCCGCGTACCTTTCCGTCGATAACTCCAATCTAAAAGCACCCGGTTCAAATCTCGACTCACCATTAACTTTTTGCGTAATTTTTTTTTACTAACTCACCAGTTTACCCTCATTGATGACCAGCTGAGGTCTAGTAGACACGTAGGCACACAGTAGACGCACTAGAGGCCTGATATTGGCCGGTCGTTCCCACAAAGCAGGAGCCACGATGCACGGTAGGAGCGCGGCGTATGCGTCGTCGCCGCCACCGCCGCTGGTACCGCGCAGTTCGAGAAGCAGCGATAGCATTTGGAATACGTATGGCATGAACTCTGGAGGGAAAGAGATAAAAAAATTCATTGATGGAAATATATATTAACATTTTTTCAGTCTTACTCGTGTGTTATTTTTTTGAAATTATCTTACCAATATAGGCTTTCAATAAACTTTTGAAACTTATAATATTTATACTCATATTAACATTTTTCCCATCCAAAGTTACTTTTAAATTCTCGCGGTTCCTTCGCGGTAATAACATAGTCGATACTGGCCGTATATTGCTCAAACTCCAAAATAGTTATTTTGAGAAATGTGGAAGTTTTATTTTGTCTTTGATTGTCAACGTGCTACATTTTTAAGGTAAACGGTCAAAGAAATGATCGCATTGACTCGAAACCAATCGACGCAGAATCCAAAATCCAATCCAATGATGTAAAACGGCCTTTGTGGCGCAGCGGGCGACTCGGATTGCAACGCAGAAGGTTGCGGGTTCGATTCCCGCCGGGAACAAATATTTTTGCTGACCATAAATTTTTGTTTCTGGTTCTGAGTGTTTTCTTGTATCATATGTATGCATTTACAAAAAAAAACTATAAATGTAGTATATCCGTTGTCTAGTACCCATAGTAGCCTAGTGCTTAATTTGGGGCTAGATAGCGCTGTGTGTAATGTCGTGCAATATTTAAATTTATTTTTATATTTAAAAATTCATTTTGCCGAAGATCGCGCTTTAGCAATCTAACTATTCCACTGACGATTTACAGCTAACTGTGCCCTACGGTTTCACCCATATTATAATTCCCGAATTTATAGGTACTTAGGGATAAAAACTAAATTGAAATTCACAAATTGAACAAACCTTGGACATCGTTTTGCAAAATCTCTTGGAATATCGGGAACAAGGCATCTTCGAACGCGGAAATTGCGTTCGGGTTTGATTTCGTTACCATTCTGAAATTAGGGAATATAATTGATTATGGTCCTATTTTAATGAAAAGAATCCATGGACATAAATAATAATTAGGTACTACTATTTAAATTAAAGAAATAAAGCTAAATTATTGTAATGAAACACATGATCACAAAAAAACGTTTTTTTAGAGTTCCGGTAACCAAAGTGTAAAAACGGGACCCCATTGCTAAGACTTCGCTGTCCGTCCGTCTGACACCACGCTGTATCTCATGAACCGTGATAGCTAGACAGTTGAAATGATCACAGACGATGTATTTCTGTTACCGCTATAACAACAAATACTAAAAACAAAAAATAAAAAATATTTAAGGGGACACTTTATTTATCCGGTTGAATCGCGTTTTTATTCATTGAACGTCAACCTTGAAAAAGCCAACTGTAAAGTTGGCGAAAGCTCGGTTCGTTTAGAACAATGTATAAAAACGCGATTCAACCGGATAAATAAAGTGTTTTATTATGCAAAATCGCGAAAACCATAGAAGAAATTATATTTAAGGGGTGCAAAAAACAAATGTGTTTTTGCCCTTCTTTTTTGCAAAAATGTTCGGTTTTTTTTAAGTCTCGCCATATGGAGAAGCATCGCGGTTAAATAGCCCTCCTAAAACAAAGTAAACTTACGAAACAGCCAAAGAGAGCGTTTCAAACAAGTAGTGGTTGAAGTGCGGTTTGGAAGGGTTCTTGGTGATGACGGCGAGGATGTGCGCGAGCTTCGGCAGCGCCTCGCCGAGGTACGGCAGCGCCGCGCCTTGCAGGCACGACAGCGACCGCAGGATGGCTGCAACATGGGGCATCCATCGTCATACTACTCATGTAGGAACACGAATGTCACAGCACAGAGGGAGCAGTACGAAAACTGTACACATACGTGTACACTGGTCGTGAGTACTAAGTACTAGTGTACTTAGTACGCGTAGTGTACTTAGTACAGTCAGTACTTAGTACTTTAGTACAGTCAGTACTAGTAAAGTCAGTACTTAGTACTTTAGTACAGTCAGTACTTAGTACTTTAGTACAGTCAGTACTTAGTACAGTCAGTACTTAGTACAGTCAGTACTTAGTACAGTCAGTACTTAATACAGTCAGTACTTAGTACAGTCAGTGCTTAGTACAGTCAGTACTTAGTACAGTCAGTACTTAGTACTTTAGTACAGTCAGTACTTAGTACAGTCAGTGCTTAGTACAGTCAGTGCTTAGTACAGTCAGTACTTAGTACAGTCAGTACTAGTACAGTACAGTCAGTACTTAGTACACTAAGTACCGACTTTATAGCGAACCTCTTTAGGGTTCTCGTCGACGCGCATGTTTGTGTGAGGTAGCCGTTTCCGACCATTTGTCGTACTGTACCATTTGTTTCCATACTGATGTGCCCCAGGCCCCAGCCTTTCTATGTACTGTGCTCAATTGTCATGTGTTTGGGAACGTATATTATTCTTATCTTCTTATATTTAAAAATGAATCCCAATTTTGCGTGGTCACGATTTCGCTAATTCTTTTTTTTCTGAGTTTGCTTATGTCACGAGAAGGTTCTTATGAAAGAAAATATGCTGAACCGATTTTCATAAATATTACGCGGGTTACTCTGTACAATTTCTATAGAAATGATATCTTTATCACGCTCGGCGCGATTCAATAAGACAGTAACCGGCACGTCAACTCGATTTTCGGCTAAGGACCGAACCTCTCTGAATGTCCCTACTGATATTTTCTAATTCTAACCCGAATGACTAAAGATCGGCAGATCGAGACCTCATTATGATGGGGATGATTTATATTAAACCGTCACGAGCGCCGCGCCGGCCGGGTCCGAGCTTCGGTTGCAACAGACCGATCGACTGCTCGCCGAGCAATGGACAACGAAGCTCGTGCTCCTGACGGTCTAATATAAATCATCCCTAATGAGCTGATCGTAAATACTTTCAATTATTAACCGCGGGCCTTCCTTAGAAGATGGCACCAACTGATGATGATGTTACCTTTCATGACGTATTCGTTATGTTCCCCCCGGTCGTGCTGCTGTGCCAGCATGTGGAACAGGGCGTGCAACAAGGCGGGCGCGTGTGCGGTCAGCGCGGGAAGTTGGACCATCCCGCCCGCTATCAGCTTCTCCAGGCAGCAAGCCGCGTATGTTACCACCACGCCTGTACCTTGGATGTGTTGGATCTAGGGAGAAAATAAATTAAACTAGGAGTTCGTCCGAACTGAGACCTCACGACCCCCTATCTCCCCAACCCCCCTACCGATCCGGCTAATCTTCGGACTCATAAATTCTATTGACCTAAACTAAACGCGCATACCAAAATTCATGAAGATCGGAGCTACGATACTCAAGTTATCGTCGAACAAACATACAAAGTTACAAGCGCCAGGCCCGTCTACACTGGACTAATACATAAATTCTGCAACCAACACATAGCGCCATCCAGCCCCAAGGTAAGCTGCTAAGCTAAAATACCAATAAACTAGGAGTTCGCCCCGAACTGAGACCTCACGACCCCCTATCTCCTCAACCCCCTAACGATCCGGCTAATCTTTGAACTCATAAATTCTATTGACCTAAACTACGCGCAAACCAAAATTCATGAAGATCGGAGCTACGATACTCAAGTTATCGTCGAACAAACATACAAAGATACAAGCGCCAGGCCCGTCTACACTGGACCTCACTCGCTTCGCTCGTTCGGTCAATAAGTATGTATTTACAAACGAAAAATTAATATAAGTAGTATATCCGAATTTACTAACAAATAACATGTCAGTATAAATAATTAGTAAACTTACAATGAGTGGCACAGCTGTCAATATCAGTTCTTTGGGCAGTAACGACCTGAATGTCATTATGTATTTGATGGCATCCGCCTTAAGCAACGGCATTTCAGTTACTGAAATAAAAACATATAGGATTACGTTAAAAAGACCAGGTATTTTTTTAAAATTACAATTCTCGATCACACGAGAACATCGGCATTAAAAGAAGCCTTATGTCTATCTCCAAGATCTTCTCCACCTTCGAGTCACGCTATCACTTACTAGAGTCACCGAGTATCTAATCCTACAGAGATATAGCTTCATACAAGCGCGTGGCGATAGGTACTCCGCTACATATTCCTCTCCACTTATCCGCTAGGGTTAGATTTTTTGTACAAAGTTAGTTACGACTTAACGGAACGGCGCGATTCTAGCTCCTAAGTCGCTAAATGACCAATATTTTGTGGAACATAAATAGTCCACACTGTGGATGCGCAAGGGAAGGAGAGCGAAAGTAATTTTGCAATATTTTCACTGGGTTAGCTCACTAGCCCGGAGCTAAGTAAAACCACCGCAAGTCAACCTAAGTGCAGTACCTACCGCCACGCGCGGCGCTACCTGTTGCTCTGTAGGATTAAATACTCGGTGTTTGAGTGACGCGAGTGACGGCACTCGCTATAATTATGTCTACACAACACTCACCCGGCACTCTCTGCAGCTCGTTCAACACATGGTTGCTGGCGAACTGCGCGAGGTCCACCAAGGAGGAGGTGCGCGTGACGCGAGTGACGTCACTCGCTATATGTCTACACTACACTCACCCGGCACTCTCTGCAGCTCGTTCAACACATGGTTGCTGGCGAACTGCGCGAGGTCCACCAAGGAGGAGGTGCGCGTGACGCGAGTGACGTCACTCGCTATATGTCTACACTACACTCACCCGGCACTCTCTGCAGCTCGTTCAACACATGGTTGCTGGCGAACTGCGCGAGGTCCACCAAGGAGGAGGTGCGCGTGACGCGAGTGACGTCACTCGCTATATGTCTACACTACACTCACCCGGCACTCTCTGCAGCTCGTTCAACACATGGTTGCTGGCGAACTGCGCGAGGTCCACCAAGGAGGAGGTGCGCGTGACGCCGGCCGCTTGAGTGGCGCCGCGTGACGCGAGTGACGTCACGAGGTACATCGCCGCGTCTTTACCGCGCCACTGCGATATGCCCTCTGCTGTGTACTTGGCTAGCATCATCTGGGTGCAAGATAACAGAAGCTTACAATGGATAAGTTAGGAGGCGACCTAGGAAGCGCTGGAGGGACTGTATAGAGGAAGACCTGCAGCGAATGGAAGCTCACATCCTGGAGGGAGACGGCGAGTGATCGGACGAAATGGAGAAAGATTGTGGAGGATGCCAACAAGGGTGGTACCGCCACAGGAAGTAAGTAAGTAAAGAAGTCAGAAAAGTATACAAGGCACAGTAAATCCCGCACCTTTTTTTGCTACGACTGCCATTATCAAGCCCATTTGGCAATAACACTTATAACCATTAAATGTGCTTAAGGGTATGTTATTTAATCTTGCTCTTTTTAGTGACTTTCAAATTCAGCGAAAATGAGATTACTTAGGAAAATTTAAGGCCACTGTGTTAATTATATTAAAAATTATAATAACAAAGTTAAACATTTACCCCCTTATTTATAAACGCTTATTAATGCGCTGCAATTTTTGCAGCGGATTGATTGTGTAATGCATGCATATTTAATACATCGTTTGTCTTTTACTGTCACATGACGTCACATAACTTAGTCATGTGTAAATAATATATTATAAATAAGGGTGTTAGAGTATTCAATATTTTAGGAATTAAATATTTCCTAAAGTAAATTATTATTTTATAAGTAATTTGTCAAACAAATTTTAAAGAGCAGAGGCGGAATTGGCTAAGCCTGCAGACTGAATAGTATTTAATGACAGAGTTGCACAAACCTCGATGTACTGGCCGAATATACTCATAATCTTCGCTTCATAATGCTGTGCAAGAGTCTTCACCAAGTCACAAGCGGCCCGTCTCCTCGTATCCACATCGGACCCCTCAATATCCCTCCTGACATACTCCTCGGGGTTATCTTCAAACAACTCCATGTCACACTCTCTGAACTCAATGTTGGGTATGACGACGGACTTGCAGATGCTGTCTAAGGTAGCCGGGTCTTCGAAAAGATTCTTGTATGTGTTTTTCTCAGCGACTTTCGCAAGGAAGGTGAGAGCGTTCGACATTAGCTGTAAAATAATAGTAGGTTGTAGATAAAACACTTAATTCATTTTTTTTTTATTTAGGGTTTCAAACGAACCGAACTTTCGCCAACTTTACAGTTGGCGCTTTTTCAAGGTTGACTGTCAACCTTGTTTTATTATGCAAATATTTCATGTAAATCTATACTTATAATAAAATCGTAATTTAGCGGTGTCTGTTTTTGAAAGATATTTTGAAAAAACTATTTTTAGGGGTATGTACTAACGTAACAGACCCCATTTCCGTGTTTAACTTTTTGTCTGTTTGTCCGTTTGTCTGTGCGTTTGTGCGCGCTAATCTCGGAAACGGCTGGACCGATTTCAATAAAATTTGGTATTCAGATAGCTTAAGACTTCAATTAACGTATAGGCTACTTTTTATCCGGATAAAAAATAAAAATTGCGTAATTTCGTTGTTTTTGAACCATCGGCATCCATCGTCATCATCACTTTACTGACATACAAATTTTGCCTTACTTCACCTACCTACTGCAGTGCAAAAATTCACACATAAACGGACGACCAGGGAAATACTGATGATGCGAGGCGCGGTAGAGCCTGGCTTCAACAGTACTTCAATGGGCGACCGTTTAAGTGTGGATTTTTGCATTGCAGTAGGTATGTGTAAGAACAACGCGGGATCGCTACTTGCGCGGGTGAAACCGCGGGGCGCAGCTAGTTTATAAATAAGTTTTTTATTTTTGTACTAGGAGTGTTCCGACTTCCGAGATTTCACGCGTGTAATCCCTGATTCCGTAAGTATTTCGTTAAATCCTATTGAATACCTTCACATTACAAACAAATCAAATCAAATTATAAAATCAAATTAGTCATTTTCAATAATTAAAAAAAGTCCCAACCCCACGGAAATATCTATATAAAAAGTATACCTATTTGTTAATCCACTTACATAGCAAGTTTCATGACAATCCGTTCGGTAATTTTTGCGTGATGGAGTAACAAACATACTTCCAGTGAAACTTTCACCTTTAATATTTTAGTAGAAGTCATTAAAATAGTAACATACCGCATCATATCTGGTATGTTGTGTAGTAGACAGCAGTATAGTCCAGACGGCAGTGACGAAGGCAGGTGCGTGCGGGGCGAACTCCTCCTCGTACTTCAAGGCGTAGAGAGACGCACACTCACACACCTCCGTGCGGAGATCCTCCATGACGCCTGGTTTGTCGTCATCATCCTGTAACAATAAAGACATGAGATTGGCTTCCTTTTAACTTCGCCTCTATTGATGGGAAGTGACAATATGGTCTAAGGCAGGGATGGGCAAACTTTTTCCTTCGCGTGCGCCATTTACGCCAAAAATCTATGGTGGGCCAAGTATTTCAATCCTATTATCTTATTTGATATCCTATCCTATCTTATTTTTAGTAATATTTTGGAAAACTAAGTACTTTTGCGATAAAACTTAGAATATAGATAGCTTGAGACCTGGAATATCATAGGCTACTACTATTTATCTCCATATTCCCACTTGTGCTTATGTGATTGTTTATTACGGGCCGCAGATCAACAGAGATTTTTACTCAAGAAAGTCAGCACTTGATTTTTAATTTGATAGTTGCGGGCCGGATTGTAGTCATTCGCGGGCCGGAGATGGCCCGCGGGCCGTAGTTTGCCCATCACTGGTCTAAGATGTGGGATGCTTGCCTACAAGATTCCTATTGACTTTAGATTTAAAAACTTCAATATTGTTGTTTAGAGAGAATATCAATGCGGGCAGTCAGTTCGATTTTGTAGCAGAGTACGTAAAAGCTGGATGCGTGACGAGTGTGTATGCGAAAAGGGAACGCGCACTGTGAATGGGTGACGATTGTTTAGTACCCCTTGTTGTAAGATTGCAAGTATGTTTTAAGTGGTATGGAATAATTACTATAACAAAATTTGGTGCCAGAAATAATAACGATTTTTAAAAGAGGTCTATCTTTATATGGTCTGAAAGGGATGAAATCTACATTGCACTACCTTCAATATAGTTACATTTTAAGGGGTAAATAATATGGTAGTTATTATTATTTATTTTCTTATTTTAACATCGATAAATGTGCCAATAGTCCTAGTTGTGAGGAGCCCAAAACTATTTCAAAAAGTAAAAAGTTTACACTTACTGTAGTCTCCAAACATTGTACTTTAACTTGCAGCAGATTCAGCAAGTTAGGCATCCATATAGGCATGTTATCTTCAAAGAATTCCGGTAAATCTTGATAATTTAATGAGTAGAACACTTTGCAGATCAGTACTAGAGATCCATAGATTATTCTCAATGCTTGAGGGTTATCTGCATGCTTTGTGGTAAGGTCAATTGTTGCCACAAATAATTCTGTTAGTGGTTTAGCAAAGTTGTCCAAGACATGTTTGATTTCTTCCCATAGTTTCTGTGATTTAAACTCGTATCTGTATCTCTTGAAGAGAGAATGAGCTGTTCTTAATATACCATTGATCATGTGGAAATCACCTGAAAGAAAATACTACAGTTAAATATTTTTCATGGAAACTAAAGAACAGGTTTCAGTGAGACAAAACCAGGTGTCTGAATCAGAACAATAATACATGTTGTTTGTGATGCCACTGACAATGATCTCGCTGTAGGGGTTTCGCCTCATATTGGGCTTGACACAGCATTTAAATCTCCAGTATCGCTTAGGGGAATGGCAGAATAGATTCAATAAGAAAATAACACCATAAAAGAACAGTGTCCTGTTCTTTTGTGGTGTTATTTTTCTTATGTCATCAAAAAAACTTCAATGTAGACCCTATAATTTTTTTCTTCTTATTGGTTGCATTGCAAAACCACTGTAGTTTGCTGACTTTCAGATATATTTGACCGAACGAGCGAAGCGAGTGAGGTCCAGTGTAGACGTGCCTGGCGCTTGTATCTTTGTTCGACGATAACTTGAGTATCGTAGCTCCGATCTTCATGAATTTTGGTATGCGCGTAGTTTAGGTCAATAAAATTTGTGAGTTCGAAGATGAACCGGATCGGTAGGGGGGTTGTGGAGATAGGGGGTCGTGAGGTCTCAGATCGGGGCTAACTCCTAGTTTAAATTTGAATTGAATTTAGACATTTTAAATTTACCTGTGCCAAACTTCTCAACCATTTCAGGGATGAGATTGGGCCATTTCCCTGGAAAGTCATGTTTTCCGATAATAGAGACTGCGTCGCTGAACTGTCTCTGTATTGCTTCTGGTGATTTTAGCATTAAGGAGACAATGAGATTCTTGATAGCTGCACGGTCTGATGCGTGTATTCTGTCTATGCCATCGTCTTCCTGTAATATTTTTGGTTAAATAAGATGATGGAGGCAGAATGTTAGAAACTATCCCTACATTTTAGATAGCATAAGACAACTTATTCTGATAATAAGCCCACAGGTATAAGAGAAATAAAAATATTGGTAAACATAGAGATGGTCAAGTGACTTATGAAATGACACACATAAATTATGAATATGGCACACACAATAAGTTACATTTTTACTTTTAGAGGTAGGTATGCAGTAAAAACCATTGTAAATAACAAAATTGAAATCCAACTTCAACAATTTGTCTGTTGTTTATCAAACATGCTGTGATTTCATTATTTATGGTCAAAATTTAATATCAAAATCCAAAATAACTAAATTAGGGATATTACACAATTTAATGCAATTTATTTTGCTTACCACGGGCCAATTTCTTTTAGTATAGTTCTTGAAAGCAATAGCAGCTGCCACTCTAATATGTAAATCAACCACATCCTTGTCAATAAGGTGCAGCAAAAGGATGGGATAGTTTTGATTCACTTCCACCCCTTCCAGAAACTTCTCCGCTGAAACCAGAAGCAGTATAAAATCATGAATATTATTATCATTACATCAACGTTTGCATATGTGAACTTATTTTTTTTTCACGGTTCTGTACCCTTTTTACCTAGATTTTCTAATTCAAAAACCTTTATTCATGTGATTTTAAGAAAAAGATGACCTATTTGTTAGGGTCTTTCAGGTGTCTATATTGTGCTAAGATTGTTGGTTATATTGTAAGTTATGATTGGTAGCAGGCTACAAAACCAGTTATAATCAGATTCCTTCAGTTTTTTTTATCAGCAAATTGAGTTAACAAAGAGAAAACTCGATAAATTGACTACAAAACAATAAAAACAAACCGGGCCGCCTGATGTTTGGGTCAGGATTCAGTGTCTGCTGCAAGTAGTTTGCCAATGTAGCCAAGTTTTCATCAGTTACTTCCATGGTGATTTAGAATATGCAGAAAACTTCCCCAGATGTCTGCGAAAGAATAAGTTTTCTTGGTATTCTTCGAAAAATTGAACAAAAATCACACAACCACACCGGCTAACGAACGACAATTTTTGTAAAAGTGACAGTAACAGAACATTAACAATATTTTTTTTTTTTTTTTTTTTGCCATCAGTGCGAAAAGGAAAGAAAAAAGATATACGTGCACTTTTTTCATTGACTGGATATTTTTATTGAGAATTTAGCAGCTCTTTGTAAGTATGTTAAAAATAATCTAAAGAATAAATATATGTATGAAGAAAAAGATTGGAATATCCATCCGAAATTGGAATATGTGTGATAAATTTTAATATAAGCAGTGTATATATGCGTGAAAAATGTTTTGCCTGCCTTCTTATTTCACGGTCAATGACAAACTATTGAAAAAAAAGGCATGTCAGTCATTTAACAAAATTCAAAATTGTTTGCTTTCCTCATTTTTTTTAAATCATTCCTACATAATTCAGCTTTTATCTATCTAATTATTTTCTTCATTCTTGTTCTAACATACACCGTTGCTGCCAGCTAAATAATCAAAAACAAAAGATGGCACAAGCAAGACTTGCGTCCTGCATTCCCCTGCCGCTCGAACAGAAAACTTTGATAAATGTTATTGAAAAGGCTAAGGACTGGGGGCTGATGCACGGTGTAGGCATGAGGGATAAAAATCATTTCACTAAGGATCATTTACAGGTAAGTTCGAAGAAAAACTAACCTCATACGAACCATCATATAGATAACTGCAAATCATTTAGTTTTGTAGTTTCGGGGGTCCCCTACCACCTAACTTACTTAAAGTACCTCACAAACTACAGCAGATTTTCTTAACTAGAAAAACTTAAATAGACAAGTAATATTCCATACATCTATTTGAATTTATCATAGGTCATTTGTCTATCTGGAACACTTGATAAATACCACCATTGTTCATTGACATATGCCAGCAATTAAAAGGCCAGACAGTAGCAGCCTTCTTTAAAATTATTGGCCCAGTTTTCATTTCAAAAGCAAAATGAAAGTAATGATTATAGACTAGCTGCTCCTCATGGTTTCAACCACGCAAGAACCGATCCCGCAGAAATATCGGTATAAAAATTAGCCTATGTGTTATTCTAAGTCTCTAGCTACCTATATTCCAAGTTTCATCGCAATATTTTCAGTAGTTTTTGTGTGATAGAGTAACAAGCTCGCAGACGTACATGCAAACTATATAATATTAGTAAGTAATAATTTCAAGTCCTGTCGGGTGCGAAATTTTTGGAAGGCGTTTCTTTAAGTAAAGTAATCATTATTTATAAATGTCTCATGACTTGTTGTTCATTTGTCCAGGTGGCTCCGTTTGTGCTACTGCCTTCAACATTCCCAAAGACTGAATTTGAAAAAGCTGTGGAGCTACAACCAGTACTGAATGAACTTATGCATAAGGTAAGATAATCACCAGAGAATGGAAGAGGTACCTATATTGATTTTTTGTAGTTAAGTCATGTAGTCATAATATGGATATGCCTTTTATTGTATGGAATTCTAATTTTATTTAGTTAAGATTTAAGAAGGGCAAATTAAATAAACTATTGATTGGTACTATAATATAGGGTGTTTATTTTTTTGCAAAGTGACTAAGTTTGATTCCTGGCTAGGGTAATCAAACGTCGAGGTAAGGAAAATTTAAAAAGTTGAATTTCACTCGATTAAGACCCGGGAAAAGTGTAAATATGAGTTCCAATCGTGTTAGTTTAAAAAGTTTACTAGGGTAATCAATTTTACAAAAATCGAATAATGCTATTTTAGCTTTTGTCAAAATGGGGTTCGCTACCTTTAGCATTTTTCGCTTTTTCTTATAGTTCATGATATGCCCTTCAAACCCTATCGAAATGGTTAACCCTGTATTGTAATTATCTATACATTATTAAAGAATTTACATTGCTAACATGTATGTAGTAATTTCTGAATCCACTGAACCAATAATAATTAAATCTTACTAATATTAAAGCAGAAAGTTTGTATGTTGTAATACTACTGAACGGATTGCGATGAAACTTGGAATATAGGTAGTTGGAAACGTGGAATAACATATCATATAGCTTATAGGTAGAAATAAAACTAAAAATAAATTATTCTCCCAGATTGCTCATGATGAAGAGTTCCTGGAACAGACCCTGCAGAATGCATTACAAGTTGATGAGTTTACAGCAAGCCTGTTTGATATATGGGTGAAAGTACGAAAGGAGGGCATGGCACAGGTAAATTGTATTGAAACATGGTTAAAACAAGTAAAGTACATTTTTAATTTGTGACCTTTGTGGCACAGAAACCTGGCCTTCGACACAGAAGGCTGCGGGTTCGATTCC
This sequence comes from Idaea dimidiata, assembly GCA_949358125.1. Taxonomy (NCBI): domain Eukaryota; kingdom Metazoa; phylum Arthropoda; class Insecta; order Lepidoptera; family Geometridae; genus Idaea; species Idaea dimidiata. Next base: position 7,022,048 of record OX442342.1, on the reverse strand, counting down.
CACTAGGAAAAATATTTCTGCTGACCATAAATGTTTGTTTCTGATTCTGGGTGTTTTCTATGTATCATAATATGTATGTATTTACAAAAAAAATAGTTTAATATGTAGTATATCCGTTGTCTAGTACCCATAGTACAGGCCTAGTGCTTAGTTTGGGACTAGATAGCGCTGTGTGTAATGTCATGCAACATTTATTAATTTAAATGATTAATTACTATTGGAGATACGCCGAATATAGCAATTTCACAATACCAAATATTATTTACTGTGATTTCTTACAGAACTTAATATTCTTCAGTACTTTGTGGTTAGTTTTAGCGCACAAATAGCACCTATAATTTTTTTCTTACCTTGTGATATTGGACCTTTATTGTAAAGAGCCACCATTTACAATGACTTCATTAACTTGACTTTGACTACGATGACTTGACTGTTTTTAGGCAAATTGGAAATGACTTGCAAAAATTAATAATACTTGACATTGGCCACTTTCCCAATGGTCATACATAATCGTTTTAAAAAAGATAAGAAAAAAAACCAGGGGTGCAATTTAAAAAATAATAATATGTCTCCTAATTGTTTTAAGTATGTTTGTACTAAGATAAGATATAAATAAAAATCCATAGTCATTGATGATCTCAACAATGTACTCGCTTGTCATGTTAAACTCCTATTCTAAAACTCAAGGCTTTTGCTATTCATTACTTACTACTGTTATTGCTATGTCATCAAGAATGATTTGTAGTGACAACATGATATTTCATATTATACCTACTTAGATTTGTTTTTATGTTTCACTTTTAACTTAAGTTTGTTTACAAAATTAACGTCATCAATTTATTCTACTTAACTTAACTCAACCTGAGACCCTACCGCGTAACTCCCGTCGAGTTCAACTCGACGTCGTTTTGGGAATACAATGCTGTCGATAACAGGGTTTAAAAAAACTATCGCGCAAGGAGCGAGCAGGAATTGTCTATGGCTTTAATGTTGAAAATTTCTGCTCGCTTCTTGCGCGGTAGCTTTTTTCAACCCCGTCATCAATAGCATCGTTTTCCCAAAACGACGTCGAGTTGAACTCGACGGGACTTAAGCGGAATGTCCCTTATCTAGGATCTACTAAGTAGTTGTAGGTATGAAATGTATGTATGATGTATTCCAATAGACTTAGCACATAAGCACAAGAAACATGCCAGGTTTCCATGCTTGCCAAGCCTTGGCAAACGTTTTCAAGTCCAAGCATCTACTAATCGCGCTTGGCAGTTGGAAGTCGTTTTACTAGACTGCATCGGAGCGTCCACAACCTTACGCAACCAAGCTAAACAACACCCTTTTCATACACTTGTATTTGTCAACGCTTGCCGAGCCTTGGTATGCGTGGAAATCCGGCATTATCACAATCGACAAAAATATTCCGTCTCTTTTTCTTGTTGTTTGAGAGAAAGAGACTGAAACAGCAAATGTCATTTCAATGAAATGGGTGATGTTTCATCACAGATCTAGAATAGTAGCAGAGTAAATATTAGCTATATAATAACACTACAAACAAACTTTACTCGCACAGACACAAAATACAGGGCCATAATAAGGTTGCAGCTTAAAACATTTTGTAAATATGAATCTTAGATTGACGGCCTTTGTGGCGCGTCGTATTTGGATAGGTAATGTTTGAAACTCTGCTGTTCATACCATATTTTATGTTATGAACAAATCATACCACTGTGATGAAACGTCACCGATTTTATTGAAATAACATTTGCACAATGCATGCATTTCAATGCATTTCTTACACAATGCATGCCAGTTTTGGCAACGTCGACCGCGCAATTCTCAGGTTAATGCTTGATAGCGCGACATTCCACAGGTTTAAGGCCCGTGCTACGTGCTAAACTGAAAATCCGTTTCGGATTCATCGTAAATTGTTGATTATTATTTGACGCAATGTTTTAGAATATTTTCGTTTGAAGCGTTTGTAAATGACATTGTTCCCTACATTTTGGTGTAGTTTCAAGACAACAACTTCTTATTGTTTCGAAGTAATTTTTTTTTGTCTAAAATGTGGTACCTTTCGACATATTTAAGACTAGATTGTGCCTGCGTTTGTATATTAATATCATGGCTATCGTTTAAGCATAGGATCAGTATAGGATCAGCATAGGTTCAACATAGTATCGGCATAGGATCAGCATAAGTTCAGTATAGGATCAGCATAGAATCGGCATAGGATCAGCATAGGGCCCGCATAGAATCAGCATTGGATCAGCATAAGTTCAACATAGGATCAGCATAGGTTCAGCATAGGATCAGCATATGTTCAGCATAGGTGCAACATAGGATCGGTATAGAATCGGTATATTATCATCATAGGTTCAGCATAGGATCAGCGTAGGGTCAGCCAGCATAGGTGCAACATAGGATCGGTATAGGATCATCATAGGTTTAGCATAGGATCAGCATAGGTTCAACATAGGATCAGCATCGGATCAGCATAGGTTCAACATAGGATCAGCATAGGTTCAGCATCGGTTCAACATAGGATCGGTATAGGATCAGAATAGGACCCGCATAGGTTCAGCATAGGTTTAGCATAGGTTCAATATAGTTTCAGCATAGGATCAGCATAAACTGAGTTCAGCATAGGTTCAGCATAATCTGAGTTCAGCATAGGTTCAGCATAATCTGAGTTCAGCATAGGTTCAACATAGGTTCAACATAGGATCAGCATAGGTTCAACAACGGATCAGCATAGGTTCAACATCGGATCAGCATAGGTTCAACATAGGATCAGCATAGGTTCAGCATAGGATCAGCATAGGTTCAACATAGGTTCAGCATAGGATCAGCATTAGCTGAGTTCAGGATAGGACCCGCATAGGATCAGCATTGGATCAGCATAAGTTTAACATAGGATCACCATAGGTTCAGTGTAGTATCAGCTTAGTTTCAGCATAGGATCAGCATAAGCCGAGTTCAGCATAGGATCAGCATTGGTTCAACATACCAGCATAGGGTCGGCATATGATCAACATAGGTTCAGCATAGGTAGAATATAATTAGGATTATCCGAGGGGAACGACTTCACCCCTAACCTGTACTGTACCCCTGTACCAAATTTCATTCATTAGGTTTACGGGTTGTTGAATTATAAATAGAAATACACGACTTTGTTTTTCATAGCTGCTCGTGTAAGTCCCGTTCCAGAGGGAATAACGGGATCAAAAAGTAGCCTTTGTCACTCCTGGATAATGTAGCTTGCTATTAGTGATAGAATTTTTGAAATCGGTCCAGTAGTTTCTGAGATTACCCCTAAAATACATACATACATGTTACCAACGTTACCTCTTTATAATAATAGTATAGATGTACACCAAAATGTAGGGAACAATGTCATTTACAAACGCAACAAACGAAAATATTCTAAAACATTGCGTCACAAAATTATCAACAGTTTTCGTTGAATCCGACAGTAATTTTCAGTTTAGCTCGTTTAGGGGCTTTAAAATACAGTAATAAATATACAATAATAATATGTATTTAATAGCTACAACTACAACCCTAAGCTTCACTGTAACATTGCCATTCCCTAGCCGGTGTCGCTAGGCATGCTCCGTTCGGACATAATGCTGGAGTCTCGGTGCCCTCACACGGAGAATCAATGCGCCAAGCACACTCCCTACTGCTCATGGAAACAAGTCGAGATCAACAGTATAGCTTCGGGGTTCGGCCATCTCGGCCCGGTGTCTAGAGAGATACAGAGGTATTTTATACACGTCAGCAGATGTCCAGTCAGTATTTTGGCATCAATTAAGGGGACTAATTGACACGTGTACGACTCTCCATACAAAAAGACTCAACCTCTTTCCGACCTCTTAACGTTATCCAATTTCGATGATATTTTGTGTGTCATAGAATCACAAAAAACTAGGTCTAACTTAATAACTAACTAACTTATTTTATATACTTTTTTTATACGTTAGGTAAGCCTAGTTCTCTATGTATATTCGCCCAAAAAAAATAACTGAATCTGATAATGTTACGGGGTAGAAAATAGTAGTTTATGCACCGAGGTACTAAATCCCTTTCTTTTAAAGAGGGCGTCATATTGTATCAATAGCGTACAAATAGGACTCTAGAATTAACTCCCGAGCGTAGCGAGGTTGTTAATTCGCTCAGGTGTACCTAGAGTCCTGAGTGTAGCGTGGGATACAAGCGCCCAAGGTTAAGACAGGCTTTATTACCGAGGTGTATACTCTTCTTTACACATCTATTGCGAGATAATAAAATAAACAATAGATTGATACTAATGAAAAAAAAAAGATTTTGTGTAAGTGGCCAGTTCGAAATGACCGTATGCTACCAGAAGCTTAGTGATTATATCCTCTTTGACCACACCTTTCCTGAATTTCGACGATTCAAATTTAAATTACTTGAAGCTTTAAATCTATAATTCGCACTTTATATACCTAGAGACTAAAGACTCGGTTTACGTTGACCTTTGTGGAAAATGTGACAAAGTGGCTTTGTAGAGCTGTAGATGTGTAAAAGAGGGTTTCTCTTTACCGTTGTGGAATGGAGAATTACGAATCAACCTGCGCGTCCGTCAAATAGCCCTCTAAAGGGTCCGTTTTAACGGCTTGCTGGCTATCTTTAGTTAAACAGGCTACAGACCATTATATTTAACTGCGCAACTTATTTCGTAATTTGTTTTTATTGCTCAAGGCATATCTACTAGAAATATTTTAAAGTAAAAATTCATCTTCTTAAATACACTCGCGACGATATTTAAACTTGCGTCTCTGAGTTTGTACAGTTTACAGTCCATTGTACAGTTTTATTTAATGACTATGTCACTCTTCGATAATGTAGCTTTCTATTTGTGAAAGAATTTTTAAAATCGGTCCAGTAGTTTCGGGATTACCCTCAATATACCTACTTTGATACATCGACATGTTACCAACAATTTTTCCTCTGTATATTATTAGTGTAGACTAGCTACGCTAGGGTCACCCGCGTAAGTCCCATTCCCACAAGAATATCGGTATAAAAAGTGTGCTATTCCAGGTTTCCAGCTGTCTATATTCCAAGTTTCATCGCAACCGGTTCAGTAGTTTTTGCGTGAAAGACTAACTAAGACACATACAAAGTCTCGCGTTTATAATATTAGGGGTTAAAGTATGAAATTGCCGATTTGTACTGAAAATCTTAATTGTTTATTTTTTAAATTTTTAACAAATTTATTTAATCAAAATAGTTGCCATTATTATCTATACATTGCTGCCATCTAATGGGAAGGTTATTAATGCCTTTGCGATAGAACTCCGACGATCTAGACTGCACAAACTGTGTGAAAGCATTTTGTACTGCCTCCTGGGAAGAAAACTTCTTGTCACGTAGATAATTGTCCAAATCACGAAAAAAATGGTAGTCCGTTGGAGCAAGGTCTGGTGAATACGGAGGATGACGAATGGTTTCTAAGTGCAGTTCCTGAAGGATCAAAATGGTTTCTCGTGCTGTGTGAGGTCTCGCGTTGTCGTGGAGCAATAATGGTGAAGATCGATTCATGAGTCGGGGCTGTTTTACTGCTAGTTTTGTCAACATGGTTCGGAGTTCGGCACAATAGACATCTGCCGTAATTGCTTGACCAGATCGAAGAAAACTATAGTGAATAACACCATGCTGAGACCACCAAACAGTTACCATTACCTTTTTATTGGTAAGTTTTGCTTTAGGACACTGTTGTGGCATTTGACCTGGGGTCAGTCATTGCATTTTTCTTTTCCGGTTATCATAAAGAATCCACTTTTCATCACATGTTACAATTCGATCCAATATTCCTTCATTTCTGTACCGGTTCAACAAGGCAACACAAGTTTCAACACGCGTTTCTTTCTGCAGATCAGTCAAATCATGAGGCACCCATTTTTCGTATTTTTTTATTTTATTGATTTGACGCAAGTGAGTCAATAAAGTGGGTAAGGTAACGTTAAACCATGCCGCTAATTCCTGGGTAGTTTGACTAGGATCGGCTTCCACTATCTCTCTTAATTCATCGTTATTCACCTGTGTGGGCGGTCTTACTCGTGGCTCGTTCTTTAAGTCGAAATTTCCATCACGAAAGCGTTTAAACCAAAATCGCACGGTGCGTTCATTAGTAGACCCCTCTCCAAACGCAGCATTGATATTGCGGTCTGTTTCTGCCGCGTTAGATCCGCGTCGGAACTCGTATTCAAAAATCACTCGAATTTTCGCAGTATCCATCTTTCTTGTCTAAATTGAATAACAAAAACAATTGAAAGTCGATATTCAAATGTTTCACATTTTTTAAAACAAGAACATCACAGAAACCATTTGAAAAAAGTTTCATGCGAAAACCTCAAACCATGAAGATTCTATGTCAATTCAAAGAACCTATTGCAATAAAACGGCAATTTCATACTTTAACCCCTATTATTAGTAAGATATTCGAACTGTACAGTTCTTAGTATTGCCTACACAAGTTCGATTTGACTGGACAGTTCTACTGTACAGTTAAAACTGCGCAGTTAAATGGTCTGCTGCCTGTTTTACCAACATTCAACATAGCAAGTGGCGACGATTGGAATTAACAGTCGGCACGTGCAATCTACCGGCGGGCGATCTGTTAATGTGTGAAACCCTTTAGTTTAGAACTTACTCAAAACCTACGTGCGATAAAAGGTTACTACAGTAATTGGCCTTATATTTGAAAGATAAAAACAACAATATACTAACAGTGTGTTCTGGGGGGGTAAAAGAACCATTTTAATATTTTTCTAAAGTGTCCTACACTTGGATGCGTGCCTTAAACGTAAAATCAAAAAGAGATGCGATACTTAATTTCAACTCAACTAGACAAGCACCTGTGGTCAAAATGGATAAGGCGTTAGGGCCGGACTCCCCAAAGACGCAGGTTCAAGCCCTGTCGGGTGCAAATTTTTGGAAAGCGTTTCTTTAAATTTAGGGTAAAGCGGTTGCATTACAAACACATTCTAAAACATTTTTCATTTGAAACATTTACTGGAGGTTCTTTTAATCGCCTTAAGTTCTAAGTAAGTACGAGTATGATTGACTTACAACCAGGGACTGCATATCGGTCAACCTTGAAAAAGCCAGATTTGGAGAAAGCTCGGTCATTTAAAAATCATAAATAAAACGCGATTCATTAAACCCAGTAAATAAAGTGTTTTTTTGAGTAGGTATCACCAATATCTGTGTCGAATTTAACGCTACCCATTTGGGTAGCTTCAATTTTGACACATTTTTGGCAATTTGGTACATTCATACCTTTATATATATTTATATATAAAGGTATGAATGTTATTTTAAAAAAATATATCTGTACTGCTATTTTTGAGTACTTACTGCAATTTAATGGTATGACGTCATACGGAAAAATGTTGTACAGATATTGATACCGCCGATATACGGTCCCTGGTTGCAACTTCATGAGGGTAATAATTTGTTCCTTCACACTATTGTACACACAAGATATTCTTAAAGACCGTATATACTTACTATATGGTATCAGTTTTTTTATAAAAAAATGAAACCTAATTTCATATTAGCTTTAATATTGCGGGCCTTAATTATTGAAAAAATTAAAATGTATACAGGGCCGGCTTAAGGGCATGTTTTTAAGGGGCAAATTCAGATAGAGTTCTTGTACAAAAGTAAAAGAACTATAAGAAACAGTACAAATTAAGAACATCTTTTGTAAAATTTATTGAATAATAGAACCCATCTTTTGACTTACCTACATACGAATGTAAAACTTTTCATTTTAAATCAGGTGTGGGAAATTTTTGTAAAAATGTAATCAACCAAAAAAGGTCGATATGATCTAAAAGTCCTTACGAACCGAAGATTGCCCCTGCCTGTCATAATGGGGGGTTAACATGACCTCCTTAGTTCAGCTAATAAAATTAAATTAAAAAATGTATAATGACATTAAGGAGGTCATGGTAAACCCCTACATCTTTCAACCCATTGTAACCGTAATTGTAGTACTTAACATAATCTGTCCTACCGTAAGCCGTCGCTATATCGTTCAGCTCAGCTCAAAAAATAAAATTAAACCCACATCAAATAAAAAAAACAATACGCCTGAGTAAATAAAATAAAAAGTTTTTTATTAACTGTGGTTTTTAAAGTAGGCTGGGTATTTTTGATTTAAACTTAATTTTATTACTTAGAGCTAAAGGGACGAGAACGAGAACGAGAACTATAAGAACGAGAAACGATCATGGTAGAGCGGAATATGTTAACTTTAATGTAGTGTACCGCATAGTACGCATGCTAACCTCCCTCACACTTTGGTAGTCTAAAGCGCTTTGTAGTGATTATGTTAGTTCAGTATCAATTTACTGTTGATGTAATTAACAATAGTGTAAATTCTGTCTAAGTAATTTACTAACTTAGCCATGAAGTTGTTTACAAAACTTTCTAAACAAAAAGCGTTTTTGTTTTACAAATAAATAATTAGTACCTACGTAGTTACATTTTACTGGGTCTTAACCGTGTATAATTTTTTTATTTTTCTCGGTGTTTCGATCATGTTACAATGGATCGTAGCCGCGAGGGGCTAAGATCATTGTAACATGATAGAAACGTCGAGGTAAGATAATAAAAAATAATAAAATAATTAGACCCGGAAAAATGTAACTATGTTAATGAATCGTGTGAATTTTAAAAGTTGAATAAGAAAGCTGATAAGTCTGCTGAGTTGTTTGAGTTTCTTTTTAGTTTAGATTTTTTTGTAAACAAGTTCTTAATGTAACATTAGTTTTCACCTACTTCAATCCATAAGTTGATTTAAAAATATGTATTTATGTTTGTTCTTACAAATAGTTGATAAACATGTACTAATACAGTAGTATTTACTAATATTTTTGTACTTACTGTTCCTTGTCGCAATGTAGTATGTGTTTATTTAGTTTTTGTTTAATAATGACTTTTATACTACTTATAGATTACCCATTGTCAAATATTCTGATGTAAAATGGCTGTGTAAGATGACATTATTGTAAATCACATCGGTGGAACCAATCACTATTATGTTCGTTTACCTTGATAAGTTAATTTAAGTTTTATTCATAATGTAATTTAGCAATTTTAAGGTAGAAGGTATGCGTGACCGTTTTTATTATTTTTATTTAATGCAATAAATGCCAATAGCAAATGATTCGAATTAATTAATGTTATTAACAAAATTTCAAACATGGGTCATATCTCTCTCGCTAGAAGGGTAATACTGAAACGAGAAAGAGAGACAGATTTAGTAATTTTTTGGTATATTTCTGGACTTAATATTATAACAATAAACGAAGAGGGTAAAAAAACGTTCGTACTTGGATTGGAAGCTGATAGGGCAATCTCTGTGACACCCAAAGCAAAAATCCTCGCATAATGTCAACCTTAAATTAAAAAAGTCAATTAATACGGAAATTCTGTAATGTTTCACATTAAAAACTAAATTGTTCGTGTAATTGTTTACAGTTGATGTCACTCGGGCTATTCAGATCCGATTACCTGATGCAGCAACCGGACAATCGAATAAAACAAGTGGAGTTTAACACGATCGCGTCCAGTTTCGGCGCGATCACGACCTATCTACCTGACATGTCTCGGTACCGGCACAGCTGAATAACGCGCTGATATAACTTGGATAGTTTGAACAAGACTTCATTATTCCTCTTTGTACTTTCTTGCTATGTCAAGATCTCTTACAGCCGTACTTGGGACGTTTTTAATAGATATCTTTATGCTACGACCCCATAGGCAGAAGGCTGGCTATGACAGTATCTCGGATCAGCGCTGCTTTGCTTCTTTGTGGTGTAGACACTGGTTTCAAGCCAAGTTTCAAGTCCCTAGCGTGGGCTGGAGTTAGTTAACCTACACCATTTAACAGCAAACCTGATCCCCCATATTATCTATTCAGTGGATGTCTGACAACAGTGGAAAGTCACAGGCACTATGCAGTACATTGCTGCTTTGTCTTAACGTGATTATTACTGGTGAATACCTCAAAGCACCAATGTACTGCATAGTGCCTGTCACTTTCCACTGTTGTCAGACGTCCACTGAATAGATAATATGGGGGCAGCGCTAGGCGGAATTGTAGGGACTTATTGCCATATAACTTGCCCTGTAAATGCAGCAACTTTAATTAGGCAAGCCTTTGTAATTTTTTAAGAATGAGACAGAGCATTCATTAGCTGTGATCCCTTTTAAAAACGTCTGAATACGTCTGTAAATAGGAAAAAAATCTGGATTTTAATCTGTCAATAAACTAATTTGAGACATAAAATTTTTAAAGCAAAAATCCCATTTCGCAACCTAATTATGCCTAAAGTTTTGCCGTAGGCAGGAGGCCACGGCTGCTAAATCCCCACAGAATAGGCAGGCGAATTCTCACTTTCGACAGATCTTTCATCATAATTGGTCTGCCTGTCACTATGGGGAACTTTTTAAAAAACGGAAACTATCCAAGTTGTTAGAACGCGTCAGCAAACCAACAAATCAGTCGGCATCTCTCATTTGACTGCTATCTTTACTTGCACGCTGCACACACATTCCACTGCGCTTTTTGTTGATGTTTACTGCACTCTGCTTTCATGAATGTTTTTTTTGAACATTTTTGTATGAGTTACCTATCTTATCTTATTTATCTTTGTTTTTTACCTTTTACGTAGCTATCGACCGAAAATAATTGAGACTTTCTTAAATAAAAAAAACGTTTTCACAACGAATGTTTTTCGTTAAAAAACTATTTACGGCATTATTTTATACATGGATCACTCAAAGTTTTGACTGAGTTACGGCGATCCTGGGGCCCGACCGCGCATCTTCCTTTGCGCAGTGAGATTTCGATGCTGATTACGACGGAATTTTCAGTGGAACTTCGCTGGTCTCGGGAAAACTAAGTTTTTAGTCTCCTCGTGTCCACATCTGTGAAGCCTAAGCGATCCGTGTAAGATAATGCCTATGCTAGAATAGTTTTAAAGCTATAGATACAGCATGTGTTGTCGCTTGAAAATACCTTTTGTTTTCATAACCCTACTCGATAAAGAAACTACAAGATTTTCGGTGGTACTAGTTTATTTTTTCTATAATTTTTTTGCGCTTTTTCCGGTTGTTGATGTAGTGTTTAGTATATTTGGAGTGCATGTATAAGTTTGTTAGCGGCTTGGAGGTAGCGTTCATTTGAGAGATGTTTACGCCTACAGTGTCGGTTCCAGAAGTTCCTGCTACGTTACAGATGTTACGCCCAACAGACAGGGGAGTTACCATATTCGCCCAGTCCTTCGATCCGGCCCTGTAACGTTGCAAGAATAGTAATTTAAAATGGTCAGTGTTCGATGTTGTCCGGATGCGGCTAGGGTAGACATCTTTCAATATGTTTGTCCGCTTTTGTTGTTTCACGTTTTTGGATAGTTCTTTTGGTTTATTATTTTATTTAGTGACTTAAGGAAAATATTAAAATGACTATTTAGGTATCTACTGTCAACAACATACGTAATGTTTGTTTGTACGAGACTATCTCCTAGTACTAGATTTGGTATGGGTGTACTTTTTTAAATAAGTTCATAAAGTGGTACATACAACAAAGTATTGAAAAACTCAATAAAAGTGATTTTTTTTTTCATCTATCCTCACCCGTATCGTCACCCCAAATGGGTTTTGCATTTTTTTTGGATAGTAAACTATTTGATGTTCTTACGCGATCGAGACTTAATTGGGGCATAGCTATAGAAGCTGTGTCTTTTACAGATTGCCCTAATCTGATTACCTACTAGCTCACCGCGCTTCCAACTGCGCTACATGGGCCACTAAGTTAGAGTTGAGGAAAGCAATAAACAACCTTAAGGAGCCGTAGTAGGCTAGAACTGATGTTTCTAGGGTGAATTACTACAAAAGTTATTTGAAACCATATCTATTAAAGTCGAGGATATTTACTAACACGTGAATGTCGTGAAAACACGATTCCTGAAAAAAAATTCAAAGATAGATAAAAATTCCAAACTTCCCTCTAAATTGTACAAATAAGTGATATTACTCAGTCAATATTGTACGAAAACTAATAAAACTTTGTATAAGAACTGAACTGAGCTCAATACAGGCATGTTTTGAATTTCAAGATTATGGTTAAGTTATCTTGAAACTAGCAATTGTTTGATTTTACGTAATAAAATTTTGCATAGTCGCATCTTACGTCCTTCACTTACACATCTGAAATTTGCTAGCTTTATCCCTGTCACGCTATTAGAGTTATATAGGCCCTTAAATAAATTTAGACCCATTAAATGCTTTGTCTCGACCGTCTCGACTGACTAATAGGTCAACACTCTGCCTAAACCATTTATAATTGAGATTTTAGAGAGAATGTTCTTTATTTTAAAAAATTTGAGTAAGTTCTTTATATGATGCAGGCATTCGATAAGAAAGGATTTTATAAAATTTAGACGGGATCCAACTTAAACGGGTGAAACCGCTAGACACAGCAAGCAATACTTTGACAATGGGTCGTTATTGTAAATTAATTTGTGTTCGTTTACATTGTGGATGTAAAACAAGGCCGTTTGTCTTATTGTTTTGAGAAAGTGGTCTACGTGTCTCTAAAGATTTTGAAATATTTGTTCATAAATAATAATATACTGGGCAATTTATTGGGCACACATTATATAATAATAATAATAATAAAAGCCTTTATTCGCTGACCAATTACAATACAATTTTTTTTAAATTTAATCAATATTATTTTTCTTTTTTTCAGCAACCAGTTTGTTGGTCAGGTTGTCCTCGGACATAGGCCTCCCCTAGATTTTTCCACACATCTCTGTCCCGAGCTAACCTTCTCCATCCTTTAGGTAAATCGTCTTCCCATCTTTTAATTTGACGTCCCTTTTGTCTTTTCCCATTTCTGGGATACCATTCCATTATATCTTTAGTCCACTTTTGTTTATTTGTTCTCATTATGTGTCCGGTCCAATTCCATTTGAGTTTTTTAATTTTCAGTAAAACATCACTTACTTTAGTCTTTTTCCTGATTTTTGTAGTGGTCCATTTGTCACGTAGCTTAATGTTTAGCATGCTCCTCTCCATATTATGTTGGCAAACTCTTAATTTTTGGTTGTTTTTACTCGTGAAAGGCCAAGTTTGACAGCCGTAGGTGAGACATGGAAGAATACAGGTGTTATACAATGTACTTTTCACTGACATTGGTATTGTTTTATTTTTGGTTATTTCTTTGAGGGACCAATAGCGTTTCCAAGTGTTACTTATTCTCCTGTCGATTTCTTTTGAATACATGTCCTTTATTGCTATGACCTGTCCCAAATATATATATTCTTCAATATATTCGACAATTTCATGTTCAATTTTTACTGTTTCTTTTAATGCATTGGTCATAATCTTTGTCTTCGTCGGGTTCATTGTTAAACCTGCTTTTCTGCTTTCACAATCTAGTTGCTGTAACATTGTTTGAAGTATATTCGGTTTTTCTGCAAAAATCACTATGTCATCAGCAAATCTCAGATGATTAAGGTTCGTTCCGTTTACACTTATTCCATAGTTATCCCAATTTATATTTCTAAAGATGTTTTCCAACACTGCTGTGAAAATTTTAGGTGAGAGCGGATCGCCTTGTCTGACGCCTCTTTGTATAGAAAATTCTTCGCCTTTTTTTTCGAGTTGGACTTTTGTAGTGGAGTTCATGTATATCTTTTTAATTATGTTTATGTATTTACTGTCAATTCCTTGGTTTTCCAATGTTTTCCATATGTAATTGTGCCTCAAAGAATCAAAAGCTTTATTGATTATTGTAATCAACAAATGCCATGTAATAGTGTTGCCCGTACTCATTACATTTTTCGACAATTTGTTTCACTACTTGTATGTGATCGATAGTGGAATAATCGGCGCGAAACCCAGCTTGCTCTCTTGGTTGGTTTTCATCTAATTGTTTTGTTATTCGTCCCAGTATAATTTTTGAAAAGACTTTGTAAATGTTGGACATAAGAGATATAGGTCTGTAATTGTTGATTTCGTTTTTATCGCCTTTTTTGTGTAGCAAAATGATAGTCGATTTTGTCCACTGAGTTGGTATTTGTTCCGTCAACATAATTTCATTAAATAAATGTGTAAGAGGGTTGGATATTATTGTTAAGGTGTCCTTTAGTACCTCATTTGAGATTTTATCATCGCCAGTCGCTTTGCCGCTTTTTTGTGTTCCTATGGCTCTCATAACCTCTGATTCCAATATGCATGGTATTTCATTTTTGTTATTAGCTCCCACATAACATATTGGTTTGTCCGTGTCCGTGTACAGTTTCTTGTAATAGTCTGTCGCTATATTTGATATAGTTGATCTTTTTGTCGTAATGTCTTGAATTTTAGTTAGATGATTTTTTTTTGTTTTTTATTTTCATGTTAGGTATCCATTGGGTGTGGTCTTTTAGTTGTTTTAGACCTTTTTTTATTCCTCCTGTGTTCTCTATTTGTTCTCTCAATACTTTCAGTCTTTCAGTTTTCCTATGTTCCCGTATTGATGTTTGGATTTTCTTACACACTTCTGTGATGTTGTGACGGTTTACTTTTCTGTTTTGTAACAGTACGTTTCTTTCTTTTAGTAATTCGATCGTTTCTTCTCCCATTTTATCTTTTTTCTCTCTTTTATTGCGCATTTTGCTTACATGACGTAAGGTATTCTCTATGAAATCGTACCTTTCCTGCAGAGTCTTGTAGGATTCGATTTCCTGCAGTGTCGATTCTAATTCATTTAGAATATTTTGCGATATGGGCAATGTTATCATCATATTTTTAGTTGACATGATATGTTTTCTTGGGTTTTTGTTCTTACATTGAATAGCTCCTCTTACCATTCTGTGGTCGGTATTAAAGTTTAGGTTTTTTATTACGTCGACATCACTGAACAAATGTTTGTCTTTTGCCAAAATAAAATCAATTTCATTTTTGTCTTTGCCATTGGGTGCTAACCAAGTCCATTTTCTATTCTTTCCTTTTTTGAAGAAACTGTTCATTATTTTTAGGTTGTTTGCTAAGGAAAATTCTATTAGGCGTTGGCCATTGTCGTTCCTATTGCCATTGCTGTAATTTCCCAAGACAAATTCATTATCATTTGATTTGCTGCCTATTTTTGCATTTAGGTCTCCTATAAGGATTACGTTTTTGTTGACAATTTGCATAACTTCAGTTAAATCATTGTAAAAAATTTCTTTTGCTTTATTGGTATCGTGTTCTCTTGGTGCGTGGACTTGGATTATCGACGATGCTTGTTTTTGATCTGGTAGTTGTATGTTAAGTACTGCGATTCTGTCTGTTACCCCTTGAAATCCAATTATTTTGTCTTTTAAGTACTTTTTAATCAAAAAACCCATACCATATATACCTTGTTTTTCTCCATAGGAATAGAAAATATAATCATTGTATTCGCGTATCTCTTCTCCTATTCTTCTTACTTCGCAAAGTCCAATGACATCCCATTTTATGATTTTTAGAGCATACTCTAATTCTTCTAATCTACTGTCTGCCATTAATGTTCTTACGTTTAAGGTTGCAATATAAATTTTGTGTTTTCTTGTCTGGCCAGACGTATTTCTAGGGGGTGGTGGTCTGACAACCCCGCGGAGACCAACCGAATTGGGGTTGTTCTGCGTCCGGTTGCTGTTGTTTGGTTGCTATTTATTTTGGTTTGGTTTAATTTCTGTAAACGAGTTTGCTCTTGGTCTCATCAAATCAAACGCGTTCTTTCGATTTTCTTTTATTGTCAAAGTGTTGTTCGGTAACTTTTTGGCCTGAGCCTGGTCTCCAGGCGAAGTGGAGTCATCCCTCTTTCTCTTTTCAGTGGTAGAGTTTCTCTCTTTAATTATTAATTGATCATACTTTATATACGCGAAATTTCCTTTTGCTCGCTCTTCTATGAGTTTGGGTTTTAATTCTCGGCGTTTTTCTAAAATGTCCTTAGGGAAATCTTCGGTAACATAAGTTTGAATTAGGTTCTTTCTCTTTTTTAGAATTTCGTTTCTCTTCCAACTGCTTACGAAAGTTATCAAAATCGGTCTTATTTTATTATCTTTATTGACACCAATGCGACGAATTGTTGAAACATCATATATTTCTATGTTGATTTTCAAATCCGCTTTGATTATATCTCGCACCGCCTGGAACAACTCCGATGGCGATTTTTCGTTTTCCTTTAAACCAAAAAATATTATGTTGTTTTTCTTTTTTTCTTTCTCTAAGTTTTCAATCTTTTTTTCTAATATTTCGATTTTATTTTTCATGGCTTTGTTATCTTCTATAAGCGGTTCTAGTTTTTCATTCATTCTTTCAAATATAGTACAAGTTTGTTTTTCTATTTCAATTTTCATTTTGTCGAAAAGCATTTGAAACTGTTCCTCCATTTTTGGTGCTTTTTCTATTTAGTAGCGACACTAACTGTATTTGACGTCTTTGATTTGACGTTTGGTGACTGATGGACTAGCTGTCAATGTCACTTGTTCAGGTCTATGGATGGAGTAGGTACCTTACTGGAGCTTGCAATGTTTTCACTAGATTTCTCGTATTTTATGGAGTTTTCTTGTAATGTTCGATTTATAAAAACGTTCGGTGTCACTAATATTAGAGATTAACACGGTTGTAGTCACTTTAACGCGAATAAATCGGTGATTTATAATTATTTTCGACGCAGCAAATTAAACGTAATGTTAACTTTTCGGCAACCGGATTAGTACAGGAATAATGGACGCAATTTGTATGAGTAACGTGTACGTGATTTTAAAAACCGATTTTTGAAAGCGGAAGAATCCCCGCCATGTTTTCTTTTACGTAAGAGCGATACAAATAAAGCACTTTTTTTTAAATAACATTGGAGCGCCTGACAATACTTGGCTTGCAACATGGGCGAATAAGCACTGGAAAATCCTCAATATGTCTGGTATTAAAAACTAGTTAAAACATTATAAAAGTAACAGAACAAAATAAATGAAAATATTTAAAGCAAATCAAGTTGCTCTGGTTTTCCCCCCCTATTTTTTCATCCTCAAAGCGGCCCTGTTTTACACAAATGTTCCTGTAGCGTAGTATGTGCAATGTAAAGCATGTTATTGTTATGTATTAGCTTGTGTATATAGCTTTAGTTGTTTTAGTACTTTAGTAATTATATTTTTAAATAATATAATGAAATGCATATAAAAAAATCTATTCGTACTTTCTATCTACCCTTAAGAAACTAATAAGTACAATATATTTACATTTTTTCCGGGTCTTATTGGCGTATTGTTGTTTATTATCTTCTTGCGACCAAGGCTATTGTAATATGATCAACACGCAAAGGTAAGAGAATTTGAAAATATTAATACGCAAATTAGACCCGAGAAAAAAAACGTAAATATGAGTACAAATTTTAAATGTTTACTTACTGATACAATTTGTTTTGGCGAGTTTAATTTATTTCAAAAGAGATTGGTGTACATGTCTAGGCGTTTTTTGATAAAGTACTTTTGGAAATTAGGCCCAACTAATTTTCTTTTTTCTGCACACAAGAATTAAAAAAAAAAAACTTTAAATTTTAGGAAAAAAAGTCAAATTTTTAGAAGTAGTAGAACAAAAAATGTTCGCTTAGACGTCTTCAACAAACCCTTTTGGAATTCACATTCAAAATTATAGTAACATTCATACTTATTATTTTTACTCTATAATTTACATTAACTAATATATTTTTACTGAATTTCAGCTATGTGTTGAGACAACTTGGATATACTGACTTAATCAAAAATGTAAGTTTTACAGCCTTAAGTTTTATAATAACTTAATTCTTATTTCTTAATTTTTTTTTATTGTTAGGTTCATAATGTCCAAATCCCAAAATGTCCATATCCCTAAACCCAAATCCCAGTATGTCCATGTACCTAAATGTCCAAAACCCCAGTCTTACAAAAAAAATCGAAGTCCTAGAATAGTGCCCATTTTGATTCTGAGATATGGACATTCTGGGACATGGACATTTAGGGATATGGACATTTAAGGAAATGGACATTCTGGGATTTGGACATTTTAGGATATTTATATTCTGGGATATGGACAATAAGCACCCGCTAAACATTTTGGGATTTCACATTATAAACCTAAACGAAAAAATCATCTTAAAAAATTTCAACTCGGGCCTCTGCGAATTTAAATCTCGTTGCGAGTCAAATAAAATTTTGAAGATGATTTTTTCCTTTAAAATATTTCTAAGTTAATTCTTATTCACCGGTGTGTGAAGTCGGCTTAAGTCGTTATCGCCGCTTTAAAAACATTTTTACAAATATTATAAATCTGAAAGCTCGTTTGTTTGTGCCCTTTTCACGGTCAAACGGATTTGTATTAAATTTTGCATATGGATAGTTTAAGTGATGGAGAGTAAGCATTCATTCATTCATTCAGTATCATAGAATTTTTACTTTTTTATCCCGATAATCCCGCGGGAACGGGACATACGCGGGTGAAACCGCTGGGCGTAGTTAGTTTATTATAATGAAAAAATAAAAAATACAGGGTGAACCATTTCCATGGGCTTTCAGGGGGACATCCTAAATTATATATAAGAGATAGCGAAAAATGCTGAAACGAGTTGCGTTCCCGATTTTGACAAAAACAAAAATATAATTATTGGAATTTTGAAAAATTTATAACCCTCGCTAGAAAAAAAATAGACATTTCTGTCGATTTACCATACTATGTTTGTTTCCTGGATTTGATCTCTATCAGCAACACTATCGGTCGGTAAAATAATATAGGTTGTTTATTATTTTTTTTGCAAAAACACAAGGTTCGATAATGCGGCTTCGGCTGTTATAAATTTTTCAAAAATCGAATAGTGCCATGCCATTTTTGTTTTTGTCAAAATCGGGGACGCACCTCCTTTCAGATTTTTTGCTATCTCGTATAGTTTAGGATATCCCCCTGAAAGCCCATCGAAATGGTTCACCCTGTATAAATATATTATTTATTTCAGATGCCCGAAAACAAGGCCCTATCAGGTCTTTGCTCGGGTATTATTGACGCGTACGATTTGTTCGGTGTGCCGAACGCGGTAGTTCTGTTCGTCATAGAGGAGGTCTCGTACAACATCTGCGATCAGAGGTTCCACGAGTTTGAGATATCGGAGAAACGGCCTGACATACCTGTGAGTACATACAGCTGACACTGCGCACTTCGTATCGACATTTTGACATTAAAATTGTTAATTTCGATATTTCTCTCTTTCACTCTCACTTAAATTACATAGGAACGTCTCGCTCTTCCTTCTTATTAAGGTTATTTTGCCCTGTATTTTTGCAGTCTAGAAATGAGAAGCTAGAAATGCCTATTTCTGTTGGAACTAACTACTTGTTTTCTATCATGAAATCACTGACCAATAAATCTTTATTAAAACATTATAATAAAAAGAAAACTACTCAAATACAATGGGCGGCCTCATCGCTTAAAGCGATCTCTTCCAGGCTAACTTTGGATGGACAAGAAGTGGAGAAAGACTTTATGATTTGCACTAATTTACCCCAATGGGCGTGTGGTGTATCTATATATCTTCTATCTATCTACATATACTTATAATAAACGAAGAGAGGACAAAAAGTCTGTACTTGGAAGTAAATTATAGAAAAGTTATCCAGGGGACCTAGGAAAAGTAGTAGAACAAAATTATATAATTTTTAAAATTCATGTCTGTTTGTCTGTTTCTCTGTTTGTTCCTTATACAATTAAGACTACTAATCCGATTGAAATCTGGCTTTCAATATTGGATAGTTCTGTTTTTGATTAACCTCGTGATTTTCATAACATCAAAATCCAATTAGTAGAACCCAAGTAATGAACGAAAAAGTCGACCTAGCACTATTTCTACTCAGACAAAGTCGCGGGTGGCAGCTAGTTCTAAATAAAAAAAGGGCTAATTTGATATATGATTAAAATTCATTTGATCCATTTGATTTTAAGCTAAATTTTAATTTTTCAGATTCACAGAAAAACACTGAACGAAATACACGAAGAAACAGATTTAAACGATAAAAAACAACTGATGCTGTAAGTTCAGCACACATATTTTTTGTAGGTAGTAAGTTAGGGTGATCCGTCCATAGAAATAGTACAAGTAACTAGAAAGCCTACTTCGTCAAAAAAACGGTCCGCTTGATGTTACAGAGACCCCAGTCCGTCCTTCTTTCACTTTAGTGTTCGTCGGTTAGTTAGATAAGGAAGGACAGACTGGAACCAACTGGGTTCAACAGGACCGTTTTGATATATCAAAGCAAATAAATAAATAAATAAATCCCGTGACCTACACACAGCGCCATCTAGCCCCGTGGTAAGCTGCTAAGCTTGTGTTACGGTGACTGGACAACGGATATACTACTTATATTTATTTTTCTTTTGTAAATACATACATATTATACATATAAATACACCCAGACCAGGTACAAATATTAATTTTTAAGCATAAATATTTGTACCTAGCGGGAATCGAACCCGCAACCTTCTGCATTGCAGCCAAGCGTTCGCCCGACGCGCCACAGAGGTCGTCAAAATACTACTTTAACCTTAGAGAACATGATTGAAATTGATATTTCAAAAGTCGTCAAGTGCACAGTCTTCTAGCGAAGACGACGATGTAACATGTCTCTGAGTCCGTCATGCTGTACCCGAGCGAGAAAGCTATACATTTTCCTGAGTCAAATCGCGTGATTTAAACTTTTACATTTCAAAAAAAAAATCGTCGTGTCTTAATCGTGTTAGTTTATAAGCTTTCCGATTGCCAATGAAGTTTTCACTTCTGCCGTGTGGTCTTAACAATATTTTTCTAATCGTATTTTTTCACCTTTTAAAAATAGTTAGATTTTCTTAAAGATAACCTACATGCTATTACTAAATATTTAGATTTTCTTAATAATAACCTACATGCTATTACTTCAGTGAAGGGAAGCCGGTGGCGGTCGTATACTACAGATCCGGATACGAACCCGCGCAGTATCCGTCGCAGAGAGAGTGGGACGCCAGGCTCAAGGTGGAAAGGTCTACGTGAGTACATGTTATCCACAGTAAATATCTATGTAATAAGGAAATTAAAGACCAAATGGAATGAATGCATGAAATGAAAGAAACAAAACAAAACGGAACGGAATGAAATGTAATAACAATAAAAAAATGTATTTATAATAGTAATGTAATGGAATGGAACGAATGAAATGAAATGGAATGAATGAAATAGAATGGAATGAATGAATGAAATTAATAATAAATGTATGTATATATGGACTAAGGTAGCTCTTCCAAAAAGAACATGGAGTAATAAAAGGCCACTGAACTTTATTAAATAATAATGTGTGTACTTAATCTAAGACATGAGATCCAACCTTATAAAAGTGCCTTCGCTAGGATCTCTGCCGTTATATCCTGGAGTGGGATAGCTTCAGGCTATCGCGTGAAGCGGTCTAGTCATTTCATTACTTGTGAAATCATTATTTACCATGTTTGAACAAATTTAAACATGGTAACAACCCCGTTATTTAATAATAATTGTTTTAAAAAGCTTATTGGCAAACCGTTTATATTCCAGGGCTATAAAATGCCCATCGATCCAGTATCAACTGGCAGGCACTAAGAAGGTTCAACAAGCGCTGGCTTCTCCCGGTGCTTTAGAGAAATTTATGGGGGCCGGAGCAGCCACGGGGCGGGTACGGGATATATTCACGGGGCTCTACTCGCTGGACTTCGACGAGAGCGGCGAGAGAGCTGTGGAGATGGCACTTGCTGATGCTGAGAGGTGAGTAAGAGCGCTGCTTCACCTAGACTACTATCATTAGCCTCTGACGGCCTCTGTGGCGCAGCGGGCGAAGCTCGGATTGCAACGCAGAAGGTTGCGGGGTCGATTCCCGCCGGGAACATATTTCTGCTGACCATAAATGTTTGT
This sequence comes from Idaea dimidiata, assembly GCA_949358125.1. Taxonomy (NCBI): domain Eukaryota; kingdom Metazoa; phylum Arthropoda; class Insecta; order Lepidoptera; family Geometridae; genus Idaea; species Idaea dimidiata. The sequence continues at coordinate 7,000,066 of OX442342.1, read as the reverse complement.
TTCTGGTTCTGGATGTTTTTATTTAAAATATGTATGTATTTAAATAAATATAAACTATAATATGTAGTAGATCCGTTGCCTAGTACCCATAGTACAAGCCTAGTGCTTAGTTTGGGGCTAGATAGCGCTGTGTGTAATGTAGTGCAATATTTATTATTTTATTTAGAATTTATTTATTGTTTTACGTTTAAGGCACGCAGCGCCATCTACCGGCAAACATTGCTAGCAGGCTGGCAAGGCAAGTCTGTGCTATCGGGTGCGGAATTTTTTTGAAAGCATTCCTTTTGTTGTTGTTGAAAGTTGGGGGCATGAGGGCTTGGCCTTCGTAAGAGAGATTGAGATTGGGTGCTGGTTGAGGGGGAGGGGGCTTGATGTCCATTCCGGAGCGTTCCTACTGCAAACATTGTCTATTGCGGTTCAACGCGGAAATGCTGATAGCTAGCATTATGGGCAGTTTTGCAGCGGAAACGCTTGGGGTATGGATTATTTTAGTTTTTTTTATTTTTATTTTGTGTTTCTTTTCTGTGATGTTTATTTGTATTAATGTTATTGTCTGTTTTTTTTACGTATTTTTGACATTGTTGTGTTGACTTTTAATAAAATGCTATCTTCATTTCCCATAACTTACAGGTTCGTACTGAAACCGCAGCGTGAAGGTGGCGGCAACAATCTGTACGGGCAGGATGTGAAGGAAGCTCTCCTTAAGATGAGACACAGTCGCGAGCGAGCCGCCTACATACTCATGGAGCGGATATTGCCGCCGCTGGTAACTATCTACCGACATTTAGAGGTATGAGGTGGTGTATACCTCCAAAGCATAGATCTTCCACCGGGCAGGTGGTATTGCCCGGTAGGCCGCGGCCCGACGATGTCGCGTCGGTAGTTGTATATGAGCTTATCTCGGAAAGAAAGTTGATATCGCGATCCAGGATTTCATACTAGTAACGCCATCTAGTAGGTGCTGCGGGCGACCGCCACAGACATATACGGGATGAACCATTCCTATGGGCAGGGGGGGATATCCTAAACTATAAAAGCTATAATTTTTTCTATGGTTTTTCGCGATTTTGCATAGTAAAACACTTTATTTGCCGGGTATAAACGCGTTTTTGTTCATGATTTTTAAACGAACCGAGCTATCGCCAACTTTACAGTTGGCTTTTTCAAGGTTGACTATAAGAGATAGCGAAGAATGCTGAAAGGAGTCGCGTACTCGATTTTGACAAAAACTAAAATGGCATTAAAAGATACACTTTTTAAACTTACACGATTTCTGTTCATTATTATTAAGTGTTACATTTACGGGTCTAGATCGCGTTAGTAGCAACACAAAATTATTTTAAATTTAATAAATAAATTTAAAATTACCCCGACGTTTCGGCATACGGATTACACCGGCCCTGATCCCGGGATTATTAGATTTTTGTAAAAAATATTACCCTAGCCCGGAATCGAACCTTGTCTTTTTGCAAAAAAAAAAAACATTATTTATTATTGTACCGATTGATAGTGTTGCTGATAGAGATCAAATCAAAATGGTTCAACTTGTATAATTGTATATTACTATACTAGATTTAAAAAAAAATACCATTATTTTTTTCCAGCTAAGACGTAGCGTAGCCAAATGATCATGTGCATTTATTGTTGAACATGAATCTAAAGGAAATAAACTACACTTCTCATCAAAAAAAATCGAAACAGTACTGCAATAACTATTGGATGGGATGAGTTATAGTTATATTATATCCTCTTGTATAGCATAAGGGCGGTCATTAGAGCCCGGGGAGGCAATACGAGATGTTGAATAAATATTTTTTTAACTTTTTTTTACGTCTTTACTTCTAACATTTCTCAAATTTTTCTGTAAGGGTAAAATCGTACCTGTTGGACTAAACACGATAGCTAAAGAAATTAAAATTAAATTTGAAACATTAATCTTCGTTAAACGTTACCTTATAATATCCGCAACAAACTAGCTTTATTATAGATTTATTTGTTTAAAATAATAATAAGTTCTATTTTTTTGATGGGAAGTGTATTTTGATTTGATTTGAGGCAGCCGATTCCATTCCCTCGCAGTACGTATAAAGAATGACGATGCGAAACGCCTGGTTCGATTTGATGATATGTCGTATTATTTCAGGTGACCGGGTACGTGGTACGTCCCGGGGCTCCCGTGCCGCCCCCACTGTCAGATCTGGTCTCTGAGTTGGGAATATTCGGGGTCATCATCGGGTAAGATAAATAAATAATAAATAATAATAAATAAATAAATCTTGTGACGAACACACAGCGCCATCTAGCCCGTGGTAAGCTGCTAAGCTTGTGTTACGGTGGCTAGACAACGGATATACTACTTATATTTATTTTTCTTTTGTAAATACATACATATTATACATAGAAATACGCCCAGACCAGATACAAATATTTATTTTTAAGCATAAATATTTGCACCCAGCGGGAATCGAACCCGCAACTTTCTGTATTGCAGCCAAGCGTTCGCCCGACGCGCCACAGAAGATACCTCCATGATTGATATTGAGTTCCATGTTTAAGGCATAGGCCACTGACTGATTTTAAAAATTGATTTAATTTATTCGTTTGTATATAATTAATACACCACCAGTATATTTCTGCGAAATTTGCAGTTATTGCCGTAAAATATTGTGTTAATATTTAAATTACAATATTCGCGCTAAAGACGCTGTTTCTGGACTCCATATGATCTGCGCGACGTCACTACCAAGTAAACAAGAGTGTATAACATTAAACAATGTTTACTTGCGTGTGACGTCACAGAGCGTTCTTGTTGCAGAAATATTTTTAAAAATTATTTGAATCTATTTTGTTTATTTTGCAAAAACTAAAAATATTTTTGGATAAAACATGTTCTTTTTTTATGTTATTACTTACTAGGATGACCACATTTCGTGGTATGTTTTTTAATAGTGTCAAATAGCCTACTTCGCTATTAGATACTGATGTAGTACCGTATTAATTGGTTGACGACCTCTGTGGCGCGTCGGGCGAACGCTTGGCTGCAATGTAGAAGGTTGCGGGTTCGATTCCCGCTGGGTGCAAATATTTATGCTTAAAAAGAAATATTTGTTCCCGGTCTGGGTGTATTTCTATGTATAATATGTATGTATTTACAAAAGAAAAATAAATATAAGTAGTATATCCGTTGTCTAGTCACCGTAACACAAGCTTAGCAGCTTACCACGGGGCTAGATGGCGCTGTGTGTTCGTCACAGGATTTATTTATTTATTCCTTCAGAACGAAAGACAAAATCTACAGCAACAAGCAAGTTGGGCACATGTTACGTACAAAACTAGCGGATGCTAACGAGGGCGGAGTCGCCGCCGGTCTCGGAGCCCTAGACTCGCCGTACCTTCTCGATATGTAGCACTAACTGCCCTCCAAGTGATTAGCATCACTCTGTATAACATCACCCTGTATAACTCTAGTTTCCTGTATCTAATGTGTGGACACCCTTTTAAGCCGGAAGAAGGTTGTTCGGAACGTCTAGGGGAACAACATTTGTTCTACGTCATTTTTTTTAATTTTGAAGTTATTTTTCACTAAAGAAACAGCTGTTTTTGAAATACTTAAAAGCAATTAAAGTTTTGAGTGTAGTAGACCAAACTAAAAGAAAGAACATGTTTTTTTTTTAATTTTGAAGTAATTTTGCCACTGAAGAAACGGCTGTTTCTGTTTTAATTAAAGTTTTGATTGTAGTAGATCAAATTAGAACAAAGCACAAGTTAAGGTCAATGACCTCTCACTCTAAGAAACAGCTGATTTTCAATTAAACTTTAAATTTTAGAAAATTACTTCGAATTTTCAAAGTCGTAGAACAAAAGTTGTTCGCCTAGACGTCTAGAACAATCCCCTTACGGCTTAAATGGGTATCCTCGTTACACCTTGTATAGGGTGATGCGTAATTTGAAACCAAGTGTTTAAGCTGTACTTACTCGATATGTAAATCTACAGTACTTACTTAGGATCACATAGAGATACATTTTACCAGGTCTTAATCGCATATTATTTTTAATTTTGTATACCACCACGTTTCGACCATGTTACAATGATCTTGGTCGCGACGGGACGCCCATCATTGCAACATGATCGAAACGTCCAGGTGAGAATAGTAGATTGTTATACAAGGGCTGAAGGTTTGGCATTTGACCTTGTTCGAGTGCCAATAGTTCGAGGGTGAAATGCGTGACATTCACCCGGGTTAAACACTAGAAATTATACTTTTAATTTCTTCTATGGTTTTGGCGATTTTGCATAATAAAACACTTTATTTATCCAACGCCAACGTTACAGTTGGCTTTTTCAAGGTCAACCTTCAAAGTTGGCGAAAGCTCGGGTCGTTTAAAACCATGAATAAAAACGCGATTAAACCGGATAAATAAAGTGTTTTATCACTATACTTTTTATTTCGACTGTAAGGAAATTAAAATACTATTCGCACATTTAATAAAACAAGTATATTGAGAATCTGTTAACATATCAAGTAAATTTAGAACAATTTGTAAAATCCAAATTCATTTTTTTTAATAAATCGTGAAAATTAAACTTAAATATTAGATTTTCGGGTCTAGATCGCGTTATATCAACTAAATTATTTTAAATTTAGTAAATAAATTGAGTCTTCCCGGGACCACGGCCGGTGTAATCTGTTTGCCGAAACGTCGGGGTAATTTTAAATTTATTTACTCAATTTAAAATAATTTAGTTGATATAACGCGATCTAGACCCGAAAATCTAATATTTAATAATAATGAACGGAAATCGTGTAAGTTTAAAAATGTAAAATTAAACTTTCCGAACAGGAGAGATGAATAATTAATAATAATACGTGATAAAACACGGTGAAATGTAACTATGTTAACAAATTGTGTGGATTTTAAAAAGTTTATTGAATAGGATCATCCTGTCTGTGTAAAAGGATGGCCATTTAATTCTAGACGTCTAGGCGCATAACTTCTGTTCTACGAATTTTGGGAATACTAAAATATGTAGTTGTTCAATACCTATAAGCAACACATGCGTTTTATTAAATTAAACAGATTTTTTGTTATCAGTTTAGAAAAATGAATTTTGAACTTATTTGAAATAATTTCATACAATTTTAAAGAAATCGAATTTATTATTTTATATTTTATTATTTACCTGCTGACATTTGTTTTTTATTAAAATGTAGGTACTGAATGTAGTTTAATAAAATTTAAATAATGATTTTCAAAACGATAAAAAATACACATTCCACTATTCCTGTGTGTACTCATTGTATGTGTCCACGTTGTTTTTTTTTTTGTTTTTACGATTCAGCAGCCCTAAACAACATTCTTATCGAATAACGAAACGTTTTTGATGAAATGAAATTGACATATTATTATGTCAACGAAAAGTCACGTGTTTTTTTCGCGAACAATTATGTAAATTTCATACAAAAAGATCTGTCGATTGGCGATTTAGTTATTCCATAAGAATGTTGCCTAGGGCTGCTGTTAAGAAATTAAAGTCATTTTCCGATTTTAATCACTTTGCTTAAATATTAAGCCTTTTTCAACAGCCTTGTTTACTGTCAATTCGCGATTTTGCCTGTTTCATATCAAATTCGCAAAAAAAAACGAAAAAAAAAACACGTTTGTTGTGTGGGGCCCCCCCATACAACAAACGTGTTTTTTTTTCGTAAAACTAAAGTGGTTTTATTTCGGTTTAACGAATTATTTATTAATAATTCCTGTTATAGCAGCAACAGAAATACATGATCTGCGAAAATTTCAACTATCTTTCACGATTCTCGAGGTACAGCCTGGTGACTGACAGACGGACGGACAGCGAAGTCTTAGTAATAGGGTCCCGTTTTTACCATTTGGGTACGGAGCCGTAAAAATCGAATTTTGCGCACTAAAGATTGCTCACGACATTTTTTATGTAGGCACATACGGAGTATACTACCTACTTAGTTAAAAAAGGCCCATCAGATTGGACCTTTCTTGTTGTAAATATTTACCACAGGCTATATTTAGGTAGCGATCAAAGAAGTTATGTTACTAGAACTAGTGTGCTCACGTAGAACTAAAAAGTGGTCCACTTCAACGTAGCGCTCTATCCCTTTCTAATAGTGCAATTAAGGGACAGCATGCTCAATATAGCGTTCTGTCACTCTCTAATAGTGTTATTAGAAAGGACAGCATACTCAATGTAGCGTTCTCTCCCTCTCTAATAGTGTTATTAGAAAGGGACAGCATGCTCAATGTAGCGTTCTGTCTGTCCCTCTCAAATAGTGTTATTAGAAAGGGACAGCATGCGCTATGTAGCGTTCTATCCCTCTCCAATAGTGTTATTATAGCATAGACAGATATAATGTTCAATATAGCGGAAAACTTTTTAGTTCTTCGTGAGCATTCTAATTTTAATAATATAATTTCTTTGGTAGAGATAGAATATACGCCACGTGGTGAAAAATTAATTATATTTAATGGTGCTGTAAGGTCGCAATATAAATTTTTATATTTTATTTTATTATAATAAAAACTGTAAACAACCCATGTACCTACTTGTTTCATTTTAGTATAAATGTATATTTGTAGAAGTTTGTATAATATGTTATCTACGTGAACCAATTATGATGAAACTTGGTTAATTTGGAGATAACTATAGTCCTAATATACGTAGATTACAGCCTGGGTACGTAGTCTATATTAAAAACGACTCAACCATCAACTCATCATCATCAGCCTGTTGCAGTCCACTGCTGGACATAGGCCTCTCCAATTGCACGCCACCTAGATCTATTTTTGGCTTCTCGCATCCAGTTTGTGCCAGCCGTCTTGCGCATATCGTCGCTCCAACATGCCTGAGGACGTCCTACACTACGTTTGCCGAGACGCGGTCTCCACTCTAGAACTCGTTTTCCCCAACGGTTGTCGGTACTACGGCTAATAATTATGGCCAGCCCACTGCCACTTCAGCCTCAACGTAAAGTAGTAAGCACTAATGATTAGGTACCCTAAGCAGCAATGTACTGCGTAGTGCCCATATTATGACTAAGTTATCATATCAGCTAAGGTACATACCTAATACGAGTACTTTAAGGGAAAGAAATCTCCGGTAGATTTCGGATAAGGGGTGGAAAAGGTTTCTACATTTTGTATGGAGATGAGCCTTGTAGTCATCTTATCTTACTAATATTAGGGGTTAAAGTATGAAATTGCCGAATTGTACTGAAAATCTTAATTGTTTATTTTTTAAATTTTTAACAAATTTATTTAATCAAAATAGTTGCCATTATTATCTATACATTGCTGCCATCTAATGGGAAGGTTATTAATGCCTTTGCGATAGAACTCCGACGCATTATTATTTTTCCCGGGTCTTATTCGCGTATAATTATTTTTAAATTCTCTTACCTCGACGTTTCGATCATGTTACAATGATCTTGGTCGCGAGGGGACTGGAGCTGCGGCGGGCGTCGTCTTCTATTTATACCCGATGTCACAAGTTCGTTATTGTTCAAAAATGTGTTGGTAACCGAACTACCCACATTTTATTCGTAATGTTCGTATCACTCACAACACAGCTAAGGGCGGCGACACACTACACTCACGATGTCGGAGCGCACCAACGGAGATGTTTCGCGATTTTTGCGATTTTCGCGATTTTTACGGAAGAAAAAAGTGCGCCTCGAAACAACTATCGCGTTTTTGAACAAGTGCCGCGATAATAACATTATACCTACGTGTGTACGTATTAAGCCCCGTAGGGATATCGCGCATTCCGTTGAGATTCTGCGGAGCGCGAGCGTTCGTCTTCTCAAACAGGTGATTCGTAACAGCTACAGGGATTTAGACAGAGTGCAGAGTGACTTGTATAAAGTGCATTGCGAGTGTAGTTCCATCTTGTCGTACAGTGACTTTGAATTGTGTGATCGAGTAACGTATCAACAGGCCAGCCGGGTTTTCGTTTTGTCAACGAGGGTACATGAGCGAAAATACGAGAGGTTGTTGGTACGAAACGGGAGATCAGGGATCGCTGAAGAACGGAACAATGACGTCATCAACTTGTCTGGAGCTACGCTAGATGATGCAACTCGCAGTGTTCTATCAAAAGGGTTGAATTATGCAACTATCCCCAGAAGGATCCCGTATGAAAAAGTAATAGGCGGTGTAGAGGAAGCTATAGTCCGTAATAAAGTACCAACGGATGACGCCGATGCCCTACGTCAAGATGTGGCCATTGTGTTGAGAAGATCGAAGGTACCTAAAAGTAATGTTACGGATGAGGAGCGGGTAGCTTTAAAAAACCTGAGAACAAACAATCAGATTTTTGTTCTCAGGGCGGACAAGGGTAATGCTACCGTCGTAATTAACAAAACCGACTACGACTCCAAAATACGGGAACTATTGCTAGACAGGGATATTTATAAACCAGTATCGTACGACCCTACTGCGAGGGTGACAAGGAGGATACGAGCCGTAATCAGGGATAATCAACAACTTTTCACGGAAGACATTTATAATTTTCTGTACAGTCCGAAGGTAGTACAGCCACCTAAATTGTATGGACTACCTAAGGTGCATAAGGCCGGTGTTCCACTAAGACCGATAGTGAGTCAGATTGACTCACCGTCATATTTTTTGGCGAAGCATGTGACATCGGTTTTACAGCCTTTTGTGGGTACGACTACGTCTTTTGTGAAAGATTCACGCCATTTTGTGGAGTTCCTAAATGAAACCAGCCTAGTCCCGGGGGATATAATGGTGAGTTTTGATGTTGAGTCACTATTCACCAAGGTACCGGTTAGGGATTGTTTGGAAGTCGTTAGGACTATTTTTAGACAAGGCAATATACCAGAAGGGTACATGGTTTTGTTGCGAAACTGCTTGGAGGGGAGCTATCTGATGTATCGAGGGGAATACTACCTCCAGATCGATGGGGTGGCCATGGGTAGTCCTGTAGCACCGGTTTTGGCCAATATCTGGATGGAGCACGTCGAGACACTCATCGACTACCAGTCACATGCAGTGCGAGTTTGGAAACGGTATGTCGATGATGTGTTCTGTATCATGAAGGGTAGCATACCGGAAGTCGAGCAGTTTCTGTTGCACCTCAATACGATTCACCCTAACCTCAAGTTCTCATATGAGTTAGAGGTGAACGGAACATTGCCCTTTTTGGATGTCAAGGTCATGGCGCAGGAGGATGGATCTCTGAGGCACTCTGTTTACAGGAAGCCTACACATACCGATAGGTACCTAAATGCGTCTTCGCATCACCATCCACGGCATTTGCTTTCGGTGGGAACTTCTTTGATTAACAGAGCTCATGCTCTTTGCGATCCGGAGTTTTTGGATGAGGAGCTGGCTCATGTGCAGGAAGTTCTTCGGAAGAATGGGTACGCCGCTAGGAGGACGAGGTCACTGCCAGCTGGTGGGAGAAAACCACCGGATGTGCCTCGACAGCCGGCATTTTTACCGTATATCAGGGGGGTAACGGACAAGATAGGGTCGATTTTGAGATCGTACTCCATTAAAACCGTGTACTCACCGCTGTTAAAAGTGTCGCAACAACTGGGTTCACCGAAGGATAAGATTCCCTACCAGACGCCGGGGGTGTACAAAGTTGACTGCAGCTGTGGTAGTTCGTACATCGGCCAAACGAAGCGGACCATCGCGGAACGGGTGAGGGAGCACATAGCTGCGGTCAAGAATCGCCAGGTGGAGAAGTCAGCGATAGCAGAGCATCTTCTATTATCGGGTTCTAATCACTGGATAGAATTGCACGCGCCTCGTATCCTGTCCACCGATCGACATTACTATCCCAGGATAGTGCGTGAAGCGGTGGAAATAAAAAAAACACTATAATTTTAACCGGGAATGTGGGTACAAACTTTCAACTGCGTGGAACCCGGTGATAGGGAAATGCAAAAATCGCGAAACATCTCCGTTGGTGCGCTCCGACATCGTGAGTGTAGTGTGTCGCCGCCCTTAGCTGTGTTGTGAGTGATACGAACATTACGAATAAAATGTGGGTAGTTCGGTTACCAACACATTTTTGAACAATAACGAACTTGTGACATCGGGTATAAATAGAAGACGACGCCCGCCGCAGCTCCAGTCCCCTCGCGACCAAGATCATTGTAACATGATCGAAACGTCGAGGTAAGAGAATTTAAAAATAATTATACGCGAATAAGACCCGGGAAAAATAATAATGAGTTTAAATCGTGTGAGTTTAAAATGTTTATTAGAACTCCGACGATCTAGACTGCACAAACTGTGTGAAAGCATTTTGTACTGCCTCCTGGGAAGAAAACTTCTTGTCACGTAGATAATTGTCCAAATCACGAAAAAAATGGTAGTCCGTTGGAGCAAGGTCTGGTGAATACGGAGGATGACGAATGGTTTCTAAGTGCAGTTCCTGAAGGGTCAAAATGGTTTCTCGTGCTGTGTGAGGTCTCGCGTTGTCGTGGAGCAATAATGGTGAAGATCGATTCATGAGTCGGGGCTGTTTTACTGCTTGTTTTGTCAACATAGTTCGGAGTTCGGCACAATAGACATCTGCCGTAATTGCTTGACCAGATCGAAGAAAACTATAGTGAATAACACCATGCTGAGACCACCAAACAGTTACCATTACCTTTTTATTGGTAAGTTTTGCTTTAGGACACTGTTGTGGCATTTGACCTGGGGTCAGCCATTGCATTTTTCTTTTCCGGTTATCATAAAGAATCCACTTTTCATCACATGTTACAATTCGATCCAATATTCCTTCATTTCTGTACCGGTTCAACAAGGCAACACAAGTTTCAACACGCGTTTCTTTCTGCAGATCAGTCAAATCATGAGGCACCCATTTTTCGTATTTTTTTATTTTATTGATTTGACGCAAGTGAGTCAATAAAGTGGGTAAGGTAACGTTAAACCATGCCGCTAATTCCTGGGTAGTTTGACTAGGATCGGCTTCCACTATCTCTCTTAATTCATCGTTATTCACCTGTGTGGGCGGTCTTCCTCGTGGCTCGTTCTTTAAGTCGAAATTTCCATCACGAAAGCGTTTATACCAAAATCGCACGGTGCGTTCATTAGTAGACCCCTCTCCAAACGCAGCATTGATATTGCGGGCTGTTTCTGCCGCGTTAGTTCCGCGTCGGAACTCGTATTCAAAAATCACTCGAATTTTCGCAGTATCCATCTTTCTTGTCTAAATTGAATAACAAAAACAATTGAAAGTCGATATTCAAATGTTTCACATTTTTTAAAAAAAGAACATCACAGAAACCATTTGAAAAAAGTTTCATTCGAAAACCTCTGGTGGCGCAAAGAGTCACGTCACCATTGAGGTAGATAGGCGCTGGAGAAATTTTGTATATATATAATAATGGACTGTATAGGAAAAGGGTATAGGTTGTTAACTAAGGATTAACAAGTTAGTATATATCTAAATAGATAAATACGCGGGTTGACACAAACTGGATAGGAAAGAGAGGTACCTTGTGAATGATCCCAGACTGGTTGGCTACTTGATGCCGTCGCTTGAGGTCACTGCGGTGCGGGCGGTGTCTTCTTCTATGTCTAAGGTTCGCGAAACACAAAATAACGACACAAAGATACCACTTTCACTGTCCAACTCGAGTTTCTAAGAAATTACAATAACTAAATGCGCGAGGCGATGTCAATCATTCGCCATCTTTTTTCTCACACACCAAAGTTCATATTTTTCGAACTTTCGGGTAGGTACGCCAACCGAGCGCGAACTCAGCGCCAGCGGCGAATAGTCCTCATTTCGCGTATGTTGTCATCTCCGTCTCGCCAGTGAAGGTTGCGGGTAAAGGAAAGAGATGGGAGATGTGTCAACCACGCGGGTAAGACTAAATATTAATTACTAAATAGCGGTAGATTTGAATAAATATCAAATAAATAAGAAAGCGGGAGATTCAAATATAGAATAACAAAATATGTACTATGCGGCGCAAACATTCCCCCCCGGCTTGAAGGATTCCCTTCAAACAAGGAGTGGAATCGTAAATATAAAATAAATAAATGTTTAGTAATAATAAGTAACCTAACATAAATTATTAAAATAATAGTGAGATAATTTACTGGTTAGGTATGGGACAAAGGCGAACCACGGGTCGTAAATACGATCCAGATTGAGTTTTCACGCGCACCACTCGCGTCACACCGTCGGGACCCGGAAAAACTTCTACGACTACACCTAAAGGCCAATGTAGCGGCGGTGAATTTTCAGTAATAAGAACGACTACAGTGCCCTTAACAATAGGGTTAGTCGAAGTATTCCATTTTTGACGCGATTGAAGTGTGTGTAGGTATTCGGACCTCCACCGCTTCCAAAACGACTGTACTAATTTGTCTAACAACGTATGACGAGAAAGGACATGAAGTTTGTCTTCTTCAATGTCGCGGGCAGGTAAGTACTTAAGCGGGGTGACATTCAGGAAGTGCGCGGGCGTTAAAGCTAGAGGTTCTGAGGGGTCGTCCGAAAGCGTACGACAGAGAGGGCGTGTATTCATTACGGCCTCTATTTGAGCTAGTACAGTGCTCAATTCCTCGAAAGATAAAATTTGTTCGCCGATGACGCGGTACAAGTGAGTCTTTAGACTCTTTACGTTGGCCTCGGAATTACCATTAAAGTGACTTGCTGCGGGTGGGTTCAAATACCAGGTAATGCGATTTTCGGCTAACACTTGAGAAAATTCCGTATTATAATGACGGGATATCAAAAAGGCGTGTAATTCAGACAACAAACGCTTTGCACCAACATAATTAGTGCCATTGTCTGAATACAGCCGGGCCACAGGGCCGCGGCGCGACAGAAATCTTTTAAAAGCTGACATGAAACAGGCAGTACTCAAATCGCCCGCCAGTTCTATATGTACAGCGCGGGTAGTCAAACAGACAAATAAACAAATATATGCCTTAACGGCGCGGATACCACGACCACGATGGACCGTAACCTTGAACGGGCCACAGAAGTCAGTGGCGGTATGCACAAATGGCTTAGCTGATTGTACTACACGACAAGACTTATGATCAGACATTTCCGGAAAGGTAGGTTTAGGTCGTAATCGGAAACACGGCATACATTTATAAACCCGGCTACGTATCAAACTCCGGGCCGACAAAATCCAGTAATTTTGACGCAGAATCGACATCAAAAGGTCAGGTCCGGCGTGACAATAGATCTTATGATAGTAGTCGACTAGAAGGTTCATGATGTGATCCTTAGGCGGTAAAATGATTGGGTGTCTATGCTCATATGACAGATCTGAATGAGACAAACGACCGCCTACGCGAACTATTCCGTCTTGTAAAAACGGTTTTAAACGCTGAAAATTACGCTGACACATTTTGCCAGTTTTCAAATTAGAAATTTCGCTTCCGAAATGTGCGGCTTGTAAATCGTGTAGTAATCTCAACTCTGCAAATTTAAGGTCAGAAGCTGATATAAAATTGCGGTGCGGTAACAATTTTAAAAATCGAAATATAAAAACTATAGAACGTAAAAGCTTCGACCAAGAGGAGATGCGGGTCGCTAAATCTAGCAGCGGGGAATCAAATAACTTAACAGAGGTAAGCAAAGTATGCTTCTTTTCCTCCGGCGGTTCCGAAATAGTAGATGGATTAAAGGTTGATATAGGCCAGTCTGTTGGATCGGACTTGATCCAAGGCGGACCAGTAAACCACAGCGAATGATTAATAATCTGTGCGGGCGTGAGACCGCGCGACAGACAATCTGCTGGGTTTTCAGTGCCCGAAACGTGGTAAAAATGCTCCGATGATAGGTCACCTTGAATTTTTGCCACTCTATTGGCTATGAAAGTAGCCCAGCGGTGGGGCGAAGAATGAACCCAACAAAGCGCGACAGTCGAGTCTGAGAACGCAAAAATATTCTTGATCGTGATACGGGTCTTACATGCGTTTATAATATTAGACATAAGTTTAGCAAGAAGAAGTATTGCACAAAGCTCGAGCCTAGCGAGAGAAACCACCTTCTTAGGCGAGACCTTCGACTTTGCCCCGATAAGACTGACAGTATTACGGCCATCATTTCCGACATGAAAATATACAACTGCCCCGTACCCTTTCTCACTCGCATCCGCAAACCCCACTATCGTAACTACGCTTTTGTTGGAGATGTCAACGTGACGCGGTAAACTCAATTTGCTAAGTAAAGGAAGTTCCGACTTGAAACGATTCCACACGTTGACAATTTCCTCAGGTGGCTCATCGTCCCAACCATGATGAGACAGCCATAGTTGTTTGACGAGTAACTTGGCGTAAAGCACCACGGGTGCTACGAACCCCATGACATCCCAGAAACGGGCTACACATGAAAGTATCGTGCGTTTGGTACAGGTTTCGTGAGGTACACTTATCCTAAGTCTGAACACGTCAGAATTAGGCGACCAACATAAACCTAGTACCTTATGTATGCCCGACTCGTCAAACTCCTTAAGGGAAGTAAGACGGTGGGAAGGTGGAATAGAATCCAGTACACTAGACGAGTTACTGGTCCACTTTACCAGATCAAATTGCCCGGCTTTAAACATACTAATCGTTTCAGCTGCGGTGGATATACCCTCGGATACGCTTTCTACAGAGTACACATAATCATCCATATACAGCCCGGATTCTACGGCTTCCCTCGCCCTAGGGTACCGCTCACCTTCATCCGAAGACAGCTGTCTGATGGTTCGTAAAGCATGAAACGGACTAGATTTCAAACCGAAGCAAACGCGGTTAAATTGATATACGGTTAGCGGGTCCTCACGCGAAAAACGGTAAAGGATACGCTGAAACCTGCGGTCGCGTTCGTGGATGCCAATACATAAGAACATTTGGCGTATGTCCGCGGATAATGCTACTGAAAATAGACGAAAATTAACAATAATATTAAAAAGATTACCTTGTAAATTCTGACCATTATATAAAATGTCATTTAAAGAAATGTGTGAACTCGTCTTAGCGCTAGCGTCGAGTACCACGCGTAATTTTGAGGTAACTTTATCCTCACGGATCACACCGTGGTGCGGTATGATATAAAATGGGGTTTCCACGGTGTCCGGAGGCGCGGGGGATAAATATCCTTGACTCAAATAGTCTTTTATGACGTCATCATAAGCTGCCCTCAATGCAGGCGAAGCTTGAAATTTGCGCTCTAAACACAGAAAACGACGTTCTGCTACTCGTCTAGAATCACCTAAAGAAAATATGTCTCCCTTAAACGGGAGCGCGACGGTATACCGACCGTCAGCGGCGCGGGTGGTCGTGTCAGTATAAAACTGTTCACAAACCTTGTCGTCGGGACTGAGCAAAGGGGCTACACTAACCTCCTCCAACTCCCAGAACTTGCGGACGACTGAGTCCAATGGCTCTATAACAGAGCAGCATGAGACCGTTAAATAATTATTAATTTTAGCGGGTGCGGAACCCATTATGACGTAGCCGAGAACGGTATCTAACGCGCATAATGGAAAAGAATCAGAATTAACCCTATTATAAAGCAACAGGTGCGGGAATATAGCGGCGCCGATCAACATTTGAATTTCCCCGGGAGTACCGTAGGTGTCGTCGGCTAGGGATAGTTTTTCGAAATTCGGAAACGCAGACACGTCGATAGCCACCGACGGAAGCGGCTCAGTAATTTTATCGACGACCTGTGACTCCATATCGAACGTAATATCACAATTAAAACGTGAAGAGAATTTTATTTGTACGGAACCATGTGTTGGTTTAATATAACCGCCGATACCCTTCACAATCGAACGGTTCGAACATTTATCTATGTCTAAATTCAACAGACGACAGCATCCACGGGTCACGAAATTACCCTGCGATGCACTATCTAATAAAGCTCGTATAAGATGTTGATTCCCGTATTTGTCTACAACTAAAACTCGCGCGGTACTTAATAAGACAGTACCTGGTACATGACTAAAGAATGACGAACAAAGCGTGACGTCACCGTTAGCAACAGCTGAGCGCGCATCGCGCGATAAAAGTTGCGAGCGAGGCGGAGGTACTAACCGCTCGCCGGGATCAACGATGTTCGAAGCGAGTGAGCTCTCATTAGATGCGGTATTTTTAAAATCTCCAAAATGAAGTGTGGTGTGATGCTTACCATTACATTTACGACAAAGCGAATTCGAATTACATGCATGAGTGCGATGTGTTTGACTAAGGCAATTTAAACAACGTTTATTATTTTTAACAAATAAGTACCTATCATAAGGTGCAAGTTTTTTAAACTCTAAACACTTAAATAAATGATCGTGTTGTAAATTACACAGAGCGCAAAGTTGGTTTGAACTGGAAGCAACGTTAACATAGGTTTGCAAAGTAGACTTAATCGGTTTAGATGTCACCTCCATTCGATGATCCGGAACCTTTCTCGTCCCTTCATGGTTACGAGTAGATATGCTACTACGTTGAATTGTCTTCAATTTATGTTGAACGAAATCCACCAACTTAGCGTAAGTGGGTATATCAGTACTACGATTATCCAACTCGAATGAGCGAACAGTGTCGGGATCTAATTTACGCAAAGCTAAATAAAGAAACATAAAATCACTTAAGTCATCCATTTTTAAATTTCGAAGGGCGGAAACCGATGATGCGAATTTATCTAAAAACTGCTCTAAATTGGAAACATTGGCCGAACTAAAAGATTTTGAATCAAACATTAAATCCAAATATGCGGTGGCTAATGACCGTTTATCTTCATATTTCTTAATTAAAGCGTCGAAAACTAACATATAATTTTCGGCGCAAGGCGTAATGCCTGAAAACACAGACTGTGCCTTACCTGTTAATTTACCCATCAGATAATATAACCTTTCAGAGTCTGATAATGAGGGGTTATGATGTACCATGTTTTGAAAACTAGCGTAAAATAAAGGCCAATTTTTAATTTCACCATTGAACTGCGGTAGTTCAATTGGTGGTAATTTACGCCTGTCACATTTTGTGGCAGGGGCGGTAGGTACTACTTGAAGCTTTCTAGCGGCCCGTTTTACTTGTCCATACAAATCTTCGAAAGCTGAATATGGCTGAAAATCTATTGTAAACTCGGGGTTTAATTTCAATTCTAGCTCGTTTACGGCCTCTAGCACTGCGTGAAAGTCAACCCGTAGTACATCGACGTTTTCAATCGCACATAGGAATAATTCCTTGGCGACGTCATTATTAAGTGACCTACCATGATCACGAATGGTTTGCATGCGAGCAAACAGCATCTCCTTTTTCGCATGTAAAAGTTTCAACTTATTTTCACTCATTGTGACCTTGACCTAAGAAACTGTCTAGGGCAAGTACGTATTGAGCAATTAAACTTGGAACGCGGTAGGTACGTATCGTGGTATGTACCAATAGATAGTACAGTACGAAGCGGCGGAAAATAAAGCACCTATTTCACGCGCAACCTAAAATAACTAGCGGGCGTGGTATACTGATAATAAAATAGATAGATTATATTAAGGTTTAACGGGTTACGTAGGTGTGCGGTTTACCACTGATTGGGCGTGGTGCGGGTAATTATAAAATAAAATGCGGGGAAAAAATACTATTTAGTTGCGGGATATGTATCATAGATATATAAATAAGTTTTATATTATGTCCATAAATATGTGGGGACCTATAATCGTAGGTAATCGTAATTCTTTAGTAAGTAATTCAAATGGGAATCCGGCTCGAAGGACCAAAATAAAATGGTGGCGCAAAGAGTCACGTCACCATTGAGGTAGATAGGCGCTGGAGAAATTTTGTATATATATAATAATGGACTGTATAGGAAAAGGGTATAGGTTGTTAACTAAGGATTAACAAGTTAGTATATATCTAAATAGATAAATACGCGGGTTGACACAAACTGGATAGGAAAGAGAGGTACCTTGTGAATGATCCCAGACTGGTTGGCTACTTGATGCCGTCGCTTGAGGTCACTGCGGTGCGGGCGGTGTCTTCTTCTATGTCTAAGGTTCGCGAAACACAAAATAACGACACAAAGATACCACTTTCACTGTCCAACTCGAGTTTCTAAGAAATTACAATAACTAAATGCGCGAGGCGATGTCAATCATTCGCCATCTTTTTTCTCACACACCAAAGTTCATATTTTTCGAACTTTCGGGTAGGTACGCCAACCGAGCGCGAACTCAGCGCCAGCGGCGAATAGTCCTCATTTCGCGTATGTTGTCATCTCCGTCTCGCCAGTGAAGGTTGCGGGTAAAGGAAAGAGATGGGAGATGTGTCAACCACGCGGGTAAGACTAAATATTAATTACTAAATAGCGGTAGATTTGAATAAATATCAAATAAATAAGAAAGCGGGAGATTCAAATATAGAATAACAAAATATGTACTATGCGGCGCAAACAACCTCAAACCATGAAGATTCTATGTCAATTCAAAGAACCTATTGCAATAAAACGGCAATTCCATACTTTAACCCCTATTATTATAAACGCGAAAGTTTGTATTTTATGTAAGTACTTATGTGACTTTGTAACTCTTTCACGAAAAAAAATTATTAAACCGACTGTGATGAAACTTGGAATATAAGTAGATGGGATGTAGTAGTATACCGGGAATAACACGTAGGCCACTTTTTAGGGATTTACGCGGGTGAAACCGCGGGGCGCAGCTAGTCCTTTTATGTGGTTGTTGATTCGTATACAGTAGATTATTTTACATCATGTAGTCAATAAGCACTTTAAATTATTTTATACCTAGACTTTATTCTTAATTGTAACACCAAAATAATATACAATTTAGAGAAAAAACAAACAATTTATATCGAGGTGGCACAATTTGCGTAGGTACTTATCGCTTAAAGCGATTCCAGGGGGCACCCTGGAAGAAATCAGGCTCGAACGAAAAAAAAAAAAAAAGGAAACTAAAACAATTTAAATAAATTTATTACATAACCGTTCTACAATGTTGATCTGAAACATGTATATAATCAACTTATATATACTCAGTGTATTTAGGAAGCTTGCTTTTGAAAAGGGTACTGCCATCTCCTTTGTTGTAGCCCTCGGCGTATTCGAACTTCGGGTGCTTGTCGATTACCTGGAAACAAACAAATATTTGTACAAGGTGTAACGAGGATACCCATTTAAGCTGAAAGAGGGTTGTTCTAGACGTCTAGGCGAACAACTTTTGGAAATTGGGGAGCTTTTATACTTGATAAATAATTTTCATATCCTACTACTATTATAAACGCGAAAGTTTGTATGTAAGTATGTATGTATGTGAGGTTGTTACTCTTCCACACAAAAACTACTGAACCGATTGCAATGAAACTTGGAATATAGGTAGCTGGAAACCTGGATTAACGCATAGGCTACTTTTTATCCCGATATTCCCGCGGGAACGGGACTTACGCGGGTGAAACCGCGGGGCGCAGCTAGTATGTAATATACCTAATATAATTCAATAAGAATACCTTTTCCCTCTCATAAGCGTCGTCCGCACTAGTAATGAGCTCGGGCACATCGAGCTTCGGTATCCCGAATTGGTTCATCAGCCAGTACTTTCCGTTTGTATACAACATCCGCTTGTCAGCCCAGTCCATCTCTTTAGGCAGCCTCCAGTCCTTCATCTTGGGTTCCTCACGCTCCGTGTACTGGTCGAAGTTTAGACGTTCTATGTCTTCTACTACCTGAGGACGTGGAGGAAAGTTGGCAGTGAGTATCTGGGATTTAGAGCTGTAATTGTTGAGTGAGTTGAAGTGTTCTCTATATGGAGAAGGTAAAAAGATAAAGCTCTTATCCTGTAACATTACTCAATTTTGGTGGTTTTTTGTCAGTTTTATAAAATTTGTACAATCAACTTTTACATTTAAAAAAACACTGGCCAAGCGCAAGTTGGACTCGCGTAAGATGGATCGCACGTTTGCATTTAACTTTACCACTGACACCTGTTTATCACTATATGGCGCCAGTAGTGGTAAAACTATATCGCGCTAACATAGCGTTTTTAGCGTTCATTTTAATAAATCATGTATGTACGTTTGTCGTATGGAAGAAGAGAGCTCCCTTAAATATTTGTTTTATTCTGATTTTATTAATATTTCTTGTTATGCAATTGAAGTACCTACATCACCTGGGAAAATTTTAACTGTCTAGCTATCATGCTTCATGCATGAGACACAGTCTTGTAATAGACAGATACTGAAGTCTTAAGGACGCGACTCATGTGAAATCCCTTCCGATGGAATGGTTTTATTCATAACCGGTATCAAATAGATATTTAAACAACGTATTATGTTATTGTACATGATACAAGAAGTGTCCCCTTCATTTCAAAAACAATAAAAAATAACTTTAAATACCACTATTATACAGGCAAAGTTACCCCTGATTTACAAAATAAATCAATTTTTCTTTTAAATCCTTAACCGCTATATTTTCTTATAGGCATCATAATATTAGAAAATACAATACCTAGAACCCCTTCATCGCATTTTTTCAAAATATTATTTTAATCTTCGTTAATTATTGATTTTACGAGAAATTGTAGATTTTTCACGCAATTCCATCTCGCTCATTTATATGCAATAGGACAAGGACCGTTGCTTATCATCTATCGCCGCCTTTTAATAAAAGGCTGTTTTTACTCTTTGGTATGAAACTTAACAACTGAGCAAAGGATAAAGTTAAGCCTGCGCTCAGACGTCGACTTGCGGAAACCAGCCCGACAAACAAACAAATACAAATGCTAAGGTGGAAAAGATGTTTTCTTTAGATGTCAAATAGCCATGGTACCAACTACAAGTCACGACTGCACAGACACCCGAATCAGCTTGCTGGACAGTTGACTATCCCTGAAAGCATCCGTCGGCTTAGAAAGCGACGAGATATCTTTGATGATGCTGGTCGCCTGGGAGGCTGACCTAGCCTGGAAAGGGGCTGCCTTCGCTGGGAGTAGTGCCCTACACGTTATTGATACTTCATCTCATCTGTTTATAGTCTTTAGACTGATCGCAGGATATAAAGGAGAAAAAAAAAAAAAAAAAAAAAAAGATGTCAAATAGCATCCTTAAGATGCCAGTATTTCTTTAGATCAGGCTGGTTCCCAACATGATATGAAAATAATACTTAAAAGGTCAGAATACTTACAACTTCAACTTCACCACCACCAGTCCAGTCATAGACCAGCAGCTCAGCATGTGTGGATATGTCTCGGAGGTATTTCTCCTTGTAATTCCGTTCTACTTCGGCTAAGAATGCTGGGGTCAGCGCCTTGCCAGAGATCTCATGGTCTAGTTTACGGGCTTTTATGTTGGCGGTCACCTGTGGATTGAAAGTGCATGAAGAAGAGGTCTAAGTATTATTCATTTGAATGAAATAAAAACTGGCCAGTGCAAAGCTGCAGTTTCCATTCACTATTTATGTGTGAATTTCTGTCAGAGCACTGCTAGCTTTCCATCTTTGTACCGTGCCGTACATTCCATTAATGGAAAGCAAAGCCTACTAGCCAAATACAGAAATGCTACTCAAAATTCCGGGTTCTACTTAAACAAATACTAATTTTAAATTTAGAAGCTGCTCAATTAAGGTAACACCCAAATTTTTAGTGGTGTTTCTTCATTTGGCAGTAAATGTTTTAAAACGATACATTCTTATTTGATTTCTAGGACTATAACCTGAATTTAAAACACCACGAACCTTATCAACAGGCAGATCCAAATAGATCACCAAATGTGGCCTCATAAGTTCTTCAATGGATATATTTCTCAGTTCATAGTACACTCCTCTCACTCCCTTACTGATGTACTTCTGTTTGAACATCGCCTCGAGGAATACAAAGTCGGAGTATGGACTCCTTTCTAGCACGACTCCTTGGCCAGTGTTGAACAGATGAGTTAAAGCGTCAATGTATTGGTCTGAAAATAACAAAATATATATAGAAAGGGGGTTTACTATATAAGTCGGAGTTTTGGCAGGAACATGTTGAGGAGAGTGTTCCTAAATTTCAATTTTTGTGAAACCTAGTTCAAATGCGTGTAAATTGTTCAATTTCAGATTTCGGGGCATATTAATCAATTTAGTTTCATGAAGGTGTACAAGTGTACTGAAAGTGAAAATCAATGCAAAACATGGACTATGGTGTTGTCTTCAAAGCACACGTGAACAGTCATTGTTAAGAGCCAGCATTAAAATGACTTCCTTGACTTGACTTTTACTATGACAATTTGACTGTTTTGATGCAAATTTATTTGCAATTTGCATCAAAAGAGTCAAAATGTCGTAGAAAAATTAATAATACTTGACACTGGCTACTTTCCAAATAGTTATGATTGAACTATTTTTAATGAAAAGATATATACACAAAAACACAGCGCACGGTCTACGTCAGGCAGGATTCGAACCAACGCATCTCAATCCAATCCGGGGAATGCGACTTAAACCTTTAGTCCACCGACGCGGTGACTCATACGCCGAATTATTGCTTCAATATCTTTTCAATTAACTACAACTTAGGCATGTTAACGCCAAGATTGGTTATGATTGATTCACAACTGATAAGAAATAAAAAAAACCAGTGCCGGTGTGATTGATGGGCACTTTCGGACTCAATGATTATTCACCATAGTTATAATCATTTAATTAGTTGTTTTTGTTTTTGAATTATTCACAATTATTATTGTAGTTAATATGTCTTATACTTAAAAAACCATATTAGTCAAACCAGCAGAATTAAGTCTAATGAGTAGTGAGGGTGCAGTCTGCTGTTAATCTACATGTGGCAAAGAATTTGACAGCAGCAGTGGATTTTTTGCAGTTGTTGGTAAATTAGATGGTTTATTATTTTATTAGGGAAAATAAGGAAAAATTAAATTCTACTAGACTAACACTGTTTCAGCAAAAAAATTATTCTGTTGAGATTTGGAGTGGTAAAAAATTTATATTGATGAATAGCTTAATTTGTGCTGAAATGTGTGAGATATTGAGGCTTAGGTTATGAATTGACCGATATGAACAAAATACAAATTACTCACCATAACGAGCAATATACATCATTATCTGGAAGTTCCCAGCCAGACGATGGTTGGGGCACTGGTTGAAGTTCACATGATCAAAGGTCCTTGTGTCCTCAGGAATGTCCTGATCAAACATACGCAAATCGCAACCATTCGGCCGTATGTAGTGTATATCCATGTTCGCTTCAGGGAAATGCTTCATGCCAAGATCATCGGCCAAAACACTAGCGAATTTAGTCTTTCCCGCAGCCACTGGTCCATCAACAACAATAATTTTTGAGTTCGCATCAAATCTATGAGTGGTCCGGTCGAATAAGCTACGAAACCAAGTATAGTCTTTGGTCTCGTAATCAAAAGGTGCAGGTTTCATAGGTGGAGGAGGCAGGGATTCCCTCAGCGCCTTCCCCATGATGCTACGGTTCTGTACAATAGTACAACCAGCGATCTTGCATCCTTGAATTCCTTGGCTAGGAGCGATCACCTTTATCCAGGCCGTGCGGACTAAAGTCGCCATGGTGACCCAAGGTATCTTAGCCGATACCTGTAAAATTAAAATTGTTTGTAATATTTTATTACGAAGCTGTTTGGTTTTGAGAAAAGTTGGTATTTTGATTTTTGATTTTTGTACCTCAAATCGAGTCAAAACAATTTTTCACCTCGCGAATTTCGCGAGTGACATAACAATTCGTTCAAAAAAAGTAAAAAAAATATTTTTAACCACGGAAGGAACTAATTTTTGAACGAATCTTTTAGTCGATTATTTATTATTTCAAATTGGAATAAATTTTCCTGGATTGGTGAACAATACTCTTGCCCATCCCTAGGAACGTCATTTTGACATTAATATTTCGTTGACATTTCGTATATCTTTTTTTCTGTGGTTCCGCACGTGAACCATGTGTTGATTTATTTTTCAGCGAAATATTATACGTAGTTATTTACTCGTTTTCCTACTTATTAAACTAAAATGGAAACAGAAAACATAAACACCGACGAATTCTTACCAGCAAAGAAGACCGTAAAGCTGAAAAATATCAAACGAAAAGCTGTCTCAGAAAGTAACGATGGAATGGAAGTAGAGGAACACAATGGTATAGAAGGGAAGCCAAAACACAGAAGATCGAAGGCTAAGAAAGCCAAGAAGAGCAATGAACCCAACGAAAGTAAAGTTAATATGAGAAAAGTACCGGTTCCAGCTCACAGGTAATTTTATAACCTCTAACGAAACATTTTGACCATTTAGCCATGTCTTTCATGTGCCTGTACTTTTCCCAGCAAGTTACCTTGAAGCCGAGATACAGTAGTACAAGTGTAATATTTGTTGTATTAAAAAAACAAACACGAGAAAAAAAACAGTTCCGTTTTCAAGTCTAAACATAAACATATTGACATACAGAGTGCCTGTATGGATTGATGTACTGGGTGAAATAGTCCCAACATTAAAAAACAGATGACGCGTCTGGTGCTTGCACTGGCGTCCCCTACTAGAAATAATGGATGGATGTATAGATAGGATGCCCTGTTTGTCGAGAGACAGTCTGTGTGAAAGAAATAAAACGAAAAGGAAACAATATGACAAAATCTGTCACAAGTCTCATTGCTTAGTTAAGGGCTAACCTAGATTTGTACAATATTTATTATTTTTCCCAGATACACACCACTAAAGGAGAGTTGGCTTAAGATCTTCACTCCCATAGTAGAGCACCTGCTTCTACAAGTGAGATTCAACACAAAAACAAGGAACGTAGAGATCAAAGTTGGTCCTGAAACCAAGGATGTAGCTAATTTACAGAAAGCTGCTGATTTTGTCAAGGTATTATACCTTTCTTTACTAGCTGTGTCTGCGTTAAACATGTTAACATTTAAGTCTCGATCCCATGGGTATATTGGGTCAAAAGTATAAAAAGTAGTATTTTATAAAAAGTATATTACTCCTTGATAATGTAGTTGACAATGGTGAAGAGTTTTTTTATTTCAGTCCAGTGGTTTTAAAGCTGATTCATTACAAACAAACAAATAAATCTTTTTCTCTTTATAAAATTAGTATAGTTAGTATAGTTGTGACACTTAAAGTGACTTGAGTAGGTTTCGTTTAACTAAAATCCGGATTCAATTTGTGAGTGTCTTGACTTAAACTTAAAAACTCGTTATTTGATGATCTTGATTTGATTGATTGATTTGATTGATCTTGATTGATCTACGTTCACTCGAGTTATAAATACTAGTTAAGACACTAAGTTGAAAACTGTTTAATTTGTTAGTATTTTCTTAAATAAAGGTCAATGTAATTGTTTTCATTTGTGAATACAACAACAGAAAAGTGTTAAAAAAGTGATTTGATTAGATAGAAAACACTACAGAATAGACATTTTTCGAGAAAATGCCGCGTGAGGGTTTTTTATTTGAAAGATTGATATTTTAGTTGTATTTTAGAAACGATAGTTCGAGTTGAAAAAAATTGCCCAAGTTGTGAGTGATTTCTGTTTGATTCGAGTGTATCTTTCTCTCGAGTGGAACTCAAGTTACTCTGATTACAGAAGCAAGTGAATCGAGTAAAAAAAATTCACTTGAGTCCCATCACTAACTTATATGACAAGCATATTTATTTAGGGCTAGATTGAGTTGTGACTTGTGAGCAATGTTGTTGCAATACTTATTTATCCCATCTTTTTCAGGCATTCATCTATGGATTCGATGTGGAGGACGCCCTAGCTTTGTTACGATTAGATGATCTTTTTGTTGAATCCTTCGAAATCAAAGATGTTAAGACATTGAACGGGCAACACCTTGGTAGAGCGATAGGCAGATTAGCAGGCAAAGCTGGCCGAACAAAATTCACTATAGAAAATGTCACCAAAACCAGAATAGTGTTGGCAGATTCAAAAATACATATTTTAGGTAGTTATCAGAACATAGCATTGGCAAGGCGAGCTATTTGCAATCTCATTATGGGTTCACCTCCTTCAAAAGTGTATGGGAATTTGAGAAATGTAGCTAATAGAGTAGCGGAGAGATTTTAGTTACTTAATAAATATTTATTTACTATTCATTGTTGTTATTTTATATCCTACTAATTTTGTTATAATCTACCTGCATGTCACCGTGTCACGGTTTTATCAGTCAGTCTCGGTCGTGGCAAAAGCCCGCAATCCCCGCACGGCCTCTTTGCTACAGAGGCCGTGCGGGGATTGCGTACGCGTATTTTATTTTAGCTTACGTTATTTTTGATTTTTATAGATTGGCGTACGTTGTTTTTGAAAATGTATTACATTTACCAAAATTAAGGTGTAATTATTAATAATTGTTGGTAATTAGGTTTTAATAATTTTCAATTAAGGTGTTCGGGCCAAATATGCGCCGATGCTGGCGGAATATTTGTTTGTGCCATTTGCGGTCGAGGCTGCGGCAGTCGATCGATTTTGTCAAGTCGATCGGCCGCCCGCGCCGTCTTACTTAATAAACTTTATGTAATTTAGTTATACATATACATAATTTATTTCGACATAATAAAACACTTTATTTACCGGGTTTAATCGCGTTTTATTCATGAATTTTAAACGAACCGAGCTTTCGCCAACTTTACAGTTGGCTTTTTCAAGGTTGACAAACGCGTGAATAAAACGCGATTGAACCCGGTAAATAAAGTGTTTTACTTATTATGCAAAATCGCGAAAAACATAGGAGGCATTTATTTTGACATGTCTGACTTTTTGTATTGCAATAAATAAATGTTTTTTCATTATTACGAATGTACAAATATTATGTTACTAGCTGCGCCCCGCGGTTTCACCCGCGTAAGTCCCGTTCCCGCGGGAATATCGGGATAAAATGTAGCCTATGTGTTATTCCCGGTATCCAGCTTCCTATATTCCAAGTTTCATCGCAATCGGTTTAGTAGTTTTTGTGTGATTGAGTAACAAACACACATACTCACAAACTTTCAGCTATGTATTTATTTAAAATAGTATCATGAAGACATCGTGAAGAATATAGTAATTTGTATTGCCTATGACCACAGACTAGTAAGAAGATACTAAGCCTATGACATTTATTTTATTTGCTTAACATTCTTTTTTTTTGACTATTTATGACGTTTAAATTTGGGATATAAATCAGAGATATAAATATCATTATTATTGTAATGGACTTAGAAAATAAACAGGACTGATTAGTTGAACATTTTGCCTTACAATAGACAGAGGCTAATCCGAGCCGAATGAGATAGCAATCGACGATGTAGTGTGTCTCGTTCTTTCATATTGCCAGTCTACAAAAAATATCATATAAAAAAAAAAACATTAAAAGAGGTTGCAGTTATTGTACGGCCAGATAAAGCACGACCCGATAATGTCCCTATAATACACGACCTGTTAATTGGACGCCAGGGTCTCCTTTTAACACTCCGTACAAATTGTATAGGATCTTACACGAATATCCTGGCTTCCATTTATCAGGTCGTTAATTATCGGGTCGTGTAATAAGTGGTTGTCAAGTACATTATTGGCTCCCATTTCCTTTTTATTATTTTAATGGTAACCCAAGCGTCAGTGTCATGGTGGCATCATGGCGGTAAAATATTAATTATTTAATTTATAAAATTTCTGCGTTAAATTGCATAAAATGGTGAAAACGTGTTGTGTTTTTACTTGTACAAGTGAATCATATGGTGGTTGCAATATATCTTTTAATAGGTAAGCCAAAATATGTTTATTATTGTATTCTACCACTGTTTTGTTCTTTACAAGAATTTATGGTGACTATGATTTTTGGTATTTTGTATTGAGTTCGGGTAAGAGTTTTTACCGTCATTTTATTATTTCAGTTTTCCAAAAAACGAACAAATTCGGCAAAAATGGCTCAGCAGTATGGATGTGAAACAGAAAATTACCAAAAATTCAGTCGTATGCAGTCGTCATTTCGATCCTTCCTGCTTTTACACCACTTACTCCCGTCGATTATTGAAAGCCGATGCAATACCAACAATTCCGCCGGTTGTAAGAATACTGTTACTACTTACCTGCTGAACTTTTGAACTGCTTTTGGTCTTTTGGCTTTCCTTGGGGAGTTGGGTTGGCTCGATTAAGCATAAATCCCACCCGGACGCAAAATAGGCGCTCAGACGTGCGGAAACCAGCCCGACAAACAAATACAATACAATACCTGCTGAACATGAATGATAACATAAGTAATTAGTCAATAAGTTTTATTTTTGAAATTTCCTCTAGCTTTAAATTTGATGAATTTTGAGGGAAGTACTATATTATATTTATTTATTTATTCGGAGATCCAACAGCTATTATATACTTATAAAACACTGAATAGCAACAGAATGCCAATAACAGAATCTCACGGATAGAAAATGATGTAAATAATCAACGTAATTGACCGTCATGTCTGTTAAAATTTGCTTTCGTCAGTCAATATGTAGTATGTGTCTTTGTGTGTATGTATTGTTCCTTCTCCTATAGAGCTCCCAAGATACATTTGGAGCGAAATTTTAAATTGGTTTGCTGCTTCTTACACCCGTATTTTAATACTGCAGTTAGAGTTATATGACCTACTTCTTACTTCATTACATAGTACTTATGAAAATAAATTTGGCAAGTTCGTGCCTTGTCGGGACACGGGCAGTGTAACAAAAATAACGGGGATTGCTATTGTATGTACGAGTAGGTAGGTAATAGGTAATAAAATAAAACTGGTAGGTAATAAAACTGTTTTATACCGTGTCCTTTTGTATTATTTCATTAACTCTTAAAAAGCGTCTATTGCTAATGGAAAACTTCAATTTACCAACAGTTACATCTTACTAATATTTTAAACGTGTAAGTTTGTATAAGTATGTGACTTGTTACTCAATCACGCAAAATCTACCGAACCGATTGGGATGACACTAAGAATATACGTAGCTGGTGAACTGTAATAAGTAACAAATAAGTTGTTTTATCCCGACAATCTGCAGCATTGGAACTTATGCAAGTGAAACCGCTGTACGCAGCTAGTAATACCATAAATGTGAAAGTGTGTATGTTTATGTATTTGTAAGTTGGCACGAATTTTACTTTATATTATATGTCATAACCACAGTATTGATTCGGATATTATTTTATCATTATTTAATTTAGTCATAGTGCAAATGCAATGCACAAATTACATGTCACTAATATTATAAACGCAAAAGTTAGTATGTATGAATGGCTTTGTTACTCAATCACGCAAAAACTACTAAACCGATTGCAATGAAACTTGGAATATAGGTAGCTGAAAACCTATAATAACACATAGGCTATCCCGATAATCTCGCGGTAACGGTACTTACGTGGGGGAAACCGCAGGGCGCAGCTAGTAAATAATACAATTGCACTTGCATTATTAAATCTTACATCTGTCACATAAAAAAATCTTATTGTCACCCTATTAGAAAATGACACAAGTCCTTTGCTACAACCATCTTGCTCAGCTCGTTTTTATTCTGACAGTGTTTCCTCCTGTTATTTATCTTACCTCCATGATTATTGTACCTTAATTTAAAAAAAAAACGAACATTTTAAATACCTACTTAGGTACTTACATTAAAATTTTCGGTTCACATTTTATTTTTATTGTAACTTATACTGTGTAAAATAAAGATTGTAAGCTTTTGGAATGATTTATTCATATTTTTACATAATAAATTTACATTTAAATAATATATAACTATTACACAATCCATTCTTATCAATATAAATGGTACAGAATAATGGTACATTACGAGAGCATAACTAGTCAGTTCCTACTATAGCAGCAGCTTATACTTGAAATGGCGTGGCACCCTGGACAGCACCAGCCTGGCGTCGTAACTCAGCGAGGCGAAGGTCCAGGGCTCCGCGGAGCTCCACTCGGCGCAGTACACGGAGTGCTCATGCTGCTCGTACGACTGTAGGACTCCATCTTCCACACTGAAATGGTAGTATTCCTAAACAGTCGGCTATTTGTATGTTACTTTCGTATCTACGCGTACGGCTCAACAAAGTCACTTTAGACATCAAAAGTTTCTTTATTTGACAAAAAAGGCCAACGTAAAGCGAGTCTATTCTCTAGGTCAGTGGTTCTTAACAGGTGGTCCGCGGACCACTGGTGGTCTCTGGAACCATCTCAAGGGGTCCGCGAAGCCATCATCTATACTTATAATAAGGGAAGAGAGGACAAAAAGTCTGTACTTGGAAGTAAATTAAAAAAAGTGTTCTAGTCTAGGGGACTTAGAATAACAAAATTATATTATTTTTAAAATTCATGTCTGTCTGTTTCTCTGTCTATTCCGTATACAATTAAAAACTACTAATCCAATTGAAATCTGGTTTTCAATATTGAATTCTATTTTAGAGGAAGGTCGTGGTATACTTTACATCGATATCCAATTAGTAGAACCCGAGTAATAAACGAAAAAGTGCAACCGCTCGAGAACCGCTCGGCCGCCCGCGCGTTTGACAACTGACAACGCGTTTTTCACTTACGCGGGTGAAACCGCGGGGCGCAGCTAGTAATAAATAAACCAATTTAAGTGACAACAAACAGACCAAGAAAAATGATTGACGAACAAAATGCTGAAATTTAAAAATAAATACAGAAGAACATGGTATTCCATTTTAAAAAAAACTTTATTTAACGCTATTTTAAATTCAGTTTTACGCCGACCGCGAGGATTCATAAACTGATCTGCAATAATTTTATTGTAAACGTTTCTAAAGTGTCTGATGAAATTGAAAAATATGAGATTTACATGCACTTAAGCTACTTTTTATCCTGATATTTCCGCAGGATCAGGACTTACGGCACTGAAACCGTGGAACGCTGCCGGTATTGTATAGAATAGACTTACAGTGGTGGTTTAGGGTCGTCTTCGTCGACACAGATGCTGGCGGCGGCCGTGAGCAGCGCGCGCGCGTCCGAACTGCCCGT
Organism: Idaea dimidiata; assembly: GCA_949358125.1. NCBI lineage: Eukaryota > Metazoa > Arthropoda > Insecta > Lepidoptera > Geometridae > Idaea > Idaea dimidiata. The sequence continues at coordinate 6,969,103 of OX442342.1, read as the reverse complement.
CAGCAGCAGCTGCTCGTGGTACGTGTTGTAGCGCACCGACCACACCCTGCACCAATAACAAAATAGCCACCCCATAGACGATATAACCATTTCACTGCCTTAAAGTGTTTCCCTTACGAAAATGGTAAGTCTTTGTAATACTCTCGTTCAATAACGGCTAATCACAAAGAGTCTTGGTACAGATAGGTAATGCATTGGCCAATGACAAAGAGTCTTGGTACAGATAGGTAACGCATCGGCCAATCACAAAGAGTCTTGGTATAGATGGGTAACGCATCGGCCAATCACAATGAGTCTTGGTACAGATAGGTAATGCATTGGCCAATGACAAAGAGTCTTGGTACAGATAGGTAACGCATCGGCCAATCACAATGAGTCTTGGTACAGATAGGTAATGCATTGGCCAATGACAAAGAGTCTTGGTACAGATAGGTAACGCATCGGCCAATCATAATGAGTCTTGGTACAGATAGGCAATGCATTGGCCAATGACAAAGAGTCTTGGTACAGATAGGTAACGCATCGGCCAATCACAAAGAGTCTTGATACAGATAGGCAATGCATTGACCAATGACAAAGAGTCTTGGTACAGATAGGTAATGCATTGGCCAATGACAAAGAGTCTTGGTACAGATAGGTAGCGTATCGGCCAATCACAAAGAGTCTTGGTACAGATAGGTAACGCATCGGCCAATCACGAAGAGTCTTGGTACAGATAGGTAACGTATCGGCCAATCACAAAGAGTCTTGGTACAGATAGGTAACGCATCGGCCAATCACAACGAGTCTTGATATAGATAGCTAACGCATCAGTCAATCAGAAACCACGGTGCCACGGTGTTAGTATTTTCGTTTATTTTCTGCTAGAATAAAATATTTTGTATATTAAAGTTTCATAGTTAAGAGCTCTAAACCTAAAAAATGGCGGCTCAATCTCTCCTAACTTAGGAGAATAGTGTAGTTCTCCTAACTGTTAAACTTTATCATACAATATCTTTTATTTTGCGGAAATAAAACGAAAATACTAACACTAAAACCTATTAAATAATCCATATTTCTTCTTTTAGGAATGAAAAAATTTCGTATTAAAAATTGTTTGAAGTGCAAAATGTGTTATCTGTGGAACATAGCTGGTCCATTTTGAACGGTCTTCTTTGTTGTAAAACCTCTGTGATGAATTCCAATAGTCTAACTTTAATTTTTGATTTTGACATTTGCAACAAAATAAATTACAAGTTACGCAATCACCTCCCAGAACCTATAAGTATATAAAACATTTTACCAGTGTGAATGATCAGTCCTGGAGAATATAGGTTCCTTCCCATTTCTGTAATCCCAAATGTTCAAGGCTGCGTCATCGCCTGCACTCGCCACGTGAAATTGCCTAAAATAGAATAAAAAATACATGAAATCAAGAATAAACATTCTTTTCTAGCCTCTAACTCTAACTTATGTAACTCAAGTTACGAGCTACATAAGTCATTTAGACTAAGCAAAATCGCCACGTTAGCGCGATTTATTTATACCACTAGCGTCATCTAGTGGTGCAATGTATAATTTATGTTAACATTGAAGCTTCGACCCTGCGCTAGTATAAATTAATTTAGCTACAAAACCGGTACCTAAGAATTGGCGGAAACGCGTTGTGTTGCTAAATTTTCATTTTTGTGAAACCTAGTTCAAATGCGTGTAAATTGTTTAATTTCGGGGGCAATTTAGTTTCGTAAAGGTGTATAAGTGTAGTGAAAGTGAAAATCGGTGAACATGGACTTTAGCGTTGTCTCCAAAGCTCCGTGAGCAATCATTGTAAATCGCCGCAGTTCTACAATAATTCCCTCGACTTGATTTTAACTATGACGGCTTGACTGTTTCGATGCAATTAACTTGCAAATATTAATGACACTTGACATTGGCTAATGTCTTAATGGAATATACCCGCATAAAAGAAGAAGAAACTGGTACCTGTTTGGATTAAAGTCGAGATCTCTAGCGAGTTGCCGGTGAGCGTTCTCAATGGACCACGCGGTTTTGGTGCCGTCCGTGCGTGTGTCGTAGCACTTTATGTGCATGTCTTGGACCACGGCGAACTGAAATACATACATTTACACCCTTATTTATAAAATGTTATTTACACATGACTAAGTTACGTGTGACGTTTGTCTCTGTCTGTCAACTTTGAAACTTCATGTGACAGTAAAAGTCGAACGATGCATAGTTATGCAGCGCATTAATTAGCGTTTATAAATAAGGGGGCTAATTATGACTGGAGGTACATGGATGATGGTGTCACAGGATAGACAAATTCGAGTCGTGACTCGAATTTGACCCGTGGGTCACACTTCTGCAAGTCCGATTCTCGCTGGTAACAAGTATTTATGCTTAGAAATATTAATATTGATTGAGCCCTCTGCTCGCAAACAGAGGGTTTCAATCGACATTACTATGGTACTATGATCCGCACACTGACCTGCGTGTGTTCGCACATTACTTGCGTGTGTCCGCACATGGATCAGCGTGAGTCCGCACATTACTTGCGTGTGTCCGCACATTACTTGCGTGTGTCCGCACACTAACCTGCGTGTGTCCGCGGTGCGGGTTCCACTTGCCGTGCGTGAACTTGAGTCGTGTGCGGGCGTCGGGCGCCGCCGCCGCCACCGCCCGCCCCGTTTCCACGTCGTGCACTTGTACGGAGCTCCCGTACACAACGCCTAGTTTGTTAAGCTCTGAGGGGTGCCATTCTGAGCAACGGATTTCTTCTTCTACTTTCTGGAAATTATATCAATGAATCAAAAAATCCATTTTGGAATACATACATACATTAAATCTATGGAAGTATTTCGACGGGATCAGGACTCGCACGAGTGTGTATAGGTACTCACCTCAGGTGTGATGGTGATGAGGTGTTCCAAGTCGTCGCCATTCCGACTCTGTATCGCGCTGAGATCGTCTAAATCTTTAGGTATGACCTACAACCAAAATATTAAATTATTTTTAAAAGGCTATACTTATATTATTACTTATAATAAAATTTAAAAAAATGCTTATTATATAATGTTTCCGAGTTCGTGCTGAGATGCCGAACACTCCGGTGTACATCTCCCACCTGCACTACACCGTCGGGGATAAAGACTTCGTCGAGTACGTGCGCCGGAAGTTTGGCTATACGCTGACGGTGTAATTTTATCTTCATGTTAAAGATGACAATCCTATACTATTAGTAGTACCATGGAGCTCCATTACATATTTATTTTATATTTATCACTTGCCTCTGTAGTGGGAAGCTTGAATATTGAGACCCCCATGCGACACTGCACAGTCGCCGGGTCGTAAGAGCTGTGTGTCGTGGCGAAGAGAGTAGCATCGTGCGGTGAACAACGAAGGTGCCAGATCTCACCAACATCATGTTTGAATACCTAATGTAAAATATGTAGTTGTTGTATTAAACTTACTTAATACAATAAATAGATTTTAGCTTATTTTTATTGCATTCTCAAATACTACTGATTTGTTAGTATCAGTAGCATTTAACACAAAATTAGTAGTAGTGGGTAAAACATATTGTATTTTCTGTTTATATTTTTACTAGCTGCGCCCAGCGGTTTCACCCGCGTAAGTCCCGCTCCTGCGGAAAAATCGGGATAAAAAGCAACCTATGTGTTATTCCAGGTCTACAGCTTACTATATTTCAAGTTTCATCGCAATCAGTTCAGTCGTTTTTGCATAAAAGAGTAACAAAGTCACATACAAACTTTCACATTGAATGAAACAAAAATCATTTCATAACATAGATTCTATTTTATCATCAGTATCCACCCACCATTCTGATAGTCAGACTCACTATATGAATTGTTCTGCTTTCATTGAAGCTACATTTAATTATATTTATGGTACACTTGTGGTACATTCCTTTCATAGACTTATTCTAAAATATTCAATTCTACAAACCTGTCATTTTGACCCACACCATATTTTATCAAGATATGAAATGAAATGAAAAATGAAATGAAATAATTTATTTTCCAGACCATAAGTCCACACAAACATACAATAACAAAAATACACAATCAACAAACAAACAAACACAGAGTACAATTTAAATCAGTCAGTCGTTATTCGATGATCGTACGCTAAACACGTCCCTATACGAATCGATAGTTTTATTCTCGTCTACCCGCATTTCGCTATGTCTTCGGTTAAATGTGATAGTTGCAAAAAACCCCTAACTAAATCGATGGCAAGGGTTGAGTGTAGCAAGTGTGAGCGAGTTGTTCATTTGACCAGCAAATGCACTGGTCTGAACAATAAGCAAATGGCTGCACTCAGAGCGGCATCGAGTTTGGAATGGACATGTCACGAATGTCAAGCAGAATCTCCCCGCCGGGGATCTTCGGTCGTCATACCAGGTGTCGACGATGATGATGAAGATGAGGATTCACCTGTTGAAATAAATTCAAAGAAGTTGCTAGCTAACCTCTCGAAAGAAATAGAGAAAGCACTAAAAAGAGAAATGAAAGAGCTTCACGAATCTCTTCAATTTAATAGCGCTAAGCTAGATGAGATGTTTGAATGCATTGACGAATTTAAAAAAACAATCAAGGTTCTGGAACGTAAAAATATAGATCTTACTAATAAAAATACCAACTTGGAAATCAGGGTCGGTGCGATGGAGCAACGTATTCAGGAAATGGAACAGGAGAAACTAGGTTCATTTGTTGAAATTGCTAATGTACATGCTGAATCAAATGAGGAAGTAAAGCAGGTAGTTGAAAGCGTAGCTCTTAAGCTGAATCAACCAAAGGAAGGTATTAAAAATGCGCGTCAAATACGTGGAAAAGATCCCAAATCGCATAAAATACTGGTCGAGCTAAGAGACGAGGACACACAAGAAAAATGGACTACTGCAACCAGAACTATCAAAACTACGATAGCGGATATTTATCCAAATATAAAAGATGATAACACTGTTGTACTGATAAGGGAAGCAATGTCCAAATCCAACAAGCAGCTTTTTTGGAAAACTAAGCAGGAATTGAAATTCAATTTAAACTTTAAATATGTGTGGTTCCGAAGAGGGTACATAAGAGCACGCAAGGATGATAATGATAAGCCCTACATTGTTAAAAACATTAACGACCTTCAGTCCATTGTCCTTAATAATAAGCCCTAACCATCTATTAATCATCTTTTATATTCACTATCTAAAATTAGTTTTACTATGATGTTCAATAATTTACTATTAGATGACATTAATGAATTAACTGATTGCACTAATTTAAATGATTTCCTTGCCTTAATACCTAACTCTCATATAAATTTGCTTTGTATGCATATCAACATAAGGTCAACTATTAAGAACTTTGCAGCACTCGAGCAGTGCGTTTTGTCAGCTACAAGCCGTATAGACGTAATTGTTTTAACAGAGGCTAATATTTCCGACAGTATTAGTTGCTTGTATAATTTACATGGCTATCAAATGTTTACTGCATTAAGAAAAATAAGAAAAGGTGGTGGCATTATCATGTACGTACATAATAGTCACAAATGTAGTATTAAAGATACACCCACCCGTTATTTTGAGAATATTGTATGTTCAATTACAACTCGGTCAGGCTATACTACTAACCTCTGCTCGTTATACCGCCCTCCTTCCTATAATAAGTACTTGTTTATTGATGAGTTACAAACCACACTTAATCAGCTAACAAACAACACAGATTTATACTTGTTGGGTGACATTAATATCGACTTAAAGCGTGATGACCCTGTGAAGCATACATATAATAACACTTTGCACGGCTTAGGGCTTCTGTGCGGGATCACGGACCACACTAGAATCGAGTTCAAAAAAGGCAAGCTTAGTAAAACTTGCATCGATCATATTTACGCGCGATCCCGCGCACAAGACTTATTCACCGCGGCTATCGGAACCAAACTGGCCGACCACCGAGCGGTGTGTGTTGCGTGCATAGGTAGTGCGACTATACAGAGTGTCCCACAAAGGAGTATTCGGCTGGATAACAATAAGGTTGCCGAAATTTTGGATAATATAGACTGGGCCGAAACAAAATGTATGCAATGTCCAATGCTTATTAATGATTATATAAGAGAAAAAATTGACGAAACTTATAAAAACTCAAAATACGAAATTACATTAAAAAACAGAAAGAGACTACATAATAACTGGGTAAATAGTCGTGTTAACCAGGCATGTTTATATAGAGATCAATTATTTAAAAAATGGATAAAAGATCCGCTTAATCTAAACTGCAAACGTGAATATAATAAACACAGGAATTATACAAATAAATTAATTCAAAAAACAAAAAATCATAACATTAAATCAGAAATATTGCTAAATAAAGACAATCCTAAATTGCTATGGCAAATTCTAAATAAACTTACGGGTAGGATTAAGCAATCACTAGATGAAGTTATATCGACAGCTTTTAGTAAAGGGGATATAAGTAACAAACAAATTGCAAATCATTTTGGAAAGACCTTTAGGGATAGTGTGTGTGCCATAACCCCAGATTGTTCCGTACCTCTACTTGATAGAACTACCTATGCAATACCTCAAAATGTGACGATGCGTTTTAGGCCCGCTACTGCGAAAGATGTAGATACTATTATTAAATCTGTCAACAGCAGAAAAGCACCCGGTGTGGATGGCATTAGAGCGATGGATATAAAGCGAATACGTAAAAGTATTGATAGCGTAATAGCTAACTTAATAAATACAAGTATTGTGACAAATAAATATCCTAAAGTTTTAAAAATGGGAGTAGTTAGACCGATATATAAAAAAGGTAGTAGACAGGAATATGAAAACTATAGACCAATAACTATATTGCCAGTCATGGACAAAATAGTAGAAAAATATATCAGTAGAGAAATTCATGCGTTTTATACAAAAAACAATGTTCTAACAGAAAACCAATATGGATTTCGACCACATAAAAGCACAACACAGTTACTTTCTGTTTTTACTGACTCCATTTATAAACATCTTGACAAAAGGCGGCACATTATGGTAGTGTTTATAGATTACAGTAAAGCATTTGATATGCTCAAGCATGATACGTTACTAAAAAACTTGGAAGACAGTGGTATACGTGGTAATTTATTAAAGTGGTGTTCAGACTACCTAAAAGACAGACAGTATGTTGTAAGAGTCCATGATGCATACAGTGATCCTATTCCTGTTACAGAGGGAACGGCTCAAGGTTCGGTGTTGGGTCCGCTCCACTACCTTACTTACGTCAATAACATGTCGAATCTTATCAAAAAATGTGAAATTTACCAGTTTGCTGACGACACTTGTTTGGTAGCGGCTGCTGAAACTGCCGAAGAGGCTCTGAGTGCATTGCAAGAAGACTTTGATATGGTAGTTAAATGGTCACATGACGTTGGATTGGTGTTAAATGCTACTAAAACGAAATTGATGTACGTTAGCACAAGCCATAACCGTAACTACAACAATGAGCCGAAATTAGTAGTACATAATCACAACTGTCTGCACAGGCAAGTTAATAATGCAAGACCGATTGCTTGTGACTGTGATTGTGTAGACGTTGTAGATAAACAAACATACCTAGGTCTAACAATTGACAACCATTGCAACTGGAAAGAACATATCAACAACGTTTGCAATAAACTTAGAGGTATGCTTGCTAAATTCTCATTAATAAAATGGAAAACTCCGTATTCCATATTGATATTGTTATACAAATCGTTAGTTGAGCCCACAATAGATTACGGACTATCTAGCTATGGGAGAACATATAAAACTCACCTAGATAGAATATACACGTTGCAACTTAGACTCCTAAAGCAAGTGGTACCGCCAAAGATTAAATCGAAATTCAAGACTGATTATCATCAGCTGTTTAGTTATTGCAAAGTTTTACCGGTACATGTAAAGGTCAATCTATCTTTGCTCTGCGAACAGTTTTTCAACGATAATTTGTACACCGCACTTTCATATAGTGGCGATAAAATCAGAACACGAAACATGATTAACCCAAAATTACCGTTACCTACCCACTATAACAACTTGTACGGGAAAAGGAGATTAAATTATATAATTCCAGATCTAATCAATCAATTACCAGTAAAATTTAAAAACTCACTGACAAAAAAAAACTTTAAATCTAAACTAAAACAATTTTTTATTGATACGTTAGATTAACTAATAGAAATACCTATTTAATACTTACAATTACTATTACTTGGGACTTGACGACAGATACTCGCACACGTTTACTCATTAATCTCTAATACGTATTACATGTAATCAATATCTACCTATTTATTTATTTTTATCTATTTATATATATACTACTTATCTACTTACCTATTTTATAATATATTATGATTGTACTACTAATAATATATTACTTAACATTACCAATCCTTAACACCTTGTACGCATAATATCGATAACTAACGCATTATGTCTATGCAGCGATTTGCTCGAGCCGTGTTTGGCTTTCGCATAGATGGGATGCAATATTTAGTGCAAGTGGGTATTTTTCTTTGAATACTTTCGGTGACGAGCCGAGGTTACCGTGGTTAGACGAGGACACAAGTTGTATTCTACCGATGATGGATAAGGACGGAAATACTTTTTGTTTTCGTCCTTATAGACTATCTAATAATAACTGTACCTACAGATATGTAATGTTTTTGGTGGGTATGTATCATAACATAGCGATGGATGTAGGATGGGAATAATATTATTATCGTTTCATTCATTTGTCTTATACAATTTATAAATTTATTTAAACGACTCACTGGTGCACGGTAAAACTCGTAAGAGCTTTTGAGGCACCTTTATGCATAAGTTATATGTTGTTACTTTTTTTTGTAAGTAAATAAAAAATAAAAATAAAATAAATAAATAAATAAAAGTCTGCATATTTATAAATGTATAAAAGTTTGTTATATGTACCTACATCAAAAGTCTATAGTAAAAAGTATTTCTAAAGTAACTGATAATATGATGTATGGGTCTTCACTGGCATATGCTGCATGTCACAGGCTTGAATACATAGCGTAGATCTAATCAACAATCTTTGGTTTGTTCCATTTATATTGCATGAACCATAAATTAGCATTTTATATTGCACAGCCCTAGCACATACTCATATCAATATCACACTAAGGTAGTGGTTGATACCCCGACTTTCATTCCAAAGGTTGTGGTTTCAAATCCAGGTCACGCACCAATGTTTTTTTCTTGATGAAAAAATTATGTGTGCTAGTAATATCACTCTAATGGTGAAGGATAAAATTGTGAGGAAACCCACGGCTTAAAATCACACACAAAGGCCCAATAGTAAACAAACACGCAAAAACTTTAAAACTTTTAAAAATATTGCAAATTCAAAATTTTGGATGTTTGTTTATAATTTATTTGTCTGGTGTTTGTGTTTCAATCATACAAAAACTACTCAAATAACTGGGATTAAACCAAGTATGCAGATATTTGGAGTTCTGGATGTTTTTGTTATGAGCTATGTTTTATAGATAGATAAATAATAGGTACTTTATTTGATCAACAACATAAACTTTACAAATTCAATACATTTAATAATCCAGTTATATCCATGGGGTTGTGTGTAGGTGGCTTAAGTTTCACTTGCCTTTGTATGCAGGGCTCCTGTGTCTTCCTCCAGCTCAACTACATGCACCTGGTTAGTCTGTGGCTTCAGCGACTGAGTGCCAATGAGAAACCTGATAGCGTCATTCTCGCCGTACTGCGGGGATAGGGCTCGGGTCTACGAAGGAAGAACGTCACGAGATTAACTCTAATAAATACCCATGCACGGAATCGAGAAACTAAATAAGATTATGAAAAGTTTACGATGATGTGGTGTAGTTCGACATAAAATAATGTGTTTTTCAGTATAAAGACGAAGTAACAATTGTACCTGATGTTCTAGCCCATATATTATTGAATTTCCATCATCCATTGCAACGATTTTAATTGGGATATCTAATGAGTTATAGGAATTATAATGAAAATATTCGAAATAATTTTATTTTTGTTTTCTTTTCAAACCACAGACATAAAATCCCTCATCACTGTTTGACTGTCACTGCACATTTTTGACAGTGACAGCCAGATTCAGCTGTCTGTCCACGAAAAGGTTGCCAGACATTACAAAAAAGTTTATTTTTAAATCTTTTGAAAGGAACCCAGCCGTATGGTGGCAGGATCGCGATGTGCACGAACGGTAATCATTATTGCATAACGAACGGTAAACGATTTGACCTAGAGAGGAGACCACGTCTTGGCAAACGTAGTGTAGGACGTCCTCAGGCACGTTGGAGCGACGATTTGCGCAAGACGGCTGGCACAAACAGGATGCGAGAAGCCGTGAATTGATCTAGGTGGCGTGCAATTGGAGAGTCCAGCAGTGGACTGCAACAGGCTGATGATGATGATGAACGGTAAACATTATTATATTATTTAATAATAGAATCTTGATATTTTAGTAAGATTCGTTCAGGATTCGTTCAACCTGCTTGGATACGATATGAGATTATCATAATTTTATCATTATTATTACTTTTGTGATGCAAGATTTTAGAACTGTAATGTGCAAGGTTTTTCGTTTGCCGTTCATGGCGTGTGTGAATGCTATTGATCCCTTCATTTCGGTGTAGTTTCAAGATAAAACTTAGGGCCTTAAGCATAAAACCGGTGGGACATTTTTGAAATTAAATGAAACTTTTAAAAAACGGTTCTGGCAACTCTAACAAAATCATTTTCGAGATTTTGTTGATTGAATACAGACAGCGAATTTCTAATTTGTTTCAAACATTCAGAGATCTAATTAATTTTCGCAGTTTAATTTCACGCATTTTCCAAGTAAACGAATCAAGATGATGGTAAGTTATCTTGCACTCGATATATTTGCATAATTCGCAGTAAATGAGCATGTTTTTGCAAAGTGTTTTTGTTGCTAACTTGGGGGGCGTAACCGCATCGATATTAAAAAAGAATATCCGGCAATTATGAGTCAATTAGACAATAATCGCATTGTAAAGTTAATTATCTTGTGAGTTTTCATTGGTTTACATCTCTGCGTTGTATAGAATCATTGGTCTTTTTAATGACGTGGATCCATTGCAGTCGGTAAATTTTCGATTTTATTTCGTTATTTACGTTTTACCTCATTATGATAAGCGACAATAAGGTAAATTAATCTTAGTCTAGCCTACAGCTAGCTAACTTTAAGATACATAGGCAAATAGAGCTGGATTTATCAGGTTTGATTTGAACACTTACTACTAGATATTTAAATCTTAGATACACTCAAAATTCCGGCTCAACCATCAGTCTAATAGAACCAAAATTACTAACCTATGGTGAAACTGGAAACCCAAATTCAATTGGTCCTGTCATAATGTGATATATAAAGATAAATAGATAAATAGAAAAACTGCCCAAAATTCAAAGACCTGTAGTTCATGTTCTACTTCGCTTTATAAAATAAAAATAAATATTGGTCAAGAAAGAGTCATCAAAATTACTCCCTCGTCTTTTTCTAGTAGAATGTCTTGAATGATCAAAATAAGAAATATTAAGTATAAAAACATTTACCCCCTTACTTAATAAAATATTATATACACATGACTAAGTTATATGACGTTTGTCTCTGTCTGTCAACTTTGAATCTTCATGTGACAGTAAAAGACAAACAATGCATAGTTATGCAGCGCATTAATAAGTGTTTATAAGTAAGAAGGTAAATTTCTAATGTTACAGGACTGTGTAGAAGAGACCAACAATGATCCCCTGTCATCTTCGTCAATGCCAGCACAGTCACAGTCACCTCCATCTGAACTGAAAGTGGACAAAAAACCCAATGAAAATGTTTCCCTAGATGACAACAGTCTGTTGGTTAGTATTACTGAGTATCCTTTGCTGGGGGGTTTGAAATCGGTTGGTTTATAGGGTTCTGTATCCAAAAGGAATCCTTTTACTAAGACTTGACTGTCAGTTTGTCGTTCTGTCTGTAACCAGGCTGTATCTCATTTTTCTTCTTCTTTTCGTGTCAATGGCATTAAAATAACAAAAGTTGACAAATTTTGGAGTACTAGTATTCAGACACATCCACAGCGACCTCTGTGGCTTCCATTAGATCTTTCCTTGTGCAGGTGGTCGGGCATGAAGAGCAAGAGAGTGAGACTAAGTGTATCTGATGCATGATCCATGACAGCTTGAAATTTACACAGATGATGTATTACTGTTGTCGCTATAACAAATAATATAAATATTTAAATGGTGCTGTCATATGGCAGACGGGATATCAAATACAGGATACGTAATACTAAATGGTAACCTTGTATTGGACAATACCAAGTGTGATTTTCTTGTGATATTGGTGTAGTTCATACAAATTCGACTTAAACTTTGCTGGTTCCCAGTCCAAGTTGTAGAAATGTTTCCATGCAAATATCACAAAAAGTTATGTTTGTTGTATGGGCCACACTTAAATACTTATTTTATTCTGTAAAGGTGAATATTCATGTCATTTCAGGTAGATATATCGGATGCTTTGAGCGAGAAAGAGAAAGTAAAATTCACAGTACACACAAAGACAACCCTACCTGAATTCAGAAACGCTGAGTTTATAGTGGTACGACAGCATGAGGAGTTTGTCTGGCTACATGATAGATATGAGGAGAATGAGCAGTACGCTGGGTATATTGTAAGTAATTTTCTTCTTCTCATCTGAGCGATGTTCCCAGTTGCATCCCTCTTGGGTGCCCTAGATTTCCGAAAACCCCAATTCATTTGGAGTCAGCACAGTTAGTAAGTTACGGTACCGTACCTAATGCAAATAAAAAGTTCCAAGGTAGTTTATTTATTGGTTAATATAATAGATTAGTTGCCCTCCGCTGTTTCACCCGCGTAAGTCCAGGTCCCGTGGGATTATCGGGATAAAAAGTAGCCTATATGTTATTCCAGGTTTTCAGCTACCTATATTCCAACTTTCATCGTGATCGGTTCAGTAGTTTTTGCATAAAAGGGTAACAAAGTCACATACAAACAGACATTCATACATACAAACTTACACATTTATAAATTAACTAGCTGCGCCCCGCAGTTTCACCCGCGTAAGTCCCGTTCCCACAAGAATATCGGGATAAAAAGTAGCCTATGTGTTATTCCAGGTTTCCAGCTACCTATATTCCAACTTTCATCACGATCAGTTCAGTAGTGAAAGAGTAACAACCTCACATACATACATACATACAAACTTTCGCGTTTATAATATTAGTAAGATATAAACATTATAAATTATATTGTATTAAAATTGTCCAATGTCACAGTTTAAGTAGTTTTAAGAAGGTTTAAGTAGTTTACCCCCACCATAGAGGGAATCACACTACCGAGTTCAAAAGTCTTCCCAAGATTCCTTAGTTGCTTTTCACGACATTCACGAAACATATTTTATGGCGTTGCCCTATTCTACGCTGGGGTACACAGTATGTTCTGTACAATTTGGCGCATTTGATTACTCCATGTAAATCCAGTTGGCTTCGATTATTCAAAATCTATTTTACACTGGGGCTACACAGTATGTTCTGAGCTTATATTAAAACTACTTTACCCTAATTTATGATACCGTCAGATACCGCCCGCGCCCCCGAGGCCTGACTTCGACGCGTCGCGTGAGAAGCTACAACGCCTCGGGGAGGGCGAGGGCGCGCTCACGAGGGAGGAGTTCCTTAAGATGAAAGAGGAGCTTGAAGAGTGAGTACCGAAAAAAAGAGTTACTATACCGCTGTTTCATACTTAATAGTGCTATTCCCCCTGGAATATCGGGATAAAAAGTAGCGTATGTGTTAATACAGATCTCCAGCCATCTGTATATCAAGTTTCATCACAATCAGTTCTGTAGTTTTTGTGATTGAAACACAAAGAAATCTGTAAAGTTTTGTAGTTATATTATTAGTGGAATTATGATGTATGTATGACATTTTGAAAAATACATTATAATATTGGTACAATATTGTCCTTGTATACCTGGAAGCCGACGTCGATTTGAGGTGTCAAGAAACCACAATAAATTAATGCAAAAGAAAAATTTGGTTTGACTTGACAAGCACATGTGGCCAAAATGGTTAAGGTGTTGGGCCAGACTCCCCAAAGATGCAGGTTCAAGTCCCAATTTCTTAATATTCATTTTCTTTATAATTTAACTTACAATCTTGTCTTCATTCCCAGCGAATACCTAGCAACCTTCAAGAAGACGGTGGCCATGCATGAGGTATTCCTGCAGCGACTGGCGGCCCATCCCGTGTTCCGACACGACACACACCTGCGAGTGTTTCTGGAGTACCAGCAGGACCTATGTGCCAAGCCTCGGGGCAGAATGGACCTTATCGGGGGACTGGTGAGTTCTAAATAACGAGGTGTTCCCACAGTACCAGCTGCATCTATGTGCCAGGCCACGGGGCAGAATGGACCTCATCGTGGGATTGGTGAGTTCTATATAATGAGGTGTCTCTACAGTACCGCCAAGACCTGTGTGCCAAGCCCAGGGATGGATCTCATCAGGGGACTGGTGAGTTCATAGAATAGGGAACCCCATCTATTCTTGTTGGTGTCGCAAAAGACGACCACGGGGTCTGAGGGAGACTAGTGAATCCGGAGTTCTGCCCACACGGTTGTGGGTAAGCTATTTTGTACCAGACAATTTGCATGAAGTATTGTCGATAAGACTTACCTACTATGTTTAAGTGAATCCCGTTTAATTAGAAGCAAGCTAAGCAGGCTTGCAATATGGGTACTAACCAACGAGCAAATTCATGCATATAATATCATCATAAATAGCAAGTGTAGCAAGACTGACTTATGGACAACGCACAGCCTAACAAAACATGGAACTTGTAATTTGGTACAGGGGTTCAACAGAAATCTGGCGCATTTGATTGGTCAACAGAAATCCAGTTGGCTTCGATCATTTAAAATGGCTGCTAAAGCCCTGTCTAAAAATATTGGTGGCGGTAAAGGAGAGAAAGCAGTAGGTATGATCTATTGAATTTGAAGTTAGATTTCTGTTTTGGTTTATGTTTCGGCCCTTGTGGCGCGACGGGTTGATTTCCGCTTGGGAGGAAGACGGTTGCGGGCTTAAATCGTATTTATGTTTGTATCTGGTTCTGAATGTGTCTTTATGTATTTACAAAACATAAATATGTATCTAATATGTACATTATATTGTACCGAGAGCGGTGTTGGTCTAGTGGTAGATACCCAGTTCTTTCCTCTGGACGTGGCTGACTAGGCTGGGAGAGTGGTATAGGTGCTGGGCAAGCCTACTCCACCTGACAATGTCCCGGGCACTACAGCATAAAGTATCATAAAGTAGCATGGATTAAAAGTTGCTTGCGCTGTATAAATCATCTAAATTTAGATGAAAAGGCCAATTATTTGTACCTGTAGTACTAGGCCTGTATGACCTAGTTGTCTAAACCCTCTGTAAAACAAAATAAGTCCCTTTTTTTTTTGCAATAAAGGTACGGAGCCCTTCGTGCGCGTGTGCCACTCGCACGATTTTCCTACAATTTTGCAAAAAAAATTGCACGGTTTTCCTGCAATTCCCATCCAAACTAGAACTAGACCAACGGTGGTAAAATCGCGGGGTGCCGCTAGTATCAACATTCATGTTGTATTTGTGTTAGACGGCCTATGCGGCGCGTCGGGCGGACGCTCGACTGCAATGCAGAAGACTGCGGGTTCGATTCACGTCGGGTATATTTATGCTTAAAAATAAATACTTGTATCTGGTCTGGGTGTCTTTCCATGTTTAGTATAATATGTATGTATTTACAAAAAAAAAGTATATTATGTAGTATATCCGTTGTCTAGTACCCATAGTACTAGACTTGCTTAGTTTGGGGCTAGATTGCGCTGTGTGCAATGTAGTGCAATATTTATTTAATATTTATTTTTACCGTTTTTTATATATTTTAAACTGTTTCCTACACTTGGATGAATATCTTACTAATATTATAAACGCGAAAGTTTGTAAATAAGTATGTATGTATGTATTTATGTGAGGTTGTTACTCTTTCACACAAAAACTACTGAACCGATTGCGATGAAACCTGGAATATAGGTGGCTGGGGACCTGGATTAACACATAGGCTACTTTTTATCTCGATATTCCCGCGGAAACGGGACTTACGCGGGTGAAAGCTAGTAATTATATAATTATGACGAAATTGTATAATATTTTTTATTAATTAATTTTAGATGCGGTCGATGACAACGACGACAGATGAGATCTACCTCGGCGCGACAGTCCGCGACGTCAACGACTTCTTCGAGCAGGAAACTTCCTTCCTGCAGGAGTATTACTCGCATCTCAAGGATGCAGTCGCTAAAGTTGATCGGATGACTACCAAACATAAAGGTAGGAATAAAAACTAATGAATAATGTCAATAGGTATGCCAAATCGGCTGAAAGTTTGTTACAGTAAAGCTTATCAAATCAAATCATTTATTCATCATAATATAGGTTAAGTACAGGCGGTAGGATAACAAAAATTTATGTTTCTCTATATTGACCAGTTAGGCAAATGAAGTCGTATGAGTTTCTGAAAATAAATTACTTACATTGTCAATTAATCCGTTATTCAAACATACACATAATTATTTATATGTATACAAATACACTAGTTTTGGTTGAATTCAAAAATATCTATAAGTTTTGATTTTACAGGCATTTAAACTTACGCTAAATATTGATTCTCGCTAACTGTCACGTGACGTCATTTACAACGCTCCCCTAATCAAAATGTTAGACGACATGTACTGTGACATAAACACATAGAGCGCGAGCGGACTGGGCGAGTGTGAGATGACGTCACACCCTAGTACGAGTCCGCATCGCACGTTTACTTCTATAAATTGGAAACGAATTAACTCATCGAAGTTATTTTTTCACTTGTATTTTTTATTTTTGACAGATAAAAAATACAAGTGTAGGAAACAATGTCATCTACAAACCATACACAATAGTAGATTGTATACCAAGGGAAAAAAGACTATTTTTACGGCGAGACTGTTTTTTGAATCCTGAGAGAAGCGAAGGATTCTAGAGTAGAATTCTTGAGTAGAATCCGAAGCGAATCGAGGGATTCAAAGTACCTCACTCGAGCTAAAAATAGTATTTGCTCGTAAGGTAGACATTCTACTTTTCATCGCCCTCTATGAGAAAATGAGTGCCTAGTCTATTCCAAGAATATTCCTAGTCTATACCAAGACCTTTCCTAGTCTATTCCAAGTTTATTCTTAAACTATTCCATGCCTAGTCCTAGTCTATTGCAAGACTATTTCAAGTCTATTCCAAGTCTCTTGCTTGTTTATTCCTAACCTATTCCAAGACTATTCAGAGTCTACTCCTGTTCTATTCCTAGTGTATTCCTCTTCTATGTATATTCTATTTCTATTGGAAGTCTTTGGAGATTAACATTTTTTAAAAATATTCACATTCCAAATTCAAATCGCCCCAGCCAATCAGTAGCCGGAAAAGTAAAATCCCTGCTAAGAGGGAGGCAAAACGTTTTGCCGGCGAGTTAGCGTGAGCGCCAGCAAAGGGCTAGTTCCAGTCTAGTTTACAGGGATTGGATTAGCTCTTTTCGAATAGATGTGATGAAAAGAAAAATATTCAACCACATTCTGTAATGAAACAATCAACAATTTTCGATGATCCCGACATGGATTTTGAATTTAGCTCGTATATGCCCCTTAATTGTTGCCATTATTATGCTTTAGAAATATTTTAAAGAAAAAAATCATCTTCGAAAATTCACTCGCGACGATATTCTCAAATTTCTTCGCGAGTGAATTGTTCCTTTGAAATATTTCTAGTAGATATGCCTTGAGCAATAAAAATAAATTACGAAATGCTAGCTGCGCCCCGCAGTTTCACCCGCAAAAGTTCCATTCCCGCGGGAAAATCGGCTTAAAATGTAGCCTATGTGTTATTCCCGGTATCCAACTACTTATATTCCAAGTTTCATCGCAATCGGTTCATTAGTTTTTGCGTGATTGAGTAACAAACATCCAAATATCCTAACACACACAGTTTCCCATCTATAGTACTAGCTGCGCCCCGCGGTTTCACCCGCGTAAGTCCCGTTCCCGCGGGAATATCGGGATAAAAAGTAGCCTATGAGTTAATCCAGGTCCCCAGCTACCTATATTCCAAGTTTCATCGCAATCGGTTCATTAGTTTTTGCGTGAAAGAGTAACAACCTCACATACATACATACAAACTTACATACAAACTTTCGCGTTTATAATATTAGTAAGAAGTAAGATTATGCGTTACCCACAGAGGTAGCCGACGCCCACATAAAGCTGTCCTCGTGTTTCACTCAACTAGCGACGCGGGAACAGCCGCCCACTGAGAGATTCCTCACTAAGGCTGCTGACACCTTTGACAAGTGTAGGGTGAGTGCTGCAATTAATACTAGTAAACTTGAGCGTGGTGCTTACCACAATCAATGGTGCAATGGTATGGCGCCATTATTGTGTAACAAGCTTCCAAGGGACTTATTAATTTTGAAGAATGAAAAAAAGTTTAAAAACAAATTAACAAACAACTTATTAATAAAGAAATCTATATCTATCTATACTTATAATAAAGGAAGATAGGACAAATACTCTGTACTTGGAAGTAAATTCAGGCTTAGAGAAAGTAGTAGAACAAAATTATATAATTATTAAACTTCATGTCTGTCTGTTTCTCTGTCGGTTCCTTATACAATTAAAAACTACTTATCCGATTGAAATCTGGTTTTCAATATTGAATAGTTCTATTTTCGAGGAAGGTCGTGGTATACTTTGCATCGAAATCCAATTAGTAGAACCCGCAGCCTTATTACCTAAAAATCAGCAATCAGCAATAATTGCGCAGCTATCGCGCGATCGACGCGCAATCGATTGCTGAACGTCAAAAAAATTCGTATTACGTATGTGATCGCGCGCCAATGGCTTGTTTATGGTTTTAATGCATTTTTGCTTTGTTATTGCTGCAACACTAGCGCCACAACAATCAAGTAGCAATAAGAAGAACTATTGGAATGGGAAAATGACGAGTTTTTAAATGTTATTGCGCCAAATAGTTTGGTTTTTTGTGTAAAGTAAAATGAAAAAACTTATGTGGTTACAATATTCTCGATCCCTTTAAAGGTTGTGATTTTCGCATTCTCGTGTTATGTGTTCAAGTGATGAGCAAATTGAGTTGTAACTTACGGTGATCAAATTCTCTTGCAATGTAAGTTTATGGAAATATAATACATTAATTAAAAATGTAGCGAACTAGTGCATAAAACTTTTGGCTGAATGTGTCGTCTTTCAGATGACAAACAAAGTATCCATCGGCCAAATGGACGCGCTGTTGGATTTCCTAGCCGACAATCAAACAATAGCCAAAGGAGTAGCTTGGCCTTGGGGCGAGGTCTAAAGAAGTAGATAAACAGTAGAAGGACCTTGCTAAGAAGCTCCAACTCCTTTGGCAATGGATCAACTAAATCTGACGAACGATGGTAAGCTTCCCTAATTTGTTACTTTTCTTTGCTTTTCTGCATAAAAATTGCATTCTTATATTGCTTTTGTTTGTTTAGTATTGGGCTGACCTCAAGCAGAAGAGCAAAACAAGATTGTCTAAACGGAAGCAGTAAGATTTGGGTACTGGTGGTAATCTAAGTAGCCAAGATGATCTTCCCGAAGTGGACAAGAAAGTCTTGGCAATAATTGGAGAACAAGCAGTGTCTGGTGACGATATGCACAGAACCTCACAGATACTACAATGAGAGAGACACCACTACAAACTGGTACAATATTTTCTGGTAATTATATATTGAAAAATTAAATTCCAACAGGCTCATTAAATAAAATATGTTTTCATGATTTAATGAAAATCAATTTTATTCTATTTATTTTTACAGGAAGGGGGAGTCCTGTCACTCGGCCTGATGTCGGCTCAGAGCCTCACATACTAGAACAGCTAACACTACAAGTGAGAAAGCAATCAACTTACCTGTGTATCGATGAATCTGTATGAAGTAATTGTAGAGCTAAATTAATTAATAAACCCTTATTTATTACAGTTCCACCCAGAATCCAACCCCCATTGGGTAATGGAACTGGAAAAGAGCAGAGCTGAGGCTGAAACCAAGCTGGCAAATGCTGCTCTCATAATGGCAGTCAGCCCGGGCACAAGCAGAGACAGGACGGTGACCTGACACACCAGCTGGTGGACATTGTGCGACAGCAGTCAAATGATATCAAGGCATTGCTGGTGATGCTTAACGATAAATAAAAATAACTATAATAAAAATACCATTACACCACAATGTCCAATTTTAACTTTTAACCTAAAATTGCTTTTATTTATTACTTAGTAGCTGTGCCCTGCGGTTTCACCCACGTAAGCCAGTATCCAGTGGGAATATATGGATCATAAGTAGCGTTTGTTCTTATCCAATTTTCGATCTATCTATACCAAAATTTATCAAAATCGGTTCAGCAGTTAAGTTGTAAAAAAGTAACAGACACCAAATGTACTGACTTTAGAAATGCTCTACTATCTACAGAGTCTACACTAACTATCACTAGTATTATAAAGGTAACTACAGTCTGTTTGCTATACTTTCACTATACTACTGAACCGATTTTGATAAATTTTGGTATGGAGATAGATGGGAACTTGGAAGATAATATTCAGAAATAAGATTTCTAAGCAATTTAGTTTTATTATTTACTAAAACTACACTTACATAACTTTATTCTACAAAATTGGATTGAAATTAAAACATTTTTTTCTGTCTCAATCATGTAATTTTATTATATCAATATATACATCTTGCACCTATGAGCAAGATGACGAGATATAGTAAGTAGCACTCTCTGCTCGGAGTCCTCCAATAAATTTTTGCAATAAATCACATCTGAACTTTGAAAACACCATAGCAACATTCTTCTGTATTCCTGGTTCAAAAGTGGGTGTTGGTGCAATATTTATCAGCGCTATTAGATTCAGCATTCACAACTAGAAAGAGCCATGGCCTTGAAGGGTACCCAGAATCACCTGTAAATTTAAATTTTAACCAATGTATTTTCATTTATTTATGTTAATCTATTCAATACTGAAGTAGTTAGTACTATACCAAGCAGTCAGACGGCTTATCCTCTGTTATGCAAGTCTTGGACATGGCTTTGTATTTCAGACATTCTCCAAATATAAGCATTATGCGTAGCTCCACCAAATGTAGCATCTACAGTCATACATAATGTTTAGATCACTATCACAAATCTGAAAAGAGAAAATTATTATGAACAACTTGTGTACTGAGGCAAGAATAACCCGCCTGCAACATAGATGGTAGCGGGTTTGATGCCTACTGTAGAACAAATATTAGTACAAGTACTTAATGAATAATTATGATTTACATACAACTTGTTCTCTGTCTTAATTTCGACATGTACAAATTCAAAATTATAGGTAAATTGATTATTATGTATTCTATCCACTTATCTGGGGCTCCCATTTTGCAAGTGTAGTTCGGGGTTAGATATTGTTAGTACACTCAATGAACAAAAATACTTACAATTTGAACATTTCTTGAATGGATAATATGTATTATGTTAAAAAAATCTTTCTTCATGCTCCGTTGACCTAATTAAAGCCACATGAGTGCCATCAATGCGGGCTGCATTGACAAAACTCCAAATTTGTCGAAGAAACTAAAACAAAATGATTGTGATTGATTACACATGACATAAAATACAACCTGTGGGGTATTGAGTATTAGCACTAGTTTTCATTAATGATTAATTATGCAAAATGAAATACTTTAGGTTACTACTATCATATCTACCTACTATAATGCAACACTATGACACAAACAGTTTATACTATTTTAAGAACATTAAATCACATGGATCACTTTCTCTCTTGTGATGTTTTTGAGGAAAACAAATATGTTTGACAAGTAGGTACTCTAGGATTGTTAGATTGCATACGCTAGCCTGGCTGAGCCCATGGAGGTAACTCATAACCTCAGGCTTTTGATAACAACCCGTGGCAAAAAAAAAGATAGTGCCGTGAGAATCTGAAATGCAAAGAATTGTTTACTCGCAACTCTTATAATGGATGACGATGAACTACGTAAGTAGTTAGAAAGGAACTTTCCTACCTTATTTTCGACACTGATTTTAGTCTTTCTTCTTGAGTGAGCCATGTAGGGCTTCAGCTGAGTCTATAGTGGGCCCTGAACTCAAAGTCGCAGAGTTCCAATTCATTAGCTTGGTCACGGGGATTACGCCTTAATCTTGAAGTGTTTGTGCTTTCAGCTCTTCTTTACTCGATATCTAATGCTTCTAACAACAGTACAGCACGTGCCATGTCGAATTTCGTACAATAAAACTTTACAATACGCAGCGATAGCAGAGCAATTGACAAAAAATAACCTTTTTTGTTATTGCACATTTGACATTTCAAATTGCTAGCCGATCGCTATCGCTCTGCTGCCAAAGTCATACGTAATACGAAAAAATTGACAAGTCTATAGAATTTTATTCGATTGAATGCACTTTTTAACTCTTCAATTGTTCGGTAGAGGCAGCACTGGCACTAAATTGTTATGGCTCGGTTTTTGCTGATACATAATACGAATTTGTGGTTTTGAAGCGATCATTGCACAATTTTTGCTATTGTTTGGCTATTGCTAGATAGGTAATAAGGCCGCCGAGGAATTGACGAAAAAGTGCAACCGCTCGGCCGCCCGCGCCCGTGATAACGCGTTTTCACATTTCATAGATTAATACCTGGACGATAGGTACCTGACCAGCTAGATAGTTATATTAGCTTTTGAATGAAACATGTTATTTTTAATTAATTTATTAGAGACAAGACTACAATTTATTATTTTATGCATGCCTTAGAGGTCGAATATGGAGATACGAAAACATAGCTTCTTCATAAATCTTTGTAACCTATATTCTGGGCAATGAAATAAATAAAATGAAATGAAATAATCAAAAAAAAAAAAAAAAAAATTAAAAAAAATATATGACGAAAATCATTATGAAAAAAAAAAGAAATGATGATAAATCATCATTTGTACCGTCCAGTTATACAGTACATTAAGAGTAGCACTAGAGTATAATAGGTAGATAAATGACGGATATTGCTGAATAGTAAAACGTGTACGGTATGGAACCATACATCATTGTTGCATTTTCGTTAATATAGGTACATGTATGTACTCTGAGGTCTGAGGACAAATAATAGGTTAACTATATGGACAAGATCATGTAAAAAAAGTAAAATATGTTATTATTTTTGTAGAAAATCGAAGGGCGCATGGCGTCGGACCAGGACCTGAAGTTGGCGGACACGTTGCGGTACTACATGCGGGATGCACACGCCGCCAAGGCCGTGCTGGTGCGTCGACTGCGGTCAGTATACCGTCGGACCTGGGACCTTACCGCGCACGCCGCAACCACCGTCGCAATCGGCATCGAAATCCCACTACCCGAAATGTTGCCTGGAAGAGATCGCTTTTAGCGATAAGGCCGCCCATTGTACCTAATTGGTCCAGCCAAGAAGGCGTTTAGAAGGTTTTTTCAATTTTTGGTGATTGGAACCAGTCTAGCATTGGGGACTAGATCCGTTTTAAACTCGATCTTAGGGGTGTTCGCTCGGGTATAACGGCCCCTGCTGATATACCGAAAGGTTGGCCGACGAGTGTGCACGTGTGTGTTTCCATACTGCTTTTTACTTTGGACTTTTTGTGTTATTAAATACTAGCTGCGCCCCGCGGTGTCACCCGCGTAAGTCCCGTTCCCGCGGTATTATCGGGATAAAAAGTAGCCTAAGTGTTAATCTAGGTCCCCAGCTACCTATATTCCAAGTTTCATCGCAATCGGTACTAGTTTTTGTGTGAAAGAGTAACAACCTCACACACATACGTACATACAAACATACTTACATACAAACTTTCGCGTTTATAATATTAATAAGATGTTATAAATATTTACTCATTTGAGTGTTGTTTTTTCTCATTTCTAGATGTCTAGCAGCATATGAAGCGGCCAATAGGAACCTAGAGAAGGCTCGAGCCAAAAACAAGGATGTCCATGCGGTAAGTTTAAGTCCATTGATTGTACATGATAATTTGTTTCATTCGGATAACAGATGGCGCTTTCACCATGTCCCAGCAAGGGTACCGCGCAATTTCTTTCGTAATCGGCATCAAAATCCCACTGCGCAAAGGAATAACCTGAGCGGTGAAAACGACAGCGTTAATTTGCATGCATTTGAAGTTTAACTGTCATTGAAACCGGCAGCTTAAGAGACTCGCATTCAATGACAGCTCAACTCGACGGTGCCGGCTTCAAATGCATGCAAATTAACGCTGTCGTTTTCACCCCTCAGGTTATTCCTTTGCGCAGTGGGATTTCGATGCCGATTACGATGGAAGTTGCGCGGTAACTCTCCAGGTTGTGTCTCAGTGAATGTATCATGGTAACACCTTGTATTTCACTCGCTGCACATTCGCGCACCTTCACTGACGTATATTTTATGAAATTACATTAAATTGTTGATATTTAAGGCCATTTAACGAGGCGAGCAATACTAACATTTACACCCTTATTTATAGAATATTATTTACACATGACTAAGTTATGTGACGTTTGTCTCTGGCTGTCAACTTTGAAACTTCATGTGACAGTAAAAGACAAACAATGCATAGTTATGCAGCTCAATAATTAGCGTTTATAAATAAGGGGATTAACTGGCGAGAAATACTAACATAAGAGCGGTATCGGTCTAGTGGTATATACCCCGACTTTCATTCTAAGGGCCGTGGTTTTGAATCCCGGCCGCGCACCAATGTCTATTTCATTAAGAAAAAATTATGTGCGCTATTAATATCATTTTTACGGTAAAGGAAAACATCGTGAGGAAACCTGCGGCTTAAAATCACGCACAAAGGCCCAACTGTTGGGCTAATTGCGGAAACACACAGTTAAAACTTTAACTTGAAACTTTTTCTTACCTTACCTAACATAGTTTTTAAATTTTATAATTGGATTTTTATTACTATAATAATAAATAATAATAATAAATCCTGTGACCAACACACAGCGCCATCTAGCCCCGTGGTAAGCTGCTAAGCTTGTGTTACGGTGACTAGACAACGGATATACTGCTTATATTTATTTTTCTTTTGTAAATACATACATATTATACATAGAAATACACCCTCCACTAATAATCTCCACTAATATATTTTACGAAAAATGTGTGAGTAAGTATGGACTAATGAAATTGGTATTGTGGTAACTTGGTGTATTGAATCTTCAGAGAGCTTCGGTCCTAACCGATGTCCATCTCGCTCGGTGCGATTCAATAAGACAGTGACAGGCACGTCAAGTCGATCTCCGGCTTCGGACCGAAGTTTTCTGAATAACCCTACGGGAGTAACATTGATTATGTTACTCCAATTTTGATCCCGACATTTCCAAGTTACCGGGACTTATTAGGATGAAACCATCGTTCGAGTTCGCATGGCGCATATTAAAACCATTTTCGCTTAGAGTATACATAAGCAAACTATAGAGCGCTGGTATACGAGTATGAACTGTAAGCACCCGTATGAACAGTCAAAAATGACAAAAACGATGTCATCAGTCACCTAGGGTCACGGGAATTGACTGTTTCTCTCGTTAGAATTTATTCTAGTAATAATTTTGGTGAAATGTTCAGTGCCGCGGTGTAAAAATGATTCGCGGATCACTGTTCAACCTCAACATTTCAATATCTATGTATAGAGCATCTGCTTACACTTTGCGCAGTAGGCAAATACCCATAGGCGCGCTTTATAGTTTGCTTATGTATACTCTAAGCATTTTCGTTGTTAAATATCACCCACAAGATCGAAACAAATCATTGTATTAACGGCCAAATACAAACATGTTACTCATAATGAAGAATTTTAATAGGTATGCCGAATCGCTTGAAAGTTTGTTACAGTAAATCTTGTATGTATATATAAATACACTAGTTTATGTTGCAGTCAAAAATACCAATTAGTTTTAATTTTACAGGCGTTTAAACTTACGCTAAATATGTCTGAGTCTTGCTAACAGTCACGTGACGTCATTTACAACGCTCCCCTAACCAAAACGTTAGACGACATGTACTGTGACATCGACACATAGAGCGCGAACGGACTGGGCGAGTGTGAGATGACGTCACACCCGAGTACGAGTCCGCATCACACGTTTACTTCTAAATCGGAATCGGAAACGAATTAACGTATCGAAGTAATTCTTTTAATTATTTTTTTTATTTTTGACTGAGAATATAGGGAGCTAATATTCAAAATTAGTTATTTTTCCTCATTTGAGTTCTACTTAAATAATAAAGCAGCTCTGCTCTCAAACGGAAAATTCCCATAGTAATTGCTAAATTATTTAAGTATCCCTTAAATTTTAAGTGTGGTTTATGTATTTGGCTGTTAGGAATACATTATCAAAGCACTTTGTAACGTTATGAAATGTTTAATGCACTCAAGCCGCTGGAAGTTCAGGAGGTAAGAACACGCTTCTTTATACCATTAAGGGCCGAATTTTCAAATCCCTAGATAGAGATATATCTGACAAATAAAATGTAACACCACCGAATGAAAAAACATCAATATGATATTAAAAATAAACAACATTTTAGGGCTTTTAAATTTGGTTGAGTTCAAACTTATTCGACAGCTATATCTTTTATCTGAGGAACGAAAAATCGGCCCTAAGACCTGATTTTTCATTCTACGGATAAAAGATACCTATCGAATGAATTCGAACCCAACCAAATTTTGATCTTCTAACTTTAGATTTATTTTCTTTTTAAATATCATAGTGACGCTTTTTTATTCGGTATTTTTATTTGTCATATATCTCTATCTATACAAGATGTAACACGTATGCCCTTTTAAGCCGAAGGGGGTTGTTTTAGACGTCTAGGCGAACAACTTTTGTTTAACGACTTTTGGAAATTCTAACTTTTTTGAAAATTTTGAGGTTGTGTTTCACTGAAAAAAACAGCTGCTTTTGAAAATATACGTAATTGAAATTTTGATTGTAAACCATCAAACTAAATAAAAGGACAACATAAAAGGGCATTTCGGCTTAAAAGGGCATACCCGTTACATCTTGTATAGGGATTTGAAAAATCAGCCCTATACAAAATATGATGATGATTCTCAATAACACATTTTTTTGTTATCTTATTTCCTTTGTATTTCATTGTTTATTTTCGTTTTAATAGTGGCGGTTAGCGTTGATATCGCTTGGATAGTGAGGGGCACAGGTTCGAATCCTGTCTTGGGAATTTTTTGAAAATATTACTCCTTGCGAAAATATTTCTAAGTTAAAATATGTCTTGAGCAATAAAGAACGAGAAATATTAAAGTGAATAAATGTTAAACAAATAGATAGATAGATAATACTTCATTTGATCAATCACAAAAATATTACAATAACAACACATTTAAAAATAACATTTAAAACTAAATAAATGTTGAACAAATAGGCGGCCTTATCGCTTAAAGCGATTTCTTCCAGGCAACCTTATTGGCATGGAAATGGGATTATTTAGTTGTACTAGGCGGCGTCAAATAGAATACGTTATTAGTAGAAATGTCCGCGGTGTGTGCAGGCGGAGCAGGCGCAGGCGGACGCGTGCGCGCGCTTCGAGCAGTTGTCGGCGCGGGCAAGGGAGGAACTCATCGACTTCCGGAACCGACGAGTGCAGGCCTTCCGGAAGAGGTAAATAAATAAATCCTTTGACCAACACACAGCGCCATCTAGCCCCGTGGTAAGCTGCTAAGCTTGTGTTACGGTGACTAGACAACGGATATACTGCTTATATTTATTTTTCTTTTGTAAATACATACATATTATACATAGAAATACACCCAGACCAGATTCAAATATTTATTTTTAAGCATAAATATTTGCACCTAGCGGGAATCGAACCCGCAACTTTCTGCATTGCAGCCAAGCGTTCGCCCGACGCGCCACAGAGGTCGTCAAAGGGTACGACCTTTATACCGTAGGGTAGGGTAGGGCAGGTATGTTCGTTATTATAATTAAACCATTGATATTATACAAGGCGTAACGGGTAAGCCCTTTAAGGCCGAAAGGGGGTTGTTCTAGACGTCTAGGCGAACAACTTTTGGAAATTCGAAGTAGTTTTCGAAAATTTTAAGTTTAAAGTTTACTTGAAAATCAGCTGTTTCTCAGAGTTCGAGGTCATTGACCTTATCTTGTCCTTCATTTAGTTTAGTCGACAACAATCGAAACTACAATTACGTTTATTTTCAAAAGCAGCTGTTTTTTCAGTGAACCTCAATTTTTTTAAAAAAAAGTTCGAATTTTCAAAAGTCGTAGAACAAAAGTTGTTCGTCTAGATGTCTAGAACAACCCTCTTTCGGCTTAAAAGGGCTTGCCCGTTACATCTCGTATAAGTAGTTCTTATATTTATAGTCTTACACAAAGCTTTCTTTTATTCTCTAAGGAGCAACAATGAGATCACCATCTTGTACAAAAAAGCACGTGTGCTCAGATTCAGATTCTTCTTTGTGGCCTTCTGCTAGCAGCTTAGAGCAATTTGGCCAGTTTCACGTGAGGAGACAGGGGCGAAGAGTTAAGATTAGACCGCTCAGCGCCCCAACGCCAACCTCTGTCACTGACAACTATTTGAAAAGAGACATTGACAACTTCTATAAACAATAGGATACTGTTTATCCGGGTATTCTGGTTGGATTTCCATACTCGGGTAGTGCTGTGTCTCACCTAGTGTTAGTTTTACCGGAACGAGTAGAAAAACATACGTTTACTTAATTTCTTCTATGGTTTTCGCGACCTTGAAAAAGCCAACTGTAAAGTTGACGAAAGCTCGGTTCGTTTAAAACCATGAATAAAAACGCGATTCAACCCGATAAATAAAGTGTTTTATTAAACGTTTTCTTTTTGATATGTTTCCTTTACTTGGATGACAACATTTAAAGAAATGCTTTTCAAAAATTTGCACCCGACTGGACTTGAACCTGCAATTTTGCGGAGTCCGGCACCGACGCCCTAATCCATTTTGTCCACAGGTGCTTGTCCAGTCGAGTTGAAGTTAAGGATCGCATTACTTATTTGTTTACGTTAAATTACGGTTATTCTCATGTGAATAAAAATTGTTTTTTTTTTTTAATATTGATTTGTATTATTTCTGTTCCAGTCTGATAGATTTGGCTGAATTAGAAATAAAACATGCGCGCGCGCAACAGGATCTCTTCAGGAAATCGTTACAAGCTTTAAAAGAATTCCAGTGAAGTTCATAATTAGTACGGTTTTTGACACACTTGTGAAGAAAAATAAATGAAAATTTATGATTACATTATTATAGCTATAGGAATCCAAATTATGCAGTTTGATTATACATATACAAGGTGTAACGGGTAAGCCCTTTTAATCCGAAAGGGGGTTGTTCTAGACGTCTAGGCCAACAACTTTTGTTCTACGACTTTTGGAAATTCGAAGTACTTTTCGAAAAATTTAGGTGTAAAGTTTACTTGAAAATCAGCTGTTTCTGAGAGTTCGAGGTCATTGACCTTATGTTGTCCTTTTATTTAGTTTATTTAGTTTGATGGTTTACAATCAAAACTTCAATTATCTTTATTTTCAAAAGCAGCTGTTTTTTCAGTGAAACATAATCTCAAAATTTTCAGAAAAAAAGTTTTATTTTTCAAAAGTCGTAGAACAAAAGTTGTTCGCGTAGATGTCTAGTACAACCCCCTTTCGGATTAAAAGGACTTACCCGTTACAAATTGTATAAATAAAGAAATTCTGTGAACATCACACATCGCCATCTAGCCCCATGGTAAGCTGCTAAGCTTGTGTTACGGTGACTAGACAACGGATATAATACTTATATTTATTTTTCTTTTGTAAATACATACATATTATACATATAGAGACACCCAGACCAAAACCAATAACTATTTTTAATAAAAAATACTTACACCCGGCGGGAATCGAACCCGCAATTTTCTGCATTGCAGTCGGGCATTCGTCAAATGTATGTGTCATAAGAGTCACTTTCTGAACGAGTGTGTTGAAAAACAATATTATATTTAATGTTATATTAATAATTTGTTATTTTAAAAGACCTGTCTTTTTGAAATTGCTGGACGAATTTGGATAAGATTTCGTCACAGAAGTTTTTCTTTTTAGAAGAAATGTAGGAAAATGAAGTTTTTGTTGTAATCTAATGTTCATTGCATTAGGTTTTTTTTAAATATATTATGTAAATTTTTTTTATTGTTAAATTCTCTGAAAATGATGCTAAAGTCATAAATGCCTACCTTAAGTAATTAATAGATTTTTTTAATATAAAACAAGCAGACCTGGCGGACTTCGTATCGGTTTTTATTTAAATAAACGTTATACGACGTATCATGTTTTACAATTGAATAAAAATCATCTTGTTTTTTTATTATTGTCATCTTGTTTTTTTTTATTATTTAGCGTGATTGCTTTTTCGAACAAACTCAACTTTGTTTTATTAATAGATAAATAGATAGTTAAAAAACAATGTAAAAATGCCTGTATACTATAAGTAGTTATGCATACTTAATCTACTATTGATAAGTGTATTTGTATATTTAAATTAATTAAAGAGGACAAACAAGTTAAGAAAATAAGTTTAATAAACTGTTTATTCGTAACTTTTATTTTATTAATTACCTAAAAAAACTAAACATTTTGCTGATGGGGGTTATTCCTGTAATAGAATTGTCCAAAATTTCATTTCAACATCATTCCATTTGGAAACAATACACTCAAAATAAATGTAACTACAATTAGCAACTGAACTGCAATCGAAACTTTATTGACTCAAAAGTGAATGGAAAATGGGTATTCTCCAAAGACAATTTTATCTAAATAATATAAAAACACCAACTTTGGCTGATTTTGAAATGATATTGTGTTAGTTTTGATAATTTGATTACCTTGACTACTTTAAATATCAGAAATATTTTTAAAGGAAAAATTCATCTTCAAAAATTCACTTGCGGCGAGATTTGAACTCGCGTCCCTGAATTTTTGAAGATGAAATTTTCCTTTAAAAATATTTCTGGTAAATATGTCTTGAGCAATAAAAACAAATTTACGAAATACTTTAAATATGTTTAAATTTCCTTCAGCAAAATGTAAATAAAAATATAATTTCAACTTCAACCGACTTCAAAAAGACAAAATAGGTAACCTAACCTTTACAAACAGTGCCGCCGATTTCTTTAGGCTGACTTACATTAGTCTTGAAAATTAGGGCCTATTTCCGGTAAAAATGGTTATTAAAACAATTATGTACTTATTAAAAATAATTTTATTTAAGATTTGATGAGAATGACCAGATCAAACAAACAAAATGCTCGTACAAAATGGTACTAATTAATACTAAACAAGTTCTTTTAAACCTACGTTTCACAGTTACTAATACACTTTAACTTACAAATAAAGAAAATGATCAAATATAATAATAACCAGTTTAAAAATAGCTTTAATACAGATATAACTGTATGAGGCGTTACAAAAAAGAAAAGATATAACAAATGTACCTACTGAAAGCTTGGATTTTGGAAAACATTCTTTTAATTAAATTTTAGTACTTAATTAAAATTAGTTTTCTACATAAGAAAGTTTAAGTGGAATTTCTATTTCGATGAAATTGTTAGTAGGTACTGCCGTTAGTACTTCACTATTTCTGTCGTAGAATTTATTTGACTTAAAAATGTATTGAAAACAGTACCTATTTTCCAAAAAATGTTGAGCTTTTATTTTTATGATATTGAAATGATATCTCAAATAATTTTATTGTGAATAGGCCAAAGGTAAATTAAAACTACAATTTAACCATCACAAACTAAACAAAAGTAAGTATCTTAAAACCAATATTCATACAACTACAACCGCGCAAGGAAACTAAAAAATATAAAATAGTCACAAATACTTCCCAAAATGTTCCATTATATCATCCTAAAAAAGAAGATGCAGGAAAGCCGATCATCCACCGCCGACTAAACTGAGTTAGGTTAGCTCACCAGTTATGTGTTCAAATAAGAAATAGTTTTTTGCATAGTTTGCATACAGTGGAAGCACAACAATGCGAAGCTAAGTTAGAATTAGTTCAGTCGACGGTGAACATAGGTTCAAACTCCGTCAAACTGGTTGAAAACATTTATAATTCATACACATAATGTAAAAATTACATTACAAAAATGAGTACCTACATTAGCATAACGTAGTTTTTTTTTTAAAGAAAAGATTTCGTAAATTTCGCACCTTTCAAGACTCGAACTGCAACATACAAAACCGTTGTAAAACTAAACCAAAACCAAGAGCCAGTAAACGCCAGAAGTTCTTTATTATTTTGTAAAATTGCTTGCCAGACACATTATCATTATTTAACGGCCTATACAACCCTAATAGCTTGACAGCGAGATAAAGCCAGCGAATTTCAGATGTGTAAGTGAAGGACGTAAGATGCGACCTTGCAAAATTTATGTGTGTAAAATCAAACAATTGCTAGTTTCAAGATAACTAAATGTTATTCTTGAAATTCAAAACATTCACTGCCTGTATTGAGCTAAGTTCAGTTCTTATACAAAGTTTTATTAGTTTTCGTACAATATTGACTGAGTAAAATCAATTATTTGTAGGTACAATTTAGAGGGAAGTTTGAAATGTTTTTCTATCGAGAAAATTTTCAGGAATAGTGTTTTCACGACATTCACGTGTTAGTAAATATCCTCGACTTTAATAAAAATGGTTTAAAAAACTTATATTTTAAATAACTTGAAGTAATTCGTCATCCTAGAAACATCAGTTCTGGCCTACTACGACCCCTTAAATAACGTAACATTAAGGATGTGGAGCAAGCGGTTGCCGGTTGCCAAGATTTTAAGTGTCTGGCGGATGTTTTTTTATTATTACACATTATACATTACAAAAACATCTTACGAAAAAAGTACTAGTCAACCATAAAGAGGTTTGTATTAGTACTTGACACTCACATTTACAAACATTTAAAGAGATTACAATAAAATTAGCAAACGACACATAAATCTGAGTAGGTATACCCGCAGTAGTTAGAGAAAAATGCAATTTAACTACTAGTGTGCGCTTACCCACTTTCGTACTAATTGTAGCTCGAAAACAAACCGGTTTGAATTACTCGCAAGACTGAGTGCAATAGAAGGGTGGATCAAAAAGTGGCAAGATAGGTTTTATTTATGTAATGAATGACGTGATTGTTAATAATAAGTAGGCATTCTGAAGGTAACCTAAACCTAAAACTAACATTTAATATCATCATCATTATCATCTAAGCTCTTATCTGTCCACTGTTGAACATAATGCTCCCCTTACGAACACATTCAATTTTATAATAAATTTTCACACACTTTTAATAGGTGCCTACGATTTATCTGTCAAAGCCACTGTAACTCAAACTTGATTGACTATCGTTCTCACTTGTGTTGGCAGCATGCGCGTACAAACTTTCGGCTTTTACAAAATAACGAAGATCTGTCTTTCACGGGCTCTCGGTCTATAAGGTTTCAGGTTCAGGACCTGTCGGTGCAAATTTTGGAAAGATTTTTTCAAACCAAGTGTAGGGAACACTTTAAAATAAAAAATAATTACGTAGTTAGGAAAGGATAACAATGGCTGCTCTATTCTTTCTTTGATTACTTATTAAATATCTGCAAGGGCAAGGTCCTGATCGCATAGACGTAACGTGCAGAATACGTTCTTTCCGTCGGCCGAGCAAGTACAGTCGTTGCAGTCTCGCTTGAACTGGTCGCCTGGAGTGCAGCGGAAACTTGGGCTTGATTCTGGAATGGAACATCGACGAAATTAAGTACGTTGGTGGCAGATGGAGGAAGAAAACAGACGGGAGATACAAAGATGGCATATAAGGAGTATTATTATTTTTTACCGGTTGTGATGCGATTATGGCTATTTTGAAAGTAGCCAGTGTCAAGTATTATTAATTTTTGCAAGAAATTTGCAATTTGCATCAAAAAAGTCAAGTCGTTTAAAAATCCAGGCTCTTTACAATGACGGTTCATGCGAGCTTTGGAGACAATTTTGAAAGGATAAGCATTTTCATTTCCGCACACCAACACGTTTAGGGTAAAAACCAAACCCTATTGCCCCTTGTGCCGAAGCTCCTTAAAACTAGATGACGTCGACTATGCCAAGGCCAATACAAGGATTAAAGTTCTTTAAGCTCGAGTGGCGAACTATATCCCAAACAAAATAGACTCGAATGGAAGACTTAGACGAAGGTTTCTGCCAAATAGTGGGACAATATTATAAAAACTGTCCGTTTGGCTAGGAAACAAAAGCTGGTGGCTAGATAACTGTTTATTTTTGTAATTCATCTTCTCGACTTACCAGTAGTAGTACTGGCATCTTTATCAGCAACCCTTGAACATCGGCGCTGTGTGCACGACGCGTGATGTCCGTCCGAAGTGCAACGACACACGTTGCAATCGCGATCGAACACACTGCCCGGCACGCAATCTAACTCGATCTCATGCGTCTTTGCCTCTGAAAAAGTTTGGGAAAAGAAGGATTAGGGATGATTTATATTAGACCGTCACCCGGCCGAGCTTCGTTGTCCATTGCTCGGCGAGCAGTCGATCGTTCTGTTGCAACCGAGTGGCGGTCGAGCAACAGACAACGAAGCTCGGACCCGGCACGGCCGGGAAGCGGTCTAATATAAATCATGCCTTAATCGCTGCAACCAATAGATTAATTCTGTATTGTAACACACCACAATAAAATAATTCCAATAAAAAGAAAAAGACTGTTTAATTTAATTTAAGCGAATTCTTCTAGGCAACCTTTAGATAGACAAGAAGTGAAGAAAGATGAAAGGTAGGTGTTTTCGTTCCCGTGTTCAATGGGAGGTAATACTGCTTCGATATGGATGTCAGGGAATCTTAATTGCCATTTCAAACGCGTGCTAAATACAAGACATGAATTGTTGGCATGCTTTGCCACGCTCCACCTCATTGGTATATTTTTTTTTTATTGTTTTTAATAAAAAAACAGATAAAAAGATTTTAAGTGATTTTTAAATCACTTGAAATTAGTAGTATTAGTAAGATTTTTAAAATTCCATAGCAGAAATTGTCTTATGCTCACCTCTTTTAGTTCTGGTGCCAACAAAACCGTCGTTGCCGTTGCTGTTAATGGCGGCGCAGTCAATACGCGTGCAAGAGAAGTCTTGACCTTCGTCGTTGCACAAACACTTGTTGCAGTCCATTCTGAACTCTTGTCCCGGCTGGCAGGTCTTTGCCGCCTCCTACTAAGACAATTTCGATTTGTAACAGGAAAATTTATCAATTATCGTCCTTCAATCCCTAACTTGAACTCGATTGGCCAACAACATTAGGAAAATCGAGTTGAAAAAGAAACGGGTGTTTAATTTGTGTGCTACCTCAAATGTCTATTGTGAAAAAGGCCACTAGAAATATGAATATGAAAGTTCTGCAATAATTAAATTACAAAATGATTACCGGCGCAGCTCGCGTCCTCCTTAATGTTGTGTTCTGAAACATAAGAAAACAAAAACTTTCATATACGCGACGAATTGATAACCTTTTCAGTTTTAGGAAGTTAATTAAAAAATAAATCATAATATGGTAGGATATTAAAGTTGATCAATTTTATGTGAATATCCCAAAATAAAATACTTCAGATGAAGGACAGGTTATTCCGACAGAGGAAAAAGAATGAAAGCTTGAGAACTTGAGAAGATAAATTGATAAAAAACTTTATTTGCAAAAATATAACTTTTTAAAGAACACAGAATACAATGTAAGTCAAACGGAGGGTAAGTAAGTACCTAATGATAAGAAGGAGAAGAATAACAGAAAGAATAGTAACAGCAACCAATGAGGGATAATCGATTAAAAATACACCAACCACCAATCATATTTTTTTTATTACATTAAATAAATAAACCATCACCACAAAAACGGAGTACCAATTAATTTTGTTCAAACCTTGTCATCAATATCTACGCAAGCTCTCCTAGTGCAAGAGTAAGACTTTCCATCAGGATTGCATCGACACATATTACAGTCCATTTCGAAAATTTCATTTGGGGTACATTCTTCTTTGAATTGTCGTAGTTTTAACTAAAACCATAATGTGTAAATGTCAGGTAAATGTTGCTGATGAAGTAGTAAGTAGCTTAAACCATGCAACACCAATCATTGTTTAAAATATATAACCTAGTAGACATGAAAGTGATGTAAGAATGCCTAATAATGTTTGCAGACAAAAGATGATATTATAAGCTTTATCAAAATTGAACTACTTACTAGCTAATACATACTTCCAATATGAATTCAAAATAGAATGAATAGATAGAATAAAATTATTATTAG
Organism: Idaea dimidiata; assembly: GCA_949358125.1. NCBI lineage: Eukaryota > Metazoa > Arthropoda > Insecta > Lepidoptera > Geometridae > Idaea > Idaea dimidiata. The sequence goes on along the minus strand of OX442342.1, from coordinate 6,932,548 downwards.
TACATGCATAAATTATACTGTCGTCCAGATACAACAATTTTTGTTTATAACCTAACATAAAACAATAACTATAAAATAAAGCATTTGAACCTATTTGTAGTATTTTGTACCCAATAATCAAATCTCTTACGTTTACTATCGATCTTAAAACATTTTTTTATGTAAGTGTTCAATGACATAGTCCTCCACCGTAATGTGCTAAAAACCTTTCCTAACCTCTTCCGTTGGGTCTTCTGTGTCTTCTCCGGGTTGGTCGATGCAAACTCGCCTTGTACAAAAGAAGCTAGTTCCATCTTCATTGCACCAACATGTATTGCAATCTTTGATAAACATGCGATTGGCTACGCAAACTACTTTGGGGCTAGAAGTCGCCTTTGTAGGTGATTCCTAGAATTTTTCAAAGGTTTGTTGTTTTAGAGGTAGAGAGGTTAGAGTCGTAGCAAGGAAATTATTGTACCTTGTTGTAGTTAAAGCCATGAGATACCTAGCCAATATAACTAATTCAACCGGCTCCAAGAATTAATATTCCTGTATTATTCAAAATTTAGGTCAGGTGGATGTAATGAAATAATGTAATGAAAGTCTTGTTAATTCGATAATTTTATTGTTAGAAGTATTTAATTTTATTTAAAACGATAACTGATGAATATTTGATGACCCAGATGACTTGACTTATAATTGTAAAGCAGAAAAATAAATAAATAATAATTTAAACTAATCATCGATCGGTATCCACTGGACTGGGACTATAGGTGTTGCATCCTGCCGTAGCTGTTAATGGCGTTGCAGTCTAAGCGCGTGCAAGAGTAGTGCGAACCGTCGTCGTTGCACAAACACGTGTTGCAGTCCAGTCTGAACTCTGACTCCGGTATGCAAACCTTCGACGCCATCTACTGAGACAATTTCGGATTGTTAAAATTAAATTTATCTACTATCATCTATCTATCGTCATGTCCAATCGAGTTCAAAATGAAAGGATTTTATTTAGTTTGTGTGCTACCTCAAATTATTGCGATAAAGGCCACTAGATATATGAATAATTAAATGAAAGATTATTAAATTATTAAAGTAATTATTAAATTAGAAAATGATTACCAACGAATCTCGCGTCCTCGTTAAGGCCCTTATACGCGCTCAACTGAAAATCCCTGTCAGATTAATTGAAACTTGTTAATTAGTATTTATATTTACTGACGCAAAGTTTTAGAATATTTTCGTTTGTAGCGTTTTGTAAATGACATTGTTCCCCACATTTTGGTGTAGTTTCGAGGCAAAAACTTCTTATTGTTTCGAAGCCTTAGGACATTTTAAATAAAAAAAATAATTTTGTCTGCATGCGCTAAGGTTTTGACACCTTTCGACATTTTTATTTAAAATCTACACAAAAATTTGGGGAACAATGCCATTTACAAACACTAGAAACGAAGATAGTTTTAAAACATTGCGTTAAAAAATACTCAACAATTTTCGATGAATTCGACAAGATTTCAGTTTAGCGCGTTTATGGTCCTTAATGTTGTGTTCTAAGAGATTGGAAATAAAAACATTAAAATAGAAAATATAATTATTGCATACGCCAGAAATTGATAACTTTCCTTGCCTCTCAAAAAGGACACATACATTAAAATCTTAAAATAATACAACACTAGGTATAGATAGTTATAGTCATAATCATACGAAGGACAGGAAAATGCGATAAAGGAGAAAGAAAATACTGTACTAACTTGAGAAGGTAGATAGATAAATTGATGGAAAACTTTATTTGCACATCATGTACAGAGAAGGAAAATAAACCAACCACCAATCATATATTTTTATTAGATTAAATAAATACACCATCACCACAAACGCAAGTTCTCGTAGTGCACACATGTCAATGAATTCGGTATACTAATATATCTTATTTTATTTGTAAATAGTTATAGTGTGCACGCTGTTGGTGTTCCTTTTTTAATAAAGAAATAAGTATGACTTTCCATCAGGATTGCATCGGCATAATATATTTCGGTCCATTTCAACAATTTCATTTGGGGTACATTCCTCTTTGAATTCTATTATTCGTAGTTTTAACTAAATTAATAATGTATAAATGTCAAGTGAATGTTGAATAAACTGATGAAGTAGTAAGTAGTATAAACCATGCAAAACTAATAATTGTTTAAAATATATACCTAGTAGATATGAAAATGATGTATGAATGTCTAAATGTTGGTGGACAAAAATTGTCAATATAGGCTTTATCAGAACTGAACTACTAGGCGTTACATTTGCAAATATAAATTCAAAAAAGTAGTATGCAAAAATTATAATGTCGTCCAGATACAACAATTGTTTGTTTGTTTACAAGTTAACATAGAACATTAACTATTAAGCAAAGCGTTTGAATCTATTTGTAGTATTATATACTAAAAAATTCAAATATCTTACATTTACTATCGATCTTAACACATTTTTGATGAAAGTGTTCAATGACATAGTCCGCCACCGTAATCTGCTGAAAACCTTTCCTAACCTCTTCTGTTGGGTCTTCTGTATCTTCTCTGGGTTGGTCGATGCAAACTCGCCTTGTACAAAGAAGCTAGTTCCATCTTCATTGCACTAACATGTATTGCAATCTGAGATAAACATGCGATTGACTACTCAAACTATTTCGGGGCTAGAAGTCGCCTTTGTAGGTGCTTACTAGAATTTTTCAAAGGATTGTAAGTTTGGAAGGTAGAGAGGTTAAAGTCGTAGCAAGGAAATGATTTTACCTGTGTTGTAGATAAAGCCATGAGATACCTAGCCTAGATAGCTAATTCAATCGGCTCCAAGAATTACTATTCGTGTATTTTCCAAATTGTAGGACAGATGGATGTCATGAAATAAGTAATGAAAGTATATTAATTCGGTAATTTTATTTAAAGAAGTATTTTATTAAAACCATGATTGATGAATATTTGATGACCCAGGTGACTTGTGTGATTTTAAAGCTTAAAACAAAATAAATTAATTGATAGTTTAAACTAATCATCAATAGGTGTCCCCTTGACTGGAACTATAGGTTTTGCATCCTGCAACATACAAAATATAATATGAATTTGGATTATTATCTGTAATACTTACAAAATATGTAATATTTTGTGTATTCTTATGTCTAAATATTAATGAGTTTGCTTACAGTTTAAGACTGTTGTGTCATAAGTGTGTTTAATTGTCCAAAAATAAGATCTGGCTAGAGTGTGTGAGGCTAAGGCTAATTTTTAACCCATATCTCAGATCATTTTCTCATACGTCATTTATTTTTCGAGAACAAAAGTAAATAATTGCTGCTAAATTTTTAATCTTCTAGTTTTATCAACTAACCTTAAGCTCGTGGAAGACTTCAACGTCCTCCGGCAAAGGACAAGGTTTGTTGGTACAAGAGTAATCCGTCCCATCATCGTTGCAGTGGCATGTATTGCAGTTTACGTAGAATGTGTCTAGTGGCTTACAAACGGAGTGACGTTCTATGTGGTCTGTGCCCTTTAATAAACAAAGAATGATAAACATGCTTATTGCATCCTTATTTTATTCTGGCCAGGGGGTCGATTTCTACTCCGAAGTATGTACTCTTTCTTTTAGATGACCCTGACATCTAAGCTTAAATCAAAAAATTACGTAAAACAGAATAAAAGAAAGTATATACTGATTTATATTGGGTCAGTGACAGAGCCAATACTATATGATTTCGATTAGTGAATGACTTAGAAAATTCTGAGGCACTAATTCAATGTCTAACACCCGTATTTATAACGAGGCAAGTTTTTTCCTGTTTTTTTTTTATCCTTTTACGGTATGAAAATATTCTATCATACGTTTGACGTTACATACAAGGGTTTAGCAGGCCTTAGAGCTTTTTTTAAATTTTAACATAGGTAATCTGGTTCGCAAGAACAATGAGAAAATACAGCATCTACTCAAACTATCTCCAGTTTTGACAAAAAATAGTTTCCACGAGCTGTAGGTACGTCTCTAAAGTTCCCAAATACTTGATTAATATTATAATAGGTAATTCTATTTTTAAACATACCCTACTCTCCATAAAAACTTCGACCTCTTTGTCCATGTCCAAGGTTTCAGGAGTCGATGTTGAGGCTTCTCCGTCAAGACATTCGTTTTGTGTGCAAGTATAACTCAAACCGTTGGCAGCGCATTTACATTGGTTGCATTCTATAGAGAAGTCTTGGCTTGGTTTGCAAACGGTTCTTTTCATTAAACTGTGAGTGTTATATTCCCAGGAGTAATACTGAAATATAAATTTTCTTATAGACATACAAAATTGAATTGTAATATCTTTATATAAATAATAACTTTTACTTAGAACGAGAAGGATTGACAGATGCATATTTCCAAACGACCTTAAGCTTGGCTTAATGCTTAGGGCTTAGCTCTTGGTTTTGTGAGTGGTATTCCATGAGGGATAATCAACGTCAGCAAAAATGTGCCAATAGATAAGAGCACGCACAAGCAAGGGTCGTTTTTTAATACGGCTGCAAGTATAGTTTTCCTAACGTTTGTTCTGTCAATGTCAACTTTGTAATGTCATGTCACAGTGAAATACAAACCATACGCATCGTTTAGGCGGCTGTTAGTAATCATCGTTTATGAGCAAGGGGTAAATGCATAAGCGAAAACCGAGAAGCAAGCAGAAAGTTAAGCTTTTAGGCCTGAAATTGTGTGATTTTTTGCACAATTACGTACAAAATACCTCTTATCGAGAAAAAAATATAATTGTAACTTACCTTTATTTAACATTCTTAATTACCACTGTGCAACCACTTCCAAATGTGCAAATGTATCTATATTAATCACGAGTGCAGACCGGATTGCGGTAAAAGACGTGTTATGATTTTGACCCCGATGTTTATGTATTTCGTTTTTAATCACATTTATTTAGTGGCACGAAGTGCTGCCGCCATTATTTTATGTTAGTGGGTACATAAGTCGTTTTAAATACATTGTTTTAAGGGTCGCTAATATAAGCCGAAAGGGGGCGTTCTAAACGTCTAAGCCAACAACTTTTCTTCTAACACTTTTGGAAATTCACACGAATTTTTTTAATTTAATTTAGGAAAAACAGCTGTTGCAAGGATTTAGCGGTCGTTCACCTTAAGTTGTCCTTTAATTTAGTATGGACTGCCATTATAAACACTTTGTTTTTTTTTAACTTTTATTTAAAAAAAAGTTTTTTTTTTCAATTAAACATACTTACAACCACAAAATGTTTGATGAAAAATTTGATCCCCATAATTAGATTAGAACAAAAATTAGAACAAAAGTTGTTTGCCTAGCTAGACGTTTAGAACAACCCCATGTATATCCTATACTTATTACCATCCCTGAAACATACGGTATATTTTGGGTCATCAAATATTAGTCAAAATTTTGAGTGGCCCTGCACTTTGCTTAACCAGTAGGTAGGTACCCGATGTTTATTCATAATTTGCTAAGATATGGTTAGGTACATACATTTCGAACATTATAATGTCAAGATTGTGTCTAGGTTTAGGGTTAAAAACGAACTCGGATTTTAAAGCAAGTAGGCTAGTGCTTTACGAATTTAGTCGTGTTTCAGAATAAATTATAGAGTTTAAAAATTTAGTAGGTATGTGTAATGTGTCACGAAACTTACTGTATTACTGGTATCCCTCTTCTCCACTTCTGAAAAGCAGAGAAAAGCAATTAGACATACGTGCGGTGTTGGTTTAGGAGTGACTTTCATTCCGAAGGTCGTGGTAGTAAAAGTATGTAGGTACTATTATTTATTCTGTGATCGTGATTTCGAATCCCAACCGACCGCGCTGAACCGTATTCGAGAATAATCTAACGATGCCGAAGTGGTATTGAGACGTTTAAGTTACGTGTACGGGAGGAGGAGCAACAAACAAACTTGCGTACCGACAGACGAAACCAAATTTTGACAGTCTTGAAGTACAGATCCTACGCTTCGCTCGCTCAGTCATTAGAGACAGGGATGATGAGATAGGGATGATGGGATGATTCGCATTAGGATTGGAAGTGTTAGACCGGTCTCTGTGAGGAGACGGGCTACTGTTGTTAGGAAACAGCACGGAGACCGGACGTTCTGACTAACAAAAGCTGTCTAGATACAAAAGTAGCCCGTCCCCACCCCGTAGCCCGTTCACGTCCCGGTCTAATGAGAATCATCCTTTACACGTTTTAGGCGTTATTACTTAGAAATATTTTAAAGGAAAAATACATCTAGAAAAACACAACCCGAGACTGACACGGGATTTCAAGTACCTGCACATCAAAAGCGTGCGTGTCACTTAAAATGAAAAAAAAAAACCGATATTACTTTTGGCTACAAAATCCAGCATTTGTCCTACAAAATCAGTTATTTTACCACTAAAGAAGGGTGTGATTTTACTTTAAAACCATGATTTGGCTCCTCAATTCTTACGGACATTCGTAACTCACCTCGTTTAAAATCTTTAAGACACCCCCTCTTCGTACATGAAGCTTGTCCATACGCGTTACAGTGACAACTGTTGCAATCTCTGTTAAAACTACTCCCGGGGACACAGGGTTCTTCAGGTTCTGAAAATATAAATAAACAAAGTTACAGTTTCTTAAGGACGCGACTGATGTGAAATCCCTTCCGATTGAACATTTTTCTTCATAACCCGTATCAAATAGATCTCTAAACAATGTTATTGTTACAAGAAGTGTCCCCTTCATTTCAAAAACAATAAAAAATAACTTTAAATATCACTATTATACAGGCAAAGTTACCCCTGTTTTTTTTTTTACAAAAATATATCAATTTTTCTTCTAAATCCTTAACCGCTATATTTTCTTATAGGCATCATAATATTTGAAAATACAATGGCCCTTACCACAATGTCTTATAAGTCGTCGCGAACTCGTCGCGTTCTCGTTCAGTCATGCGCAGTAGCGACCTTATAAGTCGTGCAGTTTTCACTGACGTTTAACGCGTTTTGTATGGAATTTCGTACCATGACCACCCATAAGTCGTGCTTATGTCGTTCAACTTTAAATGAAGATGCGGTCAGAAAAAAATATAATTTGTACATAAATATATTGTTAATAATATTTAATGATTTTTCAAAGCAGTATTATTTTAAAATTATTAGTGTTCAACGTTTAAGATAACTAAATAAAATGTATGAAATAGGTTCAGAACTCGTTCAGAGACAAGCACTATTCTATCTATAGGTTTTTTTTCTGTACTAAGAAGGTACCTACATGAGAAGATTTCTAAAAAGTTTTTTTATAAAAAAGTTTAAGAAAACGTTTTGATGGTTTCATTTTTAATAAATATTTTAATTTTGTCTTAAGGTTTTGCGATTTTGCATAATAATAAAACACATTATTTACCGGGTTTTACTGGCGTTTTGTTTAATAACGGCATTATTACTCAGTACAAGAGCTTTCGCAAACTTTACAGTTGGCATTTTCATGGTTGACTGAGATGTAATTATATTCTATAAAGTAACTACCGCCTTATAAGAATTTGTATCAAAAAGTTCCAATGTACGCAGACTTTAGAGTTATGTTGCGCAGACTTTTGAATTAGATTTTAAATTTAATTTAAAAATTTGAATTCAAATTTTTATTATTTCCAGTTACTTACCTCGGAGTTTTGGCGGGAATGCGTTAAGAAGATGTGTTCCTAAATTTTCATTTTTGTGAAACTTAGTTCAAATGCGTGTAAAATGTTTAATTTCGGGGGCATATCAATCAATTTAGTTTCGTGAAGGTGTACAAGTGTAAATAAAAGTGAAAACCGGTGCAAAACATGTACTTTAGCTTAGTGTTTTCTCCAAAGCTCCGTGAACAAACATTGTAAAAAATGGCTCCCTTTTTACAATGATTCCCTCGACTTGACTTTAACTATGACGACTTGACTGTTTTGTTTAATGCAAATAACTTGCAAATATTGATAATACTTGACACTGGCAAATGTCCGAAAGGAAAAGCTATTTTTAAAGAAGAAGAAGTTACTTACCTCAAAAAACTACCATGGCTTCGGAACGCACCTTCAAATTATCTCGTGGCAAGATTTTCTTATGTCTGTGAGGGCGCGTTCCGAAGCCGTTATGGATAATAATAGTGTCACAAAAGTTTACTACTCTAAAAATAAAAAAACTTTTGCTCGCATGCTCAAAGTTCATGCTCGAAATCTACTTGTAGTAATATATACTCTAAGCTCGAAATAAATAAAGGTTTAATCAACGAACTCCAATAGGTATTAATTCTATTTATTTCTCGTAGGGCTTAATAGTAATATAAGAGTTTTGGCGGGAACGCGGATATTTAATGAATTTTTTTAATAAAAAACACGAAACTAAATTGATTAATATGCCCCAGAAATTAAACAATTTGCACGCATTTGAACTAGGTTTTTCAAAAATGAAAATTTAGCAACACAACTCCTCACCGCTTTTCCGCCAAAACTCTGCAAATTTAAAATATTTTGAATAAATAAAATAAAAATTTAATCGAGAAAGATTCTAAAATCTTTTGTACTTTTTCTTCACTACGTGTCATTGGAGAATTCGTGATCACAAAAAGCCATTATATAAAAGAAGAAAAAAAAAAAAAACTTGACACTGGCTAATTTCCAAATGGCCATAATCGGTTTACACCTCGCCGATAAGAAATGAAAAAACGATGCAAACAATGGACCATTTTTATTTATTTACATCGCAAATTTATTTACGGGCATCGGACTTGTGCAATAGTACGAAAGGTAAATTCAGTGTGATTCGGTGCAGTGAAAATGTCCCGTCAGACAGTATGCGTACTGGAGGTGGGTCCTAATATAGTAGGTACTACTGATATTGTAACTCTGAACAAACGCAAAAACCACTGAACTGATTGCTTTGAACCTTGTTAAGTATTATTTTCTTATTTTCACAAGGTTGGGAGTGGTTATTTTGAATCCATGAATCTGTCCACCTATTTAATGCCTGGATTTATGTTCTAGCTGTTCTGATATAAAAACGTTATTGTAGTATAATCTAATTTTTACTCTAGATCTAAGTTTTATATTGTATACTCGAAAGGAGTACGCTGTTGAGACTATTACATTGAACTTTTGTCTTTACATTACTTTACTTTGCAAATTATGAATTTGTTTATTTTTGCAGAAAGTGATCAGTATGACTGAACACTGTATCTGGAGAAAACCGGCCTGCAGTGGGTAGGTAGAGTTCTTGAAACAAACTAATTTTTGGGTAAAAAGCAGTAAATATTGTATGATTTAAGATCACCATTGTCACTTATCATCAGATGAGGTAGTGCTCAAATACTCCTGTATCATTTATTTAAAAAAGCAGTCAAATACTATATTATTATTTAAAAATATATTCTAATTTATATATTAACCGATTATAGTTTAATTAATAGTTCAACTACATTTTAAATAATAATAAAAAAAACTAATTAATCAAATAACCAGCCCCATAATGGTCCTACAAAGGTTCCCATCACACTTGCAGCATTGTTGTGCTGCATGCCGATGGCTAACCTTTGCCCCAGAAACAAGCCGGAGCGGGAGTCACCTCCACCTTCTTTAATTTAAATAATTTTATTTGTTTTAGTATCATTTATGGTATGTGTAGGTACCTGTAGTGTTTTAAATTAAACTACATTTAAAAAAACAATTTTTATATTTGCCAGCATAATGCAGTCAGCGTATAAAACAGACACAAATTGAAAAGATTGAATTGATTGATTGTATGTACCAACTTTTTAACCTACTCCAGACGAATAAATATATTTCATTTTAAAGAATATAATTACGTTATCTTTTTAGGAGAAAAAATATTCGGGTGCAGGTTTTTCAAGAGGAGTTTAATCTGCGGAATGCTACTTATAATAAGGCACAAGAGAGAGAATAGGAACTCCATCAATTAACGCTGGCAGAGAGGAAATGCATGGTGAAAACGGCAAAACTGTATAAAAATGCTCAATTAAAACTATCTAGTTGAAATGAAAGAGTACATTTTTGTTTTATTTCCTTATTAGCTGCGCCCCGCGGTTTCACCTGCATAAGTCATGTGTTATTCCAGGTCTCCAACTATCTAAATATTTCGAGTTTCATCATAATAGGTTCAGCGGTTTTTTTGTGGTTGAGTAACAAACATACATACAAACTTTCAGCTTTATAATATTACTAGCTGCGCCCCGCGGTTTCACCCGCGTAAGTTCCGTTCCCGCGGGAATATCGGGATAAAAAGTAGCCTATGTGTTAATCCAGGTCCCCAGCTACCTATATTCCAAGTTTCATCGCAATCGGTTCAGTAGTTTTTGCGTGAAAGAGTAACATAAGTAGATTTGAAATCTAGTGCTATATTATAGGCAACTTTTATAATATAAAGACAGAGTGCATCTAAAGATGTTTATCCAAGGACTTGTAAAAAGTCTGACAAAAAGTATTTCTATAACATGGTTCTAAAACTACTGAATCAAAAATTTTGTTGCACCATGGTGTTTCTGGTACGAACAGGTAAGTGCCCAGTTGTAGTTTTGTTCTGCTTGGGTTTAATACTGGAGAGTAAACAAACCTAGAAGAAGGCCTTGAATATCAGATTCCTCAAATCGCTTGCAACATCGGCTGATAGCAAATATCCTGTATAGTCATGGACCGATCCTAGCCACCGAGCTACAAAATTTTGTAAGTTTGGCTCACAAACAATTTGTACATTTATAGAGATTCGCCTTTCCTATTTCTAAAAGTCTCTGTGTGTTGTCTCGTGGGGCTTTTATAGGTAGATCTAGGTATGCAGTCAATGCAGCTGACCACTTTAATTCAACACACTTTAGTTTCATTAAGTTTCAGTTTTCTCCTCACCCCGAACTTGAGAGTTGAAGGGACGTTTTTTTGACCACTGTGAATACTATTTTTGTGGAGTGTGGATAAGTCGAGTCGAGGGAAGTTGAAGGAATTGTTTAAGAATACCGGTGGAAGTCACAGGTTACAGCTAGCACTTCTACAAATAAACATTTTTGTTCCTTAGTTTTCTATCGCAAGTACCTAGGCAATTTGTTTTTATTACATACATACCTAGTTACCTATCCGTTTTATGTGTTGTAAGTTGGTAGGTAGGTATAATGGAAAATAAAAAAATGTTTATGTGGCTTTCTTTTTTTATTAGCTTACAAGCGCCGAGGCGCCAACTACTATGTAAACTGTGGCAATACTTAACATTTGGCCCAATGTTTCAATACCTGGAAAATGAGGTATCTCTATCTATGCAATAATCAAGTAGGTAGGTACTGAGGCCTGGCAGCAATTTTTCTCTGGCTTGCGCTGCCCGCGGCTGGTAGCTTTAATAGTTAGGTGCTTCATGGGAGTGCTTTGATACAAGGCACCGACATAATTATTCTAATCACATTGTTTTTGTTACGTAGGTATCAGCAATCAATCTATCATATCTCTGGGTATCAGCATTGTTGCAACGCTCGCCGATTATATGTGTTTTAAGCCAATTTGGAGGCTCCATCCACAGGGTAGACGAAAAATGAGTTTTATTTCAACACAAAATCGCGAAAACAAGAAAAATCTATAAAATTAGCACTATTTATCACAACAGTCCCAACCATTTTGTTTGCCAACTGTCAAGCAAAATTCAATTTCGATGAGTTTGCAGGCCAGAGACAATAGAGTAGACCTAAATCGTTCAGTTTAAGCATGTGCATGGTACCGATTTTTTGCAGGACTGTTGTCGGGCTACTATCGGCCTGCAAAACAACGAGAAACGAGCATGGTAGGGCCCAATACCTAGAACCTTGCTTCATCGCATTTTATAAAAATATTATTTTAATCTTCGTTAATGATTGATTTTACGAGAAATTGTAGATGTTTTCATGCAATTGCATCTCGCTCATTTATATGCAATCGGACAAGGACCGATAATTACCATCTATCGCCGTCAATACAAACCGTCTCTGAGCTAAGCCGCGGACGGACGGTTTCTTAATAAACTTTTTAAATTCACACGATTTGTTAACATACCTATTTACATTTTTAATAATACGCGATAAGACCCAGTAAAATTTAAATAGGTATAAAGGTCTTCTTGTTGACTACGAAACCATAATAATATAAAACAATTGAGAAACTCCTCGGTACCTTGGTTCAGGAGATAGATAGATATCCTTATTTGTACAACATGCATAGGAAACACAACAGACACAAATTATACAAACGAAATAATCAAAAAGCTTAAAATTAAGTTGTACAAATGGGTGGCCTTTCGCTGAAAGCAATTTCTTACAGGCAACCTTTGTTTGGGAGTAGAACTGTTACAGTTTGAGTGATTAACAAACAATTATCTTAACCATACAGTACATAATGTTAACTTTTCCTCTTAAGGGAGGCCAACTAAGAAGATATTTCTTTATTCTGTTTATCAAAACGATCACTTTTATGAGTTTCCTCTTTGGTGACAGGCAGACGGTTGAATCATCGTTCTAGGCCCCGCAACCACCGTTTGAGTGGAACATTTTTTCAAAGGATTGCTACTTCCATAACATGTTCGAGTTCGTTGGTTCAAATAATATATTACCTCTTTTATATCTCGGTAAGCAGTTGCTTCCAGGCTGGCAATTAGCTGATATTGTGTCTTGTACTGGTGCTGAAATTGGAAAAATAAGATCTAAATAAAGGTACCTAATTCAGATAATAATACCATCAGACTATCTGCCCTACCATGATCTCCTATAAGTCGTTGCTAAGTGACCGTATCCACGAGCGTTAGAATCGAGGTATTACTATGATTGGTAGATAGGTATTACTTAAATTACTTATTAACGGGGTGTTTACCATGTTTAATAATTTATTCGCGGAGCTCGATATTTCGCTAGCAATTTCAACCAGCTTGTTCACGAGACTGGAGAATGCTGGTAGGTGATGAGATTCTCCAGTCTCGTGAACAAGCTGGTTGAAATTGCTAGCGAAATATCGAGCTCCGCGAATAAATTATTAAACATGGTAAACACCCCGTTAATAAGTAATTTAAGTAATACCTATCTACCAATCATAGTAATACCTCGATTCTAACGCTCGTGGAGACGGTCACTCTTATAAGTCGTTGCTAACGACTTATAAGAGATCATGGTAGGGCAGATAGTCTGATGGTATTATTATATTATAATAAGTAGTTTTAGTAGTGAAAATTACCATGTTAGTTTAAAATCGAGGCGATATTATCGTCGAGCCACTTATTTCTATACAGTCTATGAACGTGTTTCCACGCGGCGATGTTAACACGGCGGCGCGGCGGCGCGTTGTTTAAAAAAATAAGATAATTTCGCCGCGATTCTAACGCTCGTGGCGACGGTCCCTAAGTCGCCGCTATATCGTTCACCAAAAATACCTAAATCAATCAATACTTACAATAAAATCGTAACTCAGCGGTGTCTGATTTTGAACGATATTTTGAAAAAACTAATTTTAGGGGTACTATGTACTAACGTAACAGACCCCATTTCCGTGTTTAACTTTTTGTCTGAGCGTTTGTGCGCGCTAATCATGGAAACGGCTGGACAGATTTCAATGAAATTTGGTATACAGATAGCTTAAGACTTCGATTAACATATAGGCTACTTAAATACTTTTATAAAAATAAATATTGCGTAATTTCGTTGGTTTTTAACCATGGTCATCTATCGTCATTCTTCGTCATCATTACCAAATTATGCCTCACTTCACCCACCTACTTACCGCAATGCAAAAATCCACACTTAAACGGACGACCAGGGAAGTCGAGCGCTACCGCGCCTGGCATCATCAGTACTTCAATGGGCAACCGTTTAAGTGTGGATTTTGCATTGCGGTAGGTAGGTGTAAGAACAACGCTGGATCGCGACTTGCGCGGGTGAAACCGCGGGGCGCAGCTAGTAAATTAATATGACATTAAATAATAGTAATAAAAAAAAACAACTTTCTAAAAACAAAATTTTCAAAAGGACGACAAAACAACGAGAAACGATCATGGTACGGCAGTTAATCATTATATAGTCTGGGAATATACCATGTGCATGCATTGTATTAAAACAAAGTTATAAAGTTATTTAAAAAAATTAGAAAAACTAAAACTTACGAAGCTTGTTAAAGAATAGAACATGAAAACTGAACTTACGTACATATTTCTCTTTTTTCTGTTGAACACGAAGAATCTTGGGTGCCGAACACGCATTTTAACGCTGCAACAAAGAGATATGGATAATCATTAATTTAGAGGACGTAGGTAACGGTACCTAAGGTGGAGGGAGGGTGTTAAGTTCAGATCGCACTGCCATAATTTAATTTTGAAATACTTGGCTTTAAATGTAATTTTTGAATACCTACCACCTCTTAATGTGTTGCTGTGTGATGGATATGTGTAATGACTAATGATGTATACAAGGTGTAACATGTAAGCCCTTTTAAGCCGAAAGGCGTTTGTTCTAGACGTCTAGGCGAACAACTTTGGTTCTACAACTTTTGAAATTTCGAACTTTTTTTTTGAAAATTTTGAGGTAATGTTTCACTGAAAAAACAGCTGCTTTTGAAAATAAAGGTAATTAAAGGTTTAATTGTAGTAGACCAAACTAAATGAAAGGACAACAGAAGGTCAATGACCTCGAACTCTAAGAAACAGCTGATCTTCAAGTAAACTTTACACTTAAAATTTTCGAAAACTACTTTGAATTTCCAAAAGCCGTAGAACAAAAGTTGTTCGCCTAGACGTCTAGAACAACCCCCTTTCGGCTTAAAAGGGCTTACCCGTTACACCTTGTATAATCTTTTACCTTAAAACTTGGAATAGAGGTTGCCGAATGTCTGATCCAATATTCATGACTTACATATTTCATTTTCGAATTTATTTTATCATGTGATGAACACACAGCGCCATCTAGCCCCGCGGTAAGCAGCTAAGCTTGTGTTACGGTTACTAGACAACGGATATACTACTTATATTTATTTTTCTTTTGTAAATACATACATATTATGCATAGAAATACGCCCAGACCAGATACAAATATTTATTTTTAAGCATAAATATTTGCACCCAGAGGGAATCGAACCCGCAACCTTCTGCATTGCAGCCAAGCGTTCGCCCGACGCGCCACAGAGGTCGTCGGAATTCTGACAACTACAATATTATAGAAATAACCTTTAGTTTTGAAATAAATAAATTCTATGAACATCACACAGCCAGCATCATCTTGCCCCTTGGTAAGCTACTAAGCTGTTACTGTGTTACGGTGACTAGACAAGGCATAATATACATTTTATATCTATTTTTCTTTGGTTAGGTTAGGTTAGGTACTTACATATCCAGTCTATAACACTATTCTTCCTTAAAAAAATTGAAAGATGTCTACCGAAGTATTCGGGCGAGCGAGGCAGCGCGCCCGAACGTTCCTCAATTTGCCCTTTAACCTGAGTAATTATTGCAGTTCTATTAATAGCCGGAAACAATTGTACCAATAATGATAGCTTTGTCTTCTGGTCAAATCTTTCAAATATGAGAGTTTACCTCAACTTGCCTTAATTTTACAATAAAGCCTGTCAAATAGAGCCTGGGTCGGTTAAAGAATCTTCCATTTTTTTGTAGGGACAGAATTCTGGGCGTTGAAAGCCATCGATAGGCAAAGGGTGGATCTGTTTAGAGCGGTGTTGGTCTAGTGGTAGATCCCCCAACTTTAATTCCGAAGGTCGTGGTTTCGAATCTCGGCTGACCGCGCACCAATGACGTTTTCCTCGCATAAAAGGTACGTCCGTTAATAACATCGCCCTTTCGGTGGAAGAAAACATCGTGAGGAAACCCACAGCTTAGTTAGCTTAACGTATTGACCAGTTCTTTCCTCTGGGCATTGTTGACTAAGGCTGGGAGGGTGGTATAAGTGCTGAGCAAGCCTACTCCACCTAACATTGTCCCGGGCACTACAGCGCCATAAATACCATGGATTTAAAAAAAAATTAAAAAGTGCCTACATGAATTAAAAAGCACACTTTGAACTGTTCATCAAACTAATATATCCATTTTAGAAGACCTACATCTGACAGAATCACCATATTATATGCATCCAGCATGTTCTGCGATGCCTCGACCATATTACGCGCAGAAGCTCCGACAATCTGGAACGCCCGATGGTGACTGGGAAAGTTAAGGGCAAAAGACCACTAAGGCGGAGCCCTAAATGATAAAACGGGGGAGCACGTCGTCAAAACAGCTTTGAGCCTACCAGAGAACAGAAGAGGTAGAGGGCGGCCCCCTTCAACATGGTGGACCAGCATGACAAAACTTTTAGAGATTACCCCATTCGACAACCCATGACAGAATGTCTTGGCGCCGCAAGATAGGGAGAGCCAAGATATAAAGTGGGACAAGGCCGGGAAGAAGATTGGCACAGTAAATCTTTTAATATACATATAAAAATGAATCCCTTTTTCCCTTGGTCACGGCATCACGCATGAACGGCTGGACCGATTTCGATCATTCTTTTTGCGTTGTATTTGTTATGATCAGGAGAAGGTTCTTATGAAAAAGTGCTGAATTAATCTTGATAAATCTTACGCGGGTGAAACCGCGGGGAGCAGCTGGTAAATAATAAAATAAACAACAATAATAATAATAAGTAGGTACTTATGGTAATCTAAGGATCCAGCCAAGTTTCATCAAAAACGATTGCGCGGTAATGCAGATGGTACCAGCCAACTTCGCGACTACATAAATCGAGTTTAAAGTTATCGAAACTATGAGGCAGTGGAAAAATATTTCGCAACAGCGTGTGTCGCAACAACGTCCATCGAAACTACGTAGGTATACCCCACAGAATAGGGTCACCCATTTCTCCTCGGAGCAACGTCACTACATTTTTCAACCTTGTCAATAGATTTATTATTATTTGCAATGCAAAGTCCACCCCGAGTGCTCACCATAAAATGAGGTCACACATTTCTTCTCAGAACTACGGTCTCCTACTTCCTTCCTCAACCCTTATCAATGGATACTCGTTACAACTGCGTGTTCTGTACTCGGTCCGTGTTTCGTAGTATAAAGGCCGATAGACAACTCACTGTGCCGATATCAGTTATATTTAAATTACTGTAGTGTAGAGATCACATAAATTGACAGATGCTTATTTTTTTTTTGTATGTGTTTACTGTACTTGATCTTTTTTAGGGTTTCGGACCCTGTCTGTCTCTAGGCTGTACCTATCACATCTGTATCTCACACACCGTGATAGCTAGACAGTTGAAATTTTCACAGATAATGTATATCTGTTGCCGTTATAAAGCATTTTATAGATACACTAGCAACACCTGAGGTTTCATCCGCGTAAGTCCCGTTTCCTTCCACGCCTAATACTTCAGCGCATGCGACAGCTTTAGGGGCAATTTTTTCTAGTTTTTCAACATTTATCATGGATGCTCCGCTCCTATTGGTCGTAGTGTGATGTTATATAGCCTATAACCTTCCTCACTTAAATGGACTATTAAACACAAAAAAAGATTTTTTTAATACGGACCAGTAGTTCCTGAGATTAGCGCGTTCAAACAAACAAATAAACAATCAATCAATATTAGTGTAGATATAGATTCCGATTGCACTCAACAATATTTTGTGGCAGTGAGGTTGTATGGTATTATATTATTATTCAACACAGCCGAGTCAATTGGGTATTTAAGATTTCCATTTTAGTTTGAGTTGTTTAACGGTTTTTCTTTTCTTGTGATTCCTCATCCTATTAATTTTTCCACTTTTTGGCTTTCCTCTATTAACTTAAGTATAGGGTAGTATATGCTATATGCTCTATGCTATATGGTAAGTTAAGGGGTATAAATTTACGAGCTAAACTGTAAATCCCCGTCGGATTCAGTCCTAGAATATTTTTTAAAGCGTTTTGCAATGAATTTGTTTTCGACGAGCGACGTTTTGTTTTAATTATTCAGTTCATTGACATTATTTTTAATCATCTGTGGTTTTTAAAAGAAGTCGGGGTGTTTTATTTAAGTTTACTTTTTTTCAATATTCTAAAATTATCTTAGAGTATATATTATTACAAGAAAATTATACATTCTTTCATTGCGTTAGAAAATAATCAACAATTTTCACACAGGGGTTTTCAGTTTAGCTCGTATATATGTATATACCCCTTAAATGTCTTCACTATCAGCATGTAAGTAGGTATAGTATTATTGTTAGCATATATGTTTAACTAATTAATTGGGTTCATTCCTTGTTTTATCGAAGAAAATATACGACTGTAGTAAACTCGTGCTCAAAGATAAAGGCAAGGTTTAATTAGATGATAAGTTTATTAATGTAGCTGCGCCCTGTGGCTTTGTCTGCGTAGGTCTTGATTCCGAACATATCATTATTCTACATTTAAAAACTGACTGAAATTTTCTTATAGGTACCCATCCACATCAATATAACTATAGTTTTTTATAGCCATAATAATAAAAGGGGAGGAAGGTCAGAGCATAGAAATAGTACTACAGATTAACTAAAAAGCTTACCTCGTCTCTGTCCCTTTTTCACTTTAGTGTTCGTCGGTTAGTTAGATAAGGACAGACTGGATCCAACTGGGTTCAACAGGACCGTTTTGATTTATCAAAGCAAAAACTACCTTAACCTTACGAGAGCATGATTGTCATTGTTTTTCCAAAGTTGTCAAGTGCACAGTCTTCTAGGAGCGAAGACGACGATGTGACATGTCTCTGGGTCGGAGTAGTTTTTCCGCCTTTTGTTTCTGTCTGTCAACTTTGAAAGTTCTTGTCACGGAAAAAGACAAAGTATGTTCTCATTATTCCTTCCGACCTTAATTCACGTTTATTAATAATGCGCTATTAACGATTATGTCATTTGTATATAAGTAGGTACATAATTTTAATGAATAAAAATGAGTTTAGATTGTGTTCCTTGTTGAATTTTAACCCACAGGGTCTGCGTAGAAAATGAATCTAAGATTAGATGAAAAGGCCAATTATTATCATTATTTTAAGGGTGTTAAAAAAGGAGATAAAAGTTTGTAGGGAACTTCTGGTAAGCCCATATGGCTAAATCATAATAAGGACGGTTTTATTTCTAAAGTGTTATCTTTTAAACCCCTCCATAGGTCCGGGTTCGACCCCCACTGGGGACATTGAATTTTGAAGAATTAAGGACCAATTTTCTACACATACTGACAAACACAGCTTAGCAACTGTAATGTTGTCTGTTGACCTCATCGAAACCGGATAAGCATAAAGTTGGTGTATTTTGATGTCGCCAGGTCATACGAGGACGTCGACCTAACACTTGGACACTAACAGGTAGATCTGGTATTTGCAAAATACACTCGTGGACAAAACTATTAGGCTCGGCTAATATTTAACCTCATTTCACTGCACATTGTGTTTGCGATTCTGATGAAGCAAGGAGTAATATTAGGAACAAGAATAATTTAAAGGAATTGAAGGGTATTAAGTATGTACTTAGTAGTATATTAGGCAACAACCTACTCGATTCGAGTATACAATAATTGTAGTATACAATTTAAATGTAAGTAAAAGTATTTAAAGAAAAAAAATAGAATTTCTGAAAGAAGAACATAAAGCTTTAAACGGATAATAAAAATGAAAAAACTCTGTCATTATTTCGTCAAAAGAAAATATATTTTCCTTCAAAACGTCAGTCCTTGATTCACATACCTAATATTTAAATAGATCTATCATTTCTTTTTTGTTTTTATTGCTCAAGGCATTTTAAACATAGAAATATTTTTAGCAAGGAAATATATTTCCAAAAAATCCCCATGACAGGATTCGAACCTGCGTCCTTTCGCTAACCAGGCGACTGCTCTAACCACTGAGCTACACAGGATTCCTGTTCCATTCCATGTTCGATTCTATGTTCATGCGTCGAGGACGCAGGTTCGAATCCTGTCATGGGGATTTTTTGGAAATATATTTCCTTGCTAAAAATATTTCTATAGATCTATCATTTTTTTTTACGGAAAAATCCCTATTGCTCATTGTTATTCAACGGAACATTACCTAAATAAGTATAAGTGAATAAATTTCAGAGCAGGATTAGTCAACTATTAAATAAACATAAGTAGGTACATTCATGGACTATAATATGGAGCCCCGAAACTTTACAAGTTTTCACCCAATAACTAATTTAATTGCAATGTATGATAAAACAAGATGAAGCCGACATTGATTTACTTGGAGATGATTACTGGAACACCTTCCAACAAACAGCTAAAACCGAAAGATAGAGACTTGGTGACTCTCAGACTGGGCAGTTTTAACTGTGCAGTTTAAACCGTACATATGGAGACATAACTAAGAACTGTACAGTTGAACTGATAAACTAAACGAAATATCATTAGGTACCTAGAAATTTTATTAGTACCTACCCATTTCAATTTGGGGCTATTTTTTGAACAAGAAACCAAACAATAAAAAAAAACGTTAAAAGCTAAAATTAAAACTAAATATGACCTATAAATAAAAAAATGTCCCCGAGGGCGTCCTCACGAGGCATTGTTCTCAGAACGCTAGCAACGTTTCCCCTCTGGATTGCCAAACTAATCCTCCTAACTAATCCTATTCATTTGATAAAACATTTCAATCTTACAGTAAACCTGAATGTCTGTAGCCGCCTTCATCGACACTTCAATAAGACGTTTTCAGTAAATTGTATTCTAAAGTACCTATGTTGTATTGGCCTGAAGTGTACGCTTCTTCGAATGCAAAACACTAAGCGGGTCTACAATCGACTAACGGTATCCAAAGGGAGTCAAACATTTTGTCCTTTATGTATGCTAACGGGTCACGAATCGACTCACGACCGCCATGTTTGCCTCGAGCTTCGTCTAGAAACTTCTCTTTGACCGTGTTTGAAACATAAACATCTGTATCTTTCAACACTTTCTCCGACCCTACTAAAGTTAGGTATAGATTTACAGCGATAGGCACTTATTCTGTACCTAAAATCCTCAGTACATTTTTCGAAAACGGCTTTGCATTATTTGTAATTTTGCCAAATTTTGCTTAGGGTTTTTAAATAAAACCTAAGCCTTTCGGGTTATTAAATCAAGCAAAAACTACGGAACCGATTGCGATGAAATTTGGTATGCCGATAGTTGTAAATCCGGATTAAATCATAGAATACTTTTTGTTCCAATATTCCCGCGTTGATCGGGACTTATGCAGGTGAAACCGCAGGGTGCAGCTAGTACCTAGGTATTAGGTTCCCACATAATATGAAATTGGTGTTTTGTCGTAATGGCCACTTTGATCTCAAATATAATAATATCTTTGGTAGGGAATTCCAGTTTCAAATTTATACAGCTATATTTACTTAAGCTTTTGTGTTTTGAAAACCATAACTCAAATGTTTTTACCTCATTTGGTTTTTTCTTTGCGACACTCTATTTAGAAAATGGAAAACTTGACATATCGCGTTATTTACGAGTACGAGTTCCATCGTAGCACCAGTGCTGCAGAAACGGCTAGAAGGGTTATATTATGTATGGCGGCGATGTCGCAAAAGAAAACACAGTGCGTTTTTGGTTCCAACGTTTTCGTTCTGGAAATTTCGACCTGCAGAACAAGCCCCAATGGATAGCCGGAGACCAAAGTTGATAATGAAAAATTGAAGGCTATTGTGGAAGCGGATCCATCGCAAACCACATCGGAGTTATCTGCACAGCAGGCTGCGGTGTTAGTTAGTACTATAGTTAAGGCGGCGATAGATGATAATTATCGGTCCTTGTCCGATTGCATATAAATGAGCGAGATGGAATTGCGTGAAAAAATCTACAATTTCTAGTAAAATCAATCACGAAGATTAAAATAATATTTTAATAAAATGCGATGAAGAGGTTCTAGGTATTGTATTTTCTAATATTATGGATGCCTATAAGAAAATATAGCGGTTAAGGATTTAGAAGAAAAATTGATTTATTTTGTAAAACAGGGGTAACTTTGGTATAATAGTGGTATTTAAAGTTATTTTTTATTGTTTTTGAAATGAAGGGGACACTTCTTGTATCATATTCAAAAACATAATACATTGTTTAAAGATCTATTTGATACGGGTTATGAAGAAAACTATTCAATCGGAAGGGATTTCACACGAGTCGCGTCCTTATTTGTTTGAATCCACTATTGAAGCAAATTGGGAAGGGGAAAAACTGAAAAGGTGGGTACCTCACAAATTGAGTGCAGCAAACCGACAAACTAGCGTCGACTGCTGTGTTACTTTACTCAACCGGCACAATAATGAAGGGATTTTAAATCGAATCATTACCTGTGATGAAAAGTGGATCCTGTACAATAATCGGAAACGCTCATCGCAATGGCTGAACCCTGGCGAACCAGCCAAATCTTGCCCCAAGCGAAAATTGACTCAAAATAAATTACTTGTGAGCGTTTGGTGGACTAGTGCCGGTTTCATTCTCCACAGCTTTCTTAAATCTGGCCAGACAATTACGGCAATGTTGTCAGCAACTGCAAACAATGATGGGAAAGCTAGCTGCTAAACAACCGAGGCTGGTCAATCGCTCCAGGCCACTGCTGCTTCAGGACAACACTAGACCACACACTGCACAACAGACGGCTACCAAATTAGAGGAGCTTCAATTGGAATGTTTAAGACATCCGCCGTACACCCCGGACTTTGGCTCCAACAGATTACCATTTTTTTTTCGAAATTCGGATAACTTCTTGCAAGGGAAAAAACTTAACTCCCATGGGGCAGCTTTGGACTGGGGCAGTCCAAAGCGCCTTCAAAGATTTTATTGATACCCGTCCGAATGGTTTTTTTAGTAAAGGGATCAGTGCAATACCTATTGAGACCTACCTAACCGTACCTATTGACCCAGGTCAATACCTACCTACCTATACCTTGGTCGTGTACCTATTGAGAAGGCAAAAGTGCATAGATAGCAATGGTACACACTGTGATTAAATAAATATATTACATTTAAAAAAAATCTGCTTTATTTTCCTCTCTCATCCCTTCCATTAATTGGTTGCCTCGAAGAGATCGCCCATAGGCGGTAAGGCCGCTCATTGTGCCACTTCAGTTTTGAAGTTTTTCTATGTCTAATTTGTTGTTTGTGTTTTTGGTTCAATAAAGTGTTAATCAATCAATCGAATCCCTTACAAAACACCAATTTTATATGTAAGGACTTAATATATGAAGGTACTCTGCGGGCGCGGGGCGTCCGCCTGGCTACGCGTCACACGTTATCAAAGGTCCTGAGGTCGCGTTCATTCATACATGCGCGTCCGCCGCTATCTCGTATGATGTCACACCACCGATGTTGGGTCACTTGACGTTTGTTTGGCGAAGTGGCTTAGCCTTTTCAACACCTTGACGCATGTTTTCGAAACTTTAGTGGCGTTTCGAAAACATCAACAATAAACACGAAACCACAAAAACAACGAAAACACAGAGCGCGAAAAGGATAAAAGATTTTGGAGCGCGCGATCGGAGCGCGGTGGATCGTCCGGTGTGGACCTTGCGGGCTAATGGCATGTTGGGCATTTCAAAACTTCGAGTTTCCAAGTTCAAGAAAAGGATAGATATTTCGACATGCTTTGAATCGCCTTGAATGGCAATTTAACGTGTAACGTTAACGTTAACCGAAACTTTGTACTACTAAACGTCAGTTATTGTTCGTTCTGGACCAATAATTACTATACGTTCAAGACCAAAAAAGAAAAAAATAATTAAGAATGGTTTTTGCGTGAAAGAGTAACATATATACACACAAGAATTCAGCCCTGGGTAAAATTTAGTCGGATGCATTTCGAATTTCGTGCTTCAGATGCACACTTAACGGTTGCTCCCGGTTGTTATCATATCACTGATGGCAGTTGCTAGGTCAAGTTAGAGGTCTTATTAGGTCGCCCGGACAAAGAACAATCCTGCATCTGACCACAGCTCAGAAATGCAGGCTTGTTTGCGTCGAGCCCAAATAGTTTTTTGGGGAATTCTTTACTTTTAATTTGTAGGTATATTAAATTTGTAATCATTTAGTAAAATACTGCAGAAACAAGCATTACATACAATAAATAGGCGATTAAAATTCGGGATAACGCGTCCGGCCATTGTGAGAACCGAAACACATGTCTTAAATTATATAAACTACCTATATTAAATTTAGGTTTTTAAATAAATATCCCGCAACCCACTTAAGTTTCATAACTTTATGCGAAAGCTTATATGTTTGTTTGTTTGGATGTTTGTTTGATGATCTATACAGTAAAAACAGCTGCGAATTTGGCGAAAATTTGGTTCAGGGGTAGTTTAATTAAATATAGTAGGTAGTAATACCTAGTTACTTTTGTATTTAAGTTTTTTTTTACCGTGTCTTAATCGCGTATATTTATTATTTAATTTACTACGCGATGCTATCATGAGCCGCCAAATTAGGTAGTCCTAATTTCATTTATGAATCCCTTTTTCCCTTGGTCACGGCATCACGCATGAACGGCTTGACAGATTTCGATCATTCTTTTTGCGTTGTATTTGTTATGATCAGGAGAAGGTTCTTATGAAAAATGTTTTTCATAAATCTTACGCGTGTGAAACCGCGGGGCGCAGCTGGTTTAATTTATATTTTTGTAATCATTTATTGTGTGTTGTGCGGTTGGTGTTACTAAATAAATAAATCACGTGTACAACGGTAAAATTTATAACTAAATATTACTTATGTTAACAAATTGTGTAAAAGTAAAAAGTTATTAACTTTATCAAGTTACTGACGTTATAGTACTAACTTATAACAACTAATACCTACAACAACTAATAATACAATAGAAAACGTTAAAAGCTAAAATTAAAACCAAATATTAAAAAGTTTAGATATAACCTAGACATAGGATTTTTATCCTGGCTTTCCCACAGGAACGGGAACTACGCGGAAGAACTGGGAACCTTATGGCGCTAATAGAAATTAATTCCAAAACTATAGGTCGATTAGTTGCCGCGCTTGTACAGGAGCCTTATTTTTGAATCGCTCGTTGCACTTCTGACGATTTTTATAAATCGATATCTGGTGATTTTCGTTCGATGTCGGACTCCTGCGGCTAGTGGTTGATACCACAAGTAACGGTCGTGCGATTCACATAGAAATATTACAGAAATCAAACGGAAATTAAAGTATTGATATCGCTAGAAATGGCACATTTGATTCAAAAATAGAGCCCCTGATTATCGTTTGATGCCGGACTCCTGCATCGAGTGGTCGATACCACTCGTTGTGGACGTGCAGAAATTGAACGAAAATCAGTAGAACTCGAGGTATTAAAATCGCTCGAAATGCCTCATTTGGTTCAAAAATAGAGCCCCAGGTTTGCCGCGACTTATCACTGCCCGTTACGCCTAACCATGAATTATCTTTGTGTTTTGAGCTTTAAATCTACTTTAAAACCAGATATAAAACCAGATATAAAACCTATAAAAATTTTAGTAGGTACACAAACTAGACCAGACTGCCCAGACGCGAGACGACTCCAAATAATTAAGAAGTCGAGACGTGAAAAAAATATCTATAGGTAACTGTCGCCATCAATATTATTGAATCAATACAGACACGATTGGCGACCAATTTAAAGAAGTAGACGTAAAAAAAATGTGTTTTTTATCAATAGCCTTAGTTAGCTCAAATAAGAGATATTGATTTCAATTGAGTGTTTTCATTGCTTTGGTCACGGGGCGCTTAGATATTTAAGCCTGCTAAATAAGTAGATAGTCCGCTCTACCATGATCGTTTCTCGTTGCTTTGTCGTCCTTTTATCGCTCAAAACAATAAAATGATTGTTTAATAAAAAAATACCCAGACTAGGTACTTAGGTACTTTAAAAAACCACAAACATCTTTTATCTTCTATATCTACTATATCTTACTAATATTATAAACGCGAAAGTTTGTATGTAGGTAGGTATGTATGTGACGTTGTTACTCTTTCACGCAAGAACCACAGAACCGATTGCGATGAAACTTGGAATATAGGTAGCTGGGGAACCTGGATTAACAAATAGGCTACTTTTTATCCCGTTATTCCCGCGGGAACGGGACTTACGCGGGTGAAACCGCGGGACGCAGCTAGTCTTCTATATCTATACTATAATAAAGGAAGAGAGGACAAAAAGTCTGTAGTACTTGGAAGTAAATTAAATAAAAAAGTGGTCAAGGGGACTTAGGATAAGTAGTACAACAAAATTATATAATTTTTAAAATTCATATCTGTCTGTCTGTTTCTCTGTTTATCTGTCGGTTCCTTATTCAATATTGGATAGTTCTATTTTCGAGGAACCTCGAGGTATACTTTGCATCGAAATCCAATTAGTAGAATCCGAATAATGAACGAAAAAGTGCAACCGCTCGTCCGCTCGCGCCCGTGACAACACTGACAACTGACAATGCGTTTTTCACTTCCGCGGGGCGCAGCTAGTTAAAAATAAACATTTTTTTTTTAAATTGGTTTTTACTTTTCTTTTATTATGGTAAGAGCCTAGGTATATTTTCATTGCGCTTGCGCTTGAACTTAGCTTTGAACGAAGTGCGTCAGATGCACCTGAGAAACAAAAGACGAACAAGTACGCGCGTCAGCGTTTAATAAAATACCCCAAAGGTAGGTATACATAATATATCTAATTATCCGCTGAACGCTCCATAAAACTTAGCCTTGATATTGTCAAGCGCAAGAGTAGATGTCAATCTTTTGAACTAGGTTTCATTACAAACAATAGCGCCGATTAGACAGGTAATTGCACTGTGGGAATCGCCTCTAGTCTTTTCCTTGTTTGCAAGGAATAAAATAACTTAATTATGTGCTAATTTAAACCAGGTGCTATTTTAAAACCCGGATAAAATTTCTTGGACGATTAATTTTAAATTGACACTTCTGCAACAGAGTGCAACAGATTAATTCTAGAAATATTTTAAAGGTAAAATTCATCTCGTAATTTGTTTTTATTGCTCAAGGCATAATTTACTAGAAAAACTAGGATAGAAATAACCAGGGACGCGAGTTCAATTCTCGCCGCAAGTGAATTTTTGAAGATTAATTTTTCCTTTAAAAATATTTCTAGAAAATTCACTCGCGACGAGATTTAATTTTGAACTCGCGTCTCTGCGTAGATACTTATGCCTTGAGCAATAAAAACAAAATACGACAGATTGAATTTTCTTTATAAAAAAACTATTTATTAAAAGTGTCTTTATCTTGAGTAATTTTCCGCTTCTGCTAACCTTCGGCCTATATTGGGTATCCTTCATTCTTCTCTTATTTTTTTTATAGTTGATAGGTAAGCGTTTGACCACTATCTCACCTGATGGAAAGCGACGATGTGGTCTAAGATGTTACACGTTTACCTAGGAGATACCTGTTCACTCGTGACTTGAAGACCCCGAAGTGGTAGACATCCGGAAAGACATACTCAGGCAACTGATTCCATTCCTTCGCCGAATAAAGAATGACGATGCGAAACGCTTGGTTCGGATGACTGACGCAAGCGCCGGGGTTGAAATACGCCCGTCACCCGAACCGGGGTTCTAAGTTCCACCTGCATAAATCCCGATCCCGCAAGAATATCGGGATATTAAGTATCTTATGTGATATATCCGTTTTTCAGCGAATCTATCTACGTATCAAAGTTAATATTATTTTAATCGCAGTCAGTTGAGCGGTTTTTGCTTAAAAGATCAACAAACATAGTAAGTGCCTACTCACTCTCCTTCTTTATTATAAGTATAGATTTTTATGTACTTAAATGTGTATGGGTATAGACAATAGCGCAATCTAGCTTTAAACTAAGCACTGGGCTTGTACTAGGGGTACCTATTAGACCACGGATATAATACATATTATACCTCTTTTTTTTGTAAATACATACATATTATACAAAGAAAGACACCCAGATCAGACACAAATATTTATTTTTAAGCATAAATATTTGCAGCCGACGGGAATCGAATCGCCTTCCGTATTGCAGCCAGGCGGTCGCCCGACACACCAATGAGGTCGTATTATAAAATACATGACACTGGCTACTTTCCAAACGACCATAATCGGTTTACAACGAAAAAATAAATAACAGTTTTGATTTCGCGCGCTTGCGCGGTAGATCAAAAAAGTTGCGATGTTCGAAAGTGCATACGTGTGCGTGTGACTCGTGGATGTAGGGGTAAGTGTGTGGGCCGTTCATGACATATTTTTAATGCAGCCTAGTCTACACTACGAGGCTAAATCACGAATAGGCGCTTTTTTGAACCGACTTAAAAAAAATAGGAGGTTCTCAATTTGCAATGGTTAAGTTTTTATAGATGTTCGCGGATTACTAAAAGACGACTTGGCCGATTTTATGATTCTGCTATTCAATGCTACTGGGCACCTCGAACCACGTTACCTTTTCATTATAAAAGTCCTCAATTGGTGCCTTACAACTTTAAGCTTTTTATACACATGTTGCATGTATGTATTTGCGAGTGTTGTCGCTTAAAGCGTTATTTCAATTCAATACTCATACTCATACTCATTTATTCAGACCATAGGAACACTACAATAATAAATTATTTGGAACACTTGGTCACGTCAAAAGTAATAAAAAATAAAATATAACATAAATTGGTTTAAAATAATATACATACCTAATTGAGTTTACAAAAATAAAATGAGTTTCAGTTGCTGCTGTAAAGAGGCATTTATCAATTAAAATTGATAGCAAAACATGTTCAAAAAGTAAAAATAATGTCAATGGTTTATTTGCAGCTGTACAAGGGCTGAGGTCAAATTATGTCATAATTATCTTACCTAACTTAAAACAACACAAGGAGTGAGATCTCAACTATGGCATTTCCGAATAGCTACTGCTATTAAAGAAACAAACCGTTTAGACTATATAATAGAAACATGTCACATTATATTCAGAATTCAGAATATACAATTCAGAATTTAGAATTTTTATGTGCAATTAGAGATTTTTTTTACCACGTTTGACTATTATCACACCAGCCCCCATATTATATATCCAGTGGACGTCTGACAACAGTGGAAACAATGACAGGCACTATACAGTACATTGCTGCTTTGACGTAACGTGGTTATTACCGGTGATTACCTCAAAGGAGCAATGTAGGTACTGCATATTGCCTGTCATTTTCTACTGCTTGTCAGACGTCCACTAGATAAATTATATAGGGGCTGATGTTCTTGCAATCTTAGATGAAGCACGCTTAGAAGATTTATGTTCACTCATTTTGTATATATCAACAAAATTTCTTTTAACCGACTGCCGAAGGGAAGTTCAATATTTTTATTTTAGTTGTTTGTTTACCCGTCGAAGAACACGCTCATGCTTTTGCTCGCTAAAATTTCCACCTAACCACCCGATGGTTTTTACCCGACTGCCCAAGGAAGTGTTATGTTTGGGCCCATTTTCATTCCTCAGATAAATGATATCTGTCGAATAAGTTCGAACCCAACCAAATTTAAAAGCTGTCAATTTCGTTTCTTTTTAATATCGTAGTGACGTTTTTTATTCGGTGGTGTTACATTTTATTTGTCAGATATCTCTATCTAGGGATTTGAAAAAACAGCTCTAAATGTTGTAACAGAACATCAAGCATTATTTTTCATTATTGGGTTCGAGTAAATTAAAACAGCGAATGCTCTTGTTCGGTTCAAGACTACATAATAAATTAGAAATAACTAAGTCTAAATTCAAGACTAAATTAACCTTAAATTTATAATGTATGGATAGATGCTCAAAACTAGATAACAACTAGAATAAAAATCAAATAATGACATAGCTTGGATTAATTTATATTCAAATCTCAAAGTAGAAAGGAAAGTTGTTTTTTTCTGCAGCAGGACAATCCAAAACCACATGATTTTCATGCGTTTTTACACATAGCGCAAGTTTTCATAGATAACAATTTAGAATTGCTTCCTGAAGCTTTACTACGATAATTACATCACCTACTCCCATGTTAATTCATAAAAAATCGAAGAAAACAAAATGAGGGTAGTATAAAAACGTTAACCACTTACCACCAGCGTCTACAAATCCCGTTACGTACAATAGAACACTGCCAAGCGCGAACCACTGCATTTCAATACACTAAATCCAAAACAAAACACGCGGGAATACAGGCTCCGGTCGGAGTGACCAGCATCCGATGCGATCGCCTCAATACTGACAAGAGAACGCCGGCCATCCCGCTGATATACCCACGCAAACTTACATCGTCATATAATAATTCATGCTTATAAAAAACAAACCGTTATCTCATTCGATTTAAGGTCTAATTTATTTTATTTTCGCCAATATTGACTGCAAATGCTTTTGTGAAAAATGTGTGTATGCCTGTCTAATTGTGATTATTTTAAGAGGGGTAACGGCCGTAATTTGGTGGGAAATAAAAAAATATATTTAGGTGTGCGAAAATGTTTAACTAGGTAGATAGGTACCTACATCAAAGAAAAAAATGGGTAGGTACTGCAATGCAAAAATGATTTTAATTAATAATAAACAATGCAGACATTTGACACTTCTTTCTATAGAAAAATTTACAAATTCAAGGAAAAAAAGGTCAGATTATAGTCTGAAATTTAAAAACGTAAGTACATTTCGATATCTAACAGCCG
This sequence comes from Idaea dimidiata, assembly GCA_949358125.1. Lineage (NCBI taxonomy): Eukaryota > Metazoa > Arthropoda > Insecta > Lepidoptera > Geometridae > Idaea > Idaea dimidiata. The sequence continues at coordinate 6,901,882 of OX442342.1, read as the reverse complement.
AATTTCCCTCGAGCTTCCCTTTCATAGAAATATCGAAATCTCGTTTTTTTTGAAGTTTTTTATTTTTTATTTTGAGTAGGTACCTATGCAGTTTTGTTGGAGTGTCAAAAAATGTTTGTTTGTACTTACGTTTTTTTGAACATAAGCTAAAAAAAACTGCAGATTTCAAATGTATGAAAACGTTACTTGTTTGGTCCATAAAACCTTTCGTTCAAGTACCCAGTTAGTTAAGTTTAAAGCTATTAGGAGCCCTTAATAATAATAATTGGCCTTTTCATCTAATTTTAGACGATTTATACAGCGCAAGCAACTTTTAATCTTTGCTATTTTAAGGCGCTGTAGTGCCCGGGACATTGTCAGGTGGAGTAGGCTTGCCCAGCACCTATACCACCCTCCCAGCCTTGTCAGTCATGCCCAGAGGAAAGAACTGGTCAATACGTCTAGAGCTAACCAAGCCGTGGGTTTCCTCACGATGTTTTCCTTCACCGTAGGAGCTCTTATAAAGCGTATAATAAAGCTGTAGGTGTGCATACAACTTACGTCGATCATCCCTTTGGACGACCAATGCGATCAAGCTAACTTGAGACTTTTTGTCAAATAAATTGTTTGCACGCAGGTCTCAAGTATGTGATTGTGGTGGTTCGTTATTCATTTGCAAATTCTGTTTCAGTTACACAGTACAACGTGTCTTAGGCAGACTATAATATAGCTAAGAATTGCGTTACCGTACTCATTCATTTTCTCTTATATCTATTGGATTCTAAAATCAATAACTTAAATTTTCACCAAAATCCATAATATAGGTTCTGTCTGTTGGCAACGTTTTTACTTGACTACGGCGAAGTCAAAAGGAAGGGGTAATGGTTTTACCCGGCTACGGCGAAGCCAAAAGGAAGGGTAATGTTTTTACCCGGCTATATACGGTGAAGCCAAAACGAAGGGTAATGTATAGCAAGTTAGAAAGCTTTATACAAGATTTAGAAAAAAATACCGTAAGTCCGGAACCCCGGTAAATCCCGGATCTTGTTTACGCCGGTACCGAAAATCCCGGTTCTCAAAAAAGTTTTTGGGTTGTCGTAACCCCAATAATAATTAATAATTACCTGGGTAGGCCTACCTGGGTAGAGAGGTACCTACACTTACTTATATCTTAGCTAGCATGGCATAGCTAAACCAATATCGAATAATAAATGTATGTACCTAATATGTATTCTAATTTTCAGTATTATTTGAGTTGTCAAAGGAATTAAACGTTACTAATATTATAAGTTATTAGTAACAGTTAACTATTACTAATATTATGATTATGGTAACTGGTAAATAAAATCGGAACAATTAGTTTGATTACGAAAAAACCAAATTTGTTCTGCTTTTAATTAATATTTTAAAGGAAGAAAGCATAGACCTAAGTATTAAATTTGTATTCTGAACTTTGGCTGCATTGCTTTTTGGTTAGGTATCTATTCTATTAAAGGACTTTAGTCGCCAAAACTTAATATACCATTTTTGTAGCTATTCATTCCTGGATTTCTATCTTGTTTTTTTTTTCTCGTTTTGTCCTTTTTAGGTCCCCCCTTTTACGAGGCGAGTTATAGTTTTTTAAACTATATTTTTAACTAGAATGTGAATAAAATAGCCTTTATTATAAAAAGTAAAGGTGTTTTTAAAATGCATGGTTTTGATTTTTGTTGTTTTCTAAGGTTCTTATTTCAAAATGTAAAAAAGGTTTCACGAACATGAAAATTTTCGTTCCCGCCGAAACTCATTTTCGTTAGGCGTTCTGCTTGCGTCCTCCTTCGACAAAGCAACAACAACACGATTTCATAAAAAGTGTATTAAAAAATTACCTAACCAATATTTTTTTAATTCCAGCCGAATGAATGTCACTCTGGCCAATACGGCAGCTTGAGAATTAGTCGATACGTAGTACGTAGATGACCTCTTGACAATTAAAAAAATCGATATAATTATGTGTAAGAAATACCAACTACCTACTCCCAATATTTGTTTACGTTATGGAATATTTATTCAGGGTCTTACATTACTCATTATTTACTAGTAACTCTGCGAACAGTAGAACTTTTGAGTACTTACCTACTTAGCCCCTTAGTGGGCTAAATGAATCCACCAATCAAATATCCCCATGTCCAAAAAATATGTAAATTCCATGTACCTACACAATGTAGGTCTATATCTCTATATTCATATTCACCAAGTTCTGTGAAGATCATTTGGGAAGAGGGTATCGAGAACCGAAAACTTTTTAAGAACCGGGATTTTCGGTACCAGCATAAGCAAGATCCTTGAATTTTCGGGATTTTCGGTCTGTTCAGGATTTTTTCGAAATTTTGTGTAAAGCGAAATTTTTATTTTTTTAATTCCAACTTGCTTGGGTAAAAATAGAAAGCTATTATTGAGACTCCACTGTGCGTCTGTCTATACCATCACGCTGCACCTATGTGATGGATGAGTAATGAACGGTAATAACTAGACATTGGCAATTTTTATAAAAGACTAGCTGTGCTCTGCGGTTTCAACCGCATAAATTCCTATCCCGTAACGTATGTGACGCGTCACATAATAATAATATGTCATACCAAGTGTTGCAAATTTCGTACCAAATTTCATTCCTATCGGTTCCGCCGTTCTTGAGATATAAATAGTGTAACTAACACGACTTTGGTTTTTATAACTGCGTCCCGCGGGATTTACCCTCGTAAGTCCCGACCCCGTAAGAATATCGGGATCAAAAGTAGCCTATAACCTTCCTCGATAAATGGACTATCAAACACAAAAGGAATTTTTCAAATCGGACAGCAGGTTCTGAAATTAGTGCGTTCAAACAATCAAACAAACTCTTCAGCTTTATAATATTAGTATAGATTAGCTGCGTTCCGCGGTTTCGCCCGCTTAAAAGTTCCGATCCAGTGGAAATATAGGAATCGAAAGTAGCCTTAATTGTCACTTCTTTTTTCTTATAGGTTGTGAATATACACCTTCACGAAACTAAATTTATTAATATGCCCCAGAAAGTAAATAATTTACACGCATTTAAACTACTTAGGTTTCACAAAAATGCCCTTCGCTATCTGTCTGTCCTTCGAGCTATATGGCCTGCCAATATTGTAGTTCTAATTCAGTTTTTTTTCGTAGAAAATGACTTGAAAAGTGTCTGCTATTATGTTTCACAAAAACCTGGTGGTAAATCTTAATGATTTATGAATAAGTGTCGGTGCACATGAGCCACTCCCGACATCCACAAACGCCGCCACGAGAAGGTAGAAGTAGCGAATTGAATAGAAGAACGATTGTAGCGTGTGGCGGCCACCGGAGTCCAAATAAAATGTATGAAAAGTACATGAAATATGCCGATGGCGGCGTTTTGGGGTTGTGGCCGGTGGCCCGTGTGCAAGGGGAGCCCTTAGTGTCCTAAATGACTTGCCTTGTATACAAGTTTAATAACAATAACGTGCCTTCCGACGGTGGAGCTCGAGAAAATGATATTTGCAACACAAACTTTCAGTCACCCATCCAAGTAGTGACCGCGCCAAGCGTTGCTTAACCCGCATAACCATACAAGATCGGCAGGCTGGACCTGTTAGCTACCTACTCTAAACTCTTTTTTGGTTTTTGTTATTAAATAAGCAGGGCACTTGGGTCTTTCGAATAGACCTGCTATGGTATTATCCAATTAGCATCTTCCGCTACTAGTTGCTATTTACTGTCAAAAACAATATTTCGTATTCTACATTGCTGCTTTGAAGTAATCACCGTTAACAACCACGTTACGTCAAAGCAGCAATGTACTGCAAGTTAGCCACTGGGATGCTAATTAGATGATCCACAGCTGAGCATTCTCAAATAAGTATTAGTACTGGAGACTTTTGGCAGAACACAAGGTTAGGTAGGTAGGTACACAAGTTCAGTTTTACTCATGGAAATAGTTCCTACTAGTAACTAGAAAGCTTACTTCGTGAAAAAAACGATCCCGCTTGATGTTAGAGAGACCCCAGTCTGTCCTTTTTACCCGACTGCGCGACGCAAAGGAGGGTAATGTGTTTATCGGTCCATGTATGTATGTATGTATGTATGGATGTTTCTATATGGCGTTCTAGAGGCCAAACGCGTGGACCGATTTTGATGATTCTTACGTCAATCGATTCGTCTTAATCTGGTGAGTGTCACTCAAGAATCACAGTCGGGACCCATTGGAAAAATTAGATTGGTAAAATGAATGGGTCCCGACTGTGATTCGTTTTTTACTTATCTATTATTGTTCTGTATGTATCGATTACAAAACGATTTAAATTATTAGGTATTCAGTATTACTTAGCATAATTTCAAATTACTGGGCTTGTTTTTTTCTTTTTGGTTTTTTTGTTGTTTCTATACTTACCTATTTTTAAATCGAGTTTTTTACGCAGTCGGGGTTTTTTTTTCTCTTTAGTGTTTGTCGGTTAGTAATATAAGGACAGATTTGGAACTAACTGGGTTCAACAGGACCGTTTTGATAATATATCAAAATATCACCTACCGACCACCTAGCACCTCTAGGTTAATTACCTTAACCATAAAGAACATGATTGAAATTCATATTTCAAAAGTTGTCAAGTGCACAATCTTCTATGAGCGAAGACGACTATGTAACATGTCTATGGTTTTACTTTATTGAATATATTTTACCATCTTTGACTGTAGGAAACCTATACCACTCTTTTTGGTTCACTCTTTTTGGGCATTGTTGTCGCCAAAAAAGCGATTCGTTCAACGAAGGCGGCATACGTCGGCATCTTGACAAAGGAGTTTAACATCGTTTTTACGATTCAATTCTCGTTTTCTTTGGAATGTCTGGATAAATTTAGTTTTCGCATTTTTTAACGTGTTTTTGTTCTTTTTAATGGCCGCTCTCTGTTGCTAACTCGGCTCAGACAGCATTTGTAAAGTTATGCTCCGTATTTTGGTTAAAATAGATTCCTTACCTTACTTGTTATAAAAATGTGAAAGCTTAGATGTCTGTTTTTTTAATCTTTTTGTTTCCATCACGCATAAACTACTGAAACGATTGCGATGAAACTTGTGTGCAAAAACGATTGCGATGAATCTTGTGTTTCTTATATATGATGTAGGGGCATGCGATAAGATGCGGTTTTTCGAAATTAATGGGATTTCAATTTTTAATGCGGTCGGATCTTACGTGGGTTTAACCGCAGGACACAGCTAGTCGATAATACAATTTGTAGGAAGTTTAAAGCTGTACCCTAATTAACTTATAATTTGCAAACATAAAAAATGGAACGATAGGAATGCGGCTGGATGGAACAAAATTGGTTTTATTGGACGTTATGAATATTGTTTATGAATAATATAGCTTTTTAAGATGTTTAACATTAAAGAATGCTTTGATGAAATTCTTCAGAGAAAACATTCACCTATTGGTCTTTCGCAATTGGCCATCGCAATATCTAGGTAATAAGTTAATTAGCAAATGCGAAAGATGTTAATACGTTCAGTTTGTCTGTCCGGCTGCTTTTAAGATAACGTTTCGAAGAATAATAATCTCTGCAGATTTGCCATCTACAAATTCTTCGAAAATATCCCACAGGACAGCAAGGGAACCTACGCGGGTAAAACCGCGGGCGCAGCTAGTAATTCATACATGCGAAAGTAAAGAACTGTCTGCCTGTTACGCTTTCCGGTTTAAGCCGCCAAACAGATTTTGTTGGATTTTTGTTTTGACATACTTAGATAAGACCTTGGAGAAGGGCATCGAATTCTATTCCCGATAATCCCGCGGGAACGCGGGTGAAGAAACCACGGTTCGCAGCTAGTAAATTATAATCTTACTAATATTATAAACGCGAAAGTTTGTATGTAAGTATGTATGAATGTATGTATGTGAGGTTGTTACTCTTTCACACAAAAACTACTGAACCGATTGCGATGAAACTTGGAATATAGGTAGCTGGGAACCTGGATTAACACATAGGCTACTTCTTATCCCGATATTCCCGCGGGAACGGGACTTACGCGGGTAAAACTGCGGGGCGCAGCTAGTATGTATATATTTTTTAGTTATTTTTAATGCAATAATTTCGCTTGAACAACTGAACTTGTATGATCCGAATAACAGTTCGTAAATTACATTCAAATAACACTGCAGAAGTCAAAACGAACCCTGGGCCCTGGAATGCCGGCGGAATGCAGGCGACGTGCAGGAGATGTACGTTAATTCGTATTCTGTAAATGTTATTTTACTTAATTACTACTTAATTAGTTAAGTAGCCTTCAAAATTAAGGGTTACTTAATTATTTAAATAGCTCCCGTTGTCCCTGAGTCAATCATTATTTAAAGAAGTATTCTATAACTTCTTTAAATAATTATTGACTCAGGGCTATTATAGCTATTATTTTTACTCCGGCAACAAATCGACGAGTAAAAATTCTATAACTTCTTTTAATACTGATTGGCGGTGGAACAAGGAGAGCTATTTAAATAATTAAGTAGCCCTTAATTTTGAAGGCTAATCAACTAATTAAGTTGTAATTAAGTAAAATAACATTTACAGATTAAGAAATAACGTACAACTCCTGCAAGTCGCCGGCATTTCGCATGCTATGTCCTTACCGAATCGAGCCTCTGATACAATAATAATAGAATCGCCTTATACAACAGACCTTGCGGCAACTTATTAATTAAAATTATAGCATTTTACAAACACTAGTCACGACTGACGAATACCTATAGATGTTATCTATTTTAGATCTTTGCACTTATAAATAGGTCACTTTGTGCATGTTTTGTACCTACTTGCCTACTAATTTTCTTGGAATTACTTTAATTACTTTAGCGTCATTTATTTATGTGTTGTCTATTTGACTATTGATAACAAATTGATATGGAAAAACCACATTGACATTGTATGTAAAAGAATATATACGCGGTACTAACGCGGGTGAAACTACGGGACTCAATTTGTACAATTAAGGTGACATATACTCACGATATCAGTAAGTACCTAATTAATTACAAAACATTCGGAAATACTATTTTGGTATTTTATTTTTTATTCTCTTATCCTCATCTTAATTATTAAGCATTTAAACCTCTATTTTTCTGAATTAAAGCAAAATAAATAACAGGCACTTGAGATTGGTGAAACAGTTTTACTAAATTAGCAATAGTTATATCTTGTTATTTGGAATTGTTGGATTTCAATCACTCAAATATTACATAGTCGCATCTTGCGTCCATCTTTTAAACATGTGAAGTTTGCTAGCCCCATCCCTGTTAGGTCATTAGGCTAATTAATATGAGGCCTTAAACCTTTCGTTACCTGCCTTCGTGATCCAGGCTGGCCTATCATTTTGAGTGTTGGGTTAAATACGTAGTGAGTCAGAGGGCGGAAATCGTAAGATATGGCGCCGGAACTTGCGCCCGCGCCGATAGCCGTGGGAACATCCTCGATACTGTATTACAACATGGAATCACGATTAGCGTTAACGCCTTCGCTCTTTGCACTCGAACTCAAATCAACGGTTATATACCATTAGATGAATCAACTTAAACCTCTAGTATAATTTAGTCTCTGGGGGGCTTGATTCGGTAAGGACATAGCATGCAGAATGCCGGCGGAATGCAGGCGACGTGCAGGAGATGTATGTTATTTTTATTCTGTAAATGTTATTTTACTTAATTAGTACTTAATTAGTTGGTGCAATATTTAGTAACAACAAATTCCCTTTTGAAATGTTTAACATTAATCCTGTCGTCGTTTCAAATTCAAGCTGTGGGAGAGGCCAGAGGAACTCATGCTTTTTTAGTAGATCCTGCTCAGTACTACGGCTTACAACTCGATACGAGTCCGGAACTTGCACTCAAGTGTCAGCAGAGCATATTAGTGATTTTCGTTTATTTGGATGTTCTGGTATGCTCTCCTGACAGTTTAATGATGGTTTAATGTGAGTTCTGGACTCGAATCGAGTTGTAAGCCGTAGCACTGACCTGGATTTAATAAAAAAGCATGAGTTCTAGCCTCTCCCACAGCTTGAATTTGAAACAACGACATTAGTACTTTTCGTTTACTTCGATGATCTCGTATCCTATACTGACATTTGAATGCCAGTTAGAGGTCGCAAACTATTTCACCAGGAACTGTAGAACTCGGCTGCATGCGAATAGAACTCACTTTATTTTTTGATCTGCTGGACAATGCTCTGCTAAGTTCACAAGCATCATTATTGGATGTTATTTGTCAAGTGTTTGTTCATTGGTTCATTGAGTATACAGAGACTCGTTGTATATAGACACGGAACGTTGTATATATAGTGTTTGTAGACGGTGGCTAAGTAATATTTTCTTTGATTCTGGATTTGATTAGGCCTAATTTAATTATTTTTTGTTTTTTCTTGATGTGAAGTGTTAATTTGTTTTTTTTTTGTTGCACTTATGGTTCTTGTGTTTAAATCGGTTCCTGTTCGTAAAGTTCTGTAATTGACTTCCTATTGTTACCATATGTTTTATAAGTGTATATGTATAGCTGTTGAACTTCCTAATAAATAAATAAATATATACCAACAAAATGGTAATCTTAAATAAATTAATTATATTGTCTTAACAGTAGACTCAAGCATACAATCCGGTCTCGAGCACATAATACAAAAGTGGACAAATCGAGAGAGTAATAGTAAAATGGCGGTTAACAATTTTACTTTTACCTACAACTCTTTATCTACGAGATTAAGGCAAGGAAGTACCTATGATCCGACTAAATGAGTGATGATCATTTATAGATGTAGTTATAGCATGAAAATTATATTACTTAACCAAGGTGAGATGTAGATAACTGATTAGTTTAACTCTTGCCTACTTATGTAATTAAAAATAATAAAAAAAACAGTTTCCTTAATAGTAGGTATAAAATTAGAAGCAATCACTTCACTCGTAACGTGAATAATGAAACTGCCTTAATCATGGTTGTAATAAACAAAAAGCACAGAAAAAGTGGTCCGGTCCGATGAGGAGTTCTGTCCCTTTCTAATAGTGTATTTCAGAAAGGAACAGCATGAATAATGCAGGAGCTCTGTCTCTTTCTAGTTCTTTATAATGCAGGTAGCTCTGTCCCTTTCCCCCGGACCACTTTTCAGCTATTCGTTCCCATTCTAGTTCTAGTATCTTAAATTCTTTGCCTAGCTCCGACCCGCAGTTTAGTCTATAGAAATAATACTACAGTGTAACAAAGCTTATTTCGTCAAAAAACGGTCCGGCTTAATGTTAGAGAGATCCCACTGTCCTTTTACCGTTCGTTCAGTACGTAAACATGTCAATGACCGATGTTAACATCGGTCATACGGTGAAGGAAAACATTTAGCTCCAGACGTATTGACCAGTTCTATCCTCTGGGCATGGCTGACTAGGCTGGGAGGGTGGTATAGGCGCTGGGCAAGCCTACTCCACCTAACAACGTCCCCGGCACTACAGCGCCATTAATAGCATGGATTAAAAGTTGCTTGCGTTGTATAAATCATCTAAAAATTAGATGAAAAGGCCAATTATTAAACATATCAAAGAATATTACACTTTCTAAATTTCATGTCCAATAGACCAGCAATTTGGGCTCTGCATTGATATAAATAAACGTGGAGTAGAGCCGGAGTATAAGACTGCTTTGTCTTTTTCCGTGACAAGAACTTTTAAAGTTGACAGACAGAAACAAAATGCGGAATAACCACTCGGACCTTCCTCCTCTTTTATTACCCGCCTGCAAGGCAAGGGTTATGTTTTTCGCGCATCTTTTATGTATGTTTGTAATATGGTAGAGGTTACTACGATATTCCCAAGAGATCAGGGGCTCTATTTTTGAATCAAATTTGCCATTTCGAGCAATTCAAATTCTTTAATTTCTAACGATTTTCGTTTGATTTCTGTAATATTTCTATGTAAAGCACTCGACCGTAACGTGTGGTATCAGCTACTCGTCGCAGGAGTCCGACATCAAACGAAAATCAGCAGATATCGATTTATTAAAATCGCCCAGAATTGCAACGAGTGACTCAAAAATAAGGCTCCGAGACTTATACGTGTGAAGCCACATAACGCAGGTAGTATAATAATATTAAGCAACATCAACTACATAATGTACCCTTATTGCAATAGGTAAATGATTTTCGAACTATCGAATCAATTTTTGAAATCGCTATTGGTATGCAATAAAAAATGCCATAATTTTGATTGCCTCTAATTAATTATCAAGAAATAGGAATAGTATTTTGATCATTCTTCGATGGAAAACATGATCGTGTACGTTTTTGCTTTGTTTTTGGCACAAATTACGTCTTCTTATGGAAATCCTAAATGTAAGCTTAGAAATAGTTTTTAATTTATAAACTTTTTAAACTCACACGATTTAAGATAAGTAGGTAGGTACTCACATTTTAATTTTCCAAAATTATCTTTGATCTGCTTTATTTTATAGATAGATTTCATACTAATAGATTAATACTTTATTTGCGTAACCAACCACAATTACAATCAGTTGACATTCAATGTAAGGCAAATACACGGGAAGCTTAAAAGTAAAAGCTGTTGCTAAACCAAACAGTAATGGTGCAAGTTTGAAGCATATTGTGTTATATTATGTCTTATAGAATTGAGTTTTAATAATAATAAAATAAATAAATAATAAATAAATCCTGTGACCAACACACAGCGCCATCTAGCCCCGTGGTAAGCTGCTAAGCTTGTGTTACGGTGACTAAACAACGGATATACTACTTATATTTATTTTTCTTTTGTAAATACATACATATTATACATAGAAATACGCCCAGACCAGATACAAATATTTATTTTTAAGCATAAATATTTGCACCCAGCGGGAATCGAACCCGCAACCTTCTGCATTGCAGCCAAGCGTTCGCCCGACGCGCCACAGAGGTCGTCAGTTTATTTTTGTCATGCAACTGCTCTGCTCCTGCATTACAAATGCTGTAGATATGCATCGTCTTTATAGAATAAATGCCCTGGAAAACTGTAATTATACCTTTGAGTACAAATCGTGCAAGTAAATCGAGTAAACCGTACCTGATGAGTCGAGAATTTCCTTGATATAACCACGGAATAGGCGATAAAGATTGTCCGACGTTACGGAGACTTATCATGCGGAAACTGAGTTTCATCAGAGATGGCTCATGTAGTGTGGGAGAGAGTCCCTACAGTAATGCGCAAAATGTTGGTTCAAATCCTGCCAATGGCGTTGAATTAGAAAATAAAAGAAGTAAGTTACTTTAAACGGTCTCATATATATATCCCCAAGAGTGATTTACATAATTTCGCGTGGGAAATGTTATGTATGTGCAACCCCATACATACGGACTTTGTGCTGTGGCGCGTCGGGCGAACGCCTGACTGCAATGCAGAAGGCTGCGGGTTCCACTCCATTGCGGGAACAAATATTTCTGCCGACCATAAATGTTTGTTTCTGGTTCTGGGTGTTTTCTATGTATTATATATGTATGTATTTACAAAAAAAAGTATAATATGTAGTATATCCGTGGTCTAGTAGGTACCCATAGTACAAGCCTAGTGCATAGTTTGAGGATAGATAGCGTTGTGTGTAATGTCGTGCAATATAATTTCTGGTCGCTCCTTGCGCGGTAGCTTAAGTCGCTCTGTTCCGCCAACAGTAAATTAAAAATTTACATGTCAAATGCCTTACATATAGTAAATGTGACACATCAATGCGTTCCGACCTCAAGTGCGGTAGGGCCGTGTCACGAGTGTGTGTGTACCATTGACGGAGTGTACCATTGTCGGGAGAAGCCTTGCGGAACTGGTGGTAAGTTATGTTGGTGATAAAAAACTTACAGAACCATAGTACTTTTAGAACCAACCAACTTTTTTTGACTATCTTCCCTTAAAATAGTCGGGTAATGCTTGCTCTTGTACGTTGTGTGAAGACGCCTGTCTTCGTCCGATGAACTTTGTCGCTTGGGTACGAGGCGTTCTCAGCTTTTAATATCAAGTCTAGCAAGCTGGGCGGGCAGCCCTCGACCACCGATGTCCCGATGCCAAAATGACAAAATGGTTGTTGTATAGCGTTGTGGTCTACGACGCGACGGACGCAGCGTCGTCGCATGTTGTGTGTCAAACATTCAACCAGATATTAGCCGATTGAAATTTAAAACGTTGTTTAGTATGACCCTACTTTCGGCATACAATCATCGTTCGTCCGCCATTGGGAAATAAGTAAAACTACGATATAGTATGAAAACACGACTGAACGAACGATAAACATTCTTCGTCAAAAGTAAGCAGGCATTCAGGTGAACGACAAACGAAGACTCGCGTGTTTTTTTACCCGAAACTAATTTACCGAACCTATTTTCTAGTTTTAATATTATTTAATCTTATTTCAGAAGCTAATGAAGCCAACTCTGATGAAAAAGAATGTGAATATTACAAGTTCTACAGACAAGACGACACTATATGCACCTGTAATGCCAAAGGACGTTGGGTAACAATTGAATGCAGAAATAAGTTTCATCGTCTCAAAACGACTGATAATCCTAACCTCATCAAATTTAAAACTAATATAAACTGCTCTCCCAATGAATTTTATCTCGCAGGATGCAATATTTGTAAATGTGATCCGCAAGGGATTATCGATTTCGAATTCTGTACAAATAGAGCTTGTCCTAAAATACATAAAGGCGATAGTTGCACTGCAGAACAGACATATAGATCTACTAACGAATTTTGCACCTGTAGTGATATCTATTTCTATATCGATAGACTGTGCATTAAAATTAGAGATGAAATAGTACAAAAACTAGATAAAAGTGAAATAAGTAAGCTTATAGATGTTGGAAAGAATTGGAAAAAGTTAGGTGATCAATTTTGCAGTGACAACAATACTTCTTTGACTATAAATTGTAATACATGCATTTGTAATGAAAAAAACAAACTCATTTGCTCAAAAAAAGAATGTACTAAAAAAGAAACTTTGAGACTAGAAAAAACTGAGAAAAAAGTATTCAAAGCTTTGCCTGAACTTAAACATATAGACGATAAATGTTTTCCTGGAGTAAAATACAGATATAAGTGTAACAGTTGTATTTGTCATGATGCAGGTCGAGCTATATGTACGACAATGATTTGTGCTGAAGATATTGTTGTTAATAAACCGTTTTTAGGATTGTTAACGTATTAGAATTCAAAAATATAATTTGTGCAAATAGATGAATCTGTTTTTTTAATTTTTAATTACCTTCTTCCATTATATTTTAGTCGGAAATAAATATAATAATGTGGACTTGTAGTAAAGTAGGTATAAGTATAAAGCAATGATGATAATGTTAAATTTAATAAAAAATACCCATATGTTATGCCATTATTGCAGCTACCCATATACTGAAAGATGAAGATAAAAAAGCAAACAATATAAATGATCTCTCAGATAAAGATTTAAATGAGAAAAAACGAATGTTAAGGTCAGAAGATCTGCCTCAAGTTCCAGAAAGGAATTGTATTCCTGGAATCGTATACCAAAATGGATGTAACGCATGCATTTGTGATGATACAGAAAGCATACATTGTGGAACCGGAAAATGTGATTTGACTAAACGAGGTAAGTTTGATAATAATAATGTGAATGGCATGAGAATATGCCAGTGTTCGGAACCAGTTTCATACGTAAGTTATAAGATGAAATAAATTTCCTAAAAAATATTTCAGTACTATACCCTGAAGATCTTTATGAACCTTTGACTGATGAAGCATTCAATGCTCTTGAGAGTCTAGAAAGTTTCTCATCCAAGTGTACGCCAGGGAAGGCGTACAAAGTGAACTGTAATCTATGTCTCTGTAATGAGCTAAACAGCTTGATCTGCGATCAATTCGCGTGTATCAACTTTGACGGAGACAGCATGAGTAGGATTAGCGCCTTTAAGATCTTAGGTAAATACTGATATTTTTTAATTAATTAGGTATTTATTTTCTTCTTCTTTCTCTTGTTTTGTCTTGGTATCTGTTTTAGCAATCCTAAGAGTTTTTCTGAAGAGTGAACTGTAAATTTCAATCTTGGTAGAATTTATCTTACAACTCTAAAAATCTAACTTTTTTTGGGTAAGTACATGCCGACTTGATCCGACGAAGCTAAATAAGCAATTCTACACATCTATAGATCATCTTTTACTCGGGAGTTTTCAAACTAACGACAGTTTTTTTTGCAGAATTGTTTAAATCTTTATTTATTCGAGTTTCGTCGAATCAAGCCCGGGTCGGATCGGGTCTAAAAACGGACATTCTAATGAAATTTCGTGCGGTAAATTAAAATTAAAGAACTATTTTTGTTTGCAAAACTGAGCCTTGGTTTTGTTTAGGAGAACCTTGTGACAAAAACGATAATCTGACAGTCGAAAACACTTGCGTTACTTGCACTTGTGTAAATGGAAAAACTGAATGCAATTGGCAAAACAACTGTAAGGATAACAATTACAAGCAGACATTAGAAAAAACTCTACATTTAAAGAAGATAAATCCTGAGAAAGACACCTGTGTGCCTGGAGCAGTTTATATGTAAGAATTTTGTTAGTTTCGCTCGCTAGTAAATTACAAGCTACGGTCTGAGAACCGCATCCATATGGCGGAGGAATATAAAAAGAACACACAGGCGAAAATTATCGTTAAAACACAATTCCGCGTACTTACTCGTACGTCTACCACTCCTTTTAGTTGTGTTCACTTTTATTAAAGTACATAACATAACATAATCAGCCCGTTAATTTGATCCCACTGCAGGGCAAGGGCCTCCTCTTAGAGACGTAGGCAGTAAGATGCCACGGGAGCCTACCCCGCATTGGCGAATGTTCCATGTCTTCGGCCCGTAGTGAGTTCTAGGACATGTCGGATTTCTCAAGATGTTTCCCTTCACCGTAAGATCGATATGTTATTAGGGCACATAACTTTTTCTTAAAGAAAAAGACATTGGTGCGCAGTCTCTACCACTAACACTACCACTAGACCTTTAAACCTTTATTAATATTGGTTTCAGGAAATTTTGTAACCGCTGTAACTGTATGCTCGACGCCACTCTCCGCTGCACCCTAATGACCTGTCTTAACTACGCAAAAACTAATGAAGTGGCGCGTGAACATGAATATCTTACAAAACATAATCTGTAGGACCCTGGGATTAAGTTTAAAATAAATCAACTCGGCTTGAACATGTGTTTATTGATTGGTATTAAAATGTTTGCTGGCAATGTTATACAGTGTTTTAATAAAATTTAACATTTCAACAAAATTCGATAAATGCGAAATAGAATAAAGCTTTATCTATAAAATAACGATTTTCATTTAAGAATTAAAATTTTGATTACTTTTGTCTGCGGTCAATCGAGAAATGAAATATAAATTGAACATAAAATATTGATTTTTCTTTTATGGATAATGTTGATAGATATTCTCCTTTTAAATTTAGCTTTTCATTTAACTGATGGAAATACATTTGACTGTAAGTAAATTATGATTTTAAATTCATTTATCCTGACACAAAATACAGTTGATAATGATAACACACATTTCTCAATTAAATAGCTGTTAAGCGCGAAGGCAGTGTTTCCTCGCGGCTTAGGTCATGTGTACCTAACACGCAGTTCCGTGTTAACGGACGGATGTGCTTCTGCGATGGACTCGGTCAGTGGAGCGAGGCCACCTGCGAGAGCACGAGGCGGCAAACTTGCAAGCCCGGACAGATCATATGGGAAGATTGCAGCCAGTGCATCTGTCAAGAGGACGGCCGCCTCTTATGTACAAATACAGCATGCATTAAGACCATAGCTAGATCTAAGCCTACGAACGAGATAGACATCACTAACGTATGGTGCATGCCATTCGTATCCTACTACGTTAACTGCAGTCTTTGCGTTTGTCCAGCGTCAGGAAAAATGCTCGAAGCTCGATGTGCCAAAGACGCTTCTTGCCCTTTCAAAGGAATCTCGGCTGATATGCAAATCGCACTACAGAAAAAAGTTTGCATACCAAAAGTTATGTATCTGTTCCCTTGTTTCCAATGCCTCTGTGCTGACGATGGATTCTTTTCCGCCGGCAAATGTGTAGAAACTTGTCGTACACCTAATAATTTAGATGGTACCAGAAGATGCATACCGAATACTTTTTACCGGGAAGATTGTAACATCTGTCCCTGTCCAGAAAATGGATTAGTGGATTCAGCGCGATGTACTAAAGCAGAGTGTAACAACAGATTTCAATTGTTGCCTTTGGACAGTTTAAGGAACGCCACCAGTCGGTGCCATCGGCACACATTCACATCTCCGAAGTGCTTCTATTGCGAGTGTAATCAACGTGGACAAGTTGACGAAAACGTATGCTTCGAGTCAGAGTGCATCTCTACCATCAAATACGACTATGCAAAGCATACTTGTAGTCCCGGTGAAATGATCCCAATTTGTACCCAGTGCTTCTGTCTTCGAAACGGTTTAACCACCTTGAAATTTTGTACTAAAGTTTGCTCACATCATCATAAACTAATGATTCTTGATGTTGTTATTAAAGAGAGTGTTTTAAATCGGATTATTGATAAAGGGGTCATAAAAAAAGCCGAAATCAACAGAATTTGTGAACCTGACTCCATATACCTCGATGAGGGGAAGTTTTGTTTATGCCCCGATAATGGCGTGACTGATTTCAAATTATGCATTACTAATGAAAATTCTGGTGTGAAAGTGAAAACTTTAGAAATGAAACCAGTAATTGCAGAAATCAATTTCGATACACCGTGTGATCCAAGCACATTTGTAGAATTCGATTGTAATACGTGTTACTGTCTCAAAACGGGGAAATTAGATCCAAGATGGTGCACATACGACGACTGTAAAGAAAAGAAAATAATTCAGGACAGTCACAAGAAAAATGCAATTGGCAACATAGATGTGAAGAATGGTACTTGTATACCAGGATCCATAACTAATAATGATTGCAATTTCTGTATTTGTAATGAAAATGGCTTACTCAAAGACAGATCGTGTACTAATAATAGCTGCGACGAAGCCGAACGGTCAGTCCCTAACATTGAGAAGTTCACATGTGAACCACTAGCTTATTACAGCATCGACTGTAATATATGCTACTGTCCCAATAACGGCTTAAAAAATGTAGCGCAATGTACTACAACTATTTGTGAAAAGAATTTCTTGAGGAGTGAAACTTGCATACCAGGAGATCTGTTCAGCGAAGACTGTAAACTTTGTGTTTGTCCTCCAAACGGAGTTAAGGCGGATCGAGTGTGTTCGAAAAACGAATGCAGTGAGTCAGATACTCCATGGAGAAAGATTTTTAATCTATCGCAAACTCTTTCGAGTGACCAATCATCTAAAGATTCAACAAGAAGTTTGGAACTGTGCTTCCCTGGTGAAGAGTTCGAGGTTGGCTGTAAATTATGTATTTGTCCTGATATGGGATTGAGAGTTTACGCAGCCTGTACTCCGATGCTGTGTGATGATGACAAGAATAAAGAGGTAATCTATACTAATATTATAAGCTGAAGAGTTTGTTTGATTGTTTGTTTGTTTGAACGCGCTAATCTCAGGAACTGCTGGTCCGATTTGAAAAAATTGAGTTTGATAGTCCATTTATCGAGGAAGGTTATAGGCTACTTTTGATCCCGATATTCTTACGGGGTCGGGACTTACGAGGGTAAATCCCGCGGGACGCAGCAATAAAAACGAAAGTCGTGTTAGTTACACTATTTATATCTCAAGAACGGCGGAACCGATAGGAATGAAATTTAGTACAGGGATAGTTTATGGGTATAAATACGATATAGGGTACTTTAAATGATCGTACGGGTTGAGCAACGCTTGGCGTGACACATACGTGATGGGTCAACAGGAACGATCGCACCAATTAGAATGAAATTTGGTACAGGGTTAGTTTATGGGTATAAATACGATATAGGGTACTTTAAATGATCGTAGGGGTAAGCAACGCTTGGCGTGACAAATACGTGATGGGTCAATAGGAACGATCACAACAATTAGAATGAAATTTGGTACATTACTTTAAGGGTATAAATACGATACTTTAAATGATCGTACGGGTAAAGCAACGCTTGGTATGACATACATGATGGGTAAAATGACGGTTAAACCGATTTGAACGAAATTTGGTACCGGGATAGTTTAGTGGTTAAAATAAGATATAGGGTACCTACTTTGAATAATCACACGGGTTGAGCAACGGTTGGTATGACATACGTGAAGCGTCACATACGTTACGGGATAGGAATTTATGCGAGTGAAAACGCGGGACACAGCTAGTATAGATATATTTTTGTTATATAGATATATTTTTGTTATCGGCTATATTCTACTAATCAGCAGTAGCTAAATTGTACACGTATAGCGGTCATAATTTGAATGAGTGACCAGACATTCATAATTTGTGTGGCAAAACATCACTTATTCGAACTCCTCAGAGCTTCGGAAGGCATATTAATCAGTTGATCTCTCATAGCAGTCGTTGAGTAAATTTAGAGGCCTTAAGGCGACCTGAAAACTCTAACACTAGATGAGCCATACCACTACACGAAAAGAAGAAGAAGCAGTAGGAAGGTCTAAACATTACGTTGAAACAAATAATAATTTGTATTTTACAGACAAGTGACGTAGATGATCTTAAAGCTACAGATCGAAATCAAAGAGTAAAAAGACAAGTCTCGAACTACAATGATGAGGAAAATAAAGAGCATTGCAGGAGTTTTAACGTCAGTAATAGCGCTGAGAGACAGGAATGCACTCCAGGGTCGATGTATATCATTAGGTAAGACCCAATATCATATAAGTATATATTTACAAGTATGGTAAAAATGATAGGTAATTTAGAAGAAAAATGTACAAATATATGGACGTATAATATGGTGGGTGAGTACTACGGTACACCACGAACAGCAGAGACAAATGAAATATCCAAACTAACATTATAAATAAACCTTCTTTGATATATTTCAAAATGTTTCCTACACTTGGATGACTTAGAGAAATGCTTTCCAAAAATTCGTGACTCGAATTCGAACTTGAACCTGCATCATTGGGAAATCCGTCTCAACGCCTTAATTAATTCGGCCATAGGTGCTTGTCTCATCGAGTCAAAATTAAGGATTGCATCAAGATTGCATCTCTTTTTTTTATGCCTAAGGCACGTAGCGCCATCTACCGGCCTTATTAGCAGATTCCCAGTTTGCATTTTTGTATTTACATAGAAATTAATATTTTAACTAATGAAAAATTTACCAATTATTGTAAAGCATTTTTTTATATCATCACTCATTAGACAAATAAATAAACGCTCCCATATAGGATAAGAAAACTTGTAATGAATTATTATGTAGGTATTAACTATTTCTTAAATATGCTCAATTTTTTTTTTTTAATAAACTGTCTAGTTAACTTGTAATTAGGAGTCTTGGCGGGAACTCGTTGGGGAGATGTGGTGCTAAATTTTCATTTTTGTGAAACCTAGTTCATATGCGTGCAAATTGTTTAATTTCGGGGGCATATTAATCAATTTGGTTTCGTGAAGGTGTACAAGTGGAATGAAAGTGAAAATCGGTGCAAAACATTGACTTAGTGTTGTCTCCAAGGCTCCGTGAAGATTGTTTGTAAATGGCCGCCGTGTTTACAAATGATTCCCTAGACTTGACTTTGACTGTTTCGATGCAAATAACTTGCATAATATATTAAAATACATGACACTGGCTAATTTCCTAATGGCCATAATCGGTTCACAACCGATAAGAAATAAAAAAAAACTTGTAATTAGCAAATAATTGTTTTTTTTTGCCCTAAAATTGCACATTTACGTCCTTGTATAATAAAATTGATACTTACAAGCGTATACACCGGACCTAAGTATTTATCAATTTAATAAAAATACTTTCAGTAAATGATGCCAGACTGCTTTTGTGAAATTGACTCCATAATGCTTGACAGTTCTTAGATGTAAGTTAGAATTCAATGGCATGAAATCCTCATAAAACTTTTATTTCAGATGCCAACAATGTATCTGTCCGTACATGGGCAATATTAACTCTTTCTGTCGACCGATGCCTCATGGAACATACTGCGAGCAAGCATTTCCTGGCATCAACTACCTGATCGAAGGAAGAAGGCACTCTAATGGTATGTAGACAATTAAAACAATTTTTTTTCCACATCACAACCTCGGAAAGATTCAGTTTGTCTATAGAAATCTGCCTGCAAAAGTGGATTTTGCACGCTAGCATGAAAAGAGTTTTTGAATTTCGAAGCTTTTTGTTCCATACTTTTTTAAAACACAAGTCTACTGAAAATGCACTGATTACTTATTTCACGTCAATGCGCCAACGTCATTTCTTTCAATAATCGCACTGGTTATCCACTGGCTGCACTGGCCTGAATAAAAAAAAACACATTTTAAAATTGTCTCCTCTTTATTCAATTCAGCTTTTATAATTTGTTTTGACCCATCAAGCAGCGACGAAGATATTCATTAACCACCTGCAGAGTTAGTGCAAGCGGTACAAAATGTTGAATTATATATTCTACCGGAAAATCGCTTCATAATTGAGCTGGTTTTTGCGCCTAGCGTTTTCCTAGCTGCGCGCGCTGTAGTAAGGTGAAAAACTGTTTTTTTCACGCGGCATCAAAGTTATTTTGCATCTCGTACCTTTGTAACCTTATCTCCACTCAGGATTTAATATTTAGTCTCTTTCGCAGGTACCACGACCGACATGATCACCAACAAAACAATAGTCGAGGAGATATCGAGAGCACCTCACAACCACACATTCTTCACGTGCGACACACCCGGTCGGGTCACCGACAAGTGCTTCATATGTGAATGTCAGAACAACTACATTATCGAAGAACATTGCTTCAGGAACGGCGCGGACCATTGCAAAGACAGACGCCCAACGTTTCTGAATAAAGATACATTGTTTCTTAATTAATTTTGTAGTTTATTTTTATCGTGGATATGTGACTGTGTATTGACGGCCTCTGTGGCGCGTTGGGCGGACCCCCGGCTTTAACGCAGAAGGTTGCGGGTTCGATTTCCACCGGGGACCAGCGGCCTTTTTTCGTAACTTTGTTGCAAATGTCATTTCGATGAAATGGGGTAATGTTCTATCTAAGAGGTATAAATAATAGCAGAGTAAACATTAGCTATTTTTTTGTATTGTTAAATAAAATAGTTTACTTTAAATAGTTGGTACTTTTACAAAATAAGTATATTATGTAGTATATCCGTTGTTTAGTACCCATAATGCAAGCCTAGTTTAGAGTTAAATGGTGATAGGTCCTCCAATATTTATTGATGATGATGATGACTGTGAAAATTTTAATTACCCATAGTACTTGACAACAGATTATATACGGCCTTGGTGCTCAGTTATGAACAAGACCCCGATAGGTATGTGCATTATTTATTTATTTATCTGCTACAGTGGAAATTTTAAAAAATCATTTAGCAATATGCTCATTGATAGGCTGAAGTTAAAAGTCAATCAGGCGCAATGTTTTTAGAGTTTCGTACCCAAAGCCATAGGTTAAAATGGTCATTTCTAAAGTAAGACTTGAAATAAAATCTTAAACACATAAACGCATAAAAAAGTAAAACTAAGTTTTTTTCTCTTTTTCTATTTTGACGGAAGGGCAAGGTAAAAAGTTTTAGTTGATACAAATAAAGCCCCAATTTTTGTTTCGCATCGATTCGTCATTTCGATGCAACATTGATAAACATATTTCATACACTTAGCATCAATCTATTGATTTGATGTAAAAGCTTATTTTTGTAGCCTTCTTTATTGTCCCAAAGTAGATGTGTAAAATAGAGTATTCACCTCGGTAATAAAGCCTGTCTCAATCTTGGGCGCTTAAATTCCACGCTTCACTGGGACTCTAGGTACATAACGTAGGTTAAGTTAACACCCTCGCTGCGCTCGGGAGTTAACTCTAGGGTCTTATCTTATTCAAAATCATAATTCACACGTAATTGTGAATATGGACCCATTCACAACTAACCATAGTTAGAACTATTTTTAAAACCCAGTGGGGGCATAAGCACTTCAAATAAAAATATAGCCATAGTTAGTTTTAACTTTCCTAGGAAATTTACAAACTTTCGTAGGATTCTAAACGAGAGATAATTGTATTATTTTACATAAATAATAAAAAAAAGTTGTAACTTCAATTGTGTGTGAACTTCATTCATAAATTAAGTATTCTTTACTGATTCTAACTACAGTCTTTCTGCAGTTCATACAAATATTTGATTCTTGTCTGCAAACTTCATAATTCTTAGCTGCGTTTTGGATACGTTACGTTATAGATTGAAACGCTAAAAACTGCTCGGCGAACAGTCGATTGATCTGTTGCACTTGCAACCAAGTGGCTGTTATTGATATGATTAATAAGCTTAATCATATTTTAATTTAGGTTCATAACGCGATAAAACCGGATAAATAAAGTGTTTTATTATGCAAAATCGCGAAAACCATAGAACAAAATTTCATAACAGTAGTTATAAAACTAGAAGTATCGAAAAATAATCTGTTTTCACTGCCCGTCATAAAATTGATCGTGCTCTAATTAAAAGCTGCAAATTAATTTCTGCTCACACCCATACCTACTACCTAATATTTTTCCATTCATTTCTTGTATTATTGTTAAGATGGGGCTCTCCATTTTCGTGTTCTCACTGTTTACTTCACTAGTTGTTGGTTTTCCTTCTGAAATTAAAGGTAAAATAAACATTTCTATTATTTTCGGTGCACCTACTAAAAACTTGAACCGAAATCAGAGTTAACAAACATAGTTCTATACGTTTTATACTAACTTACCTTTTTTGTTCTTAGACTTTCCTCAACTCTTACAAGGATGTCATGAAGGCGAAAAATTAGAAAACGGCTGTAACAAATGTGTTTGTTCCAACCGGATTTATTTCGAATGTACTCCAAAAAATTGCAATTCTTTTGAAATCGTAACGTCATGTCGTCCAGATACATTATACGTCCGAGGGACCAGAACCTGCATTTGTGATAACAATGGTAAATGGCCAGATCAAGACTGCAGCAATATTTTTCAAAATTTATCAGATACTGATCATTGCGAACCAGATACGTATGTCACTGTTGGCTGTAACGTATGTAGGTGTGGTCCTGAAGGCAAAATCGACAAGGAACACTGCACCAAAAATTCATGTCAGAGGAATAAAACACAATCTAGAAGAGATATAGGAATAGGCCAAGCTGGTGCCTGTCAGGTAAAAAACTGGTACTCGTTAGCCCCTTGTCAATTCTGCTATTGTGTCAATGAGAACAAACTAGTCTGCAATACTGGTAACAATAATGCACAAAAACTAGAACTAGGTTCCTACAAACTTTTTACATGTGGAAAAGGTCTTCTAAGGGATGCATATGAACTGATATCTCCAGTTATGAATAAGGCACTCAGAGGCGGCAATATAGCAGAGTCTATTATGCAATCAGATGTTGTTACTACGAACTCTGTGGTACCAAGTGTGTCTTTTAGAAACGACATCAATGACCAAGTTGTAACTCCAGCTTATGATATGAATAATATAGATGTAAGCCCATCAACTGGCATAAACGATTATATGAGCGACGCTGAATCGAAGTCATCTGAAAGTGAAGAAAATTTCAGCCCTCGGAATGGACCAGAAGAATATACAGTGAGACCTGTTACTTCCAATAATTTGTTAGAAGTAAGCAGAGAATCTGTAGAAAGCAAAAAAGTGGGAATGGAAAGAAATGATACTGGTTCTAGTAACGAAATACTCGTGGAGTTAGAAAAACCTAATACAGCAAAATATGTAGACTGGACAAAGAAGTCAAAAGTAGACTCAAACCAAGAACCAAATTTATCAGCTAACACATCAAATGAAGATGATTTTGATAGAAAACTTCAGTTGCCTGTAAGCTCAAATTTACCAAAAGTATTAAGTAATGTTTTTCAGATGGCTTTAAAAGACTCTAAGGTAACAATAGTCGAAGACTACAATTGCAAGCCGAGCACCACAACTGCAGTCAAATGTAACGTGTGTTACTGTACAAATGACTTTAAAATGATATGCACTAATACGAAATGCGCATAATTCTTCTATGGCATTTATTTTTACTACCTGACTAGCTGCGCTTAGCAGTTTCACCCATTTAAGTCCCGGCCCTGCAGGAACACTATGTCCTTCGCCACCTATATACTAAAATTCATTTAGATCGGTTCAGCGGCTTAGGCGTGATAGCGCAATCGGAGCTTATTCGTCACAAAGGACATGAAAAACAAACAAACAATTTTTAAGTAGGTAGAGTAATTTAGTTTCTGTTATAGGAAGTCGTAAACTGCTTTCTAGACAAAAGGTTAGCCAGAGGCGGACGTGGTTCGATCGAAGATGCCTCAACGATCTACCCTAAATTAGGTATAAAGAAGGAAAACATACCCATCACTTCCCCCTCATCCCTCCTCTATTATCTTTTATCTTTTTTAAATAAAAAAAAATATGTGTTGTCTCTGCAATGCCTGAACAAGACGCATCTTAGAGAATAGCTTACTTGTACATTATCCCATAAGTTGATAAATGTACGCAAATGAGAAATAAATAAATAAAGATACTAGTGCCCATACACTAGTTAAAGTATCCTTCATTGGACAAGCGATAGCTGTGAAAAGGGATCTATATTATTTCCAAGAAATTTGTAATATCTGTTTATTTAATTACAAAAGCTATTTTATCGTTGATTGAAATTATTATTAAATCAATTTTCTTTTATGACAATTTTACAATCAGATCTCGTAACTCAATACTAAACGGCAAAATGAAACACTAGAACAAATTTTAATATTGTAAACAATATGAACGGTTTATTTCTGTTGGTTGTGGTCCTACCTTTTGGAGAGTTCAGGCACCATAGAGCTCGTTAGTACGTCTTAATTTATTAATACCACATAATATTATATTGTATTGTTAAAAGCATCTTCTCTAGAAATATTTTAAAGGAAAAATCATCTTCAAAAAGTTAGTTGGTTAAGGCGCTGCGGTATACTGACGCAGAGACGCGAGTTTATTTAAATCTCGTCGCGAGTTCATTTATTGAAGACGAATTTTTCTTTTAAAATATTTCTAGTAAGTAGATATACAATTTGTAACGGGTAAGTGATTGTAAACCATTAAACTAAATAAAAGGACAACATAAGGTCAATGACCTCGAACTCTCAGAAACAGCTGATTTTCAATTAAACTTTACACCTAAATTTTTCGAAAAGTACTTCAAATTTCAAAAGTCGTAGAACAAAAGTTGTTCGCCTAGACGTCTAGAACAACCCCCTTTCGTATTAAAAGGGCTTACCCGTTACACCTTGTATATGCCTTGAACAATAAAAAATATTACTTACGAAATGGAATCTTGCTAAATATTGCTATAAATATCTCTCTAAAAATATTACTCTCTTGAATATTGCTCTAAAACCATTGGGGTGGATATATCTACACGTGTCTGTAGTTGGCACTCTCGCATACCAGTTACCAGTTACTTACTTGAGGCAGCATGGACCATTTCGGCGCAGCTAGCTCGTCGGATCTCTTCTGTAGTACGTTCCAAAAAGTTGCAAAGGAATTCCAGACCAACCACGTCACCGCTGCGATTATTCAAAGAGCGTCTACCCTACGTATTTTGAAAAGTAAAAATCACTCTATTATTTCCTTCTTATTTTCGTATAGTAGTGTGTCTCACCTAGTGTAAGAGTTTTCAGGTCGCTCTGAGACGGAGGAGCTCAAGAAGTTTATTTTGTGCCACAAAAATTATCACTCATCCAAATAATCACCGCGTCAAGCGTTGCTCAACCCCCACAACCATTCAAGGTCGGCTTATAAAGCTAGTCCAATGAGCTCCTCAATTAGTTTCCACAATTATTTTCTAATCGTCTTCGGTCTAAAAGATCTTGATCTAACATAAAATATATTACAATTAATCAATGTATTTCGTCGATAGGTATAGCAGAAAAAATATGGAGTGAACGATGTACCGGACGTTCTATGGTACTGAACGATTGTAACTGGTGCCGTTGCGATGCCGAGTCAAAATACACGTGCGATGCTAAAAGCTGCAACGTCATCGACATGTTCGGACATTTTAATGGTAACTGCCTTTTTTTCAGGTTGATCCATAGAAATAGTACTACAGAGTAACTAGAAAGCTTACTTCGTCAAAATAAATGGTCCGGTTTGATGTTAGAGAGATCCCAGTCTGTCCTTTTTTCTTTAGTGTTAGTCGGTTAGTTAGATAACGACAGACTGGATCCAACTGGGTTCTATAGGACCGTTTTGATATATCAAAGCACAAACTACCTAAACCTTAGACAACACGATTGAAAGTATTTCAAGAATAGTCAAGTGCACAGTCTTCTAGGAGCGAAGACGACGATGTAACATGTCTCATACTGTACATTGGTTGATCTGGGTAGATCTAATACTGTAATCATCTGTCAAATAGCTTGCAACCGTAGCCATATATTATAAGTAAGCATAATGATACAAATTATATTTCAGATGCAATCCAAGAGCTACACGTAGGAATGGAAGGTCATGGCGTCTGGAGAACCGATAATACCCCTTGTCAACCAGGAGTAGCTTACCAAATGGATGAACTCCTCTGCGTCTGTAACGAATCTGGTTCCTGGCCCAACCCAGTTTGCAGGGATGCATTTAGAGTTCTCCATGCAGTAGAGGAGGTCGTAGAAAATCGGAATATCTCCACTAAAGAAAACTGCTCACCACACAAACTTCATTTGGTTAAATGCAACGTCTGCCTTTGTCCTTCGACAGGATTTTTTGATCTTAAATATTGTACAAATACAACTTGCTCCGAATCTGATCCTATCTTTAGGACAGATAAAAAAATTAAAGATGTTACTGAGGTTTACGCTGAGTGCGACCCTTATAAGAAATACAAATTGGGCAATAGAAACTGTAAATGTTTGACAAATAATAGGCTCTTGTGCAATAATGGCTCTAAAGTGTCCCAGTGCAATAATTACGCCGTCGGAGAATCATTTGAAGTAGATTGTAACATTTGTCACTGCGATAAAAATGGTTTGCTCTATTGTACAGTTAGAAAATGTTTGCCCAAACAAATTAACAGAGATTCCATTGATGGATATTTTGAAATATCTTCAACGCCAGATCATGATCCTGATTGCATTCCAAGGACAAAATACTTGAAAGATTGCAACACCTGCTTCTGTTATTTAAAAGACGGCGTGACTAAATTTAGTTGCACTGTGCAGCAGTGTAACAAAAAATCGGAAGCAAAAGACTGTGTCGTAGGTTCTACTTACGCTGTAGACTGTTTAATTTGCCAATGTGCAATTATACAAGGAGTAAAAACTCAAACCTGTCAGGCCGATCCAAAATGTTACCTAAGTTCCGCGGAAGCTTTAAGAAGCTATCCTGAATTAGACTCTTTATATGGCTATTGTGAACCATTACACATTTATAAAAAAGATTGCAATACATGTCAATGTCTTCAAGATGGTAAGACGGTGAAATGCACGTCTAAAGATTGCAAACGGTCTATACCAAAGCCAATTACCGTAGACTTGGTGCCGGTGATTCAGAAGCTGACTTGTCCAAAAGGGCACTCTTATAAGATTGATTGCAACTATTGTATTTGCCTAGCAAACGGTAATGCTATTTGTACTACAAATAAATGTGAAGAATAGTTGGCAAGAAAGAGGTCTTGCAATAGTTCCGTTGGCGATTATTCGTCACCAATTTTGTCTTATTTGATGTGATTTTTATTAACTAGTTCCTATGTTTGTTTCCGAAAGGAATCCAAAATACGTCACCGCAAGTCCTAATCTCTAATAACTACACCATGTCGAATCAGGCCATCTCTTCCATTTTTGACCTGTATTTATAAACGATCCTATGCCTGGTTTCAACTTTTGTCACATTTTTACTGTTGATTGTCACCAAAGAATTTATATTACTAGAACTAGAATGTGAACGAATAGATAAAAAGTGGTCCGCGGGAAAGGGACAGAGCTCCCCAGCTTGATCATACTGTTCCTTTCTAATTACACTATTAGAAAAGGATTAGAAAGGGGCAGAACTCCTCATCGGACTACTTTTCTGTGCTTTTTAGTTCGACGTACGCATTCCAGTAATACAACTTTCTTGATTGTCACTCATAAGAGCAAAACACGCATAGGGTCGTTTTTGAATACGGGCTATAATTTGTTACTTCTTCTTCTTCTTGGTGTCAACGACTACAAACAATGTGGGGTCGCAGAACTCTGGCCCAAAATTTCGCCACGGCAAACGCGTTATCTGTTGCCCTGTTGAGATCGTCTGCAGAGCAGCTAGCAGGGCACAGAGAGCAGGCTGTCAAATGCGCCATCGTTTGGGCCGCTTCGCCACAGTCGCATACCGTGTCCGGCCCAGAAAAACCCCACTTGGTCATGCTTTCCTTGCATCAGCCGACCGGGGTTCGCAAGCCATTAGGAGATCTCCAGACCGGTCACTTCATGTGGCCTCCAGCAGGCAGAGATTGAAGGGAGGAGGTGGAGGGTGAATTTAGCAGCCCACAGTTGTCTTTTAGCCTCTACGGGGGGTACGGTCCAGTGGCGTGGTGGATCGCATGATCGCATAATTTGTTACTTATTTTACTTGTAGTTTCAAAAACCTCAAACTATCGTCCAATAGAATCTCAGCTGTGACACTTAGATTAAGGAATAAAATAAAATTCATAACATAATTCCCACGTTATTCTTTAATTCATGAATTGGTTAATCAACAGCTTAATTAAGTCTTTTGTTTAAATTAAAAGTAAAACATTAAAAAATAAACGATTCGAAACAAAATTGTGCTTTCCTTAATAATAAACGAAAATAATCTCACTGGCTACGATTCTATATAATATGATTTTTACATAATATAATTGTATTGATATTCACTTCTCTTCGAACTTAATTAATAATACGAAAATAATCTCACTGGCTATATGATTTTTACATAAAATATTGTTTTGATATTAAATTATCTTCGAACTTAAACATATTCTGTTCTATTTCAGTTTGTACAAAAAATATTATGTATAAGTAGATTTAAAATAATAACATAAATTACTTAGTAAGAGACAATACTCTGAAAGAATCATTAGATTTAAATAGATGCTCAGGCGCGTCTAAACCATATTTTGATGATTTACGCCGAGTTTCTTCATCGGTAGTATAGTAAAAGTCTTGCCACAAAAGATTTATTTTGAAACGTTTGCTTGAACCTTTAGCTGTTACTTTTGACTTTTACTATCGGTTGGTGAAACTGGCGGCTAGATATTGATTTAATACTACATTTGTCTATCTAAAATCTGCACAATTAGGACGTCTTACATAATAATATAGGTCTTAAGTGCGCAGATCATTTGCGAAGGCGTTAGAGCTCTAATAAGAATATGGAACTGAGACTGAACTCAGAACGTTAAAGAGGATTTCGTATCAGAGGTCCATCGAACTTTTATCGAAAACATTGTTCTTATGACATTTAACTCATTCTTCCGTAGCAATCGCATTAATTATGTTTAGCATTTTTCAAACATCTGATGTTTCAAGAATTTTTCAGTGCCTCTTATTCACGGGTTTGAAGGGCCTTGGGCTTGGACTTGAAGGGCCTTGTGCGTCGGCCATTTGAAAAATGCTAAAAATAAAAACAACGCGGAAATGATATAGTTTTGTTTTGCTAGTTTTAAATAGCGTGTCTCTGGTTCGAAATGCTCTTAATATAAGATAAAATGTAGCACCAGCTTTGAAATTGATAAAATATCATTAGGTGTTATAGAATGTACATAAAAAAGTTTTCCTAAATTGATACTGTCTTCATTTTTCCTTTTAAGCCTTTTGATGTACACTCTATTTTACCAAGTTTTACACTTTGTCTCTAAGATAATGCTAAAAAGGTTCTAAAAATTGCTTTTATCATTAAAATTACATTTAAAAAATTGTGCTAACTTGCAGATCTTTGAGTACTTAGATCTTAAAGCACCTTGAAAAGGCTGGCAAAGAAATTGACACGTTTTGTCATTTGCAGTACCTCACCGAAATAATTGTTTAACTACTTTGATACGCGAGAAGGGGATTATTGAGGGGGATGAGAAGAAACTTATGTAGGCTCGATTTGGAGCGGTTGGTCGGACTTGGATAGTTTCACCCAAAAAACTGTATTTTTAGTCATCCAACGATACTCCGATCTCTCCCTTTCCTTCAGTTGTAGTACATGTTGCGAGAAATTCTGCCTTTCAATATGTTACATCTCGTCAGTCAAAGTAATTGAAGATTTTCCATTTGTAATAATTTCCGCGAAAAAACTCTTTAAAATACCGTTCGAGACTAAAATTATCAGAGATCCCAATAAATGCTGGCCTGTATTTCAAACTTCCTCGTATGAACCCTGCACACCCTCAACTAAACCTTAAGAAAAAGTGTATCTGAGTTGCCTACAGCACATAAGGTGCTCAAAAACCTCCCCCTTTAAAGCAATTTTCAATAACTTCTCCACAGCCCTACAAACCCCTCCCCTATCCCTCCTTCCTCTTCCCTTCTGCTCTTTCCCCCCACCTCTCCATTTTCTCTTCAACCCCATCCTCTCCCCATTAGCCCCATATACTCTCATTTAACCCCTTAAGAAAAGTGTGTCCGAGTTGCCTACATCACAGATGGTGCTCAAAAAATACCAGGGTTTTTTGAGCACTCCCTCATCCCCCTACAAAACCCCATCCTCCTCATGCCCCTACAAACCCCCACATACCCCAAACTACCGCCTTAAGAGAAAGTGTCATTGACTTGCCTACAGCACCGGATGAAGGTCGCCCGTCGCGGCAGCTCCTGCAGCCGCGCAGCTCCGACGTACGTACAAGCGGAGCGTAGGCCGCCGAGGATATCCCGGACAGTTTCGCTCACGTCACCTCGGTATTCCACTTGGACTGTTTTACCTGGAACAATGATGGTGATGTTAATTCTATGACCTTGTTCCCTCCTGCCCACTTTACTACAAGACACCGAGGGATACTCAGGGGATACTATCAAACTTCACTATTTCAGGGTGCGCGTTGCCTTTTCGCGTACCAAGTGCCACACGTCCAATTTCTCGTACGTTATGCTACGAAGTGGAACTCACTAACCGCGTCAATATTCCTCCTTAACTACAAACTTGGAGTCTAGGGTGAATATGTTAAATTTGCTAAACTTGTAAGTCTTGTGACAAGATTGTTGGACAACGAATAGAATACTGCAATGAAGTCGTGAACAAACGCGTGAGAATATATAGAAATACAAAACAACTAACGCGAGTCATTTAGGTACACATAAAACACTTTTATCAATAATTCGCCATTACACTTAGGTTAAAATCACATGTCAACCTTCTTTCATCCAGAGGTGGTCAATAATTCACCAACTCACCTTCCGAAGAGCGATATTCCGCCACGCATCCCACATGCTTCATCATAGCCGTAGCAGAAGACATTCCGTAGAACATCTTAACCTTCTTCCCTTCAGGGGTGGTCAATAATTCGCCACCGCATTGGTCGTGGCCTGCGAACATGCCACCAGCCATAACGAAGTCGGCTCCAGCTCCAAATGCCTTTGCTACATCTCCAGGACAGGTGCAACCGCCATCCTGGAAACGAAAACTAGAAAACGTACCAAAAATAACCATTTTAAGCGCCAAATGTAAAGTTGTAGGTATGTGAGGATGTTTGTCACTTTTACACGCAAAAACGCCTAAACTCATTATGAAAAAATACTTTCAACGGAGACAGCTAGAGAGCCTCTCTATTCCAGACGGAATTACGCCTGGGCTACTTTTTATCCCTATACTCTCGAGGGATCAGAAGTTACTCCGGTAAAAGACACTTTTTTACAAAAGGATCTTAGATGGATCCTTTTGTAAAAAAAGTATGTTGTTGGATGGATGGCAAAAGCCTATATTTTCTTCATACCCCCAATTTCATCTTCAGTCAAGAACAGCTGCTAAACCTTTGCAAATTGCTCCACTGTCGTTATCTCGTCACCTAGCTTCGTAAAAATACTAAATAAATGATTTCTTGTAGACTATCAAACTCTAAAATCCCTTTTCAACCCCTACTTCCCAAATACGTACCGAAATAATATGCCCTTTCAGTCCATGAGCAGCGTCTGCACATTCAATGACAGCCGACAGTTGAGGGTACCCTACACCAGTCTTGATGCGCGTTGTACACACGGACCCGGGGCCTATTCCCACTTTTATTATATCTGCACCGGACAGTATCAGTTCCTCGACCATTTCTCCGGTTACCACGTTACCAGCCTGGAAATAAAATAGAATCTTTATATATATAAAAATGAATTCCAATTTCTCTTGGTCACGGCATAGCATGAACGGCTGTACCAATTTCGCTAATTCTTTTTTTGTTGACAATCCTGTTCTAATGAATGCTAAGCCGATTTTAATACATTTTGGTATGGAGATAAAGACTTTGAAGAAGGACATAACTTAAGTTAACTTAACTTAACTTTTGATCCCGACAGATTTACGTGGGTGATACACGTTATCGAAACCCCGTTATCCCCGTTATCGAAAACATCGTATTCTCAAACCGACGTCGATTTGAACTCGACAGGAGTTAGGCGGTAGAGGGGCTGATTCCGATAAAATAGGTTTCTTTAAAAATTCCCTAGAAACTATGTTAAAATTACTTCTGTTTCTTAATTATGAACGTTCTGCTAGCAATAGAGCGCCAGTTTCACGTGTTTAATAAGAAACAACCTCATCCCAAGGAAGCATTTGTTGGAAACGCACTAATTTCCTGTTTGGCACTGTTTTTTTTATTTTATTTTCACACACTCGCTACAATGTCGTCGCTCCATCGAATAGGTGGTCGCAACAATACTCTATGTGACAAAATGAGAAACATATTTTATCGTAGTCGCCACTCGAGAACTTTAGAGGACTAGTTATGGTAAGTACTTACAATGATAGTATGTGTAGGGTACGCAGCGCGGACCTTCCGCACGTATTCGACGAAATGCTGCGAGTAACCGTTGGCGACGTCTAGACATACGAACTTCAGATCCTTCACGTTATTCAGGATCTCTGATAGACGATCGAAGTCCGCTTCGGCTGTTCCTGAACTTGCGGCTGGAAAACATTCAAAACAATAATCTCCTGATAAACTGGAGGTTCCGATCGTGTTAGAATTTTAAGCTAACACGATCGGAACCCATAATTTCGTTAATCATCATTACATTTTTGGGTCCCCTCGCAACCAAGATCATTGTAATATATAGAAACGTCGAGGTGAGAAAGTTAAAAAGGAAAAATCACGCAATTAAGACCCGGGGAAATATGAAATCTTTTCCCGGTTCTTAAGAACGAAGTCTTTGAAACGTCGGGTAACCTATATGCGATAGATTAAATGAAAGCTGTGCCCCGATCCCGTAGGAATGTTGGATTCAAAGTCTATGTCACTCCTCGATAATGTACCCTTTCTTTTGAAAAATATTTTTTAAAAAACGCTTCCGAAGTTTCGTAGATCTGATATCTCCAATATATGTCGCAGTCACATCAATTAATGTAAGACGAAAATTGCTTCAAGAACAATGAGTTACACATAAAGCAATTCGGCAGAATCGTGACGTCATCGAGTGTCGCCTAAGAGAGTACTAAGAGAATCTGTCGGAATGTACGTGGTGCATACATTCCGACAGATTGGTGATAGATTTTGTCCTGGGTGCTCTCGTTACGTTACGAGACTGCTTCTCCGTTTCAGTCCTACCTGATAGTCTATTTATAGCATACTTACCTTAAATTTCTGAATAGATCGTTTAGTGATAATAATGTAACTTCAATACTCCTATTTTGTGGCAGACAAACTATGTAGTAAACCAGATTGTGTGTGATATAAAACGTGATTAATGAATTTGTACTATTATACCCACTTACGCCCACCTAGAATATCTGAAACGTCTGAAAAACATGGACTTTCCAAGGATACTCCGTCACATACATATTACCAACGTTACTTCTTTATAATATTAGTATATATTATGTAATTTGTATATAATAGACAACGATGGTACGGTTACGTTTTACGTAAACCGGTTAGTTACGCGTGGAACAAATGTCGTACTATGGAACCTTCACCCGGCAGATTGGGAAGACCCAAGAAATGCTAGCTTGACGTCGTAAGGGCTGACATGTTAGCAAACGGCCTCGTCACTGGATGCTCAAGACCCTACGAAGAGAACACGTAAAATTAGGGAAGCAGCCCCGGGCTTTCGAGAAGGATACATTCGGGAAAGTCGCTCGGATGATATCTATATATTTATACATATAAAAGAAAGTCGTGTTAGTTACACTATTTATAACTCAAGAATGGCTGAACTGATTTGGCTGAGGAGGTAGCTTAGAACCGGGAGAAGGACATAGCGTAACTTTTATCTCGATATTCCAGCGGGAACGGGACATGAGTGGGTAAACCACCCGCGGGGCGCAGTTTAATGATAAAACTTACCCATATGTTCGAGACTTTCAGGATGTTCTTCAGCAAACTTTTTCCAATCTTCTAGCGAATAGTATTTGTGAATACAGGTGAACAGTCCGTGCTGGAAGTTAAAAGATACGTCTCTTAATTTTAGTATTTCAAAGTGACCTCTTGTCGCTGCTTAGGTCATAATCACATTTACCGATAAATCAAACCTCTAATAATGGACCTCTCAAATAGTTATTGGATTGGCAAGAGAATTTAGAAGGCGAATGCGAAACCCAACGCTTTAGACTGATCAGAGGTCGTACCATAATGGCTTAGAGGGGTTTTTTGGACCACGGCTTGTTACAAACCTAAGTCGTAGCACCAACCAGCCACTAAAGAAGACAGGCTTCCTATCTTCTAGATGAGTGTGCTACATCTTAGATCTTATCATCACTCTCCTTCAGATGAGATAGTGGCCAAACGGTCATCTATAGATAGATTAAAATTATGTCACCTACCTAAGCGCCATTGGAGAAATGAGACGAACCTAACGATACCTTAATTAAATAAATCCATTGAGTTGTTTGGAAGATAAATATAAATAAATAAATATGGCACGAAGTTGCACACAGTGCCATCTAGCCCCAACCTAAGCACTAGGTTTGTACTATGGGTACTAGACAATGGAGCATACTTTTTTTATAGTATATCCGTTGTCTAGTACTTATAGTACAAGCCTAGTGCTTAGTTTGGGGCTAGATGACGCTGTGTGTAATATCGCGCAATATTTATTTATAGAATACAGCCAGAACGAGAAACAAACATTTGTGATCAGCAGAAATATTTGTTCCCGGCGAGAATCGAACGCGTAACCTTCTGCGTCGCAGTCCGGGCGTCGCCCACCACGCCACAGAGGCCGTAATACGAGATACGAGTTAATTAAGAATATTACAAACATACAAGACGGGCGCGATAAACATAACCCTTTCCTTGCAGCCGGGTAAAAAAAACAGTCAGACATACAAACGAGTTATCTTATGAGGATTCCTGCTGTGGTATCATCTAATTAGCATCCACCGCTACTAGTTGCTATTTACTGTCAAAAAATATATTTCGTATTCTACATTGCTGCTTTGAAGTAATCACCGGTAACAACCACGTTACGTCAAAGCAGCAATGTACGGATGCTAATTAGATGATCGGCTCGCTGTTCTATGTCTTACTTCTTATTCTTCGTATATATGGCTTATTCCATTCGGACATTAGCCAGTGTCAAGTATTATTAACAATAATAATATTACACTAATATTTGCAAGTTATTTGCATTGAACGAAACAGTCAAGTCGTCATAGTTAAAGTCAAGTCGAGGGATTCATTGTAAAAAGGGGGCCATTTTTTTACAATGTTTGTTGACGGAGCTTTGGAGACAACACTAAGCTAAAGTCCATGTTTTGCACCGATTTTCACTTTTATTTACACTTGAACACCTTCACGAAACTAAATTGATTAATATGCCCCCGAAATTAAACAATTTACACGCATTTGAACTAAGTTTCACAAAAATGAAAATTTAGCAAAACATCTCCTCAACGCATTCCCGCCAAAACTCCTGTTCTATGTCTTGAGGGACGGAACACTAAAAAACCTAATTGAAACTCGCCTTTGATAGTTCAGTAGCCATTTCAAATGTTCCAACGGTGTCCATGTTGCTGGCCATCACTGGCACCCCCCTGTACTTCTGTCCGGAGTTACGGAATGTGATCTCTCTGTTCACCTCGACCTGAAATGGATACAAAAATTTTGTGTTGATTATAAACTCGAAAGTTTGTTTGCATGTATGTATGTTTGTTTTGTTTTTGACTTTGTTACTCTTTCACGCAAAAAATACTGAACCGATTGCGTTAAAACTTGGAATATTGTTAGCTGGATACCGGGAATAACACATGGGCTACTTTTTATCCCGATATTCCCGCGGGATTGGGACTTACGCGGGGCGCAGCTAGTATTTCTATACAATCTCTATGAACGTGTCTCCACACGGCGATGTTAACGCGGCGGTGCGTTGTATACAAATAAGATAATATCACCGCGATTCTAACGCTTGTGGAGACGGTCCCTTAGGGTCATATTAAAAAAATCAAATGTTTTGGACAATTAACTGTGCTCCGCGGTTTCACACGCCTATTTCCCGTGTAGTTATCGAAAGCATCGTATTCCCAAACCGACGTCGAGTTGAACTCGACGGGAGTTACGTGGTAGGGCCCCAGGGCACCTATTCCAAAAAATATAATAATAACAGTCGAGGCTCAGTTGAGACATTTTAGGAGTAGGATAGGCCAAGTAGCTGTTACTGACAAAAACCTTCCGTATTTATAACGTATACCCAATCATTAAAGAAAAAAGTAGGTAGGGTAGGTAATAACTAATAACTATCATTTCACCACACCATAAGGAATCATCAGAATGTACCCGCTTATTATTTATAGCTTATTATCCTTAAACCGGATGCGTCCCATATTAAATGTCAAAAGAAATTGAAATTTACCTAGTGAATGGGTTTTTTATCATTCATTGTAACCCAAGAAGCGAGCCCTGCTCTATCAAGAGGGTGAATACATGTAATGACATTCACTTAGCATTGTAGCGAGTATATCATAATAAAACACAATATTAACCGGGTTTTACTCGTGTTTTTTATTTATTAACGGCATTATTTCTAAAGTCCGAGCTTTGGCCAATTTTACAGTTAGCTTTTTCAAGGTTGACAGAGTCTACACTTCAGGTTGGCCGCGACCGACTTTAAAATAATGCC
Source organism: Idaea dimidiata (assembly GCA_949358125.1). NCBI lineage: Eukaryota > Metazoa > Arthropoda > Insecta > Lepidoptera > Geometridae > Idaea > Idaea dimidiata. The sequence goes on along the minus strand of OX442342.1, from coordinate 6,864,494 downwards.
GCTACCAAAATAAAAAACGAAAGTAAAACCCGGTAAATATCGTGTTTTATTATGCAAAATCGCAAAAAAACGTGGTCAAAAGTTAGCCTATCATAGTTTTATGGACAATGCTATGTGAAGATGAGATCAAGGACTTTAAATTATCTACTTAGGCGTACTTAAATCCTAGGGATTAACGCCTATTTATCTTATATCCTAGGGATTTTTTGATGTTTGAAATGTTTTTTTATTTAACTTGATTAGGCAAAATAACTATAAATAAAATAAGGTTCGGCGTACATATGGCATTTGTATTCGAAAACGAATCAACATTTTCTTATTATAAATAAAGAATTGTATATTTCTTAGTATAACACTATGCATAAAAACTGTGACAATTTTATAAATAGGTATAGATAAGCAAATAAGATGTATTTAAAAGTCTGTGGGGTTTCGGCGCTGGATGCTAAAAAGCTCACGCTTAGTTTAGCAACAGAGGCTTGAATACTTTTAGAAATAGCATGTATGCTTTAGTTTTTACCTACAATGATGTTTGTATTTTTAATATTTAAATCGTTTGCTACAAGCTATTGTTCATATCCTCCGTGGCCACAAGCTATAAACAGTCCGGAAAACTAAATATACAGACAGACACACCTCTGTCTTTACGTCTAGGTAGTAGATACGGTCGTGGCGTTAAGCCAAATACCTACTAAACAATGTCACTATACTAGACTAGATATTTTTATAATAGCAAAGACTAGCAGCGCCCCGAGGTTTCACCCGCGTAAGTCCTGCTCCCGCTGGAGTATCGAGATACAAAGTAACCTAAGTGTTGTTCTAGATCTTTATATTAGCTAACCATATACCGATTTTTATCGGAATCGGTTCAGAAGTTTTTGCGTGAAGGAGCAACTAACACACACATCGTTCATTTGAACGACGTTATAATTAAGGTTGCACTATCTATTTATACATTTGAATTCAAAGCCTCGATTGTCTGACTGACTGAACTGCTTACAGTTCCCAAAATTGCACCGGAACATATAAGTAATTGCCTAAAACAAATTAAATACCCAATGGCCTAGGTTTCCTGTAGACGTGTGCGCCATTTAACGTAACTAGTTACAATAACTAGCGACGCGCCGTGTAACGAAATCACTAGTCAGTCAGAGTCGTGATTATTGTAATGCATTATAATTTTTGCAAGGCATTACTCAAGCGAGGCGATGCGACGACTGTCAATTTTACCCACAGAGCAAATAATTGTACCTACATAAAAATAACTTTTTACAAAAATTACTAGTTCTGAGCCCTTAGTATGAGTTTTAATCGTTTATCGTCTCGATGAAACTGGCAGTTTACTTCCATACATTTTTCCATCAGCGCCCCTAGCGGTAACTATTATGAACTAAAATAATGTATGCTTAGAGTATAAATAAGCAAACTATAGAGCGCTGGTAGGTATGCGAGTATGAATTGTAAGCACCCGTATGAACAGGCAAAAATAACAAAAACTATGTCATCAGTCACCTAGGGTTATGCGAATTGACGTTTCTCTCGTTAGAATTTATTCTAGTAATAATTATGGTGAAACGTTCAATGCCGCGGTGTAAAAATGATTCGCGGATCACTATTCAACCTCAACATTTGAATATCTATGTATAGAGCATCTGCTTACACTTTGCGCAGTAGGCAAATACCCATAGGCGCGCTCTATAGTTTTATGTATACTTTAAGAATGTATGGAAGTAAACAGCCTATTTCATCAAGACGATAAACTATCAAAACTCAAACTAAGGGCTCTGAAACGGTTACGGCGACCGAGTAACTAGTTTCGTAACGTTTCTTGAAAATGACGTAACGAACCACGTCTAGTTTCCTGTTAGTAATTCTACTGAATCTGACCTAAGAGTTTAGGCATTGTTGGAACCTACTTAGTAGTTACATAGTTCTTCTAGGAACAATTCAATGGATCATGTTGATAATAAACTCTGTAACGATCATATTCATAACTAGCTGCGCCCGCGACTTCGTCCGCGTATTAGTAATGTGTACATTTTATGTAGTATGCCACCACCACCGTCGTTGCCGTGCGTTTTTTCCCCGTTTTTGCAACATTTTTCGTGGACTCTCCACTCCTATTGGTCGTAGTTATGTTATACAAGATGTAAGGAGTATGCCCTTTTAAGCCGAAAGGGGGTTGTTCTAGACGTCTAGACGAACAACATTTGTTCTACGACTTTTGGAAATTCGAAGTACTTACTTTTCGACAATTTTAAGTGTAAAGTTTACTTGAAGATCAGCTGTTTCTTATTGACCTTATGTTGTCCAATTATTTAGTTTGATGGTTTACAATCAAACCTTTAATTACCTTTATTTTCAAAAGCAGCTGTTTGTTTTTCAGTGAAACATAATCTCAAAATTTTCAAAAAAAGTTGTATTTTCAAAAGTCGTAGAACAAAAGGTGTTTCTAGAACAACCTTTCGAATTAAAAGGGCATACCCGTTACAAATTGTATATTCTTTAGTTTTTTTAGAGACAAATAGTATTTTAGATATATATCTACCTAAAATCACTATTTTTTTCTCTACCCTGTAACTATTCCCTTGTGAATAGCCCCCTTATTTAGAAACGCTAATTAATGCGCTGCATAACTCTGCATCGTTTGTCTTTTACTGTCACATGAAGTTTAAAAGTTGACAGACAGACACAAACGTCACATAACTAAGTCATGTGTAAATAATATTTAAAAAAATAAGGGTGTAGTTATTTGTTTCTTTGTTTTCTTTTTCTCCGTTGGCATTTATTGTTAAAAAATGGTGCAATATCGTGACGCAACATTTTATCTCGATCTGGTTACACGAGATTATCTACTTTACACCTACGTAGGTACCTTACCTATACTAAAAATCATCTTATTAAAGTATTTGATAACCACACAAAGAAGAACTGAAAGATAAGGAGTAATAAATACATATAAAATAATTTTTACTTAATAAAACACTTTATTTATCCGGGTAAATCGCGTTTTTAATCATTGTTCCAAACGAACCGTGCTTTCGCCAACTTTACAGTTGGCTTTATCAAGGCTGACATGATGTCAGCTGTTTTATTATGCAAAATCGCGAAAACCATAGAAGAAATTTTTACTTACTTACATAAACAGAAACCTTTACCTTAAGGGGCCGTAGTAGGCCAGAACTGATGTTTCTAGGGTGGGTGAATTACTACAAAAGTTATTTGAAATAAAAGTTTTTAAAACCATATTTATTAATGTCGAGGATATTTACTAACACGTGAATGTCGTATAACACGATACCTGAAAAATTTCTCGATGGAAAAAAAATCCAAACTTCCCTCTAAATTGTATAAATAAGTGATATTACTCAGTCAATATTGTACGAAAACTAAAAAAAACTTTGTATAAGAACTGAACTTAGCTCAACACAGGCAGTGAATGTTTTGAATTTCAAGATTAACGTTTAGTTATCTTGAAACTAGCAATTGTTTGATTTTACGCAATAAATTTTTGCATAGTCGCATCTTACGTCCTTCACTTACTCTTCTGAAATTCGCTAACTTTATCCTTGTCACGCTATTAGCCCTTAATAATATTAATTGATTTATTGTAACACCAATACATAAAATTACATAGAAAAGAAAACAACTTATACCTAGGTGAAACAACGGGTGACATTTTCGCTTAAAGCGATCTCTTCCAGGCAACCTTTGGATGGTCCTAAAGGAAGATGCAAGGTAGGGAGTTTGTTTAAGAAATACGATATCTATAACAATAATAATGTAACACTACAAATGAATATTTACGACACGACATTTCACACAGCGCACCAGGCTTGTACTATGGGTACTAGACATCGTATATACTACATAATTATTATACTTTTTATAGAATCAAAAACAAACATTTGTAGTCAGCAGAAATATTTTTCTTGCGGGAATTGAAGCCGCAACCTTCAGCGTCGAAGTCCGGGCTTCGCGCACCGCGCGAAGCCCGGACTTCGAGGTGGTCAGAGAGACCACCTACAGAGGTGGTCAAATACATAATACTGAATATTTGTAGTATTAGCCGTCTTGCTTTTATGTGCGTGTTACATCTTAGACCATATCATCGCTTACCATCAGGTGAGATAATGGTCAAACGCACCTATACCTACCTATGTAGGTATACTCCATACTAATAAATATCATAAAGAGAAATCATGTTGCTGGTACCATGGATGTATGTACCTATGTATATTGGGGGTAATTAGGGTTGCCAACCGTACTATATTATATAGTATTGTACTATATTTCAGGTCTACGTACTATATACTTTTTAAAAAATATATAGTACGCAAAAATACTATATTTTTAACCTACAAATTTTTTCAACGTTATTTTTAATGTTCTGGCTTTGTGTGAACGCATCTTGATTACACTCTAATAAAAATATGTGTATTTGAGAGAAGCAAACATCAATTTATTAAAAATGAGCTGCTTATTACTATAAATTTTAATATAGGATGTAAAGAACTACTCTTTGGTAAAGAAGCATTAGAAACATTTATAAAAGAAGCTACTTATTGAAAAGTGCCAGAAGTGGATAGATACCACCAAAAATAGTTTTTATGGAAATAAATAGGTTTAATACAAAAAAATTGTCGAGTTTTCTTTGACTTAATCTACACAAACACCATTTAATTCTTGTATTTTTATGTTTTGCAATCAGTCGGCAAAAAAACTATATTTTTTCTGGATGTACTTTATTTTTTAGCCGCAAATACTATATTTTTGAAAAAAGTTTTGGCAACCCTAGGTAATCTCCAAAACTACTAAACCGATTCCAAAAATGTTGGGCCCAACGGTAGTACAGACATTGGGACAATTCAACTACATTTTATATTCTCTAGGGGTGGATTGGTCCCAATAAGAAAATCTTATAAATAAAAATTGTTGTGTTTGCTTAGGTAGGTATAATATCACGAGGTTATTATGAAGGAAAAAATGCTGAACCGAATTTCATAACTCTTAAAACCGCGGGCGCAGCTAGTACTCGATAAAAAAGACTTGGTTAATTTAAAGTAAAGTAAAAAAAAGTTAATAGAAGAGATTGGTAGAAAACAAAATCCTAGTCTGTAAAATATACAAGCGAAAGAACTACTTCGATACGTTAATTCTTTTCCGATTTATAGAAGTGAACGTGCGATGCGGAATCGTACTTGGGTGTGACGTCATCAATCAGCACTCGCTTAGTTCGCTTGCGCTCTCAGCACGATGTCGTCCTCGTTTTATTAGCGGAGCGTTGTCCATGACGTCACGTGACTGTTAGCGGATTTCAATGTTTTTCGTAAGTTTAAATGCCTGTAAGTCTACTTATTCTTTATATCTTTTTACCAAAATAAATTAACATCAATTCAGCAATTCAAGCGTGAAACGTAATGAGTAATGAAATGACTGACAATATTACATTCGCATTTATGATTTTAGTAGGTAGGTATAAACTTTGTAATTTTATGAATGACAAATGATTAAACTAGTTGCGGTTGCTAGCTACGTACAGAATTATATCTTTATTTCTTTACCATAAAAGTTATATATACCTATAATGCCTGTAAAATCACAAATAGTGTTTATTATTTTTATTTATTTATTTGCACAGAATCAACAGCACTTAGAAATAGTTTAAAATAACACTTAGGTAAAGTAAAGTAAAGTAAAGTAAATATTTATTGTTTCGCTGTGACAAAAGTTCTTATAAGTGTAATAGTCTCAACAGCTTACTCTTTTCGAGTATACAATATAAAACTTAGGTCTAGAGTAAAAAATAGATTACAATAATGTGTTTTTATCAGTATCTTCAAAAAATTCTTTCATTTTATAATACACTTTAGTTATGAGCCACTGTTTGAGTTTCTTCTGAAACAATAAACCATTTAATTCTTTTAATGAAGTTGGTAACTTATTATATATTTTTATAGCAGTATAGGTAAAACAAACTGCCAATGGTAGATTCATACTTTTTAAACAATAAAATATGATAAATGAAAACTAGTAGGTTATTTGTACAAGTTGGTACATACAAGCTTTTTTAACTGTAACAAATTTTTAACCGATTAGGCATACCTTACCTGTCTACCTACCTATTATATACCATTCTTCATTTAGTAGACAAGACAGTTTTTAAATGGATTTATGCAAGTCGCCCTAAGTTTAATTTAAATCAATTCAAAGTTTTTAATTAAACCGCTGCAAACTCATTTGACTTTATGTTACGGTCATCCGTAACAGCCAGCGATTTCCACCTTGTACTAGTGCCGCAATCAATTTGTCTGTATAGTTCATGTTAATGACGCAGTAAAATTTTATCGTTCACTAGGCTTAAGGACGCGACTGATGTGAAATCCCTTACGATTGAATATTTTTCTTCATAACCGGTATCAAATAGATCTTTAAACAATGTATTATATTATTGTACATGATACAAGAAGTGTCCTCTTCATTTCAAAAACAAAGAAAAATAATTTCTTCTATGGTTTTCGCGATTTTGCATAATAAAACACTTTATTTATCCGGTTTTGTCGCGTTTTTATTCATTCATTCAAGGTTGACTGAGATGTCTCAGTCAACCTTGAAAAAGCCAACTGTAAAGTTGGCGAAAGCTCGGGTCAAATAATGAATAAAAACGCGATAAAACCGGATAAATAAAGTGTTTTATTAAAGAAAAATAACTTTAAATACCACTATTATACTGGCAAAGTTACCCCTGTTTTACAAAATAAATCATTTTTTCTTCTAAATCCTTAACCGCTATATTTTCTTATAGGCATCATAATATTAGAAAATACAATACCTAGAACCTCTTCATCGCATTTTATAAAAATATTATTTTAATCTTCGTTAATGATTGATTTTTACGAGAAATTGTAGATTTTTTCATGCAATTCCATCTCGCTCATTTATATAGCAATCGGACAAGGATGGATAATTATCATCTATCGCCGTCTTAAACCACTACGATCCAGCGGTAAAATCCAGAGGATAGAAACTGGTGACCCCTGCGGGTGTAGATAGGAATAAAAGTTTGTGTTAATCCAGATCCCCAGCTACCTGCATACAAAGTTTTGTCGCAATCGGTTCTGTATTTTGCCGATAAGAGAACATGGTTTAACCATTTAGAGTTAAACCATTATCTCAGAAGATGTTAAGTGTTGGTCTAAGACGTAGCACGCTTATCTAGAAGATACCTTAGAAAAACAAGATATCATAAAAGAAAACTAATTTTCTTAAAACAAGAACATTTTGCCTGAACTTAATCAATATAACACACCCGTCGTCTAGGAGATTCTCATAATTCCAATTTAAAAACTGTACCAGGGCATTTTCCGAAAGACCTTGATATTTTCAGTATTTAATGAAAATTGTACTTACATCGTTCCTACTTCGCAGTGTACTCCTTTTCGGTCGCAGTAACACATCTTTAAAGTCTAATTTTACTTCGTTTATGATGTTAGGCATTTTTAAAAGGAAATTTTCAGTGAAAAATCGAAAGAAAATTGTTGTTCAGTGACTATAGAGGCAAGCGCGCCCCTCTCCGCGCGCGTATCGACTGATCAGCCGGTTCGGTGCTGCCAGACGACAATTCTAGAACTACCATTGTGATTACCCGATTTTTAAGTAAAAATATTACTGATTGAAATGTACTTTATTGCCTGTAGTACGTTTTTTTTTAAATTTCAGACTATTATCTGACGTTTAAGTTCCTTGTCATTTTTTATATGGAAAGAAGTGTCAAATCGTAGTCTTTAATTAAAAAAATAATATTTTGATTTTTAATTTCTATCATCGAATTGCAGTAAAGATACGTAGCTATCGGTATTTACAAAATGTATTATTGGCTTTGTATAAAAACTGCACTTACATCTTTTCTACTTTAAAAAAAAACTTCGCTACGGTCGGAGTAACACGTCTTCAAAGTCTAACTTTAATTCTTTTACAATAAAGTAATGTAAATACAGCCAGTTAATTCCTACTTCGATATTTTAATTGTATTTTTTAGATAAATTCATATTAAATGTTGTTTCTGTTATGAGACATTTTTTTCAAATTGAATTAAATTAAAGCATAAGTATTTTTTTTATTAATTAATTTTCGATTATCCTTAGGTAAATTGGATATAATTGGATATTCCGACGTAAACAAAACTACCTATACTTCATTTTTTAATTGATTGCAACCATTTGACACTTCTTTCATTCTTATTGAAAAATTGACAAATATAATGAACCAAAACGTCAAATTATAGTCTGTAGGTATGGGTAGTGTGAGTTTCTTCGTAAAAAAAAAAACGCGAACGTGATGGTTAAGTTAACGCGTATTTTGTATGGAAACTCAAAAAGCGCCCCTAGCGGACAATATCGAAGTTACCAGTTTACATACAAAATACGCGTTAACTTAACCATCCCGTTCGCGTTTTTTTTACGAATAAACTCACACTAAGGGTACTGAAATTTAAAAACGTACTATAGATAAGTTAGATAATATTTTTTTCTTCTTCTTCGTTTATATATGGCTTATTCCATTTGGACATTTGCCAGTGTCAAGTATTATTAATTTATGGAAGTTTTTATTTGCATTGCATCGAAACAGTCAAGTCGTCATAGATAAAGTCAAGTCGAGGGAATCATTGTGAAACGGGGGCATGTTTTACAACGTTTGTTCATGGAGCCTTCGAGACAACGCTAAAGTCCATGTTTTGCACCGATTTTCACTTTCATTTAAACTTGTACACTTTAACGAAACTAAACTGATTAATATGCCCCCAAAATTAAACAATTTACACGCATTTGAACAAGGTTTAACAAAAATGAAAATTTAGCAACACATCTCCTAACCGCGTTCCCGCGAAAACTCCTAATATTTTTTTTTTACATATCATAAGCTCAGCTAGGTACTATTATACTCCCTAAATTCGGGGTAAATATTTTCCCGTCGTCTGGCAACACCGGCAGTAGGAACGTGACAGCGACGTCACAAGGACGGGCAAAAATACCCGCTTTCAGCGCCTAGGTGAAGGTTAGAAAGTGGACCGTTCTTGCAAAATTAGGAAAAAAATATAGGTCAATAGAAGAATTACAGTAAAAATAATTCTTAACTTTTAGTTTTAATTTTATTGTGCGTTTAAATATCTGGTCTGGGTGCATTTCTATGTATAATATGTATGTATTTACAAATATAAGTAGTATATCCGTTGTCTAGTCACCGTAACACAAGCTTAGCAGCTTACCATGGGGCTAGATGGCGCTGTGTGTTGGTCACAGGATTATTTATTTATTTATTTTTTATTAAATGCATGCACTTTAGATATTAAATCTGAAAAACGTATCCATAAAGCTAATTATTACCTACTCAGAATAGGATACTAGTTGTCCCGACGTGTCTGTCCTGATCCCATGGGAATATCGCTATAAAATATAGCCTATAAGATCATCAAGATCTCTGGATATGTGTGTACCAAGTATCATCGCAATCGATTCAGTAACTTTTGCGTGAAGGTGTACCAAAACATACATAGTACTCGTTTACTCCGATTATTCCCAGTCCCCACTAGCCAGGTTCCCCAGGGGGACAGCTCGGAATTATTTTCCTAGTTGTCCCCGGGGTAACAATTCGTGACAACTGTCCCCTTTAAAAGCTGGCTAAACAAATGGGAATTAAGTTGTTCAGTTGTCACGGCGAGGGGGACAAGTGAGAATCCGTCCTGTTGGTGTTATAATAGAACTAGCTGCGCCCCGCAGTTTCACCCGTGTTCGTAATAAGTAGCCTAATGTCAGAGATATGTAAAAACTTCTAGATACGTAATAGGGCAAATTTCTTGGCTACACAAATGCAAGCTATCTAGCCAGAGAAGTCTTAGTTCCATCCCAGCTCACGTCACGATCACCCGCTTGTTGACACACAGTACATTTAGTTCACTTTCACAACATTATTCACAGACAACAATGCCTTCGTGCGTATTTAGGCGATGCACGAATTATACTCCAAAAACTGGCAAAAATATTTCATTTCATACGTAAGTAAAGCTGTATTTATTTATTTTAGTTTATTTTTTGAAAAAGTTTTTTTTCCAATAACTCAACGAAGATTTTGACTTTGACGTTTTATCATTCTCTCCTAACCGCTATTAGATGTCATAATAATATTATGACATCTCTTTCTTACGTCATGCAAGTAGCATTGAGTCTTTATGTTTTAGAAAGAGATAACAATAGTTTCGTCTATTTCTTCTTTAAATTATGTGAATGAATACAAATAATGAGGTTGTATAGCATACAATTGTGCCGCTTTTCAATAATGATTTGTTCTGCAATGGCGTCTCTATAACTTTAATAGCCTCATTGCCTAATGTACCATTATTATTGGAGTTTACTCCTTAAGAATCGATTTTCATATATAAGGCGCCCGGTATGAGAAAAATCCGAGGGGTAAACAAGTAACAAACCTACTAACAAGTAACGAAAATCGTGTCACGTTTTTGGTGCGCACCTTTAGTGCGCAACTTTCTAATTTGGCTGTGAGTGTATTTTGAGAACAACACATAAAATTAGATATTTAATCCAATATGAATTATCAAGCGCATCCACGTAAAATAGACAATTTCTAACCTAACCAAAAAATATTTTTTTCGATGTCTTTATATTCCTCCAAGTTACTATGATTTATTTTGTAAATATTAATAATTCAAGTCAATAATTCGATAATATCTGAAAAATCAACAATATTTCTTGCTTATAATAATGTTTTTATAAAAAAAATTCATTAATTTGTGAATTTACCCTTTCATATGATATTAATCTTTTTTCAGTTGAATAAACTCTTTTTGCGTATGGTTAGATACTCGTACTTAAGGAGTAAACTCCAGTCGTGCGTCGGAGCTGACACACACACTTTTTTTTAATCAACTTTCTAAACGCACACGACTTGCATTCATTGTAATTCCCAGCTGTCCCCCCGGGGGACAGGGCTAGAGGGGACAACTGGGAATAACCGGTTTACTCTTACCCAAAGAAGTTATATTACTATAGAACTAGAATGCATACGTACCTACACCTAAAAAGTGTTCCACTAGATTGAGCATACTGTCCCTTTCTAATAATACTAAAAGAAAGAGACAGCATGCTGCAATGTAGCGGAATGTTCTAGTAAAACTGAAAATGCGGCCGCAGCCTAAGGCTGAAAACTTAAGTCCGCACTTTATTTTTATTTTATTCGTGTATTACTTCATCAAATCATATTCATATTCATTTATTGATTGCTTTCATGAGTATTATAGATCATATTTAATCCCACATCAAGATCATCCTTCATTGCAAGAGTGTCGCTTACTGTGGTACGGTCACATCTCACGAAAACCGGCTAGTATCGTGGGAAACAAATGTCTTGCTATGGCGCCTCCGCCTGGCCGCGGCAGATTGGCAAGTCCCAAGAAATGCTGACTTAACGTCGTAAGAACGTCGGGATGCTGAAGAACGTGCGAAGTTTAGACGCAAAATCAAGAAAGCGGACCCCGGGCTCCCGAGAGGGATGCAACATGCAATAATGATGGTTTGCTGTCTACTAGGGGATAGCTATTTCCCTGCGGCAAACGTACAATCGAATTTTGTTTCGTCGAATTCTCTGTACTGCAACGCTTTATTAATTCGACGTATCCAAGCGTGTGACGGAGATCGGGAATAATCGCATAAACAAATAGTGCTATATCGCCTCTGCGGTATGGTTATAAAGTCAGCTGTTGTTTCTCATTACGGAAGTTTATCTTGCCAAATTGAAACGATGACATTGAACGACTGCAACTATAGTAGCTACCTACCTACCTACGTAACTACAACAAGAAGGTGGTCGCAATCACTAACCTATATTTAAAGACATTACAATACTAAGGCCGGCTTGCATAACGGTTCCTAAACATGTTTAAGCTGTTAATCGTATTTAAAATCTGTCAAACTGTCAATGTGTAGCAACGTAGGCTGGCTAGGCTCTAGGCGCCCTCCACGTAACCCTGGCACTGTCACACATTGATAAAAGACTTAGGCAGCCCGTAGACACTCAATCTCGATCGCGATCACACAATTCTGATCGCGATCACGGATCACGGGATCGCGCCACAACATTACACATTCAAACTTGATTTCTTCAGTCCGTGTACCGTAACCGCCGCGTTAACAACACCTGTTGTTTTGTCATATTAAAAAGTACTGTGTGGTCATGGATTTACATGAGGTTGAAGCTGTAGTATCTCTTGTTTTGGCCCTTACTTTAAAGAAAAGGATTCGAAGAAAGCAATGGGTTAAACAGTGGTTACGTAAGAGAGAACTGTACACTCACTTAAATCTACTAAAAGAAATTCAACTAACTGCTGAAACTGACGATTATAAAAACTACTTCAGAATGGGGGAAAAATGTTTTGATGAGTTACTACAAATGATAACTCCATATATAATCAAACAAGATACCTGTATGAGAAAAAGTATAACACCTGAAGAAAAACTTGCAGTAACATTACGTTATCTTGCTACTGGCAGAAATATTGAAGACCTAAAATTTTCAGCTATAATGTCTCCTGCTGCTATAAGTGAAGCAATCAAGGTTACATGTCGAGCTCTTATTTATGTGCTCAGGGACTATATGATAGTAAGTAAACGTTTTTTTTTATTTATTTTAAGTAGGTAGGTTTATTTAGCATAACTACAAATTAAAGACATTGAAATATTAAGTAGGTAGGTACAAAACAGTGAATCACAATGATAACAACAAGAATATAAAAGTTAGTTAATTTTCAAATAGGTTGCAATTATTTACTTATCATCCAGCTTATAACTTGCAAACAATGAGCCCACTGTATAATCTTCAGTATCTGATTGGGTATCCGGAATATGTATAGTAGGGACATTCGTATTTTGGTGTATTATTATTTGTGATGCAAAACCTTTTTGGTAAGTAGAAGTAGCTGGTTGTGATTTTACCTGTGAGAGTGGGGAATTTATTCCAAGTTTTAACTGAGAGGATATTGTTTGAGGCACAATGGTCAAAGAATGTGATGGAGTAGAATAATGTGTGCCTGAGAGAGCAACTTCAGAAAATACTGGGGGTTCAAATGTGGACGTGTGTGGAACATCTACTGTAAAGGACTGCACTGAAGCGGGTGTAGGAGAAGGAACTGAAGAGTAGTGCAAGTCTGAGGGAGTAGGTGGATCTTTAGATGAGTTTTCTGACGAAGAGTATTGTGGTATTGGAGAGTTATTGGAGTTTTGTAAATACAAAGGAGAGTCGTTGTATGAATGTGGTGATATTGCATTCGTATTAGTAGGTTCGTTAATTTTCACAGAAAATCGGTGAAGGTTTCCTAACCCCGCCTCAAATAAAATATCATGAATCGCTTTCTCTGCAAAGAATCGTTGTTGAGGTTGTAATTTATCCAACTTATCAGCCCAAACGAATGCTAGTGAATTAGACGTGGTTGTTGATTGCAGAGACGTTTTTTGTGACAAAAATTGGTTAGCTCGATCTAACAGCTCGTTTTGCTTAGTCAACAATGTCTTTGGTTTTTGCTTATATTGAGACGGAGGAATTATTTCTGTAATTGAAGAAAATTTTCCCGGTGATGGATTTACTGTCCCTGGTTCCTTTACAGTTTCTTGACTACTTTCGTGGCTCGCAGCAATTTCTCCAGAATTTTCGTCCTGAAATATAATTAAAGGGCATTGTTTATCCAACTACTTCGAAATTTTGTTTTCACTTCTAATGCTTTGAAAGTGCTTATTTGTGCAGGATATAGGCTGCACAAAATCGTTTTTTGTGCACAAGAAAATGAGCCATACAGCCAAACATAGTAAAAAGTTTATAGATACGAGTATAATTTGTTATTTCATAATATTTACTTTATTAAGACGTGATATTAAGATGTGTTTTTTAAGACATAAAAGATATTTAAATTTAAATTAAAGTACGTTGTAAGATTTAAAAAAAATAAAGCGGCGGGAAACGGGTTTTGTTTTTTTCGTACGTTTACATATTAGTTTCTTCAATTATTTTTATTTGTTGCTTTATGTTTCAGATGCCGACACAAGCTGAAGAATGGAAAATAATTTCAAATGATTTTGGAGAAATACACCAATTTTGGAATTGTTGTGGTGCATTAGACGGAAAACATGTTGGCATAAAGAAACCAGTTGCATCAGGATCTATGTATTATAATTATAAAGGATTTTATAGCATAGTACTTATGGCACTTGTAAATGCAAAAAAAGAATTTATAATGATAGACATAGGCACCAATGGTCGGATATCCGATGGTGGTGTTTTATTCTATACCAAATTCTGGGAAATGTATCAACAAAACACTCTCAATTTACCAGAACCATCGGCGCTACCAAATACAAGACAGACATTTCCATACGTTTTTATATCTGACGAAGCATTTGCGTTGGGTCCCAATTTAATGAAGCCCTACGCTCAAAATGTATTAAACGAAAATAGACACATTTTTAACTACCGTCTTTCACGAGCACGTTCAGTGGTTGAATGTGCTTTCGGAATACTGAATTCAAAGTTCGGAATTTTTCAAAAAGATATATCTTTTGAACCCGACATTGCTTCATTGATAGTAGCAACATGTTGTTACTTACATAATTATTTAAGGAAAAATGCAAACTCTTATGAAGATGGTGAAAATGGAAATAATATAAACAGATTAGTAGACATGCAAAGAACTTACAGTCGTAACCCAGTCTGTGAAGCGAAAGCAATCAGAGAAAAATTTTGTAATTACTTTTGTAATGAAGGTAGAATATAACCAGCTTACGTACCTACTTGTTCATAGCGGTCCATTGAAATATTAACTAATTACAAATGTACCTACTACCCTATCGTATAGTAATTAGTAAATATGTATAGAAAATTAGATGCCGCAAATACAGTTACTTATTAACTTATTTTTATTTAGTTTTATTTAACGCTGGCAATTAGAATACTAAATTAAATACATACCTAATAGTAAATACACATATCCATTGCAAATTTTCATCTTTCTTTTCATCTATCTACCCACTAACCGTTTGGACGGTAGAGTGAGGACCACAGAGTACCTTATAATATACAATGTGTTTCAGCGAAGGGGTAGCAATACGAAAGGGGGTTGTTCTAGACGTCTAGATGAACAACTTTTGTCCTACGACTTTTGGAAATTCGAACTTTTTTCGAAATTTTTGAGGTTATTTTTTACTGGAAAATCAGCTGTTTGGCAAATAGAGACTATATTAAGGTTTAGAATAGTAGTTCAAACTCAACAAACAAATAAAACACTAAGATAAGAAACAGCTGTTTTTCGAGTAAACATAACCTCAAAAATTTCGGAAAAAAAGTCGAATTAAAAAAAGTCGTAGAACAAAATTTTTTCACCTAGACGTGTAGAACAACCCCCTTTCGTATTGTCACCCCTTCGCTGATATACACAGTATAGACGGACGGACATAACGAAACTATATAAAGGTTCCAAAACCCTAAAAAACCATTCCTCAAAGAAATAGTTAAATATCAAAAAATAATAATATATCTATCAAGTACTAAAACTTTTCATCAAATCGGTTTATAATAATGACGGATTAGATAACAATAAATATTTGAAAAAAAAAAAGAATTGAATACAGCCGAATTGAGAACCTCCATCTTTTTAAAAAATTACAAATAAAAATTCTCACCTGTTGACTACAGTTCGGCTTCTCGGTAAAATGTAAAAAACTTAGCAGTTTGAAGGTTTTTGATTTTGGTGTGTACAAGTCGTCAACACCAGCTCCAGATCTTTTTGATAAAGTAATTTTCTTTAGCTCTCGTCTAAAGTTTGATCTAATGCTATTTATTTTTTTACGGACATCTTCAACAGTCGCTTGTGGCTTAATTTTCTTGTAAACGTCGAGCAACTTTTCGTATCCAGCTTGTCGCTTGTATTTGTTTGTATAATATTTATGCTGCGGATTCCATAGCTCTGGTAAAGTTTCCAAAAGTATGATGAAATCTTCTTCCAATTTAGGTAAATTATTTGCCGATTCAATCGGCGGCGGCGGTGAGCGCGTGTCATCTGCGTCCATCCTCATCAAAGCGCACAGCGAGACTGATGCAATCCTGCACTTACACGCTCAATCTAGATCACGATAGGCGGATTGCGATCTTGATTTCAAAAAATCTAGATATTTTGTGATCAAATCCATCAATCCATCAATCTACTTCGTACATTATCAATCTGGATCGCGATCATTGATTTTGATCACAGATCGCGATCGAGATTGAGTGTCTACGGGCTGCCTTACTTCTTAAGACTCTGCGGCATCTGTGAGGCAATGATTTCTCAAAGCGTCCAGCTAGCTATTGTAGTTTGGCTGCATGACTTCAGATAACACAACAGATATGGGATGATTAGACCGTTTCCCAGCCGTGCCGGGTCTGAGCTCCGGTGTCTGTTGCTCGGCCGCCACTCGGTTACAACAGACCGACCGACTGCTCGCCGAGCAATGGACAATGAAGCTCGGCCGGGTGATGACGGTCTAATATAAACCGCTAGGAGTAATAGTGTTCCGAGAATATAAATCATCCCTAAGTCGATGCCACTTCCGTGGTAGGTGGTCGCACTGTATGTTTCCGTACTATTATACTACTCTTTGACTGTATGTCAAGGTTATTTTTTTGTACTTTTTTTTAAGTCTGTTTTTTAATTATTTCTGTCTTTTGTCTATTGTCTTTTTTTCAAACTTCCTCTTTTCTACCAACTAAAAAAACTAAAAAAAATTAATGACAATGTCACGACGTATGTCGAAACTCTGTCCAAAGAGAATATACCTAATCACTACGTTTTACTCTGTCAACTCTTCTGTGAAAACTAAAAAAAAAACAACTTCAAAAATAAATAATCAAACCAATGGAAATTAAAACAATGACGATGTTATTCTTACTCGGTCTATTGACCAAAAACGGTGTAAACGCGTCTAAGCCACAAGTTCCAGTATTTGATGTCGACCAATCTTTACGATTTTTGAATAATAATTTTAGTAAAGATTTTTCGGTAAGCAACCTCATCTTACACACTTTTTATCACATAGTTCAAATCAATTTCAAACCCTAAGGCCGGGCGCACTTTGGATTCGTTTCCTTCCGAGTTGCGGTAACGTACGAATACGTACGAAAAATCTCATCCTTCCAGATACTATGGAAGCGCGCGGACTGCATTCGTTCTCATGAATCTACGACTAATTCATTGCAGTCTGCCTTTCTGCTAAATCGTATTCAAAGCCCGGCCTAATAACTAATTTAGTTAGAACTGATTACCCGTGTAGGTCCCGTTCCCGCGGGAATATCGAAAAAAAACCTATGTGTTATTCCCGGTATCCAGCTACCTATGCAAGTTTTATCGTAATCGGTTCAGTTGTTTTGGCGTGAAAGAGTTACAAGTGCGGGGCGCAGCTAGTGTTCTATAGAATGTTATAACATTCTATTATATTCTATTATTCTTTTTTATTTTTCATTCTATTATAGAATGTTATAACATTCTATAGATCTTGGTCTTCTCGATCTCGATCTTGGAGCTCCATAAATGGAGCTCCAAGATGTTATAACATTCTATAGATCTTGGTCTTCTCGATCTCGATCTTGGAGCTCCAAGATCGCTTTAGGGATGGTTTATATCAGACCGTCCCGAGCACCCGCCGGCCGGGGCCGAGCTTCGTTGTCCATTGTTCGGCCGCCACTCGGTTGCAACAGACCGATCGACTGCTCGCCGAGCAATAGACTACGAAGCTCGGTCCCGTAACGGTCTAATATAAATCATCCCTAAGCAGGCTCCATCCGCGGACGGACGGACTTTTTAAATTATTAAAGTATGTTTTTAGTGAGAATATTTACTGTAAATAAAGTGTAGTTAAAGTCTAAAAATGCTTTTTAAAGTAGCTGTTTATCAAGTAGTAGGTAAGGTCGCAACAGAAAGTTTATGTTGGCTACAATAGATGCAACAGCGGATACAGTAGCTTTAGCTAGCATTACTAGCGCTACAACAAGCTTTATATACGCTACAAAACCAGCTACGGTCAATATGGCAAGCACTGAAGTCGCTACAATCACTATATCAAATGCTACGGTCGCTACAGCGGGTTCTATATAAGCTACAGGCTACAACAGACGCTACACGGTAGCTGCTATGGTTCTAAAGCAGGCGTAACATTTGCTACAAGACTTACAACAGCTGTAACAACAACAACACTACTGTTGTTATTGCGCCAAAGTTATACGCTCAACTACTTTAAAGCCTTTAAGACCCTTACTTATAAACGCTAATTAACTGATGATCATGTAATGCGGCATTTGTCTCTGTCTGTCAACTTTGAAACTTCACAGTAAAAGACAACGATACATAGTTATGCAGCTGTTAAATAGTGTTTATAAGTAAGTAAGGGGGTAAACGTTTATAAAAGTAAAGCCCTATTAACGCCTTTTTTTTATATAGAAATAATTGTACCTAATTTCCTGTAGTAAGTAATTATTTTTTATCATATTTATTTAGCTGTAATTTTGTGTTTTAGGTTAGAAAAGTACGAGATTATCATTATAGTGACAATCGAAGTCAGGTGAGATTTTTTTATCATTACAAAGTGTCTAGGAGTAAACCACCGACCTATACTATCGACATGATCCACGATCCCTGAGCATAATATCCATAGGCTGCTGATCTTCGGTCTTCTACCGCAGACGGTGTGTCGAAAGGATGATGATGAGGTCCACACGTGATACGCGGCGCGGACGATAATGTTTGATGCGCAAACGGGTGTTCTCGCCCAAAGGCGGCGAGTCAATGTGTCGGTGGTTCGTTCGATATTCAAACTTGATAGATTGTATGAAATCTACCCACAAGTTGTGTTTTCTTACCAAATGTACCTGCCTACTCTTAATTCTAATGATAAAAATATTCAAACTAAAACAACCTGTTCCACTACGGAACACAAAGTATAAAACAAAGTCACTTTCCTCTGAAAATTTCGCACCCGACAATGCGATCCTTAATTTCGACTCGATTGAACATGCATCCGTGGCCAAATTGGAAAAAGGCGTTGGGACGGATCCCCAGAAATGCAAGTTCAAGTCCTGTCGGGTGCGAAATTTTTGGAAAGCATTTCTTTAAGTATAGTTATCCAAGTGTAGGAAACACTTTAAAATATATCAAAATCGCTTTCCTCTGTCTGTCTCGATGTTTGTACGAATGCTTAGATCTTTAAAACTATTCAATGGATTTTGATGCGGTTTATTTAGTAGACACTTCTTAATATTCCCGCGAGATCGAGGGTGAAACCGCGGGGCGCAGCTATAGTAATTGATAAAAGGAAGGATTAGACC
Organism: Idaea dimidiata; assembly: GCA_949358125.1. Lineage (NCBI taxonomy): Eukaryota > Metazoa > Arthropoda > Insecta > Lepidoptera > Geometridae > Idaea > Idaea dimidiata. The sequence goes on along the minus strand of OX442342.1, from coordinate 6,845,087 downwards.
ACGCCTTCTTATTTTCGTCTATAGCACTATTAGCTACTTTGACGACCTCTGTGGCGCGTCGGGCAACCGCTTGGCAGAAGGTTGCGGGTTCGATTCCCGCTGGGTGCAAATATTTATGCTTAAAAATAAATATTTATATCTGGTATGGGTGTATTTCTGTGTATAATTTGTATGTATTTACAAAAGAAAAATAAATATAAGTAGTATATCTGTTGTCTATATAGTCACCGTAACACAAACTTAGCAGATTACCATGGGGCTAGATGGCGCTGTGTGTTGGTCACAGAATTTATTTATTTATTTTGATTAGCTGCGCCACGCGGTTTCATCCTCTCCGTTCCCGTGGGAATATAGGGATAAAAAGTAGCCTATGTGTTATTCCCCGTATCCAGCTGCATATACATATATTCCAAGTTCCATCGCAATCGGTTCAGTAGTTTTTGTGTAAAAGAGTACAAAGTCACATACCTACAAACTTTCGAGTTTAAAATATTAGTAAGATAAGATATAACTCACAGCGAAATCTCTGCACGCAACTTACGCTAATTTATCACTAGATGGCGCCTGTGGTAAAAACACATCGCGGTATCGTTGCTATTAACTAAAAAATCACGTTTGCTGTATTAAATTTGTTTATTATTAGTATTTATTTAACATAAGTGAAAATTTCAACAGTCTAGCTATCACGGTTCATGAGATCCATCCTGATGAAAGACGGACAGCGGAGTCTTAGTAATATGGTCCCGTTTTTACCCTTTGGGTATGGAACCCTAAAAAGTTTAGGAGAAGATCTCCTAAAATTATCTTCTCCCAGGTTCTTCTCACCTTCTCAATGCTGATAGACAAGGACAAAGATACGAGCGAGTTCTGGAGAGAGACAGAGATACTATCATTAGTGCGTAATAAAGAAGGCGAAATCGACTACGAAAAGTGTGATAAGAGCAACTCTGATGGAGCAGTCCTACAGTTCGCTACAATACGAAATGTTAGACCGATTTGTCGAAATAGCATTGGTAAATATATAGTACCTAAATAATATAATGCCTGTAATAACTGTGCCCCACGGTTTTACCCGCGTAAGTTGCAATCCCGTGGGAATATAGAGATAAAAAGGTTATAATTTTTCAACACACTTGCTCTTAATCGGGCCGATTCTCTTTGGTAAAAGATCGAAAATGAGTAAGTTACTGCATTCTGCGATGCTATTCTGTCCATCATTACGAAGATCCTTGTTAGATTTTTACCAAATTTTTATAGGACCACCTTTCCATCAAGAAGAGAAACATTTCAATCGGTCTAGCCATTTTCGAGTAATCGGTTAACTATTGAATTGATGACTGCGGTTTGAGGAGCATTCCCGTTTATAAAGTCGAAGGTCCTCACTTATTTTTTATGGGACCATCTCGGAGCTCCCATCTTTCCATTACAAAAGAACCATCTTAATCGGTCAGGCCATCTTCTAGTAATCGGCGAAAATCTTCTTGATTCTTGGTTCATCTTTAAAAAAACGAGGAGGTTCTCAATACGAATTGAGAACCTCCTTCTTTTTTTGAATTCGGTTTAAAAGTAGCATAACTTCTCGATAATATAGCTTTCTATTGATGTGTAGTATCTAAGCCTCTTCATTACAGAAAAACAGTTAAATAAATCTTTTTTATCTAAAATATTAGTACCTATACCTAGATTGTGTTATGGAAATGGTGATCATTGTTTTCAGACCGACAGTTGTGTCCGCAGTGTTCCCACTTCACTAACCGTACAGAATGTGAGCTGTTTCGTGATTCTTGCAAGTAATTACATAATAATAATATGTTCCTATCAACGAACTCGAAATGCGTGAAATGGTTGAACTTGAACTTGAATTTGAACTTGAACTTGAACTTGAACCAGTCCAGGAACTTGTCCTAGTCCGAGCTTGAACTTGAGGCTTGAGGCTTGAGAACTTGAACATTAACTTGAACCAGTAAATAGAACCAGTTACTTGAACCAGTAACTTAAACCAGTGACTTGAACCAGTAAGTTAAACCAGAGACTTGAACCAGTAACCGGAACCAGTGACTTAAACCAGTGACTTGAAACAGTAACTGGAACCAGTAACTTGAACGAGTAACTTGGACCAGTAACTTGAACCATTAACTTGTCCTAGTCCGAACTTGAAGTTAAACCAGAACTTAAACTTGAACTAGAACTTGTTAATGTTATTTTTAGGAATAATCGCAATCGCATTGCAATCGGTTCAGTAAGTTTTTGCGTGATTGAGTAACAAACATACAAACACACACACTTTTACATTTATAATATTAGTAGGATTAAAATCAAATGTGACTACATCGTAGGGAAAGAAGAGTGGACCCGTCCGAGTATCGAACGTACTGCGACAAGAAGTACGGCAAATGGCGTACCATGATCATACCGGCTGATTATTCGGAGTGTAGATGCTGCGACGAATGCGTCTTCTATAGAGGTAGCTTTTCTAATAACAATACTTAAGGTTACATACTCACGATATTTTTTGTTGTATTTAGTTGACGACCTCGGTGGCGCGTCGGGCGAACGCTTGGCTGCAATACAGAAGGTTGCGGGTTCGATTCTCGCTGGGTGCAAATATTTATGCTTAAAAATAAATATTTGTATCTGGTCTGGGTGTATTTCTATGTATAATATGTATGTATTTACAAAAGTAAAATAAATATAAGTAGTATATCCGTTATAAAACAACTTTACAGTTGGCTTTTTCAAGGTTTTCAGTCAACCTTGAAAAAGCCAACTGTAAAGTTGGCGAAAGCTCGGGTCAAATAATGAATAAAAACGCGATAAAACCGGATAAATAAAGTGTTTTATTATGCAAAATCGCGAAAACCATAGAAGAAATTTAGTATATCCGTTGTCTAGTCACCGTAACACAAGCTTAGCAGCTTACCACGGGGCTAGATGGCGCTGTGTGTTCGTCACAGGATTTATTTATTATTATTATATGTGAAAACATGTAATTAGTTTTTTTAGGCGAGGTAATTCTGAAATATCTTGAGCAATAAAAATAAAAAACAAATTAAGAAATACCAATACTTTCTAATTTTCTGGTTGCTTAAGTTTTAATTTACTTTTGGTTAATGTTTCAGAATTAGACCAATCTTGCCTTGAAGATGAATATGTGTTTGATTCAGATGAGTTTCTGCCGGTTACAACCATAGGTGAGTTAGATAAGATTAGATTAGATTAAACTTTGTTGTACCAAAATATTACAAAACAAATGACATAAACAAATACTTACAGCTAATTATAATAAAGGTACAACGGGCGGCCTTATTGCTAAAAGCGATCTTTTCTAGACAACCTTTGGATGGACAAGTATTGTAGGAGGGGATGGGTGGGTATAAATAAACGCATGAAAGGAAAATTAATGAGAAATATAAATAATATTGATAGTAGGTACCTAATAGAAACAAATGTAGTTATCAATAAATAGTATACTTTAAGTTTAGCTTTAGTAGTATTTTGTGAACTAAACATTTTAGGGCTGATTGTTTTGAGATACGAGACTTTTTAGGACTGGACACTTTAGTACCCTAGACATTTTGACACACTGGTTATTATAGTTAGTGGTTATTAAGTTTTTAACAACCTCGCTGCGCTCTGGGCTTTGTATCCATCTTTTTATACCTAGATCCACAAACAATAAATTTCATTTCATAAATTTCGTTTCATTTCATTTCTGGGCCTTGATTCTCTAAAAACATAGCATGCGACCAGCAGGCGGGATGCATGAGCATTGCAGAAGTCGATTTGTTGCAGGAGTAAAAATAAAAGCTATTCTATAACTTCCTTAATACTGATTGGCTGAGAAACAAGGGGAGCTATTTAAATAATTAAGTAGCCCTTAAATTTGAAGACTACTTAACTAATTAAGTAGTAATTAAGTAAATTTACAGAATACGAATTAATGTACATTTCCTGGACGTCGCTTGCATTCCGCCGGCATTCCGCATGCTATGTCCTTACCGAATCGAGCCCCTGGAGTCAACTCTCTAGAGTCCTTCGTACGCTTTGGATTCATTATGACCGCCGCTATATAAGACAGGGCTTTAGTACCTCGGTGCATAAACTACTATTGGATAGTTTTCTCCTGTCTTCGCGATTTTGCATTGAAATAAATAAAACATAATATTTTCTGGGATTTACGCGCGTTTTATTATTAGCCGCATTGCTGCAATGGCGTACCGACTCGGCAAACGCCCGATTGCATTGCAAAACGTTGCGGGTTCGATTCCCGTCAGGCGCAAATATTTATGCTTAAAAATAAGTATTTGTTTCTGGTCTAGGTGTTTCCTATGTATCATATGTACGTATTTTCAAAACAAAAGTAGTATATTATGTAGTACTAGCTGCGCCCCGCGGTTTCACTCGCATTGTCCCGTTCCCGCGGGAATATCGGGATAAAAAGTAGCCTATGTGTTATTCCCGGTATTCAGCTACCTATATTCCAAGTTTCATCGCAGTCGGTTCAGTAGTGCGTGTTTAAGTAACAAACACACATACACAAATACTCACAAACTTTTAGCTTTATAATATTAGTAGGATATCCGCTGTCTAGTACCCATAGTACAACCCTAGTGCTTAGTTTGGGGCTAGATTAAGCTGTGTGTAATGTTGTGCAATATTTATTTATTTTCTTAACAGACGGTTTCTTAAGGGTAGACAGACAACTTTGTAACCCTGAAGAAATCTGTAAAGGCGGTGAAACCTCGTTGCAGCATTGCAACAATGCTGTTAATAAATGAAACGCGAGTTAAAAAAATAATACAAATAATTATGAGGCGGTAGTTTACAGTAACTTTTTAGAATGTTAAAATGGACAAATTACATCTCAGTCAACCTTGACAAAGCCAACCGTAAAGTTGGCGAAAGCTCGGTTCGTTTAAAAATCATGAATAAAACGCGATAAAACCCGGTGAATAAAGAGTTTTATTAAACGCGAGTTAATCCCGAAATATGTTGTTTTTTTTTATAATAAGTACCTAACGGTTTTCTTTCAGTATTTGTCGAATTCTTATATCACCAATTTACTTTCACCATTTCTACTTACTTATAAAGTTAATTGGCTGAAATCCAGAACGTTCTGGAAGTATTCCATTGAACGTTGGCATCAGGTTTCAGTTTTTATCTGGGTCGTCCTAGGCCCTGATTCTCTAAAAACATAGCATGCGACAAACAGGCGGGATGCATGAGCATTGCAGAAGTCGATTTGTTGCAGGAGTAAAAATAATAGCTATTCCATAACTTCTTTTAATACTGATTGGCTGAGAAACAAGGGGAGCTATTTAAATAATTAAGTAGCTTTTAATTTTGAAGACTACTTAACTAATTAAGTAGTAATTGAGTAAAATAACATTTACAGAATACGAATTAACGTACATCTCCTGCACGTCGCCTGCATTCCGCATGCTATGTCCTTACCGAATCGAGCCCCTGGGTATCTATCTAGACATGATGACCTTCTAACATACTTAGAGAAATCAATAGTTTTTGTGTAGGTACCAAAGAAGTAATATTACTAGAACCAGAATTCTCACGTAGAACTAAAGTGTTCCGCTACATTGTGCAATATTGTGCATGCTGTCCCTTTCTTATCACGCTTTTAGAAAGGTACAGAACGCTAAATTGAAGCAGTCCACTTTTTTGTTCTATGTGAGCATTCTAGTTCTATAGTAGTAATATATTATCTTCTTTGATTACCGTTACGTTACCACGACAAAATTAATTTTGACGAAATTAATCTTACTAATATTGTTCGCGAAAGTTTGTATGTATCTAAGTAGGTTTGTTACTCTTTCACTCAAAAACTACTGAACCGATTGCGATGAAACTTGGAGTATAGGTAGCTGGATACCGGGAATAACACGTAGGCTACTTTTTATCCTGATATACCGCGGGAACGGGACTTACGCGGGTGAAACAGCGGAGCTGAAGAGTTTGTTTCTTTGATTGTTTGTTTGCACGCGCTAATCTCAGGAACTACTGGTCTGAATTAAACAATTCTTTGTGTATAGTCCACTAGCTGCGCCCCACGGTTTTAACCGCGCAAGTCGCGATCCCGCGTTGTTTCGTGAACCGTGAAGAGGGAACAAACAAATAAACAAACAAACAGACTTTCGGATATATAATATATATAATTACTTAGTAAGATTTATCGAGGAAGGTTAAGTATAGCCTACTTATGGTCCCGATTTTTCCGCGGGATCGGGACTTACGCAAGAGAAACTATGAAATAGCTCACCTTAAGTTGGTTGGCGAAGGTTCGAGTACTTAAGTGACCATGAGCGGGCCGTTGTGACCATTTTAGCGTATCCATTGGCTTTAGATTTCAGGGCAGGCTGCAACCCGTACTGGGGTCATCCCCAACAAGAGATTAAGGCCTTGAGATGCGACAAGATTCTACGGAGATGTGAGTTTTGGCACTTACTAAGTAATAAACTTTTTAAACTTACACGATTTGTACTCATAGTAATATTTTAACCGGGTCTTATTCGCGTATTTTTACTTTTAAATTCTCTTACCTCGACGTTTCGATCATGTTACAATGATCTTGGTCGCGAGGAGACTAGGGGGAGGGGGATCTTGGTCCCCTCTCGACCAAGATCATTGTAACATGATCGAAACCTATAGGCACCTAGGTATACTTATTATTTATTTATTTATAAACTTTAGCTATCCAAATGCATGGCAATTACACTACAGACAAACGTTACTCATTCATACACAAAAGACAGGGCCGCAATAAGGTTGGAGCTTTAAATATTTTGTAAATTATTATCTAAAATATTTAAAAATCAACCTCTGAGGCGCGTCGTCAGACTTAAAGTGCACGCAGATTGAACCGAGCCGAACTAATCGAATTTTTGTCGTCCACGGGAAACGGTACCTTATATAATTAGAGATAAAGTCTATTACATTTACACTTCACCAGCATCGGCCGACTCTGATGACGTCTTCGGAAAAATGTGTAAATGTAAATTTACCTTATCTCTAATTATTAAGGTACCGGTTCCCGTGGGCGACAAAAATTCGATTCCTTCACCTTTAAGGTAAAGTTTACTCTGCTACTATTCATACCTCTGTGATGAAACATGATTAATTTCATTAGACTGACATTTGCAACATAGATACGTAATAAGGCCCCTGCCTGATGTAATTTCACAGGCGTTCCCGTTACGGTGCCTTCACTTCCGAGCGAGACTTTAAATCTGTAAGTACTAATTTTTATCTAATCTTATTTATATACCTAACTAACCTTACGTTCTTACGAATGCTACAATACAGGTAGAAGCTCAATCTCCAAAACATTTCCATGTAATGTAAGGGGCCATCCACAAATGACGTCTGACGAATTTCTTTTTAAAACAGCGAAATGTTCGTCTAGTTGTTCTTTTTCGTGTAGTGGTGTGGCTCACCTCATGATCATCTATTATCTATTTAGTTGATAACTAACGTAAAGTCATCATCATCAATCAGCCTGTTACCAGTCCACTGCTGAACATATGTCTCTCCAATTGCACGCCACCTGGATCTATTTTCGGCTTCTCGCATCCAGTTTGCGTCAGCCGTCTTGCGCAAATCGTCACTCCAACGTGCCTGAGGACGTCCTACACTACGTTTGCCGAGATGCGGCTCACCTAGTGTTACGAGTTGTCAGGTCGCCCTAAGGCCTCTAGCATGACCTAACGACTGCTGTTATAAATTACAGCCTGGATCAATTGCTTTATATGCCTCCGACGTCCGAAGCAAGGAGGAGCTCGAGAAAACGATTTTTTCCACACAATTTTTCGGTCACCTATCGAATTAATGACCTTGCAAGCGTTGCCCCGCACGACCACTTAAGATCGGCTGGCGCAGCTAAGCCAATGAGCTCCTCACTAATACTAATTTCGTCGTATAGTCGACGTAGCTACCGCTTCGAGCCGCCGACCTCGGGTGTGGAGTGTCCGATGTCATGCCGCGGATACGACTGCTATGGCGGGCTCGTGAACGAGACTCAGTGCGCTCAGGGTGCCTTCCTCCCGGATAAGACCACGTGCAACTGCTGTGGCCGGTGTAGCGGATACCAACGTTAGTTTACTATACAGGCGGGTACCGGTGTAGAGGGTACCAACGTTAGTGTACTATATATAGGAGGGTAAAAAAAAAAACAAGATGGATGTCGTTGACTATGCTAAAGATGAGCCTTGGCATAATCAACGAAATGGATTTTAGTTCTCCTTTACTATCTTCTTCTTCAAAAATTCACTCTCGGCAAGATAAGCGGCACCTGTTCATGGTAGAAATATCCGTCACCCGAACCAAACGTTTCGCATCGTCATTCTTAATTCGTACTGCGAGGGAATGGAATCAGTTGCCTGAGTATATCTTGCCGGATGTCTACAACTTGGGAGTCTTTAAGTCACAAGTGAACAGGTATCTCCTAGGTAAGCGTTTAACATCTCAGATCACATCGTCGCTTTCCATCAGGTGAGATAGTGGTCAAACGCTTACCTATCAATAAAACTTAATTTAAAAAAAAAACTGGTTAAAAGTCTTGAGCAATAAAAAACAAATTACAAAATAATATTCTTCTTTGCGATTTGACAAATTGTAATTTAAATTAATATTTGCAGAATTAAATCAAAAATGTGCAGATTATAAGAGGACAGTTCATGACGTAAATGGTACAAAAGAAATTGAGGTAAGTGCGAAAGAGGTAGCTGCAGATAAGTCAGTTTATGGTCAAAATAGGAAGTAATCGTTGTCCGCTCCCGAGGCGCACCAACTATTCTATACTAGCTGCGCCCCGAGATAACGCGTTTTTCACTTGCGAAAGTGAAAAACGCGTAAACACGGGCGCGGGCGGCCGAGCGGTTCCCAATCCGTTGCACTTTTTCGTTCATTACTCGGGTTCTACTAATTGGATTTCGATGCAAAGTATACCACGACCTTCCTCGAAAATAGAACTATCCAATATTGAAAACCAGATTTCAATAAGATAAGTAGTCTTTAATTGTATAAGGAACCGACAGATAAACAGACAGACAGACATGAATTTTAAACATTATATAATTTTGTTCTACTACTTTTTGTAAGCCCTCTAGACAACTTTTTTTTAAATTTACTTTCAAGTACAGACTTTTTGTCCTCTCTTCCTTATTTTGAATCTATCTATACTTATAGTATCTAATCTTCTATCTTTCTATTAATCTATTTATACTTATAGTATAGATAGATTCAAAATGAAATTTACATTTGTGCTGTTTATTATAAAGCTTTATTTAAAAAGTATTTGTTTTTAGTGTTAGATAACTGCTTATATGGTTTATTAAAATTAAATTAAGTAAAACGTGACGATTTTTACTGATAGGGCCCCAACAAAAGAATTTGCCACGGGCCCCAGATGGTCCCAATCCCAATGGTCATTGATGGTCATTTGCGGGGGCCCCAATCTAGCATTGGGGACTAGATCCGTCTTAAACTCGATCCCTGACGTCGCCCTTAAGGGTGTACGCTCGGGTACAGCGGCCCCTGCTGATATACCGAAAGGTGGGACAGTGGGGACGCTATAACATATATAAATTGATTCGAAAAGGACGGATGGGCCCCAGATGGTATATAGTTACGAAACTACTAAGGGATGATTTATATTAGACCGTCACGAGCGCCGGCCGGCAAGCCTAATATTCTAAAATTTTGTAGTAGCGTCATCGACAGCAACGCGACAGCAATCGCTACGCGTAGTCGCGTACGGCGTATTACGGAAGGCTATCGCAAGCATGGAGGTAGGATTAAATAACTGGAGGAAAAACTGTCAGAATAAAAACGAGCTGAGTTTATGGCTATAAGATGGTTGTAGCAAAGGACTTAAGTCATTTTCTAATAGGGTGACAATAAGTTTTTTTTTATGTGACAGATGTTAGATTTAATAATGCAAGTGCAATTGTATTATTTACTAGCTGCGCCCTGCGGTTTCCCCCACGTAAGTACCGTTACCGCGAGATTATCGGGATAGCCTATGTGTTATTATAGGTTTTCAGCTACCTATATTCAAGTTTCATTGCAATTGGTTTAGGAGTTTTTGCGTGATTGAGTAACAAAGTCACAGACATATATACAAACTTTTGCGTTTATAATATTACTGAGACTTACGTCTCAGTCTCTGTTGGCTAATTGAAGATTTCCATTAGCAATAGACGCTCTTTAAGGATTAATGAAATAATACAAAAGGACACGGTATAAAACAGTTTTATTAATTGTTATAGTATGCTTATTAATTTTTGAACACTTTGATTAATAAGTATAAATATTTTACAAAAAGAAATGTATCATCAAAAATCACCGTATCACGACGGGTTCCCGTGTGGCAAAGATTAGCGCTCTCGCCCGTCATGCAAGAGGCACAGATTCGAAGAAAGAAGAAGAAATTAAATTAATTTTCTTTGGTGTGAAGCAGCAGCAGAAGAAGAAGGAAAATACATACACACAAAAAGACACATACTACATACTGACTGACGAAATCAAATTTTATCAGACATGACGGTCAATTACGTTAAATTTAATATAGTACTTCCCTCAAAATTCATCAAATGTAAAGCTAGAGGAAATTTCAAAAATAAAACTTTTTGACTAATTACTTATTATCACTCATGTTCAGCAGGTAAGTAGTAAAATATCTAACAGTATTCGTACCACCAGCGGAATTGTTGGTATTACATCGGCTTTCAATAATCGACGGGAGTAAAAGCAGGAAAGATCGAAGTGACGACTGCATACGACTGATTTTTTTGTAATTTTCTACGTCATATCCATACTGCTGAGTCATTTTTGTCGTATTTGTTCATTTTTCGGAAAGCTGAAATAATAAAATTACAGTAAAAAAAACCCGAACTCAATACAAAAATACAAAAATCATAGTCACCATAAATTCTTGTAATAGAACAAAACATTTGTAGAATACAATAATAAACATATTTTGGCTTACCTATGAAATGATATATTGCAACCACCATATGATTCACTTGTACAAGTAAAAACACAACACGTTTTCACCATTTTATGCAATTTAACGCAGAAATTTTATAAATTAAATAATTAATATTTTACCGCCATGATGCCACCATGACACTGACGCTTGGGTTACCATTAAAATAATAAAAAGGAAATGGGAGCCAATAATGTACTTGACAACCACTTATTACACGACCCGATAATTTACGACCTGATAAATGGAAGCCAGGATATTCGTGTAAGATCATATACAATTTGTACGGAGTGTTAAAAGAAGACCCTGGCGTCCAATTAACAGGTCGTGTATTATAGGGACATTATCGGGTCGTGCTTTATCTGGCCGTACAATAACTGCAACCTCTTTTAATGTTTTTTTTTTATATATGATAATTTTTGTAGACTGGCAAGATGAAAGAACGAGACACACTACATCGTCGATTGCTATTTCATTCGGCTCGGATTAGCCTCTGTCTATTTCTATTGTAAGGCAAAATGTTCAACTAATCAGTCCAGTATAGTTCTTAAGTCCATTATCGCAAGGTTGTCGCCTGTCGCTGATTGCATTTTGATAGCTAATACGAAAGTGACGTTTGACAGCAACAATCTCGAAATTGACGCCTGTTGCAAACCCCGGGTCCGGGTGTAGCTAGTTTTATACAAGATGTAACTGGTATGCCCTTTTAAGCCGCAAGGCGGTTGACGTCTAGGCGAACAACTTTTGTTCCACGACTTTTGGAAGTTCGAAGTATTTTTCGAAAATTTTAAGTATAAAGTACTTAAAGATCAGCTGTTTCTTAGAGTTCGAGGTCATTGACCTTATGCTGTCCTTTCATTTAGTTTGGTCTACTACAATCAAACCTTCAATTACACTTATTTTAAAAAACAACTGTTTTCTCAGTGAAACATAACCTCAAAGTTTTCAAAAAAAAACGTTCGCGTTCGCAAAAAAGTTGTAGAACAAATGTTGTTCGCCTAGACGCCTAGAACAACCGCCTTTCGACTTAAAAGAGCTTATACATAGCGTCATGTAAAAATAACGCTGGCAGTCAAGGCGCGCCTTGAAATTCAGCGTTCTTTTTACGTGACGCGCACTATACCCGTTACATCTTGTATAAACTGTGCCTAATGTTACCTTATACAGCTAGCTACCTATTTAAGAAACGGTCAACCACAGAGCATCCATTTATAAGCACCGGTCACAAACCACGAACAATTTCGTAAATTAACCTCACTCACCCACTCGTACGTAGTCTAATAATAGACTGGTTGTATCTTGTTCCATTGTCGTCATAATATCAACTAATTGAGCGTGCCGTCGTTATATCTACTAGCTAGATCAACGATTTGTGAACGTTTGAAAGACTATTTCACCTTTACCCCTTTTTTTTTTTTTTCGTGAGGAAATGCAGCCTTATGCACTTCCCGTCACCCCGGGGGGAGCAACGAGGGTATGTGGGGCTCCCCCTGGCCTGAGATGGTGGACGGCCAGGGATTTACCCACTAAAACCTCACGGATTCCACTCGCGCTTTCGCGTTGGGAACGCAGGCGCACGCTAACAATCTTCTGCGTTTCCCAACAGCGCTAGCCCTCTGGCAGGGTTAAAGACCCTTAGCCTCCTGAGCTGGCGCACTGGAACCACTGTGCGCCCCACTCGGGTCCTTATACGGTGACAAGCCCCCCCGAGCCTGCCACCTAGGGACCCTGTTATGGAGGCATCAGGTCATCGCCTATGCGACGAGGCCTTCTGCGCCCTACCCTTCTAGCGCGAGACGGGAGAGTGGTAGTTGCCTCTCTATCCCTCTTGGCCGCCTCTTTGGCACCCATAACCGTCTCGCAGAAGCGAAGGACGGCCTTCCAGGCGCTATCACTGTTTACCATGCCGCTCACAACTTGTGACAGCGACAAGTCCCTTCCCACAGTAGCCATGAGAGCCTCACGCGGGCCATCCCAAGCAGGGCACTCCTGTAGTGTGTGACTCGTAGTATCCTCTCTGCAGGCGCAGTAGTGACACCGAGCGTCTGGCTCTCTCCTCGCGATTTGACACAGATACTTACCAAAACAGCCGTGCCCAGTAAGTATCTGTGTCAGATGGAACGTTAAGGGACCGTGATTCCTCTCCGTCCACTCTGCAAGCACAGGACGCACAGCCTCTATCGTAAAGAGACCGTACTCAGCCCTCCCAAGCCGTTCGGTCCATCTCGCTAATGAGACCTGGCGGAACTCCAGCCGACGCGCTTCCATCTCTCGTAACGCCGGTCGGTCGCCCCGTTGATGCGCCTCCTCTCGCCAAAGAAACATCGTCGAGAGGGCTCGCGCATCCAAATCCCATGGCACACTGCCTGCCAAGACACAAGCCGCTTCTGCCGATACCGTGCGGTAACCTCGTATCACCCTAACAGCTAGTATCCTCTGCGACTGCCGTAAGAGGACACTACTACGGCTTGTTAGGGTATCCGCCCATACTGGGGCCCCATAAAGGGCCATGGATCTTACGATCCCAAGATACAGTCTCCGACAAGAGGCAGAGGGGCCACCTATATTAATTTCACCTGTACCCCTACCATGAGTTGGTACGTAAAATAAAAACGTAGACTGTAATGTGAACAGTTGGGGCATGTGCGCAACGCAAAATATTGGTTCACACAGCCTACATGTCCCGAATGGTGTGGCAGGGAACACGCGGAGCGGGCGCGCTGTGTACAAGGTCAAACTGATTACATTACAGTGTACGTCTACGTACCTAATTTACGTAGCAACTCTCATGGTAGTTATTCGCAAATAACTTACCATCAGTATGGTAAGTAATTTATTTATTTATGTGACTTTGTTACGCTTTCACTCAAAAACTACCGAACCGATTGCGATGGAATATAGGTAGCTGGATACCTGGAATAACACATAGGCTTCTTTTATCTCGACATTCCCTCGGGAATGGGACTTACGCGGGTGAAACGGCGGGGCGCAGCTAGTGTGTTACATAAAGAAAGAATGCGTCATGCATTCATTTCTACAATAATTCTTCTTCTTTTCGTAATAAAATAACAAAAAATAAGGTGCAGTAAGCAGTAAGTCACATTTTAATGGAACAGTAAGGTTACGTCTTTTGGTTACGAACATGTTATTTTTGAACGAATGGTACCTTGCAAATTGTCAAATATTTCTGGAAGACACTTTTTTTCGTTCTTTTGTAGAATTAAAGTAGAGGCCCAGTATTCAGACACATCTACAGCGACCTATATGGCTTCAATTTATTAGGTCTTTCCTTTACTAATCCTTTATTTCTACAATAAGAATTACATTCTTGCTGCACTTTGTTTATTTTGGAATGGTTCACATGGCTGTGATTTCAAAGGTGGAGGAAGAATTCGTAGAGCCAGGCTGTGACGACGGACTTGTCTGCCGGCAAGGTCGTTGTCAAGACATCCACACTGTGCAGACATCGGTCCGAGGACGTAGGAAGAGGGACGATGGACTGCCTACTGCTAATGGTAGGTACACGACGGACTAGTCCCCCGGCAAGGTCGTTGTCAAGACATACACACTGTGCAGACTTCCGTCCGAGGACATAGGAAGAGGGACGATGGACTGCCTACTGCTAATGATAGGTACACGACGGACTAGTCCCCCGGCAAGGTCGTTGTCAAGACATACACACTGTGCAGACTTCCGTCCGAGGACATAGGAAGAGGGACGATGGACTGCCTACTGCTAATGGTAGGTACACGACGGACTAGTCCCTCGGCAAGGTCGTTGTCAAGACATCCACATTGTGCAGACTTCGGTCCGAGGACGTAGGTAGAGGGACGATAGACTGCCTACTGTTAATGGTAGGTACACGACGGACTAGTCCCCCGGCAAGGTCGTTGTCAAGACATACACACTGTGCAGACTTCCGTCCGAGGACGTAGGAAGAGGGACGATGGACTGCCTACTGTTAATGGTAGGTATACGACGGACTAGTCCCCCGGCAAGGTCGTTGTCAAGACATACACACTGTGCCGACTTCGGTCCGAGGACGTAGGAGGAGGGACGATTAACTGGCTAAAGCTATATTTGGTAGGTGCATGACCGACTAGTTCGCCGGCAAGGTAGCATAATAATTATATGTATAATCTTTGTTTCTTCGCGACTTAGAATCATTTTAGTTTTTGTCAAAATCGGGGACGCAACTCCTTTTAACATTTTGCACCCTGGACATGCAGCACGGGACTCAAACAAGAGAAATGTATGTATTAAAGGAAGTAGGAGAATGTAAAATGTAGAGGTATTGGAGCAGCATGACTAACCTTTAAACCTATTTACAAGCCAAATAAAGAAAAAAACCATTTTAAACAAACTCCTTTTCTATTACAAACAGCATAAGATCCTGATAGGGGACTTCAATAGTCATAGTACAGCATGGGGCTATTCTGTTTCTAACGCCGACGGTGAAGCGGTGGCCTGCTAGCTGGCGACGACCTGCAGTGGTCGATTTGGTGGGAGTAAAATCGCCTTCTGGTTCAGGTTGTTCGTTGCAGGACGAACATGGCGAAGTGGGGTTTTAGGTCACAGGGTGTATTTGTGGAAGGGTCATGGTCTGCTCCATGTGCCCCACTGGTTGTTCGGCGGAGGACCTGAATACAGCTACTGATAATGCTGTATCCGTCGCCAAACTTTGGCCATACTACATTTAAAATTGAGTCTTTCACACGAAGAAGAAGAATTCCAATTTATGACACGAAGAATAAAAAGAATTCAAGATACCTATCGATACCGGAAATTTCAATTGTCGTAAAGGACATTTTGGCCAAAATTAGTTATTCAATATGTACTTTTCTTTATTTTAACTTTTGACATTGAGCCTGTCTCGTCGTAGAACCGTGCAAGAATGAGATGAAGTTCTTCAAGAAGAAATTCGGTAAAGATGGCCACCTTCACTTCGAAGCCCCACAGTGCACTCCGTTGTGGCTTTACGCTCCTGTCCAGGTGAGAGGTTACGTTGGGTTTTTTTCATAACTACTTTTTTTTCCTTATCGGCTATGAACCGATTATAACTTGCAAAAATTAATAATACTTGACACTGGCTACTTTCCAAACGTATTCATCGCCATCGGTTTAGTAGTTTTTGCGTAAAGGAGTCTAACAAACATAGTACTTAGGTACTTTTTACTTTTATTCTGAAAATAGAAGAGAAGATAGCGAGCTATTTTCGGAATTATGATGAAGGTAGGATATTCAAAAACCAATAGCGATTTTGAAAATCTGAATGCGACTTTTGACCCGATCAGTGAAATCACTTTAGGTAACAATGAGTTTACATTTACATACATTAGTGCCGTCGAATAATGAGTTACATTCCTTAGTGTCGTGGCTTCGTCTGCTACTGTTCTCTGGAAGACGGTACCTTCATCCATGGTATTAAAGTGCCTAGAGTCGAAGTCTCCAATATGAACTGTGGTAAGAACTTAATTTCTGCTTACGTAATACTTGAACAACTCCCAATTGTAAACAATTTTACAGAAGAAAGATATCTGTCGAATAAAATCGACCACAACCAAATTTTAAATGTAGGTACGTATGGATTGAGGAACCACTTCAGATTTTGAAGCGAAACCCACGTGGGATAATAAAAACAAAAATTGATTACCTTCTAGGTACCTAATGCAATTTTTTTGTAGACAAAATCCTGACTTTGTAGTATCTTGCTGATCTTACTTCAATCTTACTAATACTATTTAAACGCAAAAGATTGCATGTAGTTATGTACGTCTGTATGTGACTTTGTCACTCAATCACTCAAAAACTTGGAATATAGGTAGCTGGAGACCTGGAATAATACATAGGCTACTTTTTATCCCGATATTCCCGCGGGAACGGGGCTTACGCGGATGATACCGCGGAACGCAGTTAGTATGTAAATGCTTTTACACACCTACTGCTCTACAAAGTTACTTTATTTGACCAAAAAGGTCAACGTAAAGCGACTCTTTATTCCCTAGGTGCATAAAGTGCACATTATGCACCTAGGGCATAAAGTAATTTAAATTTGGAACTAAGGTTCTGGTAGCATACGGCCATTTCGAACTGGCCACCTAGACATAACACATAAAAAAAATAAAAACTGGGCAAATTTTTTCTATTTTCATGGACGGAAGGGTAAAGCAAAAAGTTTTGGTTAGTATAAAGCCCCAACTTTTTTTTTTCATCAGCTAAGGCCGATGTGTGGTTTCGTCATTTTGATGTAACATTGTTAAATTTAATTAATATAAAGCTGTCAATATATTTCATATACGTTGCATTATTCTATTTTTTGTTGTTAGTTAAATACTTATTTTTGTAGCCCTTTTATTGTCTCGCAGTAGATGTGTAAAGTAGAGTATTCACCTCGGTACTAAAGTCTGTCTTTATCTTGGGCGCTTGAATCCCACGCTTCACTCAGGACTCTAGGTACATAACTCCTTCGCTTCGCTCAGGAGTTAAGTTTTTAACACCCTCGCTGCGCTCGGGAGTTAACCCTCTAGAGTCCTTCGTACGCTTTGGATTCAATATGACGCCCGCTATATAAGAAAGGACTTTAGTACCTCGGTGCATAAACTACTAATATGAATTTGAAAGAGGCTTCTCAATCCATAGTGTAGGTACATCATTTAAAGCCTTCTGAAGTTTGATTTCTTTTACAAGTTAGTGACGTTATTATTCAATAGTGTTATATTTTAAGACAGATTATCTAGAGTTTGAAAAACTCAGCCTTGAATGAAGTTATTTTCTTTTCATAAAGATTGCGCCCGTGAAAAATGTCGTACCAACTCCGATGTGATATGCGATGGTTACGGGAACTACAAGGAAGCTGTGTTCACATCCCACGTCGATAACTGGTCACAAATGACCGACAACGATACAATAGAAGGTAGGTACGGTACTTTTTTATATCATTTTGGCCGTTTGAAGAGTGGCCAGTGTCAAGTATTATTATAGTCTATTGCTTTGGCTTCGCACGGGTGTATTTATTGCCAAACAATGCACTTTTATATATTTATTATTTTTTATTTTGTTGTTTATTTATTATTATTTCTTTTATTATGTATTTATTATAGTTATGTTATGTGATATTTATGTATCCATATTTATTCATTTTTATTTCAAACTTTTATTTAAGTACCTAAATAATATTTACATAAACTTATAAGTTATAACACATTAGGTTATTTTATTTTATTATCCTTCGGCTTGGCAGTTCGATGCGTCATTAGGAGGAACTGCCGGAAGACCGGTGTTGTGGTTTCTTTTGGAACCACAACGTATGCCGAGGCAGATCCTTGTTGGCAGCAGACACGCGGCTCCTTGGACGTTTTTAATTAGACTATGTTTATGTTTTTGTTGTTATCCATTGTTTTTTTTTTATGTGAACTGTTGTTTTTTTTTTTTTTTATTTTTTTTTTGAGTCTTTGGTGTTCTTCTGTGTGTTTGCTGCCAATAAATGTTCTCTATTCTATTCTATTCTATTCTATTATAGCTAACTTAGATTACCTAGAAAGTGAGTACCGTAAACCGTTGCTTCTTTAGCATCCAGGGTAACTTTTACAGTTTTTGGGGCTACTTTAACAAACCGCCAAAATCTCAATTTAACTCAAATTAAATTTAAATTGAAATACAAAATGAACTATAAAAAATATCATAGTTTGATTATCAAAAGGTCTAGGTCTGATTTTTATCTCAATTATTATAATAATTACTTACTTAAATAAAAGACGGATCAAGTGCCTTTATAAGTACCCTCGGTTACAAATATTTTGTTGAGTAAATTTATATACTCAAGTACCTAATTTTTTTTTTGCTAAAATGATGACAAAAGTAGTCCGTGATTATATTTTATTTGACAACAGTAACATTTTGATACAGTTGACAAAGTAGACGACGATATGACATGTCTATGTTATAAAGTATTCCGGTTCACGGTATTCTCTCAGGAGTTTTGGCGGGAACGCGTTGAGGAGATGTGTTGCTAAATTTTCATTTTTGAGAAACCTAGTTCAAATGCGTGTAAATTGTTTAATTTCGGGGTTTTTGCATATTAATCAATTTAGTTTTTTTTTTTCAATTATAGTTTATTTTATTTATTTATTAATTTAGTTTATTTCAAATCAATTTAGGATTTTTGCATAATATAATCAATTTAGTTTCGTGAAGGTGTGCAAGTGTAGTAAAAGTAAAAATCGTTGCAAAACATGGACTTAAGCGTTGTCTTCAAAGCTCCATGAACAATCTTTGTAAATGATAGGAGAGAGCTGAAATTTAGAGTGTTTCTTACATGATGAATTATGCATCTCCATCTATTTGCATACGAAGTTTCGCAATCGGTTCAGTAGTAGGTATTGGCGTAAGACAAAAGCTAAACAGCACTGCTTGACTTCAAAAACTTTTATTGAGTCTAAATTACTTATAAGTATCTATCTTCTAAGAATCTGTCTGTCCAGTTTCAGGACCCCAAGATTTACCTTCGTCTTTAATGATGCCAGCGGCTGACCTAAAACTTACGTTTTCAGGACCGTCACCATGATAAATATACTTATTTAGTTGTTAGTTATTTACATACTGTAACGCTTTTAATGTGTGCTTTATGACCTCTCGGAACATAGGCGCGAGTTCGAAACACCATAGTTATTAGACATAGACCATCCTCTGTCTTTTTTGCACTTAAGCACAGAACAAAGAGGGTGAACGTACACTCGTCGTGACGCAACACTCAGTACAGTCTGAGATCTACGCGAAACCCCCTTAGGGACCGTCTCACGAGCGTTAAAATCGAGGCGATATTATCGTCGAGCCACTTATTTCTATACAATCTATGAACGTGTCTCCACACGGCGAGGTTAACGCGACGGCGCGGCGGTGCGTATAGAAATAAGATAATATCGCCGCGATTCTTACGCTCGTAAAAACGGTCCCTTAGGGGCTCTTCGACGCGCATGTTTGGGTGAGTACGCCGTTTTTGAGCATTTGTAGGTAGTTTCCATAATTCTGTGCCCCTTTCTATGTACCTACTGTGACTTAAGCGTTCGTTGTTAGTTAGACAAG
Source organism: Idaea dimidiata (assembly GCA_949358125.1). NCBI lineage: Eukaryota > Metazoa > Arthropoda > Insecta > Lepidoptera > Geometridae > Idaea > Idaea dimidiata. The sequence continues at coordinate 6,825,007 of OX442342.1, read as the reverse complement.
AACATAAAATGTGCGTGCATGTACCTTCTGCAGGAACGTTCTGATATAATATAACAAAGCAATAACTACCTTAACGTTAAATATGGTTGAAATTTATATCTCGTAAATTTGTTTTTATTGCTCAAGGCATATTTACTAGAAATATTTTAAAGGAAAAATTCATCTTCAAAAATTCACTTGCGGCACTGATCCAGGGACGCGAGTTCAGATCTCGCCGCAAGTGAATTTTTGAAGATGAATTTTTCCTTTAAAATATTTCTAGTGAAATTTAAGTATATTTCAAAATTGTCTAGACATTCTAGTAGCGAAGACGGCGACGTAGCTTGTCTGATAGTTTCATTAATCTTAAATGCACGTTCTGCACAGCTACTCGCATCTATATTCAGAGGGGTCATAAAGTTTTACGCGCACTTTTTTGTATTACCTACTTGTTTTTTAATTTTGGACAGTGAATAATTAATAAAACTTTTTTTTATTTGTTACGTTACCTACTGAATACGTGTTTTAATTGCTGAATACGTTCAAGTGGGTGGGTATATAGGTATAGAGAAGCAAATAGCGTATACTTGCGTATACAGTATGCGACAGGAAATATGATGTAGGTACCTACTGTAATTAGTCTTGCTACAAGCAAATTTATCACATTTTATGGGTAAGATAATTTTGGTCTAGCAGTGCTCGGAGTTCAAGACCCGAAATTATAAATTGAAGATACGTTCATCGAAAATTGTTGATTATTTTCTGACGCAATGTTTTAGAATATACTCGTTTAATGCCCGGTTTCTGAACATCTGACATAAACTCTACAAACAGACTTCAGAAACCGGGCATAAGCCGCTGTTTAACCTAAAGTTGGGTATTTTTAGTATATAAAGTTGCCTCGCTCAACCGCGCCGAGCGCTGGTGCAAAAGTTTAATAAATAAAACAAACTAAAAATGTCATTCAATTCATTTATTGAACCATGTATAATTATTAGAAAAGTGCTTGACTATAATCAATTAATCTTTGAGCTTTGTTTCACTATTGATAGATACATAACAATATGATACGTATTATAGGTAGGTAATATAATAGTTTATTAATTAAACAGTCATCATGATTCGTATAAGGCCCGTATTCACCAACGTGCTTATGCGTGGACTAGACTTTTGTCACATTCTCACTGACGTTAATTGTCACTCACAAGAGCAGGACAAAGCATTAAGGTCGTTCTTTGGTTTTCCTCATTCGTTAGCAGTGGGGATCAATATTTAACATACCTACGCCTAGGAATTCATACGATGAAAAATATACAACCCCTTTCATTGGTCATATAATATTTTTAATAGTGCCATTTCAGTAAGTATCTATTAATTACAACTATTATTTGGAAGTGTAGACTAGATTAATAATACCATTTGTAATATAAGGTCACTTTACGACATATCATAATAGGATCATGATTTTGAGCAAGTAACATAATTATTATTGCTGGATATTTCAGCGGTCCGACCGCGCATCTTGCGTCGGAATCGGCATCGAAATCCCACAACGCAAAGAAATAACCCGCGCGGTTCAAACCATAGCGTTAATTTGCATGCATTTGAAGGTGACGCCGTCGAATTCAACTGTCATTGAAACCGCCAGCTCAAGAGACCTCGCATTAGACGACCTCTGTGGCGCGTCGGGCGAACGCTTGTCTGCAATGCAGAAGGTTGCGGGTTCTGGTCTGGGTGTCTTTCTATGTATGATATGTATTTACAAAAATAGTATATACATATAATATATATGTAGTATATCCGTTGTCTAGTACCCATAGTACAAGCTTATAGTGCTTAGTTTGGGGCTAGATTGCGCTGTGTGGAATGTCGTGCAATATTTATTTATTTTATTTATTTAACTCGACGATGCTGGCTTCAAATGCATGCAAATCAACGCGGTCGTTTTCACCGCGCTGGTTATTCCTTTGCGCAGTGCGATTTAAATGCCGATTACGACGGAAGTGGCGCGGTAACTTCGCAAATCATCTACAGTCTTACGACCACAAAAATTTAAGCCGATGCTCACATGGAACAAGCGGCGCGATGTGTTCTGGAATCCGCGGAGAATCATTGAACGAATTGAACGCAACACAAATAACTTCAAAGGCTTTGCGGGGTCAGTGTTTCTCTACGCGACCGCTTATGATGTGTGTGAAAACAGCTATCTCTTTTGCTGGATTGTTTAGACTCAGTTACATGAAAATTATCGTGCTATAGAGAGTTAAAAGACGCCTAAATTTCTTTGTGAGAATGGGTCTGTTAAAGCTTATGAAATTAGAAATTGTCTAATTTCATAAGCTTTAACAGACCCAGACAGATTTCATTTCATTCAATTTATATAACGAAAGAGACAGATGTGTTCTCACCTCGAGTGGTTTTTTTTAAATTTCAAGTAAAGTACTACGCGCGCTGACCATAGCATTTTGTGATCGCGCCCGCTATTTACCGTGAACAAACACTAAGGGTGAAATCTATAGTGCGTACTTTGACTTTGCTCAGCCTGAGCTTAGCAAAAACTAAGCATAAACTTTGAATTGGAATTTATAGTTGAAATCCATTTTGTAATATACGAATAAAATAAAAAGAACTTCATAGTCATAACAGAGAAACAAAGTTTAGGTCATTATTTTTGATTGGTTTATATTTTAAATTTGAAAAACTTTGGATAGTAAATACGAAAAATTATCTTAAGTCAAAGTTTTTGCTTAGCAAAGTCAAAGTACGGAGATTTTAGCCTTAGAATTGTGCCCATCACTCTTCACAAATCGATACTAAAATAACTAAATTCTATGAATACTAGAATATTAAACTAGATTGTAACTGGTCTCCCGGTAATCGAAACAAAATTGTGTTAAATTGTCAGACTGCTTTGTGACTAATTATTTAGCTCTGCCATTGAAAATTAAATTACATACATATTTCTAAAACACACAAACTTAAAAGCAAAAGCAAAATAAAACATACTTTAAAATGTATACAAGTAATATGTACAAATGACAACCGTGGGAGCGATGATATTAAAAAAGATAAATTTAAAGATATTATGTCTTTTAATATGTGTCTAGAGTCTACTATATGTCTATCTGCCACATGTTTTACAGCCTATTGTATGTCTTTTTTTATATATATGCCTCAACAGTCTATTTCAAAATGTCTAAATGGTCCAGACATATGTCTGACATACATAAAAATGTCTGAATCCAGTAGTTTTCAATTAAAACACAATGCAGCTTGAAAACCTACAAACAAAATGAATCTGAACCTCAGAAGGTCAAAAGGTGTATAATTGTTTAAAATCCGCTCCAACAGCTGTTGAACAGCTGCTCTAATTGTACAAAATCTAATAATATCAAAATCCCGTAACATAATTCCTAGAATAAAATCTGACGATTCCATATTGTGGAATAGGATTGGGTTATCCGTCCCATTAGATAAGTAGGTATTTTAGATTTTGGTCACTAACATCAGAAGTGGGATTTTGATTTCTCATTGCAAGTGCAAGAGCTAATTCTGGTATTAGATCTGATATCCCTAATGATGGGGGTAACCGTGGCCTCCTTATTCCCTGGACTTAATCGCACTGCTGCTAAAATAAATACTAAATTAAAAAAATCTTAAAAAACTTCAAATAGTTAATTAAAAGTTAGTATATTATAAAAAAAAAACACAACATTAGTCAGACATTATTACCCATAATTTATTTTATTTTTACCACTGCGATTTAGGTCCTGGAATAAAAATACCATGGTAACCCCCATTGTTAGGGATATCAGATCTAATACCAGAATTAGCCATAACTTGCAATGAGAAATCAAAATCCCACTTACGATGTTAGTGGTAACATGGTAACTCTCAATAAATGAAGACAACCCCTTTCCTCATTATTTATAATAAAAAGGGAGCGTATTTAAGTTCCTATATAAGAATTCTAATAATATTCTGATATCGGTCGTCTAACCTAATGAGACCGAGTTTTTTTTTTTGTGGCCTCTTGCCAGTAGCTTAGAGGGATTTGGCCAATGTCACTTGGAGCTCAAGAAACGAAGAGATGAGAGTGGAAAAAACCAACAAAAATCAAAAAGTTGACAATGGACCTACCAAATTCCCACCAAAATCGGTGAAACAGTTTCGGAAAAACCCAATCCCTCCAATTTAAGCACTTACCTCATCGAATACTTGTCCTCAGATCCATTAGAGCACTAGCTGTAATGACCCCATGTCTTTGACGACCTATGCCTAAATAGTCAGCATCACCCCCTATTGTCACAGTGGAAAATGACGTCGAATTCCTCCTTTGTTGGACAATTTTCTTTCCACCACTCAAAACCCCTAAATCTGAAGGACTTTGCCTTGTGACTGGTTGGAAGTAATCCCCATGGCTTTTGGCTTCCAGCCATTCGTGTTTGTGCTCGAAGAGTTTCGTCGCTTTTAGTGGTTTGATGACGTTATGATCAGATCTGTATTCTTTGATGTGTCTCTCGATTTTGGGTCGAACTTTTTCGGCGGAAGCGATCGGTTTGGTTCTCGGTTTGAAAGGTTTAGGGTCTTCGGTGAAGCTTTTGGTTTTTGATGGTTGCGGTAGTGTGTGGGACTTTGATCTGTAGTTTCATAAAGAAATTGGTTTTATTTATAAGAAATTGAATTATTATTAGAGATTTTCATTTAGACCGTCTTGGATTTGAATCCAAGCAGACCGCGCAGCAATTTTTCGTCAAGAAAAAGTTATGAGCATTATTAACATCGCTCTTACGGTGAATGAAAACATCGTGAGGAAACCGAAATATCCTGGGACCCACCGTGGTCTGAAGGATATTCATCAATCCGGAGTAGGCTCCCGTGGCGTCTTACTGCCTAACGTCTCAAAGAGAAGATCCTTGCCCAACAGTGGGACAAATTAACTGATTAATATTTATATTTCTTTTTGAAGGAAATGGTTGACTGGGTAAGGAGAAATTATTTAAGGAGTAAATTGGCCCACAAGTTACATTAGTATATCCCCTCACCCAGAGTATGACTTCCTTTGCTGTCCGGTGAACGAGTGAGATCCCTTAGCCATGATGCTGTACAGCTTATTCCTGTAGTCATCGACGGACATCTGCTTGTCGTCCCGAAGTGGAAGCAGCACATCCGAAGGCAGAGTCGGTTCGTCTCGCTCGCGGTGGAATCTAGAGAGAAAAGAGCGTGCTTAGGACCGCTTCGCAGAAGTGAAAACTTCCATGGCAATCGCAATCCCGAGCGGCGGTCCCGAGTTCACCCGATCGAGCCTTTCACTTTCGAACGTGACGGATTAGCCTAACTTACTTAATTACCTACGAACAAATCTGTGTGCGGTGCGCCACAACAACGCATAGCCTAAACCGCTGAAGCTGAAATTTGAAAAATCCAAACAAAAAACTCGAACATGACATGAACAGTGTTTTCTGCACTCGGAAGACTGATACTTTCCTTAATAAGAAATGCTTTCCAAAAATTAGCGCAAAAATTGCTTTTTTTATATATGGCGTACTCTATGGGATGCAGGTTCAAGTCCTGTCGGGTCCGAAAATTTTAGGAAACCATTTCTTCGCAAAATACTTATACACAAACTTACTTCCCAACATACTCATGATCCAGAGCTCGTTCAGCACTCAGCCTCTTCGCCGGGTTAAAGACCAACAACCTCTGAACAAGGTCAGCTGCATCCCTCGGCGCGCAAGACAAAAGGCAAGTCAATGAGGCGTTCGCGTTGCTTGGGTTCACCGCTTGTTCACGGATCAGGGATGAACCATACCCACAGCATACAGCTGCGATGTCTAGAAGAGGTGATAAAAATATACACAAAGCGAAATCTAGCCCCAAAGTAAGCACTTGGCGTGTATTATGGGTACTAGACAACGGATATACAATATAATTGTACTTTTATTTGTAAATACTTTTATACAATAGAAAAGGAGTTTTCGGAGAACAAGGTCCTTACATCGAGCCCTTATAACAGAAAGTACTGGAACTACCTACCATGCAAGTTCGTACCATAGATAACATGCTAATACGTGAAATTTGAATGGTTTTTGAAAATAGATTACCATCAACTTTCTAACTTTCTTTTTCTTCAACTTTCTTTTGGATTCTACTGGATCCAGAAGTAGATATACGATAAATTTTAACGTTTCTATTTGTATCTTTGTCCTCTTATAATAACAGTAGGTACTTGATATACCTACCCTGTAAGTTCATCAATGTATGTCAATGTACTGTGCGGAAATTAATGATTTAAGGAACTTGCTCGATAATAGGATCCAGAAATAAAAACAACGTTGGTAGCTTAGGAAGCTTTACACAAAACTTTTTGTGCATTAATATTTTTAACTGAATCTCTATCGCTTCTGCGTTACATTACTTGCATGCATTCTTTTGTCTTCTTTGTCCCCCCTCTTCCCAGTTTTGCTGGAGTCGGTCCTTCTTGTGCAATTGCGCCAGAGAGCTCTGTGCTAGCTTGTCTTTTTGTACAAGTTTTTAATTTTTGGCTTGGGTACCTAGATCATCAAGCAACATAGATCAACAGCCTATGGTGAAATCTGTCGTATTCGTCGTCGAGTATTCTTGAACATAAAGGTGAGCTGTTTGGTTTCTGTTATGGAAGTTTTACGGCCGGTGGCCACCTGGCTCTAAGGTTATTCTTCTCGTGGCGATATGTGGGTGCCGCCGTTGACTCATAAATGGACTCTTGCGCAGCCAACCGATCTGTACATCCGAACCTAGACGCACAGCACTGACCACAGCCTCTGATCCGTATATGTAAGAAAAGCCTACAGCAGGGGTGTGGTATTGAAGTATCCTTCTCCGGCCTGTTGGTCGGCGAGAGGTATTTGATTTCCCTCCTACCCTGCATAATAATATCTGCCGATCTATTTTGGGGGTTAACCGATGTAGAGCCGTGAGCAATAGCTGCATGCATCATCTTTATTTTTTGACAAAGTAAGCAAAGAGTGTCTGCTTCATGTCTAGCTAAATTATATTTCGTCGTGTGCTTCTCCTCTCAGATCGAATTTCTGAGAGAGATTAGCGGAGGTATATACAAAGCAACCGAGGAATAGAAAGAAGAAGTATGTGATAAAGTAAGCGATATAGAAGTAGTAAGAACACGGCAGAAGATAAAGAGACATTTGGAATTCTAACACTTTACTGATAACTTTAATGATACTGATACAAAATTATATAGATATCCTGTCGCTACGTTTAATAAATTCATAGCAACATTAGTTAAGAGGTAACAACAAAAGAACGTCAAGACTTCAATCAGTATAAATGACATATTTTATACATATTAATAAAAAACAATAATTCAAAAAACAATATATTTAATCGCTTAAACTTTTTAGTCCATACGAATTCCAAAGCAGTTCCCAAAACGCCATACGATGGTGGTTTACGTGTTCTTTAAGATGTATATTGACATCTATATTGTAGTACGGACGCTGCTCTAAGTTCATTGGTAGCCAACAATCAGGAAGGATACCCGCTTGCAGAATATTTGGATTTCTGTAAAAAAAAAAGGACGAAATACCGTAAGTATATATAGCTAATTGGCTACATGCCAAGGTTTGTAAGTGATAGCTGAAGTTAATTTAATTTAGAAAAGAATATTCTAAGGTACAACATTTTATTTTTTAAACCTCCAAATCAAAAATTAAAATTAAAATAAACACACCCAAATAGATAAGCTTCTCCGTTTTTGGAAGTTCAGTGAAAATAATAAGAATAAATGTAACATAAAATAAATCAATAATAAAACTTAATTAAAAATTCACCCTTAAAAAACCGAGCCCTATGGTGTCGTCATAAGTCACCCTGACATTTGAAGATTTTTTTAATGAAAATTGTTATATTTCTTACCCATATTTCATGAAATTCGTCCACATCGTTGTCATTCTATCTAGAAGAGTTACTTGTTCTGCGTTAAACTTATCAGAACCTCTTTCAAACAAAAACTGCAGTTCTTCTGTATGATACGCTCCTACGCCTTCAACATCCTTGTACGGGCTTTTACCAGTGTATGAAAATACATATTTGAAAACTTTAGAGTTGTTAAGTCTTAAATAGTTTGTCACTGTTCGCTCTACAGCGTAATTCAGTTTAAAGTCGGATGAGAAGTCAACTAATTCCAACATTGAATTTTTCGATACATTTTTGCTTCCTAAATAAAAAGATTTTACAGTCCCTGTTAAAGTTGAGAGGGTATCGTTGTCTAAATTAAAAGTTTGCGATAAAGAATTGTAAAACGGATCTCCAAGAGTTTTATAAAACTCATCTCCTTTTGCAGCGAAACTACTAAAATCTTCTTTACTATTGTAACCAATCAGAATTGGTATGTCTTTAATATTTTCAACATTGTTATAATTTTCTTTACACACACCAAATTTCAATTTCAAATCTCTCATAGCTGTCATTACTTCTATTGGATCGGCCTTGTTCAAGAATTTCATAGCCTGTTTTAAATTAGCTGCATTTGAACCTAACTTATATGCTAATTTTATAGGAGCACTATTATCCTTCTTACTCACTATACCATTAGCAAATTTAGATCCACTTTGTATAATCGCCTTACTGAATAGTTTTTCTGGAGCGTGAAGGTGGAAATCTACTGCCCCGCCCCCATAACTCTGTCCACCAATTGTCACTTTAGCAACATCTCCCCCAAAAGCCGCTATATTATGCTTAACCCATTTCAAAGCAGCAGCTTGGTCTTTCAGACCTTGGTTTTTGGTCGTATCTGTGCAGAGGAAGCCATAAGGTCCCAGTCTATAATTCACAGTGACAACTATAACATCATGTTTAGCTAAATGTCTTCCGTCTTTGTCATTTGCGTTTCCCATAGTGAAACCTCCTCCAAAGAACCATACAAAGACTGGTAAGGGATGTGTATTCTTTTCATTTGGTACGAGGATGTTTAGAGTTAGACATTGTATAGTGCCTCCTTGGACGCTTTGTACTTGGGGGCAAATTATTGTTGCATTTGAAGCTGTGAATGGTGTAGAAAATGGAGGATATTCTAGAGCATCCTGAAAGGTAGAATAGTAATAAAACGTGAAAATTTGATTTCTTAACTGTTTATAGGTCATCTAACCACGGTACACAGTAGAAGAGGCTGATATAGCCCCCGGACCTAGAAGATATTTATCGGTTCTTAACTGTCGTGACTTGTCGGTCAATATTGAAATACAAAGTGTGTGGCATTCTAGAATTTTATCTGGTCTACGCATCAAATTCCATCGCCATCGGTTCAGTTACCTACTTGATGCAAGATGTGAAAAGGCACACATCTTCATACCTTCATACCTCATATCTTAACTATCAAGAATTTTTCTTATCTAAAACTTGAGATTGGCACTTACTCCAAAACGATTTTTCTCATCAACACTAGCGTAAGGAATCCCATTGAAGATGCTATAGGCACCATTAATTATCTTTTCTCCTATAATAGTTCCGACAGGAGTCTCGATCGAGACATTTGCGATCGCTTGATGGAAAAACAAGACGAAGAATATATGCAACATAGTTACTTCTCTCTGACTATTTGATGATACGTTGGTATTGGAAGCACTTATATTCACTTCAATTGATAAAGTTTTAGGGTGCCGCAATGCGGAGTCAAAACCCACACAAGGAAATAACTTAAAAACGATCATGTGAAATTTTATTGATATAATATTACGTAAATACCTAACTATTATATTTTTGAATTTGTATTTAATATATTGAATTACAACTACGTCCCTTGGTTTCACCCGAGTAGATCCCGATGCCGGGGGAATATCGGGATCAAAAGTAGTCCATGAATTGTAAAGAACGTTCGAAGTGTTTTATTTTAAAACTTTATAGGCCCATATCTCCGAAACGAGTCACTTTAGAACATCAAGTGATGAAATATTTTCTTTCTGTTTATTTAGATCTCCTCTATCAAAACATACAGATATCAGCGTGCGACATAAATTGAAAAAAAAAAAAAACAAGATGGATGCCGTCGACTATGCCAAGGCCCATACATGGATTTAAGTTCTCCTTTAAGGAGTTTTAATATTATTGTACGGAACCCTCATCCTAGATTCACAACTTGGTAGGTAGGTATATAACCTTTAGATAATTCCTTGAAAAGTATCCTCATGTATGTACCTACGTGGATAGGTACTTAACCAGTTAACATTCCATTGTTTTTATTTACTTTATTACATAGCTGTATGTGTCAAACGGGGCATTCCCTCGAATGTGGCAGTGAATATAACTGGTTTGGTTAGTCATAATAATTAGTAGGTACCTAATTAATAAATTCTAAATTTCTCCTTTGTCCCGCATTTTAATTAGTTACTTACAATATTTATTTGACGTTACCAGACCAGTATAGGAAATAAGATAGAGTAAAAGATGTAGGTACCTGAACAAAAATAAGCGAAAATACATATAAAATATATTGTTTAACATATGGAGTAAATAATTAATAAATAATAATAATAAATAATAAATAAATCCTGTGACGAACACACAGCGCCATCTAGCCCCGTGGTAAGCTGCTAAGCTTGTGTTACGGTGGCTAGACAACGGATATACTACTTATATTTATTTTTCTTTTGTAAATACATACATATTATACATAGAAATACGCCCAGACCAGATACAAATATTTATTTTTAAGCATAAATATTTGCACCCAGCGGGAATCGAACCCGCAACCTTCTGTATTGCAGCCAAGCGTTCGCCCGACGCGCCACAGAGGTCGTCACAGAGGTCATAATTATGGTTTAATACATGTTTTTCTTATGGAGTAATTGATATTTGACTTATATTATAATTCGCGTTTACTTCCAAAAACAACTGCACTTATTGTTGTTGTTTTTTTTACTTTTCAAGTAAACATAAATTCAAAACTATAACGATCCTGAGAAAGGAATATGTAAAGACTCCCAAACGTAGGAACGGCATTCCAACAAAGCAACATATTAAAAACAACGTGGTTAAAATTGAAAAATGATTTTCATGTCAAAACTTTGGATAAAAAAAGCTCAATCCACTTTTTTCTGTTTTTATAGCGCTTTAGTGCCCGGAAGATTTGTCCACGAATCAGGATTCTCAAGGTAGATCTGAAGAAGGATCTGGTATCTGTTGGAATATCTGGTAAAACTTACCATCAGACGCGGGTCTAGGCAGCGCAGCCATGATTCTCTCAACTTGGTTCACGGTAGAGGTCCCTGGGAACAACGGCTTGCCGGTCAGCATCTCCCCAAGGATGCAGCCGAGAGACCACATGTCGATACCTTTCGTGTAACTGGAAAGGTCAATTAAAATGCTTTAAATATATACAGGATATTATAATATATATTATAATAACATGATACCTAGGTTGGTATCATTTTACAGCAATATCACACAATTTACAAGGTTTTTTTACGCTATTTTTAATTCCGCCATCTTGGAAGATCCGCCATATTGGATTTAGAATGCCTTGACTTAAAGCAATCCGCTTTGCTTAACCGACTTTTGGAAAATCGAACTGTTGTTTAGGCCTTTTGAGAAATATTAAGGTAATCTGACCGAGCTATGTCTAAAGACAGAAGGTCTGGAGCGCGCAAGGAGCGAGCAGAATTGTGGACGGTAAAGCTATAGAAAATTTCTGCTCGCTCCTTGCGCGGTAGCTTTTTTCGACCCCGTTATCGAGAGCATCATATTCCCAAAGCGATGTCGAGTTGAACTCGACGGGAGTTACGAGGTAGGGTTGATCTGATGGTCTGATGGTCTGATCAAATTAAGGGCTCATCAGCCGTCAAATTCCATACTATTGTCCGAGATGCAATGAACCGAGACTGATGCAGACAGATCAACAAGAGCCAATCCAGCGCACCAAATGATGACCATGACACTCAGTCATGAAGTAGCTGGTCTAACTGCACCTGCAGATCTGGAATGGTCGTGCTGGGTAAGCAACGCTTGGCGCGCTTATTAGGTACTTGGAAGGGTGACCAATAACTTGTGTGGCAAAAAATCACTTTCTCGAGTGCTTTCGTGCTTCGAAAGGCACGTTAAGCAGTTGGCCCCGGCTGGTATCTCTGATAGCAGTCGTAAGGTCATGTTAGAGGCATTATGGCGACCTGAAAACTCTAACACTAGGTGAGCCACAGGCCACACCACTACACGAAAAGAAGAAGAATTAAACAAATTACATGATGGGGCGCTATTTTTACTCCGCCATATTTAGCACTAGATGGTTATCGTCACTGAATATAAGGTCCAAAATTTGTATACAATGTTTCCTGTCAAGTGGACTTACTTCTTGCTAGCGATAAGAATCTCCGGAGCACGGTACCACCGGGTGGCCACGTAGTCCGTGAGACAAGGGTCGGCTCCGTCTTCACCTCCAGAATACATGCTGGAAACTGACCTGGCCAACCCAAAGTCGGCTAGTTTTACCCTGGTACGGAAAACCATTTTATTTTTTATTTGTTACTTAAACTACGCAAGCGGTAGTACATTACATCGGGTGAAGCCTTTATTTTTTTCGAAAAACTAAAACAACTTGTATTAACTCGGGTCAATTCGGCCAAACTGGAATAAACAAAGAATAGCAATGCTACGCCTTATGTCATCTTTGTTACAGATACTTTCTAACTGTTCATTAAAAAAATATGTTACAGATTTTAGGTATTTTCTCAGCTGTTTTACTGAATAGCTGTAAAGCTAAGCAGTTTTAGTAAGAATGCTTCTAAAAACAATATTATATACTTATGTAACATAAATAAATAATAATCATAACAAAACAAATGAGACAAACACACGGAATGAACACGCGAATACAATCATCTAAGAAATTGCAAAGAAACTTTAGTTCCGAATAATTATAAGAGATGGCGCTAGTGAGGTGAATGCAGTTTTCTGGATCGCGGTATCGTTGCGTCGAGCACTTTGCTTAAGTAGTCTGCTAAGATTTTGTTTTGTATCGAATCAAATAGATCGATCAGATCGAATCCAGTACCGGGTGTGGTACTGCGCATAGGATGTGTACGGTTCCCTGGACCTTCCTATACGTAGTACCTGTAGCCTGCATTCGTTGCCTTCTTGTAGAGCGTACGGTTTCCCGGACATCTACGAGAAGCTCGTAGCCACCCCTACGACCCCTGTAACCCCCTCTACGCAAATAAACTCCCTTCGTCCCTCAACCGTAGTTTCTCTACCTCCTCCCCCCTCACCGGGAACTCCCCTCGCAACACTGGCAGCCCAACGTCGTCGGTCCCGAATCCACGGAGCGCGAAGACAAGCAACAACAAGAGTCGTCGGAGGAGCCACCGGTAGAGCCAACCCAGAGCCGAGGTAGAGTCGACGGTAGAGCCGAAGTAGAGCCGAGGTAGAGTCAACAGTAGTTGACGTAGTATCGACGGTAGAGCCAACCTAGAGTCGACGGTAGAGTCAAAGTAGAGTTGACGGGAGAGTCAAAGTAGAGTTGACGGGAGAGTCATAGTATAGTCAAATTAGTGACATTCATGACCAACGTAATAATGACGTCAAGCAGCTGCTACATACAAGAGATAGTAGGATTGATCACAAAAGCCGGAGAATTTGTAACTAACCGCGCCACTGATGCAGATGATGCGCGCGACGACAAGGGTGTAAATTTTATCTCCGCAGTACACACCAAAATTGCTTCCTACTCATCGGAGTCTGCAAGTGCCTCCGCAATAAGGATATCGAGGTTTGCTTTATCATCGCAGTTCTGGAGTAGTTTCGTGCAGGGGGAGCGGGAGGAGATTCCCATCCACCCAGTCAGTACAGAAACGAGGACGCCTATATCGGCGGCAACAGCAACGCTTGCGACGATACGAATGCCCTTACCAACAGCAAACAGGGTCGTGTGCCACACCTGTAGAGCTCGGGAGGGTTATCTGCAGCAATCGCGACCGTCGACGGCACGGCGACGACGCTCCACGAGAACTGTAGTTATAAACCTTATTCCACGAAGACACAACCGTCTTCATGAGACCAATCAAATAGCGAACACTAATATGGATAGAAAGTACCTATACGCTTATTTGGAGCACATCGTGCAAGGGGAGCGAGTGAGAATCCAAACAACACCAACCATACCCTCCTTTTTTTACTGTCCTGTTCGTCGGGACGCCTTCACGGACAGAGGGGGAGTATGTAACATAAATAAATAATAATCATAACAAAACAAATGAGACAAACACACGGAATGAACACGCGAATACAATCATCTAAGAAATTGCAAAGAAACTTTAGTTCCGAATAATTATAAGAGATGGCGCTAGTGAGGTGAATGCAGTTTTCTGGATCGCGGTATCGTTGCGTCGAGCACTTTGCTTAAGTAGTCTGCTAAGATTTTGTTTTGTATCGAATCAAACCGATCGATCAGATCGAATCCACTACTGGCTTTGGTACTGCGTATATGTTGTGTACGGTTCCCTGGACCTTCCTATACGTAGTACCTGTAGCCTGCATTCGTTGCCTTCTCGTAGAGCGTACGGTTTCCCGGACATCTACGAGAAGCTCGTAGCCACCCCTACGACCCCTGTAAACCCTCTACGAAAATAAACTCCCTTCGTCCCTCAACCGGAGTTTCACTACCTCCTCCCCCCTCACCGGTAACACTCCCCGCGCTACACTTATGCTTTTTAATTTCGACAATAGCAATAGTCGCGGGTTTGAATCACGACATGTTAGAATTTTTAGAAGCATTATTTTTGAAAACAACAGTTGGCTGCGAAATACGCACTTTTGGCTGAGAAATACCTACACACTTTTTGCTATCAAATACGCACTTTTGACTGCGAAATACGCACTTTTAACTATAAAACCCGCACTAACTTGCAAGCACTATCAACGAGCACGTTGCTAGGCTTCTGATCCCTATGTACCACGCTTCCAGAGTATATGTGCTTGATGGCTTACAGCATCTGGTACACAATGTACCTACCGCTTGTCTATGTCCTTGCCAATTAAAGTTGACTGCGAAATACGCACTTTTAACTATAAAACCCGCACTAACTTGCAAGCACTATCAACGAGCACGTTGCTAGGCTTCTGATCCCTATGTACCACGTTTCCAGAGTGTATGTGCTTGATGGCTTACAGCATCTGGTACACAATGTACCTACCGCTTGTCTATGTCCTTGCCAATTAAAGTTGGCTGCGAAATATTCAACTTTTGACTGCGAAATAAGCACTTTTCACTGCGAAATATACACTAACCTGCAAGCACTATCAATGAGCACGTTGCTAGGTTTTCCCTATGTATCACATTCCCAGAGTGTATTTACTTGGTAACCTTCAGCATGTGGTACATAATGTACCGCTTGTTTATGTCCTTGTTAATTAAAGTTGGCTGTGAAATACTCAACTTTTGACTGCGAAGTACACACTTTTGTCTACGAAATACGGACTTTTGATTACAAAACCCGCACTAACCTGCAAGCACTATCAATGAGCACGTTGCTAGGCTTCTGATCCCTATGTATCACGTTCCCAGAGTGTATGTACTTGGTGGCCTTCAGCATCTGGTACATAATGTACCGCTTGTGGATGTCCTTGAGGATGTTCCCGCGTTTGATCACGTTGTGGAGATCAGTCTCCATGTACTCGAAGCCGAG
This sequence comes from Idaea dimidiata, assembly GCA_949358125.1. Taxonomy (NCBI): domain Eukaryota; kingdom Metazoa; phylum Arthropoda; class Insecta; order Lepidoptera; family Geometridae; genus Idaea; species Idaea dimidiata. The sequence continues at coordinate 6,809,360 of OX442342.1, read as the reverse complement.
GTAAATATCGCGGTTGTTGAGTGCTCTATAAATAGAAAATAAAAGTACCGCCGCTTGTTTCAAGAAATGGATTGATAAGCAGTCTACAGACGACCGTTAGTTTTGATTAGGTAGGTATATTAACTGTAACTGTTTATCTGTGTCATGGGGTTTTTTTATTTATTTATTTCCTTGCGAAAATTTTTACTAATATTTTAAACGCGAAAGATTGTATGTATGTAAGTATGTATGTATGCGAGTTTGTTCCTCTTTCACGCAAAAACTTCTAAACCGATTGCGATGTAACTTGGAGTATAAGTAGTTGGAGACCTGGAATAACATATAGGCTACTTTTTATCCCGATATTCCCGCAGGAGCGGGACTTAAGTGGGTGAAACCGCGTGCGCAGTTAGTATTTCCATAAACTTTATAGCTATTACAGCAAAGTTTAGGTCATTATTTTTGATTGATTTACTTTCTAAATTTGCAAAACTTGGACTATAATAAGCAAAAACTTTGGATACTTGCGAAGATCGCTTTGTAAATACCAAAAATTGTCGGAAGTCAAAGTTTTGCGTTAGCAAGGTACGATCTTACTAAATTATAAACGCGAAAGTTTGTATGTATGTCTGTATGTGAGGTTGTTACTCTTTCACACAAAAACTACTGAACCGATTGCGATGAAACTTGGAATATAGGTAGCTGGGGACCTGGATTAACTACTTTATATCCCGATATTCCCGCAGGAACGGGACTTAAGCGGGTGAAACCGCGGGCGCAGCTAGTATTTCTATAAACTTTATAGCTATTACCAAAGCAATGTTTAGGTCATTATTTCTTTATTGATTTACTTTCTAAATTTGAAAAACTTGGACTTTAAGCAAAATCTTTGGACACTTGCGAAGATCGCTTTGTAAAATACCAAAAATGTTCGTAAGTCAAAGTTTTGGCTTAGCAAGGTCAAAGTACGATTATACATACATTTCAGGCTAACTCTCTACCTATAGTTTGCCTAGATATTAAAAGCTAATTGTTCTAAATACCAACAAAAATAGTTGCCCTACTAAGCATAACATATCACATAAGTACGATAATAATCTGTAAATACTAAATACCAACATTCTACTAAATTTATAAAAAGTATGTAGGTACATAGGTATAGTATATGTTACTCCATCGCGCAAAAAAGTCTTCAGCCGATTAAGATGAAACTCGGTAAGATGCAAGAGTGAATTAACTTTAAGCTACTATTAATCCTATATTCCCCAGAGATCGGCATTTACGCGGGCAAGACTCAGTATTACAAATCGGTTAATCAAAGTTACTAGCAAGTACCTAAACAGAAAAATATTTATCTAAATACTAGCTGCGCCCCGAGGTTTTACCCGCGTAAGTCCCGATCCCGCGGGAATATCGGAATACAAAATAGCCTATCTGTTATTCCAGGCTTCCAGCTACATATATTCCAAGGTTCATCAAAATCGGTGCAGTAGTTTTTGCGTGAAAGAGTAACAAAGTCACATACATACTTACATACCTACATACAAACTTTCACGTTTATAATAAGTAAGAAAGAAGTAAGAAATAAGAAAGATAAGATTCAGTTATCAAATAATTTTAGAAGTAATACCCTAGTACCCTACTTAAAGTAACAGCCAAACTAACCCGGTAGGTAATTTGAATTTAGGGTGACCTAGTTTTTGTTTAAGAGACCGTAAAATCGGTACCACGACCCCACTGTCAAGCGCAATGATCAATGTTGAGTTGATACAATACCCACGATAAAACATTGATACAAGATATTAGCCGCAGAGGAAACAAAGGCGAATATTTTTTTGAAAAAAATCTCGTATTTTATTATTGACTAAACTTTCGCATTTGTAATTGACCGAACGAGCGAAGCGAGTGAGGTCCAGTGTAGACGGGCCTGGCGCTTGTATCTTTGTATATTTGTTCGACGATAACTTGAATATCGTAGCTCCGATCTTCATGAATTTTGGTATGCGCGTAGTTTAGGTCAATAGAATTTATGAGTTCGAAGATGAGCCGGATCAGTTGGGGGTTGGGGAGATAGGGGGTCATGAGGTCTCAGGGGCGAACTCCTAGTATTAGTGGAAGTAGCTCCACTCCATGTTTAACCCGGGTAAGTCCCGTTCTTGATGTGTTATTCCATGTTTCCAGCTGACATATCGAGTTTTATAAATGTTAATATAATACGTATAATACCTACCTATACCCTCAATAAACCATTGTACAAGATATTAGCGGCAGAGAAATATCCAAGGATGTATTTGTTTATTTGCAATATTTAAAAAAAACTCAGAATAAGCTGTGTTCATGTTTTAATTTAGTTTTATTAGCGACTTATTATTTGTTATTGATATCCCCACGGGCCAACCCGCGAGGCGCACCTTGTTCTAAAATAAAGTTTTATTTCAAAACATCTATTAAATATGTATTTTCATGATTATTATATCCGAGACCATCTGGTATTATTTCTTTTTAAATGCTACTCGTACCATGAACCTTTGTCATTGGAAGTCTGAAATCGATCGATGGTACCTCGATCAGAAATAGTAGGTCGTAATAATTACAGTTTATTTAGTACAGCAAATGTACCTATCTGACATTTAAAGGTAACAAACAGTAAGGCGATCGTTACACTACCCTACATGAACGCCCCCTTTATCCACTGTAGGTGTGGATTGTCGCGCCCGAAACATCGGGTGGTGTAACGGCCCGTTTAGACACAAGAGTTTAAGAAATAAAGAGTGCTCAAACTCTACTAAAAAGCCTTCAAAATGGCCATATTTTTATTGCCCAAGGCTCTAAATGAATAATGCTCGGCTTTAGGCCGGTCTTTGCTTTTAAGTGATTTCAAGACGCAATCAAAGGCTTAATCAGCCTTTGTCATTTTCCAATGTTATCAGACGTCCACTGGATAGATAATATGGATGTTTGATGGACTGAACGATTGTTCGAAAGAGTTTATTGCAAAACAAACTTTTGTCGACAAACGCTGCATAGATTTAACGGTTTATCGAAAATTTATTGATATTGACTGCTCTTTCGAAAACTACGGTTGCAAGTTTGTTGATTGCACCTACACTAAAAGTGGTGAAATTAAAAAAAAATTGCTGATCCGTCTTCCTCAGTGGCTTCAACAGTCTGCGTATCGGAACACGTTACAAGTCTGTATGGCGCAACGACTTAAGTCGATGAGTGGTAGCACGCCGCTAAGAAACCTCATTTGGTCTTTTACGACAAGCAGGGGACTCGTATCCGCATCTTCTTTTAGACCCAAACTACAGAGTACATTTACATACATTATATCTCACTTCTTACTAATATTATAAACGCGAAAGTTTGTATGTATGCATATTTTTATGTATGTAAGTATGTGAGGTTGTTACTCTTTCACGCAAAAACTAATGAACCGATAGCGATGAAACTTGGAATATAAGTAGCTGGGGACCTGGATTAACACATAGACTACTTTTTATCCTGATATTCTAGCGGGAACGGGACTTACGCGGGTGAAACTGCGGGGCGCAGCTAGTAACCTATATACCTATCTATAAAACGCTTTGTATTAGCCGACTGAGTGATGGATCAACGCACAACCTAAACCGAAGTCAGGAAAGACCTGAAAGAAGACCGTTCAAAATAGACCAGCTATGTTCTTTAAACCACTTTTAATAAGATTTTTTTTTCATTCCTAAAAGAAGAAATATAGATTATTCAATAGGTTTACAAGATCATAAGCCACTGTGTTAGTATTTTCGTTTATCGAGTTTGTTAACGTTTACCTACAGTTAGGAGCGCTACACTATTCTCCTAAGTTAGGAGAGATTAAATCGCCATTTTTTAGGTTTGGAGCTCTTAACTGTGAAACTTTAATATTATAAAATATTTTAATCTAGCCGAAAATAAACGAAAATACTAACACCGTGACCGTGGTAAATCAGTTAAATAATCGATATCTTGTGTTTTAGGAATGCCTTTAAAATTTCATTAATGTACCCCTACCCCCTAGGTCTGAGCTCTAAGGGTAAAGGCCGATCTTCTTTGGAGTGTGCGTTCTTCATAAGGTGTAGGTTCGATAAGAAAGGTTTTTTGTAATGACTACGGGACCGGGAGTTGCGCGGATGTGACCGCGACACCAGCTTGTATACAAGATGTAACAGGCATGCCCTTTTAAGCCGAAAGGGGGTTGTTCTAGACATCTAGGCGAACAACTTTTGTTCTACGACTTTGAAAATTCGAACTTTTTTTTTGAAAATTTTGAGGTTATTTTTCACTGAAAAAACAGTTGCTTTTGAAAATAAACGTTATTGTAGTTTTGATTGTTGTCGACTAAACTAAATGAAAGGACAAGATAAGGTCAATGACCTCGAACTCTGAGAAACAGCTGATTTTCAAGTAAACTTTAAACTTAAAATTTTCGAAAACTACTTCGAATTTCCAAAAGTTGTAGAACAAAAGTTGTACGCCTAGACGTCTAGAACAACCCCCTTCCGGCTTAAAAGGGCTTACCTGTTACACCTTGTATAGGTACATACAAGTAATATAGTAAACTAGCTGCGCCCCACGGTTTAACCCGCGGAAGTGATAAACGCGTTATCACGGGCCCGGGCGGCCGAGCGGTTCTCGAGCGGTTGCACTTTTTCGTTCATTACTCGGGTTCTACTAATCGGATTTCAATGCAAACTATACCACGACGTTCCTCGAAAATAGAACTATCTAATATTGAAATCCAGATTTTAATCGGATTAGTAGTTTTTAATTGTATAAGGAACATGCAGAGAAACAGACAGACATGAATTTAAAAAATTATGTAATTTTGTTCTACTACACTTTTGCTAAGTCCTCTAGACTACTTTTTTAAAATTTACTTCCTAGTACAGACTTTTTGTCCTCTCTTCCTTTATTATAAGTATAAAAGATGAATAAGACTTACCTATGTATACTGTGCAGTTTTACAATATTAGGATGGTTCCGAAAGGACTGTAAGAATATGATTTCTCTAAACGTTCGTTGAGCATCAGTCTGGTTGCGAAAAGCGTCGAATATCTTCTTTATAGCCACAGTGTCTTTGGATTTCTTGTCGACTGCCTTCCATACTATACCGTAGGCGCCTTTACCAAGCCGCTTTTTTACGTCGAATCTGGAAAAGTGAGCTAGCAGAGCATCTTCTATAACTAAAACGGCTGTTTTATTTAGAGTTAGATGACCTGAAATGATTGACCTTTTCATCAAAATTTTAGATGATTTATACAGCGCAAACAACTTTTTTTTTTTTAACCCACGCTATTTTATGGCGGTGTTTGCCCGGGACGTTGTTAGGTGGAGTAGGCTTGCCCAGCACCTATACCACCCACCCTCCCAGCTTAGTCAGCCATGCCCAGAGGAAAGAACTGGTCAATACGTCTGGAGCTAACTAAGCCGTGGGTTTCCTCACGATGTTTTTCCTTCACCGTATGAGCGATGTTATTAACGCACATAGGGTTAGGTACCCAAAGGGTAAAAAGGGCCCCTTATACTACGCCCCTGCCCGCCTGCCTGTGTGACTTTAGCAAACGGTTTAATAGTTTTTGATATCTTACTAAAACTTTCATGTGACGGTAGTGATTTCTTGCAAAACTTTTATTGTCAACAATTGATTTTATAAATTAAAAATAATATGAACCAAATTAAAGCAAAGGTGTAGAATACGATGTAGCCAGCCAGATGCTGGGTTTCTATAAATGAAATACAATCATTTTCGTTATGGTCCAGTAGGTGAAGTTGGCAATCACCATTATTATTGTCAGTGGACTTCCGCTCCTGTACAATGGGTTCACTACTACACCTGTTTTGTGCTCTCCCTTAGCAACAGCTTCCCGCTATCCTTACTAGATCGTCGGTCCACCATTTATAAGAGATCTTTGCATTTCCCATTCATGGCTGCATTTAGGCCTGTCCACTGGGATCAGTGTTCATAACTGATTCCAGACACCGCTATGGTGAGCACCTGACGGTACAGCGGCCCGTAATAATGATACCGAAAGCTTAGGCTGCTTTTCTATCAGAGATGTGCTATGCAGCTATGCTGCGACGATGTGAAATCTACGCTACGAAAGTACGCTAAGTTATGTGCACCAATTAATATGATTGGTGGAATGGCGGTTAGTCGATGGTTGAATGCAAACTCTTAACAAACTTGGTTTTTAGTTTTTGTAAGTTATTATTATTATTATTATTTGTAACTAGTTATTTCTGCCTTCCTTTTTTATCTCTATTAATGTGTATATAGGTACTTTGTAATGTTTTTTCTTTTTTCTTGAGTGATGTCTGATGAGACGTCGCAGGTGTTTGGTTTGGTTATTTATATGCGGAGACATTTAAATGGTGTTTAGTTTTAAGTTTTGTCTTTATTTAGTTTTAGTCACTGTTTTTTTTTTCGAATAAAATAAAAATAAAATAAAATCAAACGCATCCATAGCATCGTAGAATAGCACATCTGTTGGAAAAGCAGCCTTAGCGGGGACGCTGTATCATAAGCATGAAAGACTAGTTTGGACGGAGGTTCGCCCTGTCCACTGCATGCTGGAGATTATCGCGGCCCTTTCCCGAAAAGACATTTGGTCGAACGGGGACGCTATATCATAAAGTGGAATAATAATGTAGATCCCAGCCCTCAGCACTCAGTTATCAAAAGAACTAAAACCTCGTGTGTGGGGCTCCCTGTAGCGGTTTACCCACTAAAACTCCACCGGTTCCTCGCACGCCTTGGTGTCGGAGTCGAACGCGGGGACACGTTCGTACTCGTCCGCGCCCCGACGGCGTAGATCCGTGAACGGACCTTCTCCCACAGAGGCTATAACCCTCAATCCGCTTGAGCGGCACACGGGAACCACGTGCGCCTCGCTCGGGCCGCTGCACGACGACAGACCCCCCCGAGTCTGCCGCCTACGGGACCCATTTATGGCGGCTAAAGAACTAAAACCTACCTTTTCAAAATGTGTTCATCAATCTCGGACATGTTTTTCTCCGGACTCTTCTTCGGCGGTGCTTGCTTCTGCGTGACATCTCGTTTTCTGTCATCTTTCTTCGGCGGTTGACTCATTTTAGTTATATTTCAAATATCTAAGGATAAAATTGTCTGATAACTGCTGCTGCAGCGAGATCAAGCGTGCTGACTCCGATAGAGCGGGATGGAAGAATTTTGTGTCTGACTTAAGCCCCAGCAGAGGGACTTAGGACTTAGAAGAGAGACAGAGAAGGATAATGTAGTTTTAGGGGAGTTTGTGTATGGGTGAGTATATAATATAGATCTATTTTTTTAAAGAAAAGATATATCCACAAAAACACAGCGCACGGTCTACGTCAGACGGGATTCGAACCAACGCATCTCAATCCAATCCGGGGAATGCGACTTAGGCCTCTTAGTCTACCGACGCGGTAAAAAAATAGTTCTATTAACGCTCAGTGCGGGCTTATGCACTTTAAATAAAAAATATATAATATAGATGACCATTTGGCCATATCACGTAGCTATCCTAGTATCCTAAATCACGTAAACGATAATTTTCGTCGATATAGCTTAATTATTTACATATACATTAACTTTTTTTATTAATACATTGGTACTTATAAGTATTTGACAATCATCTCACCTGGGATGGTAAAGTGATGATGGGTCTAAGATAGATCACGGTCTTCTAGAAATCAAATCATGATCATTTGGATAAGTCTTAAATCAAAAGATTTTAGTGTGGCTTCGGAACGCGCCCTCTGATGAGAAGAAGCCACAGAAACTCATGAGTTTTTTTAGAAGGAAGACTGGACCAAGATCCGACCCGACTTTCTTGGCTGAACCGATCTACGTTTCGGAACACAGACAAATCTGGTCGGCGCTGCGACTAAGGCCGGACTTAACTTATAAGTACACATCACCAATTAGCGGCTAATCAAGTGATAGTGAATGTGTTTTACTTGAACTTCCCATTGGAGACGTGAGTTATCCAATTAAAAAGTATTTCCGAATGAATAACTATACCACTATACGTATAATATACCTAATTACATATTCCTTTTCACTTACCTATAGATACATAGGTATTTCTTGTGAAGGTTGTACTTATATAGGTACGTACATACTTAAACACTTAAAGACGGTTAAATATCCAGGTATACTCAAGTAGGTATTTGGGTAATATCCCAAAAAAAATCCCAATAAAGGCATGTAGGTAAGTACTTATGTGGAGACTGAGTATCTACAGCAGAGCTAGGTAAATAGTTACCGACTGAGATGTATCCAAGAAGTTTAAATATACAGACATTTTATATAGTTGCTATCTACATAAAATGTAAATTCTACTCTTATCATTCTAATTTGAATATCCAAGCGTGACTCCAGCCGTTGTAAACTATTGATTGTTTTATTCTAAGCAACCAAAATTTATTGGGACTCCCGATACACCGATTTATTAAAATTAAAAATTAAAATAACTAGGCATAAAAAGGTCTAAGGATTGAAAATTTGTACTCACGTATTAAGTTATTAAAAATATCCAAACCAAAACCCATTTTTCTTTTTCCAGTAAATTATAAAATCCACAATTTTCACGAAATAAATCCGGACGTTCTATCAGCTTGTCGAATTTCATTTGTTTACGGCGCTCAAAGTCAAACAACATTCGCGTTGCCATAGCGACGGGCGGTGACAACTTTAGTCATGGGACACTGTTGTTTAATCGATATATGTCATTACGAATTTATGCGAATCGATTATTGATGCTTGTGTCATTAAATTCGGGGTTTATTGGTGGAAGTACAATTTCGATTACTTTTTTATTAGTTTCTTAGCCTTATTTAAAAAATAAATAAAAGACTTAGGTAACGTCGTAAAATTATTTATTTTAAAATATGATTGAAATGGATATCCCGATAAACTTCAAGATTTTACTCTAAGTACCTACATTATGAAATAGAGTTATTCTAAATTCACAAGTCACAAAATACAATGATTTTCTGAGCATTTATGTACTTAGCTTGTTAATCTAGAATTTTAGAAACTATTTTTAGAAATAATGGTGATTTACGTACAATATAATAAAAATAAATAGTAGGTAAACAATAATTAACAATCGTATTTAGAAACCACAAAAATATTGAAAAATCATGCTTTCTTGCTTAAAACTATAAAAACAAAAAGTAACAAAAGATGTGATTTCGAAGAAGATAAAAATAATAATATGTGTCTTTAGATTTTATTACAACTAATTTTTTGTCGAATTTATGTAAGTTTTATTATCAACTTGATTGAATGCTAATCTTAGCTGATAAAATGAATAGAATAACTAGCATTTCTTTAAGTATAGTTATCCAAGTGTAGGAAACACTTTAAAATATAACATCCGTGGCCAAATTGGAAAGGCGTTGGGACGGATCCCCAGAGATGCAGGTTCAAGTCCTGTCGGGTGCGAAAAATTTTTGGAAAGCATTTCTTTAAGTATAAAATAACTTAATTAAATATTTATAATACAATTAGCCGCAGCCTTAAAATGTTAAAGTTATTGTGCTATTTCTGTCTGTTCATAAAAAAATTACATTAGGTATTAATTAATTTGAATATCGTTTGAATAAAAAAATAAACTATTTATATTTACTTACTTTCGGATAATGTGATTCCAAACAGTATTTTTGTTTGGCAGTTAGAAAGTTAATTTTTACTCGATAATTTAGAATTCGATGTGCGTAATTTACGTTAATACTGCTAGACAGCTAAATGTATTACAGAAATGACCTATGTCTTAACTATTTCCGCTTCTACGGACTTCTACATTCTCTAGGCTAGCTGATGCACTAACTGCAGTGGCTGTGTGCCTTCTAAATGCCTACAGCAAGGCACGTGTTGATTGTCTTTAAGATATTATTTTACTTTCAACAAAGTATTGATAGATTTTTGGGCCGCTCCTCCTTGCCCCAGCTTAGCCTAAACTACTTAAGTAATTTATAAGTAAGTTTATACTTATTTTTAAGAACTGTTGAGTACGTTAACACTTGATTTCAAAATATTAACAATTAAGTACAGAACACGATTATGGTAACATTATTTGAAATTATCAAACACTTTGACAACATTTAGATATTGTATAACGTCGAAACAGGGAATTTCGTAGAAAATATTATTCGGAATGATTCAAAATATTTTTGAGACAGACAAGCGTCATAAGTTAATTTAAGTAACTAAGCACTGCTACTAAACTAAGCACTAGTTCATTTAACTATCAAAGCACTGGTAGCCATTATACTACATTTTACAAAAGCGGTGGATGGATTTTCTTCTGTTCTTCGACTTCTTCTCTGCCTTGATCGATAGAAGATGTAGTTGGAAGGCCACAAGGCCATTCTAGAGAGTCGGCTTCGTGTGTCATTATGTGCTCAGCTTCCACTGAAAGAAGTAAATTTAAGTTTTTTTAGTTTTATATGCGCACAGATGGCATCTCGCAGTTTCCTCGACCCATGTAGTTAAGTTCCTATGGAAATTAATTGAAATAGTTTTCTCGACAAAAGGAAAACAGGCTTTGACTAATCAAGGTTTCCAGTTTGCTGCATACAATTTGTTTGAATTGTATGCAAATGCAACAAATTGCTTCAGTAAGTACCTAGTTCTGGAGTGAAAAAATATTAGATATACCTTGGTAAATTTAAGTCTAAGGTGTGTCCAAATAAAATACAAAATCCTGATTGATTCACTGACTGAATATACAAAGTGGTAACGAGGATAAGCCTACTACCTACTTAAGCCGAAACAGGTTTGTTCTAGAAGTTTAGACGAACAACTTTTGTTCTACAACTTTTGGAAATTCAAAGTAGTTTTTAAAAATTCTAAGTTTAAAGTTTACTTGAAAATCAGCTAGTTCCTAGAGTTAGAGGTCATTCCATTTTTTCAGGGAAATGTAACCTCAAAACTAAAAAAAAAGTCCGAAATTTCAAAAATCGTAAAACAAAAGTTGTCGCCTAAACGACTAGAACTACCCCCTTTGAGCTTAAATAGGTATCCTCGTTACACCTTGTATAAGTATATCGACGAACGGACAGCGCGGGCGTTGTGCGTTGTCTACTCTGTACTTTGAGGCAGGATCAACGCGTTGGTCTTAAAGACGTGATACTAGGTTTTAAATTTTTGTATTTGTAAGTAATTACTTGTTTAATTTAAGTTTTTGGTGCAATAAGGTCATTCATTCATTCGGACAAAAATTACTTAAGTCTTTTTGCAAGATAAAACAATAGCTAGGTTTTGAAGTAATGTACCTACTCGTCGCATTTAAAAAATGAAGTTACGTAAAACATTTCTACAAGTAATCGTGACAAGACATTTTGCGACATAAATAGGCATTACGTGCAGTTTATTTTGATATAGGTCTATCCACGTACAACACAGCGATAACTTAATACCTGTATTTTTATGTCCTATCTAGGTTTTTAAATATTATCATCCGGAACTAGTCCGGAGCATATTAATATCTTTAAAACCTACTGTAAAGATAGTAGGTATGGTTAGTTTTCAATATTAATATTTTAAACAAAATGGCATCAGAAAATAATACCTATTCTAAACTTCATTTTTTAATTTGAATGACCATTTGACACTTCTTTCTATAGAAAAATTGTCAAATATAAGGAACCAAAACGTCAGATTCTAGTCTGAAATTAAAAACGTACTATAGGTGTTTGAAAAAGTTCGATTTATGAGCATAGTTTTATATGTTATTATCACAAATACGTTGTTAAGTACCTAGCTACAACTTTTCAATAAGTGTACGTGTTATCTTATCTACGAAGTTCTATTGTACCTAAACATAATAATCAATATCCCAGATATACACAAATATACCTAGCTTTCTAAGGCATCTATGTGCGGGCGCTGTACAAGTACCTACTACGAGCTAATTAGTTTTTATATGATTATAACAACAATTTACGTAGACTAGATACCTAATATTGTAAATAATACTACCAACTAAGTACTAGGTACCACAAACATACTAACAATTAGGTAAAAATATACCTAATGTATAAGTTAACACCTCAGAATAACGACACACCTCAGAAGTATAAGTTTGAAAGAGTATAACTTATTCTTAAATTAAACAAATAAAACTATAATAATGCCAGTTTGTTGCTGATATTATTAGGTAACGTTTAACGAAGATTATTGTTTTTTTTAATTAAAATTTAATTTCTTTAGCTATCGTGTTTAGTCCACCAGTACAATTTTACCCATTAAGAAAAATTTGCGAAATGTAAGTAGAGACATAAATAAAAAGTATAAAAATGTTTATTCAACATCTCGTATTGCCTCCCCGGGCTTTAATAACCGCTCTCATGCGATACAAGAGGAAATAAAATAACTATAACTCATCCCATCCAATAGTTACTGTAGTATTGTTTCGATTTTTTTGATGAGAAGTGTATAATATATATATAGACAATCATTTATTCGTTATTACTTTGTAGGTAAAATTACTGTAATTTATCTCAAAGTTCAGGCTAAGTTCAAAGGTTTGTTATTTTCTACCAAAAACAAAAGCGACCGGTTAATTTCTATATTGATTGTCAAGTATGAACCTATTTTACTGAGGACAAGTTAGTAAGTAATAAAATAATAACTTACTTCGTATTCTATGGATCTTGTTTCCGTAAGCAGCATCCCAATAATATAACGTCACGAACGTTAATGGAATTAAAGGAATTAGGAGATAAGGCCTTTTAGTTCTTCGGAATCTAAAAGCAATAAATAAACAATTACATTAATTAAATGTAATTACATTAGATTTACCTAAATTAGGTAAAAATACCTAATTAAGTACCTAAGTTCTATAGGAGTTCTCATGAGAATTTTCATGAGGTTTTTGACAAACAACAAAGTTAGAAATATAAGATAATACAAGATTTTAAAATAACCAAATTAAATTACTAATAAAACTAACTAAAAATTATACTTCATAATTTGGCAGTGAATAATAAGTTAAGTTTTAAGTTACCCTGTAAACAATCCTGTAGAAGCCGTCACATAAAATGCAGTTAACCAAAGGCAGGTGTCTCTACTTCTTGCTAGTTGCATTGCCATCATACGCTCTTGTATTTGGTACTGCATTTGTATTTGTCTTTCCATCTAACGTAAAAACACAGATATTAAGTAGGTATAGATATAGAATCAAAATTATTTAAGTTATTATTGTCAATAATTTTGTGTTTGCTTACTTGTATAGCTTGCATTGCTTCCTGGTTTTTCTTAAATTGTTCCACATTAGCACTTAAAAGGCTACCCATTTTGTCAATTTTATTTTCGTATTATTACTAAAACGATCAATGATAATACGCCCTTGGACGCTAAACAACTAAATTCACTACTGAATTTATCAGCTGATTTGTAGGTTTGTTTATGTGGTGCTTTATCTTTTGTTTTACTCGTATGTCCGGATTCCCAATCAGATAAATGAACACACAGCGAATATAATTCCTCACTAGTATCGATGTTGATAATATTGTTATATGGATATTTTTAATTGCTTTTTTAATTATCTAATTTAATTTTAAATATACCGGAATTTTATTTATATTGATTTAATAACCCAAAAAGACATTGCATATGCTAATCGAGTACTAGGACTCGATAACAGCATTTCGAGCAACGTGCATCACTAGCCTGATTACATATTATTTTCTGTCTCTTTTTATCACCAAGCAGTAAAGCAAGAGAGGTAATTCAATGATTTTCTTTCATTCATTTTACTGTCACACTCAAAATCTACGCTCCGTCCGTCCGCCTACTGATCTCAATATACCACTGGAAATGATTTTCCTCATAAAATACCTTCTTATTATGGTGTTGATTTGAAGCGCCCCTCGCCCCTGGGACGTCCGTGTCACTAAATTAGTGCGTTCCGTCGTCTTTCTTATCGAAAATACTATCAATAATTTCATAAGTGTTTTCTATTATAAGTTTATAAGGGCTATATGATAAATAATTTTACCTACCAACAGCGTCTCGCGGTTTCACCCACGTAAGCCCCGATCTCGCGAGAATATCGGAATAAAAAGTAGCCTATGTGATATTGATAATCAAAGATAACATTATCATTGTTGGCTGACCACAAGTCGATACCATCAAAGTCTTGATAACACCATACGAAACCAAATATTATAGTAGATTTATCGAAAACTCTGATCGACACTGTCTCATCTCTTAGTTCCGTGGACGCTCACCATCACCTTCCAATAGACAACAGCGCCACGATGCGATAGCGCAAATCAAATCGGCGCGGCGCGGCCCCGGCCGGAGCCACAAGAGTCAGTGATGTAGGTCCATCCATATATTTATATCTATGCGTTCGCCCCATTGTCAGAAGTTTTATTTTGACATTTGACATTCCCGCCAAATTCACCGGCCCGGGCGGCCTACTTATTATTACAAAATATCAGAAATTCATATTTCGTTGTGATTTTATTAAGTTTCTATGATAAATTGTGTTTTAGAAATACGTGTATTAATTAAACCAAAATGGGTATTCTCGGCTTATCAAAACTAATAGCAGACATCGCTCCGCAAGCAGTAAAAGAAATGGAAATTAAAAATTACTTCGGTACTGTTTTCTCCAGTCTTTTCCGAGCTTTCTACATTTTTACCTTTGATTTAGTACTAAAATTGTATTTTCCAGGTCGTAAGATAGCTATTGATGCTTCTATGAGCTTATACCAGTTTCTCATTGCGGTGCGCAGTGAAGGTTAGTTTTTTATTTACATTCGCTTTTTCCTTCAAAACAATTTGAGAACATGTATAAAATTGCACAGATTTCTATAAAATCCTTGTCCTGACTGATTATCTCTATCAAAGCACAGCAAAAACCGCTGATAGTAGGAGCTGAAATTTGTAGAGTATATTCTTTACAATATGATGTAGGCAACTATAACTACTTTTATAGGGATTGGCATCTTAAATTGGTGAAACCGCGGAATACAGGTAGCTTTATTATAATATCTATTAATAATTACCCAAATAAATAAATAAATCCTGTGACGAACACACAGCGCTATCTAGCCCCGTGGTAAGCTGCTAAGCTTACATGAGGTTGTTAAGTAGGTTCTAATTTATCCAGATTATCTAGCTTGATTATAATACACCTAAGACTTCTAACCTCATTCCACTACCAGGTGCTCAACTCGTTTCCGTCGACGGTGAAACAACCTCCCATCTGATGGGCACTTTCTACCGCACAATCAGACTTGTCGAGAACGGCATCAAGCCAGTCTACGTGTTCGATGGGAAACCTCCAGACATGAAGTCGCATCAGCTGAATAAACGTGCTGAGCGACGGGAAGAGGCTGAGAAAGAACTGCAAAAGGCTACTGAAGCTGGTGAGATTATACTTCTTCATCAGTATGTATACATATTACATATACATTGCACGACATTACACACAGTACAATCTAACCCCAAACAAAGCACTAGGCGTCTATGGATACTAGACTACTTATTACTATTATTATTGTTATTAAGCCTTTATTGCTGATTCGTTTACAAAACATTATTATTAAATATATAGATCTAGTTTGGTTGAATCAGCGTGTCTGACACATAGGCCTCTTCCAACTCCTTCCACTCAAATCTGTTGTTCGCTTTTCTTGTCCAGGTAGGACCACCTATTTTCTTTATATCATCTACCCATCTTTTGGCCTGTCTTACTCTCCTTTTCTTACCATCTATTGGTAGCCATTTGGTAGTGAGTTTTGTTCATTTTTCCCTGCTGTCTCTTGTCATATGACCCGTCCATCTCCATTTGAGCTGTTTAATTTTTTAATTATATCTTTTACTTTTGTTATTGATCTTATTTCTTCTGCTCTTTTACGATCTTTCAAAGTGACACCCATCATACTTCTTTCCATCTTCCTCTGGCATGTTCTTAGCATAAGGTAATGTTTCTGTGTTAGTCCCCAAGTTTGGCATCCATATGTCAGACAGGGTAAGATGCATGTGTTGAAAACTCTTTGCTTAGCTGCCATGGAAAAATGCTTGCTCTTAAGGACTTCTTTCAGAGACCAGTACCTCTTCCAAGCATTACCTATTCTTCTTTCTATTTCTTGGTCTGTTTGGTCACTGAATGAGATAATCTGGCCTAAGTAGATATATATTTTTAGGTACTCAATATTGTCACTTCCTAATATTATGAGCGTCTCTCCCATAATATTAACAGAGACTAGACTACTTAAACTACATATAATGCTTTATTTGTTTTGTACAAATATTTATTTTTAAGCATAAATATTTGCACCCGACGGGAACCAAACCTGCAGCCTTTTGCTTTGCAGTGACTAGGGCCATTATGTATTTGCCCACTACAGAGCATATGCCTCTCCAATCTCCTTCCACAGCTGTGATTGGCTTTCCGATGCCAAGTTGCACTAACATGTGATTTTATGTTATCAGACAATCTAGCTGGTGAGCTCCACCTGCGTCATTATAACATCATTTTTAATTATTGTATGATAACAGGTGACCAAGCCCAAATAGAGAAGTTCAACCGTCGACTGGTGAAGGTGACAAGACAGCACGGAGAGGAGGCTCGGGAACTGCTCAAACTGATGGGAGTGCCCGTTGTTGAGGCCCCTTGCGAGGCGGAGGCACAGTGTGCGGCTTTGGTAAGATATATGCTACACTTGTTAATAGAATTATTAAGTCTCAATGTGTTTGTATGATTATTGGTTCTTTGCACAGAAAATATCTAATGAACAGTTTGTTTTAAATCTTAGTTTAAAGATTTATTTATTTAAAACTCAGGTGAAAGCTGGAAAAGTGTTTGCGGTAGCCACAGAAGACATGGATGCTCTAACCTTTGGGTCTAATGTGCTGCTTCGACACCTTACTTTCTCCGAAGCCAGGAAAATGCCAGTCCAGGAGTTTCATCTTGACAATGTGCTGCAGGGATTGGAACTTAATCATAAAGAGGTAAATACAGACACCTCACATGGGGAGCGGTGTTGGTTGCCGATTTTCATTCCGAGGGTCAAGAGTTCGAATACCCGCTAACCAAGCACCAATTTTTGAAGAAAAAATATGTGTGCTATTAAAATCGCTCTTACAGTGAAGGGAGACATCATGAAGAAACAGAAACAGTTATAGGGCTAATTGCGAATAAATAGACACAGTAAAAATTTTAATAGTAGTTTATTCACCGAGGTACTAAAGCCCTGACTTATTTAGAGGGCGTCATATTGAAGACAAATCGTATAAAGGACTCTAGAATTAACCCTTGAGTGAAGGGATGTAGCTTGGGTCCTAAGTGAAGCGTGGGATTCAAGCGCCCAAGATTAAGACCGGCTTTATTACCGAGGTGAATATTCTACTTTTCACATCTACTGCGAGACAATAAAATGGCTACAAAAATAAGCATTTCATTAAAAACAAAACTATTTTGATGCTACGTGTATGCAATATATTGCAGCTCTTTATAAATGAAATTTATCAATGTTGCAACACAATGACGAAAAAATCAAAATAAAACAGAAGAAAAATAACCCAAATTCATGATTTTCATAGTCCAAAGTTAAATTACTTTATGCCCTAGAGACTAATGACTTGCTTTACGTTGACCTTTTTGGTCAAATACAGTAACTTTGTAGAGCTTTATCTTCTATATGTTTTCCTCCAGTTCATAGATCTCTGCATTCTCCTCGGCTGTGACTACTGCGGCTCTATCCGAGGAGTGGGCCCCAAGCGAGCCATCGAGCTCATCAGACAGCACCGGTCACTCGACCAGGTGTTAAAGAACATTGACACGAACAAGTACCAACCTCCGGAGGACTGGGACTATGAGAGGGCGAGGCAGCTGTTTCTGGAGCCAGAGGTTGCTGATCCTAAGGATATTGAGGTTAGATTAGATTTCATTGGACTCCAGACTTAGATAAGCCTTTTTTTGTATTTAATGTATGTATTTGTATATTGTCGTCTTATATATTTTACTAGCTGCGCAGCTAATTTTATTTTAGTGATATCTAGTTACAATACGTTTGATTTTGTAGCCATATTAACCAATTTAGTTTAAATGACGAAATGAGTAAGTATTGACAATGTAAAAATAGTCAAATAACATCTCAGTCAACCTTGAAAAAGCCAACTGTAAAGTTGGCGAAAGCTCGGACGTTAATAATGATGACGTTAGTGATTAAAACGCGAGTAAAACCCGGTAAATATTGTGTTTTATTAATAAAACAATGTGCAATATTAAATTTGCTAAAATTGCTTCCTGTCTTCACTTAACTACATAATTATGACGACTTGTATCCCTACTAATATTATAAATGTGAAAGTGTGTGTGTTTGGATGTTAAAATATTTGTTACTCAATCACGCAAAAACTACTGAACCGATTGCGATGAAACTTGGAATTTAGGTAGCTGGATACCGGGAATAACACATAGGCTACTTTTTATCCCGATATTCCCGCGGGAACGGGACTTACGCGGGTGAAAGAGCGGGGCGCAGCTAGTATTATATATGTGCATATTCCATATGAAACTGACCATTCTTACTAATATTATAAACGCGAAAGTTTGTATAGCTACCTAATACCAAGTTTCATCGCAATCGGTTCAGTCGTTTTTGCGTAAAAGAGTAAAAAAGTCACATACATACATACATACAAACTTTCGCGTTAATAATATTAGTAAAAGTAAGATTACAAACCATTCAATTCTATATGTAACTGTCGCAGGTGAAATGGAGCGACCCTGACGAGGAAGGGCTAGTGAAGTTCCTCTGCGGAGACAGGCAGTTCAACGAAGATAGAGTCAGAAATGGCGCGAAAAAGCTGATGAAAGCGCGCTCCGGTACCACACAAGGACGCCTTGATGGATTCTTTACGGTATGCTGCTTTATTTTGACACGTTTTAGAGTTCCCGTACAACAAAAGGTAATTTACTGTTCGTCTGTCTGTCTTATGATGAACTAGCAGCGGTAAACAACCTGGGGTTTCACCCGCATAAGTCCAGTTCCCGCGGGATTATCGGAAAAAAGAAGCCTATGTGTTATTCCCGGTGTCCAGCTACCTATATTACAACTTTCATCGCAATCGGTTCAGTAGTTTTGCGTGATTGAGTAACAAGCACACTATACAGATACTCACAAACTTTCAGCTTTATAATATTAGGGGTTAAAGTATGAAATTGCCGATTTGTACTGAAAATCTTAATTGTTTATTTTTTAAATTTTTAACAAATTTATTTAATCAAAATAGTTGCCATTATTATCTATACATTGCTGCCATCTAATGGGAAGGTTATTAATGCCTTTGCGATAGAACTCCGACGATCTAGACTGCACAAACTGTGTGAAAGCATTTTGTACTGCCTCCTGGGAAGAAAACTTCTTGTCACGTAGATAATTGTCCAAATCACGAAAAAAATGGTAGTCCGTTGGAGCAAGGTCTGGTGAATACGGAGGATGACGAATGGTTTCTAAGTGCAGTTCCTGAAGGGTCAAAATGGTTTCTCGTGCTGTGTGAGGTCTCGCGTTGTCGTGGAGCAATAATGGTGAAGATCGATTCATGAGTCGGGGCTGTTTTACTGCTAGTTTTGTCAACATGGTTCGGAGTTTGGCACAATAGACATCTGCCGTAATTGCTTGACCAGATCGAAGAAAACTATAGTGAATAACACCATGCTGAGACCACCAAACAGTTACCATTACCTTTTTATTGGTAAGTTTTGCTTTAGGACACTGTTGTGGCATTTGACCTGGGGTCAGCCATTGCATTTTTCTTTTCCGGTTATCATAAAGAATCCACTTTCCATCACATGTTACAATTCGATCCAATATTCCTTCATTTCTGTACCGGTTCAACAAGGCAACACAAGTTTCAACACGCGTTTCTTTCTGCAGATCAGTCAAATCATGAGGCACCCATTTTTCGTATTTTTTTATTTTATTGATTTGACGCAAGTGAGTCAATAAAGTGGATAAGGTAACGTTAAACCATGCCGCTAATTCCTGGGTAGTTTGACTAGGATCGGCTTCCACTATCTCTCTTAATTCATCGTTATTCACCTGTGTGGGCGGTCTTCCTCGTGGCTCGTTCTTTAAGTCGAAATTTCCATCACGAAAGCGTTTAAACCAAAATCGCACGGTGCGTTCATTAGTAGACCCCTCTCCAAACGCAGCATTGATATTGCGGGCTGTTTCTGCCGCGTTAGTTCCGCGTCGGAACTCGTATTCAAAAATCACTCGAATTTTCGCAGTATCCATCTTTCTTGTCTAAATTGAATAACAAAAACAATTGAAAGTCGATATTCAAATGTTTCACATTTTTAAAAAAAGAACATCACAGAAACCATTTGAAAAAAGTTTCATTCGAAAACCTCAAACCATGAAGATTCTATGTCAATTCAAAGAACCTATTGCAATAAAACGGCAATTTCATACTTTAACCCCTATTATTAGTAGGATAGGATTCATGATTTGCCTAACAAATAATTCTTTTCGGCTGTGCTGCGTTGATGTTTATTGTTTAGTAACTCAGTCAGGAAAGTCATATATAAATATTTTTTTAATTTAAGGTAACAACGACGCCAAATCCGAAACGTAAAGCGGAAGACGATAAGAAAAACGCGACGAAAAAGAAGGCAAAAACAGGAGGCAGCGGCAGAGGGAGGAAACCTAAATAACTAGACTTAAGTACTTCATTATTGTCTTTTTTTACGGTACCGTACTAAACGGAATTAGCGTCAAGATGGCGGGATCAACTCTCCTAAAACTTTATATTGTCAGATTTAGTACCAAATTATATTTACTAAAAGTACCTTCGTAAACTTAATGTAGGATCCTACCTTTTTGATTTTTGTTTATTTAATTTTATTTTTTATATAAGGGGTATTTTGGTGTGAATATGGTTTCCCTGCCGGCAGGTTGAAACACTTTACGAAAATAAATCCGAAAAAAAAGTTGTCTGTATCATCAAAATTGCCCGTCAAAAATTCACGATTTGAAAAATCAATTTTCCGCCATTTTTTCTTTACTTTTTTTTTTCGGTTGAAAAAACTATTTACGAAATACAAAATAACGTGCGGGTGGAGTTGTGATAAATAATGGTCAATAAAATAAAAACCATAAAATATTTATTCTACAAATTACTGTAAATTGATAACTAACGAACCTATCGTTAGTTATCAATTTTTCCGAAAAACTTTAGTCCCTGTGTGATGGATAGACAAACGCAGTATTTCAACCGAAACGCGGGGAAGACGAACGTGACCTTGAAAGACCTCGAAACTGCCGGTCGACGAGAGGTTAAAATAGTACCTTTACAAAGGTACTATTTAGACCAGGGTTTTTGTTAAATATCTTTTAAACTAAAGAGGTACCAATTTTTTTTATTGTGGTACCAAATGGTACCCATTTGGTACTAAATCTGACAATAATATAAAGTAATAAAACACTATTTATCCGGTTGAGTCGCGTTTCTATTCATGGTTTGAAATTATAATAATATAAAGTTTTAATATTGGAGAGTTGGTCCTGCCATCTTGACGCTAATAAAACAGAACCCTGTTACTGAGTCTCTGCTGTCAGTCTGTCAACAGGCTGTATTATTTGTTACGTTAGTTGTAAGTCTTAACTCAGTCTTATTTCTTGTTTCGAAAACAGCACTTATAATTTTAATTTACTGTAATTCAACTTCCGTACATTAAACTCCTAAGATATTGAAATAAAGATATTTCTTGGGTTTTCGCAATGCTTATATGTAATTAAACTCGGTTTTCAGTTATAATCATAATAAAACACAATATTTACCGGGTTTTACTCGCGTTTTATTCAATAACAATTAATTTTGTAATAAACGAACAAAATAAAAAGAAATTCATAGTGTATAACTATGAATTTCTTAACGAACTCAAATATATAGAAGTAGCATTCCTTTGAAAAAATGTTCCACGCAAACGGTGGTTGCGGGGCCTAGAACGATGATTCGACCGCCAGTCTGTCATCATGTCGCCATTGGTCGATCATACGTAATACTGTACGGAACATGTCAGTGTGTGCATCTGCTGCTGTGTGACCGTGGAACATGTTTTATTCGAATTTAATAGGGAAGTTAGATCTCCATTCTATTTATTCCTCGTAGGTCATAACATAACGGAGAAGCAAACTTTAGGTTCATCATTTTGATTGGTTTACATTCTAAATTAAAACACTTCGACTTTACTAAGCAAAAACTTAGGATAGTTGTGAAGATCGCATTATAAATACCAAAAATTGTCTTAAGACAAAGTTCTTGCTTAGCAAAGTCAAATTACGGACTATAGATTTCAGACTTACAGCCGTATTCACAAACGACCCTATGCGTGTACTCTGCTTTTGTCACATATTCACTCATTTTAATTATCACTCGCACGAGGAAGAAAAAGTATTAATCCACGCTTAATACCTTTTCTAATTGCGGAAACACAGTTAAAACTTTAACTTTATAGATGTATGTTTCGTTTAAAGTATTTCTATGGTAGCCAAGTGCAGGTAAAGCACTTAAAATTAAATAGAATCCTAAGAAATTGTCTCAAGAGCTGTGCTCTTCAAGTGTAATATTTCTAAATCTCATTACAATAAAGAACAATGGTTTAAAACTAAATGTAATTTTATTACACCAATCAAGTCCTGTAACTCTAACTTATAACGCCTCTAAGTTCACCTAACGACTGCTATCAGAAATAGGTAACAACTGTATATTGGTGTGTCACATTAGTTTTAGACTTATTAATTTCTTATCGGTTGTGAACCGATTATGGCCATTTGGAAATTAGCCAGTGTCAAGTATTATTAATTATATCATGCAAGTTATTTCCATCGAAACAGTCAAGGCGTCATAGCTAAAGTCAAGTCTAGGGAAACATTTGTAAACACGGCGGCCATTTACAAAGATTGTTCTTGTTCACGGAGCTTTGGAGACAACGCTAACTAAAGTCCACCAATTTTCACCTTCATTCCACTTGTACACCTTCACGAAAATTAATTAATATGCCCCCGAAATTTAACAATTTGCATGCATTTGAACTAGGTTTCACAAAAATGAAAATTTAGCGACACATCTCAACGCGTTCCCGCCAAAACTCCAGTGTTAGACTTGTTAGGTTGCCCTAAGGCACTAAGACACAGTACATAGAAAGGCTGGGGCCTGGGGCACAGCAGTATGGAAACTACTTACAAATGCTCGAAAACTGCTCTCACACAAACATGCGCGTCAACGAGCCCCTAAGGGGGTTTTGCGTAGATGTCAGTACTGAGTGACGCGTCACGACGAGTTTGCACGTGTGTGTGCAGTTTCCATCATCATCATCAGCCTGTTGCAGTCCTCTGCTGGACATAGGCCTCTCCAATTGCACGCCACCTAGATGATCTAATGATCATGTTAATTTCTAAGAAGATATTTATTTTATTTATTTACATGTAATATAGGTATATATGTATTATTATTATATTATGTAGTAATATGTATGTATAATTTATAGTTTTAATTGTTTTTAGTTATATATATTTCACTTAAGTACCTTTTTCCTGTGTAAACACCCTACCTTTCACCTATCTTGACTTCTGGTCCATCCAAAGGTTGCCTGGAAGAGATCGCTTTAAGCGATAAGGCCGCCCATTGTGCCACCTATTTTTAAGTTTTGTTTGTTTTCTTTGTATGTATTTGTATTTGGTGTGTATAATAAAGAATTTATTCATTCATTCATTCATTCATTCATCTATTTTCGGCTCCTCGCATCCAGTTTGTGCCAGCCGTCTTGCGCAAATCGTCGCTCCAACGTGCCTGAGGACGTCCTACACTACGTTTGCCGAGACGCGGTTTCCATACTGCTTCCTCTATGTACTGTGCCCTCTAACTTCACTATCAGAGATAACAACCGTTTAGTGGTGTGTCTCACATAGTGTTAGACTTGACTTCAACTTCAAAAACTCAGATGCTTTTGACGTTCTAATCGTCACTTAGCGAAGCACCCCGACGATCCTCATTTTATTTTTACGATAGAATTAAGTACTAATATTGTCAGCGATGCAGCGGCTTATTATATTTTTTTTATAATTTTGCGTAAAAAGAACATGAAAAATGTACTCTCAATGTTATATATAGAGTGTAGGACTGTCTGAAATTCAATAAAAATCAATAAGTTCTGTAAAATGTATTTTATTTACTATTCTGTTAACATACAGCTATGGTAGCTACGTACATAACATCTCAACCTTCCTACAACAATATATTTTAATCAATAAATATTGAATAAACATTCTCAATATTCTCAAAAAACGACTATGTTTTTTAAAATATAGGGACAGAAAACTTTATTTTCGGTTGTCCCTTTCGCATTTCGCACGCTTGCCAAGTCACGCTATTCAGACTTCCCTAGGCTCGTTTTTACTGCAGCAGTGAACCTTCCACTTGTATGTAGTACTTCTTAATTCCATGATACACAAACACAAAGCAACAAATATACAATAACAAACATTAATTGACTCATAAAATTCATTATATCATATGATTTTTGTAAATATACATACATACTATAAAGTATTTACACACATTTCTCTTCAAAAAGTTTTTTTTGTTGTTTAATAGCAACATAAAAACCATCAATTTTGATATAATTTTACGTTTAATATGAGATTTCTAAGTATAAGAATAAATAAGTAACTATTTTATAAATAAATGAACATTCACTCAATATGAATATTAGGGCTGATTTTTCAAATCCCTAGATAGAGATATCTGACAAATAAAATGTAACACCACCGAATGAAAAACGACACTATGATATTTAAAAAGAATAAAAATCTAAATTTAGAAGCTCAAAATTTGAAGGCTTTTAAAACTTGGTTGGGTTCGAACTTATTCAACAAATATCTTTTAATATATTTTAGATATCTTTTATCCGTAGAATGAAAAATCAGGTTTCTAGAAATATTTTTACAGGAAAAATTCATCTTCAAATTCACTTGCGGCGAGATTTGAACTCGCGTCCCTGGATCAATACTCCAGTGCCTAAACCGCTCTAGGCAATGAATTTTTGAAGATCAATTTTTCCTTTAAAAATATTTCTAGTAAATATGCCTTGAGCAATAAAAACAAATTTACGAAATCAGTTTTCTTTATTAAAAGGGGAAGTTGCTTTGATTTTAGATTAATTTCTAAAGTGAAATCAAATCGGTCAAGCCGTTTTCCCGTGGAATACATTTATAAAACATAATTTGACTTTACTAAATGGTCGTAATAAATATTTCAAAACATATGACACAGCGCCATCTAGCCCCAAATTAAGCTAGGCTTGTATTACGGCGACCAGATGGCCTATTCTCGTACCTATTAAATTTATCCAAAATAATTATATTATATTATTGATATTTTGGATTGATATTTTGAAATTATATTTTTGGATACTTTGGACAACATGAGGTCATTGACCTTATGTTGTCCTTTTATTTAGTTGGATGGTTTACAAAAAAACTTCAATTACCTTTATTTTCAAAAGCAGCTTTTTTTTCAGTGAAACATAATCTCAAAATTTTCAAAAAATAGTTTGAATCTTCAAAAGTCGTAGAACGAAAGGTGTTCGCCTAGACGTCTAGAACAACCACCTTTCGGATTAAAAGGACTTACCCGTTACAAATTGTATATTTTATCTTTTTTTTTAATTTGTTTTTTTTTTATTTATTAGGTATTTTTTAAATAAAAACAGTAATGAACAGAAATCGTGTGAGTCAACAAAAAAGTGCGCAACAGACCAATTAATATCATATCTTAGAAGTTCTCCTTCAGAAAGCCAATAAGTCCGTTGGTGGAGGCGTCGTGTGAGGTGACGGGGGCGGTGTCCTGTAGCTCCGGCTCGATGACCTTCGCCAGTTTCTTGCCGAGCTCCACCCCCCACTGGTCGAACGAGTTGATGTCCCAGATCACACCTTGAGTAAAGATCTTGTGTTCGTATAAAGCTGAAAATATTAAAAATAAATTTGAAAAGACAGCTAGCTCAGCTGTGATAATTTTCTTTATAACTTCATTATATTTACTAGTAGTTCGCCCCGAACTGAGACCTCACGACCCCCTATCTCCCCAACCCCCCTACCGATCCGGCTCATCTTCGAACTCATAAATTCTATTGACCTAAACTACACGCATACCAAAATTCATGAAGATTAAATGTAAATGTAACAAACAACCAAGCACACACACTTTGACATCTTATCCTACTAATATTATAAAGCTGAAAGTTTGTGAGTATGTGTGTTTTTTACTCAATCACGTAAAAACCGCTGAACCGATTACCATGAAACTTGGAATATAGGTAGCTGGAAACCTGGAATAACACATATGTTACTTTTTACCCCCCACTGCGTACTAATGACATGATCATAAAATGCTAAATGTAATATACATTGCCATATATAAATCACGAATTTATTTATTTTGTACACAAGAAAACATTCACAATATAACAGTCATAACTAGATACATATACAAAGGTGAGTCTAACCCTGTTTAGAGTTTTCTACCGACAAACCTTCGGGGTAAAAGAAAGAATATAGTGGAAGGTAATGAAGTGTACAGAAAATGATGAAGAGGAATCAAGAATCAAGAATCAAGAAAATTTATTGAATAACTGTGTACATTAAGGTGACATTAAATATTAAAGGTATCAACAGTTTGTCCATCCCGGACATACAATATAGAGTAGAGGTACTTAGGTACTTAATTTAAGCACTTCTTTAAAATTAAAAATAACAAAGCAAGTTATAGTAAAATTACAAGTCTTGTAAATCCCTACATAAGACGTATAAATAATATTATGCCATAAGTATTACACACACATACACAGATATATTATAAACTAGCTGCGCCTCGCGGTTTCACCCGCGTAACTTCCTATCCCGTAACGTTAATGATCCCTCACGTATGTCATACCAAGTATTGCTTAACGATCATTCAAAGTACTATATAATATTTCTACCTCTAAACCAACCCTGTACCAAGTTTTATGAATATCGGGTCACCCGCTCTTTTTCACCCATCACGTATGTTGTACCAAGTGTTGCTTAACCCGTACGATCATTCAAAGTACCCTATATGTATATTATTTCTACCTCTAAGCCAACCCTGTACAAATTTCACTCATATCGGTTCACGGGTTGTTGAGTTAGAAATACACGACTTTATTTTTCATAGCTGCCGTCCCGCAGTTTCACTCGCGTAAGTCCCGATCCCGAGGGAATATCGGGATCAAAAGTAGCCTATGTCATATCTGGATAATGTTTGCAGTTTGGTGACACAACAGTCTCGCATGGAGCCGACCGAATGAGCCGCGCGGCATGATGCCTCACAGAGTTGGCTGGCCACCCTCATCATCGTCGCCCGCTATATATGCACGCTTGGTACTTAGTAATTATTTATTGTGGAGTTATTTTAAAACAGTAATATCTCGTGAGATATTCATTGAAATCAAGTGATGTTAAGGACAATTATGTTTAAAATTAAATACTTTTAATGAATAACGTATTTATTTGGATAAGGATTAATATCATATTTACAAAATTACCTTCGGAAACAATGCATTGTTCTACAATAAATTTCATTACTCTAAAAGATGTTATATTTAGTCAACCTTAAGAGTTAGACATATGCTGTCGCGGACTATTTATTAGATTCTTTTTAGAGGAAGAATTCTCTCATATATGGTTTTTATGTAACTCTGACCGTTTACTCAGCGCACGCGACAGAATCTCGGAACAGGGTGATTTTTTTCCCGTTTTTGCAACATTTTTCATGGATGCTCCGCTCCTATTAGTCGTAGCGTAATGTAATATAACCTTCCTCGATGAATGGACTATCAAACACAAAAAGAATTTTTCAAATCGGACCAGCAGTTCCTGAGATTAGCGCGTTCAAACAAACAAACAATCAAACAAACTCTTCAGCTTTATAATATTAGTATAGATATACCATTATATATACCTAATACACAAATACATTCATACATAAATACATACGAATTATATAAATATCTAAAATATACATACATGCATAACCATACCTACCTACCTATAAGACAGATAATGCTCCTTTACTCTTTTTTTAAATACAAATTCTAATTTCAAATTCTATTTCTTCTTTTTTTTTTTAATACGAATTCTTTTTTTTTACGGTTTGTTCTCATGCCCTGAGATTCTGGTAGTTCTATAACACGGTCCATAAGATACAGTCAGGTGATAGACAGACAGCCGAATAGTGGAGTCATAAGAAAAGGGTCCCGTTACCCTTCGTGTACGAAACTCGTTGAAACTAAACTACCGGAGTAAACTCACCGATCAAAGCACCAAGTATGAAAGGCGTGACTTTCTTGACCACAATAGAGTTGGTAGGTCGGTTCCCCAGGAAAACCTTGTGTGGGAGGATCTTGGTGATGGCTTCCGAAGCCATGCCCGACTTCTCTAGCTCCGCGCGCACCTTAAAACAGTAGGGGAACCTGTTGTACTGTGAACCCAGTTACATGGTGAAGCCAGTTCCACTGTGCACTCTGTTGCTCTGTGAACCCAAGTGCACTGTGGACCCAGTTACACGGTGAAGCCAGTTCCACTGTGCACTTTGTTGCACTGTGAACCCAGTTGCACTGTGAACCCAGTTACACGGTGAAGCCAGTTCCACTGTGCACTCTGTTGCACTGTGAACCCAGTTGCACTGTGAACCCAGTTCCACTGTGAACCCAGCTCCACTGTGGTCCTCGAAGACAAAGAAGAAATGTCGAGGTTTATGTCATGACGAGTGAATGTGACACGTCGATGCCCACGAAACATTTTGACTTGTAACTTACGTTATAAAACACTTTATTTACCGGGTTTAATCGCGCTTTATTTATCATTTTTAAACGACCGAGCTTTTGCCAACTTAACAGACTTGGTTTTTTCAAGGCTGACTGTAAAGTTGGCGAAAGCTCGGTCGTTTAAAAATCATTAATAAAGCGCGATTAAACCCGGTAAATAAAGTGTTTTATTATGCAAAACCGCGAAAACCATAGAAGTATTTACGTTATCAATAAATAATTTGTATTTGTATTTTAATCAAGTCGCAAGGTTGTTATATCACAGCTCTCTACAAAGCGATCCACTCCACTTTGTATGTCGAAATAACCACAGACGAAAAGTGCTGAATTGCAGTGACCTCGATCGCAGTAGCCGCGTACCGTCATGAATCGAGCATTCCTACACCTCACATCGGTTAGGTCTCACCTTAGGTTAATTAATTATGTAAAATAGTTTTAGGATTTAACTCAATAAATGAGTTATAAATCGTTTCTTGGCTTTGTCTCGATCCTCCGACTGCTGCTAACGTAATTAGCTCACACGTGGCATACATACTGATGTTACGCGTAGCGGCGCATCGCTAGTATCAGAGACACCGAGCCCGTGACCCTTGGAGAGACCAGTAGAGTTATTCAGAGAGCTTCGGTCTGAAACCGGAGATCGACTTGACAAGTCACTGTCTTATTGAATCGCGTCGAACGAGATGGAGATATTTACGACATCGGATCCGGACCGAAGCTCTGTGAATACCCCTACTGGTTCAGCTGGTCCCATACTGGTTCTGGTTCAGGATCAGCTGTATGAGGAATGGCAGAAAGCGAGGAAGGCATCTCCACACGGGCTTTAGACGATCTGGGCCATGAGGGATAGAGCCCGTGGGGAGCTGCTCGCATCTTCAAGTAAGGATACATGGGGGAGTAGGGATCCCGTGGCCGAGCCCAATCTAATTAAGCAACGCCATTTATGCGAAGGCATTTCCTCGTTGACCCCAACACTTGCAAGGTGACGAATATCGTGGAGTTTAGTGGGACCCACTAAACTCCACGATGTTTGACGACCTCTGTGGCGCGTCGGGAGAACGCTTGGCTGCAACGCTGAAGGTTGCGGGTTCGATTCCAGCTTGGTGCAAATATTTATGCTTAAAAATAAATATTTGTATCTGGTCTGGATTTATTTCTATGTATAATATGTATGTATTTACAAAAGAAAAATAAATATAAGTAGTATATCCGTCGTTTAGTCACCGTAACACAAGCTTAGCAGCTTACCATGGGGCTAGATGTGTTGGTCACAGAATTTATTTATTCATACCCCTGGCCTCCCATCATCTTGGCCAGGGGGGGACACCGGGACCTCTCAGGACCAGCCTGACGGTCCCAACTAGATTCTCCACCTAAAAAAGGAAGAAGCGAGTGCAACAGTGTACTACGGGCCTACCTCCTGTTCAGTGTTCCCCTTCATAAGCGCCTCGGTCTGTGCCAGGAAGTTGGCCAACAGGATCTTGTGGTGTGCGCCGGCTGATATCGGGTTGTGAGACTGGGCAGGTGCGAGGAAGTCGCACGGGATCAGTCTGGAACATAACGACTGCATTATAAGAATAGAATAGACAACAAGAACACCAAAGACACAAAAGAAACAACATTTCACATACCGTACATAAAAAAAACCAAGGGGAAAGAACAATAAGAAAAAACAAAGTCCAATTAAAAGTGTCTAAGAGGCCATGTGTCTGGTGCCAACGAGGATCTGCCTCGGCATACGTTGTGGCTCCAGAAGACACCACAACGCCGGTCTTCCGGCAGCTCCTTCTATTGGGTACACCTGTTGAAAATTATTGCGTCGTCCTACTCTGTGGGTATGCATGCCCAGTGTGGAATCGCTTGGATTTTGCTTAAGAACATACAGAGAGATAGACTGCCATGGATAATGCTTTGGATATCCTTTGGATATGGAAATAGGCCGGTCATGTGTGCCGAGGAGAAGATGGAAGGTGGAGCAAAGCGACCTAGAGTCCTGGAGACCTGGAGTCGGAAAGATGGTGGGACCATCTTCCTGACTGTTACAGTTAGGGCAGCTTGGTATAGGAAAACCAATGGCTAAGCTTTGTAGAAAAAAAGGACAGGCATATGCCCTGCAAAAGGCAAGTACATGCTGCTGAAGAAGAGAAGAAGATGTTCTCGAAGTTGACATAACTCAACAAGACTTGCAGAACCATAATAGGATGTTAAAAACCTTAACCATGTTGTATTTTCTCGCAGTGAAAATTCCATCTGGTGACTTGCGAGTTATATAAGCGTCAACAGGTATTTGACCACCGATGCCAAGGAACTCTAATAAATGGAAGTAGGAATCCTTTAAAAAAATTGTTCTACGCAAACGGTGGTTGCGGGGCCTAGAACGACGATTCGACCGCCAGTCTGTCACTAAAGATCGTCCGCCATTAGTCGATCCAAAGATCGATCAAACGTAATGCTGTACGGAACATGTCAGTGTGTGCATCTGCTGCTGTGTGACCGTGGAACATGTTTTTTTTTTTCGAATTTAATAGGGAAGTTAGATCTCCATTCTATTTATTCCTTGTAGGCAGATACCCACTACGGCCATAAGGCAACGGGGTGTCCGGAGTTCCAAAGACACTTTTAGGAACTCCTGTTATTTGGGACGTAGCGCTCAGGAAACTTTTCCGACTCTTGAAACGGGCTGCACCAACAAAAGTTAACTGGACCATCTTGGTCCACCAATCAAGTTCTTTAACAACAGTTGGTCAACTGGACCCACTGTATAACAACAGTTGGTCAAGTGGACCAAACTGTATAACAACATTTGGTCAACTGGACCAACTGTATAACAACAGTTGGTCTAGGGTGTTGTATCTGATAGCAGTCGTTAGGTCAAGTTAGAGTTCTTAGGGCGACCTGACAACTCTAACACTAGGTGAGACACACTACTACGAGAAAAATAAGATGCCTATTTTAAAATATAACATAAAATATATCTGTCGAATAAGTTCGAACCCAACCAAATTTAAAAGCCCTCACGTTTTGTTTCTTTTTAATATCGTAGTGACGTTTTTTATTCGGTGGTGTTACATTTTTTTTGTCAGATATCTCTATCTAGGGATTGCAAAAATCGGTCCTAAAATAAATAAATATCAACATACCTAGTCCCCTGATGTATGAGTTGGTAGAAGGCGTGCTGCCCGTTAGTCCCCGGCTCGCCCCACACGATCGGCCCTGTGGAGTAGTTTGCTCGTTCACCAGAACGTGTCACGTACTTCCCGTTGCTTTCCATATCGCCTTGTTGGAAGTAGGCGGCGAATCTGACCGTACAAGTGAAGGGTTATACAAAAAGTAGTCTTATGCGCTTCCTATAAGACCACTTTTCGGCTAACTAAGCCACTTTCTGACCATTTCTTAGAGTTCCATACCCAAAGGGTAAAAACGGGACACTAGTACTAAGACTTCGCTGTCCGTCCGTCCGTCTGTCCGTCAACAGGCTGTAACTCGAGAACCGTGATAGTTTTCACAGTTGAAATTTTCACAGATGATGTATTTCTGTTGCCGCTATAACAACAAATACTAACAAAAAATTATTTAAGGGGGCTCTGATAAAAACGTGTTTTTTTTTGCTGCGGGCCTGGCGTTTGTATCTTTGTTCGACAATAACTTGAGTATCGTAGCTCCGATATTCATGAATTTTGGTATGCGCGTAGTTTAGGTCAATAGAATTTATGAGTTAAAAGACGAGCCGGATCGGTAGGGGGCTTGGGGAGATAGGGGGTCGTGAGGTCTCAGTTCGGGGCGAACACCTAGTTATATAATTATGTTACGGAACACTTCGTGCGCGAGTCCCACTCGCACTTGGCCGGTTTTTGTTAGTTGGGCATAGTAGGCCAAGCATTTTTTAATTTCAGACTGTAATCTGACGTTTTGGTTCCTCGTATTTGAATTTATTTTCTATAGAAACAAGTGTCAAATGGTTGCATTAATTAAAAGAAGAAGTATACTTTCCACCCCAGTGATGAAATGAACCACATGCAGCCAAGCAATTTTTTAATTTCAGACTATAATCTGACGTTTTTTTTCCTCGTATTTTAAGTTTTTTCTATAGAAACAAGTGTCAAATGGTTGCATTAATTTAAAAAAAAAGGATACTTTCCACCCTAGGGATGAAATGAGCCACTTGCAAGGCCATGAAAGTTCAACAGAGATAATAAACAAATGATTTCAACAATACCTGTGTAAGTACTGGTCGTAGGGCAGCAAGGCGTGGGTTTCCGCTCCGTAGAAGTTGCTGTACCATACTCCGAGAAGAGCCAGGATCACTGAAGCCTGGAACATACGTTGGATTTTTTACATTTTTGATTTACATATACTAGGATTTCGCCCAAACCTGAGACCTTACGACCCCTTATCTCCCCAACCCCCCTACCGATCCGGCTCATCGTCGAACAAATATACAAAGATACAAGCGCTAGGCCCATCTACACTGGACCTCAGTCGCTTCGCTCGTTCGGCATATTTGTATCTGGGTGTATTTCTATGTATAATATAGACGACCTCTGTGGCGCGTCGGGCGAACGCTTGGCTGCAATGCAGAAGTTTGCGGGTTCGATTCCCGCTGGGTGCAAATATATATGTTTAAAAATAAATATTGGAATCTAGTCTGGGTGTATTTCTATGTATAATATATATGTATTTACAAAAGAAAAATAAATATAAGTAGTATATCCGTTGTCTAGTCACCGTAACACAAGCTTAGCAGCTTACCATGGGGCTAGATGGCGATGTGTGTTGGTCTCAGGATTTATTATTTATTTATTTACAAAAAAAAACTATAATATGTAGTATATCCGTTGTCTAGTACCCATAGTACAAGCCAATTGCTTAGTTTGGGGCTAGATTGCGCTGTGTGTAATGTCGTCCAATATATATATTTATATGACGGAGTCTCTTTGGAAAGTCTATGTTTTTCAAACGTTTCAGATATACTAGGTGGGCGTAAGTGGGTATAATAGTACAAATTCATTAATCACGTTTTATATTACACACAATCTGGTTGTACAATATAGTTTGTCTGCCACAAAATAGGAGTATTGATGTTACATTATAATCACTAAACGATCTATTTAGAAATTTAAGGTAAGCTATAAATAGACTATCAGGTAGGACTGAAACGGAGAAGCAGTCTCGTAACGTAAGGAGTGCGCCCAGGACAAAATCTATCACCAATCTGTTGGAATGTATGCACCACGCTACTCTCATAGGCGACACTCGATGACGTCACGATTCTGCCGAATTGCTCTATGTGTAACTCATTGTTCTTGAAGCAATTTCCGTCTCACATTAATTGATGTGACTGCGACATATATATATTTATTTATTACTCACATTTTTCTCCAAGGGTTGAGTGGTGAAGTGGTTATCCATAAAGTTAGCTCCGTTCAACAGTTTCTCGAAGTTGTCGTACCCGATGTACAGAGATATAGACAGACCAATGGCAGACCACAGGGAGTATCTATTAGAAACAATAAATAATAATTTGTACTAGCTCCGCCTCACGGTTTCACCCGCTAAGTCCCGTTCCCGCGGGAATATCGGGATAAAAAGTAGCCTATGCGTTAATCCAGGTCCCCAGCTACCTATATTCCAAGTTTCATCGCAATCGGTTCAGTAGTTTCTGCGTGAAAGAGTAACAACCTCACATACATATATACATACAAACTTTCGCGTTTATAATACAAAATACAAATACGTTTATTCATTGAAAGTAGGTACAAACAATACTTATTCTAACATGCATATCTAAACTAAGAAAGAGAAAAATTATGTTTTGTAATATTAGTAAGATTATACTCTCTATGTATAAATAATAAATAAATAAATAAATTTTAAAGACCAAGACGCAGCGCCATCTAGCCCCGTGGTAAGCTGCTAAGCTTGTGTTACGGTGACTAGACAACGGATATACTACTTATATTTACTTTTTTTTTTTTGTAAATACATACATATTAATACATAGAAATACACCCAGACCAGATATAAATATTTATTTTTAAACATAAATATTTGTACCCAGCGGGAATCGAACCCGCAACCTTCTGCATTGCAGCCAAGCGTTCGCCCGACGCGCCACAGAGGTCGTCGGAGGTATAATATGTACCTATGTATTTACAAAAGAAAAACAAATATAAGTAGTATATCCGTTGTCTAGTCACCGTAACACAAGCTTAGCAGCTTACCACGGGGCTAGATGGCGCTCGCGCTGTGTGTTGGTCAAAGGATTTATTTATTTAATATTAGTAAGATTTAAAAGACTTGTAACTGACCTGCCCCCAACCCAGTCCCAGAAGCCAAACATATTCTGTGGATCGATACCGAAAGCTGTCACTTTCTCCTGATTCGTGGATAGCGCTACGAAATGTGCGGCCACTGCTTTAGACTGAAATGTAACGACAATCTTACTAATACTATAAAAAAAAACACTATCTACCAGGTTTAATCGAGTATTATTCATGATTTTTTAACGACCGAGCTTTCGCCAAATTTACAGTTGGCTTTCTCAGTGTTGACAACCCGGTAAAAACCGGTAAACCAGGTAAATAAAGTGTTTTATTTTGCAAAACCACCAAAAACCATAGAAGAAATTAATACTATAAAAGTTAAGTTTCATGCAAAATTAAAGAAATGCTTTCCAAAAAAAATTCGCACCCGACAGTACTTGAACCTGCATCTCTGGGGATCTAATATTTAGCCACTGATGACGCAAGTGAAAGTGAAAATCAGTGCAAAACATGGACTTTAGCGTTGTCTTCAAAGCTCCGTGAACAATCATTGTAAATAGCCGCCGTTTTACAATGATTCCCTCGACTTGACTTTAACTATGACGACTCGACTGTTTCGATGCAAATAACTTGCAAATATTAATAATACTTGACACTGGCTAATTTCCAAATAGAAAATAGCCATATAAGACTAGCTGCGCCCCGCGGTTTCAACCGCTTGAGTCCCGTTCCCGCGGGAATATCGGGATAAAAAAGCCTATGTGGTATTCCGGGTATCCAGCTACCTATATTTAAAAATTCATCGCAATCTGTTCAGTAGTTTTTGCGTGAAAGAGTAACAAACTCACATACATACATTACATACGTACAAACTTTCGCGTTTATAATATTAGTAAGTTTCTTGACACTGGCTAATGTCCAAATAGAAAATAGTCATATAAAAGAAGAATAAATTACTTACATCCTTAGCAGCGTCTAAGAACCAAGTCTTGGCTGAGGTGGCGTTTGTGATAGTTTCCTGTGTAGTAAATGTCTTGGATGCGATGATAAACAGCGCTGTTTCAGGGTTCAGCTTCTTGAGGACCTCGGCCAAGTGGGTTCCGTCGATGTTGGATACGAAGTGCACCTGGAACATACATTTAACTAGTAGTTCGCCCCGAACTGAGACCTCACGACCCCCTATCTCCCCAACCCCCCTACCGATCCGGCTCATCTTCGAACTCATAAATTCTATTGACCTAAACTACGCGCATACCAAAATTCATCAAGATCGGAGCTACGATACTCAAGTTATCGTCGAACAAACATACAAAGATACAAGCGCCAGGCCTCACTCGCTTCGCTCGTTCGGTCAATTATAAAGCTGAAGAGTTTGTTTGTTTTTTGTTTGTTCGTTCAAGCGCACTAATCTCAGGAACTATTGGTCCTGATTGAAAAAAATACGTTTGTGTTTGATAGTCCATTTATCGAGGAAGGTTAAAGGCTACTTATGATCCCGATAATCCCGCGGGATCGGGACTTACGTGGGAGAAACTGAAATAGCTCACCTTAAGATGGTTGGCGTAAGGTTTGAGTGCTTCAGTGACCATGAGCGGACCGAGGTCGGAACCCCCTATACCGATGTTGATCACGTCGGTTATGGCCTTGCCCGTGTACCTGGAAATAAATAAATATTAGCGTCCCCGTGTGGCGCAGTTGTTAGCGTGCTCGCCGAGCAAACGAGAGGCACAGGAGGGGTAAAACGAAACAACTTCGGCCGAAACTTTGGAGCCGACCAAACGTCAGTAGGTGGTTATCGTTCGTTCTGGACCAATAATTACTACACGTTCAAGACAAAAAAAAACAAAGAATGTATTGAGAATTATGGGTCCAGAATGGAGAAAAACCACCTACTGACGTTTGGCCGGCTACTTTTGATCCCGATATTCCCAAAGGATCGGGACTTACGCGGGTGAAACTGCGAAACGCAGCTAATTATTGATTAAAAAAAACTTTAAAGTTAATTTCCTAAAAGAGCTATTTTAATGGCGGATAAAAGAAACTTTAAAGTTAATTTCCTAAAAGAGCTATTTTAATGGCGGATAAAAGAAACTTTAAAGTTAATTTCCTAAAAGAGCTATTTTAATGGCGGATAAAAAAAACTTTAAAGTGTATTTCCTAAAAGAGCTATTTTAATGGCCGATAAAAAAAACTAAAGTTAATATCCCAAAAGAGCTATTTCAATGGCGGACACCCTTTTAAACCGAAAGAAGGTTGTTCTGGACGTCTAGGCAGGCATACAAATTTTGTTCTACGAGTTTTAAAAATATAGACATTTTTTTTAAATTTAGGTTATATTTCACTGAAACAAA
The DNA here is from genome assembly GCA_949358125.1 of Idaea dimidiata. NCBI lineage: Eukaryota > Metazoa > Arthropoda > Insecta > Lepidoptera > Geometridae > Idaea > Idaea dimidiata. Next base: position 6,771,869 of record OX442342.1, on the reverse strand, counting down.
CAGTTGTTTTTGAAAATAAAGACAATTAACGTTTTGAGTGTAGTAGACCAAACTAAAAGAAAGGACAACTTAAGGTCAATGACCTCTAACTCTAAAAAACAGCTGATTTTCAAGTAAACTTTAAACTTGAAATTTACGAAAACTACTTCGAATTTTCAAAAGTCTTAGAACAAAAGTTGTTCGCATAGACGTCTAGAACAACCCCCTTTCGGCTTAAAAGGGTGTCCATGTTACACCTTTCCACTGACGATACGATATCTCACCCTTTCCACTGTCCACTGATAACCTGCTGCGAGAACTCCTTCATGTGATCTAGGACAGCGTTCACGTCGGGAGTGACATCCTTACCGCTCACCAGTATAGGCCGGTTCTGGCGGTTGCGAAGCGCAATGTGCAGCACCGCACGGTCCTCAGTGAAGTTTATTTTGTCGCCTGGAAACATTAATCCCAACCTTCAGGCTGCGGCCGCATTGCCGGTCGGCTTGCTTGGCGCCTGGAGGCTAGCGAGTCACATAGCGCGTCACGTGACATTAAAACCAACCAGCCTCCATACCGCGTAACTCCCGTCGAGTTCAACTCGACGTCGATTTGGGAATACGAAGCTTTTGATAACGGGGTTGGAAAAAACTACGGCGCAAGGAGCGAACAGATTATGTGTATTGCTTTAACGTCGACAATTTCTGCTCGCTCTTTACGCGTTAGCTTTTTTATTTTACCCCGTTATTGACAGCATCGTCTTCCCAAAACGACGTCGAGTTGAACTCGACGGGAGTTATGCGGGCCAGAGGTCCGACCGAGCATCTTCCGTCGCAATCGGCATCGAAATCCCACTGCGCAAAGGAATAACCTGCGCGGTTCAAACCATAGCGTTTCTTATTCCTCTTTTCGTGTAGTGGTGTGACACACCTAGTGTTAGAGTTTTCAGGTCGCCCTAAGGCCTCTAACTTGACCTACCGACTGCTATCATAGATAACAACCGGGACCAACTGCTTAACGTGCCTTCCGAAGCACGGAGGAGCTCGAGAATATGATTAACCATAGCGCAAATTTGCATGCATTTGAAGGCGAGTTCAACTTTTATTGAAACCGGCAGCTCAAGAGACGTCGCATTCAATGACAGCTCAACTCGACGGTGCCGTCGCTGTCGTTTTCACTGAGCAGGTTAGTCCTTTGCGCAGTGGGATTTCGATGCCGATTTCAACGAAAAAGAAATGCTTTTCGTGCATCGGAGTGCCAAGAGACTAGCTAGATAGATATATAGATTAACACTTTATTTGCACAACAACACTTACAATCAGTTTACATTATAAGTAAAACAAATACAGAGAAAGCTTCAATGTAAAAAGTTGTACAAATATGCGAGCTTATCGCAATATGTCTGTTGTCTAGTACCCATAGTACAAGCCTAGTGCTTAGTACAAGCCTGGAGCTCATTGGCCTAGCTGTACCAGCCGAACTTGAATGGTTGTGCAGGTTAAGCAACGCTTGGCGCGGTCATTACTTGGATGGGTGACCGAAAATTTGTGTGGCAAAAAAATCATTTTCTCGAGCTCCTCCATGCTTCGGAAGGCACGTTAAGCAGTTGGTCCCGGTTGTTATCTCTGATAGCAGTCGTTAGGTCAAGTTAGAGGCCTTAGGGCGATCTGAAAAACTCTAACACCAGGTGAGCCACACCACTATACGAAAAGAAGAAGAAGTGCTTAGTTTCGGGCTAGATTGCGCTGCGTGTATTTATTTATTTATTATTTAGTATATAAAATTTAGGTGTGAATTCTATGTGGGTCTAGGTAGGTCTGTATCAACTTTTTTTTTAAATCATGAGTTCTGGTAGTAAGCCTGCGTGACATAACTAGTAAGATATTAAAGTCATGCATTAATTAGGTACATAAAACTGAGTGGCAGCACATAAAAAATGTCAATCCGAAGATAAATAATTGATAAGTAGTGATTTTGTACCCATAGTTACCTAAATATTTATTAATTACTATGTAACTATGGCATATGGTCATTTCATTTATTTACACAAGATTTAAAATGAAGTTTAGGAAATAGAAAGTTAAGAAAGAAACAATATGCTTAGAATAAGGGATTCAAGTTCACACTTTTATTCTAAGCATACATAAACAAATAACATAGGTACATACTTGCTTCATAGTTGACTAGATGTCTCTAATCTAGTCAACTATGAAGCAAGCAAGTTAGAGACATACAGTGACAAGATCTGATTATGGCTAAATAACCGATGGCAGATTTTTAATAAGGAAAAAAAAAAAAAAAAAAAAAAAAAAAAAAAAAAAAAAAAAAAAAAAGTTGACTAGATAAACACATGAAATAAAAGAACAAAAACAAGCCTAACAAATCTACCGATTAAAAATAAACATTTACCTATTTATTGATTAAATTACCAAAGAGTTTAAATCCTACTAATAAAGTTTAAGTTTGTTTGTGTAACAATCACGCTAAAACTACTAAACCAATTGTGATGAAACTTGGTATACAGATAGCCGGAGATCTGGATTAAAACATAGGTTACTTTTTATCCCGACATTCCCTCGGGATCGGGACTTACGCGGGTAAAACCGCGGGGCGCAGCTAATAGGTATATAAATTTAAACTTTGATTTATGTATTTATACTACTTATAATTTTTAACACCTTATTCATTGATATATATAATTATATATTTTATATGTATGTTAGTCCGTAAGGTATGTATTTACAATTTGAATTATTATTAAATGTTATTTAAACTATTATATTAGTATTCGGTTGCTGCGATACAAGCTTGTGCTTAGTGTAGTTAGTGTAGAACCGATTTCTAATGTAATTTGATTAATTTTTGGTAAGATTCATACCAAAAATTAATAAATAAATATTTGATTTTGATTTGAATTCAAACATAACAAGCAATGCAAATAAAAAATATCCTGCCATGTACTATTTTTATTATCATCATCATCTTGTGCCATCTTCAATGGAAGGTTGTCAGTCATTTAGTGAAAGACTTGTTGGTAGATGTGGACAGTACAATCTTTTTTTATTATACTAAACCATCCTGCAGTTTCGCTCCCATAAGTCCCAAACACCACAAGAATATCAGAATATAAATCAGCCTATTTTGCTCCTTAATAACGAAGCTTACAATTGATAAAATATTTTTTTAAGTACAGTAGTTTCTGAGCCAGTTAATTTATTAATCTATCCTCTTTAAAATCTTTATTTATATAAAAGTTGTGTTATTTACACTATTTATTACTTAAGAACGGCTTAACTGCTTTGGCTGAAAATTGGTGGGGAGGTAGCTTAGAATGAGGAGAAGGACATAGAATACTTTTTATCCCGATATTCCCGCGGGAACGGGACTTCCTCGGGTGAAACTGTGGGCCGCAACTAGTATTAGTATAGATTAACACTATATTTACCTCTAAACATAGCATCACGGGCCTGCTCTACATTCCTGCTCCGTGCCAGATCCAGCAACAGCCTGAGAGCCTCTCCATCAACCCTGTTCTTGGAGTAATCCAGCAAGATATCACCATCATTTGGAGTTGGGATGCGAAGGCTGTAAGAGATAGTACAATAATTTCATTGCTTTCCCCTAGGATCAAATAAAAAAGTTTAAAAAAAAGAAAGGTACAGGTAAAATCTGTTTACTTAGGCCCTGGGGAGAAACTTTGGACAAAATTAATAGGATGAAGAGCAATATACAAAAGAAGTAAGTAACAAGAAAAAATGTTAATCAAAGTAAACTGCCTATGCCATGCCGAAGCCATGGTAGTTTTTTGAGCTAGTTAGGGATAAAAATAATTATAATTTAAATAGAAAACTATTATAATAACTCTATAGTCTGTGTACACTGAAACGTTTTTATTGCAAATAATTATTAGGCGATAGTTTACTGTAACTTTTTAGAATGTTAAAAATAGACAAATTACATCTCAGTCAACCTTGAAAAAGCCAACTGTAAAGTTGGCGAAAGCTCGGTTCAAATAATGAATAAAAACGCGATAGAACCGGATAAATAAAGTGTTTTATTATGCAAAGTTAACTGGTTGTTATACAGTACAAAGTAAACCTTATTTTTACTTTAATTCTTCCTATGTACCGAAACACAAATAATTAGCTAATGGGAATTTAGTGTAAAGTATTATCTCTGATAAAATGTCTATTGATAAACAATTTATGAAATGGTGACCATCCGCCTTGCAAGCACAACAAAATATGAAGTATGTCTAATTAAAAACTAAAAGTGATGGTTACATACTTACCTTTTTTTAATTATTTAGAAAAACATTAAATTTACGTACTGGAAAGGAATGAATGACCTTTTAACTTTCGAAATTAGAATGTGTACATACTTACTCCTGTTATTGCATTTTTAAGATCTTCAGTTAAAATTTATAAGCAGGCATTTGTTATGTTGTTCATTAACATTTTTATAATATTTTTAAATACATGAAAGTATTAAAATCCGGTAAAAAGTTTGCACAATACCTGAATTTATTGAATCGGTCACCGTCTTGTTGGAAAAGTTGCTGAATGTTAATTTTTTCAGAGTTTTTATTGAAATAATCTTGCAGTTTCTGATACGCAGGGTCTTGCTTAAGGCTGATTTTCGGTTCCATCGTTCGAGAAATTAATATTATTGAAATATTCCGGTACGAAACGTATTTCACGAGAGCCGCTGATAACAAATGTCTCTTTGACATCTAATTTCAATGATAAGTGAAGGTTAAGTTATTACGTTCCGTTTCCCTGTTAAACGAAATAAGTAAAAAACTATACTATTATTAACTGGTGCAGTTAATTTAAAATAGTGTATTTATTATTAATACGTCTCCTGTACCTTTATTACAAATCTTTAGAATATGTAAAGATTTAATACTAATCAAACTGATTTCGGTATTTAATCAATAATTTTATAGATTATTTTCCAATTTACGTTCCGTATTACATAATAATAAATGTAGCTGTAGTAGTTTTTTTTCTTACAGTACTGCAGACGCCCGGCTGTAAATTCAAACTGTTTTTTTTTTAGATTTCAGCTACTTTTTGTAAAATTACAAATTAGATGCAAGAATTTTTGCAATAGTAATTTTAATTCGATTTCACTTGCAAGAGTAACATGGGAAAGGTAATTTCCTAAAAATCCATAAAATTTCTTATCTTCAAGCTGTAAATGACAAAAATAAAACGAATTAGACAATATTAAAATTAAATCATTTATTAAAAACTATTTTAAAAATGAATATGTCTTCTAGGTATTTACAAAAATAACATCAATAATTACAATAATTTGGTCTACAATAAGCTAAATTAAAATAACTAGGTCAAATAAAATCAGACCTTCCTTCCGTTTATCCTAGAAAGTTTACTTCTATGTATTTTGTCAAAGAACAAAAGGCCAGCAGCCCTTTCTATTGTCTCTGGGGGTACCTGGAATTCAAACAAAATAATTTTATTATGTAAGCTATCATCACTCATTAAATAACATTGGCCATACCAACCACAGGGATTTAGAGTAGTAGAGATGTTATATTCAGATTTCTCTAATACTCTCTAATTTATTTATACTGTATACCCGTTTATTCCGTAGTGATATATTCTGCATTTTCTATCGTGTCGAATGTAAAATGACTGGCAAACCGTGTAAAAGCCACACGTTATCTACACTGTTTTTTTTACAGAATCGGGCAGCTGGGCTCTGATTCGGTAAGGAAGTAAGCATACGGAATGCAGGCGACGTGCAGGAGATGGACGTATTTCGTATTCTGTAAATCTTATTTTACTTAATTACTTACTACTTAATTTTTTAAGTAGCCTTCAAATTTAAGGGCTACTTAATTATTTAAATAGCTCCCCTTGTCCCTCAGTCAATCAGTATTAAGGAAGTTATGAAATAGCTTTTATTTTTACTCATGCAACAAATCGACTATGCAATGCTCCTGCATCCCGCCTGCTTGTCGCATGCTATGTTTTTACAGAATCAGGCCACTGATCTAACGTCAATTAATTTGAGCTTTACGGCCGAATACAGAAACGTCAATTAAAATTTGAGGGTTGCTTAAATACTTGAGCAGCTTCTAAATTCACAATTAGTATGGGATTTTTTTAGTTTGAGAGCTGCTTTTTTTTAAGTAAGTAGACCTTAAATATTGAGTAGCTAGGCCGTCAGAGCGCGAGTTGTCGCTTTTTTGTATGAGGAAAGCACAGACGCGGCGCACGTCCGTCGCGTTTTTTTCCATAGAATTCCTCTATATTATATAGGTAGTAGGTACTAATATAATTAATCCCTTAGTCGACATTATCGAGTTTTTAGAACGCTTTTCCCTATTTAACGAGTGTATCTCGCTCGTGGCGTCATAGTGATTTATCTACAAAACGCACCATGAAACTAGTGACGGGCGTCTCGTCAGGTATTCTCTGGTTGGGCATCACATAGGCTTCCATATCGAGCGTACCCCCCGGTCCTTCAGCAACTACAACTTTGTAGAAGTGTGTGGGTACTGCCACAGTGTTGGCACCTATTACTTGATACTTTACGTACGATTTACCGTCTGATTCCTTCCTGGAACAATGTTTTTTTTTAATAAATAAATAAATATTTCACTACATTGCACACAGCGCAATCTAGTCCCAAACTAAGCACTAGGCTATTAAGGGTACTAGACAACGGATATACTACATATTATACTTTTTTTTTTTAAATACTTACATATTATACATAGAAAAACACCCAGACCAGATACAAATATTAATTTTTAAGCATAAATATTTGCACCCGACGGGAATCGAACCCGCAGCATTCTGCATTGCAGTCGAGCAGCCGCCCGACGTGCCACAGAGGCCGTCAAAAATTAAGGAGTTGTTAATCAATTTTATATTAAAGGTCTGTAAACCAAAATATACAGATTTTACCTTTTTCTAAAACGAAAATTATTCAAAGTATTTTTAAAGTCCTTAGCGTCAACTTAATATTAGTCCTATGACTTAGGACTTTAGGATCTAAGTCGTAGCACCAAGCGAATTAGTCTATGTTCCAATACGTAAGCCGCTGCTGTCACTAAAAATGACGACACAGGCGCGACATATAACTATTTGGATGCCAGTATTAATTAAACGGCATAATACTGTTTCGAACTTCTAGATGAGCGTGATACATCCTAAATCACTTGTCACCTAGTGAGGTGGTTTTAAAATGCTAACCAGCCCCAACTAAGGAAGCTGACGGGTCAGATTTTATTCCTCTAGTGTCTTCCAGCTTCCTTCTTCTAGATGAGCGATGCTCATTGAGCGTATTGTGGGAATACGATGCTGTCGATAACGGGGTTGTAAAAAGCCAAAGCGCAAGGAGCGAGCAGACATTGTCTATGGCTTTAACGTCGACAATTTCTGCTCGCTTCTTGCGCGGTAGCTTTTTTTAACCCCGTTATCGACAGCATCGTATTTCCAAACCGACGTCGAGTTAAACTCGACGGGAGTTACACAGTAGGGTCCCTATCTAGTATCTATCATCACTTGGGTACCATCAGGTGAGATAGATATCAAATGTATCAATGTGTGTAAAAACAAATAAGTTATCCTTACCTGGGCAAATATAACGGTCCTGTGCAACAATAAACATGATCATACACTTTGGTAAGTTTCCGTACATGCTTCTCTAGTCTATTCCACGCATGTCTGTTGAATCCATCACCAACCTGTGGATATTAGAAACGTTGTTGTGTAAAAACATATAGGTCAGTAAATATAAATAATATTATATTCGCCATCGCGCCATCTAGCCCCAGCCCTTAAAGTAAGCAACTAGGCTTTTATTATCACTTTTATAAAATGCATTTATAAATACATAATATAAAATACTTTTGATACATAAGATAAGACATCCAGTAGACCTAAAAAGGCCGCTTTAGCAATTCTGCTAGCAATATTGCATTTTGACAGATTCACAATAACCATGCACCTGTCATAAAACAAAGTGGTGACAACCAGGTTTATCGTGAATGTGTCAAAATGCAATATTGCTAGCAGTATTGCTAAAGCGGCCTTTTTAGGTCTACTGAACAAGAAACAAAACATTTTCTGGCGAGAATCGAACCCACAAAGGCTTAATTGGCTTAATATTTTATTGTATCACAAGTGCGGAACTTATGTGGGGGGGTTTCACCCGCATAAGTCCTGATATTTATATTAAGATTTCTAGCTAAGCAAACATGCATACCGAATTTCATCATAATCAGTTCTGTAGTTTTCTCTTGAAGAAGCAGCAAACATACTTTCACCTTTATATATTAGAAGGATGCATGCCAGAAACTTACTTGAGGTGCCATGTTGGTCAAATAGAAAGTTTGTTCAACATGTTTCTGTGCCAGCCTATGGTTTCCCGCTGCTGCCATGTGACCTCGGTCGAAGCCTGATCCTTTGTAGTCACTATTTAAAGACCTGTACATAAGACATTTTCATATTTCATTGTAGAATCAATTTAGTAGTAGGCTGTGTAGCGCCAGAATGGAATAGAACTACAACTGCTTCAAAACTCATCAGCTTATGATATAATGTCCCCACGTTACGGTATCACGATGGGCGCCGCTGTACCAAAAGGTGCTCAGCAGGGCTCCATCAGGGATCACTTGTTTTTTTGTTATCTGGATTGTTTTGGTATAAATGAGTAATTTATAATAAAACACTTTATTTATCCGGTTTTATCGCGTTCGGTTTTAAGCTCGGGTCAAATAATGAATAAAAACGCGATAAAACCGGATAAATAAAGTGTTTTATTATGCAAAATCGCGAAAACCATAGAAGAAATTAAGTAATTTATCTTTTTTTTTCATTATCCCAGTAACAGACAGATTGTGACCTCAAAGCTAATGTTCAGTTTTCTTAACAAGAGCTGCCTCATGCCCAAATGACACTAGCAACCTCTTTCTACTGATAGAATAGGGCTAGTAGGGGTAACCCATCTCTTTGCAGCTGTTTTTTTAAGATGTCCTTTTTTTCATTTTTATCTTTAGTTTTCATGTTCAAATAAAATAGAACAATAGATTTACCCACCTAAAGAATGGATGCACACTCTCATCTGGTTTAAAATCACACTTGCTTCTGTCAACTTGGTCATTCTTAGCCACGTGTTCTCTAGTAAGATGTTCAAATACCCAGTGCGGAGCGCGGGTGCGGCGGTCATACGATAGCACGAAGTCGTCGTACGAACGTATATTGTCTAGACCCGGGAATCCATATTTCATTATTTCAGATACCTGAAATGACAGATTTAGTTTTTATGTGAGATAGGAGTCAACTCGCACTGTAAACTAAAATTGCTTTGCTGTTTAAATCTTATATGTAGGTCTTATAAAGGTCTCGTGTTTAAGATTAAGATTAAGTCGGGTTTCCATCTGATGTGTGTCTTTACAATAACAGGGAAGTTCAAGTGCAAATTCTTCCATAAAGAAAACTTGAACATTAGTATGGAGTGTCGGAATACAATGAAAGTCCCCCCGATTTTAATTGTATATAACACTACACCGTCTTCGTGCTATGACCTAATAAAAGCGGTAAAAAAGGTATAGTATGCAGGTTAAACTAAGTAAGTAGATAAACAATTGTTATTTTATTTTGCATTTTATGCAAATACAGACAGGTACAAACAAACTAAACTTTGCAAAAGTCACTAAATGGCGTCGTGAAACCCATTCAGAGATTAAAACTAATGAATTACTAAACAAAAAGTGAAACTCATTTTGTTCAATGATAATAATTGATACTTACTCGATTATTAGTTCCTGACTCCGAGTAAGGTGTTGCAGCTGATACAGTACCAAAGATCGGTAATCCAGGCATGCTTTTCAAACGTCTCCCGTCCACGTTTATTTCATTACTAACATCATTTTCCTTTATTTTCCCGTAATGCCCTATGGCGTACCCCGTAAGTCCCACGACGCTGAATTGAGCTAGATTTAACAGCCGTTTTCGAATCATTCTTAAACTAAAAATATTCTAATGAATTATTTGCCTAAAGAAACCTTCAAAATAGCTTTTAATTCCTTGATTTCTATATATTATTGCACAAAAGTGAGGTTATCAACAAGCTGATGACAAGTGTCGATCCTTTGACACAAAACCACACAAAACAGCTGGTTTTTGACATTAGACCAAAAAGTGATAATACCAAAATCAAACTTTTAATTCTACTTTTCTTTGTTAAGCAATATTTGACTGGGGATACACAAAGCGTATATATTTTTCTTAGCAAATACTGATGAGAAATAGTAATGCTGAATGTATATAAATACATTGTAGTAATTATGTTTTCTGTTTCATGTAATGTTTTCAAAACAAATCAAAAATACCTACTTACGAAACTAGAAGAAAACGTCGTAGGCTGGCAACAATTTTCACAGATCTGTCAAAAAATTACGAAAAATGTTTTTGTGGACATTTGAAAAATAAGAAAATTCGAATTTATTCAGGGTTTTCAGGGGGGAAAACCTAGAAATTTAAAGCCTGAAGTAATTTTGTTGAATATAAAATTGAACAGTCAACGACCAAGCAGAAATTTTCCGTGAAAAATGACAAAACTGTACTTAAAAAGGTGCCGAATAATTACGACGATTCTAAACCGCTACAACTACAGTACAGCCGCAAAATCGGTATCAACAATACAAGTAAATAATAAACAATTCTTAACCGACGACTATACAAACATAACACCGAAAATCACTTCATATTTAGGCCGAAATCTACATCTGCAAAAACATAACCCTATTTCTATCGTAAGAGAACGGATTGTGAAGTATTTTTACTCGTCTTTTACTCATGGAGGGAATCCTAAGTTTAGCGTATACGATAATTTATCTCCTATAGTGACGGCTAAGCAAAACTTTGATGACCTGCTCATTCCGAATGACCATCCAAGTAGGGCAAAATCAGATTGTTACTACATAAATAGAGATATGCTACTACGGGCTCATATGACAGCACATCAGAGCGAGCTGCTCAAATCTGGTTTAGACAATTTTCTTATGATCGGCGACGTTTATAGGAGGGATGAGATTGATTCTACTCATTTTCCTGTCTTTCATCAAGTAAGTTATTTATAACATTTTAGAATTTATAGGTTAACTAATACATCCTAAATATAAAAATGAATCCCTATTTCGCGTGGACCGCGCAGACCGATTTTGCTCATTCTTTTTTTGTTGAGTTTGCTTATATCACGAGAAGGTTCTTACTTATTAAAGAACAAATGCTGAACCGATTTTGATAAATCTTATGCGGGTGTAGCTAGTCATATAAAACTCTGATGGATGTTTGTCACCACCTGTTGTCTGTTATATTACTTTTCGGATGTGATATAAACCATGTAGACAATCGTCAAATGGAATTCATTCCATTTCTGTTAATGTCTTACTAGGAGTAGGTGCCTTACCGGTATGTATCTGTATTATGTATCCAGTTGATAAGTCACTTTCATAGGCATTGCAGAAATGTGAAGTGTGCAGTACAGTGCTGCTTTGAGGTAATCATTAGTCATTACCACGTTATGTTAAAGGATCATTGTATTTCTTACATATTATGATTAAGAAGAATTTACTAATAATTTCCAATTATAAATTTCAGCTTGACGCAGTAAGATCACAAACAAAAGACGAACTATTTGCAGACACTCCACAGTATGAGATATTTGATCCATCATTTGACTCCAGAAACCCACAGAAATACACCAACTCAATCAGTGACCCTATGAGACAGAGTTGCCACACCCTTGAAGCCACTAAACTGATGGAAGGACAATTAAAAAACCACTTACTCGGCTTAGTGAAAGCACTATTCGGAAAAAATATAAAACACAGATGGGTCGAAGCTTACTTTCCATTTACGCATCCATCGTGGGAACTTGAAATATTTTATGAGAACAAATGGTTGGAAGTATTAGGCTGTGGTATAGTCCGGAACGAAATTCTAGTCAATGCCGGACCAAATAACACAATAGCTTATGCTTTTGGGCTTGGTTTGGAAAGGCTTGCAATGGCACTTTATAAAATACCTGATATACGTCTAATGTGGAGTCAAGATTCTGGATTTTTAACCCAGTTTCAAACAGACAACATCAATGCCAAGATAACATATAAGCCTGTTTCAATGTACCCTCAATGTACAAATGATATATCATTTTGGTTGCCTCCCTCTTTGACTGTGGATACATTTTTAAATAACGACTTTTATGATCTGGTCAGAGATGTTGGTGGAGATATTATTGAGCAAGTGAGTTCGGGTTTTTATATTCCATTAAATATCTATTAGAAACAAACTCCTTGAGGTTTCACCCATAGGCGCAGGAATCCTAATTGCGTAGGAATAATGCGATAAAAAGTAGCCTATAATGTTAGTCTACATTTCTAGCTATCTGCATACCAAGTTTCATAGCAATCGGTTTAATAGGCGTAACAAACTTACTAACTAGCGTTATCGCGGGCGCGGGCGGTCGAGCTTTTCTTGAGCGGTTGCACTTTTCCGTTCTATACTCGGGTTCTACTAATTGGATTTCGATGCAAAGTATACCACGACGTTCCTCGAAAATAGAACTATCCAATATTGGAAACCGATTTAAATCGGATTAGTAGTTTTTAATTGTATAAGGAACAGACAGAGAAACAGACAGACCGACATGAATTTTAAAAATTATATAATTTTGTTCTACTACTTATTCTAAGTCCCCTAGACAACTTTTTTTTAAATTTACTTCCAAGTACAGACTTTTTGTCCTCTCTTCCTTTATTATAAGTATATAGACTTACACACAAACTCTCAACTTTATAAGGATACAACCCGTTCTCGAAGCTCTATTTATATATGTCATAGCGTCCCCACCGTTCCCACCTTTCGGTATACCAGCAGGGGCCGCTGTACCCGAGCGTACACCCCTAAGGGCGACGTCAGGGGTCGACTTTATAAGGATAACCCATTCTCGAAACACTATTTATATATGTTATAGCGTCCCCACCGTACCGGGGACTTTATAAGGATAGTAGGATTGACCCCAAAGCAAGTATTTAAGCTACCAGCAATAAAAGCTGATTTACATTGATCCAGTAACAAATCCAGCACAGGAGCCAAGTACTGGATTGGCATTGTTTACACGTAGAAAGTAGTTGTGGTAATTTCTTAATGGTGACCGCATGTTTTTATCAATTTTATATTTATAATTCCAGGTGAAGTTAAAAGACAAGTTCGTCCACCCTAAGTCTAAGAAACACTCTCTCTGCTACAGCATCGTGTACAGGCATCTAGAACGAACACTCCACCAGGCTGAAGTTAACGAAGTACATAGACAGATTGAAAAGGCCATAGTTAACGCTTTCGATGTTGTTATTAGATAGTTTTAATAGTTTAATAAACTTAAGTACCTATTTATTGATTTATCTGTTTATATATTTTAAGATCGAAGCAAAGTACCTACCTACTTCCATTTTTAGGGTCGGGAGAAAAGTCTTGCTTATCTCACTTTAGAATATCTTGAGTGGTAAACTTTTTAAATTCACACGATTTGTAAACATGTTACATTTTACTGGGTCTTTAATCGCGTAATGTTTATTTTCTTACCTCGAAGTTTCAACCATGTTACAATGGTCTTGGTTGGAAAGGTAGAGTGTAATCAATCGATCATATAACCGAAAAGATTTCGCATCCCTTCTGTTTGAAACGTAGTTCACATTCGCGGATATCTGCTCCATGTTCACATTATTAGCTAACTAGTGTGGGGGACGCAGAGTGATGGGATACAGTATAACAGCGGTCAGCAGTGTTGGTAGGGCGTTTTGGCAGGACCACGTTGAGATGTGTTGCTTCATTTTTGTGAAACCTAGTACAAATGCGTGTTAATTGTTTAATTTCGGTAATATATAAATCAATTTATTTTCGTGAAGGTGTACGTACAATTGGCAAGACGTGGAGTGAAATAAAACGCGAAGCTCAAGACCAGACGGGCTGGCGACGCACTATGGAGGCCCTCTGCCCCATCTAGGGGACTTAGGACTTTAAGTCAAAAGTAAGTCAACTACGTACAAGTGTAATGAAAGTGAAAATCAGTGCAAAAAAATGGACTTTAGCGTTGTCTTCAAAGCTCGCGTGAACCGTCATTGTAAAGAGCCACCATTTACAATGCCTTCCTTGACTTGACTTGACTGTTTTGATGCAAATTGCAAATAACGTGCAAAATTAATAATACTTGACACTGGCTACTTTTCAAATGGCTATGATCGGTTTACAACCAATAAGAAATAATAGTGTTGATAATTTATAATTACTAAATATTGATACCTACCCTACCATAAATATTTAATCGATGTTTTGTGAAAAAATAAAGGTGTAACGTACGGGAGATAAATTCTGCGCTTAAAATCGCGCGACTTGTACAGATTTTTTAGTTTCAACGATTCAACCATGTTTCAACACTACGATTTTAAAATAAATAAACTAAGTAAATTAGATCAAACATTTTTATTTAAAAACACTGAAATATGTATCTATCACAGTCAATTAGGTATGGTAGGTAAATTAGTTTGTTGAGGTTGGTGAAGAGTAGGCAGTATTATTACCTACTGACTACTCTAAATACCACCAGAAAACCTTAGGGGATGATTAATATTAGACTGTCACGAGCGCCCGCGCCGGCCGGTTCCGAATTCCGTTGTACATTGCTCGGCCGCCACTCGATTGCAAGAGACCGATCAACTGCTCGACGAGCAATGGACAACGAAGCTGGTGCTCGTGACAGTCTAATATAAATCATCCCTAAAGAAAACAGCAACATTAATAAATTCTTGATTCAGGGCCTAATTCTCTGTAAGAAAAACCTTGTAGATCTGTTTGACATTCACAAAGTTCAAATTCACAGGTTTCAACCAAGTTTTAACATAGTTTTTGACTGGAGTCGACAGCGGAACTACGCGGTTTTTTTTCATACAGTATCATAGGATAGCGCTCTTTCGTTTTCGTGTGAAATGGGGGGGGGGGGTTAATACTACTGCCTCGACTTGAAAACCATAAATAAGACATATATATATTTAATATATATATATTAAATATTTTACTCCACTTTTCAAATGTCGATACAAGTCTCCATTAAAATTTTTACATTGCACACATATTGTCGCCAAATAGCAGCAGAAAAATCAGACTCTAATATAGTAAAAAAGTCAGCAAATACTGAGTTTACCCTGAACTACAGAGGAACATCCTACTCCAAGCCAAGAGCTGTCTTATTGAAAATATGGAAAGATTTGGCTGCTGCTGCTGCACTTGAGTACAAGTGCAGTACAAGTAAAGGGAAATTACATTATGATGTGGAAGTAGACGGGAGAATACACCAAAGACATGTTGATCAAATTATGAAGACTATGTGCATGAGTGAAAATACTAAGATGCCAGATACTTACCGGATGAGATCAAGAGACTTACAAGAAAATACATGTACACCACCGGAAAAAGACCACATAACGCAAGTAAGCCTACAAAGTAACCCTACACCATCCAGGCCAAGCCCTCAAATTGAAAATGGGAAAGACATATTACCAGACTGTGACCAAAACACCAAACAAGAGACACCAAAACATCAAACAGTTATAGTTCCAGCCATACCAAACGTGCCGATGACTCCATTTATACCAGTCGAAACGGAACAACGTAGAAGTACCAGAACTCGAAGACCACCAAACCGGTTTAACCTTTAAATTTGTTAACGAGGAAGAGTGTTACAGATAGTTTCCGAACGCGAAAGAGCCTTCAATAACATTCCCATTATTGATGATATCATAGAGATAACCAAGACTCAGAAAAGAGCTTCAGATCTTAGCACTATGATAGGTCTTTTAGCAGAGATAATATTGATAACCACTTCCAGACAGGCTACAAGGGCTTTCTTTCCTATAGCTTTTGTGCATTGTGCTCGTGGTTATTATTCTACTAAAAAGAAATGTAAAGAATATTTGGAGTTCTTCAACACTACAGGATCAGGAGCGTTCCTAACATATAAAATTGCTTGTGGATTTTTATGGCATATGTCAGGCGGGATGAATGAAGAGACAGCTGGTCAAGTGGTCTTTCACTCCATATTTGGAACATACAAGGAAGATCTTGGGGTCTTAGAAGAGATAACAGACACAGGAAACTGGAAGACTAGGGAGGAAATGGGAAAATGTTTTATAAAGGGACTATTTGCTGAAGTTCTAGTGAAAGCAAAGTTACCTATCTATAAGGTCTATTCCAATCTTTCTTGTGCTAACATGAGTGGACTTCTCACTGGAGTGTACAACCAAGTGTCTTCTATACCCACATTCAGTGGTGTTGCAATGCCATTCTACGGAGATGATTTCTTTGAACATATCGATAGGAAGATGGTTGTTCGTAAATTTAACCTGAACTACAGAGGAACATCCTATTCCAAGCCAAGAGCTGCCTTATTGAAAATATGGAAAGATTTGGCTGCTGCTGCTGCACTTGAGTACAAGTGCAGTACAAGTAAAGGGAAATTACATTATGATGTGGAAGTAGACGGGAGAATACACCAAAGACATGTTGATCAAATTATGAAGACTGTGCATGAGTGAAAATACTAAGATGCCAGATACTTACCGGATGAGATCAAGAGACTTACAAGAAAATACATGTACACCACCGGAAAAAGACCACATAACGCAAGTAAGCCTACAAAGTAACCCTACACCATCCAGGCCAAGCCCTCAAATTGAAAATGGGAAAGACATATTACCAGACTGTGACCAAAACACCAAACAAGAGACACCAAAACATTAAACAGTTATAGTTCCAGCCATACCAAACGTGCCGATGACTCCATTTATACCAGTCGAAACGAAACAACGTAGAAGTACCAGAACTCGAAGACCACCAAACCGGTTAAACCTTTAATTTGTTAACGAGGAAGAGTGTTAGAGATAGTTTCCGAACGCATTCTTACGACAGTAGCGCCGCTACTGGGAAAATGCGGAAACACTCTCTCTTGTAGATCATGGATTACGCCATATTGTACAACGATTTAATTACAGTACATAATAAAACTCTCAGTTATATTTACATACATCATTTATTACATACGCCCACCTAAATACATGACAGGGACATTTGGCCCTTATATTGATTTCTTTTGTGGATTTGGATTAAGAATGAAAGAGCTAAGATTGGGTCACGACAAGATGCCTGTAACAAAGAGAGATGATATGATGATAGAAATACCAATTAAGAAATATGGCTTAAATGGGGCTCATCATGTCCTGATGGAAGGCAGCACTTTTCCTCCAGAAAAGAGATCTTCTATGGCACAGAGTGTAGGTCCTATGACTGCATTTTTATCAATGATAAGATCTGAAGGAATATACAGAGCAAAGTGGGCTGCTGCAGTGAAAAGAGCCTTCAATCACATTCCCATTATTGATGATATCATAGAGATAACCAAGACTCAGAAAAGAGCTTCAGATCTTAGCACTATGATACGTCTTTTAGCAGAGATAATATTGATAACCACTTCCAGACAGGCTACAAGGGCTTTCTTTCCTATAGCTTTTGTACATTGTGCTCGTGGTTATTATTCTGCTAAAAAGAAATGTAAAGAATATTTGGAGTTCTTCAACACTACAGGATCAGGAGCGTTCCTAACATACAAAATTGCTTGTGGATTTTTATAGCATATGTCAGGCGGGATGAATGAAGAGGCAGCTGGTCAAGTGGTCTTTCACTCCATATTTGGAACATACAAGGAAGATCTTGGGGTCTTAGAAGAGATAACAGACACAGGAAACTGGAAGACTAGGGAGGAAATGGGGAAATGTTTTATACAGGGACAATTTGCTGAAGTTCTAGTGAAAGCAAAGTTAATCTATAAGGTCTATTCCAAACTTTCTTGTGCTAACATGAGTGGACTTCTCACTGGAGTGTACAACCAAGTGTCTTCTATACCTACATTCAGTGGTGTTGCAATGCGATCCTACGGAGATGATTTCTTTGAACATATCGATAGGAAGATGGTTGTTGGGTCAACTGGGAAGACTTTGAGCCAGATAACAGCTTCCTTATCAATAACTTTAGATGAGCTCAGAAGACATTTAAAAGAGAATAAGGGTGATACAAATGGGAACAGTAAATTGGAGAGATATTTCTACATTAGATCTGGGGGTTCCTGGCACTGAGGTTAATGTGATTGTACGTGGCAAGGGCAAATAATTAATGGGAAGAAAGATTACTCATTAATAATCATGTTTTTCATACTTTATTTTTCATTCTTATTCATAAAGTATCCTTCATTTTGTTTGTATATTGATCTCAATCATGTTTTCTCTTTACTTTTTAGTTAGTTCATATTCTTAGTTTAAATTATTAAATATTTGTTTTAATGTCTTATTTATGGTTTTCAAGTCGAGGCAGTAGTATTAAACACGGGATTATTAACCAAAATACCTTCCCAAATCAGTGTTCCATACAAGGTATGTCTCCATAGCACACGGCACGGGTTTGCTAAACTATTGAATTGCTGAAAACACGCATACTTGTCAACGGCAGGAATGGAACCCGCAACCGTTGGGTTGGTATAAGTAATCAAAACCAAAAAACCTAAAACAAAAGCCATACTGAATAGAAATTATAATCAATCTATAAACTGAATTATGTTCACAACATAAAATACGTAGCTACTTTAAAAAATGAGACTTTTTATTTACACTTAGATAATGGTATTATATACCAAATATTATTATTTACCTACGTGCTTTTCTAAAAGCGCAATCGTCTTTCAATTCAAAAAATACCTACCTATCAACTTTCTACTTTAACATTCATGTTAAGCGTGGATGAGAATAAATTAAGTATTAACACTAAGTTTACGTTTGATTCGATCAAACTAGAATAAGCAATGAATAACAATTATCTGCATAAATCGTCTGCATGTTTTTCTGCTTCGATATAACAGCTAGCTGATTGTGTAGGTAACTTTGTTGCTAACACATCTCATCTCGATTGAAACAATAGAAATGATTGATTTTTGCGGCTACGGGTACAATACAATTAAACTACTGTATTTGTTTGCAACTGTATGACGTGAATACAACAATTTCAATCGAGATTTGTTAGAAACAGTTACGTAATCAGCTAGTAGCTCGAGAGCCTAACAAGACATTTAAAAAATTACCAAAAACAAATAATTAGTAATCTACCTACTTACTAGTTATTACATTTTATCTGTAAATTAAGCAGAGCCTATATTATACGAGTATATCTAAGCGCGTACTCGTAGAATTGCTATACGTTGCTCATTCTAGTTTGGTCTGAATTCTTGGCAATAATTTTCCAGCCTTTCAGAGAAGGTACATGTATACATTTTGTTGGACCTAATAAATTAAATTCAACATTACTAAAACGAGTTATCGACTCAGTTGCGCTGCAAAATGCACTAGATTAATCCAAAGGAAACATTTAAGTAATAAATAGTACAAGTCTAACTTCAAATTGGTTAAAAAAATATTAAAAAAATTGACGTTAAAAAGGAAAGAATAACTATAAAAACACGATTTTAGGCAATTGTGTTTTTTTTTAAGAAATATACCTAATGCATTATTTCCTTTAAAATATTTTAATGTAATTTAAGTAGGCACTACTTAAAAATAAATTGCAAAATCTTATAAAGCTTACATTTGTGATGTTGTGATGAAAAATTATCAAGAACTTGCCTACCTATAAGAAAAACTTAATAACTTTAAATATTTACAACACAAACAAATGGAAAAATGTTGATTAATTATAGGTTATAGGTAGTACTTATCTTTACCATTGAGCTAAAACAAAATAGGAAATGCATGTAGCCGCCGCAATAAAACAATAATTTTCATGATGCTATTTTAAACACCTAAAATACAGTCTTGTGAATTTTCGTCGTCACCATCACCATCATTATAAAAAGAATCAATGGGCACTGTTTCATGGTGATCATCTCGAGTTAAAACTAAATGAGTGGGCTTTGGATCCTCCATTGGTACATTAGATGGACAATCTCCAGGCGTATCTGATATGAGTTCGGAGGGAATTTCAAAATCGTCATGTGAGGTTTCAGTTTCAACTTCGTTGGGCGATGGACAACCTTGAGGTGCATCAGCTATGAGTTCTGATGGAATTTCAAAATCATCTTGTGAGGTTTGGGTTTCAGATTTCTCCAGTAATTCCGGAGCTTTATCGTCAATTTCCATCGCCTGTGTTTTTGAACTCGTTATAATATTGGTAGAAAGTATTTGTTCTTCAAAATCTACAGGTGTCGCATTATTTCGCTCTTCAGCCACCCTCTTAGCTTTCTTAGCTAACGGCTCGTCGTCTGACGTATCTTCATCAGAGCTCTGCAAATACTCCTCCTCCATAGGATTATCAGAATCGACCAAATCTATTTGAGCATCGACTTTATCTGGATAAATTTTCCTTGGTCTTCGAGAAGTTTTCAGCAAAGACTTTTGATTGGTGTTAAGTTGATATGCTCTTTGTAGAATGTTTGGTTTTATGTTCTTCAATTTTAAAGATTTGTCCGCTTTCTTCACCTGCATGAGTACTTTTTTAAATGCTGTGAAATTCAGTACGTCAGATGCAGCAGCATTTTTTTCTGTAGTATTGAACGTAATGTTTTCATCTTCGTTGTCCATTTCATCTGTTAAATCGATTACTGAGCCGGGCTTAGCAGCTACGGGCTCTTGTTTTTTCTTTATACACAAGGTTATCGGAACAATTGCACCAGACTCTAAATCTAGCTTAAAGAACAAGCCATTGTTCTTATACGAATATTTCAGATCATCAAAAGAATTTACTGTACATAAGTTAGCGTAGATATCCTTGATGTCGGTTTTCTTTGGTGATTGGGTCAAAGGAGATAATGGCGGAACAGGAATAAGTCTTCGCTGTGTACATTGCGTTACCAGTTTGCCTTCGGAAGAACGTTCTTGAACTTCTACAGAAAGAGCGACGTTTTGTGTAACAGGCACTGCAGCAGGAGCCATATCTTCCTCGCATATACCCGACATTTCCATCAAGTCAGATAGTAAAGAAGCTCTGTTTATCTGTGTTGTTGTATCAGTCTCATCTGTTTTACAGTTCTTCGTACTTTCAGTAGACATTATTTCAAGTTCTTGGTTCGTACTTTCATTTTTATTGACACTTTCGTCTATGATAAGCTTATCTTCTTCCTCATCATTGTTTTTCTCTGTCTCAGTTGTTATTTCATTAGTTTTTTGCGATATCGCTGCACTTTCCTCAGCCTCAATTTCTTTATTAGGTGTTTCAAGAGTAATGTCGATATTATTCGTCTCAATAAGCGTTGTTTGATCACCGTTATTCGATATATCTCCGGGAATAGATGTAACACTTTCATTGTTTAGGTTAATTGTATCCATCGGCGTTGACGGAGTTGTTTCGACGGTTGAAATCGGAACAGGTTGTACTGGAACTGTACTGAAAGATCCTTCCTTGAAACCAATTATTTCATCAGATTCTTTAATTTGCTCTTTTTGTTCACCAGCACTCGAATCAATAAACGCTAAATTACCAGAACTGATTTGAGATTGTATGGCAGCTATAATTGTTGGCATTACTGACAATTGCTCGGCACTCACATTTGCGTGCACATTTACGGTATAAGTAAGAGTTCCGTTTGGTAAAAGTATTACTTGGACCCCTTCAGGCAGTTGTAAATTTTCAAGAGGTACCGATGAAACAGCGTCAGACGCTGGTGGAGGTGCAACCGGTGGAGGTGCAACTGAAGTTTCGCCAGGCTTCTGTACATTAGTTAGAAGCAATTTATTTTTACCTATAAAAATCGGGCGTTCATTTCCTTTTCTATTGATGTATAATTGTCCTTGTCTAGTACAATCTTTTGAGTGAAATGGACAAGTACTTGTGCCATCGACGACTATTGTTCTTTGATCGCTTAGTTTTAGTACTGGCCGTTTACACGGGCATAAAGTCCACTTTGCCTTGTCAGGTCCTAATGATTTTTTGTACGTTTTCGGTACTATCGGTGGACGTTTATGTATCTTGACCTGTAATTGTGCTTCAGATATTTTTTCTAATAATGTTGGTTCCCTTGGTGCTAGCTTTATCAAATCACGTTTGGAATTAACTGGTGTTGTATCAGCAGTATCGTTATTAGTAGTAAGATCTACAGGTGTGCTGGTGTCGATTCCAGTAAGGCTGATGTCAAGGGTGTTTACTTTTGCTGCCGCGGGGATATATTGCGGTTTATCTTGAGATATCTTTCGTGTCTGTTGCACGACACTCTCTATAGATTCACACGCATTTTTTATTTTTTCGTCTTCATTTTCTGGTTTCGCTTTAGTAGTTACTTTAGCAGTATTAGCAGCAGACTTAATATCATCGCGAGATTCGCTCGTAAATATCATATCTGCTAGTTCAAGTTTACAACAACATGAGCAGGTTTCACGGCATTTATGCGGACGACAGCGAGTCGTGTTACCATTTAGTAAACTTATTCTAGCGCTTGCCCAGCAACAATATTTTCTTCGCTTTACAAATTTAGTTTTATCGTAAACTACTTTGACTTTAGCTTTGGGTGAGGGTTGATCAATTTGATCTTCCGATTTTTCTTGGGTTTTCTCTTGTTTCTCATTTGAATCATCCACAATTTCTATAGGTTCATCCTCTACCTTCTTGTGACTTTTGGTGACTTTTTGGTTTTCGTATCCTTTTGGTCTATAAATGGTTTTCTTTTCCATGACAACCTTATTTTTTAAACAAGCACTGACATATTTGTTGTAGCTAGACGATTTAACGGCGTTCGGATCTATCGCAAACAACATTTTGTACAAGGTGTCCGTGGTTAATAAGAGATCTGAATTATCTACAGGAGGTCTAACCTTATTTGTTCTCCAATTTAATGGTGGATGAATAGTTCTACGATGTTGCTTTCTTATTTTGTTTAAGCTCATAGGATTTTGAGGGTTTCTCGTATCGAGGACTTCACGATCACTATTCGTTGAAGCTTCAAGATTTGAGCTTTTAGTTGTGGATTCTGAAGGTGCTGTTGTAGAATCTGAGGATGTATTTGTTGCAATTGTTGGTAGTGGAGGAATTTGAGGTAAAATTACTTCTTCGTTTGCAACTTTTTCTATAATGTCTTGTCTAGATACATCTTGATTTTCTTCAACGACAATTGAAGCATCTTCATTTACAGGGCAAGTGACAGGCGAAATTCTTAAAGGCGTAACCTCAGCTGTTAACAAATGTTGATTTATTCGTCGTACTTCTGTTATATCAGGCAGATTTATCGTTCTATTCCTTTCTCCCATGCGCTTCTTTAGTTCATCTTCTAAAAGTTTATCTATGTCCATTAGACTTTGTACAGGAGTCGCCGAAGGTGCGATCACTGACATTGTCGTCGCTGTATCAGCCTTGTTAACTTTAACTGGAGAAGTAAAGTGACATTGTCCAGTGTTAGTTAGATACAAAGTACCGTTTATTAGTTTACTTTCAAAAGCTTTAGAAACATCTATAGTCATAGGTTTACATTCATTTAACAAGTATCTATTACGCTGTAATGTGAAGAAACTAACAGGTAGCCTTTTTAGTCGTGTATTAAAATCGGGATTTTTGCACAGTTGTATAGGATTATAAGACCGTCTTCTTGGTTTTCTAAGCAAATAGCTTGTCGTCTTAACTCTTGGGACTACTAATTCCTCATCAGACTCGGAATCAAAAGCAGTATTCTCTTCTAAATCTTGTTGTTCATCTTTTACCTTTAGTACGTCATTACTAACAGCCATTATGGGTTCATTTAAATTAATTAGAGGTGCTTTAAATATTTTTTCTTCATATTGCTTAGGTTCTTCCTTTTTAATCTTTATATTTTTTTCCAATTCTACTTTAAACGCCCGTCTACTAATAGGTTTGCTCTCGGAAATGATTTTGTCAAGTATATCCATTTGGTTGACTCCATCGATTAATAGTCGTTGTTTGAAAACCACCATATTGTCAAGTTTTGTAGTATAAACTACTGGAACCATTAACAGTTTTTGATCTATTTGTGGTTGTTCATCTGCAATGAAAAGAAATTTTAAATAAGTCAATGCAAAGTCATTAATTCCATCTGTGAATACATTATACAGCGTTTCCCAAAGTGGGGGGTACGCGCCCACCAGAGGGGGCGCAGAGACCATTTCAGGGGGGCGCGGGCAGCTATGTTGTTGAGTAACTTGAGGATAAAACCTGAAAGCGATTTCTGTGGTTCAGTCTTCAGTCTTCTTGGGACAGTCACATTTTCCGGACTTATGTCCTTCAGTGTGGACCCACTGTATTTGAGTGAGTGTTAGCTGTAATGTTATTCCAGCCAGCCTATTTTTTCCATGGATGAGCCGAGAATTGTAAACATTGTCAAATCTGTACAAAAGATATTTGGTAAGTACATACAACTAACCAAATATCTTTTGTGTAGATTTTACAAAAGATATTTAGTAAGTACATACTACTTACCAAATATCTTTTGTATGACAATGAGCAATAAAATCAGGTACTTATTTTAAGACATTTTTATTCTGAATTGAAAATATAGACTGGAGGATGGAGGGCGGGATTTTTTGTTATGGTCGAAAGGGGGCGTGTCTGAAATAAGTTTGGTAACCCCTGCATTAAAGGGAAGCATGTTTTCTTAGATGTCTACCTAATCCAACACCTTTTGAAATTGATTAACCTTCCTGAATTAAGAAAAAACAGCTAGTGTTGCGTGTTTGAACAAATACACAGACATTGAGTCCCTAGGTACTAATCTAATTAAAATATATCTGCGTTATACCGTACATATCTACACTATCAGTTCACGGTATTCAAAGTCTAGACTGATATGTACATTTTATCATATATACAATTTATAGTGTAAATTTATTATTTTACCTTCAGTTTTAATGCTATTGTCTTCATCACTCTCAACATATTCAATCCCATCGTCAACAAACTGTATACCATCATCTGCAAACTCCAAATCGTGTGATATAACATCATTAAATTGTGATTCATCTTTATTAACTACTGGAGCAGATATTTTTATAATGTCTTCTTCGCTTGAACTCTCTTCATTAAATTCGGTGTGTCTTGTATTATCTATTATGTTTGAATTATCACTTTGACCAATAAAATAATTTTCTCGGAAATCATCATCATCAACGTTTTGTGTCATTTCAATATCTTTTGGTTCATTAATAGTAGTATCATTAGTATTTATCGGAGTATCGTTATTAGAAATATCTATGGCAGTATCCATACTGACAGGAACTCCGGCACTTGATATCGTCGATATAACTGGGAATGTAACCTCAAGGTTGCCATCATTTATAAGCTCATCGTTTTCTACTTTAACTACTAAATCTGGTTGATCCACTGATTCATTATTCGAATAAGCGATCTCTATATTACTTTCGGAAAATTTATCCCCTATGTTAGCGTCTATTCCATCGGATGCATTAGTATTTACATCATCATCAATAACTGTAATTTCGCTAGAAAGTTCTTGATTTATATCAAAAGTGTTTTCAACATCTATATTTTTCTGAGATTCTGCAGCGGCATTAATTAAAGTATCAAGAATTGTACTTTCTGTGGTCATCTGTGGCGCATTTACATCTGTTGATTTTCGATTAATTTCTTCATGACCATCCTCTGAGCGGGCGCTTTCTTCATTACCATCGGGTATATTAGTTTCTTTATCTTCTGTAGGAGCTTCGTCGTCTGAATTTATGATTATTTC
Source organism: Idaea dimidiata (assembly GCA_949358125.1). Taxonomy (NCBI): domain Eukaryota; kingdom Metazoa; phylum Arthropoda; class Insecta; order Lepidoptera; family Geometridae; genus Idaea; species Idaea dimidiata. Next base: position 6,746,081 of record OX442342.1, on the reverse strand, counting down.
GTTCTCAACTAGCTGTAGTCTTTGAATTTCTTCTTCGAAGTCATTATTTTCTTCGTCTGGAGTAGGTAAGGTTTGTGCGTCTTGGGCATCATCTTCTTCAAGGTCTATTGGTTCGCTTTTAATTACGACAGGACTTGATTCGACGGCTTTAGCTGGTTCTGTGTCGATTTCTTTATCTTTAACTTCGTCGACTTCTTCTACGTCTGAATCTTCACAAAGATCGATTGTGCTTATTTTAGGCTCAATTAGTACTAGATCAGGAACTGACACTGGAAAAAAATTATAAATATTAACACACAGGAACATTTTTATACAAATATTAAATGAGACAGCAGTTGACAGTAACTTTTTAAAACAATATGATTGACAAATTACATCTCGGTCTTGCTTGAGGAATGAGTCTGTTAAAGCTTCGAAATGTCGGAACGGCATTCCAACAATGCTGATAATAAAAACTACGGTATTAAACTGGAAAATGAGTTTTATTTTATTAAATGTTTGTGGTTAATTTATCGTATTAATGATAAAATAGCCCCCGGCTTATCGGAATCGGTTTAACAGTTTTATGTGAATAAGTAACAATCGTAGGTACATACAAACTTTCAAATTGTTAATATAAGTAAAATAGCAGGTTCTTACAGTCAGATGGCTTCATTAAAGTTGCGGTGCGCATTTTTGTATCCTGAAATTACAAGATAAGTATATGTTTAATTAAGGATAATAAAACACTTAGTCCACGGGTCCAGAAACATTTTTTAAAGTTACTACGTACTGCTGAAACTTTTGGATTTGGAAAAATTCTGTGTACTTAACTTACTAGGTATACCGAGTTAAACGTTACAATTTCACATTCTTAGATGCTGTCGATCGCTAATAAAAATACTTTATTTGCCGGGTTTAATCGCGTTTTATTCATGATTTCAATCGCTGCAACTTCATAACAATATTAATTATTTATATATAACTATCTAACAAAAAAAAATAGGTTGGGACACCCTGGCATATATAGAGTGTAGCGAGTAACGCGACATATAACCAACATGTTAGCGTACACCAGGCGCTAAGCAAGCCACTTGCCTCTGCGGACGTAGCCTAAAGAGGCCTTTTCTTAAAACCCTTCGATGTATGCTTCGACTCGCCTTTCAAGGCCCTCCAAGAACAGCCGTCAAACTCAACTGTTGTTTTGGTTTTTTTGTTAAAACTGCTAAATTTTTGTGAAACCTAGTTCAAATGCGTGCAAATTGTTTAATTTCGGGGGTTTAATCAATTTAGTTTCGTGAAGGTGAACAAGTGGAATAAAAGTGAAAATCGGTGCAAAACATGGGCTTAGTGTTGTCTCCAAAGCTCCGTGAACAATCTTTGTAAATGGCCGCCGTGTTTACAAATGATTCCCTAGACTTGACTTTAACTATGACGACTTGACTGTTTCGATGCAAATAACTTGCATAATATATTAATAATACTTGACACTGGCTAATTTCCTAATGGCCGGGTTAGGGGTGAAGTCGTCCCCCTCGAAACTGGGACCAAGGACCACTTGACCCTTTCGAATTTGTAGTAGTGAACAGGGCCCAAAGGTAGTTTAGACATTGGGACGAGTTGACTACATTTAATATTCGCTAGGGGCGAAGTGGTCCCACTCTAAAGTAAAAAAAAGAATTGGTAAAATTAGGTAAATTGTGTATAGTGTTAGGCGGTGGCGCCCCAAATCGAGTGCACCCTTATCTAGCACGTGACAATACCGTGCGACAGAGATGGAGGGACGTTCTAGACTGCAGTGAGAACGAGATAGCAACGATATACCTTTCCACAACCAACCGAAGTCAGTGTGCCGGTTCGTCACAGTTTTGTCGTCTCATTTGTAGTAACATATCTTCCCGTGTTAGCTTATATCAATGTGTATTGTATAGTAGTATACTTACAAATTCATCCGGCATTATAACGGTCCGTTTCTCGATACAATCGCACCAGTCCACGAATGGTTGCGTTATTAGATGACTATATCTGAAAAAAAAAATAACATTAGAAATATTATAGAGGAAAAATTCACCATCAAAAAACCACGCGCGGCGAGGTGTGCAGGGGACCAGGGTTTTAAAATATTTCTAGTAGATATGCCTTGAGCAATAAAAACAAATTACGAAATTAGATAAGTATTATCAAAAAACAGTACCTACCTACTTTAAAGTAAGTAAAACTTTTAGCTAAAGCTTTTATAGCCTTATTAATAAACGTGGAGTAAGGTCCACGTTTATTAATAAGTTTCTACGTTAGTTTCTAGTTAATACGCTTTCAAAGTTGACAGACAGAAACAAATATGGTAAAATTATTACCACACACCTCTAAGACTATACGAGCACTGGTAAGTCGGGGCGATGAAAAGAATATATCAATCGTAGGTTGTTGCAACTTACCTCAATGCAATATCCCTCTGAAGTTCACAAATAGGCGAATCCTCCATGGCCCGGTCTAATTGTCTTTTGTTTCCACGAAATATGAACCAGAACTTGTAGAAGGTGGATCGTGTCAGCTCTTTGAGCTGGTACCATCGTCGCTGCAGCAGCATTGGGGAGCATTGGTGGCCTCTAGTGTGGAATACATTATGAGATCAATACGTAAATTAAAAAAAAATGGTAACATTAAATTGTGCACACACTAACACACAACCTCTCACCCCAAACGCATTTACCCTGCTCCGTTCCGTCGTTCGTGTGCGTGGGTAAAAAGTGTAAATACGATATCCTTATTGCTCTCTCGACTTTTTTCTCTCTCTTTTTAGTAACATAGGATACTTTTGATCCCGATAATCCCGCGGGATCGGGACTTACGCCTTACACGGGTGATAATTATTTGACAAATCCAGGCAGATCTGTATTAAAATCGACACAGGGGTAGGGAAAGTGATGTAGAGTGGCATCATCGTCGTCATGCATCGTCATTATCACCATTACTTACAAACAAACTATACCTTTACCTACCCACTGCAGTAGCGTCTGCCATCATCAGTACTTCAATGGGCGACCGTTTAAGTGTGGATTTTTGTACTGCAGTATAGGTAGGTGTTCGAACAACAACGCGGGATTGCGCTGTAGACAGACCGGCACTTGTATCTTTGTATGTTTGTTCGACGATAACTAAGTATCGTAGCTCCGATCTTCATGAATTTTGGTATGCGCGTAGTTTAGGTCAATAGAATTTATGAGTTCGATTTAGATGAGCCGGATCGGTAGGGGGGTTGGGGAGATAGGGGGTCGTGAGGTCTCAGTTCGGGGCGAACTACTACGAGTAGTATAATTATATTCTATGGTCTTCTTGGTAATAATGTCGTTCGGTACTTACAGTGAGTTATAGTGCACAGTGGCCGATATCCACGCCTTGGCGAGCTCCTCCCCCACACGACCCTCGATCTCGAACCGCAGCACCAGCGAGAACAAATTGTATAAAACCTTGTTCGGTTTGTTGTCGCGGACGCTTTTCTGTTCACAACATAATTCTATGGTGAATAATTCTTGTATCTTTCTCTATGTATAGTAATTCTGGGAGAAATGTACCAGCGGGAGCGTTGGACCACCTTCAAAAATCTACCAAGGTGAATTTGAAAGCTGTTTTAAATTATTTTATGAAGAATTTCGTTTCAATATTGTCTCTCTTAATTCGGTGGTCCATTTCACCCGCACAGTTCAGGAGAGATGGCCTCCGACAACTTTTTTATGACTTTTTTTCCCTAAATTTGTGTAATGTCTAATGATTTAATTCCAAATAGTGCTTTATAAATAATTTCTTACCATATCAATAACATCAAACTTCTCGTGCACTAGCACTAGATCAAATATAAGCCAGTCGGTTAGCGTCATCCGCGCCATTTTGGGGACATTGTTGACCAGGTCTTCCGCGTTGAACAGGCATTTCAACTTCTTCAGCGTGAGGATGCGCATTCGATCCCTGCCGAGAGATAACAAAGATTGACAGAGTTCAACTTTTTTTTTTAGCTAAATATATTGATTTAGGTACCAAAATGCTGCTAGCATTTTGGGCAGTTTTGCAGCGGGAGCGCTTGGAGATGGGTTATTTTAGTTTAAATTTTATTTATTTTGTGTTTTAATGTGCTCTTTTTTTAAGTTAGGTTTTGTGTTACGAGTTTGTATTTTTCTTAATATTGAATAGTTCTATTTCAATAAATAATATTTACCAAATATTACATACATCAAAGGAATGTCATGTAATTATTAAGTTCACATCGTGATCGTACAAACAACTTGATATATTAAGAAGACCGTGGAAAATGACGGCACTATGCAGTACATCACTGCATTGAGGTAATTACCGGTAATAACCACGTTACGTCAAAGCAGCAATGTACTGCATATTGCCTGTTATTTTCCACTGTTGTCAAACATGCACTGGATAGATGATCTGGGAGCAGAAGGGAGGCAGTTGTAAACAGCTACTGCGTTAACGCTACCACAAACTCTATGATGCTTTTGACGGCTTAAGCTTCATTCATCGACTGCATCTTAGCACGTGTTAAACCGTGAGTCGGTTTTTACGATAGACGTTACACAATTTTGTGTAGGTACCTTAATTTGTCTTCTGTTTCCCTTATATTTTAGATAGCATTTAGCCTTTGTCTTTTGTCTTGTCAGTCATATCTTACTTTGCTGGGATATTGTCCAAATCCAAATCCAAGACTGCATCTTAGCACGTGACTGCATCTTAGCACGTGCTAAGATGCAGTCGATGAATGAGGTTTAAGACGTCAAAAGGATCACATAGTTTGTGGTAGCGTTAACGCAGTGGCTGTTTACTACTGTCTCCCTTCAGCAGTGGTATTCTCTAATGCTGTTCCAGAATCGAATCTGACCAATACGTCGCTCTGATTGGACGCTCACTCTTGATTCGACGCTGAGACAGCGTCGAGCTCTAGGCTGTTACATTAGAGAATACCACTGCTGCTCCCAGATCATCTATCCAGTGCATGTCTGACAACAGTGGAAAATAACAGGCACTATGCAGTACATTGCTGCTTTGACGTAACGTGGTTATTACAGGTAATTACCTCAAAGCAGCAATGTACTGCATAGTGCCGTCATTTAATTTCCACGGTTCACACGTCCGCTAGATCACACGTCCGCTAGATAGATAATCTGGGGGCTTATGACACATCTTCTGTTAAAATCAGATACAACTACTGTTCCTTATAAGGGCACAGACACTCCCCACATACCTGGATAACTCCAGGATACTCCTGGATAATTCCAGGTATGTGGGGAGTGTCTGTGTCTAGATTTGTCCTGGATAACTCCAGGTGTGTGAGAGTAATGCTGAAGAACCCCTCCTTGTATCTGGGGTTGAGATCAATGCTAACCGGGTTCACTACTCTAATTCTAAGCACGTCACATCAAATTACAATTTATCAGCGACACGCCTCATCGATTGTTTTATTATTTATTTATTTAACCAAACACTTTCAGACTTACAGCATGAAGCAGCAGCAGCGGTTTGAATGAACGATGCGTTATTTACCCGAAAGTTGTTACATCGACTACCAACCCATCGAACTTACCATAACACCTTACATTTCTTCCCGTACTCCTTCTCCATGTACTCCCAAATCTCGTCCTGCGGTTTCTTTTCCTGCAACAGCCGCCCGATAGTTCGGATCATGCGACGTTTCACCTTCTCGGTCCCGTCGCACGCCTGCATTCTCTCCGTCATCTTGCAGAGTGAAATTATTGGAATTTTAGACTGTATTAAGTTACTGCGAATAACAGACTGCGAATAACGTCATTGCGAAACACGTTACTGCGAAAACCGTAGACCGCGAACGAACCTAATTGCGATAGTGTTAGAGAACGAATAATTATTGATGACGACCTCTGTGGCGCGTCGGGCAAACGCTTGACTGCAATGCAGAAGGTTAAGGGTTCGATTCCCGCTGGGTGCAAGTATTTATGCTGTAAAATAAATATTTGTATCTGGTCTGGGTGTATTTCTATGTAAAATAATGCAAGTATTTACAATATAAGTAGTATATCCGTTGTCTAGTTACCGGAACACACGCTTAGCAGCTTACCATGGGGCTAGATGGCGCTGTGTGTTGGTCACAGAATTTATTTATTTATTATTAGGTACTCCGATATTACAGACTGCGAACGTTCAAAAATTCGAAGTTACTAGTTAAATAAGGATTCAGAATTTCTCTGGGATTTTAAATTAAGTAAGTAGGTACGTATTATTAATAATAGTTAGTATTTCTTAGATTTTTGTTCATATTACGCAATTTTTTTATGTTGCACGAGTTTTGTGAGTCTACAAGTGACAACTATAATTTTGGGTCGACAAAGCTGACAATACAAATTTTGAGCAGTTGAGCCCTAAAACTTGACTTTTGTCACAAAAACAGGGGTTTAGTCAGGAATCTGTGACATCCTGACTAAACCCTCGTTTTACCCCCAGACATGAGTTTAGTACCTCAGTGCAAAATCTAACTAATCATTAGCGTCAAGATGGCGGGACCAACTCTCCAATATTAAAACTTTATTTATACCAAATGGTACTAAATCTGACAATACCATTTACCCTGACAATACCATTTACCATTTACCATTTGGTACAAATTGGTACTATTTGGTACCTCATTATGATGCATTGGTAATTTTTCAAAAATCATATTTCCGTAAGTATTTTCGTATTTTTTAATATTTGTAGATTTAGTACCTAATTGGTACCTACAGAAAATCCTTTTAATATGAATATTAACCTTATATTTTAATAGATATAAACATTTTTATTTCTACACAGAGTGTTTCAGGGAGGGTAATGTATGTACTTCACAGCAGAGGTTCAGTGGCAAGGACAGGCATTGACTAAGATGGCGGCCGCCGAAGTGATTACCAGACAATCGATATTTATATGATTTATACATATATAGAACGGAAACGGAACGGATTTCCTCCTAGAACGGAAATACGTTTTTTTTTTATAAATGAGTATTTCCGGCGGGATTCAAACACGTATAGAGCCTTCAACGAGTAATGTACGTAAGAAATATAAACAGTTTAAACCGCTACCTACTGATATGTTTTTTTTTCTCTCGGTCTGATACATCACCGGTATTGCCAATGTGGCCATATCAGTACAGTGTCTTTGTTTAGCTTTTTTTTTAAACTGTGTTTGGATTTGTATAGAGGCTTTGGCTTAGGTTGTGTGACACGTGACTACGTGACAAGAAGTTTTCTTCCCAGGAGGCAGTACAAAATAAATGCTTTCACACAGTTTGTGCAGTCTAGATCGTCGGAGTTCTATCGCAAAGGCATTAATAACCTTCCCATTAGATGGCAGCAATGTATAGATAATAATGGCAACTATTTTGATTAAATAAATTTGTTAAAAATTTAAAAAATAAACAATTAAGATTTTCAGTACAAATCGACAATTTCATACTTTAACCCCTATTATTATTATTATTGCCGGTAATAATTTGTTTACATTTTACCTGTGGGCCTATTATGTAACTTTTTGCAACATATTGCAAAGTGAAAGATCGTGTGTCAAACTCAAAAATTTGAGTTTGACACACGATCTTTCACTCATTTGCGATTGTGTACGCACCATTTGACAGTTTGTGTTACTGAAAGAACCTTATTGAAAGAGAAACAATATCGATACAACCTAATTGTATGAAAAACGCGATCACGTATGGTTGTTACAATGAAAGTGACAACTAGGATCACTATCAACTCTCAATGTTATTGAAAGAGGTCCGAGGCTGTTTCTCATCATTGAAACATTTAGTTTTCGGCCTTTTCTAGTCTGAAAGCCTGGAAAAAATAGTGTGGAAATTGAATATTTACGTGCTTCTCTGTGTTTTACCCTAAGAAAGAGTTATTTGTTAAATAAAAAACAATTTCAGAAGCAATAATGGCAAGCGCCAGTTCTTTGGAATTTTACCAAGAAGTGACGGTAAAAGAAGGCCTTCATGGCCTGTCTGTGTAGAATAAGGGATGCTAGCGACCCTTTGGTACTGCTGCACAACGAGTTTAGTGCGATTCCGCCATACAAAATCCACTTTTGGTAAGCTATGTTAAACACTGTGATCACACTTCTGTCAGCTTCCAAATGAAGTACAAAAATACGAGATGAACTCAAAGAACGCAGTCTATCCAACTCTACATTGTGACTATGTACTTATACATACACTGACAAATCTTATTTATTTATAGTTCAGTTGGTTAGCTAGCCATAGCATGCTGAGTCGGTTTGAACCCCGCTCACATCATTATTTTTCAACACATCTTTACAGACTAAATTTTAAAGAACAAATGAAATTAGTATATCAACAATCTTTTCAGTTTATTTATAACTATTATAGCATCAATATGCTTCAGTGTCTGGAATGTCTGGAAGAATTAAGTGCATTCATAGGACACATTTTTATTGTCATTCATAAAAAAGTTACAGTAAGTGCCAACAGTGCATACAAAAGTTACCTACTTTAGCAGACCATCTCTTAAGTTTAACTATATTAATGGATTTAGTCGGTGATTATTTAGTTGCGAAGAAAAAAATGTGAGGTCTGCAATTTTAAAAGTTTTTAACATGGTCTGTTATCTTGTCTTAACATACATTTATTTTTATTTTACAGTGACATAATGAAGACACTACTGAGATGTCAGGAACATCCTGTGCAGAGATTCCCTAACAAGCATTATTGAAAATATACAATATACTTTCCTTACATTAGAATATTGTTTCAATATTAAATTTACCACTACCTGCCTAAATGAATAAATTCTTTATTGTACACTCCATATAAAATTACAATATACACAGATAGAAACAAATACAGCTTTAATTTAGGAGGCACAATGGGCGGCCGCTGAAAGCAATCTCTTCCAGGCAACCTTTGAATGGAAAGGAAGCTAAGAAAGGTGAGAGGTAGGGTGTCTACACTTGAAAAAGGTAAGTATAAATAAATATGTAATTACCTATTATCTCTCTGATATTTTGGATTTAAAAAAACAACTAAGTACTACATATTTTAATAATTGAGATTTAATCATTACTGTGAGACAGTTATATAAATAAATTCTAGGGCTACATAAATAAAATAGCAGTTTTAAACTCAATTTTATTTTATATTTGCTTTCCGTAATAACCATTAAATTTTTCTAGGGCTACATAAATAAAATAGCAGTTTTTAAACTCAATTTTATTTTATATTTGCTTTCCGTAATAACCATTAAATTTTGAGTAGCTTTTCTGTATTCTGCCATACAACAAGCTGCTGCAATCACTCCAGGATTTCAATGTTGGTTGCTCCCAATCCGGTAACATCTCACACCGATCACTCCTTCACATCATGATGCATTCTACTCCTCCAGGACAAGGTCCAGCACAGCAAGTTTACATCGTGATCTAAAAAATTACAATTAGTTTGTAAAATAGTAAACATAAAATAAAAGGCACTAGCTGCGCCCCACAGTTTCACTCGCGTTTGCCTAACTATGTCGTCTTTCGTTCGTCGTCAGTTTTGGTGTGAATATGCTATTGCGTATTGCGACAGACAGAGTTATTTCGCTGGCAGGCAGGTCTTAAAATTATACCATTACGATGACCATGCATGGGGCCATCCAATTACAGGCAAGTAAGTATAAGGGCAATAATAGATTTTTATTATAACCTAACTTAAGGATTCTTAAAATTAGTTTGATCAATGAAGTCATAGATGAGATGTAAAACTAAAGAATAAAGTTGTCTAGTCAAAAATATCCCACTTATCTTGGGTTACAACGAAGTTTTGCTTTACTATATCGACTAAAACTTCAAAATATCAAATGTGCGGTAAACTTACATTTTAGATTTTCGGAAGCGTTTTCGGGTGTTTTCGAGGTTCTACTTCTATGGCTGATGAGCTCGTAGCAGACCTAGAGCTCTTGGACTGTGTATTGAGGGAAATATCACTGTCTTTTAACAAAAATGTAGATCATAAACCAGTCTTCGTTCGTTTATTAGTCGTATAGACAATTTGCTGAAAAACAAGTTAATAATTAGCTTGACGTGAATAATAATCATCTATACGTTAGTAAAACGCTCAAATGTTCACAATTCGCACTTACTTTTACTCTTTTAGCTTCAAAATTAAGTAAAAATAACCATTTATTATTCCATTGTTTTCAAAGAAAAGATGATCTTCTTTTTTTAGACCGATATTTGCCCATTTCTAAATTGCCAACGTCAAACGAAAATGACATTTGAAACAGATGTAAAACACTGTTAAATTAAATACGCTCCATAATATATATGACGCAGCACCGCAAAATTGACTCTTTAATTAAGTCGGGTTATCTGCGGCTAGTGTTGTGTTGGGTTGTAGTAAATGTCGATAGCAAGGGCGCTGCAAGGTTATAACATTGCTTACAGAATCGCAAAATTTATGCAAGCAATGTTTCAGATTGAAAGCGCTTACAGTAAAAGTTACATAATAGGCCTACGGGTCTTATTCGGGAACCTATTATTATTTATTTTCTTACCTCGACGTTTCGATCATGTTACAATGACCTTGGTCTCGAGGGAGCGGTAATAATTTGTTGGAACAAACAGACAAGGTATTAGCGGCGGGAATCGAACCGCAACATATCGTAGCCGAGTGATCATTCGCGCGACACCCGCCAGCCGCCAACGCGCTACAGAGATCGGCAGTGCAGTGTGACATTTTATTTCAACTGAGGAGTGAGGAGGCCGCGGTGGGAGAGCGTAGCGTAGCGTACGTTACGTACTCTACCTACCTAAATACCAGTTCTAGCTCAGTGGTTCTCAAAGTATCTGGGCCAAGACTCGTAAATTAATAATAATATATCGGGCCCACTGTGCTCCGAGGTTAAGTTTTTATTAAACATTGTTATTTATTTATTTGAATACCTACCTGTAGTTAAATTATTTGTTGTGAATCGGCGCTTAAAAGTGAAAGTATAATTTAAAAATATGTTTAACTATTAAATATCATATATTTATTATGAACTATTATCATTATTAGTACATAGAAATGTTTGGAAAAAATGCATTGTTTTTTTTCTTAGGTATTTGAAGATATATTTTCCTTGGATAATATTTCTAGTACGCCTACCTAGATAAGCCTAGAGCCTACGCATTTTTGAACGTGTAATGTAGTGTTTTTTTTACACGACTGCCCCAGAAAGTGTTATTTGCAAATAGATGTAGGTACTTAATTAAATAGGTACTTCATCGTTTTCTATTTTATTAGGTAGCTTTAGCGTTAAATGCAACGTTTTATGAATACAGGGCTAAATATTTCTTATGTTTTAATGTTCTTCTTCTACTATTTTTAGTGCTCTTTTTCCTTGGAATGGAAATATTTCTATCAGAGCAAACCAAAACTTACGAACTACATATCTACCGGTAAACTCGCGCACGCGCGACCCACAGTTTGGGAAATACTGTTCTAACCGCGTTCCCCTCGGCGCAGCGCTCCAAAAACACGGTTCAATGATGCGCCATTTTGCTGTGCGAGCGGTCGTGTGTACGCCACGCTCAAGGAAATCCGTTGATAAATATTGTAATAATTGAAGGTAAACAACATGACAAATTACATCGAGTTTTAAGTGTTTCTTGGTGAAAAGTATAAATTACTATGACTTATTTAAGTTTTAACGCTACTTAGTACCTGCCTAATAATAGTAATAACAATTCAACACGAGACGTTATCTTTAGTTTTTTTTTTATTGAATGTTTGGATTCTTGTCGACTGAAGCCGAGAGAGTCCACGCCGAGAAATTAAGTTAGCCGACTTGAAAAAAGGGGAAATGTAGTTGCTATTATTGATGTAGGTAGTAGGTACCTACATACTTATTAATTACTTAATTGATCAAAGGGGACAAAATACCTCTCTAGTTTTAATTATTGTAGTATAAAATTACGATTAATAATAAAGTTAAGACCGAACGACTGAATAAAAAAAATAAAAAGAAATAACACGAATCGAAAACGTCTTTAGTGTACAAACGTAACGGCAAAAATGAAGATTAGGAAGAACATACTTAAATTATTATCAAAATCCAGTATTCATAAAGGTAGGTAATCAAGATTAAAGTAGGTATCATTCATTTCGATAATAATTCTAAACTTATTGACACGAGCGAGTGACTCGAACAAAACACGTCCGCTTCATCGGAAAGTTACTATAAGAATGACGTCTTTTCACTCACGCTTGATTAGTAGAAAAAAAAACAATAAATATTACCTTGAAACTCGTAGAAATCACAATACACGATGCATGTTACGCTAACATTTAAAATTATAATAACGTTAACATCCCCTAAACGTTTTTTCTCAGCACAAATACAATTTCACTGGTAGTGGTGCACTCGTCGAAGTTTCAACACAAAATGGCGATTACGTGGACAAACGTCGCCGCTTGGCAAACGGCAGCTCGCTACGGGTGCGAAGAGCGTGTAATTATATCTCTATCTCTTTCGTCACTCGTGTCGCGAGTCGCCGCGAGTGCGAGTGAGACAAAAACTACGTTTGAAATTCCAATTCACTTCGCTAGAAGATGTGGAGAATATCGGACGTGTAGAGCTTAGGGAAAGGAAGGTCATTGAGTTATTTATTATTACTTACCTATTTTATTTTAATGAATAGAGGAGAAGTTAATACCTAATATTAAACTAAGCTGAGGTTCTTTAGGAGTTTAGGACACTGGCCTAGTTTTTAAATGAAGTAGGTATCTATTTATGCATTCAAATAATTGTGAATCCACATTTCTTAACTCGTTCAACATTTAGGTGTTTTCTTGTACCTACCTATACTTTTTTATCTCCAATTACGTGCACGCTTATCTGAGTCCCCTACTATTTGTTACCTATGTTTTTTATTTCTTGTTTCGTTCGAGTTTTGTTGGTAACTAGGTACATACGTAGGTAGTATTACTACCGACCGACCTATTACTTCGTCTTTTATGTATATTATATAAAAATGAATTCCTATTTTGCCTGGTCACGGAATCACGCGTGAACGGCTAGATTTCTCTTTTTGTTGTGTTTGTTATTGCCCGGAGAAGGTTTTTGATTAAAATATCGATATCACTTTTTTTTTCTTTTTTTTTTAAGGTGGAGAAATGAGCCTTATCCATCGTCCCACTGCTCCCGGGGGGGAGCAGCGAGGTTATGTGGGGGCTCCCTGCTGGCCTTATGTTGGTGGGCGGCCAGAGGTTTACCCACTAAAACTCCACCGGTTCCTCGCACGCCCGGTGCCGTAGTCGCGGGAACACGTGCATACTCGTCCGCGCAAAATATCGATACCTATCCCTGCGGAATCGGGACTTATGCGTGTAAAACCGCGAGGCGCAGCTAGTACCTACAATATATACCTAAATCATAGGTAGGTGATAGGTTAAACTAGGTAGGTACCTTTTTACATGTCTATTCAAATTTTAAAAGTGTTTCTGTATTCGATTCGACCTAATCACGTAATGCTTGTTAAGTAATTAATATGTCTTTTTTAAGTGCTTACACCTTCCAACACAAATACCTAAATGGATAAGAACTATTTCAATAAAATGAAATTATAACTTTCAAATGAGTAGGTAGAATACTTTTCAAAGAAAAATGTGTCAAAGGTAGGTGATAGGTTAGGTTAGGTTAGGTTAACTAAGTAGATGCCTTTTTACATGTCTCCTAAAACATTTAATGGCGTTTATGTATTTGTATCAAATTTTGTATCATATTTGACCTAATCAGTAATCACATAATGCTTGTTATGTAATTTACGTCTTAAGAGTGCTTACACCTTCCTACACGAATACCCAAATAGAAATGAATTAATAAAATGAAATTATAACTTTGATATGAGTAGAATATTTTTCAAAGAATAATGCCTTAATAACCTTAATATATCTCCAAAATTGTAGATTATTGTAGGTAGGTAAGTACTACTATTATTTACCTACCCAATATTGAAAAAATAGTATGCAAAAATGATTCAAGCCGAGCTCCAGAATATGAGAACCGAGCGCGTTCAACGTTACGAACAAACAATAACAAATGGTAGGGGTCACGAACATGACGTCACCACATCACACCGTATGCGCGTTGCTTCAAATGTGACGATAATAATAGCTTCCGATTTATATTACCATGCTGTTGGTGATGCTTACTTTTGGCTATTTTTAAGAATTCGAGCTGCATGGATAAGAAAATCCAACCGTGAAAAATGCATTGTCAGGTGAAAGGAAAATGTCGGACGAACCGTATTTGTTACGTGGTAGCGTTGTTTTTTTTAATAAAGGTATCTATTATACTTAAAGTGACCATTGAGTTTTGGCGGGAACGCGTCGAGGAGATGTTGCTAAATTTTCATTTTTGTGAAACCTAGTTCAAATGTGTGCAAATTGTTTAATTTCGGGGGCATATTAATCAATTTAGTTTCGTGAAGGTGTACAAGTGTAAATAAAAGTGAAAACCGGTGCAAAACATGTACTTTAGCTTAGTGTTTTCTCCAAAGCTCCGTGAACAAACATTGTAAAAAATGGCCCCCTTTTTACAATGATTCCCTCGACTTGACTTTAACTATGACGACTTGACTGTTTTGTTCAATGCAAATAACTTGCAAATATTGATAATACTTGACACTGGCAAATGTCCGAAAGGAAAAGCCATTTTTAAAGAAGAGAGAGAGAGAAATATTAATAATACTTGACACTGGCTAATGTCCAAATGGAATATAGCCATTAAAAGAAGAAGAAAAGCGACAAAGCAACGACAAACGATCATGGTAGCGCGAATATAATAGTCAAGATAATGAAATTAAAGGATAAAACGTAAGTATTTTTTTGTTCCAATGAACAAGATGATTTATTAGGAATGTAGGTAACAATATTTTAATAATTCTCCAAGATAATATCTGTTTATTCACAAATTTAACAACACAATAGATAGGTAGGTAAACATTGGGGGTTACCATGGTCTTCTCATAGCATGCTGCTGCATGCCCCTGCTAATAAAATAAATTTGTCTAATAAAAAATCCCCGACTACTTTTAAAATCGGGTTTAAATTTTCTTTTTAGTAGGTACCTACTTATTTAAAGTTTTTCAAAGTTTTTTAATTTTAAATTATTTAGTTTTAGTAACAGAACGATTTAGGTCCAGTAATAACACCATGGTAAACCCCCATTATCTTTATTAAATGAACAAACAATATTCGACAAAAATAACTTTCATACTTTTTAATACCTACCTGTTATATTAAATACCAGCTACGCCCCGCGGTTTTGCCCCCATAAGTCCCGTTCCCGGGAATATCGGGTTAAAAAGTACCCAAGCCTATGTGTCATTCATTCCAGATCACCAGCTATGTGCATACAAAGTTTCATTGCAATCGGTTTAGTTGGTATTGCGTGATTGACAGCCAAACATTTAAACTTTCGCATTTAGTATAAAAAATATTAAGTTGGATAATAATCATAATCATTAATCACATTAAAATAATTATACGCAGTTGACTTGTTTATTATTTATTTACCTACCTACATACTTTTAAATACAAGGGGTAGGTTACATAACAATTTGACAAACATCTTTTTAGCTTCAAACCTTAAGGGCGACTTGCATAACACTATTTAAAAACATATTTAACTAAATTAATTTTAAAATAATTTACGGGAAATCGAACATTGGACTCTATTTCATTGATTGGACGATTGATAATATTATGTTGCCACACATTGACAGTTTGACAGATTTCAAATACGATTAACAGCTTATAAATGCAAGGCGGCGTGTCGGGAACCACTGTAAAGCGAGGAGCGACGTACTGGAAATGCAAAGCGACATTATGAGAAGCGAGGTTGAGGGAATAAATCGTTCAAGAACCGTTATGCAAGCCGGCCTTAGTCCATTATATCAGAATGTCCACTGCATGGAACTAAGAAGTACTACATACAACTAGCAAACGAGAACGTGAAAACGAGCCTAGGGAGAGGACCTAAAACTTTACACGTCCTTGTCTGAATAGCGTGACTTAGCAAGCTTGCGAAAGGGACAACCAAATACCGTTTTTGTATTTGAAACACTTTATTTTATATTTTATACTAACACCCATTGAATAGAGTTCAATTTTGTATGACAAAGTTTTTGCATTGAACCTTCCAGTTGTAGTATTTCTTAATTCCATGGTCCACTGTTTCACGACGCCCGCCGCTGACACTGTCAGTTAAACCATATCTACAGCACACATACAAAAAACTTTATGAACACCGCATTCGGCATTGCGCATGCATCAACATTTTGTTTCGATGTGTGCTGGAGGTGTGGAGGTGGAGGTGAACTAGTCTTGCGAAAGTTATAGTCATCTTTGCAAAAAAATGCGAAGCACCAGCGACTTTTTGATAAAACTAGTTCCAGTAAACTGCTGCACGACTTTTTTTGTGACGTTGACTATAACTTTTGCGACACTACTTTCATAATGAAAACACAGCTTAAGTGTTAGCGTGGTCGTGTATTCGAAACTGAATATCGAACATTTGAACTGTTCAGTTTCAAATTCACTGTTCAATTAATTTATTTATCACTAGACTAGCGGAATTGCAACGTACCTACTGTGCGCACAATCGCTATCAGTCAAAATTCAATTCAATTTAACAGAACATTTTTAGATCAATTTATTACTGGTAAGATCTGTTAAAATCTTACTTCAAGACATGGGGACTATGGGGAGATACATGTAGTTTGAACCGAATGTTTGAGTAATAGAAAATAAAAATTCTGTACCACTTTAGCACTAACGCGTCAAAAACAAAAATCCAACCCGAAATTAATTTTGATTGTATGACGCAATGAAAGTTCGTGGAAAGCTTATTTGTCAAAACAGGATTTCATTAGTCCCCACCCACGCAATATTTAAAACAAAAGGAAATTTACTTCTCATTGAGTTTAAAACAAAAAGAAATTTACTTCTCATTGAGCAAGAACGATTCGAAAAAGGAAAATCATAAAACTAGTAATTGTAGAGAGAGTAATGGTTATTATACAGAAGATAAAAGTATAATATTTTCGATCATCACATCAACGATCGGTACTAAACAAAAGTAAAATTACAAAGTGGTTTTAAAATAAGTCTCTACATATTGAATCAAACATTGGTGTCTAAATTCAGTTGAAAATTAACAAGAACCTTAACAATAATAACCCCCTTATTTATAAACGCTAATTAATGCGTTGCATAACTATGCATCGTTTGTCTTTTACTGTCACATGAAGTTTCAAAGTTGACAGACAGAGACAAACGTCACATAACTTAGTCATGTGTAAATAATATTTTATAAATATGGGTGTTAACCAATAAACTTTTGTTCCTTGTATATTGAACGTTTGTTATAGGTTATTTTTCCTAGTCTAACTGTTTATCTATTAACCTAAAAACCTATGGTAGAATAGTTTCCCCTTCATCATCACTAATCAAGTCAACGACATCAATCGCAATACTATTTGAACGAGGAACGCTATATTGTGGAACATGTTTACTATTATCATCTGTAACTGGCACTGAAACTAAATATTGCAAAGGTACTTGTGTTACACCAAATTTATCAGGTGATTTATATTGTAATGCAGAATTAGATAACATTTGCTGTAATATTGGACTTTTAATTGTAGCTGTTATGACATCATTGACAGTTTCTGTTGGATCTTTTGTAATCGTTTCCGGGACAAATACACATTCTCTTAAGGCTTCAGGAGACTTATCTTTTTGTTTTCCCTTTGTACGTGTTTTGGTGTTTCTTGTAATTCTTTTCCTTCGTTTTTCTGTTGTTTTTTTATCGTCTGTCATCGTTTTTCGTGTACCCCCAGTTACAGCATTTTGTAGTAGTTTCGGATGTCCTCTAAAGTATTCAATTGTTTCATCTTCCTGCTCTTTCTGCTTCATTACTTTCTTAGGATTGGTAAAGTAGTTTAGCGACTTTCGCATCAAAAACTGCTTCGAACCTAATAGCTTAGAAGCTTCGACATATGAGTCATCTGCAACAAGGGCTTTGTTTACACAGTTACAAAAGTCTTCCGGTGGTATTTTAGACGCACATAATTCTTTTCTCAATTTCATGAGAATGGTACTGGTGAGTTGAATATCTGTATTGCCCCAAGAGCTAAATGTAGTGTTGAAAACAGCTGACAACTTCCCTGTGCTGGAGGTAGTCAGGGTGATACCTTGAAAATTAGTAAGTAAAGTAGTGAGCAAACCCTTTAGAGCAAATGACAGTTTAAAATTATGCGCCAAAAGGTACTTCATGACCTTATCTGCGGCGTATGTGTTTTTTCCTTGAATAGATGTGACAGACGAAGAAGCGTGAGGTTCGTTTGGTAATACAGAAGAGCTTTCAACGTATCTCTTTGTTTGTGAAGGTAATAGGATCATATTGGATTGAGGTATAGAGCGAGTTGGCTTACAACAACACAGACAAGCCCCAACTTCGCACAAATGAGTTGATCTCAAAAAGTTAACAGCTGTCGGATTAATATCATACTCATCTAATATTTCAGTGATTACTAGCGCTCTTCTATACAAACAACAAACTGTTTTCTCTATCAAATGACGTCGACAATCTTTTGGTGGTTGTGATCGAACAAAAAATTTCTCTAAATTACCATCAGTTCCAATATCGTAGCGTTCTTTTGTCACTTTCTGTTGCTTTGCCATTAAGCCTATGTTACAAAAATATATTGATATTGGTCCAACGTCTTGTGGTCTAATTTTTTTCTTTTTATTTTGATTTGTATTTGGCGAATCCACAGGGCCCTTTTTTTCTTTTTGTTTAGCTGGTAACTTAGAGTTTTTTTTCTTTTGACTCTGATATTTTCGTTTAATACTTATTGCATTATTAATATTTTTATCGTTAGTGGTTACCTTGCACTTTTTACGAGTTTCATGGTCCTGGTTCTTAGATGGTCGACGGATTTTTCTATTGACGTTAATCAGAATTCCATTTTCATATTCATATTCATATTCTTCTTCCATTTTAGGTGTAGGTGTATTCCTCGTAGATTTTTTTAGTTGTGACTGCACTTCGGCAACAGTTGTTGTAGTCTTTGTAGCTTTCTTCTGTGTATGTTTTTTTTGGCACAATTTACTATTTAATTTACTTCTATCTTTTTCTAGTTCTCCCAAATCGTTAAATGGTTTTTCGGCGGTAATCAGAATGTCTTTTTCATATTCCAATTCTTCTTTCATTGTAGCTCTACTGTTAGGTGTATTTCTCGTAGATTGTGACTGCATTTCGGCAACAGTAGTTGTATCATTCTTTTTTCTTTTAGCACTAATTAAGGTTTTATCGTCATCTGAAGACCAAGAGTCTATGTCATGTTCAATTTTAATAGAAGACTTGGTGTCTACTTTCTGAACATTTTGACTAGCAGTTGAAGTTGTAATATTATTTAACGCCTTTTCAATAATGCTTTCCAAATCAAAATTTAGGGTATTATTTCGAGGTTTTAAACCCAAAAAGTATGAATTTAGTTTATTTTCTAATTTAGAATAACTCTCCTTATTAACAATCGTGCTTGTAGATGTAGATATATTACATCTATTGTATTTCGGCTTACTTTCTTCAAGTAACATTGTTGTTATTTTCTTAAAACTCAATGGCTCCCAATTTGTGCTGATAGAATCCATTTTATCTAATTTTTTAGTAAATACTACAGGTAACATTGTGATTTTTTGATCTTCGAAAATATTCATAATCGGTCTTGTAGTATTCTTAGCGAGCTTGTTTTCATCTGAAACAAAAAATATGAAACTCATAGAACTCATAGAACTTGTATGTATACAAAGTTTCATATAAATCGGATCTCATAGTGCAGTAGTAGTAGGAGATATCTACAGAAGAAAGAAAATCAGGAATTTTTCTATGGAGTGTGAGAGACATACCTCACCAATCAAAAATCCCCCACGACAAGAAACCATAGGCTCATAAAACTTGTATACCAAATTTCATCAAAATCTGTTAAGAAATACGACCTGTAGAGGAGAACCAACATACAGGTACTAAGAAAATCTGGAATTTTTGTATGGAGGATGAGAGAAATACCGCACCATCAAAAATCCCCCACGACAAAAAAAAACCATATGCTCATAGAACTTGTATACCTACCAAGTTTTATCAAAATCGGTTGAGAAATACAACCTCTACAGGTTGTTACATGAAGAGAAGCAACATACAGAAAAAATAAAATTTGGCCAACCTGAAGCAAGACGCTTTGCTCGCTCGGTCAAAAACTGTATTACTTAGTTTAATTTAATGATCTGTAGCCGGCATCATTCATCATCATCTTGGCCACAAACTACGAGAAACAAATAAATATTTTTGAGTTCGTAGGCCACAAACGAACATTCCGTTTGATTTCGTTCTCCCTCATTCGTTGACAGCTGAGCGGGATGCGGGGAGACCGCGGGGCACGCGGTGCGGGCGAGCAAGAAAGAACGGGGCGTCTTTACATGCACTCGGTGCACAAACAAAACAATCTAACCTAAAAATCACAAATATATTTACCAATTTTTTCCGTATTTCACACCAAACACTCTAACTTTAGTTCTCCACTAAATTATGCACGAACTGAGCTGGTATTCAACCATCGAACTCAGTATTCAACAAAAGTCCAAATTACAAACGAACGCGCGATCAGCTGTGCGTGCTTCATGCAATGGAGGGAGGGTGCTCACATGACAAGGCGTTGCCGCATACTGAGGCGCGGGGGGAAGCGAACGAGTTTGTAGGTTTCGCCGTTGACCGGGCGCAGGCAGGCATGTCGCGGGGAGAGGTAAGGTGCGGGGCGCGCTTCATCTTGCGGGGAGGGGTTCCAATACGTTGCGATCGCCAAGGTCATTGCTCCTACGTGCTTGATACAGATTACGTTACAGTTTCTACTACGATTTTATTAAGTAAAAGAAGGCGTCCACTCGCGTAAGTCGCGTTAGTGTCGTCGCTTACATTAACAAACAGAAAGTAGGCACGCACATACTGTATTACTTTGTAGAGTAGAAGCACTTAATATTATTTAGTATATTTTTTATTTATTTATTATCGCGATTGTAATTTTTTTTTATTTAAATGCAGTACCTCAAAAGTTATTAACCCCTGCCGGTATAGACCGGTAGTCGTAATATTAATAGATAATGAAAAACCGTGTAAGTTTTTCAAACAAAATTTAGCAACACATCTCCTCACCGCGTTCCCGCCAAAACTCCCGATTATTGTTGTCGCGTGGAAACCAAGCCAAAATGGCTGTGCTATGGCTATGTTAACAAATCATGTGTTTTTTTAAGTTTAGAAGAAACTTTATTAATTGATCTCGGTAGTTTTATACTAGTAGGCATACATTTATGTGAATGCTTAAGTACCTTAATCGTTTCTCGTTTCCTTTATCACCCTCTCATAGCGCGAGAATTCTAGGAAAATAAATTATATTTCGTAAATTTGTTTTTATTGCTCAAGGCATATTTACTAGAAATATTTTTAAAGCCGCAAGTGAATTTTTGAAGATGAATTTTTCCTTTAAAAATATTTCTAAATAAATTATAATAAATAATCCCCGGCTTACTTTAAAACACCATAAATAAAAGTAAAAATAATGAAGTTTTTTTTGTATTACCCTGGTATTAACTCTACGTAATTGTAAGTAGTTTTTTTTACACGACGATTTAGATTAAGTTAAGTAAATAGTTCCTGCACTGCAATAAGGAGACCATGGTAAGATCTCATGGAATATATAAATGGAACATGGAATATCTCACGGAATATATAAATAAACTAGCTGTGCCCCGCGGTTTCACCCGCGTAAATCCCGTTCCCGCGGGAATATCGGGATAAAAAGTAGCCTATGTGTTATTCCCGGAATCCAGCTACCTATATTCCAAGTTTCATCGCAATCGGTTCAGTAGTTTTTGCGTGAAAGAGTAACAAACTCACATACATACAAACTTATGCGTTTATAATTTAGTAAGATATTGCACGACATTACACACTACGCAATCTAGCCCCAAACTAAGCACTAGGCTTGTACTATGGGTACTAGACAACGGGTATAAGTACTACATATTTTACTTTTTTTTTGTAAATACATACATATTATACATAGAAAGACACCCAGACCAGATACAAATATAGTTTTTTTTTTTTTTGTTAACCTATACTGTCCCACTGCTGGGCAAAGGTCTCCCTAACTTCTTTCCAAGCTGTCCGGTCCTGGGCTAGATTTGGCCAATCTCCGTGGAATGCATCGAGATCGTCACGCCATCGTTTTCGGGGTCTGCCGCGATTCCGATGTCCGTCTTCCGGCACCCATTGCGTAACGATCTTAGCCCATCGGTCAGGATGCATTCGACTAACGTGGCCCGCCCAATCCCACTTAATGTTGGCAGTTTTTTTACCTACATCGGCTATCCCAGTCTTTGATCGCAGAGTGGTGTTCCTTACGCGATCGATCTTTGAATCAGGTCATAGAGAAATGCAACGAGTACAATAAACCAAGTTATATAGCCTTCGTTGACTATGCAAAAGCTTTCGACAGTGTTAAACATGAAGCAGTCTTTAAAGCCCTCAGTGAACAATAAATTGATAACACTTACATTAATATTCTTAAAACTATTTATAAAAACAGCACGGCAGATATTAAGTTGCAAACCTCGGGACCACCTTTCCGGATAGCTAAGGGCGTTAAGCAGGGCGACCCTCTCTCTCCAAAACTCTTTACAAGCGTTTTGGAGGAAATATTCAAGACATTGGCAGTACCATGGGCGCAGCGAGGCATCGTCGTCGGTGACAAGAGACTAACCAATCTCAGGTTTGCTGACGATATCGTCTTGTTCGCCTCATCGGCATCCGAAGTTCAAAAAATGCTCGACGATCTGAGCAAAGCGAGCTTGGAGGTTGGACTTGCCATGAATCGGTCCAAGACCCAGGTCATGACCAACAGCACCAAACGTAGGGTCGTGGTAGACGGGCAAGTGATACAATATGTCGACGAGTATACCTATTTGGGTCAGATAGTGTCTTTCGAAAACAGGCAGGATCGAGAAATCGATCGCCGCATCGAAAACGCCTGGAAAGCCTACTGGTCCATGAAGGAGTTTATGAAAGGCGACCTTCCAATATCACTGAAACGTAGGCTCGTCGACATATGTATCTTGCCCATCCTAACCTACGGTGCTCAGACCTGGTCTTTGACTGAAAATCAAAAGTCCAAACTAAAGGTTTGCCAAATATAGTATAAGCATAAATATTTGCACCCGACGAGAATCGAACCCGCAGCCCATGTAACAGAAGTATTGTGTTATTTTTTATAAACGTTATACAGCGTGTAGCGACGTTTTTTAAGCCGAAAGAAGGTTGTTCTAGACGTCTAGTCGAACAACTTTCTATCTAATACTTTTAAAGTATCTAATTTTTGAGTTAATATTTCACTGAAAAATAGCTGTTTTTAAAAATAAAGGTACTTAATTAAAGTTTTGGTGGTACTTGTCCAAACTGAATGATGGAACAAAATAAGGTCAATGACCTTTAACTCGAAGAAGCAGCTAGCTGATTTTTACGTGAACTTTAAAATTATTGTTTTCGATAACTACTTCTAATTTTCAAAAGTTGTAGAACAAAAGTTGTTCGCCTTGACGTCTAGAACAACACACTTTCGGCTTTAACGGTCATTGTCGGAACACGCTGTATATATTATACATATATGTTATATAAATAATAATATAATATATTGTTATATATTCCGTGTTATAATTAACAGTAGGTACCTGTCTATTAGATAAATGATTTCCCAAACATGAGTAAAAATTCTTTGTAGATTCCACGTGCAATGCGATCGAACTAAGTATATTATTATACCCACAGACTAGTAAGAAGATACTAAGTAAATATACCTAATCAATTTTTTATTTTTAACCTACTTATGTACCATTGAGGATGATTGAGGTCAGCGTTATAATCTATACTCTATACTTATAATATTATAAAGCTGAAGAGTTTGTTTGATTGTTTGTTTGTTTGTATGAACGCGCTAATCTCAGGAACTAATGGTCCAAATTAAAAAAAAACTTTTTGCGTTTGATAGTCCATTTATCGAGGAAGTTTACAGGCTATTATATTACATACATCACGCTACAACTGATAGGAGCGGAGCATTTATGAAAAATGTAAATGTAAAATGTAAAACCGGGAAAAATTGCCCCTTTTCCGAGATTCTGTCGCGTGCGCTGAGCAAACTCTCAAAGTTACATAAAAACCATGTATGACAGAATTCTTCCTCTAGAAAGGATCTACTTACTAAATATTTCGCGACAGCAATGTCTATCTCTTAAGGTTGACACAATATCACATTTTTATAGTAATAGCAAAGACCATTAGTAAAGTAATAAATAAATACGTTATTCAGCAAAAGTATTTAATTTTAAACATAATTGACATACGTGATGGGTAAAAATGACGGTTAAACCGATTTGAATGAAATTTGGTACAGGGGTAGTTTAATGGTTGAAATAAGACATAGGATACTTTGAATAATCATACGGGTTAAGCAACGCTTGGTATGACATACGTGATGCGTCACATTCGTTTCGGGATAGGAATCTATGCAGGTGAAACCGCGGGGCACAGCTAGTAAGTTTGTATCTATGACGACAGTTGCCATGACAACCATAGATTGTTTACGTTCGTGACAAAACATTTTCCGCGAATTTTATCCAAAATAAACAAGTTAAAATAATCAAATATTAAATCTAACATTCTTTACCATTTTTATCAGATCCCCGTCCTACGGATCATTAATAAATCAAGCAGAATCTAATTGAAGTAAATGCCTATCTAATGACCTAGTTTTAAAGTAGACCGTTCAAAATGGACCAGCTAAGTTCCACAGCACAGATACCAAATTTGGCACTTCAAACAACTTTTAATACGAAATTGTTTCATTCCTAAACGAAGAAATATGGATTATTCAAAAGCTTTAAGTGAACTAAAGCCACTGTGTCAGTATTTTCTTTTTATTTCCGCTAAATTAAAAGATATTGTATGTTAAAGTTTCACAGTTAGGAGCAC
Source organism: Idaea dimidiata (assembly GCA_949358125.1). Classification (NCBI taxonomy): domain Eukaryota; kingdom Metazoa; phylum Arthropoda; class Insecta; order Lepidoptera; family Geometridae; genus Idaea; species Idaea dimidiata. The sequence continues at coordinate 6,720,978 of OX442342.1, read as the reverse complement.
TACACTATTCTCCTAAGTTAGGAGAGAATGCATGAGCCGCTATTTTTAGGTTTAGGTGCTCCTGACCGTGAAGCTTTAATATACAATATCTTTTAATTTAGCGGAACATAAACGAAAATACTAACACCGTGGCATAAGATCACGTAAATTAGTTGAATAATCCATATCTTGTGTTTTAGGAATGCCTTTAAAATTTCATTAACGTACCTCTACCCCTTAGGTCTGAGCTCTGAGGAAAAACGCCGATCTTCTTAACTAGGTAAGTACAGTTAATTTCAAATTAACTAGGTACAGTAGAACGGGGCTAGTTGGGATTTGTAGGGATATTTCTGACGACCAAGGAATTTAAGCTTAAATATTCGCGGGAGTCTCTGGGTGTATACCACATAGGTACCACAGTTGTAGACTGTAGAGCGCAGACGACTGGTCACCCGGGAATTCAGGAAAAAAATACAATATTCAATATACAATACCCAGTGACTCTCGTGAAATTTAAACTTGAATTCTTTTTCGTCTCAAATATCACAGAAATCCCGATTGGCCCCCTTTTAAGTTTGAGCTCCGCGTTCCAAATATTGCGAATATCCTAAATAGCCCCGTTTTACGGTATATCGAACTATGAAACTAATTTAATTGATATCTACGTGAAGAACTGGTCCTTAAGAAGTGTGATGCAGCTCGAATCTTAAAGAAGGGAAAATAAATCGCGTTTGTTGTAAAGAATCCTGAAAGTTTGTGAGTATGTATGTGCTGTGTATATTTGTTACTCAATCACGTAAAACCGCTGAACCGATTGCTATGAAACTTGGAATAGGTAGCTGGAGACCTGGAATAACACATAACAAACTGCTTTTTATCCCGATATTCCCGCAGACTGAGTTTTATTTTCTCATTTGTCTTATTCAGTCATGGGTTCCCTACGCTACTTCTAAACACTATCCATCGGAACACCTTTCGCCGAAGACGATTGACCGATAGATTACTTTACCGAATAGTTGTTTCCCCGATCGTTCATTTCGCCTATGGTTCGTTTCAAGGAAAATTGTTTGACCGAAGCTCGCAGTACCGAAGGCTCGTTTTACGTAACAAATGTAATTTCCAAACACGCAACCTTCTTTCATTTACGAAGTATAATCTAAGTGTTGCATCTTTTTCAGAATATTCAATTTCATTTAAGTAGGTATCTAAGCTTTAAATTGCTTTGAGTATCCTGTACAAAATGCTCACCATTTTATGGAAGATACTAAATGTGAAGAAATTGAGCAGAATATCTCTGTCATAACAGGCTAACAGGTAATAACAATTTTCAGTATCAACTATATACTAGCTACGGCCCGCGGTGTCACTTGCGTAAGTCCCAAAATATTAGAGCATACAAATTCCATACGTTCATTTCCATTTTATCCCCCTTAGAGGAAGAAGACCCCTGAAAACCTATGCTGTGTCAAATATCAAGTTCCGAAGAATAGCGGTTTCAAACTTACATAAAACTTCCATAATTTTATCAATCCTAGTAGGGGTTGAATTTCACAAAATCCCGTTTTAGTAAGTAGCTACACTCTAAAAACAACCAACAAAAGTTGAGACTCATAAAATTTGTAGCTTCTGAGATTTCGTGATGAGTGACAAATTGAGGCAAAGTTTCTCTTTTATAGATAGGTTGGTCTAGAAGAAATTGCTTTTATCGGTAAGGCCGCTTATAGCAATATTTTTGGTACTTAGGTATAAGTACCTACTGTACGGTATAAGTAATCGTGTTTCATTCATGAGCATGAGCTAGCTCGGTCGTTTAAAAATCATGAATAAAACGCGATTAAACCCGGTAAATAAAGTGTTTTATTATCATTTTATTATGCAAAATCGCGAAAACCATATAATAAATTATACAGAATACATAATAATACAGATATAGATACCTACCGCAATGGGCTCCGCTCTAACGAAGATCCTCTCGGCGAAGTCTGTGCAAGGAGTGGGGTCGGTGCTCGACCGCGTCATATCACAGCCCAGCAGTGAGGATCACACTGTACTCTATAAGCTCGCTGATTATAAGAAAGGTAAAATAAAAATAAATAAATAAATAATTTATTTCCAAAAATATTGTATACAAAGTTTCTTAAAGTCTAAATATCAAATTATAAATCTAAGTAAGTAACTCATATGCCTGAACTAGGAAAATCCTTTATCTCAGGCGAAAATGACTAAACAATACAAACTATAATTATAATTATAAACATAGAAATATTTTTAGCAAGGAAATATATATATAGCGAAAGGACGCAGGTTCGAATCCTGTCATGGAGATTTTTAAAAAAAATTTTCCTTGCTAAAAATATTTCTAAAATAACATTTACAGAATACGAATTAACGTACATCTCCTGCACGTCGAATGCATTCCGCCGGCATTCCGCATGCTATGTGCTTACGGAATCGAGCCCCTGGTGGTTCGAATGACCCATCAATTTTTGCTCCAGGCCTGTAGTCTAATATAAGATAGATAGCTCCGATTTTATTTCTTCATCATAGGAGGGCTACTCCTAGAAACGTACACTAAAGGAGGTATGATTGCCGCCGAGAAGCTGATCCGCGAGGAGTTCGCATCGTACATGTATGCTGGAGGCAAAGGCCGGGTCATCAACAGAGCTGAATATCTACGCTGGAAGTTCAGAGATCAGGAACAAGTTAGTTCACTCTTAATGGTTCAATAGTTTAAAGGGCAGTTCTCGTGTTTTTTCGTTTTCCGTTATGTATGATTGGTTTATATTGTAGTCAATTTGTTTATTTTATTATGGGGAGTGTATAATATGTCACTACAGGAAATGTATGAAACTTAGGAAGGAATTGTATACAATAACAAAAAAAAAATCTGGGGATCCTGATCCTGGTTGGGGGAATCTTTACATTTGTTAAAATGTTTCCTAGGAATTGTATAAACATTTAATATTTGTAGGTAGTTAAAACAACCGTTTTAATTTGTGAAGGCACATAATTAAATTCGTGTATCGTCTCAGGGGCAGACCCTACACGCGATGGGCAGACGAAATAATTTAAGTAGCTGGTCCCTGCTGGACACAAATAGCCCAAGATAAAGACAAATGGATTTCTTTAGAGGAGGCCTTCACCTTCACAGGTGGAAGGGTTCTTGCATATGAATAAAATTTAAAAATAATTATCAATTAGCATGAACAATTTTTTTTTATTTTCTTCCTTATAAACTGTGTAAAATATTATTGGTTACTTGCAAGAAATAGAAGGTTTTTATTTATTTATTTATGTAGGTACTTAATTCTGAAAATCACCTAATATCCATAAAGAACAGATAACCACTGGGGAGTTAAAGCATGTTAAAGTCCTCGAGTGGCAACCCCGATGCAATGCGAAACAGAGTGCATTGTAGACCACCACTAGTAGGGTTGCCAACACTTTTTTCCAAAAATACAACCTCAAATATATAGTACAATACTATACAAGGTGTAACGGATAAGCCCTTTTAATCCGAAAGGAGGTTGTTATAGACGTCTAGGCGAACAACTTTTGTTCTACGACTTTTGGAAATTCGAAGTACTTTTCAAAAAAATTACGTGTAAAGTTTACTTGAAAATCAGCTGTTTCTCAGAGTTCGAGGTCATTGACCTTATCTTGTCCTTTCATTTAGTTTAGTCGACAACAATCGAAACTACAATTACGTTTATTTTCAAAAGCAACTGTTTTTTCAGTGAACCTTAACCTCAAAATTTTCAAAATAAAAGTTCGAATTTTCAAAAGTCGTAGAACAAAAGTTGTTCGCCTAGATGTCTAGAACAACCCCCTTTCGGCTTAAAAGGGCATGCCTGTTACATCTTGTATAATGCAAGGTGTAACGGGTATGCCCTTTTAAGCCGAAAGGGGGTTGTTTTAGACGTCTAGGCGAACAACTTCTGTTCTACAACTTTTGGAAATTCGAAGCAGTTTTCGAAAATTTTAAGTTTAAAGTTTACTTGAAAATCAGCTGTTTCTCAGAGTTCGAGGTCATTGACCTTATCTTGTCCTTTTATTTAGTTTAGTCGACAATAATCGAAACTACAATTACGTTTATTTTCAAAAGCAGCTGTTTTTTCAGTTAATCATAACCTCAAAATTTCCAAAAAAATAATAATTAATTTTCAAAAACCGTAGAACAAACGTTGTTCGTCTAGATGTCTAGAACAACCCCCTTTCGGCTTAAAAGGGCATGCCCGTTACATCTTGTATATAGTACGGTTGGCAACCCTAACCACTAGGTGGAGCGACGATATCGTAGCGGTCGCTGGGAGTCGTTGGATGGAAGTAGTTCGCGATGGCTATTTATACAGGAGGCCTATGGCCTATGTTCAGTAGTGGACGAGGAAGGGAGAAGATGATGATGATGATGATGATCACATATTATATCCTATATGTACTCTTCGTTCATCAGGTAGTTTTACCGATAGAAGCGTCGCTTTCCCCTCACGACCCCCTTGCGAAGTGGGAGGACCACACCGCCTGCTGGCAGATGTGTTACCGTGGGGCGTTGGGGGAATCCTTACTGCATGTACTTATTATATGTGACACTAAGGTAAGCAGAATTCAAATCCTAATCTTACTAATAAAACGCGAAAGTTTGTATATATGTGACTTTGTTCCTCTTTCACCCAAAAACCACTGAACCGATTGCAATATAGGTAGCTGGAAACCTGGAATAACACATAGGCTTCATCTTATCCCGATTTTCTCGCTGGAACGGGACTTACGCTAGTCTATACTATTAAATTCTTCTATGGTTTTCGCGATTTTGCATAATAAAACACTTTATTTATCCGGTTTTATCGCGTTTTTATTCATTATTTGACCCGAGCTTTCGCCAACTTTACAGTTGGCTTTTTCAAGGTTGACTGAGATGCCACCACAAGTTGAACCTGTCAACCTTGAAAAAGCCAACTGTAAAGTTGGCGAAAGCTCGGGTCAAATAATAAATAAAAACGCGATAAAACCGGATAAATAAAGTGTTTTACTATACTATTAATTTAGAGTTTTTTTAATGTTTAGAGTCATAATTTTTTTTCATTCTTTTATAACAATGAAAAATTGTTATGTGCTGCAAAAAGTACAAATAATACCTTTTTAAAAAGTAAAATAAACGAGACCCTTTTTTTAAGTCCATACTCTTTATTTACCTCTGTTGAAATCAGATAGTATACTCTTTTTCTTCTAAAAAATTTGGCAACCTTAGTTGGACCACAGTGGCTAGGTCTGGGTTAGTGCTATAGTAACCTAGCCTTCTTTTCCATAAGTTTCTAAATAAAGTTTGGCTGTTATTAGGGTTTCGTATAGGTAAAAAAGGAACTCTTACAAGTTTTTTTTCCAGATACACACAAGACTAGCCAGAACACTGGTGAAGTGTTTCCCAAAGTTATCCCTGGATGTAGTGGAAGGGGAGGAGTATCTAGGTGCCAGTTCGTTACATCTGGCCATCGCTTACAGCAACAACGAGCTGGTGCAGGACCTGGTGGAAGCTGGGGCTGATGTCAATCAGAGAGCTATTGGTAAGTTTTTTTGAATGAATGTCATTTATTTGCACGAAATATGGTTACAACAGATGTTATCAAGTAGTAGGTATAGTTCAACATATTTCACCAGCACTTAACTTAGCATGCAAATATCAGAATCAAGTAAGTAGGTACTTATTTTAAATCAATCTTAATGTCAACTTAATGGTTTTACAAATATACCTACTGACTACCTATTAAAACTACTAAATTTCAAAGAATACAATGTCACAGATAAAATTAAATTAATGAATACAGATTAATAACAATGTCAAACAAAATTATCCCTGGATGTAGTGGAAGGGGAGGAGTATCTAGGTGCCAGTTTGTTGCATCTGGAACGGATGAAATTCGGCCGCGTCAGGGTCGAGATAAAATAAGCGTCACTTTCATGCGATCTTTCTAGTCTCTAAAAAAGAGACCAGTCCAGTTCTACAGGTACCTAATAAGACACACATAATAGTGCGATCCTCGAGTATATTTCCTTGGTCTTGGATTTAACTAGTAAATTGTGTTTCAAACATTGAAACAGCTATTGCCATAACCAAGGAAACGTTTGACCGTCCACAAATACGAATTTGTGAAATCCACTAATACTTAAAGTATTCCGAAGCGTTTTCACGTTTTTAGATTTTATATCATTTATTACCCTTACCAGAAGTTGGACTACTACATAATAATTATGATGATTAGGTACTTTTGAAATTTACCACAACAGGTAGTTTCTTCCTACCGCGAGACCAGCAGAAGATTCCGCCAGCCAGACAGACCAACTACGAAGGTCTGGCATATTTGGGAGAGTATCCTCTAGCGTGGGCGGCTTGTTGCGCCAACGAGGCGGTATACAACCTGCTGCTGGATTCCGGAGCTGACCCTGACCGCCAAGACTCGTTTGGCAACATGATCCTTCACATGGTTGTTGTTTGTGATAAATTGGTGAGTTTGTACGTTGTTCTGTCTAGATTGTTTATGGGTGTTATAAATGTTGGTGGCATGACCTTTGGTCGGTTTCTCTGTGACAAATAGTGACAATACTATGTGTAGGTATTTACACAGAAGCACTTAATATTCTAGTAGAATATACCTACCTATACGATACTATCTATGCTAAGCGACCTAGATTAAGTTTGGCCAGCTTTCTACACCAACGATTCGATACACCCTCTGGTGGAAGCGAGAGCTTGCCTTGGTCATTCATTTTAAGGGGTTCCATACCTCAAAAGTTAAAATAGGGACCCTTATAACTAATAACTTAGAAATTTGTTCGTTTGTATGCGCCTATGTCTAATTGTCACTACAATTTTTTTTAAAAAAAGCTAGTATTCGGTCAGCCTGACTCTGCCTGTCACTGTCTTATTGAAGCACGCAGAGCAAGACGAAGATAAACGTCCCAATCATCAGTCCTGGGCTGCCAATCTTCTTCTTCCTCTTTTCTTCTTCGTTTCGTGTAGTGCTGTGTCTAACCTATAGAGTTATAGTTTCCACCTTACCTTTTCTGGTCTTGTTACTCTTAGGATATGTTTGGATACGCGCTCCGTCACCCCAAGGTCCCGGCCAGCAACGGCCGGATGAACGAAGCGGGGTACACTCCGCTCACCCTGGCCTGTCAGTTGGGCCGCGCGTCCGTCTTCAGAGAGATGCTGGAGCTGTCTGCGAGGGAGTTCTGGAGATATTCCAACATTACCTGCTCTGCTTACCCGTTGAATGCTTTGGATACGCTGTTACCCGATGGAAGGACGAGTAAGATTCTATAAAGTATCCTACTAATTATTATCATTGTTTTCATCATCATTCATTAGCATTACATAGTATAAAACTGTTTGTTACATTTTATTTTCAAATCTATGGTTTATTTTTTTCAGATTGGAATTCAGCGTTGTTCATAATCCTGAACGGAACTAAGCAAGAGCATTTGAACATGCTCGATGGTGGCATTATTCAGAGGTTGCTCGAAGAGAAATGGAAAACGTTTGCTAGGGTTAGTTTCCATTTGTCACTTTGCTTTTCTAACTTTTGTCACCCGGGCGACTGGCCACTGTCACAGCTTAAAATTTCTTCTTCTTCTTTTCGTGTATAGTGGTGTGTCTCACCTAGTGCTAAAGTTGTCAGGTCGCCCTAAGGCCGCTAACTTGGCCTAACGCCTTCTATCAGAAATAACAACCGGTCCCAACTGCTTAACGTGCCTTCCGGAGCACGAAGGAGTTCGAGAAAGTAATTTGTTGCCCCACAAATTATAGGTCATCCGTTCAAGTATTGCCCGCGCCACTTAACCTGAGAAGTTTTTTCTTACTTATCCAGTCTAGGAAGGGAATGCTGAAAGTTCATATCGAATCAAAAGTCCATCCGAATGGTAATCCATTAAAATTGGATGGATTTGGCCACTCCAGTCGACTTACGTTACATATTTAAAGCTTCGACGATGAACTCCGCAAAGTTCCTGTGAGTTCTGGCATTTTGAGAGTTTTCATGGGTAATACCTCTGGTCACTTACCATCCCAGGCCAGAGGGGACCCCCACTCACCGGGCCGCTCTGCCCCCGAGATCGACCTGAAGTTCTAAATCAGATTTCTCCTCGATAAAAAAAAAGATGGTAGTCTGGTGCAAAGGCGCCGGTAGATGGCACTGCGTGCCTTAAACATAAACAAATAAGAAATGCGATCCTTAATTATTTCAACTCGACTAGACGAGCACCTTTGGCCAAAATGGATTAAGGCGTTGGGGCCGGACTCCCCAAAGATGCAGCTTCAAGTCCTGTCGGATGCAAATTTTTGGAAAGCATTAAAAAAAGATGTTTTAAAGCCTGTGTTTTTGCAGACTAAATTCCTCAAACGCCTCCTAATCCTACTTCTCCACTTGCTGCTCCTGTCAGTCTCTGTGTACCTCCGTCACGATGCAATTGAAGCAGAAGCCAATCCGAACTGGAGCGTCGAGGTGACTGACGCTACGACGGGCGTGAGACTGGCGTGTGAACTTGGAACTATAATCAGTACCTTGTGCTATATCATACTGCAGCAAGGTGATGAGCTAAAGAATCAGGGGCTGGTGGCTTATTTTAAACAGCTGGTGAGTTTCATTTTCGACTCTTTCTATTGAGTTAAAACCATAGAAATAGTAGTGTTAACTAGAAAGCTGAAAGCTGAAAGAAAAAAAAACTGTCCTGCTTGATGTTAGAGAGACCCCAGTCTGTCCTTTTTTCACTTTTGTGTTTGTCGGTTAGTTAGATAAGGACAGACTGGAACCGACTAGGTTCAACAGGATCGTTTTGATATATCAAAGCAAAAACTACCTTCACCTTAGAGAACATGATTGAAATTGATATTTCAAAAGTTGTCAAGTGCACAGGATTCTAGGAGCGAAGACGACGATGTCACATGTCTGTGGTATAAAATAGCCCCGGTCTATTAACCTTCTACAAACCCTTTGTTTCAGATCCATGAGCCAGCGAAGTTCATATTCCTAGTATCGAACTTCCTCCTCCTAGCTTGTATCCCCGCGAGGCTGATGCGGTTCGACGGCGTGGAGGAAGCCTTGCTCATTTTCCTACTGCCGGGCTCTTGGTTTTTGATGATGTTCTTCGCTGGGTAAGTGATTTTAAAGGTGGCTAGCTAGTTGATTACGTAACTCTATTGCAAATAAATCTCGATTAAAAAGCAATTGAAATTGTAGTATTTACGTCATTCAGTAACAAACAAATTGCTATTGCAATAAAAACTAGCGACTGTCACTGTCAAATAGATCCGTAATCGCAAAAATGATATTAATCAACTATTTCAATTATTTGAATCAAGTTTTTAACAACAGAGTTACACAGTCAGCTAGTAGAATTGAGTATAGAGTTCACAAGCAAATGAGGTACGATACCTTAAAAAACGACAGCCAAATTGAAAACATCCATCATTTTATTTTGACGACCTCTGTGGCGCGTCGGGCGAACGCTTGGCTGCAATACATAAGGTTGTGGGTTCGATTCCCGCTGGGTGCAAATATTTATGCTTAAAATAAATATTTGTATTTGGTCTTGGCGTATTTCTATGTATGTATTTACAAAAGAAAAATAAATATAAGTAGTATATCCGTCCGTTGTTGTCTAGTCACCGTAACACAAGCTTAGCAGCTTACCACGGGGCTAGATGGCGCTGTGTGTTCGTCACAGGATTTATTTATTTATTTATTTTAATAGTCTGTTTGAAATCTGTATTATATTTTCAGCGCTGTAAAACTAACCGGTCCGTTCGTGACAATGATATACAGTATGATAACTGGCGACATGTTCACGTTTGGTATCATTTATTGCATTGTCTTGTTTGGATTCTCACAGTCGTTCTACTTTTTGTATAAAGGTAATAAAGTGCAGAATATAGTAATTTATGGTTTTACTTGTTCATATGTCTATTTAATTAATGACATTTCAGGATTTCCCAATGTGCAATCCACATTGTACTCAAGCTATCCTACAACATGGATGGCGCTTTTTCAAATAACCCTCGGAGATTACAGTGTAAGTCTGCCCTTCTTCTTCTTGCTCTTATCCCAGTCAGGGATTACCCTACCGCATAACTCCCGTCGAGTTCAACTCGACGTCGTTTTGGAAATACGATGCTGTCGATAACGGGGTTGAAAAAAGCTACCGCGCAAGGAGCAAGCAGAAATAGTCGACGTTAAAGCCATAGACAATATTCCCAAAACGACGTCGAGTTGGACTCGACGGGAGTTACGCGGTAGGGTTCCAGATATTTTCCTCTACTAGCACCATCATTTTTTACCTCCATTTCCATTGATTTATTCACGTCTTATTTAGCACTAACTTGTAATTCTTTTAATTAGTGGTAAACAAATGTATTATAAAGTATTATTATTTTGTCTTATGTATCTCCATTCATGCAATCTTGATAATACTACTTTAACCCTCAACGGAAAAATGGGGTCTTATTACTGATGACTGTGTTACTGACGGCGAACTGTCAACTCACGAATAAACCCATTTTGATATGATTTTTAGTAGCAGTCGAAAGTAGGTAAAAAGATAGGTACTTATACACTAAAAGGGGTGAAATAAAAAAAACTTCTACATACAGGGTCACCGACTTATCTCTCCGTGGCAATCGGTGGCACTTTATGTAGAGGTTATTTTTGTTCTTTTTTTTATCTATTTAATACCATCTCTTTTCAGTACACGGACCTCGGACAGACAACATACCCGAACTTAACGAAGACAGTGTTCACAATATTCATGATATTCGTACCGATTCTTCTGCTCAACATGTTGATCGCCATGATGGGCAACACATACGCGCATGTCATTGAACAGTCGGAGAAGGAATGGGTGAAACAGGTGAGACAATTTCCCGTAACTTTTCTCTAATTGATAGGTGAGCTTTTGACTAAATATTTCACCAGATGGTGAGGGATGAGTAGTATGAAAGCTGCGACCAAACTATGCGCCTAAAAAAATTAGTCCTATGCAATACTGCGCATAGCGAATAACGTAGCATTCAGGCATTTTATCTTAGAACTCATTGGTCAGCTGCATCTGCCGATCTTAAATTGTCATGCTGGTTAAGCAACGCTTGGCGCGGTTATTTTTGGATGGTTGACGAATAATGTCTGGCAAAAAATCACACTCTCGAGCTCCTCCGTACTCCGGAAGGCAAGTTAGCATTCGTTGAGCCTTAGGGCATTAGGGCAACCTAATGACAACTCTATAATAACTCTACACGAAGTATCCACCGATACTTATTAACAAGTTATTTCCAGTGGGCCAAAATCGTAGTATCCCTGGAAAGATCAGTGGCCCAAGAAGACGCTCACAAGTACCTCCAAGAGTACTCGATAGGGCTCGGTCCGTCTGACGATCCGAGGTACGAGCAGCGAGGTGTGATGGTGATCAAGAGCAAAGACAAGACCAGAGCTAAGCAGAGAAAGGGGGCTTTGACTAATTGGAAGGTATGTGGTGAATCGGGAAAATTGACCTAAAGGTTACTTTGTGCCTTAACTCCACAACCACCCACCACTCTTCTTTAACCAGCGGCATTTCTACGTTTTCCTATCTAGAGCTATTCGAACCACTTTTCTCATAGATTGCAGATGAGCTCTTCGATTTCAGCTAGTTTGATCATCTTAAGGGGTTCTTCTGAGTGGCATCTTGCCCTGAGACTGTAATCTATTCAGAACCTAATCAAAACAGTCATCTATAATTAAACTGTGGATTGGTCGTTTTTGTAAGTGACTTCCCACCACCATCTCACTTACCAGGCGGTAGCATATCTAAAGCCCTGAATCAGGTTTTTTTAATGATGTTTCAAATGATATCTACAATTTCAGAGAGTAGGAAAAGTGACAATAGCTGAACTCAGAAGGAGGGGTATTAGTGGCGAAGAACTACGAAGACTAATGTGGGGCCGGGTTTCTATTTCCTCGCCTACCAAAGCACCGTAAGTTTACTGAGGTACCTTTATAAATGACTAGCTGGGCTCCGCAATTTTACCCGCGTAAGACATGTTCCCGCGGGAATATAAAAACTGTCATACAAAGTTTCGCGTTTATAATATTAGTGGAATTAGAAAAAAACTGCATTATTGCATCATAACGCCGCGCGACGATGGTATGTATAAGGATTATTTTGCGCCAAAGGTCGGTAGGCAGTCACTAAAGCCCATTGGTGTTCCTCCAACAGTCGGGCAGGATCGTTAGACGAAGTAAGTACAGGCACTAGAGCGCAGGCTTTCTTGGGCATTCGTCCAAATTCGTCGTTAGGTAGATGGAGTAGCATAATATATCTAATTCAAGAGTATTAGTTGACTAGATAGGCGATATAGTAAGTCGCACTGATCGCCCAAGAAATCTATAAGGAGGTCTATGTCTATGACATAGAAGACTTTTTTTTTAAATCTATTACTTATCTGTTATATCCACTTAGGCGTAGAGCAGCCGTGCAGCCAGATTGCGTGACTTCCACCGGAATGGCAGCAGACATCGGTAACGGAGTCGGTCCAGCTCTCTCTTCCGCTTTGAACGTCATGGCTTTTACGCAGGAAATGGACTTGACTAATACTGGTAAATATCGTTAAAGTGTATGCAGTTAGATCTAAGGTACATTCACTACAGATTGCAGTGGTGTATTGGAATTTGTCCTATACTTTTCGTAACTCCAATAGTCCCTTGTCATTGGTTTGGCTTCATTTCGTGGTTATCTGTCGTGTGTTTTAGGACAAAATAAGTTTAAGATATATGGTATTAATTTGAATTAGCATCAGCATTTTAATCGATTAAGAATTTAGACTTACTTTTCTACAGGTCAAGACCCTCAAAAGCAACCGACTCCAGATCTTCTTGTTAACGGCAAAACAGCCCCGAGAGTACCTCAATCAGGGCCCATTATAATCCCAAACCAGCTCAACGTACCTGCCTTTTCAAGTCCAGGAACTCAAATGAATATACCCACAGGGACATTCACAAACACAGCACCACATTTGAATGTACCTCAAGGCAGTTTTTCAAGTCCAGGACCTCAAATAAATGTACCTCCAGGGACTCTCACAAGTCCAGGAACACAGATGGCAACTGGGCCTTCTTTATTAGCACCAGGAACTCAAGTAACTTCTGGAGTTCAACTAAGTGTACCGACTGGAACTGTTTTCACAGCTCCAGGAGCCCAGATAACAGGAACTGCAATTGCAGGGCCAGGATCTCAAATGTTAGGGTCTTTTACAAATACAGGAACCATGAACATCCCTGCAGGTTTAACACCAGTCCCCAATGTGACTGCAGGGGTGCCATTCACGAAATCTGCCTTGGAAAGTCAAGTAAATGTCCCTGGATTTAAACAAGAGGTGATGATACCAGGTGTGATTGCTGGTGCTCCCAAAATTGGGACCCAGAGTTCATTGGAGTTGATTATAATGGAGCAGAATCCTAAAGATGTGCCGGTTTTAAGGCCTGTTGGTAAGTTTGCAATAACAGTTTTAGACAATCTTAAATTATAATTTAGGTTTCACACTTTTTAAACTTACACGATTTCTGTTGAATTTAGGTTTAATTTATAGATTGCAAATTTACCTAACTATAATTTTGTTTTAATGCTTTCATTTAACAGGATGGAATATTGAAAAAGGTAACTTAAAGCGTACCTAGTTATTTTTAAATTTATGTTAATTTCTAGCTTTTTTCGCGCAGATTACCTTTAAAAAACCAAAGATTCGATTTCGGATCAATGATTGACTGTATCGTGTATGGAAAACCAAGATGCTGTGTTGCTATAACTTTTACCGATGCTTTACTATCAGTGTAAGAACTGGCCGTTAATATTTTTGTAACCAATATCTCAATTCTCATCCCGTTCTAACAGAAACCCCACCACCTCCAGAGAAGACATACCCAGACTACCTCCAAGAACTAGTTGTGTTAGCTGAGAAGACTTCCAATCCACAAGAGCTGAAAATTCTGGCTGAAAAGGCAGCCAACTTGGCTGGGGTGCCAGAAATTGATATTGAGGCTGTAGTAAGTTGGATATTTTTACAATACTTCGTCAAATGGAGGGTTATGTTATCGTGCTATGTGTATCGTCTCATTTGTCGTGACTAAGTAACGTAAATCCTTTTTTGTTTTAATCTAAGATTGTGTAAAGCGTTTTTTAACTTTTATTCCTATTTCTCTGAACTACTTGTCAGGGCTTGGCGCGATCGGCAAAGAAAGTGGTAGCGGGTGCAGTGTCGGGCCTGTTCGGTGTAGTGGCGGCGCCTGCAGCCGACTCCGCCTGGCGCAGGGACAGACAGGACAACAGCGATAGTGATCCTATATCTGGTAACGTATCGAGGCCGTATCGTTAAAAGACGTGGGTACTATTTCGAAAAGGGAGGTATACTCATGAGTAGTCAACTGGTTTTATCGTGTTTTCGTTTCTACCTCTGTCATGTCTTCCTTATATGTAACATTGATTCTATTCCTTCTCATCTCCATCTCCCTATAATACTTTGCCTGTACTGTAGGGGGTGTACTCCTTTACATATCAGAAGGAACCGCAAGGCGCAGCTAGTGTTTCTAATTTTCTATACCTACTTATAACGTTTTTTTTATTGAAGACTACGATTTGACACTTCTTTCTGAAGAAAAAAACCAAAACGTCAAATTATAGCCTGAAATTAGGTACTTTGGATTTAAATACTGCTTTAATCGTCCTATTGTCTAAACTACCGTTGGGCCCAGTTGACTATTATCAAATTCGAAAGGGTATAATTGGTCCCTGGTCCCGTTTCAAGGTAAACGACTTCCCCCTAACCCCTCTTTTTACCCCCTACAGAATCAGTGCTGCTCGGTCGCCTGTCTCGGGCGCGACGCGCGCGGTCCGCGTCACGGCGGGCCGCGGCGCCCCCTCCACACCTCTATGTACCGGCTAGGTAAGCTTTTTTTATAATTGATAGATGCCAACCCGAAACCCGCCGGGCTTCGGATAGAACCGAATCCTTTCGGGTTCCGTGGTAAACAATATCCATTTTTTTTTAATTTGACAGCAAAACGTCAAGTTGTTTGTTTTTATTTATGCTAAGTGACGATGATATTAGCATGGAATATAAAATAATAGAATAGAATATAGGAGAATAGAATGTACCGGCTAGGTAAGCTTTTTCTTAATAGGTAATTGATAGATGGGAACTCGAAACCCATCGGGCTTCGGATAGAACCGAATCCTTTCGGGTTCCTTGGTAATTAAACAATATCCAATTATTAAATTTGATAAGTAAGCGTTTGACCACTATCTCACCTGATGGAAAACGACGCTGTGGTCTAAGATGTTACACGCTTACCTAGGAGATACCTGTTCACTCGTGACTTGAAGACCCCCCAAATTGTAGACATCCGGGAAGACATACTCACTCAGGCAACTGATTCCATTCCCTCTCGCAGTACGAATAAAGAATGACGATACGAAACGCTTGTAACCTTCGTATGTATAATTACTTGTAATTGTAAGTAGATAATTGTTTACGCGCTTGTTTTACGCAATTAGAGCTCCTCTAAATTGGCCCTTTTTGCGTGATCGTTTCTTTTGTCAGACGGAGAACCAGGGAACCCTACAACCGTCGAGTTCAACTCGACGTCGTTTAGGGAATACGATGCTGTCGATAACCCATAGACAAAGAAATTGTCTATGGCTTTAACGTCGACAATTTCTGCTCGCTCCTTGCGCGCTAGCTAAGTATTAATTTCCAACCCCGTTATCGACTGCATCGTACTTATTCCCATAACGACGTCGAGTTGAACTTGACGGGAGTTACGCGGTTAGGTCCCAATTCAGATAGTTAATTACGTATCTCTGTCGATTGTGAAATTGTTGTATTCATGTCAAGTCATTTAAATAGTAAAGGAATGGTCATTATTTATTTCTTATCGGTTGTGAACCGATTATGGCCATTAGGAAATTAGCCAATAATATATTCTGCAAGTTATTTGCATCGAAACAGTCAAGTCGTCATAGTTAAAGTCAAGTCTATGGAATCATTTGTAAACACGGCGGCCATTTACAAAGATTGTTCACGGAGCTTTGGAGACAACACTAAGTCCATGTTTTGCACCGATTTTCACTTTTATTCCACTTGTGCACCTTCACGAAACTAAATTGAATAATATGCCCCCGAAATTAAACAATTTGCACGCATTTCACAAAAATGAAAATTTAGCAACACATCTCCTAACCGCGTTCCCGCAAAACCTCCGAATGGTCATTGCAATTAAACTAGCGAGACTATAACTGTCAAATTGTTTACCTGTAATCGCAGAAAAAAATAGCAATGTCAATTGTTGCAATCGAGGTTTGTTGGCTACAGAGTTACATAATCAGCTAGCAGCTCTTCCATAAATGCTACCACTAGATGTAGTTAAAAAAAGGAACAACTTATAAAACAATTCAAGTTTACAAGCGGTTGAGGTTACTATAAATGACGCTTTTACTTAGAGATATTCCGCGCTACTATGATCGTTTGTCGTTGCTATGTGTCGTCTTTTTGTCGTTAAAAAAAATAAAGTAGATTTTTAATAAAACATACCCCGACTACTTTTAAAAACCACAGATAATTAAAAATAATATTTTATTTTATGTGTGTTTAATTTTGTTTTTTTTATGACTTATAAGACATCATGGTAGAGCCCATTATGTTGAGTGGTAAATGAAACCATGGTTTTACGACACCAATTGAAGATGATGAAGTGAGATGAACTAGAAAAAAAATTGAAGTATAGGGAAAGTTAGGGTTTCAACAGCGAGGGAATAAAACGAGCATAAATTTAGCACCAAAATGGTAGGTATATTTTAGAAACAATGTGTTGGCAATTCGTCCGTTCGTCCGCATATAATGATCTTCGTACGAAACCAGTTACTACTGACTCCCAAAAGGAACCAAGGATATTTTGGTTTTGTCCACTATTACAAGAAATTAATTCCCCTCTCATATTCATATTCTTTATCTTCTGACCCTGACCCTAAATGATTTGTTGTCGGTACAGTAGGTAAGTCTTCATTCACCATAATAGATTTGGCAATATTTCTACCGCCGCCTGACTGGCACCAACCCTCGGCACCGAGTAGTCCCTCTTTTTCAGATTTAGGTAAATGATTCCGCAAATTTGGGGTTGGGACAGTAAGTAAGTCTTCATTTACCATAATAGATTTAGCAATATTTCTACCGCCTCCTGACTGACACCAACCCTCGGCACCAAGTAGAGGGACTACTTATTCAGATCTAAATGATTCCGTTTTATTTGGGGTAGTGACATTAGATTTGGCAATATTTCAACCGCCGCCTTACTGACACCAGCCCTCGGCACCAAGTAGTCCCTCTCTTGTTCAGAACTAAATGATTCCAGGTTGGGGCAGTCTTCATTGACCATACCCACAACAAATAGGTTTAGCAATATTTCTACCGCCGCCCGACTGACACCTGTTGTAAATATAATACTCTTAAGTGTACGTGTACACAGGGCATAATGCGATACTATAATCTGTGATTACTGGTTATTCTATGCAGGCAGCATTGTGTTTGAAACGTCATATTTTAAGTGCTTTCTTCTCTCTCTTTTACGCTTGTGTTACTTACAGCAGAACACCTCCATTAAAACCATTGTTATATTGTTCTCATGATTTAAGATTTCGTATTTCATCGACTAAGTATACAATTATAGAGTGTACCATTATCGAAGAATAAATTTGGAGCAAGTTGTTAGATCAAGAGATTGTTCGATTTTGCTTCGATTGTGCTGTCAGCACGTTATACTCTTCTAACAACACCAACCCTCGGCACGGAGTAGTCCCTCTCTTATTCAAGGTTAATATTTAAATGATTCCGTCGCAATTCTTCCTTTTCTATTAACCTTTTCATTTGATTATGTGTATTTTTTTCAGTTTCTTCTTGCAATTGCTTCTTGAGTAGCTCGTTCTGTAGCTTGATTTGAAACAACCTATGTTCCTCGACTAGTATTTGTTTTTTTAATAATTCTTTCTGTAGTTTTTCTATTTCGTTCTCTGGGTCTGAGTTTTCATTGTCCTCTTCGTAATCTGTGGGTTTTTCTGTGAAAATAAAACAATAAAAATATTAACTTAGCGATAAGGCCGCCCGTTGTGCCACCTAGTTTTTAGTTTTTATATATGTTTTTGCTTTTTATTGTATTTTGTTTATTTTTTCTGTGTTGCAATGCAATAAAGAATTAATCAACCAATCAATCTAGTCTTTCTAAAATCATTATCTAATCTAATCTAATCAATCTTACTAAAACACAATCATGCTTGTTTGTCGTTGCTATATCGTCGTCGTTCGTGTTCTTAAAAAAAATAAAGTAAATTTTAAATAAAAAATACCCCGACTACCATAAATTTTTTTTTTTTTTGAAGATGAATTATTTGATGGGTTTTTTTTTAGCTGAACGAAAACGCGACGACTTCGCGACGGCTTATATTTATTTAGGGCGCCCAATATTTACCGGGTTTTACTCGCGTTTTAGAGTATTTAAAAAAAAAATAGACGAATTACAACTCAGTCAACCTTGAAAAAACTAACTGTAAAGTTAGCGAAAGCTCGGTACTAATGAACGGTGTGCAGCGAGGGAAAATGGAATAGTTTGTGTTTATATGCGGCTGTATCCTGTAATATTAATTCTGTTCAGTAAGTTAACAAACCTTTGGATTTCCGATGTGGTCTACTCTTATTGTAAAACATCTGTTTCGTTTCCACATTCTCTTCAATATCCTCTTCGATTTCCTCTTCTATTTCAACTTTAAGGCGTGGTCTGTCGTAAGTGGAATCGTTCACATCCGGTGTCTCTTCGGTTTCATTTGCTTGTATTGATTGACTGTGATCTGTGAAAAAAATCGACTTTAGCGTTAAAAACAAAAATAGTTACGTATATTTACATACTTACGTATACCAAATTCTCCATATTTTAACCCTTAACGTTAACAATTGAGGAGTTTTGTGATGAGAAGCTGGTTCCAGGTGCTCCATCAAACCCTAACTCAGTGCCACAAGGGCAGATTCTACTGGAAGAAGCCTAAAAGTGAAATATTTACTGCTTTTTGAAGAAATTTCCTACTCATAATTATTTTTCCCGGGTCTTATTCGCGTATTATTATAGGATAAAGTGAACATGGAACCTGCAAGTTGCACCTAGGGCATTGAGTTGCATGGAAACCTGCAAGTTGCACCTAGGCCAGTGATGGGCAAACTACGGGCCGCGGGCCATCTCCGGCCCACGACTATCAAATTAAAAATCAAGCGCTGACTTTCTTGAGTAAAAATCTCGCCGTTGATTCGCGGCCCGTAATAAACAACCATATAGGCAGAAGTGGAAATATTGAGATAAATAGTAGCCTATGATATTCCAGATCTCAGGCGATGAAACTTTGAAACTATCTATTTTCTAAGTTTCATCGCAAAAGTAGTTTACTTACCTATCATTTGAGTGTCTCCGTTATCTAAATTATAGTATTCAAACGTAGTCTCAGGTTGCGAGTCTTCCTTCTCTCCGTCAGACTGGTTGATGACATCGTCTGTCTCTTGCATTAGCATCAGTGACTCAACTGCTGCCTCGTTATCCGCTATAATACCAAGCAAATACTTATGTTCAGATGGGATCTAATAGCGCTTTATGCACCGGTGCTAACGCCCTGTCTTATATTATAGCGGGCGTCATATTGAATCCAAAGAGTACGAAGGACGCTTTGGATGATGTTGTTTGATGTTTGGTTTCGTCATGTTGATGAAACATTGTTAAATTTAGTTAATATAGAGCTGTAAATATATTTCATACACGTTGCATTAATATATTGTTTTGTTGTTAGTTTAATGCTTATTTTTGTAGCCCTTTTATTGTCTCGCAGTAGATGTGTAAAGTAGAGTATTCACCTCGGTAATAAAGCCTGTCTTGATCTTGGGCGCTTGAATCCCGCCTTCACTCAGGACTCTAGGTACATAACTCCTTCCCTTCGCTCAAGAGTTAAGTTTTTCACACCCTCGCTGCGCTCGGGAGTTAACTCTCTCGAGTCCTTCGTACGCTTTGGATTCAATATGACGCCCGCTATACAAGATGTAACGGGTATGCCCTTTTTAGCCGAAAGGGGGTTGTTCTAGACGTCTAGGCGAACAGGCGAACAACCTTTGTTCTACGACTTTTGGAAATTCGAAGTACTTTTCGAAAATTTTAAGTGTATAGTTTACTTGAAGATCAGCTGTTTCTTAGAGTTCGAGGTCATTGACCTTATGTTGTCCTTTCTTTTAGTTTGGTCTACTACAATCAAAACACCAATTACCATTAGTTTCAAAAGCAGCTGTTTTTTCAGTGAAACATAACCACAAAATTTTCAAAAGTTGTTTGCCTAGACGTCTAGAACAATCCCCTTTCGGCTTAAAAGGGCTTACCCGTTACATGTTGTATAAGACAGGGCTTTAGTACCTCGGTTCATAAACTACTATTACAGAATTAAATGATTGTAAAATAAATCGTAAGCCTGACTCTACTTAGTATCTATGGTGGTTTCCAACCTCCTTATTTAGGAACTGACATCTTCTCATCTGAGCGACATACCCAATTGCATCCCTCTTGGGAGCCCGTGTGCCGCTAAAACTTCTAATTATTAGGGGTCGTCATAATTGACTATACCTTCTGCAATTATGTGGCAATATTTTTACGGCCGGCCGCCTGCCGACCAGCCCTCCTAGGGACCAAGCAGTTTACCCGCCACTGCGCGGGGAGACTTAAGGTAGCCGTTCTCCATTATTCGCCTTTTACGACACCCACGGAAAGAGTTAGAGTAACCCTATTAAATACGGGGGCTATTAATCAACTGATACCTACCTGGAGCAGTAAATTTAACTTCTTTATTTTTAAATTTCATCAAAATTCGCCATATCCTCTTCTGAAGCGAGTGAAGTGGCTGCAATTTTTTTGCGAAGTTTTTTGGTGACCTTTTGAATGATTGGTACTCCATGATTTTTGCCTTCGTTCGATGTTTCAGGAGGTTCCAATACTTAAACAAATGAAGTAAAATAGGTTAGATCTGTATGTGTTTAATACTTACCAGGGTACCTATCATCTAATTAGCATCCACCGCTACTAGTGGCTAACTTGCAGTACATTGCTGCTTTGACGTAACGTGGTTGTTACCGGTGATTACTTCAAAGCAGCAATGTAGAATACGAAATATGTTTTTTGAGAGTAAATAGCAACCAGTAGCGGTGAATGCTAATTAGATGATACCACAGCTGTTAGCAAACTCAAAATTACAATCCTATCCTACTCCTACTTATATTATAAAGCTGAAAATTCGTGAGTAGGTGTGTTTGTTACTCAATCACGCAAAAACTACTAAACCGATTGGGATGAAACTTGAAATATAGGTAGCTGGATACCGGGAATACCACATAGGCTACTTTTATGCCGATATTCTCGCGGGAACGGGAGTTACGCGGGTGAAACCGTGGAGCGCAGGTAGTTATCCTATACACTAAGTCTGGCTAAACCCAGGCGCTAAGGCCGCCTTCTTCTTGAGCGAGTGAGACAAAAGTTATCAAGTATAATATCTTCTTTTTCTATGCCCATGTTTACATGTGGCCCTAAAAAGGTTTATTTTTATTTTTATTGTAGCAAGTTTTCGGCGTGACTCATGCAAAATTACAGCTTCATAGTACTAGTCTAACCGTCTCTGAAAAAAGCCGCGGACGTACGGACGGACATGACGAAACTATAAGGGTTTCTCAACGAAACCCTAAAAATTGTCAAATTCATAGAACCAAAACGCCAGATTATAGTCTGAAATTAAAAAAAGTACTAATAACTAGGTTATTTATTTCTTATCGGTTGTGAACCGATTATGGCCATTAGGAAATTAGCCAGTGTCATGTATTCTAATATATTATGCAAGTTATTTGCATCGAAACAGTCAAGTCGTCATAGTTAAAGTCAAGTCTAGGGAATCATTTGTAAACACGGCGGCCATTTACAAACATCTTCACGGAGCCTTGGAGACAACACTAAGTTAATGTTTTGCACCGATTTTCACTTTCATTCCACTTGTACACCTTCACGAAACTAAATTGATTAATATGCCCCCGAAATTAAACAATTTGCACGCATATGAACTAGGTTTCACAAAAATGAAAATTTAGCACCACATCTCCTCAACGAGTTCCCGCCAAGACTCTAATAACTAGGTATAAATAAATGTTAAATTTACATTCCGCCAATTCTTTGAAGATTTCTTGATCCCCTCCATAGAGTTGAGTTGGTTAGTGAGAAGGTTCCACGCCGTGTTTTTGGTGTGCGCCGTGTACGGATGGCCCGGCCCAAACGCAGTTATGTTCTTTTCTATAAAACTGATCATGTGCTCCAGTTGTTGGCCACTTGTTTGTCGCGACGGTGCCATTTCTACAAACAAAAGATTCGAAGATTTATTTGAAAATAGCTGCGCCCCCCGCAGACATTATAATGAATAATTAGCATACCTATACGCTTAATTGATGGCATAAATAGGCGGCAGGAATGAAATAAATTTCATTGAACATTAGTAATAAAATAAATATAATTGCACAGCTTAAATGAAATAAATTTCATTGACCACAGGAATGTTATAAATAATCTTCATAAACCGAGCATATTTCCTATCACGGCGCGGCGCCACTCGGGCATAGTTTGGAAATCGACATCGAATTAAATGAAATTACGCGGTGGCCTGAAGTGCCGAAATGAATGTGACTGTGACTAAGTAGTAACCTAATTTCACGTAGGTCAAAATCAGTTTAGTAACTAGGTACTTACCTATTATAATTTCCTACAGACAGTGGGTAAAAATGTAAATTCAATAGGTACAAATTTATTTTTCTAGCAGTCTATTGAGTCTACCTTGAGTTTGAGTATTTTCCTAATTTATTTTAAATCCATAGAAATCCTCTGAGTAATACCTTTATCTTAATTTGCCTCGTATATCTAACTTACCGGTTTGATATCTTGAATCTTGATGAACAAAATAAACAATATATTAAACGGCTCTACTTTCTGCAGATTTCATAGCAACAATTACAATCATTCACAATGAAATTAAACTCATTGAAGCAAATATGGAAGACGTAACATAGCTAAACCAAATTTAAAATATTCACACATCTCTAGAATTTTGTAGGATTACACTGCTTTTGAAATTGGTCGTATTATACTGTGGTTGGCGAGCAATGACCTCTTCACTCCCATGAAACGTCAACAATGGTGATAAACGGTGCGTTCTGAAACTACGTTTATGTTTGTCTCTTCGATGTGTTACACGAATTTCTTTCGATATTAAGCATAGTTAAATCTAAAGGTCTGTAGCCTGCTTTCAACTAGCAGTAGTTCTTACATTGTATTATGTAGTAATATATACTATAAGGTATTATGTATTGCTTTCGAATAAATACCTATAAAATGTAATTGTAATAAACTTACAATGCGTCTTTTTTCTTAAGAAAGGTTTTCAAAAAATAATCAGACGTCTGAGTTTCCGAACGAAACTATTGGCGCGATTTTTTAAATAGTGGCTCCTACTTAGTAATCATCTTTTAATTTTTTATTTTTATTATTAATTATTTTTGTTCGTAGATCAATGTACTTGGTGGCCTCGGAGAGCAGTGCCATTGAGAGTGACGCTCCTTGGGAAGACCAGCCTAGCTCCGGTCACAGCTCGTAAGTAAAATTACAACATAACCATTTTATAAAATTACCTACACATTTATCAAACAATTACCGATATTCTACCATTCATATTCTATCACCCATAGTTAGACTGCAGGGTAGCTAGTGGTCAACTCTGCAACACAACGGTCATATTATCGTGTTCCATTACAGTCTTTTTTTCTACTAGATGTCGAGTTACATCGTAGACCATATTATAATCAACATAATAATTATGTATTACCATAGATAAATTATTAGGGTATTATTAAGATTAATGGTCTTTGGTATTACCATAAGCTGAGATAGTGGTAAAACGCTCATTTATCGTCTGCAATATACAGATATATGTTGAACCATTTCGATGGGCTTTCAGGGGGATATCCTAAACTATAAGAGATGAAGAAAAATGCTATAAAGAGTTGTGTCCCCGATTTTGACAAAAACTAAAATGGCATTAATTAGATTTATGAAAAATTTATTAATACCCTGGCCAGAAATTAAACCATCTCTTTTTGCAAAAAAATAAACATCCTATATTATTGTACCCTACGATAGCGTTGCTGATGATCAAATTCTAGAAACAAACAAAGTGTGTTAAATCGAGTGAAAGGTCTGTTCATAAAAAAATGTTTAATTTGACCATATAAAGGTTCATAATTGTTGAAAATGGTATCCACCTATGCTTTCATAAAGAATCAAAGCGCATCGAAATGGTTCAATCTGTATATGGTATGGATTTGAGACAGGGGTGACAGTTTTTCACTCGCTGCACACTCTGTCGTCATATAACGTGGGAGAGAGACAAAAAGTATTTTGCTATCTCCCCCATTCATTTGTCCCAAAAGCTGATGCAGAGCTGAGCATGTTGCAAATATCGATATTCCAATGCTATACATTCTTCCTTCCCTCACTATATATCATTTAAGTTATGACCGGTGTGCAGCGAGTGAAAAATTGTACTATAGTTTCCCCAGCAGTAGAGCACTATATGCTAAATAAAAACGAGTATATCGTAAATTTGTTTTTTATTGCTCAAGGCATATTTACTAGAAATATTTTAAAGGAAGAAGATGATGAATTTTTCCTTTAAAATATTTCTAGTAAAAACGAGTATTTTTAAAGGTACCTATGTATATTTATTTACATTTATTATGTACAAAATAAAACTTAAAAACTAACTCGACTAACATTCATTATCACTTTTATTATTATCAACGACATAGCACACTTCTGTTATGTCTGTATCTTCTGTTAATTTGTCTTTTAGACCTTTTATTAAAAGTTTATTTATTAACAATTCACTGAGATATCGCTGGCTAGGTGTCATACGCTGCAACTTGCAAGCTACGTTCGAACCTATAGCATTACATTCCCTGTCGATTAGCTGGTCTTCTATGTTGAATATCTTTCGTTTACGATGTTTCTTATGTGACTTTGTTATAATGTAGTCTGTGTGTGTGTCATCAGTATTTCCTTCTATTATCGATGAGATGGCTTGTTTTGCATCATCATCATCTTCTTCGTAGGTATCATTGTCATCTTGGTAAACATATTCCACTTGCGGATCCTGAAATTGACATTAATTTACATTAATCCCACAGCTTCATCCTCACAACTCTCGATCGTTAATTCCAAAAAAGACTGTCTTATAGGATGCCTACATCATAAGAAAGAAATCCAAATTCCAGCTTTCTAGTTCCTAGGCACCTAAAGAGTTAGGAAGTCAGCCATCAGTCAGTCAGAACAATGCATTTTATAGATATAGATTGAATAGTATTTATTGCAAATTTCACCCACTGCAATGGGATTCTACCACACACCTTTCCCTTGCGGGCGAGCTCTGTATTGGATTTCTGATTTCTGCATTTTAGCGAATTTATGAATCAGTTTATTTCCTGTTTACAGCTCTACATAATGCATAATTAATAGTTATTTTTAAGAGAAATTGCTTTTGGTGGCTTTTTACAATACAATACATTTTTTATTTATTACTATGAAAATAAAATGAACAGAACACCACAATTTCATTGTCAGTATAGTCAGATTAGCATCTCACCTCTAAGACATTCAAACTTTCATATTCTTGGATACCATCCTCCAAAACGACTTCTTCTTTGACCATCTCATTATCATTGGTATCCAGGTTGTCCAAGAACTTCATGGCTTCAAACTTCCAACTGCAGGGTTTGTGGGTGTAGCATATCTGTAATAATAGGTAGAAGTGGGAATAGGTATATTGAAATGAAGACAAATACTTCAAATGTAGGAATATGTAAACATAGACATGCCTGCGAGGCAGGATGAAAAGTGATATATATAAATATTAATCCCTATTTCGCGTGGTCACGGAACCACGACTGAATGGCTGAACCGATTTCACTAATTTTTTTAATGTTGTGTTCGTTATGATCAGAAAAAGGTTCTTATGAAAAAAAAACATCAACATTTGAACGATAACACCATTCAAAGTGGCATAAATGGGCCTTCAAAATAAAAAAAATACTTATTTCGTAATCACTAATCACACACAGCTTATTTTATTCAATTTCAAAATCGACCCATCCTTGTTGAAAGACTCTTTATACGCCACTAGTTTCGTAATGCTTAACCCCGCTAACTAAAAACCCCGCTAACTAAACTAAAATAATTATGAAGCAGATATCAGAAGAAGTAAGAATAACAGTTATATAAACAGACGAACAGCCCTCCATCAAATCTCATCTATTAGGTATGCATATGATATAGGATCCCCGTTTACCCACCATTCAGTACCTTTAGATAGATGGACCCATTGTCCACTTAGTAAAAAGGGTTTCTTTTTTGGAATCTTAAAAATCATTGTTAGGTAGTTGCATCATAACTTTCATGCCTTGTTTATACAATTGCAGAATGCATCTAGCTGTTTACACGAGAATTTAGACTCTGTTGTGTTGTTAGAGTTTATAATAATGTACTTATACTCTAACAAACTAAAAACGAAATCATTGTTTACCTGCCCATCTGCAGTAAGCACTTTGGAATCTAAATACTTCCTCAGTTCCTTTTTGTAAGTCGATCGTATTATATTTATCTTTTGTCGTACCTGTAACAAAGATATTATAGATATATTTAACATGGAATTAGCAGAAAATAAAAGAAATACGAGTTGAACTACCAACTGATGTTCGCAAAGTTCTGCATACGTATTGGCTGCATTTTAACAACGAAACTTACTTGTAGTCTCGTCGCGTTTGGTATATGAGTCCTCAGAATAGGCAAAAGCAGATCGTAGGCGAGATTTCGCTTCTGTTTATTGCTGTAGTCCTTGTGGTCTGGGTTCCAAAGTAGCGGTATTTGTTTATAAGCTTTGACAAATCGACGTTCCATTAGCTGGATGTTGCCGTTTTTGTCAGTCCCGTCAGTTACCCTTAATAATGTTCGGAGCATGGCCATGGTGGAGACTGATGGCTGATCGTGTTGATTGATCGACTGATGGAGAGCAAACGACACGAAAATTTTATACAGTCGCGCGGTCAATGTACGCGATAAAATGTCGGATTCCTGAGTTGCTAGTGATAAAGGTGTAAAAGTGCCCAAATAAGCATATTTATTGCAGGTATTGATTAAATCAGCAGTCTCACTCAAATTTAACGGCAGAACACTTTATTTTACGAAAAAATATTACCTATCCAACCACACGAGTGTTAAACTAATACACCTTAACTTCAATAATAGTAGTTTACACACCTACTGCTCTACAAAGTTACTTTATTTGACCAAAAAGGTCAACGTAAAGCGACTCTTTATTCCCTAGGTGCATAAAGTGCTCATTATAACCCTAAGGCATAAAGTAATTTAAATATGGAACCAAGGTTCTGGTAGCATACGGCCATTTCGAACTGGCCACCTATACATACACATAAAAAACTAGAAGCTGGGCGATTTTTAGTCTATTTTTATTTCGACGGAAGGGTAAGGCAAAAAGTTTTAGTTAACATAAAGTCTCAACTTTTTTTTTTCATCGGCTGAGGCCGATGTTTGCTTTCGTCATTTTGAGATAACATTGTTAAATTTAATTAATACAGAGCTGTAAATGTAATTCATACCTGTTGCATTAATATATTAGTTTGTTGTTACTTAAATGCTTTGTAACTTATTTGTTGTCTCGCAGTAGATGTGTAAAGTATTCACCTCGGTAGTTAAGCCTGTCTTTATCTTGGGCGCTTGAATCCCACGCTTCACTCAGGACTCTAGGTACATAATTTTTTAAGTTTTTAACACCCTCGCTCCGCTCGGGAGTTAACTCTCTAGGGTCCTTCGTACGCTTTGGATTCAATATGACGCCCGCTATATAAGACAGGGCTTTAGTATCTTGGTGCATAAAAATAATTATATCAACAGAAATAATTGAATTGCTAAAACTGAATTTCACAATCTATGAATAAAATTATCTTGCGAATGATTTATTGTTTGAAACTTAATAATTACCAAGAAAGTTGTATTACTAGAATGCGCACGTGGAACTAAAAAAACACAGAAAAAGTGGTCCGATCCGATGAGGAGCTCTATCCCTTTCCCGCCGACCACTTTTTAGCTATTCGTTCACATTCTAGTCCTAGCAATATAAATTCTTTGACAATTACATACATTATTATACATAATGTTTGCCGATATTTCAGGAATTTGTCTGAAGCTGGCAGCACTGACCGGTTGTCATAGAGAGCTGATAAGAGCTGTCAATTTTTTGACGTACCTAGTCTTCAGTTTCAGTACAGTACTGCCATATCAGTACCTAAACTAAAACATTTTCATAATGAATTACGGTATTTGCGGCAATTTCAGAGCTCTCGGAATCCGAAGAGAAAATATGGCGAGTATAAAAGCCGTTAGGCCGCTATGCGTAGAACACGCCACTGGTACAACTCCTGCCGTGGAACACTCCATCTATGTTGCAGGTAGGTATAAAAACTGGCAACATTATATAATACTAGCCTATGTGTTATTCCCGTTCTCCAGCTACCCATATTCCAAG
Organism: Idaea dimidiata; assembly: GCA_949358125.1. NCBI lineage: Eukaryota > Metazoa > Arthropoda > Insecta > Lepidoptera > Geometridae > Idaea > Idaea dimidiata. Next base: position 6,692,241 of record OX442342.1, on the reverse strand, counting down.
TTTCATCGCAATCGGTTTTGTAGTTTTTGCGTGATTGAGTAACAAACACACGTACAAACTTTGAGACTAAACGGAGAATGAGTCTGTTTCGATCATGTATCGATAAATCTTCTAAAATATATTTTGGTTTCGTATGGATTACGAGTGTTGTCGTCAGGATTTTCGATCTGACAACAATCGATAACCATACAGGTGAAGGTGACTTGTGGCTGGCCAACAAAGCTAATATCCCGCATTATCAGTATCACATAGACAAATTTTTATGGATCTTTGCCTTCGCGGGTAAAACCGTGGGGCACTGCTGGTAGGTAAAATTATTGCCTTTATTAAGAACACCCATGAAATTTGTCTAATTTAGTTCCACGGACGCCCGCCGAGCGGCGTTTCAAATCGACACCACAATAAAATGCCATTTTAAAAGGAAAACCTTTCCAGTGGTAGGTAATGTTGTTCAGGAAAGAAGCTGTTCCAGTACTCTATGAAGTGTTGCCATTCGATCGTTCACTATCGATAGTTGTGACAAAGCAATAGTTTAGATATCGATATACCTATCTATCGATTTTATCGATAGTATCCATCGGATCTGAATGTTGTAACACCATTCGATACCTAGTATCGTTAGGTCTAATATAAATTATCCATAGCGACGTCAAATACACGGTTACTTACATCATCCAATGCAGTAGGTTTCTCTCGCCTCGTCCACTCTACTGGAACTATAGGTGTACACTTTGAAAGTGTGCAGTAGGTTGAATAAAACCAAGGTACTAGCACAAGTACAGTAACTACTCCGCATTTTGTAGGTCTCCATGCATATTGCCATTCTTATGTTATCCTTACTTACCAATACACTCCAAAGGTTGCCTGGAAGAGATCGCTCTAAAGCGATAAGGCCGCCCATTGTGCCACCTAGTTTTAATTTTTTTGTTTATTTTTTCTTTTGTGTATTATGTTTATTTTTAGTGTGTTGCAATAAAGAATTAATCAATCAATCACTTCACATAGGTAGGTAGGTACCTAGTACATTTAATAACCCATGCTTTTCATTGAAGGTTCGGGTAGTGGAGCAGAAGTAGAGAGCGCAGCGCCGAAATCGTCGAAGGAGAAGAGACCTCGACCGAAAACAGCTCGATCGCGTTGTAGACGAAATAGGTAAGTACTAGAAGAATCTGTACCCTGGTCTTTTTAGTAGAAGGGGAGTAAGATCGGAGTAGTTGTTCCGCTATTTGTTTCTGTCTGACAACTTTAAAAGTTCTTGTCACGGAAAAAGACAAAGCATGTTCTTACATTACCGTCAAGATGGCGGGACCAACTCTCCAATATTAAAACTTTATATTGTCAGATTTAGTACCAAATTGGTACTATTTGGTACCTCAGTTAAAAAAATTGGTACCTCTTTAGTTTAGAAGATATTTAACAAAAACCCTGGTCTCGCCATTATGACGTCAAGATGGCGGGCCCACTGAGAAAAACAACTCGGAGCTAAAAATAACTTATGTACAGATTTAGTACCAAATTGGTACCTCAGTTGAAAAAATTAGTACCTCTTTGGTTTAAAAGATATGTTCTTACTACTTCGATCTGACTCCACGTTAGAGGGCTCTTAGGTACGGTCCGCATCAAAAGAGAATTTAAGTAAGTTACCTACTTCATTCGAATCACTTACATCATAATATTGACATCTCTTATGTTTAGATGTCTGTTTGGAAACCCCATCATGACGTGTACCGATTATGAAAATCTTAATGTGATCTAGTAAGTTTCTATGGGCACTTAACTGAGCTGATGCATAGCTTTGGTGGTAGTAACTGTTACGTTTTCACGCCTAACTCCTGAACCGATTTTGATGAATTTTGGAATAAATAGATAGGTACATAGGTAGTTAGTACAATAATATTCCGTGCTAAAGGATCCTTTTGATTTCCCCAATGGGTATCTTGTGTCTTCTTCTCATTAGAGGTGGCGTTCCGAAGACACGACAGTTTATAACCGAAACCTTCATTCATAAAGACACTAATCCCCATCTTCCAGGGTATCGCCGTCTCCAGTTCCTCAACCAGGGAGCCCCCTGGAACCGTGGGCGACGGCACCATTGTCCAGGTTGTCCCAGTTGATTAGATCTTACAGCGGTTCCACTGCCTCTGTCACGTCTAGGTCTAGCGAACATTCGCCGGAGAGATATTGAAAATATGAATAAATATCTAGGTATCCCCAGTTTTATACATTACTGTAAGGTTAAAAGTGGAAGCTATACGGTTCGCGAGCCATTTTACGTTATTTTGGTATTCCGACAAAAATGTTATCAAGTATTACATAAAATTATTTATTCGTACCTATATCTCTAATATTATGTATGTCAAAACATATGAAATCGACATATTAGGTAGGTACAATAAAAGAACAGAGTAGAAGCTCACGGCATCTGGTTGCAGAATTCCTCAACAGTGCCTTTGTTCTGTTCAAACATTTTTTGGAAATTTTGCAGTTTCTAAAGCTTTTGAAGTGTAATTCTGTAAGAAATTACTAATATTTCTCTGCAACATTCCCGAAAATTGTTGAAGCTTGAAACGGTTTACCTATGTATCTCATAGTACTTATATCCTTATCGACACGATTTTTCGACGAACTTAAAGTCAAATTATCACTTTTATAGGTACGCATCTGGTTGCGGTACAGCCTTCCTGCCCCTAGATTATCTATCCAGTGGACGTCTGACACCAGTGGAAAATGACAGGCATTATGCAGTACATTGCTGCTTTGAGGTAATTACCGGTAATGTTCAACTACGTTACGTCAAAGCAGCAATGTACTGCATAGTGCCTATAATTTTCCACTGTTGTCAGACGTTCACTGGATAGATAATCTAGGAGCAGGAAGTCTGTTCCGCAACCAGATGCGTACCTATAAAAGTGATATTTGACTTTAAGTTCGTCGAAAAATCGTGTCGATAAGGATATAGGTACTATGAGATACATAGGTAAACCGTTTCAAGCTTCAACAATTTTCGGAAATGTTAGTAATTTCTTACAGAATAGATAGATAGATAATAACTTTATTTGCACAACATACAACATTACAACAAAAACACAAATAATTACATTACATGAAGTAAAGACATAGATTAAACGTAAATTGCACAAATGGGCGGCCTTATCGCTGAAAGCGATTTCTTCCAGGCAACCTATGTATGGAATAGATCCAGAATTACACTTCAGAAGATTTAGAAACTTTGCAAAATTTCCGAAAAATGTTTGAACAGTACAAAGGCACTGTTGAGGAATTTTAGTTGTAGAATATATTAAATGAACATTGCAACAGCAATCTATTGAGCTGCCTATTAGCTTAATTATATATAATTTTAACAGCTACCTACCTATTTGAGGCAGCCTTTTGAGCTTTGGAACAGCTAGACTAGCATGTCTGCACGAGAAACATTTTGTCAAATCGACATTAAGAATTTATCGTCATTCCAGAGAAAGAGACGGAATTTTGATGTCGATTCGATAAAAAAATCTCGTGATAGCCTAGCATATCTGTTTACAAAATTTCGAAGCAGAACCACCCCATTACAAATCACTGCCTTCCTATCACCTAAATTAACGTATACCTACCTATCTATAAGGATAATGTTATAGTATATTATAAGCCTAATTATATAATATTTCGGGTGTAACTTTAAAAATAGTTATTGTACCTAATCTATGTGATGTTAACTAGATATTAAAATAAATAAAACACAATGCCGGTTTATCAAAATTTATTAAGTCCTACTATATCATGTTTTATCAGAAAATAATAAAAATCACGGTTGAAATAAATTGCAGTTTATAGATTGTAAGTAAAATGGAAACATAATCCTAAAAGGAACACGGGGCAAAACCTACCGTAAATGTTCAGGTATTTTAATTGCCATTGTAAAAAAAAAGAAGAAATATCCTATTTTTGCGTTGATTTCAGTCAAATTTACCCACTACAGAGGCATTACCACAGGTCCTTAACGTTTCGATCCATTACTTTCGCCATAGATGTTGTGGGCATGAGAGATTCTATTTGTGGACCCTATAGTACAGATTCGTAAATCGTAATATCTTGGAGCAGTATTTTGTAGAGTATTTTGCTCCCACTCGTGGGTCTTATTCCTTACTCATTCGTTTTTATCTGTAACGGTGTTGCGCCCCACCGCTCTAGCTTTACTATGATTTATGACCAGCCAGGCAGCCCCTAGAAGATTATCTATCCAGTGGACGTCTGGCAACAGTGGAAAATAACAGGCACTATGCAGTACATTGCTGCTTTAACATAACGTGGTTTTTACCGGTAATTACATCAAAACAGAAGTATAGGTACTGCATAGTGCCTGTTATTTTCCACTGTTGTCAGACGTCCACTGGATAGATAAATAATCTGGGGCGAGGTGGACTCATAACCATTTGATTTTTTCGATAATAATATACATTTTATAGAATTATTTTTACATAATGATTTGTATTGCTATATGCAAACACGATTCGTAAATACAAATATACTTCTTGTAATTCACCTACATTGTAATACCTACATATCTTGGACTCATAAATCGCACCTGTACGAAATGTCAATAGATCGAAACGGTAAGAAACTGCAGTAAGGTCGCTAAATTCAGAAATTCATCACTGTACACAAAGCGGATTGGCCGCAAGGATGATCCGAAACTGTGGACCGCTCCGATTAGCTGATTTCTATGGCCTACCATCATTCAAGCGACCAATCAGCTGTCTATAAATTCGCTCCTACAATAAATCTATGTAGTCACCAATTTCAGTCAATAAATAGTATAATCTATAGATAATTTGTGTATTATTTCTTTCATTACGACTCACCAACATCCGATACTACCTTTCGCCATCGACTTCGTCTGCTTCATATCCTTTTTAAGGTGGATGGGTATTTTATAGGTGTTTAGGCTGCCACCTTCAACATACCGACAAGGACAGTGACATAATCACATGATGAAAATACGACAGCAAATCAAAATACACATCAAAAAATGTAGTGAATCATAAAAGAACAAGAGTAAATATCAGGGTAAGAATCAGTTTAACAACAAAAAAAAAATGCTCGTTCTCTCGAGACTTTTTGACCATTACACTCGTTTTATATGAAATAGTTTTATGATTTATTAATAGACCGGCCGTGTATTTAACGATCAGCGAAGTTACTGCGCGACTTCCTTCGTAATCGACATCGAAATCCAACTGCGCAAAGGAATCACCAGCGCGGTGAAAACGACAGCGTTGATTTCCATTCATTTGAAGCCGGCGTCGTCTAGTTGAGCTGAGCCCTTATTATGAGTTTTGATAGTTTATCGTCTCGATGAAACTGGCAGTTTACTTCATACATTTTCCATCGGCGCTCCTAGCGGTAACTATCATGAACTAAAATAATGTATGAAGTAAACTGCCAGTTTCATCGAGACGATCAACTATCAAAACTCATACTAAGGGCTCTGTCATTGAATGCGAGGTCTCTTGAGCTGCCGGTTTCAATGATAGTTGAACTCCACGGCGTCGTATTCAAATGCATGCAAATTAACGCTATGGTTTGAACCGCGTAGGTTATTCCTTTGCCCAATGGGATTTTGATGCCAATTACGACGGAAGATGCGCGGTAGCCTTGCGGATCAAGTGGGAATATCGTAAACCCCTTTATTATCGGATGCGTACTTTATATATGTATAAAGAACACACTTCCCAAATTTCAGCTTTTCACTTTTAGCGATTTAGGCCCGTATTTATAAACGACCCTATGACTGCGTGGACTGAACTTTTGTCACATTATCACTGACTTTGATTGTCACTCACAATAGCAAGACAAAGCGTTGAGCTACGCGTAGGGTCGTTTGTGAATGCGGTTATTAAGGTTGTACGTTGATCCAGCAGTCAGCCAGTCAAAATTTTTTTTAGCGAAATACAAGGTGTAACGAGGATACCTATTTAAGCCGATAGGGGGTTGTTCTAGACATCTATACGAATAACTTTTGGAATTTCAAAGTAGTTTTCGAAATTTTTAAGTGTAAAGTTTCCTTGAAAAACAGATGGTTCTTAGAGTTAGAGGTAAATGACCTAAGTTATCCTTTTATTTAGTTTGGTCAATTACAATCAAAACCTAAATTGCCTTTATTTTCAAAAACATTTTTTTTCAGTAAATTAAAAACTCAAAAAAAAAAAAAAAAGAATTTACAAAAGTTGTAGAACAAAAGATGTTCGCCTAGACGTCTAAAACAACCCCCTTTCGGCTTAAATGGGTATCCCCGTTACACCTTGTATGTACAGATGGTGTAAAGAATCTGGAGGAAATTTTCATTGCTGCCTAATGCCTATCAATAAATCGTGAAACTATTCCATAACTTACGTGTTTAAAGGTCAGCAACTGAGCATCTAATAAGTCTTCATCAAAATATTTGTTAACTTCGTTTGGTGGAGTTTATATTTTGTTACAAATAGTTCGATTTCAGAATAGCAGAATAATAGGCCTTTAACGGCTTATTTAGACCTTAGATGTGCTTTAGATTAACTTAGAATATATCCCTCGTTACCTATAAACCCTAATTAACACATAACTTACAGTCGTATCACAAGTTACCCTTTGGTTTTGTTTAGATCTTGTGGGTGAGAAATTTATGAAAATGTGACACAAGCTGAGTTCACGCATCTGGTTGTTTGTGAATATTGCTGTGTAAGTTATATTGCGTTTGGTTCTGTCTGTCAACTTTATATAGTTATCGTTATTTGTTAATTAACTTTTATAAGTAAGGAGGCATATACTATTTAAAATGTCTGCTGATGTTTTTATGTAAAAAGCTTGTCTGAGAATAAATAGGCCGTTGTAGGCAAAAACAATTAGAAATATTCATGTTTCAAATAGGTCAATATCATATCAATAAACAATAAAAAAATATCACAGGAATCAAACCAATAATGTACGACTCGGTCGAATAAGAACCGAACCAGGCATCGTATGGTTAGCAGATAAAATCGGCATCCTAAAATAAGACAGGTCATATTCTAGAAATGCTGTGGAAATCACATTTTAAAATGCAATAAAATCAAATAGAAATATCATTTCATATGTATAGAGAAAAAACACACCATGTGTCATATGGAAAAATAAGCAGAGGTGATGGTGATGGTGAATTTCCCGAAAACAGCGCGATGATGCATCGAGTTACTAAGCACTGTGGTCTATAATTAATGAGGGAATATTGTGACAATTAGTTCCTTCACACCTCGATAGATGTCACCACAGATCAAGTCACAGATGATATCAAATACAAAAAAAATGTTTGTTGTTGTCTTGTTTTAAAAAGTGAGATTGCACTATGACAAGATAAAAAAAAAATTATCAAGCATTTGTATAATTTAAATATTTAAACCTAAACTTGCTTTTGAAATTAAATAAATAAATTTTATGAACATGTAAATCATAGCCACTAATTTTAAGCTACAAAAGTAAGCTTGTGTTACATAACTTCAAGAATATAATACTTATATTTATTTTTCTTCTGTAAACATTATATAGATAATATAAAAGATACCAGATAAATTTCGCCATGTCCAAATCCAATTTAATTTTCATTTTTATTTGACGTTATTTGCAACAAAAAACACCTTGACCAGAATATAGATTCTAAATTATAATTATGATTGTAAAAGAACGATAGTTTGCTGGCAAATCGATATCGTGAATGTCTTGTGGATTAATTTAATTTTGAGTTTAAAATAATATAGAACTCAGATCCTGCGCCACCTATCGAGCAATTCGGAACTAAAAAGAAATGAAAGTCCCTCATTACAGTTACCACACCGTCGCTGTTTACGGGAACACTAAAACATGTCGTTTATAGGGTGACTTACCTCAGGGTACTGTGGAGAGAAACATTATTAAATAAAATGAACACACAAAAATCAATGAACATACATTTATATCTTAAAAGTAAATACAAGAAGGGTTAGGCAGGGCCCATTTTGAAGCGAGTCACAATACGCGCCATATTAAATCGACCAGACTGAAGTTGAAGCGACAAACTTGCTCTTATACGAGTGCAATGCTTTTGCCGTACCTTACAGGCGGGTCAATAATAAAATAACCGTTCTAAATTTACCGCGGCTTTGTATTAGAATTAGCTCTCATTGACGGATAAGTTTGCGTCGCTTTTCGCTGCAACTTCAGACTGGTCATTTAAAAAAAAACGCGTATATGGATAACTCAACTAGAGTTATATCAATAATTGAACATTATAAAGGAATGTGGATACATTACCTTCGCAATTTTTACTCATTACACTATAAACCTATGTATGTTACCTATGTAGTCTAGAAATACATAATATTAACGGCCGATTACAACCTGCTGAGCTTTGAAGAGGTCCCTTACATATCTTTCAACAACTGTTTAACATAAAACTGGAGAAAAAAAAGCGCCATTTTACCATAGTATTTTTAAGTATTATGAGAGTAACAACATTTTTATTGGTTATTAATTACCGTCTCTACGAAAAAAAAGCTGCAATTTTGTCAGTAGCTTGGCGTTTATTTCTAGTCAAAGTGAATGAAAGTGTGAAAATGGGGCTTTTATATCTATATTGTGTCAAAAAGAGTCAAAAGACATGAAGGGCCTTCCGTAAAGAGACGAGACGTAGTACAAAATATGTAGATAAGTATTATTTCTGTGGTAAACACAACATTTTAAACTAACACCTGCAACGACTGAAGACAGAAGTATGGCAAAAAATTAAGAAGTTTTTATCCAAGTTCCTTCATTCCAAATATACAATTTGAATTGATAACTGCGACCAGTCATTACTGTATTTATAGCTTCATCAGTTGTTAAAGATGATGGAACGGCTCAAATTTTTTTATAAGTTTCAAATTTTGAAAAATATTCTTATATCAATACTAAGAAAGTTACATTATATCAGGTTAGAACTGTAAAATGATGCAAATCAGCTTATGCAGTCAACCGATCCCAAGTTTAGAGTAAGTGGCTCAAATTTTAATTACAAGAATCCACGAGGATACCCCAAATTGGACAACTATTCTAAAAAGAAGGGTACTTACTAGCACAACCATACTTCCTAACTTCAACCGCAACAAAATACACAAGAAACGCAATACGAGTATATATGTCAGTGTCTAATCAGTTGTATACGGTGTGTTACCTCATGTCCTTGGTGCGGAGAGGGCTACTCTTAGTTTTGTCTCTCTCTTTATAGCTCCGGGGTTTCGTCGTGTCATACTCTGTTAGGGTAAACGGCTGTGTGGCATTCTTTACTTAAACCTGGACAGATCACCATTACATATAAACACATTGGCACAAAATAAATGGTATCAAAATGTTATAATTATTACCTAGGACGACACACGGTACACGGTACAGGATTATTTGTAATACGTTAGAAGCGACGGGCTACTTCTGTTTATCTCAACTAGCAACTTTTATTTTAAGAATTTTGGAAATCAGACGCAAATTTAAAAAGGAAGATAGCTCATATTAAAAATCAAACAACAAAAGCGGGTCCTTAAAATTATATAAGTAGTCCTTATTCGTTTCGTAATGGATTTTCAGTAAACCTGTATAAGCGATAAGGATGACACAACGATCGATCGAAAAGACGCCATTTTATTAGTCAAAAGAACCAACTTCAGTCAGGTTCGATTTCAATGAAGTTAGTTTTGTTATGACAACACAACATGGCGGCAGACCGTTCATAAAGTCATTTTTAACGCACTGTAGTGAAAATTAAACACAAGAATTAACCACACGGCCGTAGTTGATCTGTTATTATAATACACAATTTAGAATCAATAAATCATTTCGGTAAGAATAATCTCATAATACTATTAAATTATATTGACAATTTTGAGTGCTGGTAACACGCAGCAAATAAATTTAAAACTTCCCCCTTATTTATAAACGCAAATTATTGCGCTTCATAACTATGCATCGTTTGTCTTTTACTGTCACATGAAGTTTCAAAGCTGACAGACAGAGACAATCGTCACATAATTTAGTGTGTAAGTAATATTTTATAAGTAAGGGAGTTTTTTGGTAAGTAGGGTTTTTCAAGCTAGTTACAGGTAATTCTATACGTATTTATTTGCTGCGGTTATTATGACTGTGTATTTGAGTGTAACTGGCGAATTTCAGCCGCAAAACGTTTTCCTTATCATAAAGTTTAAAACGAAGACTTGACGCAGTGGCCGGTGAGTTCCGTCCGGACTCTCTGTAAACAGACAAACAAACGGACATGGCAACAAATGGTAGAAAAATATGGTAGGTTTTTGTGTCGAAGCAGGCAACCCCGGCTGGCGTAGGTACCTACATCTGCAACACTACACACACTGAACATAATATTGTGAACCGTCAATCAACTACTTACATAAGCATTAATAAACTACGATGGAAAATAATCAATAATAAAATTATTAAAAAAAACATTCAAGATAAAATTTCAAGACACCAAATTTTATGTTTAAGTACAAGAATTCTTATTATTTTAGTTTAAGTGTATGTAATATGTTGATTATTGTATTGTAAATAATTTTTGTGTTTATTTTTTAATAAATGGCTTTCAGTACAAGAAACGTTTTAATTTCTATTAAGATTTCAAATAATTTGTAAAACCTCTCAGGTCCGTATTACAAGAATTGACTTAAGCGAAGATTTCGACTTGTGCTACGATTTAATGGCAGTATATTTTTCATTGTCAAAAATAGGAAGTCAATTTTGTAACCTGTAAACTTTCATAATTACAGATTTTTCTGGGTATTAATTAAACTTGATTCTTACGGGAGAATGTAATTAAATAAATAAATTCTGTGACCAACACACAGCGCCATCTAGCCCCATGGTTTTGTAAATTATACATAGAAATACACCCAGACCACATACTAATTTTAATTTTTAAGCATAAGTATTTGCGTCCGGCGGGAATCGAGCCCGCAACCGTCTGCATTGCAGTCGGGCGTTCGCCCGATGCGCCACAGAGGCCCTCATCATTATGAGTTTTAATTACATATTTTCCCAGTGTTCGTTTAAAAAGTTTATCTGTAAACTTTCTACAATCTGTGACTTGACTCTGTAATTAGTCTCTATTATAGTATTTTGTAATTTGTTTACGTTTTTGATTACACTAACATTTTAACATTTTAAATATATGTACCAAACTGTAATGTTTTTCGGAACATATTTACTTCTATTGGGAAGAGCGTTAAAGACGGCGACACAGTTTGTAACTAATGCTGATCTCTAACGATTAAACAATCTGTAGAACAATTTACGTTCTGAATAAAAGTTTTTTGATTTTTTTTTAAAATTAAATATTGCTTAATATTTAAATAGAAATGTATTGTGACAAAGGTAAGAAATATATGAATTTGAAAAGTTTAAATATAGTCTAGAATTACTAATTCAGTAACCAGTTTGACCATGACAATGTGGAACTATAAAGTTCCTGAATTGTTTTATTATAGCGAAATCTCATAACATAATAAACTTAAAAAAATTATAAAATTTTAACTAATTAAAACATGCAATTTGGTAGATGCATGCAATAATCTCTGTAAAATAAAAATAGTCATTATTTACATTATAATATAAGGAACCAACCACCAGAGACATGGTTACAATCATGCTGGAATACGAAACAAGAATAAGACATTGGTGTACGTAATATGACCAACAAATATTATAAAAGCAGTTGAAATTGAAATGACACAATACAAATAATAAATCCCATAAATTACAATAATTAGATAACCAATCGTTATAAAACAAATTTTCTACTAATATTATAATGAAGTAAGCTTTTGTGTTGATAATTCGTTTGTTTGTTAATTCTTAATACCTACTCTTTACTTTACTCAGTGGAATTAAGCGGGAGAAACTGCGGAGCGGAGCTAGTAATCAATCTCTACTGTGATAATATCAATCACTACTAACATTGAGATACATTGAACATGACATCATCATAACAAGATAGATTGAACACGGCTGTTCATTTAAAAAAAAAGTTGTTTTCACGCGGGCGAAACCGCAGAGCGTTACTAGTTATAATTCATAAAGAAAAAAAAATATTTTATAATAAAATAATGTAAAGGCAATGCATTTTCAATAAATACACACACATATTCATACACACTTATACAAAATATTAAAATGCTCATAAAAATAATAGAACTTTTCAAAATATATCGCAGAAAACAACATGTCTTAAAATAAGCTAAAAAACACTAACTACAAATTAAAACAAGCCAAGTATTAAAACATTAATATTTATTGTATTTTTACATGAACCTAGGCACCTAATGCTTATTCTATGTTAAATGTGGTATAAAATATATAAATCCCTTAAAAAAATATAGAAATTGGACCTAATCAATTATATACAGATCTTTCAGTTCTATTATGTACTGTTTCAAAGTTATTCTACAAAGCCAGCCCAGTTAAAAATATAACAACTTTTTTGGCAGTTGGGTAAAAAGACGGATTATCAGGGACCTTACCGCGTAACTCCCATCGAGTTCAACTTGACGTCGTTTGGGAATACGATGCAGTCGATAACGGGGTTGAAAAAATCTACCGCGCAAGGAGCGAGCAGAAATTGTCGACGTTAAAGCCATAGACAATTTCTGGCCGCTCCTAGCGCTGTAGCTTTTTTCAACCCCGTTATCGACAGCATCGTATTCCCAAAACGACGTCGAGTAGAATTCGACGAGAGTTACGCGGTAGGGTTCCTGAACCTTTTTTTCTAGATTTTTCTGTGATGTTCACTCATATTAAAACACTTGATTTGGTTCATAATCGCGTACCTATTTCGAGAATTGTCTAATGGCCAAACTATCTTTTTCTCGCCGTATGGGAGAAGGAGACGGAAACTTTATGTTGATTTGACCAAATGTTTCTTCGTGGTCAAAAGAGCACGAGAAACACGAGCCCGTGTGCCTCTTGAAGTGAAGCACACTCACACAGAAAGTCTACTTTTTTAGCTTTACCTGATTATAGACAGTAATTAGTGTTACAATATGGAGTTACAGACCACAGGATTGGTCTGTCAGCCAGATAGATATGACAACGGCACTGGTTTGCAACTCGATACTGAATAAAAAGCCTATTATAACAACCGAGTATCAGAGCAATAGCTTCATACAAGCGAGCGGTAGATACTCCACTACATACGACAGCTATATGTACGTGTATGTACCGTACGAGACCTCGTCAAATGGTTTACTTCGCTTAGAATGTATATTGTATACTTATAATATCAACTACTTATGATTTTATTGTAGTTTCGGAACGCGCCCTTCAAGAAGAAAGTACAAGAAAGTATTGGGGTTAATGGGGGTGAGCTGGAAAGCTCATTGTGCGGTCTTAGTAAACCCGAGAAGATAAGTGATAAGAGGATACATAGCTGGATATGTATAGTGGAGCACGAGGTTGACACTAAAAGATTAAAAAAATAAAAAAATTAGCTAACCGAGTTATTAGCTTTATTTTATCTTTTAGAAAATGATTCCAATGACATATTTTATATACATAGCTATAGGTATATCTTGTCAGAATCTATTGATAGGTCACTCTTTTGTCAGTTTCTATTTATACGCTGTTTTCAGATTTTCTTGCATGCTGCACCGGTGTTCCCGGGATCACGGCAGGTGTAATCCGTTTGCCGAAACGTCGGGGTGATTTTAAATTTGTTTATTAAATTTAATTTTAAATTTATTTATTAAATTTAAAATAATTTTGTTGAACTAACGCGATCTAGACCCGAAAATCTAATACTTAATATTATTTCTTATTATATTGTTTACAAGTGGTCCATTCTAAAAACTTTCAGTGTCGCCCTCGTATCTGCCGCGTGCTCGTACGAAGCAGTTTCTCATAAGATACTCGATGCTATTACCCCACGACTAGCCATATACAGGCAAAGAGCAGGTTTTGGAGTTTTGGCGAGAATGCGTTAAGATGTGTTGCTAAATTTTCATTTTTATGAAACTTAGTTCAAATGCGTGTAAATTGTTTAATTTTGGGGGCATATTAATCAATTTAGTTTCGTGAAGGTGTACAAGTGTAAATAAAAGTGAAAATCGGTGCAAAACATGGACTTTAGCTAAGTGTTGTCTCCAAAGCTCCATGAACAAATATTGTAAAAAAATGACCCCCTTTTACAATGATTCCCTCGACTTGACTTTAACAATGACGACTTGACTGTTTCGATGCAAATAACTTGCATAATATATTAATAATACTTGACACTGGCTAATTTCCTAATGGCCATAATCGGTTCACAACCGAAAAAAAAAAAAGATCACATAATATCTTACCAATGCTGCGTATCGGCGGCGTGCGGCGGCTGCGGCGGGTGCGCGGGGTACCCGGGGTAGGGCGCGGCGTACCCCGGGTACACGCCCGCGCCGCCGCCGTACACGCCGTACTGCGGGAACTGCCCGCTCGGCGCGCCCGGCGCGGCGCCCGGCGTCGACGACGTGGGCGGCGCGGGCTGCGGCGGCGCCCCCGCCTGTTGCTGACGGAACGTGTACTCATTAAAACAACGACTGTGAATAGTTAGATAGAGTCCTATCTTCATTCGCGGACGCAAGTTCAAATCTCGCCGCGAGTAAATTTTTACTTTAAAATGTTTCTAGTAAACATGCCTTGTGCAATAAAAACAAATTACGAAATAGGTAGATAGAGTTTTGGCGGAAACGCGGTGAGGAGAAACATAGTTTAAATGGTTGTTTGATTTGGGGGGCGTTTTAATCAATTTAGTTTCGTGAAGGTGTACAAGCGTAATGAAAGTGATAATCGGTGCAAAACATGGACATAAGCGTCGTCTCCAAAGCTCGCGTGAATCGTCGTTGTAAAGCGCCACCATTTTGCAATGACTTCCTTGACTCGACTTTTACTACGACAACTTGACGGATTTGATGAAAAATGCAAATAACTTGCAGAAATTAAGAATACTTGATTTGACACTGGCTACTTTCCAAATGGCCATAATCGGTTCACAGCCGATAAGAAATAAATAGTTACCTTAAGTTTGATCTGTGCTTCGATGGCCTCGGCCTCCTTGAGCTTGCCGATGGAGCGGTAGTACTCGGCCCACTGCGCGCTGTAGTCGGCGCCCGCGCCCGCGCCCGCGCCGCCGCCCGCGCCCGCGCCTCCGCCCGCGCCGCCCGGCCCGCCGCCGCCGGAAGGCGCGCCGCCACCGCCTCCTACAATAACAACATAGTGATGGGACTCGACTGGTAATTTACTCGAGTCGGTTTTGTTCAACTCGTACTGGAGTGAAAAAACTCTTGACTCGATTTCAACCCCGTTATCGACAGCATCGTATTCCCAAAACGACGTCGAGTTGAACTCGACGGGAGTTGTGTACCAACTTTAAATGCATGCAAATCAACGCTGTAACTGCGCAGGTTATTCCTTTGAGCAGTGGGATTTTGATGCCGATTACGACGGAAGTTAATCATTGGGATCACCTTGTTTCTCATTTAACCTAACCTAATCCACAGAAAGTACATTGATTTCGGCTTATATTGTCTTACCTAAGTTATCACCCTGCTTGGTCTGCATCTCGATGGCTTCAGCCTCTCGCACGAGTCCCATAGAACGATAATAGTCGATCCATTGTTGTGAATAGTCCGGTTGACCCGTCGCTGGGTTTATTTGCACCTGTGGCTGTCCAAATTAATAAATAATTAGTCATATTTTACATTTAAAACATTAATCACCAGCCAATAAAAAATATACAGGGTTACAGAAAAAGTCGTGCTAGATCCGTTGAGGGCGTGGAGTACCCATCATTTCTGACTTATTTCACTATGAAACACCCTACCCTAAACTTAACCCTTTTTGAGATATTCGACTTTTAATTTTTTCATTGAAAATTGCCGATATTTAAGCTACTAAATTCATTTTTGTTTATTTTGTGTGTATTATTATTATTATTGCATTTTGACATGCGTAATAAGATGCTTAAAGACGTCAATCATTAAAATAGTACATTAGTTAATTGAATAGACCGTAGCAGACAAGTGAAAGTTAAGAAATAAAAAAATAAATTAGAAAGTTTATTTTTCTCTAAGGGATATCTAAAAAAAACTATATGGCAATTGTTCGGCAGATGTTTTTTAAAATATCTACGTTTCATCAGCTATCTAACGAGGTATAATAATCAAGTGTTTTATTCAAATACATTATAAAAAAAATTAGTTTCATAGGCGACAGTGGAGAAGAAAATTTATACTTAGCCCTAAAAAATAAAATAAAACAATAGGTAAGCATGAAATGTTATTTATTAAAGCTTTTCACACAACTTTTTCTTGTTTACAGTTCATGTTCAACATGGCCGCCTCTATTTCTGATACATTGTCGCATTCTTCTACGGAGACCAGTCTTCACTACTCCAGTGGTCAATGTGGTCCTCATTTTGTTAGCTGCATCCACAATCCTTTGTCTTAAGTCTTCCACAGACGAAACTGGATTCGGCTCGCTGTATACTAGACTTTTCATGCACCCCCACACATGAAAATCCATGGGGGTAATGTCCGGACTTCTTGCTGGCCATGGCAACGGCCCACCTCGTCCTATCCATTTGTTTGGATAATTTGTGTCCAGCCAGTCTCTGACACTTCTTCTGAAATGGGCAGGGCAGCCATCGTGTTGGAACCACATGTCCCTGATCAGGTTGAGTGGCAGATCATCCAGCAAATCACTCAAGTCTGCTCTCAGGAAATTTTCGTAGCTTTCCCCATTTAAATTATCCGGGAGAAAGTAAGGTCCAATCAAATGATTGGAGATAATGCCCATCCACACATTCACGCTGAATCTACGTTGGGACCCCTTCACTCTTTTCTTATTGGGATTCCTTAGTTCTTTTGGGGCCCAGTAATGGGCGTTGTGATAGTTAGTTATGCCATCTTTATCAAATTTGGACTCATCCGTCCACAAGATATTTCTTAGAAAATCTGGGTCTTCCACATCAGCATTTAGCATAAATCTGCAAAAGTCCATTCTCCTCGCGGGGTCTCCTTCTTCAATAACGTGTACCGGCGTATAATGGTATGGGTATAGGCCAGCAGTGTGCACGGTAAACCACACTCTCCATTGCGAAAGTCCCAGATCACGGGCAACAATATTAGTGGAAGTAGTCGGATCCGCTCGAAAGCGTTGCACTATCTCATTGTCCTGTTCTTCGTCGTCAATTCGTGGTCTTCCCATGTCTGTATTTCGTCTCAAAACAGAGCCAGTTTCACGAAGTCTTCGATAAACTCTGTCAAAAACGGCCACATCCGGCACTTGACGACCGGGGTAGCGAGTTATGTATTCGTTGCGAGCTTGCGCAGACACACAATTGCAGTATCCGTAATAAATAAGCATATCAGCATATTCTTCAGGTGTGTAGGACGTCATCTTCAACACTTCCGTATCGCAGGTACAAATCAGAGTCCGGTTAACAAGCACAGTAGTCACAAATCAGAAGAAACAGTCCAGAATCACAGCCAAGTCGAGAAAAAGAGCAATACAATGTCACATCTACTATGTACGAAGCACAAAAGCAGACTGACTGACAACCAAAACAATACCCCTTGTTGTATTCACAGCCCTTACCGGTCTCTACACATTTTTTCTTTCATTCGCACCTACATAAATCGTCACTTGTCTCGCTCGCACGGTGCGTCTTAACTTGAAGGACAATAGGCGCGGTACCGTTAGAACTACTACTACTACTGGAGCGTCCCTTTTTTCCACGAAATGTAATACAATCCCTAGATTGTTATACGTCGTTAGATAGCTGATGAAACGTAAATATTTTAAAAAACATCTGCCGAACAATTGCCATATAGTTTTTTTTAGATATCCCTTAGAGAAAAATAAACTTTCTAATTTATTTTTTTATTTCTTAACTTTCACTTGTCTGCTACAGTCTATTCAATTAACTAATGTACTATTTTAATGATTGACGTCTTTAAGCATCTTATTACGCATGTCAAAATGCAATAATAATAATAATAAGACACACAAAATAAACAAAAATAAATTTAGTAGCTTAAATATCGGCAATTTTCAATGAAAAAATTAAAAGTCGAATATCTCAAAAAGGGTTAAGTTTAGGGTAGGGTGTTTCATAGTGAAATAAGTCAGAAATGATGGGTACTCCACGCCCTCAACGGATCTAGCACGACTTTTTCTGTAACCCTGTATATATTATAGCTGCTACCGGTTAAACGTCATAATTACATTTTAAGTGAAAAAACTACTTTACAAATAACACTATTTCTTCGGCGCACACTAACTAACACGTCTTGCAAGTGTATAATTAGCGTTAATAGTGTTTGTGAAGATTTGTCATACCTCGGCTCGGCTAGTGTGTAAACTAAGCATATAGTCAGGTGAATGTTTAACCACATTTCATCAGAGGGTTAGTGACGCGACGACATACACTCACTGAAGTCTAAATTCTCAGCTTTAGTTGCGGGCAGGTACAGTATCGCCTCTAAACAGCCAGTATTCTCTATTCAGCCGGTATTCAGAGTGCTTTGGTCCGAAATCGAAGATTGACTTGAAATTTCTGTCACTGTGTCATTGAGCTGAGCTGAGCCAGGGGGATAAAATGTTACCGACATCAGTTTCGGTACAAAGCTCTCTGAATACCCTCAGGATAAATCTCCATGTACCTTCAAAAGACTTGACAGCAAAACAACGTTAGCGCGATCCAGTATCTGCCTCACATACCTTGCGGTTGCTGCGCGTTGTTCGGTCGATGCTAGGTTAACCTAGCCAGAATGGATCTAAGCCTCTGATTTGACGGAGACAACGTTAGCGCGATCCAGTACATCCCTACCTGCGGTTGCTACGCGTTGTTCGGTCGATGCCAGGTTAACCTAGCCAGAATGAATCTAAGCCTCTGATTTGACAGAGACAACGTTAGCTCGATCCAGTGTATCCCTACCTGCGGTTGCTACGCGTTGTTCGGTCGATGCCAGGTTAACCTAGCCAGAATGAATCTAAGCCTCTGATTTGACGGAGACAACGTTAGCGCGATCCAGTGTATCCCTACCTGCGGTTGCTACGCGTTGTTCGGTCGATGCCAGGTTAACCTATCCAGAATGAATCTAAGCCTCTGATTTGACGGGGACACAACGTTAGCGCGATCCAGTGTATCCCTACCTGCGGTTGCTGCGCATTGTTCGGTTGATGCCAGTGCGGGTTGTACCCCCAGGCGGGCGGACCGCCGCCGCCGCCCCCCCCACCGTAGAAGTCCCCACCGTTGCCGTTCCCGTTGCCATTCCCCATGCCGCCGCCATTGCCGCCACCACCGCCGCCGCCGGGGCCGTCTTGGATGAAGTTTACTGGCTGGAAAGGAATTTAAAGTTTAGTTTCTTTGAACATTATAATACGGTTTTCGGATGTCAAAAGAGAGGAGGTTCTCTATTTGGTTGTATTTTTTTTGATAATAGGTGAAAGCTGAAAATAATAGATGATATGATAGTCACCTAAGATTGTCTATTAGATGGTACATTTTTGGTGGTTTTAATTCTGGCTAATATAATAATAGATAAGCGAATATGGTGACCCCGACTGAAGATTAGTGCCGCTGCTGTATTTTTAGCATAATGATGCTGAGACTGTGTTAACTTGAAGAGCGCAGACTAAAAGTTAAATTACGTTTGTTTATTAATTCTTAGTTTGTTTTCGAGGCAAGTATTAGTTCTCTTGTCTGATTTCTCTGTACAGTTCGCTCACCATGCCAACTTTCTCCATGATGATCCTCTTGCAATGCTCGACGTTTTCCATGGCCCCTCGGATGTAGAAGGTGCGGTTGTTGCGGTCGGAGCCCTGCGCGCGACGGTCCAGCTCGCAGTGGGCGCCGCTCTGAGCGTTTATCTGTTTTATTACTTCACCACCTGTTTACAACAAACATCCATTTTATACTGATAATTTTGACCAGCTCTGTAGCACGCAAAATCGAATGTGACGAGCTTTGACCATTATTCTTTTTACTCGACTGCCAAAGGATTGGTTCACTTATTTTTGTTATTATTGATTCACCATATTTTAATATACGATTTTAAACTAACATGGTTATTTTCACTACTAAAATTACTTAATAACGATATGGACGCCTCTAACTGTCATCACCTACCCGCATTCTCCAGTCTCGTGAACAAGCTGGTTGGAATTACTAGCGAAATATCGAGCTCCGCGAATAAATTGTTGAACATGGTAAATACCCCGTTATTAAGTAATTTTAGCACCATATTTTAGTTTACTTTTTATCTCCTATCAGTCTTTCGACTAGGATCAGATGTTGTGTAAGGAAATGGCAGGCAGTGTTCTAACTTCACAAAAAAACCTCTTTGTTAAATGTCAACTTTATTTTTTCATTATTACAGTTTAAGTTAAACTTAGGTTGCCTAGAATAGATGGCTTTTAGCGATTAAGTCGCCCATTGTACCTTTCTTCTAATTAGCTGTTTATGTTGTATGTTCATGTAATGTGTTGTGTCAAAATTTTTTTTATCTAACCTATTCTTAACTTACCTCTCACCTTTTGAACTTACACGATTTTTGTTCATTATTATTATCAGAACTTCGCGTTTGTTTTTTTTTTTATTTATTTTTATATTTAACTAGGAGTTCGCCCCGAACTGAGACTTCACGACCCCCTATCTCCCCAAGCCCCCTACCGATCCGGCTCATCTTCGAACTCATAAATTCTATTGACCTAAACTACGCGCGTACCAAAGATACTCAAGTTATCGTCGAACAAACATACAAAGATACAAAGTTACAAAGATACAAGCGCCAGGCCCGTCTACACTGGACCTCACTCGCTTCGCTCGTTCGGTCAAAAATGTCTTTATAAGCACTAGACACGAAGCTGTAACTCACCTCTACCGATGATAAGTCCGCATTTGACGTTGGACACGGTGAACGTGACCCGTATCTCCTGAGTGTCCTGCCACGGCTGGAAGTCTCCGCGGTCACCGTTGCGGGGCCCGCCCGGGAACCCGCCCCCGCCCCCGCCCCCGCCTCCACCGCCGCCGCCGCCACCGCCACCGCCGCGCAGTCGCCCGCCGCGGTTGTCGTTCTCACGTCTCTGTGAAGACAAAACAATGACATTAGCTGTTTAAGTGCTGAAAACATAAACGTTGTATTTCTCTAAAGTGTAGTGTAATGGAAGTGCTACTAACATAGTTCTAAGCTATCTATTAACACATTCATTTTATTATAAAATACCTATGTATGTTAGTCTATAAGGTATTTATTTATGGACCTTTGTAGCCTGAAATAAGGTATATATTTTATGGATTTATTAGGCGTCTACCTATATTGCATTATATTGGTTCCTCGGTTACTGCGATACAAGCTTGTGCTTAGTGTAGAATCGATGTCTGATATATGTAATATGAGAAATGTTTAATAAGTGTCATAGTTAATAAATAAATATTTGATTTGATTTTTCACCACGTTCGTCAGTGCGGTAGACACATACACACGCCGTGAGGCTATTTGACGAAACGAGAAAATATTTATAGGATGCAAACATTTACGCTTACTTCTAGAAAAGTGTAATTTATTAATACGACAGTATTAAACGAGATGACTTGCCACTTTCTATGATTGTAGAGGATTTGAATCACTCAAGAGGAATTAGAAGAGACTGCGAGCGTCTAAAAGTCCTTTTACACGTGTATAGAGAAGTAATAGGAATTAGGAATTGAATAGATAAAATAGCTACGTGAACATTAAATTAAAAAGTTAAAGTAAGGTACTCATTTTTTTCATAGGGGGCGACGAAAAGTAGTCTTCTTCGGGAGCAAATACTATTTTTCGCTCGAGTGAGGTACATTAAATCCCTGGATCTGCTCAGGATTCTGAACAAGAATATCTCGCTGCGCTCGGGATTCTACTCTAGCATCCTGCGCTTCTCTTTGGATTCAAAAACACTCATCGGAAAAATAGTCTTTTCTCCCTTGGTATACAATCTACTATTAAATCTTCTTGAGCTAAACCTACTTTTGTTTTGATTATGTTCATGTTAGTAAAACTAATAAAGGCTTTTTTTGTTTTTTATAAACCTCATAATTTACAAACAAACAGTTTTCATCGTATTCTGTCATGTGTTTTTTTAAACTAGACGTGATCCCGCGGGATTAATATTTCTAATCTTTCTAATCTGGACGGAATATCGGGATATAAGGTAGCCTATGTGTTAGTCCAGATCCAGCTATCTGTTTACTAAGCTTCTTTGTATTCGGTTCAGTAGTTTTTGCGTGAAGAACATAGTCGTTTACTTACTTACACACAAAATTTCACGCTTATAACTTGTGCGTTTGACTTTTGCATTGAATTTACGATCTCGAGTTGGGATTGCATTCCCTTTAAGTAACTATGTATTTTAAATTTTCCTGCGTTTTTTATTGTAATAACACGCGTTGTGATTGCCAAACACGGGGAGTGTACAACCCGTTATAAACTAGCACTCATTCATTTTATAAGTAGTACACAGTTTAAGCAGCAAATAACCATTGTTTGTAGTAAGGTTAATGTTAAGTTTGAAGGTCAATCTTCCTAATGTCGACGCGAAGGTAAATTATTATTGTGTTGGTCTATAAACATTTTGGAGGTTTGTGTTGTTACTGCTGAAAACACGGACGTGTTTTTCCTATCATGTTAACCAGTGCGCCATTACACGCGTGGTGTGTTTTCTTTAACACGCATGGTGTGCACGCCAGCACTGATGAACGCCATACGCCTTTGACTTTGACTACAGGGCCGTATATAGCATAGATTAAAAGTTGCTTGCGCTATATAAATCGAAAATAAATCTTTAGAAGTTACCTACTCGTGTCATTGCCGTCTCCTAATCATATATGCGAACGGGTTATATTTTGGATCACTTAATAGTTTTGAATTACAATAGTCAAACGCACAAGTAAGTAAACGACTATGTTCTTCACGCAAAAACTACTGAACCGATTACAAAGAAACTTGGTATGCAGATAGCTGGAGATCTGGACTAACACATTGGCTAATTTTTATCCCGATATTCCGTCGGGATCGGGACTGAAGGGATGTAACAGCGGGACAAAGTCTATTGTAACAAAATACTAATATTAAAATTTAGTAATTAAAACCTTATGACGAATGGATCGGGCTGACTTGTTCATGTCACAAACACAACACTAGTGTTCTACTTTACGGAGTGAACCATGAAACTCCAATCAAATAATCAATAATGAATAATACCACTCCATAAACAATATAACATACTGTGTCGCGGCGCGGTTTTACTCGCGTAAGTTCAATTCAATTTCCAAAAATCCTACGGACTCGAAATAACAAGGTTATTCAAAATATACTACATTTGGTTCGCGGAGTGGTATACGGTAATTAACACAGGTCTTCAAATATTTCATAAACTATAATTTTTGAAGGGAGTTGCGTTCCAGATTGGGACAAAAACTGAAATGGAATTTTCAGATATTTGGAAAAATCATTAGCATAGCCAAGAATCTAACTTTTGTCATTTTTCAAAAAATTAAACATAAATTATCAAATTGATACAATAATATATATAGCTCTAAATGACTTCCCCTGTATTTTTATTAGATGAATAACTTATGTAATTTGTCCTCTCTACCTAATTTATTAGTATAAATACTATATAGAAATAAGTCATTATGTTGTTCTTTACAATGCATAACAGTGTCGTATGGCGCATGACGGTACCAAAATAATCTATCTATATCTATACTTATAATAAAGGAAGAGAGGACAATAAGTCTATACTTGGAAGTAAATTAAAAAAAAAGTTGTCTAGGGGACATAGAAAAAGTTGTAAGTAGAACAAAATTATTTAATTTTAAAATTCATGTCTGTCTGTATTTCTTTGTTTGTTCCTTATACAATTAAAAACTACTAATCTGATTGAAATCTGGTTTTCAATATTGGATAGTTCTATTTTCGAGGAACCTCGTGGTATACTTTACATCGAAATCCAATTAGTAGAACACGAGTAATGAGCGAAAAAGTCGGATATCTTGGCAGACGAAGTCGCGGGTAACAGTTAGTATATTAATAATAAAAATGTGAAAGTTTATGTGTCAGCTCTACAAATAAATAAATACAAATGTATGTAGAGAAATTTAAGACTACGATTGTACAATGAACTCAGTTTTAATTATTTTTTCGACCGTGGTGAATCTGATAGACGAGGTATTTTCCGATTTAGCGATTGCGCCATAGAAGCCACTGTATGTAAATAGATATTTTCGAAGCTATTTTATAGTTTTACTAGCTGTGTTACCCGCAATTTCGTCTACGAAGAAATAGGCGTAGCCGACTTTTTCGTTTATTACTCGGGTTCTACTAATTGTATTTCAATGGAAGTATACACGAGGTTCCTCGAAAATAGAACTATCGAATATTGATTGAAACGAGTTTTCAATCGGATATAGTAGTTTTTAATTGTATAAGGAACAAACAGACAGACAGACATAACATTTAAAAATTACATAATTTTGTTATACTACTTTCCTTAAGTCCCCTCCAGATAACTTTTTTTAGATAAATTATATAAGTAATTGACGGCCTCTGTGATGCGTCGGGCAAACGCGGGACTGCAATGCAGAAGGTTGAGGGTTCGATTTCCGCCGGGTGCAAGTATTTATGCTTAAAAATATAAATCTTTGTATTTGGTCTGGGTGTTTTCTATGTATCATGTCTTTACAAAAAAAAGAGGTTAATATATATAGTATATCCGTCGTCTAGTACTCATAGTACAAACTTAGTGGCTAGTTTGGAGCTAGATTACGCTGTGTGCATTTTAAGTTTTACATTGGAACTAGCTGCGCCCCGCGGTTTCACCCGCGTAAGGCACGTTCCCGCGGGAATATCGGGATAAAAAGCAGCCTATGTGTAATCCAGGTCCCCAGCTACCTATATTCCAAGTTTCATCGCTATCGATTCAGTAGTTTTTGCGTGATTGAGTATCAAACACACATTCGTACATATCCACTTACTCACAAACTTTTGGATTTATAATATTAGTAGTATATTTTATGGTCTACTTTGAACTGTGTACTTACACTGACACTGGTAATCAAATCTTCGATCATCTGCCTCGCTTGTTCTACTTGATGTGGTTTCCCTTGCAAGTAACACCTGTTTGGAATAAAATGGTATATTTAACGAACGTCGGGTGCAAATATTTATGCTTAAAAATAAATAATTGTATCTGATCTGGGTGTCTTTCTATGTATAATATGTATGTATTTACAAAAAAAAAAGTATTATATGTAGTATATCCGTTGTCTAGTATCTATAGTACAAGCCTAGTGCTTAGTTTAGGGCTAGATTGCGCTTTGTGTAATGTCGTGCAATATTTTTTTAAGGTTAAAAAAAAAAACAAAAAAAAATATTTTTCTTAGGTTATTAATAGTTAATTAAAAATACATAACACAGTTACATTAAACGCACTACTGCTCGAATATTTTAAACATTTCAACATAAGTTAAGCGAGAAATATTGCCGACAAACTGCTGCGCAGTTTGGCAGTAGTAGTGTAAAATTAAGTATTAAATGTTGTGGTTAATAAATAAATAAATAAAAAAAAAATGTTTACCTCTTGTCCCCGGGGCCGTCATCCCGCTCCTGGTGGAACTGCACGCGCGCGCCGGTGTCGGCCTGGATCTTCTTGATCATGTCGCCGCCGCGACCTATCACCACGCCCACCGCTATCTTTGGCACCAGCACCTGTTCCAAAAGATTATTGTAGACGGGCCTGGCGCTTGCATCTTTGTATGTTTGTTCGACGATAACTTGAGTATCGTAGCTCCGATCTTCATGAATTTCGGTATACGCGTAGTTTAGGTCAATAGGATTTATGAGTTCGAAGATGAGCCGGATCGGTAGGGGAGTTGAGAGATAGGGGGTCGTGAGGTCTCAGTTTAGGGCGAACTCCTAGTTTATATAGTGGAGTTTTGATGGGAACGCGTAGAGATGTGTTGCTAAATTTTCATTTTTGTCAAACATAGTTCAAATATGTGTAAATTGTTTCGGGGGCATATTAATTAATTTAGTTTCGTGAAGGTGTAAAAGTGGAATGATAGTGAAAATTGGTGCAAAACAGACTTAGCGTTGTCTCCGAAGCTCGCGTGAACCGTCATTGTAATAAAAACACCATTTAAAATGACCTACTTGACTTAATTTTTACACGACTGCCAAAGGAAGTGTTATGTTTTTGCCGTGAGTGTATGTATGTATGTATGTGACCTATTTTTGTGCCGTCGTAGGGCCTAAACGGCTGGGCCGATTTAGATAAACGATACGTCGTTAGATTCGTCATGACCGTGAGAGTGACATAGGGTACATTAAAATAATAAATAAATAAAAAAAATGATGTAAAACGCCATTAACCAAGATTTGTAAAGACCATAAAAAACAGAGAAAACGCGTAACATTGTTCACTCAAACGATATGTTTTATTCTTTCGTAAATTTACATTTGAAAAGTATTGCTTGTAAAGTTTTACAATTAAGTATTAAAATAATTAATTATAAAATTATCGGAAGTCGTTTAGGTAGGTTGTCTTCATTAATATGTCACTTGCCTTCGGCTCGGTTGTCTTGTCTTTAATGACGTTTATATTATATTCTTTTTACTTACTTCAATTTATGGCTTGGCACTACCTCTGGATTGGGATTTTTGAATTCTCGCAAAGAAATTCAATATTCGCATGCGAAAACAATCCGCGTATAAATAATGTATTCTAATAGTAATTCTAATGGTTAATCTTCGAAAGTTATGTTGCTACTACATGACATTATGATTACGCAGGTAATTTTCGCAAGAACAACGGAACGTTAATTAAAAACTTTTCGATTTGACTCGTATAAATATCTCATCTATGGATTTGACTTTGACGCCGAGTTTGAAAGAATTGGCAGAGATGACATGACATAAAATACTTAAGTATCTTCTTACTAGTCTGTGGACTTAAATAACCACTTTGTTTTTCAAAGAAAACAATACCTAAGTAATAATCTAAAATTAGAAAGCTAAAATAAGTTGTCAGCAACAACAACCCGAGGCATTGCGCCCAAGATGCTGGCGGCGTTCCCGCGCTGGATAGGAAAGCAAAAACAAGCAATGCACGTCCTCGCTACTGGAGTGTATACATCTAGAATTAATAAATTTCTTCTGGTGTAATTAAATCTGATCTCTAAAAACTAAAAAGCGATAAATAAAAAAAATATTTAAAAAAATAAAAAACCCGACTGCTGTTTTAACAAAAAAGTGAAAAAAAAGATGCTTCTAGTAGCTTTAGGAATGGTGGATGCAGTCGGGCGGGACTCCGGGACGGCGGGACTATTTTTTTAAATATTTTTTTTTACTACAACGACTTGCCTCTTTTGATGCAAATTGCAAATAACTTGCAAAAATTATTAACCGCTCGTCGACCGAAGGACGGATCCGTCCTGTGATTTTTTATTTTTGTTTATTTGATTTTATTTATTATATAAGGGGTATTTTGGTGTGAATATGGTTTCACTGCCGGCAGGTTGAAAAACTTTACGAAAATAAATCAACTTCCGAAAAAAAAAGTTGTCCGTATCATCAATATTGCCCGTCAAAAATTCACGATTTCAAAAATCATTTTCCCGCCATTTTAGTTTTTATTATTTTTGTTTACTGAAATTTGATCCTATTTTGATGTAAATATGGTATTTTTTCTTGTTGACAAGTACTATTACGAAATACAAAATAACGTGCGGGTGGAGGTGTGACAAATAATGGTCAATAAAATAAAAACCATACTATATTTCGTTATACAAATTACTGTAAATTAGGTTCGTTATTTATCAATCTTTCCGAAAAATCTTAGTTCCTTGTGTGATGGATAGACAAACGCAGTATTCCAACCGAAACGCGGGGAAGACGCGCGTAACCTTGAATGACCTTGAAACTGCTGGTAGACAAGGTATACACTTTATTGGTTGACACGGTTGACGAAAGGTTAATACTTGACACTGGCTACTTTTCAAATGGCCATAATCGGTTCACAACCGATGAGTTTTTCTTTTCTTTTATTGGGGTGTACTAAAGGCACCAGCACCTGGCCTTTAAGGCAGATATTTACTTGAAGGAGTAACGATCACACTGATGTAAGTTTATTATAACATTTAGGGCTGATTTTTCATTCTACAAATAAAAAAATATCTATTGAATAAGTTCGAACCCAACCAAATTCAAAAGCCTTTAATTGTAATTGTTTACGGGCTAGTTTTCCGCAAATAGACCGCCTTAGATTTAGGTTCATTTTGCGTGATGGTTCATTACGTTAGTGGGAGAACCAGCCAAGCTCTTCCATAAATTTTGCCTTTTTTAGCTTTAAAAGCCTTTAAATTTGATCTTTTTAAATATCATAGTGACGTTTTTTATTCGGAGGTGTTACATTTTGTCAGATATCTCTATCTAGAGATTTTAAAAATCAACCCTTAGATGTATAGATCCTCACCTCAGTAGAGTTAGTAGCGAGCCCATTCCCCTGATCCTGACCGTAGTCATCGTACACAGGCCTCTGACTGGTCTGCGCTATCTCCTTGTCCGCCAGCAGCTCGAACACCAGCTGCTTCGCGTGCTCCACCTTGCTCGGATCGCCTGATATGCGGAGGGGCTTCTCCTGTCGAACGACTCCAAATATTAAGGGACAACTAAAACATCCTACAATTGTGGTTCTATCCGTAAACATGGGATAATTGTAAAATTTTGACTGATTATGTAACTTTGAAACAATTATAAGTCATTTACAGTTATAAGTCATAGTACAGTTATAAGTTATAAGTCATATACAGTTATAAGTTATAAGTCATATACAGTTATAAGTCATATACAATTATAAGTCATTTACGGATATACAATTTGACAGTTAGTCGCTAACTCGACGGCCTCTGTAGCGCGGCGGGCGACGACAATTTGACAGTTAGTCGCTAACTCGACGGCCTCTGTAGCGCGGCGGGCGACGCGACGCGCGTGACTGTGACGCAGAAGGTTGCGGGTTCGATTGCCGCCGGGATCTAATATTTCTACTGACCATATTGTTTCTTTCTGGTTCTAGCTGTTTTCTATGTATCATAATATGTATAAAAAAGTACATTATGTAGTATATCCGTTGTCTTGTACCCATTGTACAAGCCTAGTGCTGAGTTTGGGGCTATATAGCTCTGTGTGTAATGTCGTGTAATATTTATTTATAGTTTTTATTGCTATGGCAACTTGTTTGTTACTGAATGACGTGAATACAATGATTTAAATTATTTCAATAGAGATATGTTAATTAGCAACAGAGTTACGTAATAATCGGCTAGCAGCTGTAATCTTATTAATATTATAAACGCGAAAGTTTGTATGTATGGATGTGACTTTGTTACTCTTTCACGCAAAAACTACTTACTCGAATGCGATGAAACTTAGAATATAGGTAACTGAAGACCTGGAATAACATATAGGTTACATTTTTCTATGGTTTTCGCGATTTTGCATAATAATAAAACACTTTATTTATCGGGTTTAATCGGTTTAATCGCTCGGTTCGTCTAAAACCATGAATAAAACGCGATTAAACTCGATAAATAAAGTGTTTTATATAGATTACTTTTTATCCTGATATACCCGCGGGAAAGCTACTAACACCCATATGCAGAGTCGTTTCCTCGAAAACTTCTCCATTCAACCTAAGTCAAGATCACCTCAAGGTATTCCTCCAAACGTCCTCGATATCGGTATGTTATCATTTCATCCTTCGCTCAGGAACCTTCAATAAGGTTGAGTGGAGGATTGACTTCATTAAATTTGTTTCATTATGTTGGTAACCGGTAGAGAATTGTTTATGGTACTTTTTTATTTCTAGTGGTTACTGAAACCACTAATAATAAGATTCGAGGATACCTTAAGGTAGATCGCGACGTACCTTGAGTTTGACAATCAATTCCTCGCCTCGACTGAGGAATTTCTTCAAGTGGAGGAATCTTATAACAACTCAGCATACCGATTCTATTCTTCAAGTTGAGTCGAGGTCGAGTCGAGTTTGAGTCGAAACGACTTAAACTTAAACTGCATATGGGTGTTAGGCGTGGCACAGGTAGTCTTGCTTAAGATACTTGTGTTCCCACGTGACGTGAAAGTCAGTCAGGAGCCTTTTACTTCATTGGTTGGATATACTTACATACTCCGTGTTGGGACCATCCTGAATGACCACCATCTTAGCGCCAGACTGTTCCTGCAGTTGCTTGATGGTCTTCCCGTTCTTCCCAATAATCAGGCCCACTTTCGGACCCGGCAACATTATTTCTTCCTGTTAAATGCAAAGAGAGGCATAACAAAGTTAAATTAACTATAAAAAAAAACCCACAACTTAAATAATGTTTCAAGTTAAAAGAACAAACAAACCGAAGGCAAATTTCATGTCTCTGAGTAGGTATGTATGTGATACTTAATGTTGTCGCGTCAGGGGAAATTTTAAACACAAAACATCAATATAAAATAAAAGTTAATTTTCTTTTTGTTTTTATTGCTCAAGGCATTTTTAAACTTAGATTTTTTTTTAGCAAGGATTCAAGGAGATATATTTTCAAAAAATCCCCATGACAGGATTCGAACCTGCGTCCTTTCGCTGCGAGCAGTCGCCTGGTTAGCGAAAGGACGCAGGTTCGAATCCTGTCATGGGGATTTTTTGAAAATATATCTCCTTGAAAAATTTAAGGCGATTTTAAGAATATGAATGATTCTCCTGTCTTCTATTTTTTCTACTAAGGCTCGATTGAGACGCCATCTATAGGATCACTTTTAATGATTTACCTGATATGCCTTGAGCAATAAAAAATATTTCTTAAGTATAAAAGTAAGGAAGTCTTCGGGACTACCCTCCCGTGGCATGGTACCCGAAACGCAGGCAGCGTTCCCGCTCTGGAAAGCTAGGCCAATCCGCTGGGACAAGAAATCACAAGTACCGCCGCAAGATAACTCCCTAAGAAAAATTATATTATAAGTATCTAAACACACTGCGCCGAAGTTATCAGCGTCGCTACGCCTGCAATGTATTTTGAATTACTGACGACACACCATGCCGAAATGACGTCGCATTAAAGCGTACAGCCGAACTTCGGTCGGGCGTAAGTTCGGCATAGATTCGGGGGCAATCAAACCCATTATACGCGACTGAAGCCTTGCCTGAATACACACACAAAATTGCGCTACTGAATTTCAGCTGCTTAAGTTCGGCACTTATGGTGTGTTATATTCATATTAGACGAATGCACAAGAACGTAAAATCAGCCGCCGAACTTCGGTCGCGTATCTTCGGCGCAGTGGGTTTACATACTAAGGCGTCCAACACTCATTGCTCTCAAAACCCAAAGGAGTGAAAAAATGTGTGAATAAACCTCTAATCCTCTAGGGTTTTTTCTTTAACTTACATTTGCCTCACTTCATAGAATTATAAACACATGATTTTGTCCATATAGTTAACCTATTATTTGTCCTCAGACCTCAGAGTACATACATACATGTACCTATATTACCCTCGTACACAATAATGCTTTTGGAAAAAATCTCGCCACAAGTGAATTTTTGAAGACGAATTTTTCCTTTAAAAATATTTTTAATAAAATAAACATATTTGTATTTGTAAATGACTTAGCTTCTGTAAAAAAAATCAATAAACACTATCTAAAAGAAAGTATATAAGCAGGTATACTCACGCTGGTAGCGAGGCCGCCACCGCCTCCCCCTCCTCCCCCTCCCCTCTGCATGGGCGGCATCGAGTTCTGTGGGGGGCCCACACTCTCCGGCGTCGGCGGCGCGTTCTCGCGACCACGGTGGTTTACTATTTGGTTCACTAGCTCCCTGGACACAAGTAACAACCATTCAAGTACTATGCAACCACTGAAGGAAACACCGCTTCCTTCACACCAACCCCCTTACCTATAAACGCTGATTAACAGCTGCATAAACTATGTATCGATTGGGTGATTTCTATGTATCATATGTATGTATTTACAACAAAAAGGAATAATAAGTAGTATATATCCGTTGTCTAGTACCTATACTAGTACAAGCCTAGTGCTTGGTTTAAGACTAGATAGCGCTGTGTAATGTCGTGCAATTTTTTTTATCGCTTGTATTTTACTGTGCAATGAAGTTTTAAACTTGACCATTAAAATCAAACGTCACATAGCTCAGTCATCGTTTATAAGTAAGGGGGTTAATAAACAAGCAGAGGAAAACCATGTAGGGCCATCCTACCACAAGCTTGGTTGTTTAGTTTTACTTTGATCTATTTACATTTCTTAGCACATAGTACTAAAAAACACAATATTTACCGGATTTTACTCGCATTTTTATTAATAACTGCATTATTACGAAGCACCCAGCTTTCGCTAACTAAATAGCTTTTTCAAGGTTGACGGCTTTGTAATAATGCCGTTATTTACTAAAACGCGAGTAAAACCCGGTAAATATTGTGGTTTGTTATGTAAAATCGCGAAAACCTTAGATAAAATTACATGGTACATATTAAAAAAACAAATTGGCGTCATTCTAGTGTTATATATATATAAGCACCTTAGGTTCTATGATTTACCCTGGACACAGCTAATGCACAGTTACTGTGAGCAACAAATGCCCCACCATTTTGCTATATTATCGTCGTCCCACGGTTTCACGTTAAGTCCCGTTCCCGCGGGAATATCGGGAAAAAAATAGCCTATGCGTTATTCCCGGTATTCAGCTACCTATATTCCAAGTTTCATCACTATCGGTTTGGTAGTTTTTGCGTGAATGAGTAACAAAGTCACACACATACCTTAAGTGATTAGACTTATTAGACTTTACGTGAATTTTTCAAATGTTTGTAGATTGAATTAAGCTCATTTACCAAAACCACAGCAATGAAAAAGAATCAGATCTATATAAAATTGTGTGTTTTAATAAAACATTAACATAATAAAACTACGACTTTATTTTGATGAAAATTTTAAGGTTCGAGGACTTTACATATCCCCTGATCGAGAGCAGAGACCTGTTAAAATACATACAGTACTGAAAGAATTTCCGTAAATAGGAACAGGAGGGCTATGACGAAATAACTTCGGACCCGACCAAACGTCAGTAGGTTGTCAACAATATATTCTTTGTGTTTCGGTCTTCAACGTATAGTAATTATAGGTCCAGAACGAACAATACCTACCTACTGACCGTTGGTCGCGCCCTTCAGTACCCTTGGTGTGAGTTTTTTCGTAAAAAAACCCGAAGGTTAAGTTAATTCGTATTTTGTATGGAAATTGGTAACTCCAATATCGTCCGCTAGGGGCGCTTTTTGAGTTTCCATACAAAATACGCGTTAACTTAACCATCACGCTCGCGTTTTTTTTTTACGAAAAAAATCACACTAAGGGTTCAGGAACTGTAAAATCCTCGAGATGTAGTCGAGCTATTCAAAAATGTATGATGAAATCAAAGCGATTGAAATCAAAACATAATTTCAATTCCATATAAGGATCGCGAAAACAGATAAAATATAAAATTCCTTAAAATAGTTTCATCTCAAGCTTAAATTGCAAAACTTATCCCCTTACTTATAAACTATGCTTAACCGATGACTAAGTTATTAAACGTTTATTTCTGATTGTCAACTTTGAAACTTTATGTTACTGTGAAAGACAAACGATACATAGTTTATGCAGCTGTTAATCATCGTCTATAAGTAAGGGAGTAAGTAGCAAGTTGGTGATAATAAAACACAATATTTACCGGGTTTTACTCGCGTTTTATTCAATAACGTTATTATTATTAACGACTGAACTTTCAGGTTGACAGTCAACCTTGAAAAAGCCAACTGTAAAGTTGATAATAGTGACGATATTGAATAAAACGCGAGTAAAACTCGGTAAATATTGTTTTTTTTTATGAAAAATCGCGAAAACCTTAGACAAAATTAAGTTGGTGATAATCAGATAATTACATAAGCTATTTGTTCTTATAATATTTTGTGGTTAACGACTGAACAAAGCATTTAAGCTTACTGTCTCGACGTACAAACCCAAAACCAAGCAGATTACGATGCCTTCACTTTCAAGTTACTAGACGACACAATAGTCAATACAAGAACCACTGGCTCTACTTTGCAAGCATTACAGCGTGCAAGGTGACGATATTTAACGCCAACGTGCACCGGCAAGCATACGCACATGCAATAATTGGTGATAGATAATATTTACAATAATTTGTGAACAAAATGAAGCTTAAACTGTCATACATTAACATATGAGTAGTTAATCAGGAGCCCAATTGCGCATCTTCCCTTGTAATCGACATCGAAATCCCACGACGCAAAGGAAAGACCTGCGCGGTTTGAACCATAGCGTTGAATTGCTTGCATTTGAAAGCGCCACCGTCGAGTTCAACTGTCATTAAAACCGGCAGTTCAAGAGGCCTCGCATTCAATGACAGTTCAACTCGACGGTGGTGGCTTCAAAAGTATGCAAATCAACGCTGTAATTTTTATCGCGAAGGTTATTCCTTTGCGTGAGATTTCGATGCCGATGCCCACGGAAGATGCGCGATAAGGTCCCAGTTTGTTTGGCTAATAACTCGATTAGAGTTGATTCAGAAATGTTCATAAGTGAAACTTTAACTAAGGCTTCGTTGTTGATTATTAATTGTCATGTTCGATGTTGTTGTTGATTGATTGTTGTTTGAATTATTATCAAATGTTTTATACATTATTGTATTAGTATCTCAGTTCCTGCAATACAAGCTTGTGCTTAGTGTAGAGTCGATTTCTAATGTAATTTGATAAATGTTTGGTTTCGTATTAATTAATAAATTCATTTATTCTTTCATTCATGTCACCTACAAGTTTGATTCAAAGTGGCCGTTGATAGAATTAAAAAAAACAGAGTACGATTTTTCACTTACTCACTGCACCCCGTTTATAAACTAGTAGTTCTGCAAACAGTAAAACTCGAAAGAACTAATTATTGAAAGGGAAGGTACTCGTCTTTGTGGATGAAATACCCCACCAATCAAAAATCCCTCACTACAAAAAAATCCATATGGTCAAAGCACTTGTATACCAAGTTTCATCAAAATCGGATCACAAAGTGCGGAGATATCTAGTTCCCCTCTTTCGGGGAGAAATACCCCATCAATCAAAAATCCTCCACTACAAAATAAAATCCATATGCTCATAGAACTTGTATACCAAGTTTCATCAAAATCGGTTGTGAAATACGATCTGCAGCGGAGAAGCAACATACAGACAACCAAAAAAAAATGGTCAGACTTGAAGCAGAGACGCATCCCTCGCTACGCTCGGTCAATCAGGTTAGAGCGGTGATCTTATGTAATATCGATACCGCTTATCGATAGTAATAATGCACAGCACTGCGCCCACCCTTAAGACCCTTGAGTATTCTAGACAGGCACGAGACTCTGCACCGCTCTAACAATATTGTCAAACATAAGCATATTTTGAGACAACAATACTCTACCTATTCATTTCATAAGAGTCGTTTAAGTATGATGAAACTTATATGACCCACTGAACTCAAATATACCACTGGTAGTGATTTTCCTCATAAAGAGGCATTTTATGTGGTCACCATCACCTTTCAATACACAACAGCGAGCGCCAAGATGGTGCAAATCAAATCGGCACCAGA
This sequence comes from Idaea dimidiata, assembly GCA_949358125.1. Classification (NCBI taxonomy): domain Eukaryota; kingdom Metazoa; phylum Arthropoda; class Insecta; order Lepidoptera; family Geometridae; genus Idaea; species Idaea dimidiata. Next base: position 6,656,471 of record OX442342.1, on the reverse strand, counting down.
ATTAGTGATGTAAAGCCTATCTCTCTATTTAATTTAAAAAAAAAACTTTATTGTAACACAGAAATAAGTACATATTAAATTAACCCTACCAACTGCTTTAGCGTAAGCTATGTTGCAGCCGGCAGTTCATTCCTTAAAATTAGACAAATTTTTTTTTGGTTACAATAGCCAATAAACATACCAGGAATACTAAAGTTTCCATTCATATCTAAAGTTTCACTTAAGAACACTTTATCGTGCAGCGCTAACCGTGCGACAAATTAAAGCCACATTTCGATTGTTAAGACAGTGTTTACACATGAACTTACTTAGCCCTCTGTATGGCCTCTCTGGACCCAGTCAGGGTGCACATTCTGTCGGGCTGGCCGCCAGAGTCGGGCGCCATTTGTATCTTACAACCAGATTCGGCTTGCAGACGTGTTATTTGTTCACCACCACGACCGATTACTGGGTACAAAATGGTTATGGTAGACTTTTGTTTTTAAAATACCTAGATGGTACGTTAACTATGTTTCTTTGTGATCGGTATTGCAGAATTTTGTTAATTAAATTATAATGTTTATTTAAAATATTTTTGTAGAATCTATTATATATAAAACTCTTTGTCCTGAGTGACTGACTGACTCACTGAGGGATCAGTGCACAGCCTAAACCGCTGGTAGTAGAGAGCTGATACAAGATAAAATTGATGTTGAATTCTATTTGGCCTTGGCTACATTGCGGCTTACAGTGTGATCTTACTTGAGACACAAGGAAACATGTCGCACTGGCGCGGTCATTTACGCGACTGATTTTGAACTAAAGACGTTTTGCGATTCCGCTATAGGAAAACGGCTGACAGTGCGGCCGGGGCCTGTCACCCTTCAAAAAAGAACAATAAAATAAAATAATTATGTCAATTGGGTATGTAAGATTTCTTTTAAGCCCTTAAAATATAAAAACCGTTTAGTGATAATTTGATTGGATAATGTTTTTTATTTTCATTTCTGGATTATGATTATTTACGATATCTAACGAAAAAACTCAATCACTTTCATTTGACACTTGTGACGTCACGCGGGCAGTCTGTTTTTATTCTGTGCAATGTACGAGAAGTTTCGGACGTCAAATGGCCCCCTTTTTACAATGATTCTCTCGACTTGACTTTTAACTATGACGACTTGACTGTTTCATTCGATGCAAATAACCTGCAAATATTGATAATTTTAAAGAAAAAGAATGTTAGGAAATCAATGAAAAATAGTGACATCAGATTCAGGTATAGCTGGCAACATTTGACGTAAATGACACTCGATATTTTTGTTTTTTTTTTCCATGATAAAGCTCCGTACGACTGGTCATCGGTTATTTCCCAAATGACGTCATCACGTTAAAATTTTAAAATAATTGTATACAAATAAATAACTTTATTTAACTAATACATAAAAGACTGAAATTAGTTCCTTAAAATTAACTAATCTTTCAATAAAAAAATTAATCAAGATTTCTTATTTCCTTTGTTACATACCCAATTGGAGCCACAATGCCACCCAGGCCAACCCAATAATTAAAAACTGTTCTAAAAAAATTATTACAATTTGATATTTCTTGTTTTTTAATGTTCAAGGCATATTTAAACTTAGAATTATTTTCGCTTAAAATATTTTTCATTGAAAAATTTAAACCCAATTTAAGAACATGAATGTTTCCCCTGTCTACTATTTTTTCGAATAAGGCTCGATTGAGACGCCATCTAAAGGATCACTTTTAGTGATTTACCTGATATGCCTTGAGCAATAAAAACTAATTACGAAATAAATCTATCTCCTGGATAAAACATTTCTATGATTGATTGATTACAATTGCCATCAATTGGGGATAAAAACGCGGGATTCGTCATAAAAAAGCTTGTCTAGATGAACATGCATTACTTACTTAGTCCAACCATTTTGTCTGGTACCCTTATGTACTCATTTATCGCCTGATCCGGCATGAGGTTGGGCGGTAGTCCGGCGGGCGGCATGTTGGGCGCGCTCGGCGCCGAGAGCCGCGCGCCGGCAGCCGCGGCCGCAGCTGCCGCCGGGTTACTGGACAACCAATGTTTCCACTCGTCTAATACTAGTAGTGTAGTAGAAGCTACTTGGTACTCAAAATAATCGAGCCATTGCGGCTCTGCGTTTAAAATTTCATTAAGAATAGTCTTGTCGTTTTTTTATTATTACTTTGTGATCCAATAAGTATACACATTGTCAAATTTTCTTAAATTTCTTAGCATTTGCTATTTCATAAATAAGTATAATGGAGACCATACGCGCTAGGGTTTGCATGATGGGTATAACCTTACAAGCATAACCGACAGGCATAACTTATGTTCATAACTTAGTTATGCATTGCAAGGATAAAACCATCTGTTTTATCATCTGACGTCGGGCAGCCAAACTAAGTACAATATGGTACCATACATCCAGTAAAACTGCCCGACTTCAGATGATAAAACAGATTTATAGTCGGTGGCGCTGTAGTAGAGGTTATTTTGGTCTTTTTTATAAATTCATTTTTTTATGGTGTTTTTTTTTAAATTGTTTTTTGTTCTTTTTTTAAGTCCGTTTTTTAATATTTAAATTATTTTTTTATTTCACCCTTTTTAGTGTACACCTACCTACCTACTTTCGACTGCCAAATAAATTAACAATACCTATTGTTACCGTAATTTTAATTATTGAGGAGTTTGCTGATGAGAAGGTGGCCCATCAATCTGTACTTAGTTTTTTAGGGGTCTATACTTTTTGGTAGAAGTCCAAAAACGAGTAATTTATTACATTCTGGGAAGCTATCCTGTCCATCATTCCGAAGATACTCATCAGATCCTCACCAAATTTTTATGGGACCACCTCATAGCTCCCACCTTCCCATTAAAAAAAGAACTATTTCAATCGGTGTCAAGCCACCTTCGAGTCATCGGTGAACAAGTGAATTGAATACAGCTTTTTGAGGAGCATTCCCGGTCCTCACTTCGAAGATCCTCATCAGATCCTCATCAAATTTTTATGGGACCACGTCGGGGCTCCCATCTTTCCATTAAAAAAAGAACCATCTCAATCGGTCAAGCCACCTTCGAGTAATCGGTGAACAAACTTAAAAAATATATATATATATACGACACGAATTGAGAACCTCCTCCTTTTTTGAAGTCGGTTAAAAATAGTAATGAACATTTGACAATGTTTACATATTACTGCTCGTGAATGTACGACATTTTGTAGCTTAAAGTCTCAGTTAGGTTTTGAGGTGGCTGTCTCGAATTTCGCAGACAGCGTAGCGTGCGCAGCGCATAAAAGTAGAGGAGCACAGGCAGTTAAATAACTTTTGTAATGAAAATAACCAGAACAAATTTCTAAATTGTGTTGTGCATGCTTAAAACAAAATAAAATTATTTATATCGCACAAAATAAACTCGATTAAACCCTTTAAAATCGTTTTAATTGATTCGAATCGCAAATACCAAAGAAAATATTGAAGATTTTACATTATTTTGAGTACCTAATATAGACTAAGACAACTAACTGTGTATGTCATGGTCATCATTGTGGTGGCAGCGAAACCATCAGCAACAGCTTTCCCCAAGGTAGATTAGTAACAGTCGACCATAAAAAATTGTCATGTCTTTTTTACAGTATAAAATACAATAAATGAAGCAGATCCTGACTGGCTCGTTTACAAATGAATTACCAGAATGTACCATCCACATCATGCCAACATTCGAGTCAGCAATCCAGAAAGACAATATAAAAAGCTTTGTGCACAATTAGTTCATAAAGGCAAAATGTATAACAAAAACGATATTACACAAAACTGTCCTTTGATTAAATGAATAGAAGCCTGAGATCAAACGTCAATAAAATGAGCTCAAAGTGAAAAGATGAGCCAAATGAGTTTTTGTGAAGCAGAAAAACTAATGATCAAGTCTCAATTAGGAATTTTATAGGAAGTAAATAAATGTAAATTTAGTGAACTCATTATTCATTTCGCATTTGAGTTCAGGCTTTGTCGATGATGAGAGGATATTAATGTAAAAAAGCTAGTGCTAAATCTGGCGATTAGCGCACCTGCACTGCGAAATTGCGCACTTATAAGTTTAAACGTGCAGATGCCGTCGTGTTGGTAGATCACACTTTCAGAACTAGCTTTTTACCGTAATAAGCGCTAAAATTGCGTTTCTGCCACATATTGCGGCTGCCTATTATGTAGCCATTCAAATCAGAATTTATTGAAATATTAACTAAATATTTTGAAATAATTTTTATTTTGTTATGTTTTGTTCACATTTTTTACAGATATGTAAATTTTTCTGCAGTGGTATGGTAAGCTAAGTATTCTAGTAAGCTTGAAAATGAAGGCAACAATCTACTTGATTTGTTTAGATGCTCGTAAGATATTTATCAAATAACTAAAAGTTCATGGTACAGCTAACAAATTGATCAAAAAATCATCAGCGATTTGAAGGATATATTTGGAAAACTTGATAATGTAATTAGGCAGCATTAAATATTTAAGTCAGTTTTAACCATTTCTAATAAGTAGGTGAGTGGAAAAGTAAGATGCAATGAGTTAAAAAGTATGGTTTGCATTATTCAACATTTTCTATTCCATCATTGTTAAATGTATAAAGACCTGGAGTTTTAATTTTGCAATAACTCATGGCACTTCGGGTGATTTAAATATGTACCTCAATTTCTAAAAGTGTAAATGTTAAAAAAAATTCTAACATTGAATGAATATGAATTGTACAACTGCTATGAGTGGTCTCAATCACGTGACGTAAAACTTCTGATGATGAAAAAAAATCAGTAGATATGAAGCTATCTAATTCCCTCAGTGGCATTAACAATTCAAGATAAGGCTCCAGTCTTTGTGAAGTAAATAGTATTTGTAACTATCAATCTGTCCTAATATACAAAAAAACATTAAAAGAGGTAAAAATATTCAACATTTGGTAGTCTTCAAGTTACATGTGAACAGCTATATTAGGTAGGCAATCCTCATCTAAACTTTGATCATTACATACCATCAGGTGTGATAGTTTCCTACCCAGCCCCTATATCGTGGGAGTTTACACCAACTATCACATTGGCATAAACAAACAACTTTAATAAAAAAGTTGTAGCTACACATTACATCCACTAAGGCTGATTTTCCAGTAACATTACCTAAAATACCACACTACACACTCTGTCAAATATTAGGCTTTGAATAATATGTATAACTTACTTCATAGGTGGAGGTGGTTGATATGCAGGCTCTGCCGATGCCAGTTTCTTAGTAATAGGTTCGTTTCCGTCTTCCAAAGGTCTCTTGCTACTACCACCTTCTAACTTAGCAGCAACCTGAAATAATGTAACTTTTTAAATACAATCTATAGCTATTGCTAAAGTTATTAAGTATACAACATCAAATGTGTCAATTATTCTGGTGGTTTTACAGTAGAAACTGTTTTCAGTAACGGTATAGTATAATGACTTCCAAGGTGCCTGTTTCGCGCCGTTTTCACTATTTGCATCAAAACAAAGCCAAGCTATTTTAAAACAATGCTCATTTTTGTACTAACGATTCCCATAGAAGTGCACACTATAAGGCTCGTGTTAGTGATGAAAGAAATATTAGCGGATATAAGACCACGAAAAATAGAATCAATAAAAGTAGGTTAGTTAATGTAATGTAACTTACCCTCTACACCTAAATTAGGATCTATCACACTACGAGGGTGGTTTGGTGACACTGTAGGGACATATATTTGAATTTGCAGGTATTATGATATGAGAAAACTGTTATTGAAGGTAAGGAATACACAAAGAAGCACAAAGATGAGTTCCAAATAATCGCTTACCAAACGGGCACGTTGTAAAGCAGCCGCAAATCCTCCCGCAGGGCTATTATTTTGAAGCGTAGCCATAGACTGGTAATCACTCATGTTTATACTAAACCACTCAGCAACACTAGCTACAGGGCAGCCATGAAAAGAGATCAAAAGAGACCCGAAATTATTTGGAAAAATTCTCGCCCCGCAGCTTGCGAGAAAGCAAGGCTTGAAAGACGCGGACCATAGACAATGTAGAACTTTTGGATACCACGACTACGCAAAATATTGTATAGAATTACTCATATAAAATGACTAGGTATTTACTATTGATTAAAACACAACTTAAACGCAGAGTTTCTTTTATTTTAATATAAGTAACAGAAGTTAATTGTTTCTGTAAAAAAACTTGAAAAAAACATTATTTTTTCAGAAACGTCAAGATAATTTTGACGTTTCTAAAAAATAAACATGAATTGTCTATGGTAACGATAAAACGTTGCGTTTTGTTCATTCACCTTCCAAGAAATTCATCTAATGTAAATAGTAAATATTTAAAATTTCCCGCAAAATAATATTTTAGACTGATATTGTACAGGGTGCGGCAGCGTTATCTGATGAATTTAACTTGTTCAGTTCATGATAGTATCACCGTGTTATAAACAAATAAATGTTTAGTTATTAATATAGACTCGGACACTGGACACCACAACATCGAGACAACATTCGATATCTGATGATTATCGTTTGATGCCGGACTACTGCTGCGAGTGGTTGATACCACTCGTTGTGAACGTGCGATTCACGTAGAAAAATTACAGAAATTGAACGAAAATTAGTAGTAATCGAGGCATTAAAATCTCGAAACGCTTCTCGCTCGAAATGCCTCATTTAGTTCAAAAATAGAGCCCCTGGTCTCGATCGCGTTTATGCGTTTTTTATATAATATATTCTATATTTATGTAAGTCTGTAAGGTATGTATTTAGAATTTGAATTATGAATATTATTTAAATGTTTATATTAGTATCTCGGTTGCTGCGATACAAGCTATGCTTAGTGTAGAACCGATTTCTAATGTAATAAGAGAAATGTTTGGTAAGATTCTTTATTAATAAATAAATATTTGATTTTGATTTTGATGTGATGCACTTTTTATTTTAAATTTATAAAAAGTGCATAAACGCGATCGTGACCTGAGTTTTTATAAAAATAGTAATAAGCAGAAATCGTTTGAGTTTAAAAAGTGCATTAAGTACAAAAGAAGTTCCGTAAGAACTTTCTTTGAGTCATGGTCACTGATCAGGATCACTTTAGTAATCACTTCCATAATATCAACTCCCGCGGGATTTTTTCTGTGGGGATATCTCAAAAACAAAGTGTACGTACGTTAGGTACATTAAGAGTAAGATACCAGTGCCGCAAGACGTACGTCATTTTAGCAAGGCTGAAATTTTAAGAATTTCTAGTCTACTATGTAATTACGACAGCATGCATATTACTATTAGGTAAACTGTGCCTAACAAGTGGCGCCCTCAGCCGTGTGCTTATTTATCTTTAGTTCACGCTACCTGTGAAAGGTATTTGCCACTTTGTATGCGGTCTGCCTTTACCATTAAAAATAAATTTAAAAAAATTATAATAAAATAAAATTAAAAATAAATCTGAATTCACTGAATTCCGGATAAAAAGTAGCATTTTTATTGTGTTTCATTCAGCAACTAGCCCTTGGTCACGCAAAAAATCCCAACTTAGACCTTTTTGCGTAACTTTGCCGTAAGAAAAGCCGTGGGTTTCGTGGTTTCCTCACAATGTTTTCGTTCGCACAGATTTTTTTCTTAAATAGAAAGACATTGGCACGAGAGCCCGGATTCGAAATCACGATTATCAGAATGAAAGCCGAACCTATGCTGAGCCTTCTTCAGCTGTACCTATACTGTATACCAAGTACCTATAATACTTTTATCGGAATCGGTTCAGTAGTTTTTGCGTGCGTGAACGAAGGAGTAACAAATATTCTTGTTTACTTACCTACTTACTTATTTATAATTAGCTGCGCCCTGCGGTTTCACCCGCATAAGTCCCGTTTCCGCGGGAATACCGGGATAAAAAATTGCCTATGTGTTAATCCAGGTCTCCAGCTACCTATATTCCAAGTTTCATCGCAATCGGTTAAGTATTTTTTGCGTAAAAGAGTAACAATCGCATACATACATACATACAAACTTTCGCGTTTATAATTTTAGTAAGATTTTTATCCCGATACGCCCGCGGCATCGGGAGTCGGGACTAACGTGGCTAGTTCCTTATAAGTACGTCGTCTGTATTTTAGAGAAATTAAAATTTAACATTATCTCTGAGTCTGGTATTTTATAATTATTGTGAATTTACCCATGTCTTTGTAACAACCTAGTCTACGAATGTTCTTTGAGAAAATAATGAACGTGGTGTTCTCTTTGGTGGTGTTCCTGAGAATAGTTTATTAGCCCATCTTGGTATCAACCACAAGGTCATAGCATTTCGTAGCATAATATTAATAATTATACCATACTAAATATTATACCGACTTGTAATCTCAGAAAATATTAATAAAATGCTTCAAGTACAGTAAATCGTAGCGTGGTTGCTTGGTTGCTACGAAACGAAACGCAACAACAATTTATTATCTGTACCCCGGGTGCGTGCATTTGTGTTGTCCGGTGTTTGAAGACGCTTGGAATTCGCTTTCAATTTCTTCGTAAGAAAAATGTCGGGTGATACCGATAAAGCAAAAATCAGTGACAATCAGGTATAGTTGTGAAACATGTTATTGTATTTATTTTCTACATATAAGTGCGCGTCTAATAAGAGTATTTACAGCAGTGAAATAGTGTTAGTTCTGTGTTATATCACTAATGTTTGTCTGCGTCTCAACATGGCTGACAGAACGTTTGCTTCCCGCTAAAAGCGGGAACTACGCCACGGAGGGATGAGATATTGGTCAAAGTTTTGCAATAAAAACTGTGAATGCCATCACGATCAGTTATCGAAACTGATTCTAATGTGATATTTTTCAGGATTTCGTATATTTTGACCACCCCCGCCCCTTTGCATTTCGTTGCAGGGCCTTTGTTAATGTGCACGATGTTATATGACATTGATATGAAATCGGCATGACCTTGATATTCGGTTTCTTGCGATTATTCTGTTTTAGAGGCACCGCATAAGTTATTGATACACTGAACGTCCGCCTCGCGGCTCGCTATTTGCACTCTATACTCGCCCAGCAATGTAAATAAAACATGGATTTTGGGGGGCCTTTATTGCTGACCTATTTCATTTTTTTTAGAAATGAGATTTTTTTATTTTGTTTCTGTCTACATTACTTCCCTAATGTAGCACAAGGTATTGCAAAGAAGATTTGGTCAAAACATGATTGTGTATATCTATAGATAGGTAGGTATGTTCCTTTCAACTCTGTAAGTTCACACATAGAAACCTCTCTGTTTATATGATGAAGTTGTATGTATGTTGTCAACCAACTAATGTTTGAGACCTGTTGCCTTGTAATAAGGATCAAAATCGTTTGGCGCCTTGAGTTTAGTGACGCCAGCTTCGCCAATAAGATGGTTTTGTTCTATTCCTACTATACTGTGAAAATGTAAAAAATAAAGGAAAAAGCTTCTGTACATAATTTTAATGTTTTTTTTTTGTGCGATAAAATGTTGCCATCAATGAAAATTTACCACTATTAGAATATTTGAACATAAGTATTGTACCTAGGCACATTTTTCTTTAGGTTAGACAACTATGTAAAAAGTTAAATGTCCGACCTTGATGAAATTGGTTATAGGTACCTACTACATAAGATTATCATAGTAACATAGGTATGTATACTATTAGAAATAACCAAACTAAATCTTTACTAATTTTGTAAATCTAATATTTACTATTTTGTTTTAAACAACAACCACCTTACTTCTAACATATGTATTAACTACAGTATCATTTGTAATGCCAATCTATGTAATTTTTAGGGTTTCGTATCTGAAAAGGTAAAATAAGAACCCCTAAAAGATCACTTTATATATATTTTTTCACACTATTTACTAGTATCTCTAAGTGAAAACAAACTCTAAGTTCTGTTGCTTAGTGCCGAAATAACACAGTCTTATGAAAATTGAACTTCATAGTACATACATATCTATTGCTGGATGGCTACTGGCTTTCAAAACTAAGATATCTCTTATTTTTTAAATTAGGCATTAATATTTTTTAATGCAAACAAATGATATGATGTTCACAATGTAACATCTACCTTATAACCCCTAGATAATTTATTTCAATCTTTAATAAGGACTGTGTAGGTACCAATGTACCTTAAAACCTTACCGTACCTTGGTCTGAAATAAGTACTACTTATATTAGTGCACAGTATACTCATTTCGAGCATACAATAATGTAGTATAAAATTACATTAGTTAAATCTAACCAGGACAACAATAATTGGGTATTTATTTTTCATTAAGGTCTTAAATTCTCAGATTGATATAAAAAACCTTGCTGATTAACCAAGACTACCTAGTTTTTTTTAAGAAATGGGGACTGTTAAGTATTTTTTAATATACAGGTAAAACATTATAAATTTTTATAGCTGTGTAGAACTCTTATAAAAATAAATTGTTATCAACTTGGGGTAAGACTATGTTATATTTAGGCTTGTTGCATTGACTTTCAGAGCTAGATGAAGTAACACTAAAGAAATAATCTTGGTTATTTTTTACAAAGTAATAAAAAATACAAGAAAATAAACATAACTTCCCTGCACAGTTAGTGTAAAATATAACAACATTTATATATACAAATCCTATGGGAAGTGATGGGTTATTTTTATTTCTTATCAGTTGTGAACCGATTATGGCCATTAGGAAATTAGCCAGTGTCAAGTGTTATTTATTTATGCAAGTTATTTGCATTGAAACAGTCAAGTCGTCATAGTTAAAGTCAAGGGAATTATTTGTAAACACAGCAACTATTTACAAAGATTGGTCACGGAGCTTTGGAGACAACGACGCTAAAGTCCATGTGTACCGATTTTCACTTTCATTGCACTTGTACCTTCATGAAACTAATTTACACGCATTTGAACTAGGTTTCACAAAAATGAAAATTTAGCAACTAACGCATCTCAACGGATTCCCGCCAAAACCCGAAATGTTAACCATCATTTCGAGTTTTGGCGGGAACGCGTTGCGCCTTCAACAGGAAAAACTATGGTGCCCATAGTTTTAAAACATTTAACATTTACCCATAATTATTTTTCCTGGGTCTTATTCGCGTATCATTATAAAAAAAAATGTTTATTTATGGATAATTTTAAGTAGCCACTAGCTATCTCACATGTAGATCTTTTATGGCGCGGAAAAATGCTTCCACATTATCTCTTACTAAAATATTCCATAAAAAAATAATATACTACGAGAATTTAAATATAATAATTTTAGTGTCAATTATTTTCGACACTGTTTCAAGTACCGCATTCACGAAATATCTATCTTTAAATTTTTTAAACTACCTAACTACCGCCAATAGTATCCTTGTTTACATAGGGACCATCGAATCTTGTCTTAACTAAATAGTTTTGGAAAATATTTTTACAAGAACAAATGCATTTTTGATGATGCATTTCTTGTAAAAAAAAATTCTAGTAAAGCGTCTTGCCCAATGAAAATATGATATAATAATAGGTTTTGTTTTTTTGTTAAAAAAATTAGGTATTTATTTAATTTTTATTCATTCAGGATGAAGACAAGAAGTCAGGTGCAGGCGACGGGCATACCACAGAAGATGAATCATCCCAGGACTCAAAGGGTGAGTCGATTCCCTTGGCTGCAGCGTCCGAAGCCAAAGGTAGCGCCGATGTAGATCAACCAGATAAACCCGAGGATCCAGGCCAGCTTGAAGGTCAGACTTGACACAATCATCCTCCATCAGTGTTCATCTACATGGCTACTAACCTTGGGGCTGTAACATGGTATATCTTTCATTTTGTGTGTCTGTGTGTTTGTTTCATAGCAGATGTTTTAAGGTGGCGTGGAAACCATCCTCAGAACTGCGTCCGCTTTTCAGTGTCGACGATTCGTGACTAAAAATTCTTTTTAAATAATACCTAGTTAACACAATTCTTCTTGGAATTATTTTCTCAGTATTTATTTATGAGGTTATCGTTTTTTTATCTGTACCATTTAAACAACACCATAATTAACTACATTCGTATTTTTTGCCTTGTCCTTTAAAATCCATATTACACGGTAACTAACTTCACAATTAGTTATTTATTAGTATTACTTTGACATCATATAATTCTATAAATGTGGGTCTGTAACTCTCACTAAGTACATAAAACTTAATCGTGGTCACAATAATTTCCGAAAACCTGCATTTATCCTACCTTACCCTACACAACAAAAAAATGAATTGTAGACACCCTACTTTCCGAAAACTCGCATTTATCCTACCTTACTCTAAAAAAAGGAGAATATATGGCCACCCTACTTTCCGAAAATCAGCATTTATCCTACCTTACCCTAAAAAAAGAGAATATGGTCACCCTACTTTCCGAAAATCTGCATTTGTGACTATTACCCACTCAGAAACTATTGAACCGATTGCGATGAAACTATCACGTGAAACTGTCATTTGACATTATTACAAGGGTTTCTTTCTACTGTTTGTTTACTTTGAAAGCCTTGCAACAAATTCCGTAGGTTTCGCTAAAGCTTTGGAAGTGTTAGTTGATTGCGATGTTGAAGCATTGCTGTGAAATTTTAGTTTTAGAATACGTATCGTGGAGCGCATTGTATACATCTCGGCTCCTTATTTAAAAAAAAAAAACTAATCTTACTTCTTACTAATATTATAAACGCGAAAGTTTGTATGTATGTATGTGAGGTTGTTACTCTTTCACGCAAAAACTACTGAACCGATTGCGATGAAACTTGGAATATAGGTAGCTGGGGACCTGGATTAACACATAGGCTACTTTTTATCCCGATATTCCCGCGAGAACGGGACTTACGCGGGTAAAACCGCAGGGCGCAGCTAGTAAAAAATAAACTGCTTAAAAAAATGGTTGAGGCGCCTAGGTGAGACAAACACCTCTATTCAGCAAAAAAACCTACTTATTTTCGCAAATAATTTGAAACCACCTTATCTTGCCAATAAGGTTATTTTTGAGTTTTTTTATGCAAATTTGAATGTATTTATATGATAACCGGTCAAATTGTCTAACTAACCGGTTGGTAGTGAGTTAGTTACGTTGCGGTGCCAACTACTGGGTAATCTGTGGTGATAATGACATAGTCAATGATTGCGTAACATCATTCATACTTTTTTTTTCTTATCGGTTGTGAACCGATTATGGCCATTAGGAAATTAGCCAATGTCAATATTATTAATATACTAGCTGCGCCCCGCGGTTTCACCCGCGTAAGTCCCATTCCCGCGGGAATATCGGGATAAAAAGTAGCCTATGTGTTAATCCAGGTCCCCAGCTACCTATATTCCAAGTTTCATCACAATCGGTTCAGTAGTTTTTGTGTGAAAGAATAACAACCTCGCATACATACATACATACATACAAACTTTCGCGTTTACAATATTAGTAAGATTATGCAAGTTATTTGCATCGAAACAGTCAAGTCGTCATAGTTATAGTCAAGTCTAGGGAATCATTTGCAAACACGGCGGCCATTTACAAAGATTGTTCACGGAGCTTTGGAGACAGCACAAAGTTCATGCTCGCACCGATTTGCACTTTCATTCCACTTGTACACCTTCACGAAATTAAATTGATTAATACGCACCCGAAATTAAACAATTTGCACGTATTAAAACTAGGTTTCACAAAAATGAAAATTTAGCAACACATCTCAACGCGTTCCCGCCAAAACTCTCCATGCATACTAACGACGAGATATTCGTTTGATGCCCGTGTTTTGGCGCGCGAGGCAGACCAGCAGTTTCTGGTGGTTAGATTCCCACCTGAAACAAGTATCCTACTAATATTATAAATGTGAAAGTGTGTGTTTGGATGTTTGTTACTCAATCACGCAAAAACTACTGAACCGATTGCGATGAATCTTTCAATATAGATGATATATACCGAGAATAACACATAGGCTACTTTTTATCCCGTATCCGTTGTCTAGTACCCATAATACAAGCCTAGTGCTTAGTTTGGGGCTAGATTGCGCTGTATGTAATGTAGTGAAATGTTTATTTATTGATATTCCCGCGGGAACGGGACTTACGCGGGTGAAACCGCGGGGCGCAGCTAGTAATTTATATTTAAAAAATATCCGGTCTGGTGGTCTCCTTATGTATGACTAGCTGCGCCCCGCGGTTTTACCTGAGTAAATCTCGTTCCCGCGGGAATATCGGGATAAAAGAAGCCTATGTGTTGTTCCCGGTATCCAGCTACCTTTATTACAAGTTACATCGCAATCGGTTCAGTAGTTTTTGCGTGAAAGAATAACAAACTCACATACATAGAAACTTTCGCGATTATAATATTAAGTAAGATATACATGTGTGTATAGTATTCACTTACGATAAATAAAAATAATGACCTAACGGCAGAATACAGAAACAATAATCAAAATTGACCTCACGACCCCCTATCTCCTTAACCCCCCTACCTATCCGGCTCATCTTAAAATCCGAACTCATAAATTCTATTGACCTAAACTACGCGCATACCAAACTTCATAAAGATCGGAGCTACGATACTCAAGTTATCGTCGAACAAACATACAAAGATATAAGCGCCAGGCCCGTCTACACTGGACCTTACTCGCTTCGCTCGTTCGGTCAACTTTCTTAGTTGGGGTGCTCCGTATAGTTTTTTTGTTTACGGTCTAGTATGACTGAATGTTGAAATGTACATATTCCAGAAAGAACAATTCTTAAAACGTTCTATTCCCATAATGTCCGAAATCAGAAAAGACTGATTTGTGTAATGACTGAAAATAACAAGTGATTATCAAGGAACAATGACACACAAAATTTGTTAAAAATTGTTTATTAAAACAAAGTAATTTTATAGCGTTTACTATATTTTAGAAGTTTTAAAATAAAAAGCAAATCTTCATCATCAACAAAAAAAAATAGTGTTATTCTTAAAAATAAATACTCTTAGATAAGCAGTGGGGTGCCACAAAAGAGCGCGCGGTTGCTTGCATGCTTGTCGCTGCGCGAATAATATAGTTTAAAATTTAATGATAAAAGTGCGCGAAATTTTAAATATTCCGCAAAGGTTTTAAAGTAATCGTGATCATCGAGCATTTTAGTTAGGCAAGCCAGCCTTTTTGGCTTCTATGAAAGGCCTGCCACTATAGGTAAGGTTATGATTGTTGAATTTAGTGTAAGCGTTTCTTGATCATTCTGATATTTTCAAGAAATTGAATTTCATTAATATGGCCAGCTTGCAGCTCCGTCATCTGTGTTTTGTAGTGTGTGTCGAACACAATGTCACGTCGTCGCCTACTAGCACCGCTAAACAATGAATTTTTAATCCTGGTGTCCTGGTAGTTGGCTTCTTTCTTAAGTTTGTATATAAATCGCATTAAGGTTGGCTTGTGCGGCATACGTGCATTGAGCCTTCTATGCCAACCCTCAACGGCATTGTTAGTGCGATGTTTATAATTTACGCAACTAATTAAAGACATATTCAAAGTCATCCATTGTTTAGAAAAGTACTTTTTAAATTTGGTAAATTCTGGACTTGGCGGAAAAAGGACTTGTAAAGAACACCATGCTCTATGAATTCTTTCTGAGGGAAGTAAAGGTAAATCAGCACACATCCCGACTATATCTTTTTGGGCTGCAGTTATTGTTGTTACTAATTTTTTAGCCTTCTTCCAAACTGCTCTGTTGAAATGATAATAACAGCCTCTGATATCTACAGAAGCAAAAACCTCCTTCACGGCATTTATTATAGCAATCTCATAATCGCACTTAAATATTTGAATATTCAAACCTAATCTGTCCTTCAGCAACTTGAACATCCTTGTGTACGTCACTTGAGTCTTGTTCGGTAAAAGTACGTATACAATAGGTACTATATTCGTAGTTTTATTGTTTCTGCTCAGATCTACATGGAGGGTGAAAATTTGGTAAAATGGACTGGGTGTTCTTTTAAATGTTCCATCGCCACTCCATATTCTGCTTCCATTTTCTGTACGTATTTCATTTTTGGCAACTCTTGTCGTAAAAATTAAGATTTTTTCGTCTTCTCCATCTTCAATTTCAAGAAAATTATCAGATAATATTTTTGGAATTTTTACGTTAGCCAAATGATCAAATGCTGTGTTAATTTGGTTCAAAAAAATATGTCTTTTTCTGTATAAAGAACTTTTTTTCTCCTCAAATGAGGGCATTCTGTTGCTAGAGTATTGAGTTTTATTGGCAAGACATTTTTCAAAAATACTCTTGATTGATGTCATTTTTTCGACAACTGCCTTTTTACAAGTATCAATAAATATGTCCTCTTCGTTTTGGTTATAGTGTGATGTGCATGCGTGAGTACTTTGCCTAATGATACTAGTCTTCTCCGCATCCAGTGTCACTGATGCAGAGCACTCACTTCTATTAATGCACCTCCACATACTAGAGCCAGATTTATTTTTGTTAGAATAATTGTACCTGTGTCCATTATGCACTAAAGACGGTTTACCCTTTTGATTTTCTATAAATTTCAGCGTTTCCGTATTCATTTTATAGGCACGCACACACAAAAGATAAATAAATAATAAATATCAATATGTAGCGTTTCCAACAATGGCATAAAATATTGAAAATGACAAGGATTGTTTTTCAAGTGTCAATAATATCATAAGTGGCCATCATAACCGTATTACAGTAAAGAGTTCGCATGTTCGCAACACACCTCGCTATAATTGGTTGATATTTTGTTAAAATTATGTAGAGTACCTGGCATCGGAATTTTGTAAAATTTCTGTTTATGACTGTACCAAATTCCTAAGTCATTTTGAAATGTAGTCATTACACAAATCAGTCTTTTCGGATTTCAGACATTATGGGAATTATACGTTTTAAGAATTGTTCTTTCTGGAATATGTACATTTCAACATTCAGTCATACTAGACCGTAAACGTTTTTTTCGTGGTCTTAGATATTCTAATACGTACCCCTGTCGACATCGACTAATCAGAGAGCAGTGTGTAATTTTCCGTATTTTAAAGAGGCGTAAAATTAAAAGCTCTGCTTTTATTGGTCGAACCGTTTAGAATCTTACGAATGGATATCCGTTAGTTTATAAATTTACTACGAGACATCGTAAATTTATAAATTTACGAAAATGTGTTCGTAAAATAGTACTATTTATCTCTAGTTTAGAATCGTTTTCTAGCTAGCGGGCTGAACTTTGGGAATACTTCAGAACCCGATGACAATGCAACCTAAAGCTACTTTTAACTTTCCACAAGTTAAAAGTAGCTTTACTTTAAAGTTCGTTAAACATCCATTCGTTAAACACATTCATAACATAACATTCGTTAAACAGGTGACGTGAAGGACACTACCGCAAACGGGAAGACGGACGAAGCGGGAGGCGATGACTCCAAGGATAAGAAGGATGGAGACAAGGCCGATGCGGATTTGAAGAAGGTACGTTCACATTGAAACTGATTGACTAATCAATATTCGATGAGTGAAGCGAAGCGCAACATTCTTTTTTTACATTTATTACATTCGCGCGTATTTTTGTATTTTTGACGTTTCAACCATGTTACAATGGCCTTTGTCGCGAGGTTGCTGAAATTGTAAGTAAACCAATAATCATGTAAATTACAATGTATATTTTTATGTAATAGTCGTGCCTTTTATATTCTACATTAGAAACTAGTTTCGAAAACAGAATTATTTATCTTTATTCGAAACTAGGTTTCCTACACAGAAAAATAATTCTGTTTTGAAAATGGTTTCGAACCTTTGGTTTCCAAAACGGCCGAAGGATCACGGTTCATCACACACAATCTTAGAACAATACTAGGTCGATAATATAACTTCCGTAGGTAATGTATTACCGATTTTTGGTATCAGGTTATCAAAGATCAGTTACGAACGTGAAGTAAGGGATTTTCCTAGTGGAATGACGTGACGTAAGACAGATAGGACAGTTTATACTAAACCTTAAGTGCTATGACATTCGGTTGAAAATAGTGTACGCTTGCTCATGACAGCTTCTCGACGCATGGCGCGGCGCGCCCCTCACCTAAGCACGCTATTTTCAACCATATGTTATAGACGTAAGGTTCAATTCAAATTGTTATATTTTTAGGATCTTCGCGCACAGCGCTTTGTGTGCGTTGGGCCTAATGGGTACGAGGTTTAACGAGACAACGTAGGCCATTATGCGATAACCTACGAATAAATATAATGAGATCTAACTTCCATATTAAATTCGAAAAAAACATGTTCCACAGTCACATAGCAGCAAATGCACACACTGACATGTTCCGTACAGTATTACGTATGATCGACCAATGGCGGACGATCTTTAGTGACAGACTAGCGGTCGAATTATCGTTCTAGATTCGTTAGGTTCAACCGTTTGCATGGAACATTTTTTTAAAGGATTGCTACTTCCATATATATTCGAGTTCATTGGCGACAACACATAAAACGTATATTTCATAATTTCGTTCGCGATTTTTACTTACCTTTTAAGGGGCAAGGTACTAAAAATAGAATCGCAACATGCCCAGAAAGTAACAATTGTAAGAAGCCATAGTGGGTCCGCGGAGCTTGCAATAAAAGATCGGTTTCTTACAAATCAAGTTTGAAGTTATACAGGGTTACAGAAAAAGTCGTGCTAGATCCGTTGAGGGCGTAGAGTACCCATCATTTCTGACTTATTTCACTATGAAACACCCTACCCTAAACTTAACCCTTTTTGAGATATTCGACTTTTAATTTTTTCATTGAAAATTGCCGATATTTAAGCTACTAAATTTATTTTTGTTTATTTTGTGTGTCTTATTATTATTATTATTGCATTTTGACATGCGTAATAAGATGCTTAAAGACGTCAATCATTAAAATAGTACATTAGTTAATTGAATAGACCGTAGCAGACAAGTGAAAGATAAGAAATAAAAAAATAAATTAGAAAGTTTATTTTTCTCTAAGGGATATCTAAAAAAAACTATATGGCAATTGTTCGGCAGATGTTTTTTAAAATATTTACGTTTCATCAGCTATCTAACGACGACGTATAACAATCTAGGGATTGTATTACATTTCGTGGAAAAAAGGGACGCTCCAGTAGTAGTAGTAGTTCTAACGGTACCGCGCCTATTGTCCTTCAAGTTAAGACGCACCGTGCGAGCGAGACAAGTGACGATTTATGTAGGTGCGAATGAAAGAAAAAATGTGTAGAGACCGGTTAGGGCTGTGAATACAACAAGGGGTATTGTTTTGGTTGTCAGTCAGTCTGCTTTTGTGCTTCGTACATAGTAGATGTGACATTGTATTGCTCTTTTTCTCGACTTGGCTGTGATTCTGGACTGTTTCTTCTGATTTGTGACTACTGTGCTTGTTAACCGGACTCTGATTTGTACCTGCGATACGGAAGTGTTGAAGATGACGTCCTACACACCTGAAGAATATGCTGATATGCTTATTTGTTACGGATACTGCAATTGTGTGTCTGCGCAAGCTCGCAACGAATACATAACTCGCTACCCCGGTCGTCGAGTGCCGGATGTGGCCGTTTTTGACAGAGTTTATCGAAGACTTCGTGAAACTGGCTCTGTTTTGAGACGAAATACAGACATGGGAAGTGTTGAGAATATCCAGCAAAGATCACTAGTTATAGTATCTACCTATATCTATGTACCTATGTGCTATTATTAGTAGTGAAGTTGGTAGTGCGGCCGAGCGCTCTGAATGTGGCTCGCGACACGCGCCATATTGTTTGTTCTCGAGTTATATTGTTCTGTAGGTTACCGGCTAAATTATACTTTTAATAAATTGTTTCTACTTTATCGTGTTAGTTTTGATCCACGGGCCCAATAGGTTATGGGCCCAGAGGTTATAGTGTTTTTAAAGACAAAACAGTGATAATTCGGACAATAAAAGTAATAAAAACTAAAGTGACATTTGCTAGTGAAAAATTATCATTGTGTTTGGATTTTTTCGTGAATAGTTTCCTATTTGGACTTAAATGTACGCAGCGGTCAATAAATCATAAAAAATGACGAATACAAGTGTACGGATTGAGCTCCTAAATGGTGAAAACTAAGATACATGGAAAATTCAAATGAGACATTTTGAAGAAAAATGACTTATGGGAATATGTCATTGGAGACATACCGAAACCGTCACTAAACGACCCAAAGATAGTAACAGTTGAATGGACTAAATTGGATGGAAAAGCTGAATCAGACATCCTTTTAGCCGTTTGTCCGAGTGAATTAATAGCTCTCGATGGACTGGAGACGTCCAAACAGATATGGGATAAGTTGAAGTCAATGTACCAGTCTAGTGGACCGGCGCGAAAAGCGTCGTTACTAAAGAAACTAGTGCTAACACGTATGCAGGAAAGTGATGACCTGCGTAAACATATCGCCGATTTTTTCGATGCCGTAAAGAAGTTAAAAGAAATCGGCCTAGTGGTGATCGACGAGCTGCTTGCAATTCTATTGTTATACAGCTTACCTGACTCCTTCACCATGTTTCGCACGGCGATGGAATCCCGCGATGATCTACCATCTACCGAAATACTTAAAGTAAAGATAATTGAAGATTATGAGGGCAGAAAGTCGAAGGTAGTAGATGAAGGCGCTATGTTTGTGAAAAAGAAAAATGAGAACCAGTCCAGTCAAAGTAGTTTCAAAAAGAAAATCGAGTGCTATCGTTGTGGCCGAAGCGGGCATTTTGCAAAAGAGTGTCGAAGTAAGTTTATTAAAAAGAAGCAGAGTGCTAAACAAGTAGAAGAGAAAGTTCAAAACAAAGAGAGCGGTAACCTAACTACAATGCTTTCCACTACCGAAGAGGTGATGTTAAGTGATGATCACAAGAGCAATATATGGTGTATCGACAGTGGATGCACAGGTCATATGTGTAATGGGAAACAGAACTTATTGGAATTCAAAAACATAAACTGTGAGTTGAATTTGGCTAATAATAATAGAACCAGTATAACTGGCCGTGGCAGGACTACAATAAATGTGGACACAGGCTGCGAAGAGCGCCGAATTGATATTGAAAACGTATATTATGTGTCCGACCTGCGCACTAACTTGTTATCAGTATCTAAGATGACCGATAAGGGATTTGAAGTTCATTTTACAAATAAAGAAGCGATTGTAATTGATAGTAAGAAGAAGGTTCATATGCGTGCTGATCGAGTGGGAAATTTATACCATGTCAGATTGTGCCAAAATAGTGTAAATAATATTGAAGAGCTGAAGAAGCCTATCGATATGTGGCACCAACGTTTAGGCCACTTAAATGAACGTGACTTAAAAGAATTGGCCAAGAGTGGGCTTGTACATGGTTTAACAATTAAAGATGATGAAAAATTGTCGAAATGTGAGATATGTGTAAGCGAGAAGCTAACATGTAAGCCGTTCCCAAAGAGTAGTGAGAAACGTACAAGTGACCTACTTGAGATCGTACATACAGATGTGTGTGGTCCGATGAGGCATGAGTCCTTTACAGGAAAAAAATATTTTGTTACCTTCATTGATGATAGATCTAGATGGTGTGAAGTGTATTTCATACGCAATAAGAGCGATGTGTTTAACATGTTCCAGATTTACAAAGCTGAAGTGGAGAACTTCACTGGTAAAAAGATAAAGAGTCTACAGTCTGACAATGGACGTGAGTACATTAATACTGAGTTTAACGATTTTCTGAAAAAGAATGGGATCACAAGACGCTTGTCAGTACCTCATACGCCTCAACAAAACGGCGTTGCCGAGAGGAAGAATAGAACACTCATAGAGATGGCGAGATGTATGATGCGTCAAGCTGGTAGCCCTCCGGCGTTTTGGGCGGAAGCTGTAAATACGGCGAATTATGTGCGCAATCGATTCCCCACGAAAGCTCTCTCAAATGAAGTGCCGTTTACTCTGTGGAAGGGCAAGAAAGCCTGTTTAATCTACATGCAGGTATTTGGTACGAAAGTCTATTATAAAGAAAAGGGAGCGAATAAAGGAAAGTTTGAGTCGAGTGCAGAGCCTGGCATTTTTATGGGGTATGATGTGCAATCAAAAGCATATAGAATTAATTATTAAGTTTAGTTTTAGTTTTTAATTTTAAGTTATTGTTGTGTGTTAGTTGTAATTTAATTTGATTTTGTAATTTTATGTTTAGTTGAATATATCGATACCTCGGGGCTCAAAGGGCGTAAATAAAAAAAAAAAAAAAAATATAGAATTCATAATCCTAGAAATAAGAAGATAATTGTATGTCGGGATGTGAAATTTATGAACGAGCCAGCTTTTAGACAAGAATACAAAGAAATACTTGATGAAGAAGAGAGTGAACAATTTACAGTAAGTCTAAACAAACCATTAATAGATCAGAATGAAGAAGAAACTATGTTAGAAACAGAAGAAAAAATAGTAAGAAAATCTCCATCAAAAGCCACAAAATGTGGTGAACGGTTCACTGAGAACTTAGATAAAGAGGATGAAACAAAATCTGAAAGAGAAGTTGTGAAATTATCAAAGAAACGAAATGCTACTGTATTATGGGAAAGATTAGTTGAACCCTCAAAGAAAGGAAGAGGAAGACTAGTACGACTAAGAGATAAAAATGAAAATGAAGCTGTAGAGAGTGAAGAAGATGATAGCAATGATTCTTCTAATAATAATTCATTCTATGAATCATTATCTTCAGGAAATGATTCAGATATTCAAACAGAGTTTACAGCAGGGATTGTTACTATACAACCAATGACATGGTCAGAGGCAAAAATGACAGAAGATGTCGAAGGCTGGAAGCGTGCTTTAGAAGATGAATATTTAGCCCAGATTAAGAATGGCACCTGGGAAATTGTACAGAGACCTCATGATCGAAAAGTAATTGGAAGCCGATTTGTATTCTGTGTTAAAAACACAAATTATCAAGAGAGAAAGAAGGTCAGGCTAGTGGCTAAAGGATGTTCACAGAGGCCAGGGGAGGATTTTCATGAAACTTATTCCCCCGTTGTCAGATCTACGTCGATTAGATTACTGGCCGCCATAGCTGCAGAATATGGATTTGATATTCACCACATGGATGTAGTCACAGCCTACTTGAATGGACGTTTGGAGGAAGTAGTTTATATGAACGTCCCTGAACAATTAAGCGATGTTTTAGATAGAATACTCGCAAACCAAAAGATTGGATTAGCACATAAGATATTAAGGATAGTAATATATTAGAGACAGCTAAACGCTGGCAAAAGATGATGAATGAATCTGATGATTGTGTGTGCCTGTTAAAGAAGTCTTTGTATGGTTTGCGTCAGTCAGGGTTACAATGGCATAAAGAGTTAGTAAGAGTGTTAAAAAGATTAGGTTTTATAGCATTACCACAAGATCAGTGTGTCTTTGTAGCAAAAAGGAATGGAAAGATGATGTTGATTGCTATTTATGTTGATGATTTGATTCTTACGACAGATGATGATGAATGGTTAAATTCTATGAAGAGAGAACTGTCTAAAACTTTTGAGATGAAAGATTTAGGTAAAATAAGTAATTGTTTAGGAATAGAGTTTAGTCGTGATACAGAGAATAGAGTATTTATGAATCAGAGGAGCTATATTGAAAAAGTGTTAGAAAGGTTCAATATGAGTGATTGTAAACCTGTCGTGACTCCTATTGATATAAATGTAAAGTTAGAAAAGCCTAAGTGTGTGAATGAAGATATAATGAGACAGTATCCATACCAAAATTTAATAGGTGCTTTGATGTTTCTTGCAGTGTCTACTAGACCGGATATTGCCTATGCAGTGAATTATTTGAGTCAATATAATACATGTAATGATGTTGAGACATGGAAGGCAGTGAAACGTATCTTACGCTATCTGAAAGGTACTTTGCAGTATGGTTTAATGTATGAGAGAACTGGTCTGCCTTTGTTTGGTGTAGTGGATGCTGACTGGGGTGCCAATATTATGGATAGAAAATCATATTCTGGATATGCATTTATTTTCGCAGGTGCGCCTATAAGTTGGGAAGCGCGAAAGCAGCGTACAATTGCATTGTCCAGTACAGAGGCTGAATACATGGCCCTATCAGAAGCAACGAAAGAGGCCATATATTTGCTAGATGTTTTGAGGATTTTGGTCGTCGATGAATGTGAGTCTGTTCCATTATTTATTGATAACCAGGGTGCAATAAAGTTGGCCCAAAGTAGAAATTACCGGCCGAGAACAAAGCATATTGATGTAAGACATCACTTTGTCCGAGATATGTGCGAACAGGGTATTATTGATCTAAGATATTTATGTACTGAGCGTATGCCTGCTGATGTCTTGACAAAAGGATTGAATGGTTTAAAACATCATGAATGCATGCATAACTTAGGTATGATATGTATGTGAATTTCAAGATGTTGCTTGCGACTTTGAGGGGAGGTGTTGAGAATATCCAGCAAAGAACACTAGTTATAGTATCTACCTATATCTATGTACCTATGTGCTATTATTAGTAGTGAAGTTGGTAGTGCGGCCGAGCGCTCTGAATGTGGCTCGCGACCCGCGCCATATTGTTTGTTCTCGAGTTATATTGTTCTGTAGGTTACCGGCTAAATTATACTTTTAATAAATTGTTTCTACTTTATCGTGTTAGTTTTGATCCACGGGCCCAATAGGAAGACCACGAATTGACGACGAAGAACAGGACAATGAGATAGTGCAACGCTTTCGAGCGGATCCGACTACTTCCACTAATATTGTTGCCCGTGATCTGGGACTTTCGCAATGGAGAGTGTGGTTTACCGTGCACACTGCTGGCCTATACCCATACCATTATACGCCGGTACACGTTATTGAAGAAGGAGACCCCGCGAGGAGAATGGACTTTTGCAGATTTATGCTAAATGCTGATGTGGAAGACCCAGATTTTCTAAGAAATATCTTGTGGACGGATGAGTCCAAATTTGATAAAGATGGCATAACTAACTATCACAACGCCCATTACTGGGCCCCAAAAGAACTAAGGAATCCCAATAAGAAAAGAGTGAAGGGGTCCCAACGTAGATTCAGCGTGAATGTGTGGATGGGCATTATCTCCAATCATTTGATTGGACCTTACTTTCTCCCGGATAATTTAAATGGGGAAAGCTACGAAAATTTCCTGAGAGCAGACTTGAGTGATTTGCTGGATGATCTGCCACTCAACCTGATCAGGGACATGTGGTTCCAACACGATGGCTGCCCTGCCCATTTCAGAAGAAGTGTCAGAGACTGGCTGGACACAAATTATCCAAACAAATGGATAGGACGAGGTGGGCCGTTGCCATGGCCAGCAAGAAGTCCGGACATTACCCCCATGGATTTTCATGTGTGGGGGTGCATGAAAAGTCTAGTATACAGCGAGCCGAATCCAGTTTCGTCTGTGGAAGACTTAAGACAAAGGATTGTGGATGCAGCTAACAAAATGAGGACCACATTGACCACTGGAGTAGTGAAGACTGGTCTCCGTAGAAGAATGCGACAATGTATCAGAAATAGAGGCGGCCATGTTGAACATGAACTGTAAACAAGAAAAAGTTGTGTGAAAAGCTTTAATAAATAACATTTCATGCTTACCTATTGTTTTATTTTATTTTTTAGGGCTAAGTATAAATTTTCTTCTCCACTGTCGCCTATGAAACTAATTTTTTTTATAATGTATTTGAATAAAACACTTGATTATTATACCTCGTTAGATAGCTGATGAAACGTAGATATTTTAAAAAACATCTGCCGAACAATTGCCATATAGTTTTTTTTAGATATCCCTTAGAGAAAAATAAACTTTCTAATTTATTTTTTTATTTCTTAACTTTCACTTGTCTGCTACGGTCTATTCAATTAACTAATGTACTATTTTAATGATTGACGTCTTTAAGCATCTTATTACGCATGTCAAAATGCAATAATAATAATAATAAGACACACAAAATAAACAAAAATAAATTTAGTAGCTTAAATATCGGCAATTTTCAATGAAAAAATTAAAAGTCGAATATCTCAAAAAGGGTTAAGTTTAGGGTAGGGTGTTTCATAGTGAAATAAGTCAGAAATGATGGGTACTCCACGCCCTCAACGGATCTAGCACGACTTTTTCTGTAACCCTGTAGACGTACCTCTACGTATTTCTAGTAGGTATACGGGGTGAGTCATTTAGACCGGCCTTCACGGGAATTTCTAAAACAAACGTGGAGTAATGTCAAAATAGTTTTACCATTTTTTTCTGTCTGTCAACTTTTAAAGGTTCTTGTCGCGGAAAAAGACGAAGCATTATTTTACTACTCCCGACCTTACTCCGCGTTTATTAACAAGGAGGTTAGAGATAAGGGTGAAAGGAGTTAACTCCCTGATTTTCATAAAAACTAAAAATGTATTTCTCAGCCAGCAGCCCTATCTTGTAAAAAAAACCTATAAAATCCTGGAAACAAATATGGTATGATAACAAGAGATATGTTTTATTCTTATATAAAAAGGTCGGTCTAAATGACTCACCATGTATATTAGAAATACGTATAACTACTATTAGCTACGTCTATGAATTT
This sequence comes from Idaea dimidiata, assembly GCA_949358125.1. Classification (NCBI taxonomy): domain Eukaryota; kingdom Metazoa; phylum Arthropoda; class Insecta; order Lepidoptera; family Geometridae; genus Idaea; species Idaea dimidiata. Next base: position 6,629,865 of record OX442342.1, on the reverse strand, counting down.
CGTTAACTTTTAAGGGTTTTTTTTATATTTCGCAATGGTAGGATAGGGCCATTTTTGAGTTTCTTGTAATTTAATACCTTCAATATTTTTTTGTTTTTGAAACAGGAGGAAAACGGCGAAACTCATGACGATGACGATGATAAATCCGTAAAGGCAAATGACAAGGGGGCTAAGAAGCCACCGCCTAAGAAGAAAGCTAAGAAAGAGGTAAGCAAAGACATGATACGTTCCTTCGGTTCCTAGAAGACCGTGGATTTGACCATTTTGATTAAGTGTATAAATTTCAACCATGTTCCCTAAAGTCAAGATTGTTTTTGCTTTGATATGTCAAAATGATCCAGCAAAAGATGCTATGCTAACCCTACGACCTTGTCTTAGGCTGAAATCTATAGTCCGTACTTTGACTTTGCTCAGACTGAGCTTAGCAAAAACTAAGCATAAACTTTGAATTGGAATTTATAGATGTAATTCATTTTGTAATATACGAATAAAAAAAATAAAAAAAACCCGACTGCCGTTAAAACTGAAAAGTAAAAAACAAGAAGATACCTAAAGGTAAAGAAACCTTAAAAATCGTTCGACGCATCTAGGAGCCTTAAAAAATTGTGGATGGACTCGGGTGGGACTGCAACACAATTTGGTGTCATTATACTTTACCTTTAAAAGGAGTCCCACCCGACTGCATCCACAATTGTTTAAGGCTCCTAGATGCGTCGAACGATTTTTAAGGTTTCTTTACCTTTAAGTATCTTCTTGTTTTTTACTTTTCAGTTTTAACGGCAGTCGGGTTTTTTATTTTTTTTAAATATTTTTTTTATTTAACGCTTTTTAGTTATTAGAGATTAGATACAATTACACCAGAGAAACTCATTAACTCTGGATGTGTATACTCCAGTAGCGAGGACTCGAAATCGGTTAAGAGTTTTGCTGAGATGGCTATGAAGTAGGCAGGTATTCATCTTAAAATATAATTACCAAATCCGAAAACTTCGTCGCGACTGGTGATACGAAGGCTGGCGGTTTCTTGTCCTAGCGGATTAGCCTTGCTATCCATTATCCATAGCGCGACATTTCAAATTTTTAGTTAATTACTTATTGTAAACATAGTAATTGTTATTTATGTTATCTCTGACAAACTGACAAATCAAACATTCAAATTCCTTCAAAAGTTGAAACTCGGCGTCAAAGTCAAATCGAAAAGTTTTTAAGTAACGTTCCGTTGTCTTTGCTCGGTTTTTATGGTCAAGACAAATCTTGCTTTATAGCGTTTTAAATCTTTATTTTTATTTATTTATTATTTTAATGTACCCTATGTCACTCTCACGGTCATGACGAATCTAACGACGTATCGTTTATCTAAATCGGCCTAGCCGTTTAGGCCCTACGACGGCACAAAAATAGGTCACATACATACATACATACACTCACGGCAAAAACATAACATTTCCTTTGGCAGTCGTGTAATAAAAAGAACTTCATAAACTTCGACTTTACTAAGCAAAAACTTTTGATAGTTGCGAAGATCGCATTATGGATACCAAAAAATTGACTTAAATCAAAGTTTTTGCTTAGCAAAGTCAAAGTACAGACTAAAGGTTTCAGCCTAAGTAACCGACGACAATTAAAATGCGAAAAGGATAGAGCCATCGACTCTTTCCCTAGCCCGTTTTTTCGCCGATGTACTATTTCTGGTGCATGTATTAGTGATTATATTCTCTTTGGTATGTATCACTTCTGTGGAGGCAAGTGATACATACACTAGCGTCGATCTCCGGTTTCACCCGCATAAGTCCCGATCCCGTGGAAATATCGGAATCCTACTCTTCAATAATGCTAAAAATATACACACATTTTAACCGATTTCCAAAAAAAAAGAGGTCTATTTGGGTGTATTTTTTGTTCAGTTTGTATTGCAATTAGTTTATAAAGTACAGTGCTTCTCAAACTGGACATATTTGCAGACCCACTTTTAAGTTTGAAAGTAGCCTATGTGTTATTCCCGGTATCCAGCTACCTATATTCCAAGTTTCATCGCAATTGGTACCTTTCATCGCAATCAGTAGCTTTTTCGTGATTGAGTAACAAACATCCAAACACCTACACTTTCACATTTTACTTTCACATATTAGTAGGATAAAATGTCAGTAGAAGGCAGTGATAAGTCTAAAAAGATTCAACCAAAATTTCAAAAGGCTGAGTCAGCAAATATGGAATCCGACTGTACTTTACATATAATTATGTAAAATTATAGGATACCGAGGAGGAAGATGAAGAGGAAGAAGAAGAGGAGGAGGAAGATGAAGAAGGTGAAGAGGGTGATGAAGAGGACGAGAAGGATAAGAAGAAGCCTGCTAAAGATAAGTAAGTAATAAAGGGGAATGGGACGTATTGAGCGTATTGTATCTTTAATTGCTCAATTTTCATCAACTGAGTAATAGCAGGAGGAAAGCAATAGCTATTCATTTGTTAATATTTTTTTTGTTATTGTAATTAGAATGCGAATTCTCTATTATATTATACTAGCTGCGCCCCGCGGTTTCACCCGCGCAGGTCCCGTTCCGGATTATCGGGATAAAACGTAGCCTATGTGTTATTCCAGATATCCAGCTACCTATATTCCAAGATTCATCGCAGTCGGTTCAGTAGTTTTTGCGTGAAAGAGTAACAAAGTCACATGCATACATACAAGATTAACCAGAATTGTACATCATTCCAAGATTCATCGCAGTCGGTTCAGTAGTTTTTGCGTGAAAGAGTAACAAAGTCACATGCATACATACAAGATTAACCAGAATTGTACATCACACAAAAAGGACCCAAATCTAAGGCGGTCTATTTGCGGAAAACGAGCCCGTAAACCATTACAAAACCAGAATTGTCCCACTGCGAGGCAAAGGCCCTCCAACTCTCCTTTTCTGGTCAATTTTGGGGTATCATTCCCTATTCTGGCTTGTATTTGTCGATCTGGGACCTTACCGCGCAACTTCCGTCGTAATCGGCATCGAAATCCCACTGCGCAAAGGAATAACCTGCGCGGTGAAAACGACAGCGTTGATTTGCATGCATTTGAAGCCGGCACCGTCGAGTTGAGCTGTCATTGAATGAGAGGTCTTTTGAGTTGCCGGTTTCAATGACAGTTGAACTCGACGGCGTCGCCTTCAAATGCATGCAAATTAACGCCATGGTTTGCGTAAGATGTGTCACACTATCATTCCGTCTTACGCAGGTGACATCGCGAGATACGGTTAGATTGGTTTATAATGGTTATTTTATAATGGTTATGACATTGGACAGTTTGATCCTGTGAAAAGACGCCAAAAAACCCCTTTGAAAAAAATAGAAGTTTTTCTCCTTCATACAAGATAGATGGATCGTTTGACCAATATGTCACCTGATGGTAAGTTATGATAATGTGGTCTAAGATGTCTTTATCTAGACGGAAGAAGACTGCAGTAGAACACAATCCAAACCCTGTTACTTAGGGGGCTGCACTGGCCTACAAAAGGATTTAGTAAGTGATCATCTTTTTTTTTTCTAAATCAGAGTAAAGAAACCAGCTAAGAAGGTGAAGGGCGATGATGAGGAAGGTGACGATGAAGAGGGCGAGGAAGAGGAGGAGGAAGAAGAAGAGGAAGAGGAAGAAGAGGCGCCCAAACCTAAACCTAAGAAAGAGGTCAGTTATTCGAAAAATAATGTTAGTATGTCATCCAACTGATGATATAGGTTCATAGATACTCGTTTTATTTCTTTGGTCCATTTTCATAACTGTTTTTCGTAACTAGCTATGAAACAAGATATTTTCTTCACTGATTCAAATCTAGTTATTAAAATGGATAATATTATCCATGTTCATAACTGTGTTTCGTAACCAGCTACAAAAACGGAAAAAATAATCTTGTTTTAGTTACCAGAAACGAAAATGGTCTTTTTTTTATTTTTGCTATTACTTTTGTGAATATATTTTATTCAACAACCCTGTACATTCAGTTTATCTAACGTTATAAAAAATGTGTAAAGACTGTTTTCATATTGATTTTGTTGTGACAGCCAACGGAGCCCCCGGTCCCTCTGCCAGCCGGTAAAGGCATCCCTCTCGGACACATTAGCAACGTCGAAGTGTCTCTCTCAAGATTCAAGACCCAGGATCAGAAGTTGCTGCATCAGTACTTGTATGGGGTGAGTTTTTAATATCTCTGACCTTCAGTTTCTTGAGCATTTTTAACTATTAGGAGTTCACCCTGAATTGAGACCTCACGACCCCCTATCTTCCCAACCTCCCTACCTATCCGGCTCATCTTCTAACCCATGAATTCTATTGACCCAAACTACGCGCATACCAAAATTCATAAAGATCGGAGCTACGATACTCAAGTTATCGTCGAACAAACATACAAAGATACAAGCGCCAGGCCCGTCTACACTGGACCTCACTCGCTTCGCTCGTTCGGTCAACTATTGGACATTTTGTTATGGAATAGTTTCAAGACTTTTTAATACAGGGCACTATCAAATTCTATAGGTTTATTCCGTTTGGCGCTACGACTTACATCGGTGGGTGCTTACTCCTTTTTAGAAACTGATTACGAACTTCCCGGTTTGGTATGCGGTCATAGAGAACAAGACGCAGCAAAACCTCCCTCTAAGAAACTCGTTTTGGTCAACTTTTACGATTATTAGCCGCAGCCATATTCTTTTAGATTCTGGCTACATGGCTATGTATTGTAAAAGTAGATGGTATTCATGAATTGAGGGTTTTTTAGGTCGTATAGGTTAGCGTTACACATTATAAGATAAAAAAACACTAAAAGCTATAGTTACATGACATATCCAAGTGATCATGTACATTTATTGTGAACAAGAATCCTATTGAAATAAATATTTTCGAAATTAAATTTAAATTTAACTTATTTCGTGTGTTGACAGCAATTATGCCTGGACCGCAACGTGAAGCGCAACATCAAGAAGTTCAAAGGCTACGAGTGGGCCATCGGCTCCTCTGACTACAAGGCCAAGCTGGAGGAAACCTCCAAGATGGAGATGAAGCAGCTGCGGACCATGTGCGAGATGCTCGATCTAGATAAGAAAGGTAAAGATATATCTATTACAGGGTTTGACCTCACTTACTGGACGGATCAATGCACGAGCAATGTAAATTGTAGAGGGTCCACTCTACTCAAATGTGTTAACTGTGTTGGTGTATTGTTGTGTAATAATAACTGATGCCGATCAACACTCTTCTGAATGCCTTACGGTATGCATTAAAGCTGTCAAGTAGGGGCGCTGTATCATAAGAATGATAGATAGATATAGTTCTATGGAGAGTCGTATACTCAATGTGTATAATCTGTGGTAGGTTCATCATCGGAGCTGTCATCGCGTCTGGTGGGATTCCTGCAGCAGCCGACGGCTAACTCGCCGCACGCGCGCGGAAACAGCGCGCGTGCGGCGCCCGCCGCGCCCGCCTCCACCGGCGGCCGGCCGCGCCGCTCCGCCGCCGTCAAGGTGCAGCGAGGTTAGTGTACACACACCATGTTCCCGCAGCACCAACCCGCCGCGCCCGCCTCCACCGGCGGCCGGCCGCGCCGCTCCGCCGCCGTCAAGGTGCAGCGAGGTTAGTGTACACACACCATGTTCCCGCAGCACCAACCCGCCGCGCCCGCCTCCACCGGCGGCCGGCCGCGCCGCTCCGCCGCCGTCAAGGTGCAGCGAGGTTAGTGTACACACACCATGTTCCCGCAGCACCAACCCGCCGCGCCCGCCTCCACCGGCGGCCGGCCGCGCCGCTCCGCCGCCGTCAAGGTGCAGCGAGGTTAGTGTACACACACCATGTTCCCGCAGCACCAACCCGCCGCGCCCGCCTCCACCGGCGGCCGGCCGCGCCGCTCCGCCGCCGTCAAGGTGCAGCGAGGTTAGTGTACACACACCATGTTCCCGCAGCACCAACCCGCCGCGCCCGCCTCCACCGGCGGCCGGCCGCGCCGCTCCGCCGCCGTCAAGGTGCAGCGAGGTTAGTGTACACACACCATGTTCCCGCAGCACCAACCCGCCGCGCCCGCCTCCACCGGCGGCCGGCCGCGCCGCTCCGCCGCCGTCAAGGTGCAGCGAGGTTAGTGTACACACACCATGTTCCCGCAGCACCAACCCGCCGCGCCCGCCTCCACCGGCGGCCGGCCGCGCCGCTCCGCCGCCGTCAAGGTGCAGCGAGGTTAGTGTACACACACCATGTTCCCGCAGCACCAACCCGCCGCGCCCGCCTCCACCGGCGGCCGGCCGCGCCGCTCCATTAGCGTCAAGATGGCGGGACCAACTCTCGAAAATAAAAACTTTATATTGCAAGATTTAGTACCAAATTGGTACTATTTGGTACCTCATCTAAAAAAATTAGTACCTCTTTAGTTTAAAAGATATTTAACAAAAACCCTGGTCCCGCCATTATGACGTCATAATGGCGGGACCACTGAGAAAAACAACTCTGAGCTAAAAATGACTTATGTCCAGATTTAGTACCAAATTGGTACTATTTGGTACCTCAGTTGAAAAAATTAGTACCTCTTTAGTTTAAAAGATATTTAACAAAAACCCTGGTCCCGCCATTATGATGCTTTGGTAATTTTTCAAAAATCATATTTCCGCAAGTAATTTCGTATATTTTAATATTTGTAGATTTAGTACCTAATTGGTACCTACAGAAAATCCTTTTATTATGAATATTAACCTTATATTTTAAGAGATATAAGCATTTTTATTTCTACACAGAGTGTTTCAGCGAGGGTAATGTATGTACTTCACAGCAGAGGTTCAGTGCCAAGGACAGGCATTGACCAAGATGGCCGCCGCTGAAGTGATAAAGTAATGATGTAATAATTAAATTTATTTTGTGAATACATAGGTATTATTAAAATGTAGAGAGACCTAGATCAGAATAAAAAAATATTTTTCGTGTAAATAGGTACGTGTAGATAGATTTGATTAGATGGATAGATAGATAGATTTGGACACGTAAACTTCAACGAAAAAATATGAAAATTTTATACCGCCATTGAATTGTTTTTTTTTTTCGGTCTGATACAACACCGATATGTCTTAATATGACAAGTATCATTATGGCCAGCGTCAAGTAAATCAAAGAATATTTAATTGAAATAGGTATTTTTGTTATTTAAAACAAGATCATTTTAGGGTACCGTACCTAATAGTGATAGTGGTATGGTATAACCCTTCGTGCGCGAGTTAGACTTGCGCACGAAGGGTACCACTTGGCTGCCACACTACCACACTTGGCCGTTTTTTTACATATGGTTGTGTTTATTTACTACTTAAGTCCTGTTTCCGCAGGAATATCGGGATAAAAAGTAGCCTATGTGTTAATCCAGGTCCCCAGGTACCTATATTCCAAGTTTCATCACAATCAGTTCAGTAGTTTTAATGTGAAAGAGTAACAACCTCACATACATACATACAAACTTTTGCGTTTATAATATGAGTAAGATTTTTATTATACTTATTAGTTACGTAGGTACGTAGTTCCTAAACGATTTTTATAAATTAGCAACGCGTCTCCGAGAATATTAGGATAAGCTCGCGTGTTAATTCAGATCTCCAGATGTCTGCATGCCAAGCTTAATCGCTATCGGTTCAACATTTTTGGCGTGATTGAAACACAAACCAATAAATTATTTTAAACTTTTGCATTTATAATACGGGTATTAGTGAGATGAAATGCACTTAATATTGCTATCTGCTACCTACTTATACCTATACTTACACTTCTACCTTATAACCTTGTAACTTGTAACCGTACTTTATTCGTACCTAAATTTAGCTTACTACATAAAACTAGCTGCGCGCCGCGACTTCACCCGCGTAAAACCTGTTCCCCGCGGGAATAGCGGGACAAAAAGTAGCCCATGAGTTATTTCAGGTCTTCAGCTACCAATTATTACACGTATTCTCGCAATCGGTTCAGTAGTTTTATGTGAAAGAGTAAGTATGCTTTTTATACACTGTCTCTGAGTCACACGAATTCCTCGTGGAGTTGTTCGTAAAAACTTTTTGATACAAACCCAGAGACGCTAGTTTAAACCAGGGACCGCAAAACACGATTATTCCCAACTGTCCCCTCTAGCCCTGTCCCCCGGGGGGAAACACCGCTTTGGAGTTAATTCTAACGAACCCAAACCCTTTTGCTCAGCTAACCATCTGGATATGGTGACCATCTTCATTGGGTAACCTACCTACACCACTATTGATATGGTAACCCAATCATTGAGTTTCCCAGGCGAAAGGCTTACACATTTTATTACGGAAACCTCATCGATGGGGTAGCCTTTTGATAGACTTTCTAATGGGTTACCTTTCTCCCGCCCCTACGTATTGCATTTCTAAACATTTCATCGTATTCAAAGTACCTACTCGTATGTACTGCATTTTACCTCGGTGGTGACATTTTTCTCTGTAATAATTATGGTTAAGTACCTAGGTATTTTAATGATTCTTCAGCAGGTACAACGTTAAAAACCCACAGTCACATTTAAGGGTCTATATAACCCTAATAGCGCGACAGGGATAAAGCTAGCGAATTTCAGATGTGTCAGTGAAGGACGTAAGATGCGACTATGCAAAATTTTATTGCGTAAAATCAAACAATTGCTAGTTTTAAGATAACTAAACGTTAATCTTGAAATTCAAAACATTCACTGCCTGTATTGAGCTAGGTAAGTTCAGTTCTGTCTGATACAAAGTTTTATAAGTTTTCGTGCAATATTGACTGAGTAATATCACTTATTTGTACAATTTAGAGGGAAGTTTGGATTTTTTTTCTATCGGGAAAATTTTCTGGAATCGTGTTTTCACGGCATTCACGTGTTAGTAAATATCCTCGACTTTATTAAATATGGTTTCAAAAACTTTTATTTCAAATTACTTTGTAGTAATTCACCCTAGAAACATCAGTTAACTTAACAGCCCCTTAACTTCTATTAATCAAATTTAAATTATTGGAGTACCTTTGCGAAATCATACTACAGCATGTACCTAATGTTAATAAATTTGACATCATTGAAACTAACTCTATAGTTAGTTAGTCAATATATTTATTTGCAATTTCTTTCTACAGATATCAGAAGCGTAACTTGTTTTAAATGTTTACCAAATTCTTTTTGCCGGAAGAAAAATAAAATGTACTCTATGACAATAGCAATAAAAACAATGCCCGTGTACGTCTAATAATTAGGCAACGAAGATGGCGCCACCCATGATAATGACGACTCGCCGAGCCGATTCTAACATACTTTTTTTTACCTAATTCCAAAGCCATAAGGAATAAATTTCACTACTCGGAGACAAAGTGTTACCGTTTAGTACCGTATTACACTATCATATAGGGTTACCTATTAAAATGAACTACCTCGTATGATGCTGTTACCACTTACTCAGCCATCGCATAACCCCATTGAAGGGGTTTTTGAAAAAAGGTAAGCTTATTGAAAAAACTTACCCATTAAAATGATAACCAATTGAATGAGGTTTTTCGATTAAGCCTTTAAAAAAACCACGTCTTAACTCAAATAAGGGTAACCAAAAACGGTCCCTGGTTTAAACCTTACCGCGAGTGAATTTTCAATCATGCATTTTTATAAATAAAAATAAACTAGCTGGTCCCCGCGTTTTCACCCGCGTATGTCGCGGGAATATCGATATTTTTCTTTCTTAAGAACCTTCTTCTGACGACAACAAACACAACAAAAAAGAATTATCAAATTCGGTCCAGCAGTTTACGCGTGATGCCGTGACTAAGGGAAGTAGGGATTCATTTTTATATGTAAGAAGATAGAAGACTAGCTGCGCCCCGCGGTTTCACCCGCGTAAGTCCCGTTCCCGCGGGAATATCGGGATAAAAAGTAACCTATGTGTTAATCCAGGTCCCCAGCTACCTATATTCCAAGTTTCATCGCAATCGGTTCAGTAGTTTTTGTGTAAAAGAGTAACAACTTCACATACATACATACTTACATACAAACTTTCGCGTTTATAATATTAGTAAGATATGTCTCGACCCTTAAGTTCGATAGAATAGATTTTCTCGGTAAAGCTATTTTGTAATTCTACTTTACTTTAATGTAAATAAAGTAGAATTATGGGTAAACACTTATCTCTTAATTAATAAACGGGGTGCGCCGGAGTAGTGAGAATGTGCTTTGTATTTTTCCGTGACAAGAACTTTCACAGTTGACAGACAGAGAAACAAAAAGCGGAATAATTACTCCGACCTTACTCCCCTTTCATAATGAAGGATGTTATTAATTTAATATAATATTTATTTGACAAATCATTAAATTGTATTACAGTCATATTAAGTATAATTTTATACAACTTATCTAAACGCCGTAAAATTACAAGATCCAATTGAACTTTTGATCCCTCATAGTTCAAATATAAAGGGTGTCATATTAAATCAAAAGCGTCCAAAGGACCCTGGACTTAACTCTCGAGCGTAACGAAGGTGATAAAAATTAAACTCCTTTGCAAGCCTATTTTAATCTCTATGCAGTTAATTAACAACAAAACAATAGATGTGTATGAAATATATTACAGCCTTTTATTTATTTATTATTATCAATGTTGCATCAAAATGACGAAACCAGGCATTGGTCTTAACCGATGAAAAAAAAATTTGGGGCTACATTAACTAAAACTTTTTGCCTTACCCTTCCGTCAAAATAAAATAAAAATAGCCTATTTTTTTCTTTACTTTGTGTAATGTTTAGGTAGAGTTTTGGCGGGAACGCGTTAAGAAGATGTAATGTTGAATTTTAATTTTTGTGAAACCTAGTTCAAATGCGTGTAAATTGTTTAATTTCTGGGGCATATTAATTAATTTAGTTTCGTGAAGGTGTACAAGTGTAGTGAAAATCGGTGCAAAACATGGACTTTAGCGTTATCTCCAAAACTCCGTGAACAATATTTGTATAAAATGTTTTACAATGATTCCCTCGACTTGACTTTGACTATGATGACTTGGCTGTTTCGATGCAAATTTTAATAATACTTGACACTGGCAAATGTCCAAATGGAAAAGCCATATTAAGAAAGAAGACGAATGTTTAGGTAGCCAGTTCGCAATGGGCGTATGCTAACAGAAGCTTAGTGATAATACCATCAGCGTTCCAAATTTAAATTACTTTAAGCCTCTAATGCGCACTTTATGTACCTAGAGACTAATGACTCGCTTTACGTTGACGTTTTTGGTCGAATATAGTAACTTTGTAGAGCCATAGATGTGTAATAGTAGTTTATGCACCGAGGTACTAAAGTCCTGTCTTATATAGCGGGCGTCATATTGAATCCAAAGCGTACGAAGGACTCTAGAGGGTTAACTCCCGAGCGTAGCGAGGGTGTTAAAAACCCTAGGTACATAATACTCTAGGTACATAACTCCTTCGCTTCGCTCAGGAGTTATGTACCTAGAGTCCTGAGTGAAGCGTGGGATTCAAGCGCCCAAGATAAAGCTGACTTTAGTACCGAAGTGAATACTCTACTTTACACATCTACTGCGAGACAATAAAAAGGCTATAAAAATAAGCATTTAACTAACAACAAAAAACATTTTATGTGTTATGTCTAGGTGGCCAGTTCGAAATGGCCGTATGCTACCAGAACCTTAGTTCCAAATTTAAATTACTTTATGCCCTAGGTGCATAATGAGCACTTTATGCACCTAGGGAATAAAGAGTCGCTTTACAATGACCTTTTTGGTCAAATAAAGTAACTTTGTAGAGCAGTAGGTGTGTAAAACTATTTTAAATATTAAACATCTCAAAATTGACATGATACTCACACACAATATAAAAAACAGAAAACGAATAAAACAAAAAGTCCTGATACTGAAAGTGGTTTTGACTCCATGACACAAGCATTTTATTACAACATTTCAAAAGTAAGGTTTCACAGATCAACCAACACCATTTGTAATTAAATTAGTCGTAGAGAATACATAAATATTACTAATATTATAAACGTGAAAGTTTGTATATTTGTGACTTTGTTACTTAATCACGTAATAACTACTGAACCGATTGCGATAAAGCTTGAAATATAGAGACTTGGAGCTGGACCTGGACCTGCTGTGGTATCATCTAATTAGCATCCACCGATGCCAGTTGCTATTTGCTGTCAAAAAGCATATTTCGTATTGATCATTGCTGTTTGAAGTAATCACCGGTAACAACCACGTTACGTCAAAGCAACAATGTACTTAGCCACTAGTAACGGTGGATGCTAATTACATGATACCACAGCTGGCCATCTTATATACCTGGAGACTTAGAATTATTATTTTCTTAGTAGGTATTCCCGCAGGAACAGGACTTACGCGGGTGAAACTGCGGAGCGCAGCTAGTAGATAGATAAGCGCTTTATTTGGACAACTAATAATGATTAAGTAGCTACCTACCTACTTACTAATAATATATTATGTACAAAAAGCAGTGATATCCCATCAAAAACATAAATGTGCGCCATTTAATGTCAGTTTATGTCATGTCAAAATGAATAAATTGCACGTCATTTCATTACACACAGCGTCATATACAGCCCTAAAAACTAAGCACTAGGCTTGTACGAAAGAAATAAATAGTAAAATGTTGCACAAATTCAGTCTTAAATTACATACTCGTTCTAGGTAGGTGTTAGTAGTAACGACCTTTTTCGTTTGCAGATTGCAATCCCTGTTTTTTTAGAAACCCCCGAAACCCTACACTGCGCGTGCCAAATCCTACTTCCTACTAATATTATAAATCCGAAAATCTGTTTGTTTGTTTGTTTGTTCCCTCTTCACGGTCAAACGGCTCGACCGATTTGGATGAAAATTTGCATAGGGATAGTTTAAATGATGGAGAGTAACATAGGATACTTTTGATCCCGAAAATCCCGCGGGATCGGGACTTACGCGGGTGATAATATTTATTAGATGAAAATTTGCATAGGGATAGTTTAAATGATGGAGAGTAACATAGGATACTTTTGATCCCGAAAATCCCGCGGGATCGGGACTTACGCAGGTGATAACAATTTCTTAGATGAAAATTTGCATAGTGATCGTTTAAGTGATAGAGAGTAACATAGGATACTTTTGATCCCGAAAATCCCGCGGGATCGGGACTTACGCGGGTGATAGTATTAATGGATGAAAATTTGCATAGGGATAGTTTAAATGATGGAAAGTATCATAGGATACTTTTGATCCCGAAAATCCCGCGGGATCGGGACTTACGCAGGTGATAACTATTTATTAGATGAAAATTTGCATAGTGATCGTTTAAGTGATAGAGAGTAACATAGGATACTTTTGATCCCGAAAATCCCGCGGGATCGGGACTTACGCGGATGATAATATTAATGGATGAAAATTTGCATAGGGATAGTTTAAATGATGGAGAGTATCATAGGATACTTTTGATCCCGAAAATCCCGCGGGATCGGGACTTACGCAGGTGATAACAATTTCTTAGATGAAAATTTGCATAGTGATCGTTTAAGTGATAGAGAGTAACATAGGATACTTTTGATCCCGAAAATCCCGCGGGATCGGGACTTACGCGGGTGATAGTATTAATGGATGAAAATTTGCATAGGGATAGTTTAAATGATGGAAAGTATCATAGGATACTTTTGATCCCGAAAATCCCGCGGGATCGGGACTTACGCAGGTGATAACTATTTATTAGATGAAAATTTGCATAGTGATCGTTTAAGTGATAGAGAGTAACATAGGATACTTTTGATCCCGAAAATCCCGCGGGATCGGGACTTACGCGGATGATAATATTAATGGATGAAAATTTGCATAGGGATAGTTTAAATGATGGAGAGTATCATAGGATACTTTTGATCCCGAAAATCCCGCGGGATCGGGACTTACGCAGGTGATAACTATTTATTAGATGAAAATTTGCATAGTGATCGTTTAAGTGATAGAGAGTAACATAGGATACTTTTGATCCCGAAAATCCCGCGGGATCGGGACTTACGCGGGTGATAATATTTATTGGATGAAAATTTGCATAGGGATAGTTAAAATGATGGAGAGTAACATAGGATACTTTTGATCCCGAAAATCCCGCAGGATCAGGATTTACGCGGGTGATAACCATTCAATGAATGAAAACGACACAGGGGTAGGATAAGTGATGTGGAGTGGCATCATCATCATCGTCATCCATCGTCATCGTCATCCTTCGTCATCGTCACTTACTGACGAAATACAAACTTTAACCTACTTCACCTACCTACCGCAGTGCAAAAATCCACACTTAAACGGACGACCAGGGAAGTACTGATGGTGCCAGGCGCGGTAGCGCCTGGCTTCAACAGTACTTCAATGGGCGACCGTTTAAGTGTGGATTATTGCATTGCGGTAGGTAGGTGTTCGAACAACGCGGGATCGCGACTTGCGCGGGTGAAACCGCGGGGCACAGCTAGTTTTATTATAAAAATATGAAATAGTCAAGTATTCTGTACAAGCAGGTAGGTTACTCGTGCGTTACCCGTACGATGCGTGCGTGCGATCACGTTAACATTTCAAAATATTCGCACACAGTTCAAAGCATGATCTTTGATCCTTAGAAATAACTAATAATAATAATAAAACTTAACTTGTAATAATTTTGATAAAAGGATTGATGAACAGTCGTTAGAATCTTTGTATGGTCAAATTATTATTTTCAACATATTTTGTATTTCTGTTGCCGCTATAACTACAAATACTAAAATAAATATTTTAAAGAGGTTGATTGATTGATTGATCAATTCCTTATTGCAACACACCACGCTAAAATGATTAAATTAAAAGAAAAAACTAAAACAACTTAATAATTAGGTGGCACAATGGTCGGCCTTATCGCTTATAGCGATCTCTTTGGATGGGCCAGAAGTTAAGAAAGATGAGAGGTATGGTGTTCAGACAGGATTCTACTTGAATAATAATACAATAATAGTAATAATAGTACACATAGAAATATTAATGGAAGAAAACCATTCAATAAAATACGTAAAATTCGTGTTTGGTTGAGCTCTAGTGTCATGAACATAAGGGTCACAATGGAATGTAGTTTGGTCAAACTTGTAGGTTATGCTTACGGTACTTTTATTTCAACTTGAATTATTTATTATTTTCGTATGATAGCTATATGTAAATGATATTTTATCGTAATAGGTAGACTGTAATGGACACTTTTTACAATAGTTGAACTAGGACCAGATTACAGTCATTGTGAAACAAGCTTCGTAGAGAAAGTCGGAAGAAAGTTGGGAAACAGTTTTTACTTCAAAGTAAATAAATAATTATTTACTGCTTACTAAATCTCAAATATTGTACCAAGTAACAGAAAAAACATTCATAATTACAATATTTTTTACAGAAAGAAGGTAGGTGGTCTAGTTTAGTTTTTATAGGTATTTATGTAAAGTACGTCGTAAGTAATTATATAATACCATTTCATATCCTATCAAATTTATGACGTAAGCTATAATTTCCCCTATAATTTTCCGATGCAATGCTCCAAAGTCTACGACTTTTATATCTGCAAAAAACTTGCAATTTTTATAAAATAGGTTACCTACCTACATAAAAGTGGCTAATTCCCAAATGGCCACAATTGGTTCAAAACTGAGAAGAAAAAAAAACTAAAAAACCGGCAAAGTGTGAGTCACACTTGCGCACGAAGGGTTCCGTTCTACTAAAGAAACAAACATAACGGCCTCAGTGGCCCGTCGAGCAAACGCCCGACTGCAATGCATAAGGATGCGGGTTCGATTCCCGTCAGGTGCAAATTATTATGCTTTTAAATAAATATTTGTATTTGGTCTGGTGTCTTTCTATGTATAAAATGTATGTATTTACAAAAAAAAAAGAATAATATATAGCATATCTGTTGTCTAGTACCCATAGTACAAGCTTTGTGCTTAGTTTGGAGCTAAATTGCGCTGTTTACAATGTAGTGCAATATTTATATTTATAAACATTATACGACGTTACACACCGCGCAATCTAGTCCCAAACTAAGCACTACGCTTGTACTATGGAATTTGGACAGCGGATATATTTACTACACTTTTACTTTTTTTTTGTTAAAACACATAACATTATATAATAATAATTATGATACCTACATGGAAACACCCAGACCAGATACAGATATATATTTTTAAGCATAAATACTTGCACCGTTAAGGAATCGAACCTGCAACCTTGTGCAATGCAGTCGGGCTTCACTACTATCACTATTGGGTACGACAGGTACGCTAAAATGAACACTGGCCCAAGCAAAAACCCGTGAATGCAACGACGAAGCTAGTCCCGTCTAAATGTAACTTGGTGTATGGGCTTACATATACTATCTTGAAATTGATGAGAAACATTAGGTTGTAGGAGAGTCAAGTTGAATGTACCTTAAATGAATGTGGGAATGTATACATATATGTATATTTTATGTGATATTATGTGTGTTTATGTATATTAAATGTGTGTTAGGTATATAAATGTGTTGTTTTTTAGTATTTTTATAATATTGTGTTTTTCCATTAATATTTCTATGTGTACTATTATTGTATTATTATTCAAGTAGAATCCTGTCTGAACACCATACCTCTCATCTTTCTTAACTTCTGGCCCATCTAAACAGATCGCTATAAGCGATAAGGCCGACCATTGTGCCACCTAATTATTAAGTTGTTTTAGTTTTTTCTTTTAATTTAATCATTTTAGCGTGGTGTGTTGCAATAAGGAATTGATCAATCAATCAATCAACCTCTTTAAAATATTTATTTTAGTATTTGTAGTTATAGCGGCAACAGAAATACAAAATATGTGAAAATTTTAACTGCCTAGCTCCCGGTTCATGAGGTACAGCCTGGACAGACGGACGGACAGACATCGGAGTCTCAGTATTAAAGTCCCTTAAACCTTTGGATACGAAACCCTAAAAAATTGTTTTCTTAATAAAACACTTTATTTACCGCGTTTAATCGCGCTGTCAATCTTAAAAAAGCCAACTGTAAAGTTGGCGAAAGCTCAGTTGTTTTAAAATCATGACCATTGATGAACCCAGTAAATAAAGTGTTTTGAGTATTATGCAAAATCGCGAAAACCATAAAAGAAATTAATAGTTTTCTTGTTTTAAAAACAAAAATATTTCAATTAAAATATTCTTTGATTTACTTGACGCTGGCCATAATAATACTTGTCATATTAAGACATATCGGTGTTGTATCAGACCGAAAAAAAAAAAAGATTCAATGGCGGTATAAAATTTTCATATTTTTTCGTTGAAGTTTACGTGTCCAAATCTATCTATCTATCCATCTAATCAAATCTATCTACACGTACCTATTTACACGTAAAATATTTTTTTATTCTGATCTAGGTCTCTCTACATTTTAATAATACCTATGTATTCACAAAATAAATTTAATTATTACATCATTACTTTATTACTTCAGCGGCGGCCATCTTGGTCAATGCCTGTCCTTGGCACTGAACCTCTGCTGTGAAGTACATACATTACCCTCGCTGAAACACTCTGTGTAGAAATAAAAATGCTTATATCTCTTAAAATATAAGGTTAATATTCGTAATAAAAGGATTTTCTGTAGGTACCAATTAGGTACTAAATCTACAAATATTAAAATATACGAAATTACTTGCGGAAATATGATTTTTGAAAAATTACCAAAGCATCATAATGGCGGGACCAGGGTTTTTGTTAAATATCTTTTAAACTAAAGAGGTACTAATTTTTTCAACTGAGGTACCAAATAGTACCAATTTGGTACTAAATCTGGACATAAGTCATTTTTAGCTCAGAGTTGTTTTTCTCAGTGGTCCCGCCATTATGACGTCATAATGGCGGGACCAGGGTTTTTGTTAAATATCTTCTAAACTAAAGAGGTACTAATTTTTTTAGATGAGGTACCAAATAGTACCAATTTGGTACTAAATCTTGCAATATAAAGTTTTTATTTTCGAGAGTTGGTCCCGCCATCTTGACGCTAATGCCGCTCCGCCGCCGTCAAGGTGCAGCGAGGTTAGTGTACACACACCATGTTCCCGCAGCACCAACCCGCCGCGCCCGCCTCCACCGGCGGCCGGCCGCGCCGCTCCGCCGCCGTCAAGGTGCAGCGAGGTTAGTGTACACACACCATGTTCCCGCAGCACCAACCCGCCGGAACATATAAAAATGTACCTTAAAACTTGACTGACCGGACTACACAAATGTCTTATACTAATAACATTGCTCTTATAGTGAAGGAATACCGACATGTCCTAGAACTCATCACGATCTGAAGTCATGACGAATTCGACTATCCATAGAAGGCTCTAGGAAAAGGGGCGCGTCCTACAGTGGCAAAAATTATAACAAGTGTGCGTTTGTTTACAGGCTACTCTGACGAGGAATATGAATCAGATCCCGAAACTAAAGTCAAAGGACCGAGACCTACTAAGGAAGGATCGGAAGATTCTGATGTAAGTCTTTAATTTTACTTAAAACTACTGTGAAGCCAAAAGAAATAGGAATGTTTTTGTCAGTCTAACCCCCTTACTTATAAACGTTAAATGCGCTGCATAACTATGCATCGTTTCGAGACAAACTTCACATAACTTAGTCATGTGTAAATAAGGGAGTATATTCGTATGTATAACTGTAGCACTTAAACTTCTGAACTGATGTAAATTAATGAGAAGTCATAATAGTATGATAATTATCGAGAGGTAGAGTAGTTAAATAAGAAGCATGCCACACGGCCAGTGTGGCACGGCTTACAGATTCATTTTGAGACCTACATTTTTAAAGAATTTCCTTAAAAATATAGGTAAAAATTTTACTTTAAAATATATCAAAAGGTTTCAGATACCTTCTAACGTTTTTCTTTTCAAAAACTAGGGTTCGTTCAACCCGAGCGGGTCGGAGGAGGCGGACTCCGACTTCGACCCGGAGGCGGGCGAGGGCGCTCCGCCCCCGGGCCGCAAGCGGAAGAGTGCGGGCTCCACCGGCCGCCGTCGCTCCTCCGCTAAGGCGGCCACCGCCGGCAAGCGGGGACGCAAGCCCAAAGGGAAGAAGGGGAAGGTAAGGACCTGTACAGATCATTGTTCTATACCTTGACAGTAGATATTGTTCGCGCCGTTCCGTTCGTCGTACGTCCGTCGCTGTGTCTATGCTGTATAGCGGGTGTGACGTCACATTCATTCATTATATTCTTGTAATCGAACATGGTTACATGGAGAACTTCGCCTTTTTAACGCGAAGCTCTCCATGTAACTGTTTGCCCTATTTGTTATTCAATATAATAATTACAACCCGAAAACGCCTTTACTTGGAACTTCCACAAACAGATATTAAGAAGGAAAACAGTTCATAACAGCGCTGTGGTAACGTCACTACAACTTTGACGTGACTTTTCTAATGTGTCGTGTCTCCAGGCGCCGAAGCCTCGCGGTCGCCGCGCCAAGTCCGAGAGTGAAGACGAGAGCGACAAGTCAGAGAGCGAGAACAGTGAGGAGGGTTCCGCTAGCGAGGGAGAGGAATCTGACGTAAGTCACGCTTGTTCTGTACACTCATCATTCCAGTGGTGATTTTCCCTGACATTGGACAGATCTCAAGCCCCACATGTACTTAAACTGGTCTGAGTTTTGGCGTGAACGCGTTAAGGAGATGTGTTGCTAAATTTTCATTTTTGTGAAACTTAGTTCAAATTCAAAAGTTCAAACATTTAACATTTAATTTCGGGGGCTTATTAATCAATTTAGTTTCGTGAAGGTGTACAAGTGTAATGAAAGTGAAAATCGGTGCAAAACATGGACTTAAGCGTTGTCTCCAAAGCTCCTTGAACAATCATTGTAAATGGCCGCCCTGTGTTTGCAATGATTCCCTCGACTTGACTTTAACTATGACGACTTGACTGTTTAGATGCAAATAACTTGCAAATATTAATACCTTATACTTGACACTGGCTAATTTCCAAATGGCCATAATCGGTTCACAACCGATAAGAAATAAATAGTAATAAACTGGTCTGTCTGAGTCCGCTTGACAGATAAGTGTGCAATCTGTGGTATCACTAGACAAATATTCGGTTTTTCCTACATTTAGTTCCAAACCACCATTCTCAAGTGACTCTTTCTATGCTAAATGAGA
This sequence comes from Idaea dimidiata, assembly GCA_949358125.1. Taxonomy (NCBI): domain Eukaryota; kingdom Metazoa; phylum Arthropoda; class Insecta; order Lepidoptera; family Geometridae; genus Idaea; species Idaea dimidiata. The sequence goes on along the minus strand of OX442342.1, from coordinate 6,609,676 downwards.
ATGAGAAAGAGTCGTATTCCTTGGTGGACTCTGATTAATGGGAAAAGATTTAGGCTGAAATCTATAGTGCATACTTTGATTAAGCTCAGATTTAGCTTAGTAAAAACTTGGTAAAGTTTATGCTAAGCAAAAACTTTTTTTTTTTTTTTTTGCAAAAACTTGAATTGGAATTTATAGTCAAAATTCATTTTGTAATATGAATAAAATAACAACATCTTCATACTAGAAATATTTTATAGGAATAATTTATCTTCAAAAATTCACTCGCGACGAGGTTGAACTCTCGGCTCCGGGGCCGGACCCCAGATATGCTTCTGATATGTATATGATATTATGTAGACATGCCTTGAGCAATAAAAATAAATTACGATAAGATCTTCATAGTCATACTTAACAGAAAAACTAAGTTTAAGTAATTTTTTTATCGGTTACATTCCAAGCTTGAAAAACTTAGATTAGCTAAGCAAAAACTTTGGATAGTTGCGGAGATCGATAAATACCAAAATTGTCTTCAGTCAATGTTTTTTCTGAGCAAAATCTAAGCACGCTCTATAGATTTTAGCCTTAGTGCATCTAATAGTTTCAACATAACATTGTGTTGTCTGTATACAGGAGCCTAAAGCCAAGGTGGGACGCGGCAGGCCGCCGGCTGTAGCCAAGGGTCGCAAGGGAGCCGCCGTCGCCTCCAAGACCAACGCGAAGGCTGCCCCGGCCAAGCGGAAAGCGCCTACACCACCAGGTCAGTCTATCCACACACATAGAATAAATCCTGTGACGAACACACAGCGCCATCTAGCCCCATGGTAAGCTGATAAGCTTGTGTTACGGTGGCTAGACAACGGATATACTACTTATATTTATTTTTCTTTTGTAAATACATACATATTACACATAGAAATACGCCCAGACCAGACACAAATATTTATTTTTAAGCATAAATATTTGCACCCAGCGGGAATCGAACCCGCAACCTTCTGTGTTGCAGCCAAGCGTTCGCCCGACGCGCCACAGAGGTCGTCAACACATGTAAACGAGAATGTTTGTTACTCATTTTACGAACAGATTGCGATGAAACTTAGTACGCAGATTAACGCATAGGCTTTTTTATCCCCAAATTCCTGCGGGATCGGGACTTAGGCAGGTGAAACCGCGGGGCGCAGCTAGTATTAAATACTTTTCAATATCTTGAGATATGTAGACTTAAAAAGATTCCTTATAGCAATTCTGCCCGCAATATTGCATTTTGACACATTCACGATAAATGTGCACCTGGTTCTCACCGCTTTGTTACATGACAGGTGCACGGTTAGTTGTTCCTCAATGTATTTTAACAGGTACAATGCTTTAGAAATAAACTAAGTAACAATTTCTACCTAACTAAGAATAATATTTTTTTCATCTCATCCCTTTACAAGTAGATTTGTTATATTCAATTCACAGTATCTTCACCTTGTACACAGTGGATGGCTTGGCATATGATATATTATTTACTCAATAAATTCATGCAACAGTCTACATTTTAACCTCATATATGTAGGGTCTGCCGTCATCGGAAAGGACGCAAGTCGTTTTATGTAATATTATGACTTCATAATTATTTATTTTGTCTTTAACTGTTGGTATGCTTAGATCCTGGTGTCATTGAACAAATGTTTAAAAAACCAATATTCTATCATCTCTTATTTCCTTGTACAGCTAAAAAGAAGGCAGTAGCAAACAAAGGTAAACCAGCAAAGAAAGGGAAGAAGGCCTCTTCAGACGAGGAATCTGGAGAGGGAAGCGAGGAGGACGAGGAGGAGGGGAGTGAAGAGGAAGAGGAGGGGAGTGAAGAGGAATCTGATGGACCAGCCGATAAGAAGTCCAAGAGACCACCCACTGTAAGGAACTATAAAGCTACCTTTTAAACCTACACGATTTCTGATCTATACCTATAATAAAGGAAGAGAGGACAAAAAGTCTACTTGGAAGTAAATAAAAAAAAAGTTGTTTAGAGGACTTGGGAAAAGTAGTAGAACGAAATTATATAATTTTTCATTCAATTCATATGTGTCTGTCTGTTTCTCTTTTTGTTCCTTATACAATTAAAAACTACTCATCCGATTGAAATCTGGTTTTCAATATTGGATAGTGCTATTTTCGAGAAACCTCGTGGTATACTTTACATTGAAATTCAATTAGTAGAACCCGAGTAATGAACGAAAAAGTCGGTTATGCACTATTTCTACGTAGACAAAGTCGCGGGTAACAGCTAGTAATAAATAAATAAAATAAATAAAGATTTATTCATTTAATACTCATTTTAACATTGTGTTGTTAAAAGAAACAACACAATGTTAAAATGAGTTTTTGAACTATGGAGTAACCCCCAGTTATAAATAATGTAATACCTTTGTGTGTCAGGACGAGGAAATAAAGAAGTATGTGAAGCAGATCCTCGAGGGTGCGAACCTGGAACAGATCACGATGAAGACGGTGTGCAAGCAAGTCTACAGCCACTATCCAGAGTTCGACCTCGCGCACAAGAAGGACTTCATCAAGGCAACAGTCAAGTCGGTTAGTACCACCCCCCAGCCTCACTTACATTGAATTACCCTTCCCTCAATATCAGTTTAGATTTAAATGTTAGAGGAGGCCAAGAGCTACGAGTAAAGTATGTCTCGTAGCTCAGATAATACCTGTACTTAAATCCGTAGTTCAGAATAAAGGGCTTTATTATAATTTGGTTTATGAAATTTCTTTCATCATGGCTTTTAACCAGAATTAATAAACTACAATTAGTAATTGATATGGTGAACGCTGTTGCTGTTTACTGAATTGGGGAGCAATTCACTGTATCGGTTTGTAGAAACTTGCGAACAAGTATTTAAAATGTATTATTATTAATATCAGTTTAATCGGTTGAGCGGTTTTTATGTGATAGAGTAACAAACATACATATAAACTTTCAGTTTTATAATATTAGTATGATGATTGATAATCTACTAAATCCTTCGCTTCTTGTGAGCTCCGCTATCACTAGAGTGTTATAAAAAACTGCTAGAAATGATAGGGTGCATGGTCTCGTTCTTGCACAAGAGAGCAAGAGCTAACTTAGAACTTTCGTATGCCAAGTTAATTCCAGTGGTTCTTAAATTATAGAATACCAGCAAGGCCTGCGGAATCACGGGAATATTGGGCTTACAAGTATCCTATGTGTTATTCCAAGTCCCCAACTACCAAGTTTCATCGCAATCGGTACAGTAGTTTTTGCATAAAAGAGTGACAAGGTCACATACCTAAATACAAACTTTCACGTTTATAATATTTCTAACTCTACACACACTCTGTGGTACAACGCCCTAAGGGAAAGCAAAACCATGAAACAGAACGACCACCTATTTTTTAATTGTGGGTTCGATTCCCACCAACGAACGAATATATGTAAATTAACAGACCAATAATATATAAATAAGGATTATCGTTTTGCTTGCATCGCATGAAGTGTTTTTTTAATAGTTGTTTTTCTTTTTGATTTGTTTCAGTGTATTTAAGTTTAGGAGTTAAGGGCGGAGTGTAATGTCTACATAGTATACCTATAGTTTATAATAAAAGGACATACATAGTTATATTATTACAATAATAATATATTATGGAATTATTAAATAAATAAACAAAACATTTAATTGCTGAAAAAATACAATGAAATAAGGAACAGTTAATCACCCGCTTTCTTTACAAGGTAGATATTTATTTGCTTTTATTTTTGCATGCTATATTTCTTTGCGATTTTTATTTTTTTGGTTATTATTTTTCTTTGCGACTTGTATATTTTACGAGCATCGGGATAAAAATTAACCTCTGCATTATTCCAAGGCTATCTACACACACTGAGCTTCATCGTAATCCATTCAGTTGTTATTGAGTGTAAGAGTAACAAACACTCAGCCATATATACAAACTATTTTATTTACACCTTTATTAATTTTAGCCCTTAAATCAATAAATCAATAAATATTGCACGACATCATTCCACACAGTGCTATCTACTCCCAAGCTAAGCACTAGGCATGTACTATGGGTACTAGCCAACGGATATATTACAATATTCAATATCCTCTAACCGTAAGAAACAGCTGATATTCAAGTAAATTTAAAATTTTGGTCACCGTCGGAACACGCTGTATAATATGCCTAGAGCTTTAAGAAAACAAATTACGAAATATATTAATCTTTTTGATATATTTTAAAGCGTTTCCTACACTTGGATGACTATACTTAAAGAAATGCTTTCCAAAAATTTCGCACCCGACAGGACTTGAACCTGCATCTCTGGGGATCCGTCCCAACTCCCAACGCCTTTTTCCAATTTGGCCACGGATGCATGTTCAATGGAGTCGAAGTTAAGGATTGCATTTCTTATTGTTTACGTTTTTAAGGCACGGGATGGATCCCTAGAGATGCAGGTCCTGTCGGGTGCAAAATTTTTGGAAAGCAATTCTTTAAGTATATTAATCTTTTTTAGAAATATTTTACAAAGGAGAACGCATCAGGAAAAATGCGTTCGTGACAGAATTCAAACCTGTGCCTCTCGCTTGCCGGGCGAGCGCGCTACCACTTCGTAATTTTAATGATGCGTTCTCTATGTAAAATAATTTAAAACAAATTGCCATGAGCAATAAATATAAGAATTACTTACCTACTATACAAAGTGTGACGGGTATGCCCTTTTAATCAGAAAGGGGGTTGTTCTAGACGTCTAGGCGAACAACTTTAGTTCTACGACTTTTGAAAAATCAAACTTTTTTTTATGAAAATTTTGATGTTGTTTCCCTGGAAAAACAGCTGCTTTTGAAAGTAAAGGTAATTGAAGTTTCATTGTAGTAGACCAAACTAAATGAAAGGACAAAATAAGGTCAATGACCTCGAACTCTGAGAAACAGCTGATCTTCAATTAAACTTTACACTTAAAATTATCGAAAAGTACTTCGAATTTACAAAAGTCGTAGAACAAAAGTTGTTCGCCTAGAAGTACAAAACAACCCCTTTTCGTCTTAAAAGGGCTTACCCGTTACATCTTGTATATTACTTTACTACTATAATTACTTACCTACTATAATTACTTACCTACTTACTTACATCCTTTGTACAATTTGCAGCTGATATCATCGTGAGCGGTGTTAACTCGGCCGCAAAACATTACATAGTGAAGTAAGCTACACACCACTTTCATGAAAACTATTTAGCGTACAACATGAAGCCGTGAAGCGACGACGGTCGTGATGACCGCTCTGAAGTTAGCTACAGAACGACGGATCAACAACCGACCCCCAGCCCTCAGGACCTCTATTCGGCAATTAAAATGTCTCGAAAAATATTCTCCATTGCTCCCACGGTTTTACGACCAAGTGTGCCACGAGTGAAAAACTTTACTAGTGATTCCTTGCAAAATTAACAACAATATTATTGCTTGACATTTTAATTGTAGAATCGACTATGAACAGGTCACTTTAACAGTTACTTCGATATTTACTGTTGATGAATATATAAGTACTTAAAAAAGTATTTGAACAGTTCTCAAAATAATTCTGACATAGTAACGAACGTGCGATAGTAAGTTGCATTTCATCCATTTCTACAAAAAATCTGATAAATTCGACAGTGTGAGATGATATACCGAAAATTTAATATAGAATTACCAATTCCTTATATTTAAAATAAAATGACGTACCCTTGTTAAACCCATAATATCGCTCTCCTCTATACTTTTGCATAGTTCAACTTTTCTTATTATTGTTTTTTTTTCATAATTGAAAATTGGAACAGGAGATAAACAATAATTCATTGAATTTATTATTGTAATTTTTTCTTCAAGGAAATGTTATTCTATAGTACGCGTTTTCAATTTCAGACTATAAACTGACGTTTTGGTTCCTTGTATTTGACAATTTTTCTATGGAAAAAAGTGTCAAATGGTTGCATTAAATAAAAAAATAAAGTATACTAATAAAAAACTAGGTCAATTTATGGGACATCGCTAAAATAATTTTTTCATTCAGCATTTTTTTGAGAATTGCTCATCTAGGTTTTGGATGTATTTAATGACTAATCCGTCGTATTTTATCTAACTTCGCTATAGAGTATCGCGGTGTTCTGTATTTTATGTTGTAGGAATAATTCCCTTAGTCTAAGTATAAACACAAGTAACAAATAGTACGCGTAAGGAACTATTTCGTTTGTCGCATTAGTTTTGATGTATTTGTTTTGTTATCATATCAGTCTCTTTGCCCGATTTCTATGTTTTTTTTTATAATTTCTCGATTTTATTCACGGTCAAGTTTTAACCTCTGGCATTTACATTTCTGGTGATTTATGCTTGAGGCTTGAAACGGTTTTGACCGTGAGAGGATCGCTTTAGTCCTACCTTACCTTAGCAAGTTAATCCTTACCTTACCCAATGATCACACTCCCATGTTATTTATTTATTAAAACGAATAAATTTTGTTAATAAAAAAAAACTAAATGATATTTTGTATAAATTTTGGCCGGTTTCTTTTTCTGTTTGCATTAGAAACTATTAAAATAATATTTGTTAAATAATACTTATAGCAGTTCTACTAATATATTTCGGATTGTAAGTTTTTATTTTTTAAAAGGAGTTACGATGTAGTTTGTAAAAGGTATATTTTCGCATTTCGAAAAAAACTATTTCAAAAAGATTAAAGCTATTCGTGTAAGAAATAAAATGTACTTTAAGATGTGTATATATTACACATAATTTGCATAGAGGGATATTTGTGTAACTTGTGTCTAAATTTGTGAAATTAAACGCGTATAATACGCGCAAAATACTTTTGTTGAACCGACCTGAAGTTGCAGCGTGTCTATTTAAGAGCGTATATGTTATCGGAAAATAACAAAAACCGCAAATTTAATTTCCTAGGAATCGTGCGAAATGGAGGCAATCCCCGGGCTCCCGAGAGGGATGCAACCGATCGCGAGCGATAATGATTTTCCATACAAATTTTTCCCCGTGTCTCAATCTTGTATTTAGTAGATGCTCTGAATTTCGCTGCAACGTCAGTCAGGTTAAGTTATGATTTCATATCTAAACTTTGGCTAAATAAATCTAAGTAATCATTTCCGCCTCTGCTTGGATCACTATTCCCATTTGCAATTGAAGTTGCACTGAAATACCCGAATGTCATCTGATTTGAACTTACCATTCAATGAAAGAAACTGACGGAAAAGTCACGTCCGTTTGTTTGAACGTTTCTGGCTATTCGCGTCGGTTTAAAGATTCCAAAATCCCACAAAGTTATCCAAAATCCCACATTGTAAATGAACGGTTCACATTTAGCATTAAGCAAGTATATGTGTTCAGATCGTCGTACTGCATTTGCTTGTCCCTTATCCCCCATATCGCTTAGTGCAGGAGTCGGCAACGTTTCCCCAGTCCAGGGCCACATGTGACAACAATGACGCACTTTTTCTTTATATTTTCCATTTGTCTAACATCCTCCTATAGATTATATTTATTTTTGAGTGCTTAAGCCTGCACTGGGCGTCCATAGAACTGTTTTTAAAGAAAATATTTATCCACAAAAACACAGCGTACGGCCGACATGAACGGGATTAGAACCAACAACGCATCTCAACCCAATCCAATCAAACAGTTCTTTTCTTCTACATATTTTGTTTTCTGTTTTCGAGACTTTGTATTGAAATAGGTACCACTCTTCGTCCTTTCGTAAACTCACGTCACAGGCCGCTAAGGGCCGTTACCGACCCCTGTCTTGGTGCAATATCTATATTTTCGTTTGCTAGTATCACACCGGTTTCTTTTTATAGGGTGCTTGGTAGCATTTGATATTTGTATGTAACGTGGCCGCAGTCATCGCTGGGTGGATTTAGAAAGTTTAGACTAAGCGGGGCCGGGGCGGGTCGTGATGCGCGATGGATATCGAAGGAAATCTTTGTTTATAATGTAAATGATCGTACTTCGATATTTATTGACGTGCAACACGTGTGGAATGCTGCAATTTCAGATCTCATAGGCCTGAAGTTGCAGCAGCTGGAGTACTGCGCTCATTGGTTCGGAGGTTCATTTCATTGATCTACAACTTCAGACCAGTCAAATTAAAATACGCGTGAACTTATCGATAAATAAATTTTGATCAGATGATGACCATATTCGTTTGCCTCCCGACTCGCCCCGTCCCTTTTAAATAAGATAGGTTTATTCTACATTAAATGTGTATTTGTGAATGTTTTAACCTATTTCGGTTTTATGTTACTTTCTAAATGTGTAAATGGCCGAGATTCGTAGTGAAGTAGTGACACGGAGTGATGATGGCGAGTGACTGGTTCCCCTTTTACAATTGGATAATAGATAATAAAATAATAAAAGTTTGAAATTAATTGTTTTATTTTACTATTTAATGTACCTAAAGGATATTCATAACAGTATAAGTCGAAGCGTCTATCTTAAAGACAGATATAGTTGCCATACCATGCCAAGGCAGCTGCAGGTCTAAAAAGGATAGTTTTAGAATTACTGCTTTAACAATGGATGTACCAAAATTGTGCTTTTTGAAATGTTAGTTCACAATAAGTGCACTATGTGTGTGTGTTATGTTTTTGATATATTTTAAAGTGTTTCCTACACTTTGATGACCATACTTAAAGAAATGCTTTCCAAAAAAGCATTTCTTTAAGTATGTGTTATGTTGTTTTGATTTAATTTAATAATTCGACTACCTAGAACCTCGCACAGGCTTTCGTTTTCAGGACAGATTCGCAAACATGGAGTGATACAGTTCATAATTCCATCACGGTATAACAGGCACCTGTACTAAAAGTAGCAGGTTCATGTCCTGCAAATTTTTGAAATGCATTTTGTAAAAACAATATTGTGTATAATCAACGATGTACAACACAAACAGTTCAAAATGCCAACAGTCCAAATTGGCAACGAGTCAACTAATAAATGACTTTATAGAACATGTAAGGCACATTTGTTCAATGATCCATAATTATTTACAATTTGTGAATGACACTTATGCTAAGAAAGTAGTAGCATAGATAAATTATTTAAGATTAATGGTCTTTGGTAGAAGTCTATACTTAGTCAATAGTTTCGAAGTTAGGTTAGATCGTCTCAGCCAACCTAGAAAAAACCAACTGTAAAGTTGTAAAGTCATTTTCGCCATAATCACCATCTTTCTTGTGATCCGCGGAACTAATATCCGCGGTAATTTTTTTTTTACTTAGGCCTTATTTTAGTGTACTTGACTGTACAATTTCTGGCGTATCTGTCATTAAGCGATTCTCTTGTAAAGCGAATCTGTGGTAAAGCGAAACTGTCCTAAAGCGAATAATAGTAGATTGTACACCAAGGGGGAATTTTTTAAGGCAAGAGTGTTTTTTGAATCCAGAGAGAAGGGAAGGATGCTTGAGTAGAATCCTGAGCGAATCGAGGGATTCAAAGTACCTCACTTGAGCTAAAAAATGGTATTTGTTCCCGAGGTAGACATTCTACTGTTAACTTAAGTACATTTAACTTGTTAACCCAAATGCTTCAATAGTAGATTGTATACCAAGGGAGAAAAGATTATTTTTACGGCGAGAGTGTTTTTTGAATCCAGAGAGAAGCGAAGGATTCTTGAGTAGAATCCTGAGCGAATCTAGGGATTCTTGAGTAGAATCCTGAGCGAATCGAGGGATTCAAAGTACCTCACTCGAGCTAAAAATAGGATTTGCTCCTGAGGTAGACATTCTACTTTTCATCGCCCTCTATGAGAAAATGAGTACATTTAACTTGTTAACCCAAAAGTTTCAAAGACTATTGCTTGTCTACTCCAAGACTATTCCTAGTCTTTTTCGAGTCTTACTCTCCTCTTAGTCTACTCCTATGCTACTTATGTTCTATTTCTATTGGAACTCTTCGAAACTTTTTAAAAATATACACATTCCAAATTCAAATCGCCCCGGCCAATCGGCAGCCGGAAAAGTAAAATCCCTGCTAAGAGGGAGGCAAAACGGTTTGCCGGCGAGTTAGCGTGAGCGCCATCAAAGGTCTAGTTCCAACCTAGTTTACAGGAATTGGATTAGCTCTTTTCGAATAGATGTGATGAAAAGACTATTACTAGTCTATTCCAAGACTTTTCCTTGTCTATTTCGAGTCTCCTACTCTACTATTAGTCTACTCCTATTCTATTCCTAGTGTATTCCTCTTCTATTTCTATTGGAACTCTTTAGTGATTGAAACTTTTTACAAAAATACAAGTTCCAAATTCAAATCCCCCGGCCAATCAGTAGCCGGGAAAGTAAAATCCCTGCTAAGAGGGAGGCAAAACGTTTTGCCGGCGAGTTAGCGTGAGCGCCAGCAAAGGGCTAGTTCCAGCCTAGTTTACAGGGATTGGATTAGCTCTTTTCGAATAGATGTTCTGAATTTCGCTGCAACGTCAGTCAGGTTAAGTTATGATTTCATATCTAAACTTTGGCTAAATAAATCTAAGTAATCATTTCCGCCTCTGCTTGGATCACTATTCCCATTTGCAATTGAAGTTGCACTGAAATACCCGAATGTCATCTGATTTGAACTTACCATTCAATGAAAGAAACTGACGGAAAAGTCACGTCCGTTTGTTTGAACGTTTCTGGCTATTCGCGTCGGTTTAAAGATTCCAAAATCCCACAAAGTTATCCAAAATCCCACATTGTAAATGAACGGTTCACATTTAGCATTAAGCAAGTATATGTGTTCAGATCGTCGTACTGCATTTGCTTGTCCCTTATCCCCCATATCGCTTAGTGCAGGAGTCGGCAACGTTTCCCCAGTCCAGGGCCACATGTGACAACAATGACGCACTTTTTCTTTATATTTTCCATTTGTCTAACATCCTCCTATAGATTATATTTATTTTTGAGTGCTTAAGCCTGCACTGGGCGTCCATAGAACTGTTTTTAAAGAAAATATTTATCCACAAAAACACAGCGTACGGCCGACATGAACGGGATTAGAACCAACAACGCATCTCAACCCAATCCAATCAAACAGTTCTTTTCTTCTACATATTTTGTTTTCTGTTTTCGAGACTTTGTATTGAAATAGGTACCACTCTTCGTCCTTTCGTAAACTCACGTCACAGGCCGCTAAGGGCCGTTACCGACCCCTGTCTTGGTGCAATATCTATATTTTCGTTTGCTAGTATCACACCGGTTTCTTTTTATAGGGTGCTTGGTAGCATTTGATATTTGTATGTAACGTGGCCGCAGTCATCGCTGGGTGGATTTAGAAAGTTTAGACTAAGCGGGGCCGGGGCGGGTCGTGATGCGCGATGGATATCGAAGGAAATCTTTGTTTATAATGTAAATGATCGTACTTCGATATTTATTGACGTGCAACACGTGTGGAATGCTGCAATTTCAGATCTCATAGGCCTGAAGTTGCAGCAGCTGGAGTACTGCGCTCATTGGTTCGGAGGTTCATTTCATTGATCTACAACTTCAGACCAGTCAAATTAAAATACGCGTGAACTTATCGATAAATAAATTTTGATCAGATGATGACCATATTCGTTTGCCTCCCGACTCGCCCCGTCCCTTTTAAATAAGATAGGTTTATTCTACATTAAATGTGTATTTGTGAATGTTTTAACCTATTTCGGTTTTATGTTACTTTCTAAATGTGTAAATGGCCGAGATTCGTAGTGAAGTAGTGACACGGAGTGATGATGGCGAGTGACTGGTTCCCCTTTTACAATTGGATAATAGATAATAAAATAATAAAAGTTTGAAATTAATTGTTTTATTTTACTATTTAATGTACCTAAAGGATATTCATAACAGTATAAGTCGAAGCGTCTATCTTAAAGACAGATATAGTTGCCATACCATGCCAAGGCAGCTGCAGGTCTAAAAAGGATAGTTTTAGAATTACTGCTTTAACAATGGATGTACCAAAATTGTGCTTTTTGAAATGTTAGTTCACAATAAGTGCACTATGTGTGTGTGTTATGTTTTTGATATATTTTAAAGTGTTTCCTACACTTTGATGACCATACTTAAAGAAATGCTTTCCAAAAAAGCATTTCTTTAAGTATGTGTTATGTTGTTTTGATTTAATTTAATAATTCGACTACCTAGAACCTCGCACAGGCTTTCGTTTTCAGGACAGATTCGCAAACATGGAGTGATACAGTTCATAATTCCATCACGGTATAACAGGCACCTGTACTAAAAGTAGCAGGTTCATGTCCTGCAAATTTTTGAAATGCATTTTGTAAAAACAATATTGTGTATAATCAACGATGTACAACACAAACAGTTCAAAATGCCAACAGTCCAAATTGGCAACGAGTCAACTAATAAATGACTTTATAGAACATGTAAGGCACATTTGTTCAATGATCCATAATTATTTACAATTTGTGAATGACACTTATGCTAAGAAAGTAGTAGCATAGATAAATTATTTAAGATTAATGGTCTTTGGTAGAAGTCTATACTTAGTCAATAGTTTCGAAGTTAGGTTAGATCGTCTCAGCCAACCTAGAAAAAACCAACTGTAAAGTTGTAAAGTCATTTTCGCCATAATCACCATCTTTCTTGTGATCCGCGGAACTAATATCCGCGGTAATTTTTTTTTTACTTAGGCCTTATTTTAGTGTACTTGACTGTACAATTTCTGGCGTATCTGTCATTAAGCGATTCTCTTGTAAAGCGAATCTGTGGTAAAGCGAAACTGTCCTAAAGCGAATAATAGTAGATTGTACACCAAGGGGGAATTTTTTAAGGCAAGAGTGTTTTTTGAATCCAGAGAGAAGGGAAGGATGCTTGAGTAGAATCCTGAGCGAATCGAGGGATTCAAAGTACCTCACTTGAGCTAAAAAATGGTATTTGTTCCCGAGGTAGACATTCTACTGTTAACTTAAGTACATTTAACTTGTTAACCCAAATGCTTCAATAGTAGATTGTATACCAAGGGAGAAAAGATTATTTTTACGGCGAGAGTGTTTTTTGAATCCAGAGAGAAGCGAAGGATTCTTGAGTAGAATCCTGAGCGAATCTAGGGATTCTTGAGTAGAATCCTGAGCGAATCGAGGGATTCAAAGTACCTCACTCGAGCTAAAAATAGGATTTGCTCCTGAGGTAGACATTCTACTTTTCATCGCCCTCTATGAGAAAATGAGTACATTTAACTTGTTAACCCAAAAGTTTCAAAGACTATTGCTTGTCTACTCCAAGACTATTCCTAGTCTTTTTCGAGTCTTACTCTCCTCTTAGTCTACTCCTATGCTACTTATGTTCTATTTCTATTGGAACTCTTCGAAACTTTTTAAAAATATACACATTCCAAATTCAAATCGCCCCGGCCAATCGGCAGCCGGAAAAGTAAAATCCCTGCTAAGAGGGAGGCAAAACGGTTTGCCGGCGAGTTAGCGTGAGCGCCATCAAAGGTCTAGTTCCAACCTAGTTTACAGGAATTGGATTAGCTCTTTTCGAATAGATGTGATGAAAAGACTATTACTAGTCTATTCCAAGACTTTTCCTTGTCTATTTCGAGTCTCCTACTCTACTATTAGTCTACTCCTATTCTATTCCTAGTGTATTCCTCTTCTATTTCTATTGGAACTCTTTAGTGATTGAAACTTTTTACAAAAATACAAGTTCCAAATTCAAATCCCCCGGCCAATCAGTAGCCGGGAAAGTAAAATCCCTGCTAAGAGGGAGGCAAAACGTTTTGCCGGCGAGTTAGCGTGAGCGCCAGCAAAGGGCTAGTTCCAGCCTAGTTTACAGGGATTGGATTAGCTCTTTTCGAATAGATGTGATGAAAAGGTAATTAAGAAGTACCTACTACGTACAACTGGAAGGTTCACTGCAAGAACTTTGTCATACAAAATTGAACTCTATTCAATGGGATTAGTATTAAATATAAGATAACTTGTTTTAAATACAAAAACGGTCTCGACAGAGGACTTTATCTTTAGTTGTCCCTTTCGTACGCTTGCCAAGGCACCCTATTCAGATAAGGACGTGTAAAGTTTTTGATCCACTTCCTAGGCTCGTATTTTACTGCCGCAGTGAGTTCCAGATGTACGTTGTACTTCTTAATTTCATGGCTCTAACTTCTTTATTTGAATCTTACCTCATAAAAAAAACTTCTAACTAACAATTTCAGCCAGCATTTGGCAAAACGAGCAAAAAGTTTCCATTTTGGTAACGAAATTCTTACGAAATAGGTTCGATTTGTTTTTTCTTCATCTGGTCAACCGACTTTGAAGCGGTTCGCTGTTGTTTACCTACACTTTGCGAAGCATAATCGGTTTTCTAACTTACTGTTTACAAAATACTTCGCGTAAACAATTCTAAAGTATAATACGACTGGTTTGGATTTATCGCTACAAACGATTTTAGGGGTATTTAGTGGGGACCTCCTCGAGCGGGTGGTTGGTGAGGAATGGGAGGGGTTACGATCCCTCGCAGCACCATACCAACAACCCCTGGTATACTCTGGGCAACGGCACTGGTCAAAGAATAGCTTCAGTCCTATCTGGGGCCAGTGTCGGCCAACAACCACTCGGAATCACTGGGAAGGGTGGACGTACCCAGTGAACTATTAGTCCACCTGCGTTGGTCCTGCGCAGCGGTGCCGCTACGGTGGGAAGACGGGATCCTGGAGAGCTGAGCCGAGCGTTTGCTGGGGTGTAATGCAGCGTTAGGCAATACGCTTTCTTTGGCCCTTATTTCCAACAGGACGGCAGCCCTGGGATGTAGCCGATTCCAAGGTAATGGACAGTGTGGGCTCGCTTAGGCGGACCACAGGCGAGATTTGTGGAGTCTGTGGAGGTAGTCTCGACTACCAAAACAGTGGTGAAAGGCCATGCTGACGGCGCGCGTACTGGTGGACTAAGCTACGGGACGTACTGACCTGGTACGAACCTGTGGCCCACCATGCACGTGCCCGATGTCGCGCAACTAGCCAACTCTGCGGATCTATACTTCTTCCGGTAGTCCTAACGTCCGAACCCTCTTATACGGTTCGAGTAGACGTTCCCAGGTGCGGGCTCCGTGGAGGGTGGGAAGCCGGAGAAGTGAATGTTTTTCTTTTTGCAACTATGGAACACAGGTCCAATAACCCCCATCAGGTTAGCAATAACCTAAACGCAGGTTTGACCAGTAACGGACAACCGTCTCTGGTTAAACCCCTAGCTAATAATGCTTTACCCGGACGCGCATTGGAGAAATATCCAATGGGCGACGGGGTTTTGCAGGTGCAGCAGCTGCAGAACTGGACGACGGTAGCCCGGAAGGTCAGGCAACCCAGTAATGGGAAGCCTGACCAGGCGGGTCCGGCGGCCAGGTCCGTGGCCCCTAAGCAGACGGCAGTGCAGCTGCCATCTAAGAGGAAGAAGAAGAGCAGGAGTCAGCGCGAGGCCGGCCGCCGTCATAGGGCCGCTGAGGCTCTAGCGACTGCAGCCTTGGCCGCTAGTGTTGATCCTATTGCATCGGATACGGTTGCCAGTTCTGGGACCAGTGCAAGGGGGGGTGGGCTGGGAGAGGAGACAGGGACATCCCTGGCACCGACTCCGGCTTGCTCAACCATAGAAACTGGCCCCCAGGCTCTGGCAACCGGCTCCGACACCCTAGCTGTGTCATCGGCGACAGCTGCTGGGCCAGACACCAGTGCAAGGGGGACCAAACTGGGGACTGAGAAGGGGAAATCCCGACCTCCGGCCCTGGGGAAGTCCACCAAAGAAACTGGACGTCTGGCTCCGGCGGCCAAGCCGAAGACCAAGGGTCTGGCGGGCAAAAAGGGGAAAGGGAAGGGGATATTGCCAGCCAGTTCCAAGGTCCTTGGGGCGGGCGGCGCGAGGTCCATCAAGTCCAGTGGCGCTGCGGGGACGGGGACCCCCAGATCTGCGGCGCCTGCTGGAGGAGCTGGTCGCTTCAAACCGCCTGCCTCCGTCGGCAAAGGTAAGCCAGGCCCGGCCAAACGCACTCGCCTCGACGACACCATATCGCCGAGGGGTGAGCACAAACGGCAGAGACTGGACGGCCAGCGCCGGCAAGGCACATCCTATTCAGCGGCTGCCTCATCTGACCTGAATATCGCCATTTCGGACGAGCATACGGGTCACATCACTCGGCAGCTAGCGGATCAGCTGCTCATCGGTATGTATGACTGCCTGCTGAAGGAGTGCATGCTGCCATATGAGCAAACCGGCGCTATTGGCTCCGCGTTTGTCGGTAAGCCGGTCTACCGGGACGGACATTTGCATCTGAATGCAGAGAGCTCGTCTACGGTAGAGTGGCTGAGACGGTTCGTGGCTACGGCGCCGGCTCCCTCAAACATCAAGCTGGTGATGAAACGCCAGTGCGATGTCCCAGGTAGGGTGATCTGCGGGATCTTCATCCCAAATGAACATAGTTGGTGCAAGAGCACCGACCACCTAGGGCGGATGCTCGGCTACCAGAACCGCTGGGCCCAGACGGAGAGATGGATCCTCACCGCCATCGAGAAGCGGCAGGACGGCTGGTGGATACGTCTTGCTATCCCGGAGGATCTCGTCCCGACGTTCCAGGAGAGGGACCGCCGCCTCTCCTGTCTGGCTGGTTTAGTGTACCTGAATTACCGCCAGTCGGGTGGGGGGTTCGGTCCCGAACGACCATCGCCCCGAAGTTGCTCCCAACAAACGTCCGCCATGGACGTTGAGGGACCTGTGCAGCCATCGGCGGAAAAGGCAGGGAGGAGCGCGGAGGGCCTCAGTGAGGAGGAGCTGCTGAGGTCCCCTGTCCGGACGGCTACCGAACCGTCGGAGGGAGCGAAGGGTGAACAGCCACCTGGAGTGCCTTCCGTTGGGGAAGAGCTCTCGGGACGGATGGCGTTTGGGCTCTGCCTGGAGGAGGGGGAGGGGGATCACCATGATGCTCCCTTCAACGCCCCCCGCCTTTAGGGTCATCGCGGCCAACCTCCACCACAGCTCCACTGCGACGGCTCAAGCGAGACGGTGGATGGCTGGCCAACCTACAGCGGCTGCGCTGATCCAAGAGCCGTGGATCAGAGGCGGCCAAATCTGCGGGCTATCGAATACAGGAGGTAAGTTATTTTACTTCGCGGATTGCCATGCTTCTAGAGCATGCATCCTAGTATCTAAGAATGTAGACGCGCAGCCACTATCAGAGTTCTGCTCCAGAGATCTGTATGCTGTGCGTATACAAGCCCAAAAAGGATCAGATTGCAGTGAGGTCATTCTGGCATCGGTTTACATGCATCAGGATGACGAACCTCCACCTCACGGTATGTACAATCTGATAAATTTCTGCGAGAGAGTCGGAATGGAGGTGATAGTGTGCACCGACTCCAACGCACACCACCCGCTGTGGGGAATGGCTAAAAGCAACCCTAGAGGTGAGAAGCTAGTAGATTACTTGCTAACTACTAATCTAAGCATAGTGAACAAAGGTTCGGAACCGACCTTCATCACATCAAAATGCAAAACGATCATAGACTTAACTCTAGCCACTGACAAGGCTGCCGAGCTCATACAGGGCTGGCATGTCTCGAAAGAGGCCTCCTGCTCCGACCACAGATGGATCAGGTTTGACTTGAATATGACGTTTCCGGCTGCTACTCCTAAGAGGTACCCACGTAAAACGGATAAGGCCAAGTACGTGAAACTACTCGCTGAGCGTTTAGATTCTCATCAATGCCCGGAGTACCTTGAAGGGATTGAAGTAGTAGAACAGCAGGTAACCACTATTACTAAAATTATAGTAGATAGTTACCACGATGCATGCCCTATCAAACCCAACGTGAGGACCAATTTAAGGGGCCAACCATGGTGGGGTCCAGACCTGGAAAGATGTCGCACCAGAGTCAGGAAAAAACTTAATAGGGCAATGAACACAGGTAATCTGCAAGACTGGGACGAATACAGAAATGTAAAATCCCAATACAAAAAGCTTCTAAGGTACAAAAAATCCATAGGTTGGAAGAGCTTCTGCGACAGCATTGTGACCTTAGACAAGGCAAATCGGGTAAGGAAAATTCTTGCCATGCAGTCTATCCATTAGAGCTTGGATCACTCCGTAAGCCCGATGGTACGTATACAACAACCTCCGAGGAGACCCAAAGGGTTCTTCTGGAGTCACATTTTCCTGGCTGCAGGCTAATGAGGACATCAGTTGCTCGTGAGGAAGATATTGCTACCCATGAAGACGGTCTGTCCGTAACGGGTAAAATTATTACGGCTGAGAAGCTCAAATGGGCCATAAGCAGTTTTCAGCCTTTTAAAGCTGCTGGGCCAGATGAGATCTTCCCCGCCTTGCTTCAATGGGGACTTGGCTCCCTATCCAGCATGCTCGTTAAGGTAATGAGGTCATGTCTCTTCTACGGGTATATTCCCCGGAAGTGGAGAGAGGTGAACGTGGTATTCATTCCTAAACCTGGTAAGAGCGACTACTCCAATCCTAAGTCATTCAGGCCGATCAGTCTCACCTCTTTTTTATTAAAGACCATGGAGAGACTGTGCGACAGGGAACTAAGGGACGGACCACTGCGGGATATACCCATGCACTGGAATCAACACGCGTACAGTGCAGGTAAATCAACAGAATCGGCACTTCACACGGTGGTAAGCTGTATTGAAGAAGCTATTGGGCAAAAGGGAATTTGTCTCGGCACCTTTGTTGATATAGAGGGAGCCTTCGATAAGACTCACTTCTCTAGCATCAGGGCTGCACTGGGCAAGCATGGTGTCGATCCAACTATTATAGGCTGGATCGACAACATGCTGAACAAGCGCATAGTGCATTTTGCAGGTGAGTCAGATTCAGTGGCGGCGACGGTTGTGAGAGGGTGTCCCCAAGGGGGAGTGCTATCGCCGCTGCTGTGGAATCTGGTCATTAATGATCTTATCACCAAGTTGAACAACAACCGGTACTTCACTGTGGGGTATGCTGATGATCTGGTCATCTTAGTCTCGGGCAAATTCGCCAGTACAGTATGCGACCTAACTAGAACCGCACTAAAAATGGTAGAGCGTTGGTGCGACGAGTATGACCTGTCAGTGAACCCCGCAAAGACGGAACTGGTAATGTTCACTAACAAGCGAGTACTGGGAGAATATAGACTGCCTAAACTCTTCCAGACAGAACTCAGATTGGCAACAGAGGTAAAATATCTTGGTATTACCCTGGATAGCAAACTTAACTGGAGCAGCCACCTAAATAGCAGACTCGACAAGGCCAGTATTGTCTTCTGGCATTGTAGGAGAATGCTGGGTAAGAAATGGGGCCTCTCTCCCAAACTAACCCTCTGGCTTTACAAAACAGTCATTCGACCAACTCTTTGCTACGGAGCGCTAGTATCGTGGCCAAGAACCAAGCTGGCTACTGTGGAGGCGCAACTAGCAAAATTTCAGCGGTTAGCTTGCATGGCAACCACAGGTGGCTTGAGGACCACACCGACAGCTGCCATGGAAGTCATGCTCGACTAGTAGGTAGTTATTGTTCTTTCTGGACCAATAGGTAACTCTGAAAAAACTCTATTCTTTCAAATTTTGGTCAGCCCCCGCGCCCTCGCTGCCCAAAATTTGAAAGAATAGAGTTTTTTCAGAGTTACCTATTGGTCCAAAAAGAACAATAACTAAAAATGTGAAACAAAACTACAAGTTTCCAACGAGTGCCAGGACACTCTTCGCATCGGGGGTTCTAACCCAAAGATCAAAGAATATATTTTGGATTATTGGTCTACAACGTACAATACCTAGAATGTGAAACAAAACTTTATTTAATATTTTAGTGCTAACCATTAGGGTTTATTAATTACAGTTATTATAGATCTTTAGTCATTTCGCTAGGTGCACTGTTAGAATGAAGTTCGTTAAGCAACCAGTATCTTTACAATTTGAAAATATCAACTTTTCGTCTGATCAACAAAATTTTCGTCATGGAAAACTATTACCAAATACAGTTCGCGGTATAATATGCGGTCCATCGAACTGTGGAAAAACGAATTTGGTTATAGGTCTACTTTTGCATGAAAATGGTTTAGAATATCGTAACGTTTATGTATATTCAAAAACTCTTTATCAACCGAAGTACAAGTACTTAGAGCAGGTATTACAAAGGGTTCCTGGTGTTACTTTCTCAAAGTTTTATGAAAATCAAAAAGTAATCACTCCAGAAGTAGCAAAATGTAATTCAGTAATTATTTTTGATGATGTCTCTTGTGAAAATCAAAACAGTATGCGTAATTTTTTTGCAATGGGCAGACACAAATACATAGACTGTTTTTATTTAAACCAGACATATAGCAAAATACCAAAACAGTTAATAAGAGACAATGCAAATTTAATAGTATTGTTCAAGCAAGATGATATAAACATGAGACACATTTATGATGAGCACGTTAATACTGATATGACATGGCAAGAATTCAGAGAAATGTGTGCTCAGATATGGAAAGAACCTTATAGTTATGTTGTAATAAACAAGGACTGTGAAAAAAACAAAGGTTGTTATCGAAAGAAATTTGATACGTTTGTTTTATTTCATTAGCGGACTTATGAAACTGAATAGCATAGCTATTATTTAAATCATTGTTCGTCGATCCGTGGTTCAAAATACATGTTTTGTCAGTGTTTTTAATAATGTCCTACATTCCCTTTTTTCGTCGGTTCGCTGATGAAGAGGAACGTTTACGCAGTTTTGAAACTTGGCCGATAGGTTTGAAACAGAAACCAAAAGAAATGGCTGAAGCAGGATTTTTTTATACCGAAAGAGGTGACAGAGTCATCTGTTTTTACTGCGGCGGAAGAATGAAAGATTGGGGCCCCCACGATATACCATGGGAAGAGCATGCACGCTGGTTTGACAAATGTCCGTATGTATTGGTAATGAAAGGAGAAGACTATGTAAAAAATGTACAAAATGGAGGATATGAAGAATTCGAAGTAGAATGCAGTCAAATTGAACCTGAAACTCTGCAAATAAAAGTCGACGCAATACCATCGTCAATTATATGTAAAATTTGTGTGCAAGAAGAATTAAATACGTGTTTCATACCTTGTGGTCATGCTGTGGCGTGTGCAAAGTGTTCTCTATCTGTCGGAGTTAAATGTCCGATTTGTAGAAAAGTATTCGAAAAAATTATTAGATTGTTTTTATAAATAAAGAAAAAAGTAATTTTTTTAATAAGTCTATCTTTTTTATACCTTATAAATAGCGGAGAATATTACTCGTACTATCATTTTGTGAGGTTACTTACAACCAGCAAAGTCGAATATGATGAAACAAAAATTAAAAAAACGATTTATAAACGCTGTTAAAGGAAAGGGTGAATGCATAATTCATTGCTTATGGTCATGCTGTGGCTCTCTAGGCGATTTTTATTCGATTGTATTTCTATGTAAATAATATTATGTTATTAAATTTAGAAATTGACTATAAATAGCTAAATACATAAACTACGCTATCATTTCACATGAATACTGTTAATAGTTCAATCGACTCTGATGCAATGGAAAAAAATCTAAAAAAACAAATTGTTGAAGCTGCGGAAGCTGTTAAAAAGAAGGTTCGAAAAATGCGAAATATTGAAATGGAAAGAAGTAATATTTTGGAATCGGTTTTTAAACCAATCACAGAACCGCTTAATAAAATGGTAGACAGTTCTTTATTAATAGAGTCTCCGGTCAAAAGAAAATCATTTAATTTTTCCAAAGCCTTAAAAAATGATGTTAAATTCAATACTTCAAGTCCATTAGGTAGCGATAAAACTCTAAAGAGACAATCTAACGTTGGATTAAATAGTATTGCGTCTATAAGCCCAAAAGAATATAGTGAGTCACAGGATAGTGACAATGACGATTACGATGGTGATACAATCAAAATGGATAAAGAAGAAGACGAATCTTTTAAAACAGTGTCTTCGGGTTCAACCGATGCAAATTTAGATATTTCTTCGTGGTCCCTTACTCCGGATGCTTCAGATAGTTTAGATAGTGTTCCGTTTGGTGTTAGAAATGATCGCGGAAATAAACTCATGATGGGATCTTCGCGTGTGGTGTTGACCGATGGTTATATTCAAGTTGGCACAAAGAAGTACAAATTTACGAATGGAATAAAAGAATTACTTTTTAAAAAAGTCCCTAACTTGGACGTAATAAATAATGAAGATTTGACTCATTATAAGTTAATGTTACAAGAAACAAATGCTCATCGAAGAAATTTTAGTCCAAATCAACCGATCAAGAGTAATAAAGGTCGGAAATACTTGACTATTATAAAACCACTTTTCAAATTACGTAAAGTTTCAGTAAGCACTGATAGTAGTCAACCTGATACAACACATCAAGGAAAAGGTTTACCACTTATGAAAACTTGGAAGAAAAATGCTGACTACGTTTACTGGGACGATCCTAATGAATTAGTAGATAGATTAAAGCTTTTGATTGCTTCAAAAGATGCTGGTAACACTGGGTTGGATAATGAAATAATTTCTATTATAGAAGAATTGCGTGAAAGCGGGATTATACCATAATAAATAGCATGACTTTAAAAAGTTATTTCATTTCAACTTTATCGATGACACCTGTCAGTTCACCATGATGGACAAGTTTGGACATCACATTCATAAACGATTGCGTTTACCAGATTTTATAGAAAGTTTTGATAAAATCTTAATGAAAGCCGAAAGCGGAGAATTTGATTTACATAATACAAGATTAACCGGTATTATAATTCCACTGAAAAATTCTGATGCTGTCAACAAGGAGTACGTAGATACACAAAATGAATTGTATATAAAGAAGGAAGAGATCACAACAATAGTAAATAATTTAAAAACAGTTGTAAAAGAACATTTCGATAATATTATTGCAGATTATTGTACAAAAGCTGATTTACTTAGAACTAAAAAATGAGTAAACTTCAAATTGTGAATGAAATTCATAAAGCTGTTCGCAAGAATTTTAATCGACGATCAGTATTATTAAAGGGCATCGATGACTTATGGCAAGCAGATCTAATTGATTTTCAAAGTTTAAAAAGATATAACCGTGACTATAGATATATTTTGGTGATAATAGATTGTTTTTCTAAGTTTTCTTGGGCTATCCCCGTTAAAACTAAAACAAAAACTGAAATCGCAAATGCGTTTCAAAGTGTATTAGATAAAAACCACCGAAAACCCATTAATTTACAAACTGATATGGGCACCGAATTTTACAACGATGAATTTAAAAAAGTAACAGCAAAGTACAACATTAATCATTACTCTACATATTCTGTTAAAAAAGCTTCTATAGTTGAAAGACTAATACGGACATTGAAAAATAAGTTATTTAAAGTTTTTAGTTTTAATGGTAACTATAAATGGATTGGAGAGTCATTGACAAGTGTCATATCAAAATATAACAACACAATACATCGAACAATAAATTATAAACCTAAAGATGTTAACCATTCAAATCAAAATGCTGTAATGAAAAATATTATGAAATTCCAGAACTCTAATAATAAGCATACAAAATCCAATAAACTAAAAATCGGAGATCATGTTCGTATAAGTAAATATAAAAGCTGCTTCGAAAAAGGATATACCCCTAACTGGTCTACAGAATTGTTTTTAGTTAAAAATGTTTATCTTTCTGTACCAGTTACGTATTCTATAGAAGATCTGTACCACCATCCAATATTAGGACGTTTTTATGAACAAGAACTGCTGAAAACCAACTGTCCGAACGTATACCTTATTGAAAAAGTTTTAAGAAAAAAGAATAATAAACTCTTTGTCAAGTGGTTGGGTCTTTCTAAAAGTGAAAACAGTTGGATTGATAAACAAGCTATATTATAATTCTGTTTTATTAGATTTATAAAAATATAAAATTGCGAATGACAATAGAAATTACTTCATTTATAATTCAGCTATGCGCGGTAGAGGTCTCGTAAATAGTATTATAAATAAATTACCATTTGAATTGCATTTACCTGGTTATAATTATTGTGGACCCGGTACACGATTAAAGAAACGATTACTAAGAGGGGATAAAGGAGTTAATGAGCTTGATAACGCATGTATGAGACACGATATTGCTTATAATAATTCAAACAGTTTGAAAGATCGACACAAAGCAGATTTAGATCTCATAAATATTGCAAAACAGAGAATGAAATCAAAAAACGCTGGAACAGGTGAGAAATTGGCTTCGTGGCTTGTGAACAAAACGATGAAAACTAAGGTCAAGTACGGTGCAGGCGGGAGATCATTCAAGTCGTTGGTTTCAAAAATACATAAAAAATTGAAAAGGTCAAAACCGAAAAGTGATGCTGCAGCAATAAAGGAAGCTTATTCTGCAGCTAAAAAACTCATTAAAAATAAGAAAAAAGTTCATGTGCCTCGTGTTATACCGTTACCGAAAATAGGAGGTATTTTACCGCTCATTCCAATATTCGCTGGACTATCCGCATTGGGCGCAATGGCTGGAGGCGCAGCAGGAATAACGAAAGCTGTAAACGATCATAAATCAGCTAAAAAGAACTTGGAAGAAGCTCAACGTCATAATAGAATGATAGAATCAATTGCTCTTGGGAAAGGCCTCTATATAAAACCCTATAAGACAGGAAATGGTATTTTTATAAATAAATCAAAAAACTAGTTAAAAGGTTACCCAGACGCGCACTTACTGATCTTGACATTTTAGATTATGCTAATCAACATGTTCCATACTTTAGGGGTGTTTTTATGAGAAATAAACTTCCGTCAAAATCGAAGGATATTGAGTGTGGGATTGTTAATTTAGATAGTTCAGAAAATGATGGAACTCATTGGGTAGCCTATGTAAAACTATTCGAAAATTGTGCATATTTTGATAGCTTTGGTGATTTAAAGCCACCGTTAGAGTTGGCTAAATATTTGAAATATCGCATCACATATAATTATTGTAGATATCAAGACTTTAATACATCTAATTGCGGTCATTTATGTTTAAAGTTTCTACAAACGTTTTGGAAAGAAGAGTTAGGTGATAAGTACGCTATTGTAAATCTAACAAACAAGAATTTTATATGTTAAGTGTGTGGTTCTTTAACTTACGAGTGTTTTTTTTTTTTTTTTTTTTTTTTTTTTTTTTTTTTTTTTTTTGTTTTAGTGATAGATTATTAATCATTATATTGACTATATAATTATAAAATTGTTTTAATTACGTTCATTTGTAAAATGTCTTTCACGTTGTCTATAACTGGTAATACCTCGATTTTATCTTCTACTTTTTATCCACCATTGCAATTTGACGGTGAATTCGAGTGTGCCCTTCTGTATTTGTCAACATTCAATTCGATCCCTAACATTGATAAACGAAATAATAAATTTTATTATGACAACAATGAAGTCTTAGAAATACCCGAAGGTGCTTATGAACTCCAAGATATTTCGGACTATTTAAAATCAAACGTAAAAAATGGTACAAACATAAATTTATTTTGTAACAATAACACGTTGAAAACTTTTCTTTTTTGTTCTAAAAACATACGATTCGACAAAAATGATTCTCTTGGAAAATTATTAGGGTTTGATAAACAAACTCTTAAAGCCAATATAATACACGAGTCGCAGCTTCCAGTTAACATTTTATCTACAACAGTGGTAAGAATCGAATGTGACATAGTGAGCGGATCATATATTAATGGAAAATCAAGCCATATAATTCATGAATTTGCTCCAAACGTTCCACCAGGGTATCGAATAATAGAAGTACCAAAAAATATAATTTATTTTCCTATTAATCAAAATAACATAAGTACTATAAATATCAGATTGTTAGACATAAATAATAATTTGATAAATCTACGAGGTGAAGAAGTTCAATTGTATATGCACATCAGAAAAAATGATAGACTTTAATAAATACGGTAATAAGAAAATAAAACACATCAGTACTCATCGATCAATCCGTAAAGGAACAACTAAGAAAAATAATAATAATAATATTACAAAAGAAAATAAACAGTTCTTAAAATTAATCGGACTACTAAAATGAACATCTTAGATATAACGAGTTCACCGGCATACGATAATACCATAGATGGTATAGAATATCATTCATATAAGCCCTACATAACAAGTTTCAACAGAAATGACGAAATTCGCATCCCTATTAACCAACAGGATTTATACATATTACCATCAGCAAGTACTCTCTATATCGAAGGAACGGTAAACATTGTAAAAGGTGTTGGAAAAGAAAAAGTTAATACTATCGAGTTCACGAATAATCCAATTCTTTTTATGTTCCAAGATGTTCGTTATGAACTCAATGGAGTAGAAATCGATAGAATAAAAAATGCAGGAATGACAACAACAATGAAAAATTTGCTATCTTTAAATGAAAATGAGGCTAAAATGGCTAAAGCTTGGGGTTGGGATGTAAACGGGACAAAGACAACTCATGGTGAACACTTTTCTTGTTCAATACCCTTGAAAAACATTTTAGGCTTTGCTGAAGATTATAAGAAAATTATTATGAACTGCAAACATGAACTAATATTATTACGCAGCAATACAGATTTAAATTCTTTGAAAATTCCAACCGGCGAATCACTCGAAGACATTACAATTCAAAAATTAGTTTGGCGCGTCCCACACATTAAAGTGTCTGACAAAGAAAAAGTATATTTATTAAAAATATTAGAAAAAGATCGTCCCCTCCATTTAGCTTTTAGGAATTGGGATTTATATGAGT
This sequence comes from Idaea dimidiata, assembly GCA_949358125.1. Taxonomy (NCBI): domain Eukaryota; kingdom Metazoa; phylum Arthropoda; class Insecta; order Lepidoptera; family Geometridae; genus Idaea; species Idaea dimidiata. The sequence goes on along the minus strand of OX442342.1, from coordinate 6,582,950 downwards.
ATCCATTAGTACCAAAAACAACTAAGCATACTTGGGCAATCAAAACATCGTCGCAGATTGAAAAACCGAGATATGTAGTATTAGGCTTACAAACAAATAGAAAAAACTCGTCAGATAAAGATATATCACGATTCGATCATTGTAATTTGAGAGATGTAAAAGTGTATCTTAATTCTGTCTATTTTCCATATGAAAATTTAAATATAAGTTTTAAAGATCAGAAATTTGCGTTATTATATGAACAATATATCAAATTCCAAGAATCCTATTACGGACGTAGAAGTGAACCACTGCTAAGTCCAAAAGAATTTAATGAAAAAACTCCACTGTTTGTCATCGATTGCTCTAGACAATGTGAAAACCTAAAGTCCGGTCCAGTAGTCAGTGTACGTATTGAGCTTGAATGCGATTCAGAGATACCTGATCACACCGCTGCATATTGTCTCATTTTAAACGATTCCATCATTGAATACAGACCGTTGAGTAACATAGTGAAAAAGATAACATAAATATGAATTCCAACACAAATGAATTTGTGATTGTGGACTTACAAGGATTTAAGGATAAAGATAATAAATTTATTATAAAAGAATTTGCCGTTATAAGAAACGAATGTACGCAAACTTTTCTTGTGAAACCTCCTTTCCATTTTAAACACTTATCGGTGGAAGAAAAGAAACAGGTACGATGGATAGAAGCTAATCGTGGAATTTATTGGAGTGAAGGTTTTATCGACTACAGTGAATTCAAACGTAATGTTAAACCGTATCTGAATTGTCAAAATGTTTTAATTAAAGGAACTGAAAAGATCAAATGGATTAAAGATCTTTGTGAGAACTGTGAAGTAATTGACATTGGAGAAAAGCTAGGCTGTCCTAATCTTTTAAAATTATATAGTCAATATGAGGAGTCTAATGTAAATTTAAATTGTGTTCATCATAAGAAAATGTGTGCTCTAAAAAATGTTATGTGTATAAAAAAATGGTATATTGATAACCATACTAAATTTAATTTATGTAAATATTTTAACTCTGTATCTTGTACTTAATATTTTTACTGAAATATATTTCTATCAATCATTACTTTTGTATTATTATTATTTCGTCTATGCAAATAAGGTACCTATTTCATAAATAAAATACATTATTTGAACAAATCAGATAAGCAAGGATTTATTTCAAAATAATCTATGACTAATACATTTTTAAATAAAATTAACTAAAAACAGATTATCTTTATTAATTTAAACAATACTTACTAACTAAAATATACATTAATTAATTATCGATTATAGTTTCTGATATATTTTTGATCACTCTCTCCGTTTGGTCTAATATATTGTCCACAAAATCTTTTACTACATATTGAGCCGAAACAACAACGTCGCTTTCATTTTCACAGTTTTCATCACTAATGTCAATTATTTTAATCTGTATTAACCGCCTCCCTTTACAGGGCTCGCGGTTCAAAACAAATGAAGACTTTCGTTGGATGCTACTGTAATTATTCTTAGTCGTCTTCTTTAATTTTCGTTTTAGCTGCTTTGGTGGTGTTTTCTTTAAACTTTTTACAGGCAAGTTTTCCTCATAATCCGAATCTGGAAATTTTTGCGCACATTGAAAGAATAGATCTTGGGTGTCGAGTCCTAAGAGTCCCTCTTGTATTTCCACATCATTTCTTAGTACCATGTCCGACATTATCTGAAACAATAAAAATAACACATTAAGATACGTAAATAGGTAGTATTTCGAATTGAAAACAGAAAAGTCAAAATTTGAAACTTACCAACGTGCAATATTTATTTATTTAATTAGCTCAAAAGGTCTTGCCTCTGTAACGTACAAGTAAAGAATAATCCACTAACATTATAAACACTTAATGGAAGTTAGTGTTTACTCGACAAAATCATGCATTGATGCAATGATACTTGATATTGCTATTTTTACAAAGAAACAGCGCAGGTGTCTGTTCTCGAGTTTCATTCCTTTAAAGCAAACAAACGTGTTGCAACATGCTGGTCGGTATCATCAAACTGCTTTGTTTATAATATTAGTGGATAGGTACCTAAATAATTATTTCATTTCGAAAGAGATAAATAAAATGCAGCTTTTATAATATAATAATATAATTCTTATTTAACTTAAACTATAATTACTTATAGCTATAACATCGTGTATTGTTCTAAAAGCTGGCTCTCTAGCAAAAAAGTAGTTACCATTTGATTTTTACAAAAAATAACTTATAGGTTTAACATCGCGTTTAGTTTACCGCAGGTAGTTTATGCGTGGTATAGGTATACCTTGTATTTTTATTTTCACAAAATAGTAGGTATTTTTACAAAATAGTATTCTTAATTTTGAATTTATGACGTTGATTTGGAAAGGGTTCAGAATGAATACTTAAGAGCCACTCATAACTCATGGCATTGTTTTGCCTACATTATTATAACTAGAGTTACAATAATAATTATGTCAACTCGATAATAAGCTACAAAATAATGTTTTACACTCCTAGAAAAGCAACATGACCCAGTGCTTTTGTAGATATCTTATCTGATGATATTAGACGTTTATCATCTTTACTGGATAAAGCGACTTTGTCAACGCATTGAGTGAAAACTTGATGTTTTATTGATTTAAACAATTTATTTTTTTTCCTTAAAATTGATTGAGAAAATAAAGTTTTTCTATAGTCAGACACTTCTAAATCGCGAACGACACATGATTTGACACCTTTAGCTTTTTTTATTTCAGTTTCGACAGTTTTTAAACAATAAAGTTTTGACCGTAATCCTATAAATTCCAAAATAATTTTACCACCCATTTCATCCTTAAATAACCCTGGTACTTTTTTATTAATCAAAGATAAACCATACCCGTTGTCTATTGGAAAGTTACTAGTGTCAAAATAATTAACAAAATGTTCTTTTAAATCTTTATAGAAGTCATTTGTTTTAATATGATAGATAAAACTATCTGTATCGGTATAACACATTTGCAATCGATCACCATAATGTGGTTTCATTACTGAATAATGAAAATCATACATGTGAGCTTTAGAAAGTTCAAGTACCGAAAACCCAATGTAAATTGGTTTATCTAATGCTATTTGTGTTGGCTTCAGTTGAATAGCTGCTAGGTTTTCGCTAAAAATAATGCTACTGTGGTAATAAGGACTGGATATTAATTTCCTTGCAGAATTTTTCTTTTTAGTTAAATTTAGACTATCGTCCCATGTATTAACCAACTTTACATCCACTTTCTTTGCGTTGTTTTCTAATGTTTTACCAAATATACTGTTATTAAGTAATTTAAAAAAATCTTGTTCAAACGTCGATTTAGCTTGTTGTCTCAAACGCGTATTTAATTCAATATACTGTTTTAAATAATCATTTTGACGGAATGTAATGACTCTATGAACTTTTTTTAATATTAAACCATGTTTCAAACATGTTTTTAAATGAACGTAATGAATAACGTAATAGAATTTATCATATAGATTTGGGATTAGTTTAACAGTTTTTGAACCTGGTGCAATGAATCGCTGTGAAGCTAGAGGGTAATCTGAATGGGTTAAATGCAATGATTTTGGATAGCTTAAGTCAACCTCAAGAATAAAACCATATTCTGCGTTATCCGGTACACTATTTACGTCTAAACTAGTGATTTCTTCTTTAGATAGAAATTTAAATTCAGATAACGGCAAAGTTAAACTTAAACTATGACCATACAGGTTATTGCAATCTATATATATGAGGTAAGATTGTGGAATCGAATGATCATAATCCAACATATATTTATTATTCGCTCTGGCATATCTATGTGAAACTAAACAAATACCGCCTCTAATTCCTGATTGTATCATATTATAAATAGATTCATCATTTATCAATTCTAACTCGACTTGTGTTTTGTATAACATCGCATCGAAAGATAAACTCGGAGCGGTAATATAAAACGCTGGGTCCAATTCGATGGTAGCAAAGTAAATACGTACATCTACATAACAGCAACTTTACAGGAGAGCACATTTTGTAAAAAATAGTCACAATTTTGAGAGTTATCTACCGATTGACATAATTTTTTCTATAAAAAGTTAAAATGTCCTTATTTATTTATTGTATAATATATTTTATCGCTATATCGTTTTTTTGCAGAAATAAAGTAGATGTATTTTTTTGCTTTGTTACAATTTTGACGTAAAAAAAGTTAACTGGCTGATATCCGTTTATACGTTGTTATTAAAAGAGTAGTGATTACAATAAAAATATTATATTTACTGAAATAATCATTTTCAATTCAAATTTTATGAATATTTTAAATGAGACACTCATAGTTAAAAAGAAAATTATATTTTAAAGATAAAAATATGGATAGCATGCTATAAACTGAAAATTAGATAATAAAATCGCGACAGCTTAACCTTACGCGCAAGAGTGTGACAAGTGACAGACATCTTTGATTACGTTTGAGTTATCTGCGGATGCTCCGGAGTATAGGCGGATAAATTCAAATATCTGTTTCTACTGCGACGTTTTTGAAAATTGGAGGGTAGATATCTCGATATACGTACCAGATCTTTTTAACTATTTTGAAAGAAAAAAAATTTTTAATACAAATTTGTGGAGAGGCTTAATACAAGCTAATTTTTGTGTAAAAAAAAAAAACACGAAAATTCAGATGACCGTTTATACTTTGCTACCATCGAATTGATAAAAGCTTTTACATGTGATACGGAACTGTTCGAAGACGTCAGTTAACAATAAAACGTCCGTTTTTAAATATAAGTCTGTATATTGACCCATATTATTTAATCTAAATTGTCTCCAAATTAATTGCGCATGAGCATAATCTTTTTTAGATATATGCACATTCGTAAGAGAATTATAAAAATCTTTTTTATTTGGGAGTGATGTTTCATTGTAACGATGTAAATTATTCATATAATCGTAAGGATACACTCCTTTTCGAGTAAGAAGGTGAAACTGTGCATCATTCGAAAAATGTTTTTTTAAGTGCACAAATTTTTCATTATGCATTGTTTTCGCCAATTTATCAATACTCGTATTTAGAAATTTGAAGGAATCAACGAAACGCAACAATATTAATTTTCCATCAGGAAAAGACATGTACTTAGTAAATGATACATAATTCTCTTTAGTTTTTGGGATAATTTTTATAGACCCTGGAGCTTCACCTAATTTTGTGATAAATAAATGACAGTCGTAACCAGATAAATTATGGAAAAAAATTGGTACAAAATTTGGAATTTTGTATTGGAGATTGCAATAATTATGAGCAGCTCCCCTAAATTTTCCAGTTATATGACAATGGTCTCTAACTTTATCACCATATAAAAAATTGTTACATATGTGACACCTCGATGCGTTTTTAAAATTATGCTCATCAAGATCAGTAAAAATTATAGGCACATTTCGACACAATATATCATGAATTTCGCGAACGTCGTTAAATATGTTAGATACGAATATGTCTACACAGTCCATGCCTCGATATGTTACAAATTTATTGTACTCTGAATTCTCCGAACAAACAATGTAATAAGCAAATGCAATAGGTACATGTCGATGGGTTGTAGAAGTATGTAAACCTCTAATTTCTTCATTACAACTCGCTTCAAGCAAGCTCTCAAAGTCCGCATAGATAACAAACGGAACGTTTTGTTTTCTGTCATAATGTCTAAACTTTATTTTGGAACCCTTTTCGGGCAAAACAGTAGCTAAGCCGCTGCAAGTGTGCAAGTCTACTAGTTCGGCACTTTTAAAAAACACTAAACAAGTATCACATAGAAACAGTTTTTTATGATTTGCAGTAATTTGATTTCGTAATAAACGCGACAAGTTTTTAATTAAACAATAATGGGACTTTTTATCATTTTCTAAATAAAGTAAATGAATAATTCGTCGATTAACAGTGTTATCAGATTTATATAGAGGACCAATAACAGTGTTCTTTTTACTCAATCCGTAAATTATAAAACCTAAACCAGGATTATTATTTTCAAATATAGATATATCAGAAAAAGTCGCTGGAAATGACATGTTTTGTAAGTTCAACACATCACGAAAATTCGGATAGGATGAAACTCTATCAACATGTTTTTTTGTAGGATATAAATAAGCTAAAATACTATACAAAAAGCAATACTTATCGGTATTACGAACGTTTATACAAGCCTTTTTGCTTTTTATTTGATTAGGTAATTCAATGTACGTTGAACCACCGATCGGTTCGTATTTATTTACGTTAATCTCCAGGTGAATACAATTTAAAAATGACCAGCCGCTGTCACGACCTTCAAATTCCTCCACTTGGTTTTTCAAAGTTTGAAGCAGTGAAGAAAATAACATATCGAATTTATAATTACTGTAAATAGGTGTATTTTTCGTACAAAATGATTTAATATCTATGTGATCATCCTTAAACGTTATAAAACCTGCGTAAAGTTCAAAATTAACTTTTATGCAAATATGTAACTTTATGCAATCATTTAAAAGACGTTGTAATTTACCACGAATCGATTTTAAAAATAATTCAATACTAGATTGATTCGTCTCCTGAGCCAAAATTCTATAAGATATAATTCTACATTTAAATGCAGATTCAATGGTTTCAATCCCCTCGCTAACCAAAAGACTTGAAATTTTTTGTTTGTGAACCCTGCTTCTTAAATGACCTACCCAGGATTGATTATTAATTACTAAGTCACACGTCTTACAGAAAGGCATGGTAATAGAGTAAATGATCAAGGACGTAAAATAATTATTTATTTATTATCTTATGTAAATCTTATAAATTTTACAAGATGAAAAAGATAAGTGATTAAAATCTGGAAAATTGCATAGAGAGCCTAGCTAGCTTACAGTGTTACAATATTAAACTTATAATCTTATATATATAACATCGCTCTTACGGTGAAGGCAAACATCGTGAGGAAACCGACATGTCCTACGCCCTTGCCCTGCAGTGGGACAAATTAACGGGCTGGTGATGATAAATCTTTAAAATTTAAAAGATAAGTCATAAAGATGTTATAAAAAAGCCTCAAGTGTTACAAAATTATAATAATTATTTTTAAATCTTTAAAAATAATCTAATTTAATTAGAATCTTTAAAAAATTTTGCCTCTGATGCTTTAAAAACATCAAAAGATGTGACTAAAAGTTTTTGGAGTGGATCCCAACTCGGGTGCCCCTCATCCAAAATCAGTTTTAAAGACGATAAAGCTTTTTTATACCGTATCTCAGGTTTTTCGTTAATAATGTCGGCCTTATTATAAAGCCTGAGCTCTAGATAATAATCACCGCTGGAGTCAGCAGTACGATACACTTGACCATTTGCGACTCGTGTCGCAAAAGCAGAGATCAGGGGTTTAGCTCCGCCGGCCTTTGTTTTTCCTTTTTCACTGAAGGTTGCTTTATCTCCATCAATTATAGAAAATATATTGGATTTTCTGTAAACAAAAATAAAAATAATTAGTTAGATGAAATTGGACTTCGCAAAGCTATCTGGAACCGTATAAAACGATTGGTATCGACTGACTACCTGAGGGGATACATCTGGACGTTTTAAGTTGTACAACAATGAAATTACGTTACGATACGTTCAGTTTCAATGATAAAACAGAAACTAAGCAGGAACTTACTTCGAACAAACGGCTTCAGAAGTTTCTTTGCTGGCTTTCCTCTTAGTCGCCTTTTTGACGCTGGCCTGCTTCTTATTTTTCTCAGGTACTGCAGCGATCCAACTGTCTGTGACCTCAGAACTGCTTTCGTAATCAGACCTAAAAAAACAAAAAACAAAAATTACATTATATCACATATCAAATAAAACTTTTTGAATCGTGAAAAATAAAGAAAGATCGTATGTACTCACTTACATGATTGTTTTTAGCTTTGAAAAAAAATGTGATCTTCAAAGTAGACAAGTGGCTGGATTCAGCTGCTTTGTTCCTTGCTTAGAGGTCAGCTTCAGCTTGAAGAGTAAGAAGTACTTCTTATCGACCGTAACTAGGGTAAATAACGGTAAGTAAGCTGCAGGCTCTCGGCGCAATTTTCCAGATTTTAATGACTATTTCATGACATAAAAGCGTATTTATATCGTAAAAAAACAAATTGTCAGCAAATAATTATTTTACAACCAAAAACTTTTAGTCGACCGACAAAATCATGTAATAAAATCAATAATAATAAATTACGTTAAACGTGGAATGTTGATCGATTTATTAGTTTTCCGTCGGTATAAACAAAGAAAATTATTTAAAATACTATTACTTACTTTATTTTAAAGCCATTAAGAATCATTTTCTAAAAGACAAAAGAATACAAAAACGATCACGTTGCGAAAATTTTATTTTATAAATATCGTAGAGATAGAGGTAAAAGATTGTTTGGATTCCTACCAAATCCGTTTGATGTAATGTCTACTCTATTAGTTAAAAAATGAATATCTTTTTTTAGTCGATGGCTTAAATGGTATAGTGGTAGATATAGCAATTTCCATTCCGAAGCCGTGGGTTCAATTATTTTATAGGTAATATTATAAAGTTAGTATGCCTGTTTGTTACTCTTAACTTAACTTAAAACTACATAACCAATTGAGATTAAACTTACTTATTTTATTCTTTTGTTTTATTTTTACAATGATTAAAATGTATTTCTATTCGATAGAATGTAAATGTTTTACGGGATAACCTAAGAGAAAAGGTATCAAATTAATTTTGGATCGAGACTTATGCGAGTGAAACAGCAATTTCCATTCCGAAGCCGTGGGTTCAATTATTTTATAGGTAATATTATAAAGTTAGTATGCCTGTTTGTTACTCTTAACTTAACTTAAAACTACATAACCAATTGAGATTAAACTTACTTATTTTATTCTTTTGTTTTATTTTTACAATGATTAAAAATGTATTTCTATTCGATAGAATGTAAATGTTTTACGGGATAACCTAAGAGAAAAGGTATCAAATTAATTTTGGATCGAGACTTATGCGAGTGAAACCGCTTGATGCAGTTAGTATAGAATAAAAAACAATATGAATTTAACATTCGATAAAACGCCTAATAAAATTTTCAGAGAATCAAAAACTAAGTTTATAAAATTTTTTGTTTCTCTTTATAACAGAACATCAAATTAAGATGTGTAGTCAATTTACTTACTATTAATTTTACGATAGTTAAAATAACTGGGGCAATTAGTTGATACGTTTCGTATTTTTATGAAATTAAAGAAATTTATGTTTAAGCCTAAAAGAAAAATGATAGCAACGCCCAGAGAATGACGTGCTAATATTAATATTTGCTTAAATGTTTAAAATATTTCCGCGGAATCTGGACTTACACAGTTGTCCTGCGGGACACAGCAAGTACTTCGATTAGCAGTTCTATGTTTACATTTTTTGGTCTAAAAACGCCGAAGGCTGTGAATATTTATGCGCAAAAACTAAATATTTGTACCTATCTGGTCTAAGTTTCTTTCTATGCATAATATTATAAGTAGTATACCCGTGGTCTAGTACCCATAGTACAAGTCTAGAGCTTAGTTTGAGGCTAGATTGTGCTGTGTGTAATGTCATGCAATATTTTGTTTATTTATCTAGATATTGGTATGAGTTCGGGATTTCTAAAAAGCAAATACCTACTTCTTTTTTCTAAATCGGTTAAGAATATTATTCGATTTCGTAATAAAGTTCCCAAGATAATATGATACAGGTAGGTAAGTTTTCATAACAACAAGAATGAACTTGTTTTATAAATGATGAGTCGACATTGAGTGCTTACTTAATGCTAAAAGTGCCGTATTTTATCCACCGTATTTTATCGTAGGATTATTAATTTATAATTTTGCATGTGTCAAGTACCGTAGTGTTCCTTGTCTAAACACCCTAACTTTCATATCACTTTAAGCGATAAGGTCACCCATTGTGTTACCTACATTTTAGTTATTTTGTATGTATTCAATTGTGGTGTGTTGCAATAAATAAATTAATCTATCTATCTATCTCTTCCTTGGAATAGCATGACTTCATTACCAGAACAAATATTTTTTGGAAATTGAAAACCTCCTAAGTCGGTTAAAAGTGTTTCTGGACATTTGCTCATGACTTTACAACTGGTAAGTTTTCAGTTCGCTTAGGTGTACAAAAATTATACACCGCCTGATTCCTCGTGGGAAATAACACCCAGTTTTCATTATGTTTTTGTGCAATACTGTTTTAGTGGTGGTTTTTTAAGTTTTAGTGTTTATATTCTTCTAGGAAAAAATAAAAAAATGTAAGTACGAAATTTAGATAGATATTGATTTTGTATCGTACTTATCAATTTCTATTTAAATATTAGTTCAATGCTGAAAGTACAACCAACAGTTGTATATAGTCAGATATAATTTATTTCTGTTTTATTAATTTCAAGTTAACAAGAAAAGTACGCGGTGGATTTGTGTTATTTAAGAATATAAGTAATTAATTCTTCCGACTGATTGTTTTAAAACGAAATGTGGTTTACACACATAGGCAGTGTTTACCAACAGAATATTATAAGAAATATATTTTTTAATCGGTACTCATTATTATAAATTCATAATATTGGCTAAAACGATCTTACCATGGGCGAAAAGTATTCATATGGACGGAATACATTTGGTCGAATATTATATGAATTTTATTTTTAATCGGTGCTCGATTGTTCCGATTGATTGTTTTAAAACGAAATGTACTTCTTAATATCGGTTTAAAGCGGTCTTACACCCATAGGAGGTGTTTACCGACCGAATATTATATGGAATATATTTTTTAATCGGTACTGGAATCTTTCGGCTGATTGTTATAATTCATGAATATCGGTTAAAACGATCTTACCATGGGCGAAAATAACACATACAGACGGTGTTTATTTGACTGAAATATCATGAATTATATTTTTAATCGGTTCTCGATTGTTCCGACTGATTGTTTTAAAACGAAATGTGGTTCATAATATCGGTTTAAAGCGGTCTTACAAACACACATTGGCGGTGCTTAAAAGCGGTCTTTACCAACCGAATATTATATGAAATATATTTTTTTTAATCTTCTGACTGATTGTTCGATTTAATTCATAATATTGGCTAAAACGATCTTACCATGGGCGAAAAGTATTCATATGGACGGAATACATTTGGTCGAATATTACGTGAATTATATTGTTAATCGGTCCTCGTTTGTTTTAAAACTATTGAAATCTGTAAAAAGTTGCACGTATAAAATTGAAATACTTAATTAAATAACAGAAATACTACCGCAATGGAAGTTGACATGACTATAAACAACAGGAGGTTAAAAATTTAAATAAACCTATGATAACAATACATGATCATACAAAAGCGTGGTTTTAGCCTGGAACAAGCAATGAAGTTTTTGTTTTACATTCTAGGTAGTGTATACCAATAATCCAAAAATATATTCTTCGGTCTTTGGGTTAGAACCCCCGATGCGAAGAGTGCCCTGGCACTCGTTGGAAACTTGTAGTTTTGTTTCACATTTTTAGTTATAGTTCGTTCTAGACCAATAGGTAACTCTGAAAAAACTCTATTCTTTCAAATTTTGGGCAGCGAGGGCGCGGGGGCTGACCAAAATTTGAAAGAATAGAGTTTTTTCAGAGTTATCTATTGGTCGAGAACGAACAATAACCTACTACTTCGACTTGCCACCACTGCATCTCCATATACGGCAGGAAGCTGCCGTAGCTGCGGTAAGGTTAAAAACACTGAACCTATGGAGAGATGGCACGGGACCCCACTCCTTGGCGCTCAGGGAGGCCTACGAGGATCTTCCAATCCTGGAAGTAGGCAACGACAGGATCCCGAAAAGGTTTGTATTTGAAAAAAATACAAAATTCAGCTGCATGAGGACGACAACTGTGAGGGCCTTAATTCCAGAGAACTAAGGATCTTCACGGACGGGTCCAAAACAGAAGCAGGTACAGGCTCTGGGGTATTCTCAGAAGACCTGAATATCTATATTTCTGCGTCGCTAGATACCCACAATACGGTATTTCAAGCGGAATGCCTGGGAATCATAAAAGCGGCGCAAGCCGTTACAGTCAGAAAGGTAAGAGGACTTTCCATCCGTATACTCTCCGACAGTAAATCGGTACTGCAAGCCCTGGACAGTCACACAATGAACTCAGGGCTCATTCACGAATGTCATATGCAGCTTATGATGATAGGCTCTTGCAACCAATTGACGCTGCAGTGGATCAAGGGACACAGCGGTTCAAGAGGTAATGATGCAGCTGATGAGCTTGCGCGAAGAGGGTCGGACGCAAACGCTAGGCCCGCTTTCGACATACCGATACCCTTTGGTAAGGTAAGCTCACTGATTAATGAACGGACCAGGGCTCAACATGGTACCTACTGGGCGAACTGTGAGGGCTGTAGGCAGGCAAAAGAGGCTATGCCCACGACCAACCCCAAACTGACCAGGACTCTACTGAAGCTGAAGAGACCCCAACTTCGGATGATAACAGGAGTTCTGACAGGTCACGGTTCTTTTGGCAAACACCTATTTACTTTAGGTGTTACAGACAGCCCCCTCTGCCGCGGATGCATGGAGGAGGAGGAGACGGCCGCGCACGTGCTCCTGGAGTGCACCAGCGTGGCCCTTTGCAGGGCAACTCACCTCGGCTCTCCGAGGTCTCTTCCCGAGGTAACAAAGAACATTAAGGGTCTTTTGGCTTTCCTTGGGGAGTTGGGTTGGCTCGATTGAGCACAAATCCCACCCGGACGCAAAATAGGCGCTCAGACGTCGACTTGTGGAAACCAGCCCGACAAACAAATACAAATACAATCGCTACAAACGATCATTCGAATTGTGTCTGTCATCCTAAAATTACAAATATATAAACGAGTATCGTTTGTTACTCTTTTACGCAAAAATTACTGAACTGGTTGCAATTACACTTGGTATGCAGTTAGCTGGAGATCTTGATTAAGACAGACTGCATATTTTGATTCCGATATTTTTTAAACAAATGAACTTTAAGTATAGTTTGCGGTGGATGCACAATAATGCATATTTATTATAAGAATTTATTTTGTCACAGCGAAACAATAAATATTTACCTACTTTACTTCAATGACCTCGAACTCTCAGAAATAGCTGATTTTCAAGTAAACTTTACACCTAAATTTTTCGAAAAGAACTTCGAATTTTTAAAAGTCGTAGAACAAAAGTTGTTCGCCTAGAACAACCACCTTTCGGATTAAAAAGGCTTACCCGTTACACCTTGTATAATTTTTTTTTATATAAGTACGAGCGACGAGTGTTCCATTAGAAGTAGTAGAGTTACTCACAGTTGATCAAACGTGACCACAGAACTGAGTGCGGGATTCAAGCCATGCTTGGTTCAACTTTATAACTTATAACTTTAATGCCATATTAAAATTAACAGACATGTATTTTGGTAAGTTTTCGTTTGTTTACTTTGAATAGAGCGAGTTAGTTTTTAAGGTTCCGTATTAAACCTATCTTATTAATGTAACTTGTTCCGCCCCGCGGTTTTACCCGCGTAAGTCCCGATGCTGCTGTAATATCGGGATAAAAAGTAGGCAATGTGTTAATCCAGGTCTCCAGCCACCTATATTCATCATCGAAATCGGTTCAGTAGTTTTTGCGTTATTGAGTAACAAACACGTAATACATACACACATACAAACTTTCAGCTTTATAATATTAGTAAGATACTAGCTGCGCCCGGCGGTTCCACTTGCGTAAGTCCTGATCCCGCGGGATCATTGGGATAAAATGTAGCCTATGTGTTATTCTCGATATCCAACTACTTATATTCCAAGTTTCATCGCAATCGGTTCAGTAGTTTTTGCGTGAAAGAGTATCAAACTCACATGCATACGTACAAACTTTCGCGTTTATAATATTAGTAAGAAGATATTACTAGCTGCGCCCCGCGGTTTAACCCGCATAGGTCCCGTTCGAGTGAAATCCTGTAAATATTGTGTTTAAAGTAGTAATTTGGTTTTAGAACTTAGTCTACTATCCCTACACCTAGCCTCAGGGTTCGGCTACGTTGCCTACGAGATGTTCCATGGTTTCGACCTCCACACAACTTCCCATAACACGGAAGATACTACAATCACTACTATGGTATGCTCTTTATGTTATTTACTAGCTGCACCCTGCGGTTTCACCTGCGTAAGTCCCGTTCCCGCGGGAATATCGGGATAAAATGTAGCTTACGTTTTATTCACGGTATCTAACTACTTATATTCGAAGTTTCATCGCAATCGGTTCAGTAGTTTTTGCGTGATAGAGTAACAAACATCCAAACACACACACTTTCACATTTAGGTACCTATAATACTAGCTGCGCCCCGCGGTTTTACCCGCGTAAGTCCCGTTCCCGCGGGAATATCGGGATAAAATGTAGCCTATGTTTTATTCCCGGTATCCAACTACTTATATTCCAAGTTTCATCGCAATCGGTTAAGTAGTTTTTTGCGCGATTGAGTAACAAACATCCAAACACACTCACTTTCATATTTATAATATTAGTAGGATAATATAAGTAGGATTTTCGTTTCAGAGTACTCCAACCTACCCCCCAATCAAATCGTCTCTCCCTCCCGTGCTACCTATTCGACCCGTCAAACTGAAATGTCCCGAGGAAGAGGACCCGTCTAACATCGGGCCTTACGAGGTCCCCTCGCAAAGGGACATAGTGTTACTTATCAAGAACACATTGATGAATTCCTTTAACGACTATCATGCGAAGGCACTGTACTTCCTGAAAGATATCACAGAGGTAAGTGAACTTTTTAGGTTTAAAGACATTTGTTCTTAAAAAAATACATTACTGTCGCTTACCTGAGAACATAATTATAATAAAATCTATACATTCATCGAGTCGCTTTCGCCTATATTACAACAGTTTTATGAATCAACAAGAAAATAGTTATGTTAGGTAGGTACATCACAAACTATCAAACAATGACTTGTAGCATCTTGTTGTAGGTAAGATTTTACGTTTTACCTTTTTAAGTTATATTTGGTAAATATTTTAAAAGAAAACTGGTCAAGTGCGGAATTCGTACAAGTAATCCGTACCATTATCACAATGGGGTACCATCATCATCCGAGCGATGTTCCCGGTTGCATCCCTCTCGGGAGCCCGGGGTCTGCTTTCCCGCTTTTGCGTCTACACTTCGCACGTTCTTCGGCATGCCGTGTAGTGAGACCATAGACACGCATATCACCCTTTACGACGTCAAGCTAGTAATCTTAGTGTGAGTTATTTTGGTAAAAAAAAACGCGAACGTGATGGTTAACTTAACACACGTATTTTGTATGGAAACTGGTAACTTCAATATCGTCCGCTAGGGGTGCTTTTTGAGTTTCCATACAAAATACGCGTTAACTTAACCATCACGTTCGCGTTATTTTTTACGAATAAATTCACACTAAGGGTCCAGGACTTCTTCGGTCTACCCAGTCAGCCGCGGCCAGGCGGAGGCGCCATGGCAAGACATTTTTTCCCCACGTAATTCATTGGGGTACTTATATATGACCAGTTGGTCTGATAAATAGTTACAAACCGATTTGTAACAATACGCCAATGTAGTATACCTAGCTAGTAGTACCAAAGACAATTAAAAATCTATGGTAGTACTTAGTAGCAACCAGATAAATGTCACATCGTCGTCTTGGCTCCTACAAGACTGTGCACTTGACAACTTTTGAAATATCTATCAATTTCAGTCATATTCACTAAGGTTAAGGTAATTTTTGCTTTGATATATCAAAACGGACCTGTTGAACCCAGTTGGTTCCAGTCTGTCCTTATCTAACTTACCGACAAACACTAAACTGAAAAAAGGACAGACTAGAGGTCTCTCTAACATGAAGCGGGACCGTTTTTTTTTGACGATGTAAGCTTTCTAGTTGATACAAGTACTAGTTCTCTATGATAGGAAAAATTTGCCCCGCGGTTTCACCCGCGTAAGTCCCGTTCCCGCGGGGATATCGGAATAAAAAGTAGCCTATGTGTTATTCCCGGTATCCAGCTACCTATATTCCTAGTTTCATAGCAATCGGTTCAGTAGTTTTTGCGTGAAAGAGTAACAAACACACTTACATGTATACCTACACATACTCACAAACTTTCAGCTTTATAATATTAGTAGGATAATAATAATATAAATAAAAATAACAATAAAACTTTTAATGAAACACAATATATTTACCGGGTTTTACACGCGTTTTATTTATGCCGTTAATAATAAAACGCGAGGAAAACCCGGGAAATATTGTGTTTCATTATGCAAAATCGGCAAAAACCTAAGGCAAAATAAAGCTTTTTACTCCAGGCAACGAAAGCTACAATAGGCATAGAAAACAATTGCCACGGCGCCGGTACCGACAAGAAGTTATACAGAAGCTGCGTGCGCAGGATCAGCAACAAATGTGAACTTATTACCAAGACTCTGGTCATGTCACTCGAGAGGCAGAGGCAGAATGTTGCTAATTTCACTGAGGCAAGTAAGACCTCCAAGGTATTCCATAATAAGTAGGTATAGCACCGACTTTAAAATAATACAAAGGCTGAAATCTTCAGTACCGTTAGTGTGAGTTTTTCTTAAAACAAACGCAAACGTGATGGTTACGCGTATTTTGTATAGAAACTGATAACTTCGATATCGTCCGCTAGGGGCGCTTTTTGAGTTTCCATACAAAATACGCGTTAACTTAACCATCACGTTCGCGTTTTTTTTACGAAAAAATTCACACTACGGGTTCAGTGCGTACTTTGACTTAACTCAGACTGTGCTTGACAAACTTTGAATTGGAAATTATAAGTACCTACGTAGTCGAAATTCTTTTTGTAATTATACGATTAAATTATGAAATTCTTTTATGTCAGATAGAGGCATAAAAGAATTTTATAATCGTAACAGAGAAGCAAAGTTTTGATCATTATTTTTGATTGATTTACGTTCTAAATTGTTGAACAACTTCGATTTTACTAAGCAAAAACTTTGGATAGGTAGTTGCGAAGATCGCTTTATAAATAATACCAAAAATTGTCTTAAGTCAAAGTTTTTGCTTAGCAAAGTCAAAGTACGGTCTATAGATTTCAGCCTTAGCCTGAGTCTTTGACACGACAGACAAAGAAGCCTTAGTCAGGTTTTTGATAAGAGCTATAGGTACCTACCGCATTGGATAAACCTGTGGGATAAACTTAACAACAACCTCATCTTCACTCACGCACTAAACCTAACTTAAGTTATGAATGAAACTTAATCTATCTATCTTCTATCTATTCTTAGCGGTGTCTGTTTTTGAAAGAACAGAACCCATTTCCGTGTTTAACTTTTTGTCGGTTTGTCTGTGCGCGCTAATCTCGGAAACGGCTGCACCGATTTCAATGAAATTTGGTATGCAGGTAGCTTAAGACACCGATTAACATATAGGCTACTTATTATCTGGATATCAAGTCCGGATATCCGGATAAAAAATTAAATTGCGTAAATTCGTTTTTTTTAACCATCGTCATCCATTGTCATCGATCGTCATTCATCGTCATCATCACTTACTGACATACAATTTTTGCCTTACTTCACCTACCTATCCTAATGCAAAAATCCAGGGAAGCACTGATGATGCCAGGCGCGGCAGCGCCTGGCTTCTACAGTAATTAAATGAGCGTCCGTTTAAGTGTGGATTTTTGCATTGCGGTAGGTAGGTGTAAGAACGCGGGATCGCGACTTGCGCGGGTGAAACCGCGGGGCGCAGCTAGTACTAACTGGATTCCATTGAAATTGCAAAGCGGGTAAGAAATAGGTTATCAAAAATCTGTTGCGCTGTGTGTTACTAAGCACTAGGCTTGTACTATGGGTACTAGACAACGGATATACTACATATC
The DNA here is from genome assembly GCA_949358125.1 of Idaea dimidiata. NCBI lineage: Eukaryota > Metazoa > Arthropoda > Insecta > Lepidoptera > Geometridae > Idaea > Idaea dimidiata. The sequence continues at coordinate 6,565,015 of OX442342.1, read as the reverse complement.
ATAGTTTTTTTTGTAAATACATACATAATATTATACCTTGAAAGACACCCAGACAAGATACAAATATTTATTTTGAAGCATAATTATTTGCACCCGGCGCGCGGCGGGAATCGAACCAGGAGCTTTATTTTTGAACCGCTCGTGCACATCAGGCGATTTTAATAATTCGATATCTGCTTATTTTCGTTCGATGTCGGATTCCTGCAGCGAGTGGTTGATACCACTCATTGCGGTCGTTCGATTCGCATAGAAAAATTACAGAAATCGAACGAAAATCAGTAGAAATCGAATTTTTAAAATCGCTCGAAGTGGCGCTAATGATTCAAAAATAGAGCCGCCGCAGCTTTCTGCATTGCAGTCAGGCGTTTGCCCGACGCGCCACAGGGGCCGTCTATGATGTAACTATATAACCATTAGCACAATAAAATTAACAGACCATGATTCAAGATTGATATTGCTATTTATCATTAGCGATGGTTATAAAATTTCTATGCCTAATTTCTTCTTCGTTTCACTTAGTTATTCAATTTTTCATATTAGGAGACAATTTGTAACATAAAACTGATGAAAGCAGACCCAGTCCAGCTGATTAAGATCATAGCCATGGAGGATGCTTCCTTGGAGTTCGCTCTACCAGGCTTCCTCAGGTTATTGGGCTCCTGTGCAGTCTACTGCAAAGTGTGAGTTTATCTATCTATATCTCTTCTATACTTAGGTATAATAAAGGAAGAGACGACAAAAACTCTGTACCTAGTTGGAAGTAAATTAAAAAAAAATGCCTAGGGGACTTAGGAAAAGTAGTAGAACAAAATTAATATATAATTTTTAAAATTCATCTCTGTCTGTTTCTTGTACAATTAAAAACTAAGTACCTACTAATTGATTGAAATCTGGTTTTTAATATTAGTTAAGTAGTTCTATTTTAGAGAAATCTACTTTACATCGAAATCAAATTAGTAGAACCTGTGTAATGATGAACGAAAAAGTCGGCTATGCACTATTTATAGGCAGACGTAGTCGCTGCACAGTGTTTGATGAGACTAAAAAAATTTCCCTATGCTGTTTGTGGCATAATTCGATCAAGGAATGCATTTTAAATGCATAAATAGAACACCCGCGGGTTAATTTCAAATACTTTTTTTTATATAAAATAATGAACTTTACGTGACCTCGACCAAGAAAAAATATTTAAAAAAGTCTGTAAACGCAACTGTTCAAGATAATTTTTTTTCATAAATACAGTCTGATAAAGGATCTTAAGGCGCATGTTTACCAATTTTTATTTTCGAAAAATCACCTCTGGATACCGAGAAATTATTATTTTTACAGATATTCGTTTTTATTTTTTTTCTCCCTAAAAACGCAAAAGTGGGACTTGTGACTAGCACAGAAAGAATGCTCTTAACAAGGCCTATCAGTGATAAAAAAATCACGTTCCACTATCGCTGCGTTTGGGAGAAATTAAATTTCAAAACATAGTGCTAGGGTTATCACTCAACTTGACCTTTAATTTTATTTAGTATTGTAATACATATTTCTCTTAAACACAATAACTTTATCTTATTTAGAATATAATTTCTTCTATGGTTTTCGGGATTTTGCATAATAAAATACTTTATTTATCCGGTTTTGTCGCGTTTTTATTCATTATTTAACCCGAGCTTTCGCCAACTTTATAGTTGGCTTGAAACCTTGAAAAAGCCAACTGTAAAGTTGGCGAAAGCTCGGGTTAAATAATGAATAAAAACGCGATAAAACCGGATAAATAAAGTGTTTTATTATTTAGAATATTTAGCAGGCCTTTTCTATTTTTTATTTATTTTTTCGATGACAGGTCACACGTAGCGCGGGAAGAGGTCCACCCTCGTTAGGCTTATGCCTAACGAGGGTACGTCCAGTCATATAATTGGCACCCGATGACTGTGACTCTACACAAAATTCTAGTGCACGGTGAAGAGATTATTGAATCCTGTTCACTAACTGTCGGGATGCTTTCAGAGCAAGCGGCCGAGTCACGTAACAAATTTTGGCGCTCAGATAGGGAACACCACTGCCGCAAAATAAATAGGAAACAAACTATGATCGACGTCTTTCACCGTGCACTAGAATAATCGGATCCATTCATTTCTATGGCACATCACAATCAGCGTCGAAGATCATCTAAGCGGCTTTGTCTGCCAGAAGCTGTACGTGAACTGTTGAAACCAATTGACAAAGAAAATTTGCAGTTGGCAGCGGTGGACAATGAAAATCCACATAATGATGATGACTACACGTTAATACTAAGCAACGAAAGCGATTTGTATGATTAAGCTAAAGTGTCTCCCTGCGACTTCGTAACCGTTTTTTTATTTGTATGGCAGGAGGTTCGTCTCCCTCAGTTATTATTTTTTTACCTATGTTTCATATAGGAAGTTATTCCGTATCAGTATGACATTTTAAAATTAAAATAAAATTTTGTCCACAAAAATTTTTTGCCTATACCTATCATGTTACCTACTCTAAGTTGTCATGACCTGATCTCCAGCGCGCGGGGTGTTCGCTGATCACCAGTCACCCTATAGTATCAAGCGTGTGATATATAAAATACTTGTGTATTATTCCAAAAAAAATATTTATATACCTATGTATAAACTTGACCTTTAGTGACAACCCTATGTTGTCCCATTTGACCTTAGAACAAAATGGCATATTTCTCCCAAACGCAGCGATAGTGGAACGTGATTTTTTTATCACTGATAGGCCTTGTTAAGAGCTTTCTTTCTGTGCTAGTCACAAGTCCCACTTTTGCGTTTTTAGGGAGAAAAAAAATAAAAACGAATATCTGTAAAAATAATAATTTCTCGGTATTCAGAGGTGATTTTTCGAAAATAAAAATTGGTAAACATGCGCCTTAAGATCCTTTATCAGACTGTATTTATAAAAAAAAAATATCTTGGACAGTTACGTTTACAGAATTTTTTTAATATTTTTTCTTGGTCGAGGTCACGTAAAGTTCAATATTTTTTATAAAAAAAAGTATTTGAAATTTACCCGCGGGTGTTCTATATATGCATTTAAAATGCATTCCTTGATCGAATTATGCCACAAACAGCATAGGGAAATTTTTTTAGTCTCATCAAACACTGTGCGCTGGTAACAGCTATTTTTTTGATAAGTCAGAAAAAACATGCAAATAAATAAATAAATATTGACCTACATTGCACACATCGCAATCTAGCCCCAAACTAAGCACTAGGCTTGTACTAAATATGCAATCTGCGTAGCTGTAGGTACCTATACTGGGTATTTTATGTTTAAGTTACTCTATGCTGGGTATCAACTTACTTTCCTAATATTACTAATGTTATAAGATGGATGACTTATAAGAGAGTATAGGTATACAGGTAGGTATGTACCTAAGTATAAAAATCTAAGTCTGTAGGTTAGGACCGATATGTTTGTTACTCATTCACGCAAAAACTATTGAACCTATTGCAATAAAACTTGGTAGGTATGCACATAAGTAACTGAATTAACACATTTAGGCTTTTTATCCCGGAATTCCCGCAGGATCGAAATTTAGGTACGCGTTTGAAACCACTTAAGTCTTAACAAAAAACAACTAGTTCTTTAGGTAGTTTGCTCAAACAGATTGACCGATTTTGATGATTCTTATTTTTGTTTTAGATCGGATCAAGCACAAACATTCTATCGGAAACCAACGCGACACATGACCGACCAGCAATTAGTAGTTAAACATTTTCTAACGAAGAAAGATTACATACAACTCTTACAAAACCCATAAAAATATATTAAATACTCAACAGTAGCGTTGAATCACAAGGGTCCCGTGACGAGGCAAAGGCATGCTTCGAATTCTTCACATTTTTTTCAAAATGAACGCATCCGTAGTTATCCGATTGATTGAGCTTATACAACGCGCGTGTTTCCTACTAGATGGCAGCACATTGTTTGAACTTTTGACGTGAACTTAATTGTAACTTAGAATAACTTAACCAAAATAAGTAAATTTTAATGTGATACGCATAGTGATAACCGTGAGAATGTATTAGAAATTACAATACAATGTGTAAGAATTCGACGCGTTTGATTTTAAACTGTGCAAAATGTATCTTGCTTAATAATTGTTAAGTTTAAACCCGCATTTACTAGGTAAGTTATGTTATTTATCACTTTAAATTCCACTTTACTTGACTAAATACACATTTCTTTATGATTAAGAGCTTTTCAGTTGTAGGTATTTTACGTAAAGATTACAAAAATCTATATATTGACACATCAGTTGGGAAATAATCTAGCCACTTTCTCTGTGTGGGAACGGAAATCAACTTGCACTACTTTTTAATTAAAATAGGCTATATTGACGAGAAATGAGTTAATATTTGCAATTTTCTAAGTTAGTAACAAAGTAGGTACCAGACAATTTTAGTCAGATATAGGCATAAAATAATTAACATCTTTATCAATTCGTAATAAGTTATTTTAAGCTTTCTTGGAAGCTTTTTGACAAGGAAAAAACTGAAATTAACTTCAAAAACACAACTTATGTGATAAATAATAGCTTTATGGTTGCAGTTTGGTTTTATTTAATAATTATTCTGCTTTTGTACAACAGTTAACTTAGAATTAGTTATTATTTGAACAGCTGTTAAAGGTATTATTGAGATAGAGATACTTTTGTTGTTTTCTAAGCTAGAATAACTGACATCTAACTTAGATTATTTAAAGTCTATAATCTTAGAAAGCTTTTTAACAAGGAAAAAACTGCAAATAAGTTAAAAATAACAATTTATGTGAAAACAATAGTTTTTGGTAAATAATTATTTTGCTTTAGAGACACCAGATAACTTAAGAATTAGCTGTTATTTAAACAGCTGAGAAAGTTATTGAGTTACATGTACCTAGGCTGTATTCTAAGTTAGCTTTTAGTTATAAGCTAACATTTAACTTTATGGTGAGAATACTTAAATTACTAAATTAAAATCTTTCAAAACCTATAGTTAAAAGTAAGCAATAATGACTATGAAACTATAAATAAAAAACAACAGCAGAATTGATAACCTACTCCTTATTTTGAAGTTGGGTCAAAGTAAACAAATTTAATCTGTTACAATAAATTTAATGATTTTAAAACACATTTAAGATATCCTATTACTAAAAAAATCAGCCTTGATTGAAGTCTTCTCAAACAATTACTATTTTCTACTCTTTTTCTTTTCTTTGTGTGACTTTTTTGATTTTTTGGACTTTTTCTTCTTATGTTTCTTCTTCTTGTCCACTACTTTATCACTGTCCGCTGAATCACTTGACGACGATGATGATGATGAACTGGATAACAAAAATATGAAATGTATTAGCTATAAGGTATCTTATATCTATTGCTATCCCTGAATATCAGCCGTGGGGAGTTTGCCGTGGGAACTTTGTGTTGTTTGCATCTTTGGAATGCTGCTTGATAAGTGATAATCTATCTTGTATATCCACCCGTCTTGTATTGTTGTATGAGTAAAGCAATACCTGGCATGGTCGTTGCTGGGTCGGGTGACTAAAAATGGCTGTGGCATCATCTCATGCTTCTCAGAGGTACACTAAGCAGTCGGTCCAAGTTGTTATCTTCAGTAGTAGTTGTTAAGTCAAGTTAGAGGCCAAAGCAACTTGTTATGAACATTTTAGAGGATATTATTGCTGAGCAGTTGCCTTAGTGACATGAAATGAAACCATGTTACTCAAAGTAAAACTCACTCAGTATTTCAAGGCATTATTGTTTTCCTTTGTGATTATCGACTTTTCTGTGGTTTTTGTAGACACAGAATAGAATAGTCAATAGTCACAGAGGAAATGCATGACTTTGTATTAACATAACAGCCTAATGAGCCGGTGGCATCAGTTCATAGGCTTTCTATTGGTTCTATACAAATACATTCATAGCAATCTCCTAAACTCTCTGGTCGAAACACAGTTATGTATGCATGTAGTTCAGATGATTGTGTTTTAATAGCGAAAACTACTAAACCAATTTCAATGTCTTAGTATGTAGCTTGATCTTGATTTAGAAAGGTTGCTATTTATCCTAATATGGCCACGGAGTCATGTCTTACGCGAGTGAAACCGCGGGCCGCCGCTAGTTAGGTAATAAATGTCTAACTACCTCGATCTCTTCCGCTTCTTACTCTTCTTCTTCTCTTTAGCTTTCTTCAGTTTCTCTTCAAGTTTTTGTCTGAGCTCTGCTTCACGTAAGCTCTGGAGAGGGGTCGCATAGTCTTCTTCACTGTCACTGCTAGTACTACTTACATCTAGTACTATTTCCTTGTTTGGATCTACCTAAAATGATATTCCAGTTTTTAAACTTGTATGGTAATGGAATTTAACATGGTAGCAATGAAAATTTGTACGCCGTAACTCTATTATGAAGGTTCCTACTAGTTGGTAGCGCTAAGAAATATATTTTTTGATAAAATAAACCTGTTTGCCTATCCTGTTGGGTTATAATTCCCTATTTTCTCATACTTACTTTAATAAAGTTTCTACATTGAAATGTAAGATGCCCGGCGTAACCACATTTCTTGCACGCGGATCTCGAAGATTCTTTGTTGATTTTACTTACTAAATCGTAGTTATCCATTGCTATAAATGGTTTGAATTAGAATTTATTTATTTACCCAGAATAACAATTTCTTTTTTCCAAGAATGTTTGCTCTTTGCTTGGACCAACATGGCAGCAAACGTCACCAGAAAGAAATGTAGAACTGTCAATGTCAAATTAAATACGTTCCGTTACACACAAATCAACGATTCAAACAATTTCGTTCTTTTATTTTATAATTACCTCACATCTGTTGTGTCTACACCGTTTGTACCTACTAATGTGCTTTTGTGATGTGGAATAAATGATTATCTATCTATCTTATCTATCTAATTTATTTTTAATTTTTTCGCAGCTGTACTAAGAAAGTTATTTATAAAATATAAATGAAAGAAATGGTCCACGATGGCGGAGTTCTTACCACTATGCGACGTGCTGTTCAACGTAATATCTCTAGCCGGCTACTTTTGCGACGTTGTCTTCGACGTCGTTATGGGATATGCATTGCTGGAGCGAGGATATAAGGGTACTTTTGCCGCTGCCATTTCTATTGTCATCACTTCACTTCTAATATCTCAGGTAAATACTATGTCCATGAAAACTATAACTTAAACTTCCGTAATACGGAACGGCATTTTTTTTTTTTTTTAATTTATGGTAACCCGCGGCATGTTTATACAGCCAGTATTTAAAGTTAACGTTTTTGCAGGTGTTATCAATCCGCTGGTATTTCCACGTATGGTTCGATAGCGAAGAACGTAAGGGGCGACCTCCATGGCTGCCTATAGTCTTGCACTGCCTACAACTCGGTGTATTGTGGCGGTATGCCAGGCTCTTGATGCCGTTGGAGCTGAGAAGAGTGAAGCATCAAGTTAGGGACTTATGTAAGTATGTTTAATTGGCAGCAAAACGAAGGCGGGAGGGACTGTCACAAATCCCTGGTTGGCATTCATTCGGTTTAAAATGGTACCTGTAGTGGAAATACAGAAATTATACAGAGATCGCCAATTTCCTAAAATCCTAATATTACAAGTAATGTGATGTTTGTGTGTAGTAAGCATATTTGTTCCTTCTTCACACAAAAACTACTGAACAGATTAAGATTTAAATTTCTGTTTTTGCGACTCTGTGTTGAAAACAACAATGCCGATGAATGCTGGTATTAAAATTACCTACGCAATAAAAACCGTAAAATGAGTTATTTTAAAAGTTTTTTTTAATATTTTACGGGTAAGGCAAAACCATATTTCCTTATTCTTCTCCAGGCATGTTGCGACTGGTGCACGCGTTTTGCGAAGCGGCACCAATGCTGCTGCTGCAACTCCACATCTTGTTCAAGGACAGCGTTCGTGAGACAAGCAACGAGGTCGGAGTCACGCCGGAACCTAGCATCGATGAACCTGCTGGTAAAATGTGTTTATTGTTGAATAGCGGCTGCAACTCCGGATCGTATGAGGCCATAAGTTGTTAGAATACTTATAAACTAGGTAATCTAAGAATGTTAATTATATTTCAGCCAACAAAGCGTTTGCGGAACTGAACGTGATCTCAGCATCTTTATCGCTATTCTCCGTGTGTTGGGCGCTCGCAAGCTTCAGCAAGAACGTCCGGCTTCAGAACGTTCACCGGCTCGTGTTGACTTGGCTCGGGGTTATATTTCAGGTGAGTACCAACTTTATGTAGACAGACTCTATAGAGATACATTGATCTGCGTGTACCTCCGGTGAAGTGATTAGTAAATTTAGGGTTCTTAGAAAAACCATAATAAAACACTATGTTTACCGAGTTTTACTCGCGTTTTACATTCTTACAAAAGTACCAAGCTTTCGCTTACTTTACAGTTAGAATATTATAATAGACGAATTACATCTTAGTCAATCTTGACAAGCTAACTGTAAAGTTAGTGAAAGCTCGGTACTTTTGTAATAATGCGGTTATTAAATAAATAGCGAGTAAAACCCGATAAATATTGTGTTTTATTATGCAAAACCGCGAAAACTTAAGACAAAATTAACTACCCCATACCTTAGGTGAGGTATGCAGGGTTATGGGTTTTGAATTCAAAACCGTTCAGGGGGTGATTATCAGAGATCGAAATTAGGTGAGTGAAAATACCTAAAGTTTGCGGGACATATATGGAGCTGTTACAACCAGTTAAACCGGTTTTGGATTTTACATCTTTAGTTTCGGTTTTTTTTACATGTTCTTTACCTTTGAAACACCGAACATTTACGAGCATTTCCGAGCATTTACAAGCTGCTAATATAGTTCTAAATAAATTTTTGTTTTGTACTTTTCCAGTTGAAATTCGGTCTTTTAGTCCCAATTGTTCTTTGTCGGTCAAACACAGAATTTTATATACCTGCAAAATGCTAATGCGGTTTTAATTTCTTTTTTTGATGTGTATCTTAAGTTAAAAAGTTTTGCTACAGATTGATGCAAGGAAAACGAACATTTTCGCGTCTTTACATAGTTTTGAAGTCGGTTTTTTTTTAAATTATTAAACCTGCACTGTATCAAAAAATTCATTAAACACATTTATTTCAATTGCAAGAACGTTGTGCGTAAACTACTTTCCACATTCAGAGTTCGGAACATGCAATAATATTAGTTTTTTTCCTAGAAATGATAAATATTCTTCTAATGTTAAAAAAGGCTTTGTGTTCTTCGCAGTACAAAAGCCCACGCTAATCCATTGTTCTGTTGAACATGTTCGTTTTCCTTGCATCAATCTGTAGCAAAACTTTTTAACTTAAGATACGAATCAAAAATTAAAACCACATGAGCATTTTGCAGATTTGTAAAATTCTGTGTTTGGCCGACAAGAACAATTGGGACTAAAAGACCGAATTTTAAATGGAAAAGTACAAAACAAAAATTTATTTAGAACTGTATTGACTTACTTTGACTTAAAGTCCTAAGTCCCCTAGATGGGGCAGAGGGCCTCCACAGTGCGTCGCCAGCCCGTCCGGTCTTGAGCTTCGCGTTTTATTTCACTCCACGTCTTGCCAATAGCCGCTGCCTCTGCGATGATTGTCCGCCGCCAGGATTGCTTCGGGCGGCCACGTTTCCGCTTTCCTTGGGGATTCCAGTCTAGGGCTTGCCTCGGAATATGACCGGAGTCCCTTCGGAGCGTGTGGCCGATCCAGTTCCACTTGCGGCGTTTAATTTGTTGGTCGATTGGAGTCTCACCGCAGCGTTCCCATAGGTCTATGTTGGAGATTTTCTCGGGCCAGTAAATGCCAAGAATACGACGAAGACAGCGGTTGACAAAGACTTGAAGCCGGTGCGAGATGTCCTTTGTCACTTTCCACGTCTCACATCCGTACAGCAACACGGTTTTAACGTTGGACCGGAATATCTTGAGCTTAATTCTTCTGGTCAGTTTCCGCGATTGCCATACAGGACGAAGTTGCGCGAAAGTTGCTCTACCCTTGGCGATTCTCGAAGCGATGTCCTCTTCGGTCCCTCCTGTTTCCGACACTACGCTTCCGAGGTATGTGAACTGGTGGACTCTTTCCACCCCCTCTGTGTCGATGAGCAACGGCAACGAACTCGTCGCCCCACACCTCATTTCCTGGGTCTTCCGGGTGTTGATTTTGAGTCCCGTCTTCAGAGCTCCTCGCCTTAGGTCGTCCAGTTTCGTCTGCATGTCGGCACGCGTGTGGCTCAGCAGGCATAGGTCATCGGCATAGTCCAAGTCTTCTAGGACATTGGACAGTCCCCACTCTATGCCGCGGCGCTTGTTGTTGGTGGTGTTGCGCATGACGCCATCGAGGACGACAAGGAAGAGGAGAGGTGACAGGAGACACCCCTGGCGAACACCTGCATGTATCGCAATGTCCTCCGAGACGAGGCCGTCGTGAGTCACTCTACAAGAATAATTCCTGTAGATGGCCTTAATCAAGTTGATAATTTTCTCGGGAACTCCAATTTCACGCAGCCGTTCCCAGATACAGCTCCATCGCAGCGTGTCGAAGGCTTTTTCGAAGTCCACAAAGGTTAAGTATATTTCCCTCTGCCATTCTGATGCCTGTTCGAGGATTATGCGCAGAGTGTTGATCTGGTCCGTACACGATCGGTTGGGTCGGAATCCAGCCTGTTCTTTGCGAAGAAGGGGTTCGACGGCCCTCGACAACCTATCTAGGATGATCTTGCAGAGCACCCTAGAAGGAATCGAGAGCAAAGTTATGCCCCTCCAATTGCCACATTCACTGAGGTCTCCCTTCTTGGGCACTGTAATGAGAAGGCCCTTGTTCCAGTCGTCGGGTAACTCTTCAGATGTCCAGATGTTCCGCAGGTCAGCGCGTTAGCAGCGGTAGGGAGGTCGGCTTTTAGCATTTCCGCTGTGATGAGGTCGACTCCCGGGGCTTTCCCGTTCTTTAGTGAACGGATGGCCTTCACTACCTCATCTCCTGTAGGGGGAGACACATCAATGTCCAGGCACTGTTCGGGCAAGCTGGCAGCAGGTATGGCTGTAGGCTGTGGTCGTTCGGGACTCGGAAGATCTCCTCGAAGTGCTCCCGCCAGCGTCGAAGCTGTCCCTCCGATGTCACAATCAGCTGTCCGCTCCTGTCTTTCAAGGGCTTCTTCTTCCTCTTGTTCCGGTTTCCGGCCAAGGTCTTCGTCGCCTTGTACATCTCCCCGAGATTGCCGGAGTTGGCAGCGCGTTGGGCGCAATCCGCAACACTATCGGCCCATACTCGCCGGTCGTGACGAGTACTGCGGTAGATTTTTCTGCGTATCTGTCTGTATTGCAGCCTCAGGTCTTCGCGCAGTGCCATGTCGCTGGATGCCAAGAGTTGAAGATGGAGATCGCGCCTATCCTCAATGAGGTTCCAGGTTTCCTGTGACATCCAGTCCTCGCGTGTGTAAGTCTTGTGTCCAAGAACGACGGAGCTGGTCGCTGTATAGGCCATTTTGATGTGATTCCACTCCGCGTCGACAGAAGTAGTAGAGTCCGTCTCGAGAACGGAGAAACGATTCCGGAGCTCTAGTCTAAAGGCGTCGCCCACGACCGAGTCCCGCAGCTTGTTGACCTCAAAACGTTTGCCTATCTTCGTGGTCGCGTTGGCAGCTCGAGCTACGGCTACTTTCAGCCGCACCTCGGCCACGACTAGGTGGTGGTCGCTGTCGATATCCGCGCCACGGCGGTTGCGGACGTCGAGCAGTGGTTATGGTTCGGTATTTCAAAGGTAAGGAACATGTAAAACAAAAAAAAACCAAAACCGGTTTAACTTAAGTGGTTGTAGCAGCTCCATATTATGTCCCGCTGCAAACTTTAGGTATTTTCAGTCACCTAATTCCGATCTCTGGTGATTATCCACATCAAAACAAATAACTATTGTTCTACGACTTTTAGAAATTCGAAGTAGTTTTCGAAAATTTTAAGTCTAAAGTTTACTAGAAAATCAGCTGTTTCACAGAGTTAGAGGTGATTGACCTTAAGTTGTCCTTTCTTTTAGTTTGGTCTACTACAATAAAAACTTTAATAGAATTTATTTTCAAAATTAAACAGACACCTAAGTGTGTGACAAATATTAATATTAAGACTTACCCTGTATACCATGTTTCTAAGCAAATAAATCATTTCATTTTTTTCATTTCTTAAAAGGACAATTACCATATGTCTTAAAGCTATCTCTTGTAACTAATTTAGTAACTTGACTATACCCATACTTCATTTTTTAATTGAAAACTAGAATTATACATTTGCTTCTATAGAAAAATCTCAAATACAAGGAAACAAAATGTCAGATTATACTTGGAATATAGGTAGCTGGATACCTGAAATAATACATAGGCTGCTTTTTATCCCGACACCCACGTAAGTCCCGACGGGACTTACGTGGGTGAAACCGCGGGGTGTAGCTAGTATAAAATATTTTAATCTAGCGGAAAATAAACGAAAATACTAACACCGTGGCTTTAGATCACGTAAATCAGTTGAATAATCCATATCTTGTGTTTTAGGAACTAGGCCTGAGCTCTGAGGAAAAACGCATTAAGATAATTAAGTGTATAAAATTGACTTTTTACCCGACTGCGCGACGCAAAGAAGGGTAATGTGTTTATCGGTCTATGTATGTATGTATGTTTCTATGTGGCGTTCTAGAGGCCAAACGCGTGGACCGATTTTGATGATTCTTACGTCAATCGATTCGTCTTAATCTGGCGAGTGTGGTTAAAGACATGACAGTTCTCCAAATTAACTTTTGTCACAACCAGACGCCATATTGTCAAAATTAAAAAATCCAAAATTGTCAAAGTATGTCAAGATGGGTATCGTTGAATAGATTTTTAAAAATAAATATTATTAACAAAATATAGCGTCATGAAATAAAAAAAGGAGATTAAAGGAGCACTGGTAATCTGGTCGTAAATATACGACAAAGGCAAAATGGACACGAAATTTTTTGTCGGATTTATCCGACGTTGGCGGTTATCCTCTACCCCCTAGGTTTGAGCTCTAAGGAAAAACGCCGATCTTCTGTATTTAAAACGAAGTTTTTTTTTTCAGTTTCTCTGGAGATTGGGCACTATATCCGCACGTATTTGTGCGCTCACGGTCTACGGATTAGTCTATGAATATTGGGTCTTTCTAGTCATTGGTAACGTATTTATATTATCCTCCATTAGAAAACATAATATTTACCGGGATTTACTCGCGTTTTATTTAATAACGGCATTAATTATTATCATTGTTTGTAAAATTATGTTGAGTTTATGTGCCACTAGGTGTTTTATATGAAGTTTTTTAAAATTCATGTCTGTCTGTCTGTTTCTCTGTTTGTTCCTTATACAATTAAAAACTATTAATAATAAATATTTGTATCTGGTCTGGGTGTATTTCTATGTATAATATGTATGTATTTACAAAAGAAAAATAAATATAAGTAGTATATCCGTTGTCTAGACACCGTAACACAAGCTTAGCAGCTTACCATGGGGCTAAATGGCGCTGTGTGTTCGTCACAGGATTTATTTATTATTATTATTTTATTATTTATTAATCAGATTGAAATCTGTTTTTTATTATTGGATGGTCCTATTTTCGAGGACGTCGTAGTATACTTTACATCAACCTCCAATTAGTAAAACCCGAGTAATCAACGAAAAAGTCGGCTATGCACTATTTCTACGCAGACGAAGTCGCGGGTAACAGCTAGTTATGAATAAAATACTTACATTATTATTTATTCAGCCATTCAGTTTTTACGTAAACCATTCCAACAATCAATCATTAAATCCTTAAATAAATCAATGTTCCATTCAATTTTATTGTTTTCGATAGTTTATTAGGAAAGACTAAATACTTACACAAGAAATAAATACTACAAAGATAATTAACAATATGAATCTTACTAATATTATAAACGCGAAAGTTTGTATGTACGTATGTATGTGAGGTTGTTACTCTTTCACACAAAAACTACTGAACCGGTTGCGATGAAACTTGGAATATAGGTAACTGGGGACCTGGATTAATACATAGGCTACTTTTTATCCCGATATTCCCGCGCGACGGGACTTACGCGGGTGACACCGCGGGGCGCAGCTAGTAATATAAATAATCTAAGGTGAATGACCATAGTGTCCAAAAGTGCCCATCACACTGGCGGCATTACCCATTATCCATTCAATTAATCAACCATTCATTTATTCGCTCATTCATTCATTCACTCATTCTATAACTATATACCCCAGGTCTGCACTGGGTGTCGATGTTCCTGTGGCTGATCTCTCCTCGCAATGTGTTTCACGGAGAACACATCAGCCGAGCGCGCAAGGCGTACCTCTCGGCACTCATAGCGTTCGTCTACGTCTTTGCCTACGTCAACTTGCAGGAACTCAATCATAGGCAGAAGATGGTAAGTAAGCAATAATTATAGGTAAACACATAATGGAATGGTTTCAAACGGGGCCTGAATAAGTACAAAATACATTTAAATCATTGAGTATACACAAGCAAGCTATAGAGCGCTGGTATGCGAATATGAACTGTAAGCACCGGTATGAACAGTCGAAAAATGCATCAGTCATCTAGGGTGACGCGAATGGACTATTTCTCTCGTTAGAATTTATTATAGTAATAATTATAGTGAAATGTTCAGTGCCGCGGTGTAAAAATGATTCGCGGATCACTATTCAACCTCAACATTTGAATATCTATGTATAGAGCATCTGCTTACACTTTGCGCAGTAGGCAAATACCCATAGGCGCGCTCTATAGCTTGCTTATGTATACTCTAAGATTTAAATAATCGATGCATAGAAGCAGATTTCCACTTAGAGATCATTCTGCGGTTTGACAACGCTGCCTCTGCGGGGAAATTCATCTTGAATATCTTTGGACCACATCTCATCAAGATTACCTACATCAGTGGTTTTATTGTTGAGCCTTTCGTAAAGTGTTTTAACCTGACATAAACTATGGTTTAAGCTTAGACTGCGATTTGATATAAGTGGGCGAGATACTGGCCCTTACCATGATCAAATGCAAGCCCTAAATCGTTTAACTAAAAGAATAAATAGATATATATATAACAGATAGGTTCAAATTATGAATAAAAACGCAATAAAACCGGATAAATAAAGTGTTTTATTAAATGAATAAAATTAAAAAACCATCAATAGTAGATTGTTATACAAAGGCTGAAGGTCAAGCATTTCACCTGAGATATTTTTGACGGTCGAACGAAATGAGAGCGCCAATAGTTCGAGGGTGAAATGCGTGACGTTCACCCGAGTTAAACACTCTCCTTTCATTTCGACTGTGAGGAAATGAAAATACTAATAGCACATTTAATAACACAAGAACAATTTGCAAAATCCAATTTTTTATTAATAGATTAAAATAAATACACTTACTGCCAACATTAGAAAATTTTCGAAAAACTTATCTATTGGCTACAATATAATCGTGCATAAAGTGGTGTAATAGGTGCATAAAGTGGGATAATAGGTGCATAAAGTGCTCATAATACACCTAGGGCATAAAGTAATTTAAATTTGGAACTTATGTTCTGGTAGCATACGGCAATCTCGAACTGGCCACTTAGACATAACACATTAAAAAGACTGGGCTATTTTATTTCGACGGAAGGGTAAGACAAAAAAGTTTTAGTTAATAAAGCTCCAACTTTTTTTTTTATCGCCTAAGGCCGATGTTTTGGTTTTGTCATTTTGATGTTACATTGTTAAATTAAATTAATATAGAGCTGTAAATATATTTCATACACGTAACATTAATCTATTGTTGTGTTGTTAATTAAATGCTTATTTTTGTAGCTTCTTTATAGTCTCGCAGTAGATGTGTAAAGTACAGTATTCACCTCGGTAATAAAGCCTGTCTTTATCTTGGGCGCTTGAATCCCACGCTTCACTCAGGACTCCAGGTACATAACTCCTGAGCGAACGCTCGGGAGTTAACTCTCTAGAGTCCTTCGTACGCTTTGGATTGAATTTGACGCCTGCTATATAAGACAGGGCTTTAGTACCTCGGTGCATAAACTACTAAGTTTTTCGTTTTTCAGGTAATATTTTATTGCGTAATGTGCGTGGAGAACTCTCTGCTGGTCTGCTTGTGGTGGATGTCAGGGCGAGCGCGGCGCCCGGCCGCACTGTCGCTGGCCACGGCCGGGGCCTTCGTGGCCGGCCTTGTGGCAATGTGCGCGTACTACAGGTAAGAAGTGTCTATTATAATCCTAGATTTGAAAAAAGAGGGGAGTTCTATTTCTTATCGGTTGTGAACTGATTATGGCCATTAGGATATTAGCCAGTGTCAAGTATTATTTATTTATGCAAGTTATTTGCATTGAAACAGTCAAGTCGTCATAGTTAAAGTCAAGTCTAGGGAATCATTTGTAAACACGGCGGACATTTACAAACATTCTTCACGGAGCTTTGAAGACAACAATAAGTCAATGTTTTGCACCGATTTTCACTTTCATTCCGCTTGTACACAACTAAATTGATTAATATGCCCCCGAAATTGAACAATTTGCACGCATTTGAACTAGGTTTCACAAAAATGAAAATTTATCACCACATCTCCTCAACGAGTTCCCGCCAAAACTCAAGAGGGGAGTTATAATTATAAGTTTAAAGTGTCTGTGTATCTGTCTGTTGCATTGTAATTCTCAAGTCAATGAAGCGATTTTAATTTGGCCTTTTTTTTGTATACAATTTACTAGCGGTAAGGTAGGGGAGGCCAATCCAAAGTCGGGCATCCAAGTTAAAATGGATAGCATTTGTTGTGTGCATTATAATATTATTATCTAGTACTTTTAAGAATAAATTATTATTAATAATAATAAGTATGTTTTTAAGTGTTATAATAAAGTTATTTAAGAATTTAATAATGATTAATTGTTTGTACGAAGAAAATGTTTGTTGATTAATATTGTAACTCAGTAAGGATTTTGAACACAGGAATTCTTACAAATATCAAAATTTTCGTGGAATTATTATAACTGTCATTTTCATTTATTTACTAGATATTTCCATGTGCGAAGACTTGGCTACATGCTGCGACAGAATCAACAAGGAACAAATAGTACGAACACATCCTCACAAAACAAGAATGGTAATAAACTGCTATATTTAAACGAATATTTATTTACCTATACAAGATGTAACGGGTAAGCCCTTTTAAGCCGAAAGGGGGTTGTTCTAGACGTCTAGGCGAACAACTTTTTTTCTACGAGTTTTGGAAACTCGAAGTACTTTTCGAAAATTTTAAGTGTAAAGTTTACTTGAAGATGTTTCTTAGAGTTCGAGGTCATTGACCTTATGTTGTCCTTGCATTAAGTTTAGTCTACTACAATCAAACCTTTAATTACCTTTATTTTCAAAAGCAGCTGTTTTTTCAGTGAAACATAACCTCAATGTTTTTTTTAAAAAGTTCGAATTTTCAAAATTTGTAGAACAAAAGCTGTTCGCCTAGACGTCTAGAACAACCGCCTTTCGGCTTAAAAGGACTAACCCGTTACATCTTGTATAATGTTTCAAACTTTTATAATTTTACCGTATTTTGCCTTTTGCAGGTAAATCGTCAAACCAGACTGATAATGCGGCAATACCAGGAGTTTTTAACTGTCGATTTTCGAATCCAGTTAACAGGTAAATTATTTGTTATATCATTATATTGAATTAGATCAGCGGTCCTCAACTTTTTCGGCGACGGACCCCTTTTAAAAACCAAAATTTTGGACGGAGCCCTTATCCTACTAGTATTATAATTGTGAAAGTGTGTGTGTTTGGATGTTTGTAACTCAATCACGCAATCAAAAACAACTGAACCGACTGCGATGAAACTTGGAATATAAGTAGTAGGATACCGGGAATAACCCATAGGCTACATTTTGTCTCGATGTTCCCAATGGAACGGGACTTAAGCAAGTGAACCCGCGGGGCGTAGCTAGTAAAATTATAAAAGGAACTCTTAAAAGATCACGTCTTTGTTGTCTGCGCGTCCGTAAATTTAAATTCAATTTGTTACTTAATTTTAAAACACAATATTTACCGAGTTTTAGGTACTTACTAGCGTTTTATTTAATAACGGCATTATTGAAAAAAATGTTATTTTACTAGGAACTTATGTTAAATGTAATGTGTACAGCGCAGCAAACGGTCGCAAGAAGAAGAAGCCGACGACGTTCGTGCCTCCCCCCGCCGCCCCCGCCACCGCATTCTGGCGACGCCCTCTGCCGGCCGCACACAACCATCATGTAAGACCACATCAATACTTCCAAACTATTCCTCCTTTCTATTCAGAATCCTAGATCTTTTTCTTTGTTATGGCTTCTGTCAGCAATATCGGACAATTTAGCCAGTTTCACGTACTAATAGTGTACTACCACTATTATACTCTAATCGTTTGAAGTAATTTTCAATGCGTGAAGGCTGTAGAAAAAATGGCGACGATTTTTCTCCAACCCTATGGAACAATTTGTTTGTAACGTGCTAATTTCGTGTTTGGCACTGGTATTTTTATTTTCACTTAACTCGTTGAACTTCGCGTAACTAAATTGGTAACTTGCCGCCGAAATTAAACAATTTAAACGCAATAAAACAATGTTTTGTAAAAATGAAAATTCAGGACGACATTCCACTAACGCAAAAACAAAGGTCCAATCCTAGATCAAAAACGTAAACAAAAAACTCATATAATTATTTGAAAGTGACAGCTCTTTGTTTACTTTTTCCTTTATTTAATATTTCTTATCGGTTGTGAACCGATTATGGCCATTAGGCAATTAGCCAGTGTCAAGTATTATTAATATATTATGCAAGTTATTTGCATCGAAACAGTCAAGTCGTCATAGTTAAAGTCAAGTCTAGGGAATCATTTGTAAACACGGCGGCCATTTACAAAGATTGTTCACGGAGCTTTGGAGACATCACTAAAGTCCATGTTTTGCACCGATTTTCACTTTTATTTACACTTGTACACCTTCACGAAACTAAATTGATTAATATGCCCCCGAAATTAAACAATTTGCACGCATTTGAACTAAGTTTCACAAAAATGTAAATTTAGCAACACATCTTCTCAAAGCATTCCCGCCAAAACTCCAGAATCTTAGATAAAAAATGTAAACAAAAAACTCATCTAATTATTTGAAATTAACAGCTCTTTGTTTAGTGTTTCCTTTAAAATAGACAGTTTCTCAGTAATATTAAAAACTTTCACGTTAATAATATTAGTAAGAAGTAAGAGTATGTGTATAGTATTTTAATTTAGTCATAGTTGAAGTGAAAAGTACAGTGTTTAGCTCGGGTGAATGTCCACCGTTTCACCCTCGAACTATTGGCGAAATATCTCAGGTAAAATGCGTGACATGCGCCCTTGTCTAACAATCTGCTAAACCCATTTGCCATCATACCCTATTTGCCCTATTTGTCATCTGGTACTCATTTATATCAAGACTATTTTGACGGCCCCTGTGGCGCGTCGGGCGAACGTTCGGCTGCAATGCAGAAGGCTGCGGGTTCGATTCCCGTCGGGTTATGTTTATGCTTAAAAATAAATATTTGTATCTGGTCTGGGTGTCTTTCTATGTATAATTTGTATGTATTTACAAAAAAAAAAGTATAATTTGTAGTATATCCGTTGCCTAGTACCCATAGTACGGTCAGCAAAGGACTTAGGGTACCAGATGCATATTTTAAAGTTTTAGTTTAATCAATAGCATTTTAGTATTTTTTAGATATTCTACATGGAATTACTAACAATTAGGACGCTTTACTGATATCAAGCAGAATTATCAACAATTACTGAACCGTTATTGAAATCATAAAACTTTAAAATGGTACCTTCAGTCCTTTTCTGACCCTAGTGCTTAGTTTGGGGCTAGATTGGGCTGAGTGTAATGTCGTGCAATATTTATTTATTTATCTCAGGGCGGCTCATCAGAAAACGAAGGCTCAAGCGTCGGTTCCAGAGTCAACATCCAACAAAAACTTCAAGAGAAAAAACAGAAACAACTTGCCGAACTCCGGGTCATAGAGGAAGAAATAAAACAGGGGAAACTTGCCAAAACGAATCCAGTAGCCGCAGAAGAAATCTACAGCAGTTTACAACGCCAGCCTATACCGAGGGCGAAGACCCACGCGGAACCGCTGGCGTGGCCTAGTATAGAAATGTCCCATTCGTATCAAAACTACCCCTTACTGCCACACAATTGTAATATCTACCCGACTTATACAGAAATATCGGCGCATAAACCAGATTTCTTCCCTCAAGAGAATACTGAAGTTACTATAAACGATATTAACAACATGAAAATAAGACGTTACGATAACGCAAGAACGTTTTACGAAAATCCAGCAAACGTTAGAAATGACGCCACAAGAACGCCTGTTCGTTCCCCGAATTATTTAGAAAGGCCCGATTATGAGGCAAATAGTTGTGCCAATCCAAGAAACGTACTAAATTCCCCAGCGACTTACATATCAGAAACGAACGACAAAAACCGACTACAAAGCGTATACGAAGGTCAAATAGGGGAGTATTCTGGATACTGTGACACAAATCAATATAACAAATACGAAGAAAAAGATGACTTTAACCCGATAAATATACCTTTAGATAGTATAAGGAGTAATTACAGGGAAAGTTGCGGGCAGTTCGGCCCGAATTGTGAGAGGTTTCCCTATGTGGGGAAGAAGATGGAGCTAATGAGGAAGATGCAGAGATGTCAAACCCCGGAGATATTGTTGGCGCCGCATTATCTGGAGGGGTGCAGTAGACAAGTCTGTTGTCAATGGGGGGCGCCTTACACGTAAGTCCTTTTTTTTTAGTGTTTTCTATGTATCATATCCGTTGTCTAGTACCCATAGTACAAGCCTAGTGCTTAGTTTGAAGTTAATAGGGTTGTGTGTAATGTCTATTTATTTATTTACTATTTGGAAATCCAACAGCTTTAACTTAAAAAATAGACAACACAAAATTAACAACTGAAAGCCAATTAAAGGATTTCACGACTAAATAAATAAAATAATGATACATAAATAATTATACTTAACTACAAATAAATAACTATAAATAAATGTCATGCAATATTTATTCATAGTTGATTGTATATATAGGTATTTGTTAATATTTTATTTACTAATTTCAGACTATAATCTGACGTTTTGGTTTCTTGTATTTTATATTTTTTCTAGAGTAGAGTTGTTTATAGAGTAGTTTCCTCGTCTTTCGATTCAAAAAACACTCCAACTGGAAAAATAGTATTCTCCACTAGGAATACAATATTCTATTGTACTTTTGTTTTATTTTCCTATGTTTTCACAATTTTGCATTGTAATAAAACATATTTTTTATACCGGGTTTAACTTGCGTTTTATTTATTAACATACCAACGTTTCGCTATCTTTACAGTTAAGGACTACCTCGATAAAGCTAATGACTGAAAACTTAGCGAAACGTTGGTATGGCATTGAAACAATGTCATACGCCGCTTCAATGCCATACCGAGCGCGAGTTAAACCCGGTAAATATTGTGTTTTATTACAATCTCTTATTGTGTTGCAGGAATAGAAAGAAGGAAGAAGGCGGTGGAGGCAGCACTGGAGAGGAATCGAACCCCGACGTGGCGGCGCGAGACACGCCCCGACCACCGAGTGACATAGACAGCCAGGTAACATATATCTTACAATTTTATAGAAAAATGTGAGCCGTCACGGGACGCCTGACAGCTGTGAAACATTTGACATTGACAGATGTGAAATATTTGACATTGACGTATGTATTTTTTTTTAATGCTTATGACGTAAGGCATCGACAGATGTGTTTTCATGTAGCTGGGCGAGACCTCGCCACGTTTACAATCAGGTTTACCCTCGCCTTTAGATGTGAAAGATTTGACAATGACAGATGTGAAACATTTGACAATGACAGATGTAAAACATTTACAGATGTGAAACATTTGACATTTACAGATGTGTTTTTCATATGGCCTGGCGAGACCTCGCCACGTCAACAATCTGGTTTACATAGATGTTTCACATCAAAAATGTGAGCCGTTACGAAATGCTTGACAGATGTTTGACATTTGACATTGACAAATATGTTTTCAAATAGTGTGGGGATGCGTCGCCACAGCATGTTTCGCCACGTCAACAATCAGGTTTGCACCGCGCACCTTGCCCTGCGGTTTACCCGCTTTACCCGTTCCTGCGGGAATATCGGGATAAAAAATATTCCCGTTTTTATTAGAACTTCGGGTCTCGAAGGCGTTGTGCACTTTTTTATAACATGTACTCGCGAGGAAACATGTACTTCATACGTCGCGACGTTACAGATATCCCTGCCTCGGTCGTACACGTTGCCGCGCGAGTTCCGCTACTGGCGGCGCCGGCCGCGGCTGCGGGACGCACACGTGCCCAGCAATAACAGTAGCGATGGTAAGCTATACCTAATACTCTACCGCCTCTTCCACTAATACTCTAGCGCCTCTTTCACATACTCTACGGCCTCTCTCACGAATACTCTAGCGCCTCTTTCAGTAATACTCTAGCGCCTCTTTCAGTAATACTCTAGCGCCTCTTTCACTAATACTCTACTGCCTCTTTCACTAATATTCTACCGTCTCTTTCACTAATACTCTACTGCCTCTTCCACTAATACTCTACCGCCTCTTTCACGAATACTCTAGCGCCTCTTTCAGTAATACTCTAGCGCCTCTTTCAGTAATACTCTACCGCCTCTTTCACTATACTCTACCGCCTCTTTCACTATACTCTACCGCCTCTTTCACTAATACTCTACCGCCTCTTTCACTAATACTCTACCGCCTCTTTCAGTAATACTCTACTGCCTCTTTCACTAATACTCTACCGCCTCTTTCACTAATACTCTACCGCCTCTTTCACTAATACTCTACCTACTGCCTCTTTCACTAATACTCTACCGTCTCTTTCAGTAATACTCTATTGAAATGAAACTCTTAATCGCGTTGTGTTTATTACTTTTAGCATGAATAAGAAATCTGTAAAGATCTTGAAACTAAAAATAATAAACATATCGTAATAAAAACCGAAAGATAAGTTAAATTTTGATCTTACACCGTGTAAACAGAAAAAAATACTCTTATTCTTTTACTTCTGCCAAGGCTTGTTACCAATTACCCAAGTCAGTAGTTCCGTGTTCGTTGCCGTGCCGTTCCGTGGGCACGTGTTTAAGGAACATGATTAGTGGGACAAATACCATATTCTACAAGTATTGACTTATTCCAGGTGACGTGGACAGTGCTGACGATAATGAGAGCGACCATCGCTCGAACTGCTCAGCCTCGTCCCAACTACAGTCGCGGGAATATGGCGAGTTCTACCCTCGCCCTGACATGCTACCGCTGGAGGATCATCGCCGCAGGCCTAGGAAGCTGGGACCTAAGCCGGAGACTAAGCTATAGTGGTTCTCAAACTGTTCTACCCTCGCCCTGACATGCTACCGCTGGAGGATCATCGCCGCAGGCCTAGGAAGCTGGGACCTAAGCCGGAGACCAAGCTATAGTGGTTCTCAAACTGCTATACCCTCGCACTGACATGCTACCGCTGGAGGATCATCGCCGCAGGCCTAGGAAGCTGGGACCTAAGCCGAAGACAATGCTATAGAGTTTCTCAAACTGTTTTATCCTCGCCCTGACATGCTACCGCTGGAGGACCATCGCCACAGGCCTAGGAAGCTGGGACCTAAGCCGGAGACCAAGCTATAGTGGTTATCAAACTGTTCCACCCTCGCCCTGACATGCTACCGCTGGAAGAACATCGCCGCAGGCCTAGAAAGCTGGGACCTAAGCCGAAGACAATGCTATAGAGTTTCTCAAAATGTTTTATCCTCGCCCTGACATGCTACCGCTGGAGGACCATCGCCACAGGCCTAGTAAGCTGGGACCTAAGCCGGAGACCAAGCTATAGTGGTTCTCAAACTGTTCCACCCTCGCCCTGACATGCTACCGCTGGAAGACTATCGCCGCAGGCCTAGGAAGCTAAGACCTAAGCCGGACACAAAGCTATAGTTGTTTGCGAAATGCTGAACTGTTGGCAATAAATCAATGATGAAAAAGGCTTAACTTGATCAGTAGAAGGTAGTTTCTATATTAATGTAAATTGTTTAAGAATGTAAATTTTCAAATCGCCATCAATTATTTTGATGGGTTTCGGTCGAAGCCAAGTTAAGATTTAGAAATTTTGTAATCCGTCCTAAATTGGGATCTCTGTAACATTTCACATGTAAGACTAATGTAGATATTAATTATTCCTAAGTTAATCTGTGCCTTACCGTGTGTATATTTACTGTATAATACTGTGTCTATACCTTATTATAAATACTAACTAATAAATAATAAATTTATACTTCGTTTTAAGAAACTTGGTGCTTTATCTTATTTTATCTCTATACCTACCTACTATCTAAGCTACCTAAATTATACGGGTTCAGTACTGGCATTTCGAGAAACTTGTCGTCGAAAATTTATCGATGACACCTCGTTAAAAGTATAATAAGTCGAACGTTAAATTAATCGATTGCTCAACATTTCGAAAAATATATGATCGATTCATAATAATACTTTCTACCGATAGTATAATTCATCGAGGAACACTTTATCAAATGACAATTAGTCATTATTAAAATGAGGCTTCGACTTATCGATGGATAAATAAGTCGAAGCCTCATTTGAACGGATGCACGTATGATAAATGTAAGCAATAATTGAAGTGTTTGCTTCAAAATATCACAGACAGACAGATTGTCAGACGTAATTTAAGTTACGTAACTCCGAAACTATTGACCCTAAAACACTACTTTCTTAGCATAAGTGATAGAGCTCCTCAAGATCTTCATTTGGCATGACAGCTGTCAAACTTAAGACGTCAATATCTCGGAAAATATTGACACTAGACCACTACTTTATTAGCATAAGTGATAGAGCTCCTCAAGATCTTCATTTGGTTTGACAGCTGTCAAACTTAAGACGTCGATATCTCGGAAAATTTTGACACTAGACCACTACTTCATTAGCATCAGTTATAGAACTCCTCAAGATCTTTATTTTGCGTGACAGCTTAAAACTTAAAACGTCAATATCTCGGAAACTCTCGAAAAAATCTCGGAAAAGATAAGTAATAATAAGGCCCCTGGTATGCAAACTATTTGCACAGTATTTTTTTGTTCTGATCAAATTCCGTTCCCATGGTAACTACGTCTTTAATCTTTATTGACAAAACAACCGCCGTTTTGATATACTTTAGAATAGTGGTGTTTAGTATATTCTTACTAGTCTGTGGTTTTGACGCCCTTTTATGGTGAAAAACTGTAATATTTTAATTTTGGCAGAACTTTCCTCTTTTTATTTCAAAAAAATGAACAAACCTCTAAGTCAAGAAGATGTTGTTGCTATGGAAAGGCAGTTAAGAGATTGTGTAGACCAAGATAAAGGTCGGAAGAGGGTAAACGATGTGAAATGCGATGCAATACATACAGCGAAGTCTTATGAAGAATTTGCGTAAGTAATAGTTTGTAGACAAATAACAGTGCGGGATGGCGTGCGAGCTATAACTGTTTAGCCGTTAGCCTGTGGATAGCTACTCGCACAAAAGTATAGTAGGTACAAAGAGTAAAAATACTTTCGTATTGTTTTACATCAAAAGAAAGGTCAGGGTGTTCTATTTTTGAATCAATTGTGTCGATAATCAATTATCTATATAATCGATTTTATCGATTCTATTGTTTTGCTTCTCCCTACCGATATAATCGATTTAATTATCAGAATCAGCAATTATCATCGATTTTAGTTGTGTAATTTAAAAAATCGATAGTATCGATCCAATCGATACTAGATCGATTTGTTAGAATATTTATATGTACTTAGGAGAATCGATTAATAATCGATACACGATCGATTATCCGGCAACACGTCACCGGTAACTCGGCGAGTGAGTCTTGGCGGGAACTCGTTGAGGAGATGTGGTGCTAAATTTTCATTTTTGTGAAACCTAGTTCATATGCGTGCAAATTGTTTAATTTCGGGGGCATATTAATCAATTTAGTTTCGTGAAGTTGTACAAGTGGAATGAAAGTGAAAATCGGTGCAAAACATTGACTTAGTGTTGTCTCCAAGGCTCCGTGAAGATTGTTTGTAAATGGCCGCCGTGTTTACAAATGATTCCCTAGACTTGACTTTAACTATGACGACTTGACTGTTTCGATGCAAATAACTTGCATAATATATTGAAATACATGACACTGGCTAATTTCCTAATGGCCATAATCGGTTCACAACCGATAAGAAATAATAACTCGGCGAGTTACAGTTTATCTATATGTACTAAGACTGAAAACTATAATAGTCCGTACTTTGATTTTGCAAAGCAAAAACTTTGACTTTTGAATTTTTTTGGTATTTATAAAGCGATCTTCGCAACTATCCTAAGTTTTTGCGTTGTAAAGTCAAAGTTTTTCAAATTTAGAATGTAAATCAATCAAAAATATTGGCTTAAACTTTGCTTCTCTGTGAAGAATATGAAGTTGTTTTTATTTTATTCGTATATTACAAAATGAATTTCGAGTATAAATGCCTATTTAAAGTTTATGCTTAGCTTTTGCTAAGCTCAGTCTGAGCAAAGCACTATAGATTTCAGGCTAAGACTTTCTATGGAAATCAGTTTTGTAGTTTCGATACCTACATATTCGTTACAAACAAATAAAACTTTCCTCTTTATGATTTAATATAGATATGGAAAGATGTGTGTGTATCCCATGCTTTGCGCGGATATAGCCGCGAGGTAAAACTAGTTAAATTTCCAATTATAGTCAAGTTCCTAGCTGAATAATCCTTTATTATTGCAGGGACAGGGTCGCGGCAGCGCATTTGAGGCCATTAGAGAAAAGCGATTATAAAAACAAAACTCGGAGAGGTTGGAACCAGTACGCCACTAAGGAAAATAAGGACGATGACTGACTCTTACTATGTATTTTGCTATATTATAGAAAAATAAACTTCTTTTCGAAATGATTTTCGATGTATAACTCATGGTATTAGGGTGCTGTAGTGCCCAGTACTCTAGTAA
The DNA here is from genome assembly GCA_949358125.1 of Idaea dimidiata. NCBI lineage: Eukaryota > Metazoa > Arthropoda > Insecta > Lepidoptera > Geometridae > Idaea > Idaea dimidiata. The sequence continues at coordinate 6,537,849 of OX442342.1, read as the reverse complement.
AGGTAATTATTACTCTAAGCCAGTACTACATTATTGGGTGGAGTAGGCTTATCCAGCACCACCCATTAAGCCTAGTCAGCCAGTCTGACGGCCGAATAGAGAAATACAACTCAAATTTGAGGGTTTTAACAATTAAGCAACACTCAAACTCAAAAATTCCCATATTTATTTTAATTCAAAAATTGAACTTAGACCATACTTAATCCTTTATTATGTAAGCCTCACTTTCACATCTAAATAGATACCTAATATTAAGTTAATCGATTATTGCAAGTAGTCCTCTCTAGCCCTGTCCCTCGGGGGACAGAATTTTGAAGTTGATCAAATATTTAAGTTTCCTTCAAATTTTTAAGCGGTGTTTCTGTACTGCTGTGAGTGACCAGCGCAAGCGCATCTACACTGACCAGAAATTGACACTAAAAAAAGGCGAAAAGGAGTTGTTTTAGTTTCTAGGCATGGTTACCATGGTACCCGGTACCCGGTAGGCACAGTACATATAGGGAGTTATTGCCTTTCGACTTTTGACTAAGGGGTTTTGGCGGGAATGCGCTGAGGAGATGTGTTGCTAAATTTTCATTTTTGTGAAACTTAGTTCAAATGCGTGTAAATTGTTTAATTTCGGGGGCATATTAATCAATTTAGTTTCGTGAAGGTGTACAAGTGAAAATAAAAGTGAAAATCGGTGCAAATCATGGACTTTAGCTTAGTGTTCTCTCCAAAGCTCCGTGAACAAACATTGTAAAAAATGGCCTCCTTTTTACAATGATTCCCTTGACTTGACTTTAACTATGACGACTTGACTGTTTCGTTCAATGCAAATAACCTGCAATTATTGATAATACTTGACACTGGCAAATGTCCGAAAGGAAAAGCCATTTTAAAGAAGAAGAAGAAGACTTTTGACTAGGCATGGTCACCATGGTACCCGGTACGCGGCAGGCCATAAAACTACAAAGTACTAAATCAAACTCGTATGTTAGGAGTGGTCATTTATTTCCTATTCTTAGGATTAGACATCAAGATGATGATTTCCACTTTAGTGTGGTTGCTCTCTGTCTTCGGCATGTAGAATCTTCGGTCGTTGCGGTTCATGGCCACCAAGGGTTTGTTGTACCATCCGTAACTAAACAGTGATTTGAAAATGGGTTGCAAGAATAATAACAATTTTATTGCCATATGTGGAAACATTATAGGTCTTAAAATAGTAGGTATTTTCAACAATTTACTCATTTCGATGTAAAACAGTAATCAGCCAAGCTTTCTATTTGTTTTGACATTTAGTAATTTTTAGTGTAAGGGTAATTATTGTAATTGTAATTTTTTTTATGTAAGTGTAAGGGTAAGTAATTTAAAAATTCAGCATTTTATCTAGAAACCTTGGTTTGGTGCTTATCAATAAGATAACTTTGGGTGTAAGTACGACTATGAAATTTGATGGTATAGAAATACTTTGAAGAAAAAAATATATCTTAATCTTAAAATAAATTTAATCGCGGCGAGATTTTAACACGTGTCTCTGGGTGACCTCGCCACGAGTGAGTTTTTGCTGAAGTTTTTTTTTTTTTTTTAATATTTCTTGTACAGACCTAGAATGAATAGGCCTACAACAAAAATCAATTTACGAAATATTAGATTTTATTAAAATTTGGTTTTAATATTAAATACACTTCCAATCAAAAAAATCGAAACACCTCAGAAGTATAAGTTTGAAAGAGTTTAACTTATTCTTATATTAAACAAATAAAACTATAATAATGCCAGTTTGTTGCGGATATTATAAGGTAACGTTTAACGAAGATTAATGTTTCAAATTAAAATTTAATTTCTTTAGCTATCGTGTTTAGTCTAACAGGTACGATTTAACCCTTAAAGAAAAACTTGAGAAATGTCAGAAGTAAAGACGTAAAAAAAATGTTAAAAAAATATTTATTCATCATCTCGTATTGCCTCCCCGGGCTCTAATGACTGCTCTCATGTTATACAAGAGGAATTAAAATAACTATAACTCATCCCATCCAATAGTTATTTAGTACTGTTGCGATTTTTTGATGAGAAGTGTACTTACAAGGCTAATTATAATAACTTAATGTTAACCTATAAAAACTAACACTTGGTTTTCAGTGGCAGCCTGGGGGTATTTGCTGTGAGGTCCTAGGGCGCGGCTTTGGGTCACGTTGTTATGGTAGTCGTCCACCTTCTTCGTTTGTTCCGCTGATTCCGCCTTCAGCTGGTCATGGGCGGCGTAGAATTTACCAGTCACGGGAATTGCTTGACATTAAAGAAAGAGTGTTTTTACAACATTGTCTATCATCAGGATAAATAATTAAAGTTTTAAAAAATAGGTAAATAAATATATTTTTTACTTTTTTTTTAATAAGGTGGACGTTGGACATTTTATATTTCCTACCGAACACCAAGGTGAACAAAGGTGAGCCACAGTAAAAAAAACCTTCCTATATGGTTCATGGAGGTCGTGGTCTCAGCAGGTAATTTTAACGGTGGTACATAAGCGATGAGGAAGGGGTCTGTAGGTAAACACTTCGATTTGTAGGAACGGCATTGCAAAAATGCTGAAAATAATAAAAGAATCCGTTGAAATCGGAAAATTAGTTTTCAAACATTTCAAGTTTTTGCAAGATTTTTGGTAAAATTTATGTTATAGATTAGTACTTACAAGTTTGTATATAAGTAGGTATTTCTAGAGTTATAAGGACTTGATTACAAAAATGATAAAAGGAAATGATAAAAGGCGTCTATCGCACCAAAATTCTCACGTGAAACCGCGGGACGCTGCTAGTCTATCTATATAAAAGAAAGTCGTGTTAGTTACACCATTTACAAAACAAAAACGGCCGAGCCGATTTGGCTGAAAATTGGTGGGGAGGTAGCTTAGAACCAGGAGAAGGACATAGGATTTTATCCCGATATTCCCGCGGGCACGGGAAAGGAACTTACGCGGGTGAAACCGCGGGACGCTGCTAGTTATAAATAAAAGGCTTAAAATAATGTACTAACATCCAAAGTTCGGTCTATAAATCTTATAGTTCCTAAAATGTTTTACTTCTCTAAATATAATCTCGTTCAGCATGTGGATATCGATGGGTGCTCTCGAGCCGAAAGTGCATTTTCCTTCCCCCATGGTTTCTGATTGGATATGTTACTGGTAATTTAAAAAAAACCTGCTACGAGGTGTGTGTGAAAAGTAGGTAATGTTTGTAAATATTTCTTTTAAAAATAACGTCGTAGGTAAATGGAAAATGAAAACAATATTTGACATAGTCATAGATAACATTTATTCTTCCTTTGTCTATGGTAAAATGATGATAGGGATGTAACCATAGAGGTTGTTGTGTCTCGTACTCACAAAACATTGCGAAACGGATGTCCGTGAACTTAGCAGAGCATTGTCCAGCAGATCAAAAAATAATGTGAGTTCTATTCGCATGCACCTCGGCTTCTATAGTTCCTAATACTTTTTAAAAATAGTTCCGGCTTTTAGCCTTAAAAAAGTCAATTAAAAAAATGCTTTACTAACTTCGCGGTTTATTTCAGCAGAGCATAAAACTATTTTTATTCTATTTAAATACAGCTTAGTTTTACAGTTCCTGATACTTTTCAGAAATAGTTCTGGTCTTTTAACTGAATTAAACTCACATTCGAGTCTCAGCAGAGCGTACTATAATGTCAACCTAGTAAACGAAAAATTGTAATGTTGTAATTTCAAATTCAAAGAATGGGAAAGGCTAGAACTCATGCTATCTTAGTAGATCTAAGTCATTTCTACCCCTTACAACTCGTTTTGCGTCCAGAACTCTTATAAAAGTATCAGCAGAGCATACGTGCATCCGTGTTTGCGAAACTAAATTGATTAATATGAACCCGAAATCAATCAATTTTCACGCATTTGAATTCTTAGCAACACATCTCCTCAACGCGTTCCCGCCAAAACTCCTATACTGTGATTATACTTAATTAATCTACACTTACCTGCGTCACCTGGGATGCAACAAGAGGCTGTCAACTTTAATTTTAATAGGCTACCTAGGTGGTTAACTAACTTGCCCCGAGCGCTAGCCAAGATCGAGGGGAAATTAATCTTACAATTTCTAGATTGTAAATTACATTCGTGGTTGATGCAATGTGTGCGAATATTTCCACTAACCTCTTTTAAAGCGATCCATATTATATTTACTTCACTTTTGGTTAACTGAAAGAGATCGCTTTAAGCTATAAGGCCGCCCATTGTGCTACTTAGGTTTAAGTTGTTTATGTTTTTCTTTTTATTGTAATTTTATTTTGGTGTGTTACAATGCGCGTTCCTATAGCGAAATGGTAAGTAAACTTTTTTTTTTTTTCATACCTACCGTTTCGCATGTTCGTGAACTTAGCAGAGCATTGTCCAGCAGATCAAAAAATAATGTGAGTTCTAGTCGCATGCAGCCGAGTTCTACAAGATGTAACGGGCATGCCCTTTTGAGCCGAAGGGGGTTGTTCTAGACATCAAGGCGAACAACTTTTGTTTTGCGACTTTTGAAAATTCGAAAACTTTTTTTTTTGTTAATTTTGAGGTTATGGTTCACTGAAAAAAACATCTGATTTTGAAAATAAACGTAATTGTAGTTTCGATTGTTGTCGACTAAACTAAATGAAAGGACAAGATAAGGTCAATGACCTCGAACTCTGAGAAACAGCTGATTTTCAAGTAAACTTTAAACTTAAAAATTTCGAAAACTGCTTCGAATTTACAAAAGTTGTAGAACAAAAGTTGTTAGCCTAGATGTCTAGAACAACCCCCTTTCGGCTTAAAAGGGCTTACCCGTTACACCTTGTATAGTTCCTGATACTTTTTAGAAATAGTTCTGGCGTTTTAGCTTTCAAAAAGTCGATAGAAAAAATGCTCTGCTAAACCATTATTAAAATTCTATTTAAATACAGCTTAGTTAAAAAGTTTCTGATACTTTTTAGAAATAGTTCTGGTCCTGTAACGGAATAAACTCACATTCAAGTCTCAGCAGAGCATACTTGAAAAACACGATGACCCGTCGATGGTTCAATGAAAAGCACGATGCTGGTCACAAAGTTCGATGAATAACACGGTGTTCTTGGGTCAAGGTATTTTTACGGGTGCTGGGTTGGTCGGGAACTTTGAAACACTCACTACAATGTTCACAAACTATTTATTAGGTTCGATAAAAGTACGGTGCACAACTGATCTGTTCAAATTAGTTCAATAAAAGCGGACTGTAACACTATGTAAGTTCGATCACTGAAACTTAACTGAAAAGTCACAAACTATTGCACTGTTATTATCACTATAGATTTCACAATAAACACTTTTAGTTCACTGATAGATTCTCCGGATCACTTGGAGGTCTGGTAGCTCGATCACTTGAGCGCTGTTCAATTAACAAACTGATAAACTGATGGCTGTACCGTCCGGTGCAGCTTTTATATCCCAGAAAATAGGAAAGCTCTATAATTTTCCCGAAATGTCTAGGAAAGTTCAAAATCCGCGCGTTCTAGTCATAGAGCAATGTTCTATGTTGAGGTTCTAGTAAACTCTATGGTTTCGAGGTCGTTCGATGTGAAATAGATCTATTTCACACTAGATGGCGTAATTAAGGGCTCGACCACACAAGCAAATTGGGAATCGATTCTTATCGATTCGACTACCCGAGATCAAAGACAGTAGTGTGTGGGATTACCTTAATTACGAATGATTTGTCTGTCATTGTCAAGTGACAGTTTCCTGTCAAAGTCGAAAGTTCAAGAGGTCACGGATGTTATTGTTTGTTTGTGAAATGTTCTGCTGAAAAATGAATGATTATTTATGAGTTTACTAGCATTTAGCACCTGTCCTGCACAATACTATAATATCTATCATCCAAGTAAACGAAAAATTCTAATATTGTCTTTCAAATGCAAAGTATGGGAGGGGCCAGAATTCATGATTTTCTCTCGAACTCTCGAGTTTTCGAGGTTTCGTGTTTTCGATATTTCGAGTTATCGAATTTCCGACTTTTCAAGTTATCGAGTTTTCGAGTTATCAAGTTTTCGAGTTAGCGAGTTTTCACGTTTTCGAGGTTTCGATGTTTCGTGTTATGATGTTTCCGAGTTTTCGAGTTAACAAGTTTTTTAAACACAACTAAAGTTAGTTCTTCAAAATATCCTTCTTATGTATTTCTTTTAGCTACCTATATCATTTTGGTTAAAACACGAGTTTCATTGTTTCATTTCAAAAATAGATAAAACTTCAATTAAAATAAAGAAAATACACCTTGAGTACATTCTGCCTCGCGACTCGCACGCCGCGTCTAGGGGACTTCTTTTGTGAAAACGAGTCTACTTTGTGGTGCCTCAGCCCTTCTGTATAGTCAACACTCCGGGCATCTGTAATAACTACGGATTTTTTCTTGACCTCGATATGTGTTCGATAAAAACACGTATTACGAAAAGTAAACAAAAGGCATGAAAGTTAAAGTACAATAACTGAAATAAATACATTTTTTTATGATATATTTCTTGTGTTTTAATTGCTCAAGGCATATTTAAATTTTGAATTATTTCCCGTGAAATATTCCCCGAACCCGTGTGGCGCAGTGGATCGCACGCTCGCCTGGATAGCAAGAGGCATAGGTTCAAATCCTGTCATCGGAAATTTTGATAATGTATCTTCTTGCAAAAATATTTCAAAGTTTCTTTATTATTTAAAATTAGAAGAGAATTTGTTCCGGGTGGTTCTTATGTGTGGCATGATACCTAACACTACTCGCTTTTTATGCAGGAATGAAGTACAAACCAAACATTTGATTGAAAAAAAAAATCTATGTTAATCGCACGACCGCAACGTGTGATATCGAACATTAGGCGCAGAAGTCCGAGATCGAAATAAAAACAGCAGATTTCGATTTTTTTAAAATAAAGTGCAACGAGCGATTTACAAATAAGGCTCGGACTGATTTCAAAAATTCTTTCACCGAAAGAAAGCTACATTATCGAGGATTAACATAGGCTAGTTTTTATCCCGATGTTCCCAAGGGAACCCGATCGGGACTTACGCGGGTGAAATGGCGGAATGCAGCTACTTCACTATAAAACGGTTCAACAATCATAGGCTTTTAATTAGAAGAAATATTTTTCAATAGAACCTGCCTATAGAATAAAAATGTAATAAATGAGTTGTTCGGAAGGCGCTCGCTGTATGAATTTAAAGCCGACGGCGGCGTTATAGCTCTCATTCTTGGCACAATGACGAAGCGCGTGAGCTCTTTGGGGTTAGGCTGGTGCTATAGGAGAAGCGACTGATACAGCGTTTGTAAAATCATTTCGGCCTCTGTGGCGCGTCGGGCGGACGCTCGACTGCAATACAGAAGGCTGCGGGTTTGATTCCCGTGGGTTGCAAATATTTATGCTTAAAAATAAATATTTGTATCTGGTCTGGGCGTCTTTCTATGTATAATATGTATGTATTTACAAAAAAAAGTGTAATATGTAGTATATCCGTTGTCTAGTACCTATAGTACAAGCCTAGTGCTTAGTTTGGGGCTAGTTTGCGCTGTGTGTAATGTAGTGAAATATATTTATTTATGGACGCGACTAATGTGAATCGAGGTGAAATCACTTCCGATTGAGTATTTTTCTTCATAACCGGTATCAAATACATCTTTAAACAATATATTATGTTATTGCATATGATACAAGAAGTGTCTTCTTCATTTCAAAAACAATAAAAAATAACTTTACACACCTACTGCTTTACAAAGTTACTTTATTTGACCAAAAAGGTCAACGTAAAGCGACTCTTTATTCCCTATGTGCATAAAGTGCTCATTATGCATTTAGGCCATAAAGTAATTTATATACCACTATTATACAGGCAAAGTTACCCCTGTTTTACAAAATAAAACAATTTTTTTTCTAAATCCTTAACCGCTATATTTTCTTATAGGCATCATAATATTAGAAAATACAATACCTAAGGCTTCCTCATCGAATTTAAAACAAAATATTGTTTTAATCATCGTCAATGATTGATTTTACGTGAAATTATAGATTTTTTTCATGCAATTCCATCTCGCTCATTTCTATGCAATCGGACAAGGACCGATAATCATCATCTATCGCCGTCTTAATTCATAATATCATTTCGCCTGCCTCTGTGGCGCGGTGGGTGAAGCTCGGATTGCAACGCAGAAGGGTGCGGGTTCGATTTCCGCCGGGAACAAATATTTCTGCTGACCATAAATGTTTGTTTCTGGTTCCGGGTGTATTTTATCTATCATATGTATGTATTTACAAAAAAAAAAGGATAATATGTATTATATTCGTTGTCTAGTAGGTACGCATAGTACAAGCCTAGTGCTTAGTTTAGGGTTAGATAGCGCTGTGTGTAATGTTGTGTAATTTGTCCTTTTTATCTAATTTTAGATGATTTATACAGCGCAAGAAATTTTTGGCGCTGTGGTGAAGGTTTGCCCAGCACCTATACCGGGTGAGAGGGGTTCCCAGCCTATTCAGCCAGTTATCCTTAATCAGTTAATGCTTAAATTCTATAAATGCGAAAGAAACTCAGTATGTCTGTTTGTCTTTCACTTTAAGGGATGATTTATATTGGACCGTCACGGGTTCAAGCTTCGTTGTCCATTGCTCGGCGAGCAGTCGATCGGTCTGTTGCAACCGAGTGGCGGCCGAGCAATGGACAACGAAGCTCGGACCCGGCCGGCGCTCGTGACGGTCTAATATAAATCATCTCTGAACCGTTATATAGATAGATGGGATCTTGGACTTTTTATCCCGATATTCCCGCGGAAACGAGACTTGCGCGGGTGAAACCACGAGGTGTAGACGATATAAGTAAAAGTTTAAATCATTATATCGACGCCGACGTCGATTATTCCCAGTAGTCCCCTTTAGCTCTGTCCGCCGGGGTGACAGCGGAGAATTGTCTTCCAAGTTGTCGTCCTTTTTATTACCCTTCGGCAAAACGGCTACAGGAGGGTTATGTTTTGACCGCGATATAATACCGATCATTAATATCAGTAGAGTTTTGGCGGGAACGCGTTGAGGAGATGTGTTGCTAAATTTTAATTTTTGAAAAAACCTAGTTCAAAAGCGTGTAAATTGTTTAATTTCGGGGGCATATTAATCAATTTAGTTTCGTGAAGGTGTACAAGTGTAAATAAAAGTGAAAATCGAAGCAAAACATGGACTTTAGCATGTTTCCAAAGCTCCGTGAACAAACATTGTTAAAAAATGGCCCCCTTTTTACAATGATTCACTCGACTTGACTTTAACTATGACGACTTGATTGTTTTGATGCATAAAACTTGCAAATATTAATAATACTTGACACTGGCAAATGTCCGAAAGGAAAAGCCATTTTAAAGAAGAAGAAGAAGAACGACAACTCGACGACTTATAAGACATCATAGTAGGGCCCATAAACTAAGTAGATATAGACAAATCCATACGTAATATGCATGGGTGCTTACCACAATCGTTTTTTCGTTTTTTTTTGTTTTCTGATAGCGCGCGAACAGGTCTGCTAATAAATAAATTAATATGATAAAAAAATCCCCGACTGCCTTAAAAAAACTCAAATACTAAATCAATAGTACCAACCTACTTTATGCACCGAGGTACTAAAGACCTATCTTTAGAAGCTGTAATATTGAATCCAAAGCGTACGAAGGACTCTAGAGTTAATTCACGAGGCGAGGGCGAGAGAGGTGTGGGACTCAAGCGCCCAAGATTAAGACAGGCTATATTACCGAGGTGAATAATTAACTTTACACATTTACTGTGAGACAACAAAAAGCCTAAAAAAATACAAGATGTAACAGGTAAGCCCTTTTAATCCGAAAGGGGGTTGTTCTAGACGTCTAGGCGAACACCTTTTGTTCTACGACTTTTGAAAATTCGAACTTTTTTTTTGAAAATTTTAAGATTATGTTTCACTGGAAAAACAACTGTTTTTGAAAATGAAGGTAATTGATGGTTTGATTGTAGTAGACCAAACTAAATGAAAGAACAACATAAGGTCAATGATCTCGAACTCTAAGAAACAGCTGATTTTTAAGTAAACTTTACACCTAAATTTTTCGAAAAGTACTTCGAATTTTCAAAAGTCGTAGAACAAAAGTTGTTCGCCTAAACGTCTAGAACAACCCCCTTTCGGATTAAAAGGGCTTACCCGTTACATCTTGTATGTCATGTCATGTCTCCAAAGCTCCGTGAACAAACATTGTTAAAAAATGCCCCCCTTTTTACAATGATTCACTCGACTTGACTTTAACTATGACGACTTGATTGTTTTGATGCATATAACTTGCAAATATTAATAATACTTGACACTGGCAAATGTCCGAATAGAAAAGCCATATTAAAGAAGAAGACGAAGAAGAATTAATATCAGTAAGCTGCTCGCTTATCTCCGTACCACGTTCACAGCCTGACAAAAATTCCAATCGGCTATAGCATGGTATCGTGGTGCGATATTGCGGGCCCGCGGAATCGGCTCCACCCCGAGACAACTATTTCATAAGGTAGCTTAGATATAATTGGAATTGCGGTAAAATACCTAACGATCCGACGCTGCACACCTCGGCCCTTCGATTAAGGCCTTTTCAATATTCAAATTGATTCCATCTATACCTATACTAGAGTGATTTTGTATACATTCGTCAATTACGGTTGATAGGTGATCTATCCGATATATTTTTTGGTAATATAGGTAGACTTTATGCACCGAGGTACAGCAATGTATGTATCTACTTATTATACATACATTTTGGATACATTTTTAAAACAGTGTTAAAAACTTTACTCCTGAGGGAAACGAAGGAGTTAAGTTTGATTAATATTTAAGTCCTGAGTGAAGCGTGGGATCCAAGCGCCCAAGACAAGATATTAGGGGTTAAAGTATGAAATTGCCGATTTGTACTGAAAATCTTAAATGTTTATTTTTTAAATTTTTAACAAATTTATTTAATCAAAATAGTTGCCATTATTATCTATACATTGCTGCCATCTAATGGGAAGGTTATTAATGCCTTTGCGATAGAACTCCGACGATCTAGACTGCACAAACTGTGTGAAAGCATTTTGTACTGCCTCCTGGGAAGAAAACTTCTTGTCACGTAGATAATTGTCCAAATCACGAAAAAAATGGTAGTCCGTTGGAGCAAGGTCTGGTGAATACGGAGGATGACGAATGGTTTCTAAGTGCAGTTCCTGAAGGGTCAAAATGGTTTCTCGTGCTGTGTGAGGTCTCGCGTTGTCGTGGAGCAATAATGGTGAAGATCGATTCATGAGTCGGGACTGTTTTACTGCTAGTTTTGTCAACATGGTTCGGAGTTCGGCACAATAGACATCTGCCGTAATTGCTTGACCAGATCGAAGAAAACTATAGTGAATAACACCATGCTGAGACCACTAAACAGTTACCATTACCTTTTTATTGGTAAGTTTTGCTTTAGGACACTGTTGTGGCATTTGACCTGGGGTCAGCCATTGCATTTTTCTTTTCCGGTTATCATAAAGAATCCACTTTTCATCACATGTTACAATTCGATCCAATATTCCTTCATTTCTGTACCGGTTCAACAAGGCAACACAAGTTTCAACACGCGTTTCATTCTGCAGATCAGTCAAATCATGAGGCACCCATTTTTCGTATTTTTTTATTTTATTGATTTGACGCAAGTGAGTTAATAAAGTGGGTAAGGTAACGTTAAACCATGCCGCTAATTCCTGGGTAGTTTGACTAGGATCGGCTTCCACTATCTCTCTTAATTCATCGTTATTCACCTGGGTGGGCGGTCTTCCTCGTGGCTCGTTCTTTAAGTCGAAATTTCCATCACGAAAGCGTTTAAACCAAAATCGCACGGTGCGTTCATTAGTAGACCCCTCTCCAAACGCAGCATTGATATTGCGGGCTGTTTCTGCCGCGTTAGTTCCGCGTCGGAACTCGTATTCAAAAATCACTCGAATTTTCGCAGTATCTATCTTTCTTGTCTAAATTGAATAACAAAAACAATTGAAAGTCGATATTCAAATGTTTCACATTTTTTAAAAAAAGAACATCACAGAAACCATTTGAAAAAAGTTTCATTCGAAAACCTCAAACTATGAAGATTCTATGTCAATTCAAAGAACCTATTGCAATAAAACGGCAATTTCATACTTTAACCCCTATTATTACGTTTTCGGAACTCCAAAATTGTACGAATAGTTGAAAAGCTGTTGCAAAACGCAAGTGAAGATCATCTTAACGTCTACTATTTGGCACCCCCCCCCCTCTACCCCCCCTCTTTATCATAAGTTATAAATAAATCTTCTCATATGTAAAAATGACTCCCTATTTCGCGTGGTCACGGCATCACGCATGAATAAGAAGGTTCTTATGGAAGAAAAAATGCTGAACCAATTTTGATAAATCTTAGCTATAATAATAATAAATATTGCACGACACTACACACAGCGCAATCTAGCCCAAAACTAAGCACTAGGCTTGTATTATGGGTACTAGACAATGGATATACTATACTTTATATATTACACTGTTTTTTTGTATATACATACACATTATACAAATTATACATAGAAAGACACCCAGACCAGATACAAATACTAATTTTTAAGCATAAATATTTGCACCCGGCGGGAATTAAACCCGCAGCCTTCTGCATTGCAGCCGGGCTTTCGCCCTACGCGCTACAGAGGCCGTCGTAAATACGTAAGCTGTAACGTGAACAGTTTGGGCATGTTCGTAACGCAAAACATCGGGTCGCGCGGCCTACAATTAGCGACCGGTGCGGCGGGGATCAGGCGGAGCGGGCGCGCTTTGCACAAGGTCAAACTGTAAAAAATAAAAAAAAAAACAAAATAGTTTATTTCCTTTAGATTCTTGTACAACATTAAATGCACATGATCATTTGGCTACGTCTTAGGTGTATTGATTTTAGTGTGGCTTCGGAACGCGCCCTCCGATGAGAAGAAGCCACAAGAAACACATGGCTTTTTTTTGTGATCATATGTTAAATTTCAATCGTCATAATACAGATATCCTACTTAATATTATAAATCCGAAAATCTGTTTGTTTGTTTGTTTGTTTGTTCCCTCTTCACGGTCAAACGGTTCGACCGATTTGGATGAAAATTTGCATAAGGATAGTTTAAATGATGGAGAGTAACATAGGATACTTTTGATCCCAAAAATCCCGCGGGATCGGGACTTACGCAGGTGATAACTATTTCTTAGATGAAAATTTGCATAGGGATAGTTTAAGTGATAGAGAGTAACATAGGATACTTTTGATCCCGAAAATCCCGCGGGATCGGGACTTACGCGGGTGATAATATTAATAGATGAAAATTTGCATAGGGATAGTTTAAATGATGGAGAGTAACATAGGATACTTTTGATCCCGAAAATCCCGCGGGATCGGGACTTACGCGGGTGATAATATTTATTGGAAGAAAATTTGCATAGGGATAGTTTAAATGATGGAGAGTAACATAGGATACTTTTGATCCCGAAAATCCCGCAGGATCGGGACTTACGCGGGTGATAACCATTCAATGAATGAAAATCGACACAGTGGTAGGATAAGTGATGTAGAGTGGCATCATCATCATCGTCATCCATCGTCATCGTCATCCTTCGTCATCGTCACTTACTGACGAAACACAAACTTTAACTTACTTCACCTACCTACCGCAGTGCAAAAATCCACATTTATTCACATCCACATTAACAGCCCATTGAAGTACTGTTGAAGCCAGGCGCTACCGCGCCTGGCATCATCAGTACTTCCCTGGTCGTCCGTTTAAGTGTGGATTATTGCATTGCGGTAGGTAGGTGTTCGAACAACGCGGGATCGCGACTTGCGCGGGTGAAACCGCGGGGCGCAGCTAGTTATCTATAATTCGAACTGGGGCAATCAATAAATTATATCCATGGATTTTTTTCATTAAGATAGTACAAGATCATAGTACGCTTTTTACACAATTTATGTTTAATATATTTTTTGAATCTTGTGATGGACGTTACAGTCGTATTTATGTATCAACTCATGGTCCCCTACCATGTACTTTAGTAGCCTAAGTACGTTTTAGGTATACATTTTATGTCTTCTTATCTTCGTATTGCGATTGATAATCCGATAATTTCCGATTCATTGAGCATTATGATACCTAATCAAATAAAGCCTAAAAATGTCTACGGGTGTTAAATATGATAGAATGATGTTCTTATATAGCTATTCTGCAGCTCCTGGCTCTTGCCTACAAAGTAACCCCATGAGTTTCTTGTGTCTTCTTCTCATTGGAGGTCGAATCGCGTTCCGAAGACACGATAGTTTATTTGACGTTAAAGTTAAAAGTTAAAGTTTAACTGTGTGTTTCCGCAATTAGCCCTACTATTGGGCCTTTTTGCGTGATTTTAAGCCGTGGGTTTTCTCACGATGTTTTCCTTCACCGTAAGAGCGATGTTAATAGCGCACACATTTTTTTTATAAAGAAAAACACATTGGTGCGCGGCCGAGATTTGAAACCACGACCTTCGGAATGAAAGTTATTTGACGTTACAAATATATATATAATAATACTAGCTGCGCCCCGCAGTTTCACCCGCGTAAGTCCCGTTCCCGTTTCAGTTCCCGCGGGATTAAAAGTATTCTATGTCCTTCTCCTGGTTCTAAGCTACCTTCCCACCAATTTTCAGACAAATAGATTTAGCCGTTCTTGAGTTATAAATGGTGTAACTAACACGACTTTCTTTTATATACAGGGTTATGGGTTTCGAATCCAAAACCGTTCAGGGGGTGATTCTTCACATCAAAACGAATAAGTTTTGTTCTACGACTTTTTGAAATTCAAAGTAGTTTTCGAAAATTTTAAGTGTAAAGTTTACTTGAAAATCAGCTGTTTCATAGAGTTAGAGGTCATTGACCTTAAGATGTCCTTTCTTTTAGTTTGGTCTACTACAATAAAAACTTAAATTGAATTTATTTTCAAAAACAGTCGTCTTTTTTCAGTGAGATATAACCTTAAAATTTGCAAAAAAAAAAGCGAATTTCCAAAAATCGTAGAACAAAAGTTATTCGTTTTGATGTGGAAAATCACCCCCTGAACGGTTTTGGATTCGAAACCCATAACCCTGTATATAGATAGATTTAGGGCTGATTTTTCAAATCCCTAGATAGAGATTGCTGACAGATAAAATGTAACACTACCGAAAAAAAAACGTCACTATGAGATTTAAAAAGAAAATAAATCTAAATTTAGAAGATCAAAATTTAAAGGCTTTTAAATTTGGTTGGGTTCGAACTTATTCGACAGATACCTTTAATACGCGGAATAATAAATCAGCCGTTACAAGAATAAATATATTTTGAATTTGAATTAAAGAGATATCTACCCTTTGACTGATTGATTAACAAAATTTATTATACAATTTTAAACCTAGGTACATGTTGTTTTCACTACTAAAATTATTTAATACCCCGTATTTACCATGTTTATTAATTTATCCGCGGAGTTCGATATTTCGCTGGTAATTTCAACCAGCTTGAAGCGCGAGACAAGCTATAAACATGGATTATTAAACATGGTTAATATACCCCGTTATTATTTTAAGTAATTCGTTATGGTATACACCACAAAAAATACAAAAACAAACAACATGAACATCTCAAACGTAGTTCGAACAAAGGACGGTCTTATCGCTTAAAACTATCTCTTCCAGGCAACCTTTTGTATCGACTAAAATCATGAAAGGTTTAGGACGCCCTCTGTGGCGCGGCGGGCGAATGCCCGACTGCAATGCAGAAGGTTGCGGGTTCGAGTCGAGGCGGGTGCAAATATTTATGCCTAAAAATAAATATTTGTATCTTGTCTCGGTGTATTTCCATGTACATTATGTATGTGCATTATGTAATCGCTTTTAAGGTCGCCCATTTGTACAACTTTTACTTTTATAGCTATCTGTGTATTTGTATTACTTTAAATGTAATCTGATTATATTGTTGTTGGTTGTGCAAATAAAGTGTTAATCTATCTATCTGTATATGTATTTACAAAAGAAAAATAAATATAAGTAGTATATCCGTTGTCTAGTTACCGTAACACAAGCTTAGCAGCTTACCATGGGGCTAGATGGCGCTGTGTGTTAGTCACAGAATTTATTTATTTACTAGCTGCGCCCCGCGGTTTCACCCGCGCAAGTCGCGATCCCGTGTTGTTCTTACATCTACCTACCACAATGCAAAAATCCATACTTAAACGGTCGCCCATTGAAGTACTTCCAAGGTCGTCCGTTTAAGTGTGGATTATTGCACTGCAGAAGGTAGGTGAAGTAAGGCAAAATTTGTATGTCAGTAAGTGATGATGACGATGGATGACGATCGATGACGATCAATGACGATGGATGCCGATGGTTCAAAAACAACGAAATTACGCAATTTTTATTTTTTATCCTCATATCTGGATCTCCGGACTTGATATCCGGATAAAAAGTCTTAAGCTATCTGAATACCAAATTTCATTGAAATCGGTCTAGCCGTTTCCGAGATTAGCGCGCACAAACGCACAGACAAACGGACAAACATTCAAATGGACAAACGGGCAAACGGACAAAAAGTTAAACACGGAAATGGGGTCTGTTACGATAGTACATACCCATAAAAATAGTTTTTTCAAAATATTTTTTAAAAACGGACACCGCGTGTCTGTTTTTGAAAGATACATAAGTGTTACATAAGTTCAACATAAGTGGTATCGTCAACATGGCTTCATGGTGTTTGTATGTATGTATAAATGTTTTCTATTCTATTATAATGAGAGGGCCCTTATAGAGAGTACAAATTGAGAAGTATAGTTTTCTGCCCGCAATAAATCTTCGCTTCCCTTATAAACAGAAGGTAAAGCGATCAACTACAAGATGAGAGAGACTAAATGGCGAACACTGTGGATCAGAAACTTTTATGTAAAGTCAACTTTCTATGTATAATATGTATGTATTTACAAAAAAAAGAAGGTATAATATGTAGTATATCCGTTGTCTAGTACCCATAGTACAAGCCTAGAGCTTAATTTGGGGCTAGATTGAAAAACTGGGGAAAGTACAACTTTGCGAGAAGGGCGGCAAGCATCAATTTCTTCTTCTTCAGCAGCATGTGTTTTTCAGTGAACATACTATTTATTTCGTAATATTTTTTTATTGCTCAAGTCATGTTTCACTAGAAATATTTTAAAGGTAAAAGTCATCTACAAAAATTCACTTAACCGCTCGGTGACGAAACTTGCGTGGCTTAGCGTTAACCACTCTAATGCTGAAATCAATAGTCCGTACTTTGACTTTGCTAAGCAAAAACTTTGACTTAAGACAATTTTTGGTATTTAAAAAGCGAATTTCGCAACTATCTAAAGTTCTTGCTTATAGCAAAGTCGCAGTTTTTCAAATTTAGAACGTAAACCAATCATAAATAATGACCTAAACTTTGCTTCTCTGTTATGACTGTGAAGTTCTTTTTATTTTATTCGTACCTATATTACAAAATTAATTTCGACTATAAATTCCAATTCAAAGTTCATGCTTAGTTTTTGCTAAGCTCAGTCTGAGCAAAGTCAAAGTAAGCACTATAGATTTCAGATTCAGATCATATTTCAGCCTAAGACCCGTACCCTACAATGGTAAAAATTAACGGGCAAATTATTTGTTTTTCTACTAGCTGCTACCCGCGACTTCGTCTGTGTAGAAATAGTGCATAGGCGACTTTTTCGTTCTTCACTCTACTTTCTACTAATTGGATTTTGATGTAAAGTATCACGAGGGTCCTCAAAAATAGAACTATCATATATTGAAAACTAGATTTCAATCGGATCAGGAGCATTATTTTTGAATCGCCCGTTGCACTTTAGACGATTAAAAAAAATCGATATGTGATTTTCGTTCGATGTCGGACTCCTGCGGCGAATGATTGATACCGCTCGTTGCGGTCGTGAGATCTACATCTACGATCTAAAAAAACACAGATATCAAACGGAAATGATCTACTTAGAAAAAAAAACACAGATATCAAACGAAAATCGGTAGAAATAAAAGGATATAAATCGCTCTAAATGGCATATTTAATTCAAAAATAGAGCCCCAGTAGTTTTTAATCGCATAAGGAACAAACAGACAGACAGACATGAATTTAAAAAAAAATATAATTTTGTTCTCCTAGGTATACTTTCTTAAGTCACCTAGACAACTTCTTTTAATTTACTTACAAGTGCAGACTTTTTGTTCTATCTTCCTTTATTAAAAGATGTTATAAGTATAGAAGATTAGATTGTCGCCCGATTGAAAGTTGCGCATATGCGAGGTGCTTTAATCACTCGTTGAATACGGGCAGGTGGCCTTCAATCTGCGAGATTATTTAGTTAAGACTTGAGACCGAGATGCACCATTCATTGGTTTTAGAAACAAGAGAACTATCTTGGAATAATAAAAGAAATAAAATATTAATGGGGTAGGTATTTAGAGCAATCTTTATTAAGGCCCCATACTCACTCACCTAATGACGTGACAGAGATAGAGCTAGCAAATTTCAGATGTGTAAAAGAAGGACGTACGATGCGACTGCAATATTTTAGTGAGTAAAATCAAACAATACTTAATAACAAGATAACTATTGCTAATTTAGTAAAACTGTTCTACCAATTTCAAGTGTATGTTGTTATGTTTTAATACAGAAAAAAATAGAGGTTAAGATTTATGTCACGTTTAGCTGCAAAATGAAAATTTCGGTTTAAACGAATTGTTTTAGTAAATTTTTCTCTGTTGTAAAAGTTAACCACAACAACAAGAAACAAAAGAATAGAAAACTACCAAAATGAAGAAAAGAGAATGAAAAATAAAATACCAAAGTGGTATTTCCGAATGTTTTATAATTACTGAGAAATATTGAGATCCCTGCTGCCCATATCCTGAGTATGTCACCTTAAGACTTCACCTCGCCATCTATCCCAAACACCCCATCCCATTCCATCCTCTCATCCTCTCATCATGATCACAAAAAAATTCCATTGAGTTTCTTGTGGCTTCGGAACGCGCCCTCCTATGAGAAGATCATCGGAGGGCGCGTTCCGAAGCCACACTAAAATCAATACACCTAAGACGTAGCCAAATGATCATGTGCATTTAATGTTGTACAAGAATCTAAAGGAAATAAACTATTTTGATTTTGATTTTTGATTTTATTATGATATTGTAACATAGGTGCTTCACACTTTTGAGTTATGTGTACCCTCTTCTTTATAAAAGCATATTCAGACCTGTGGTGACTTACGCATGCGAAACCTGGACGCTGACTAGTAAGGATGAGCTGAAGCTGGCAGTTTTCGAACGGACCATACTGCGTGGGATCTTCGGACCGATGAGAGACGATGATGGCTTCTATCGACCTAGAATGAACCATCAACTGGATGCTCTTATCGGCGCCCAAACCATTATCAGATACTGCAGGTCACAGCGGATGAGATGGGCAGGGCACTTGGAGAGAATGGATGAAGGCAGAGCGGTGAAAACTATCTCTTACTCGACTCCTCACCAAAAACGTCCAAGAGGCCGACCTAGGAAGCGCTGGAGAGACTGTGTAGAGGAATACCTGAGGCGAATGGGGAAACTAACATCCTGGAGGAAGACGGCGAGTGATCGGACGAAATGGAGAAGGATTGTGGAGGAGGCCAAGACCCACAAAGGGTTGTAGCGCCACAGGAAGAAGAAGAAGTACCCCTTCTCTAACAGCCAAATGGTTATACTTGAATAAGTCATAATGTATTCACGATTGTAGTAAATATAATGAAGTTTAAAAGGAACATTATCACAGCTGAGATATCTTTTCACATTTACGAGTAGGTAGATATTTATATTTGAAAAAAAAAAGTAGAATTTCCAACAAATTTCGTTATTAGCGAAGTTACCCACGTTAGGTAAGGTAAGCGTTAGTTGTAAACTCTTTTCCAGAACGTAATTAATGTTATTTCTGGAAACTACGAACCGTACACTGCGCTTGGTCGGACAAGGCACGCACTTGCCCAGTTTATTACCTTTTGAGTAAGAAACTCTAAAACGTGCGATTAAGACCTTGGATCAAATGTAACTATAAATCATATGAGAAACGCTATTGAAATGAAAGCCACAGTTCTTAGTTGATACAGTTCCTATTTATTTTTCAGTTAAACAGTCTAAGAACGCATACTTTCCAAAAACAGAGGTACAGACAATTCGTGATTGTAGAAGTAACAAACACACATACACACATACTCACAAACTTTCAGCTTTAAACAATATTAGTATAATTAACTGCAAGTTATTCGTATAGCGTCCTTTGTAATTAAAAAATAAAATAGAAAACGAAATAACTGGATTCTTTTGGTGCAATAAGTTCAACCGGTTGAACTCATAGTTGAACTTTGTGGAATAGGTCCACTTATAGGTAGCAACTATGATTATTCGTATAAACTTTGAAGTCCAAGTATAAACGTATAATCAAATAATATTTTTTGATTTAGTTGTATCAACCAAAAATTAATTATCCAGTTCCACCCTTTTCACTGAGATACGAGTTCGTATCATGAGTATTCACAAATCGCTTACCGTGAAAAGGTACGTGGTATATCATGTAGCGAACGGTACCTACCTAATACTAAGCTATTTCTTTTTGCTGTTCAGTGATTTTGATTTTACGAGTGAGAGCTACGTAGGAACGAATAAATTAGATTATCTAGATACCTTTTATGCCTATATTTAAGAGTAAATTAGATTATTCTAAATACCTTATATGCCTATATTAAATAAATAATAAATAAATCCTGTGACCAACACACAGCGCCATCTAGCCCCGTAGTAAGCTGCTAAACTTGTGTTACGGTGACTAGACAACGGATATACTACTTATATTTATTTTTCTTTTGTAAATACATACATATTATACATAGAAATACACCCAGACTAGATACAAATATTTATTTTTAAGCATAAATATTTGCACCCAGCGGAAATCGAACCCGCAACCTTCTGCATTGCAGCCAAGCGTTCGCCCGACGCGCCACAGAGGTCGTATATTATTTAAGTACACTAGAGGAGGTCTTGAAAAGGTTGCCTGGAAGAGATCGCTTTTAGCGATAAAGCCGCGCATTGTACCTAGTTGTATTTTTAATCGTTTTTTTAAGTATACAAGATGTAACGGGTAAGCCCTTTTAATCCGAAAGGGGGTTTTTCTAGACGTTTAGGCGAACAACTTTTGTTCTACGACTTTTGAAAATTCGAAGTACTTTTCGAAAAAATTAGGTGTAAAGTTTACTTGAAAATCAGCTGTTTCTTAGAGTTCGAGGTCATTAACCTTATGTTGTTCTTTCATTTAGTTTGGTCTACTACAATCAAACCTTCAATTACCTTTATTTTCAAAAACAGCTGTTTTTCCAGTGAAACAAATCTCAAAATTTTCAAAAAAAAAGTTCGAATTTTCAAAAGTCGTAGAACAAAAGGTGTTCGCCTAGACGTCTAGAACAACCCCCTTTCGGATTAAAAGGGCTTACCTGTTACATCTTGTATAAGGTGTTTTATTATAATGTTTTATTTTTGTAGTTTTTGTTGTAAACAATTTAAACTCACACGATTTGAACTCATAATTATTTTTCCCGGGTCTTATTCGCGAGGGGACCCTCGCGACCAAGATCATTGTAACATGATCGAAACGTCGAGGTAAGAAAATTTAAAAATAATTATACGCGAATAAGACCCTGGAAAAATAATTATGGGTTCTTGATGTAGTCAAAAATACCAATTAGTTTTGATTTTACGGGCATTTAAACTTATGATAAATAATTACGCTAACAGTCACGTGACGTCTTTTACAACGCTCCCCTCTGAGGCTCCTCTAATCAAAACGTTATAGACGACATGTATTGAGACATCGACACATAGGGCGCGTGTGTGAGATGACGTCACACCCGAGTACGAGTTCGCATCGCACCTTTACTTCTAGAAATTGGAAACGAATTAACGTATAGATTCTTTCACGTGGATTTTTTATTTTTGACAGAGAATATGTAGAGCTAATATTCAAAATTAGCTATTTTTCCTCATTGCCAGAGCTTGGACTCGTATCACTATTTATTATATTAATTTAATATGCAAGTGTGTTCATAATAGCGTCTGAGAAACATGTACCATAATAATTTGCAGCATCAAGGTCCAGAATTAAAATTACGCATATACCGATACTTTGATCACTCATTTGTCAATGATTAGTAGCATGCTTATTTTAAAGCAAATGTATCTGGACTCCAGATACATTTGTTTAAAAATAAGCATGCTTAAAATTTAGCATGCTCAAAAATAAGCATGCTTAAAAATGAGCATGCTAATTTTTATGCTGCTAATTTATGAAACGCTATTTTTTTAAATAAGTATGCTACTAATCATTGACAAATTAGTGAACAAAATGTTGATATATGCGTAAATTTCTTTATGTGTACTGTAGGTACGCTAGTAGCATGCTTATTTGTAAGCATGCTTATTTGTAAGCATGCTTATTTGTAAGCATGCTAATAAGCAAATGTATCCGGGGCCTTAAAGGGGCTTTGTTGGATTTAGAAAAGCATTCCATAATTTCCGACGATAATTTCTAACTCGAGACGCACCGAACTTTGTCACGAAAACTTTAAAACAAAAGTTGTCTTACCTAATTGTAAGATAAAACATTTATTCTAACAAGAAGGAGGATTCATTCGACCTATTAGTAATCGCTTGACAAATTCGAGAAAGCAATTAGCACGATGTTCCTAACAATAGGGTGGGTATAAAGATTGAACCCTCTGATTCATATTGTCACTTAAGAATTAGATACCTAGATGAATAGAGAATCGTTTGTTAAATTATGACTATTAAATTGTTACCACGCTGTTTGTGGGGCGGTGGGTTAGCGTCAACTTGTGACGCAGAGGGTCGCAAGTTTTATAGAAACTAATAAGAAATGGCTACAGTATCTTAATAAATATGTCCATTGCATGGAATTAAGAAGTACTACTTCTTAATTCATTCACTGCACTGCACGGAAGGTTCACTGCAAAAACTTTGTCATACAAAATTGAACTCTATTCCATGGGTATTAGTAAACATAAAATAACTTGTTGCAAATACAAAAACGGCTCGACAGAAGGCTTTATCTTTAGTTGTTTCTTTCGCACGCTTGCCAAGGCACCATTTTCAGATTTTTTATTATTTTATTTATTATCGGTTGTGAACCGATTATGGCCATTAGGAAATTAGCCAGTGTCAGTATTATTAATATATTATGCAAGCAAGTTATGCATCGAAACAGTCAAAACGTCATAGTTAAAGTCAAATCTAGGAAATCATTTGTAAACACGGCGGCCATTTACAAAGATTCTTCCCGGAGATTTGGAGACAACACTAAAGTCCATGTTTTGCACCGATTATCACTTTCATTCCACTGGTGTACAAGTTTTCACGGAGCTTTGGAGACAACACTAAGCTAAAGTCCATGTTTTGCACCGATTTTCACTTTCATTCCACTCGTATACCTTCACGAAACTAAATCGATTAATATGCCCCCGAAATTAAACAATTTGCACGCATTTGAAGTTTGAACTAGGTTTCACAAAAATGAAAATTTAGCAACATATCTCCTCAAAGCGTTCCCGCCAAAAACCCCACCCTTTTCAGATAATGACGTGTTAAGTTTTGGGTCCTCTCCCTAGGCTCGTTTTTACTGTCGCAGTGAACCTTCTAGTTTTACGTAGTACTTCTTAATTCCATGGTCTATCGTTAACTGTCTATAGTAGGTACTTAACTGTCTATAACTGATACCTCACGCTGTTCTTCGGAGTGACCTTACGCAAAAGCTTATGTGATAGGACTGAATCTCAAAGTACCTTAACCTACCAGAAATATTTTAAAAGAAACTTTCTTTTTTTTTTTTAGCAAGGAAAATATATTTCCAAAAAATCCCCATGACAGGATTCGAACCTGCGTCCTTTCGCTAACCAGGCGAATGCTCTAACCACTGAGCTACACAGGAATCACGTGACATGGTATAATTTTTCGGCCATATCTTTCCTCGCTAATTGTTTTACCAACTAAGGCTTGGTTTCTGCGCCATCTACCGGTCAAGCTTCGCAGCTTTTATTGACTGGTTCAGGTGGTTTACTTTACAGTAAACATACCCAACATGAGATGCGCTTTCTCTCCAATTTAATATTTCTTTTTGTTTTTATTGCTCAAGGCATTTTAAACATAGAAATATTTTTAGCAAGGAAATATATTTCCATATGTATATTATAAAAATATTTCTATGTTTAAAATGCCTTGAGCAATAAAAACAAAAAGAAATAAAAAACTTTCTTCTTAAAAAATTTACTCCGACGAGATTTGAACTCGCGTCTCTGCGTAGAGAAAGGCGAAAGCTTGTTGGCGAAAGCTCAGTCATTTTCAAGGTTGACATTGAAAAAGCTAACTGTGAAGTTGGCAAAAGCTCGGTCGTTAAAAATAATGGCGTTATTGAATAAAACACGAGTAAAACCCGAAACATTGTGTTTTATTATGCAAAATCGCGAAAACCTTACGCAAAATTATGTAAATACAAGACCTACTTAATATACTTATAACCTATCTTTCGAACTGTCTCTATCGTTCAAGGTTTAGTGTGCCTATCACTGAACTACCATACCTGTGTGGCTCAAGCATTGAACTCAAAATCTACCACTGGAAATGTAATTCCTTAAAAATCCACCTTTTATTGTCGCGCCGATGTAACTTGCACCATCTTGGCGCTGTTGTCTATTGAAAGGTGATGGTGGGCGTCCACGGAACTACTGCTGTGTATGGATAAAACTTAGATTATATATTACTACAAGTAGTATACTCTAAGGGATAAAATTAGTTCCGTGGACGCTCACCATCACCTTTTAACAGACAACAGCGCCAAAAAACCAAGATGGCGCAAATCAAATCGGCACCAATCAGTGATGTATAGCCACAGAGCAGATATACTTAGAGTAGAGATGTTGTATTCAGATTTCTCTATGAAACAACACGTGACAAATTGCGGTTGAGTGTGAGATTTAAGATCCGTCCACTTTTTTATTTTTCATCTACAGGTCAATAGCAAAACTACTTGCTTCGGCCTATGTTGACTTTACTACGTAGTAAAATAAAAAACTTGGTCAAATTCCGTAGTTTAACTACCCCAAGCTTTAGTTAAGTTTAGGCTCTTACGTCTAAAAGTGTTAACGAGGCCTACCTGATAAAGGCATGTATTCTTTGTATAATAATATGGTCCATGTGTTTAGCCTATTTATTAATTCATATCTATCTATGGGCTCAGGCCACTGCAAGCGACCGCCTCCACCGCTCCACGCCCGCCTGAAGGCTGGAGGCACGTCAGTTGCGTGGGCTGTATGGCAGTGGCTGCACGTGACGTGCCCCGCACAGCCGCCGCTACTTCGTACGTTGACGAGAGTTTGTACAAGTTTAAAGGAGGTAAGTTGTTTTAATTATTAGGCTTTAGAAATCTATTAGGTATTTTTTTTTAGATTTCAAAGGAAAATATTTAATGGGTAAACGAAATATTATTAATAAATATTATGTAAAAGAAAAAAAATGGAAAAATATTTATTTAAAAAGGTCAATGTGCAAAATAAAGAATAAACTAAAAAGGTTGACTCTTGAAAATACTGGCACTTTTGCAAGTTAAATTCGAAATGGAAAATCATTTACGCTATTTTCACCTTGCAATTTGAAACCGGAAACAGTCGTTTTATTTTTAAGTATGGACAAGATTTAGCTGTAAGGGCCAGTGAGTTTTACTAACTTTTTTTTCTTTTGTTGGCCAGCGAATTTAAGTATTTATCATAGAGGTTAAAACATCGAATTTAAAACAAACATATTTATCATTCTAATAAGCGGTACGTACCTCTAGGTATTTTGTTAATTACCTACTAGATTTTTTAAAATATATCATAAGGAGATAACAAAGTACTTAAGCACTCAATAATATATTTTTCTTGTTTAAGTTGTTAGTGTTAATAAAAGTATTATTTTACATCAATCTTTACCTAAATATTTCGCATGCATTTCTCTTTCTAAAACTTATCTAAACAAGCTTTTATTAAAAAATGTAACTAAAAAGAAAACATAAGACATCAGAGCAAATTGAATAAATTGCTGGTCGTACCACTGTGGCGCACTAGCACACACAATAACTATGTATACTTATCTAAAACCAGTAAACGGATATAAGCATGAAAGAAATCATTCCATACTAACTCACCTCAAATAACAGCGCCAAAACTTACCTAAATACGAAGTATGTATACACAAACTACACACCACGCTACTAGCTAAGCGATTGGACCTTTGTTTATATTTTCACCAATTGTGTGTTGACAACGAGGACGGCCCGGCGGCAATACGCTGTTCTCTAACGTGATTGGTTCTTTGAATGACCCGATCCGAGTACAACCGAAGTGACAGATTCATGTCGCGGCACACTTTTTAATCATCGCGGCCTATTTAACGTGGTGTCATTTTGAAGCGGAAAGGATATACATCCTTGCTTATATCCGTTTAAAACCCCTAAAAACGCACTTAACTCACCTATCCGCTACACTGGTTCATTTATAAAATCTCAGTGCGCCGTAAGCTTTTAAAATTACCATAGGTTTTTCATGACGTCTCCCAGAAAGCTGTAAATCTGAAATATGACTGGGCTTTCCATGTCTGCCGCTTGTCGAATGAGCGCTGGCCCAAAGTATCAAATGATTGATCTCCCATTGGGACATGACCAGGCGGCAAACCAAGAGGGCGATTGCCTCCTTTAAAAGTTTTTTTTTAAACGTAATAGGCTAGGATTTGACCTAATCTAACCTGATTGGAAGCGAGGATGAGGTCGACGATGAAGCATGCTTACCTAGAAGGTACCTATTCACTCTGGATTTGAAGACTCCAAGGTTATAGGTTGTTAAATGGTTTCAAAAAAGGCCTAGGCCGCGATAAATGTAAGGAAGGTAGTACTGCCTTAACTATAATTATAATAAAGGAAGAGGGGACAAAAAGCCTGTGCTTGGAAGTTAATTAAAAATAAGTTGTCTAGGGGATTTAGGAAAAGTAGTAGAACAAAATTATAAAATTTTTAATATTAAATAATTATTATTAATACGTTTTTAATTTAAATAATCCCATAATTTTTGTGAAACGTCATAAAATGAATGTTAAGATGTGTGGTTTCGGAACGCGCTACGTCTGTCTATATCCAAAACTAGCTGCGTCCTACGGGATACCGCAGGAATATCGAAATTAAAAGTACCATAAATTGGGGATACTTTGTAACAAGATTTTTCAAAAATCTGTTTCTCAACTTACATCGAAATAAATAGTTCTTTTTTTAAATGTAGGTACATTGGACGTCCTCAAATTAAAAAAAAAAATTATGTTGATTCTCAAAGAGTGGGATGTCACAAAGTTAGGCAAACTGTCACAAAGTAACCCCTATTTTACCCGGTAGCTTATAATATAAGCTACCGGGTAAAATAGGGGTTACTTAGGGGCTACTACTTAATATTATTACTCCTCTTCAATGTAGTTTTCTATTGGTAAAATAACTTTAGAAATCGGTTTAGTACTATTCATTACAAACAAGCAAATGAATATTTCCTCTTTATCTATACTTAAATCTATACTTATAATTTATAATAAAGGAAGAGAGAACAAAAAGTCTGTACTTGGAAGTAAATCCTACTAATATTATAAATCCGAAAATCTGTTTGTTTGTTTGTTTGTTTGTTTGTTTGTTTGTTCCCTCTTCACGGTCAAACGGCTCGACCGATTTAGATGAAAATTTGCATAGGGATAGTTTAAATGATGGAGAGTAACATAGGATACTTTTGATCCCGAAAATCCCGCGGGATCGGGACTTACGCGGGTGATAACTTTTTATTAGATGAAAATTTGAATAGGGATAGTTTAAATGATGGAGAGTAACATAGGATATTTATGATCCCATAAGTCCGCGGGATTTGATCCCTAAAATCCCGCGGGATCGGGACTTACGCGGGTGATAACTATTTATTAGATGAAAATTTGAATAGGGATAGTTAAAATGATGGAGAGTAATATAGGATACTTTTGATCCCGAAAATCCCGGGGGATCGGGACATACTCGGGTGATAACTATATATTGGATGAAAATTTGCATAGGGATAGTTTAAATGATGGAGAGTAACATAGGATACTTTTGATCCCGAAAATCCCGCGGGATCTGGACTTACGCGGGGGATAACTTTTTATTAGATGAAAATTTGAATAGGGATAGTTTAAATGATGGAGAGTAACATAGGATATTTATGATCCCATAAGTCCGCGGGATTTGATCCCTAAAATCCCGCGGGATCGGGACTTACGCGGGTGATAACTATTTATTAGATGAAAATTTGAATAGGGATAGTTAAAATGATGGAGAGTAATATAGGATACTTTTGATCCCGAAAATCCCGGGGGATCGGGACATACTCGGGTGATAACTATTTATTGGATGAAAATTTGCATAGGGATAGTTTAAATGATGGAGAGTAACATAGGATACTTTTGATCCCGAAAATCCCGCGGGATCGGGACTTACGCAGGTGATAACTATTTCTTAGATGAAAATTTGCATAGGGATAGTTTAAGTGATAGAGAGTAACATAGGATACTTTTGATCCCGAAAATCCCGCGGGATTGGGACTTACGCGGGTGATAATATTAATGGATGAAAATTCGCATAGGGATAGTTTAAATGATGGAGAGTAACATAGGATACTTTTGATCCCAAAAATCCCGCGGGATCGGGACTTACGCGGGTGATTATATTTATTGGATGAAAATTTGCATAGGGATAGTTTAAATGATGGAGAGTAACATAGGATACTTTTGATCCCGAAAATCCCGCAGGATCGGGACTTACGCGGGTGATAACCATTCAATGAATGAAAATCGACACAGGGGTAGGATAAGTGATGTAGAGTGGCATCATCATCATCGTCATCCTTCGTCATTGTCATCGTCACTTACTGACGAAATACAAACTTTAACTTACTTCACCTACCTACCGCAGTGCAAAAATCCACACTTAAACGGACGACCAGGGAAGTACTGATGATGCCAGGCGCGGTAGCGCCTGGCTTCAACAGTACTTCAATGGGCGACCGTTTAAGTGTGGATTATTGCATTGCGGTAGGTAGGTGTTCGAAAAACGCGGGATCGCGACTTGCGCGGGTGAAACCGCGGGGCGCAGCTAGTAAATATATAATTTTTAAAATTCATGTCTGTCTGTTTCTTCGTCTGTTCCTTATTCAATTACAAACTACTAATCCGATTGAAATCTGGTTTTCAATATTGGATAGTTCCATTTCCGTCGTGGTGAAACCGCGGGGCGCAGCTAGTAATATTAGGGGTTAAAGTATGAAATTGCCGATTTGTACTGAAAATCTTAATTGTTTATTTTTTAAATTTTTAACAAATTTATTTAATCAAAATAGTTGCCATTATTATCTATACATTGCTGCCATCTAATGGGAAGGTTATTAATGCCTTTGCGATAGAACTCCGACGATCTAGACTGCACAAACTGTGTGAAAGCATTTTGTACTGCCTCCTGGAAAGAAAACTTCTTGTCACGTAGATAATTGTCCAAATCACGAAAAAAATGGTAGTCCGTTGAAGCAAGGTCTGGTAAATACGGAGGATGACGAATGGTTTCTAAGTGCAGTTCCTGAAGGGTCAAAATGGTTTCTCGTGCTGTGTGAGGTCTCGCGTTGTCGTGGAGCAATAATGGTGATGATCGATTCATGAGTCGGGGCTGTTTTACTGCTAGTTTTGTCAACATGGTTCGGAGTTCGGCACAATAGACATCTGCCGTAATTGCTTGACCAGATCGAAGAAAACTATAGTGAATAACACCATGCTGAGACCACCAAACAGTTACCATTACCTTTTTATTGGTAAGTTTTGCTTTAGGACACTGTTGTGGCATTTGACCTGGGGTCAGCCATTGCATTTTTCTTTTCCGGTTATCATAAAGAATCCACTTTTGATCACATGTTACAATTCGATCCAATATTCCATCATTTCTGTACCGGTTCAACAAGGCAACACAAGTTTCAACACGCGTTTCATTCTGCAGATCAGTCAAATCATGAGGCACCCATTTTTCGTATTTTTTTATTTTATTGATTTGACGCAAGTGAGTCAATAAAGTGGGTAAGGTAACGTTAAACCATACCGCTAATTCCTGGGTAGTTTGACTAGGATCGGCTTCCACTATCTCTCTTAATTCATCGTTATTCACCTGTGTGGGCGGTCTTCCTCGTGGCTCGTTCTTTAAGTAGAAATTTCCATCACGAAAGCGTTTAAACCAAAATCGCACGGTGCGTTCATTAGTATACCCCTCTCCAAACGCAGCATTGATATTGCGGGCTGTTTGTGCCGCGTTAGTTCCGCGTCGGAACTCGTATTCAATAATCACTCGAATTTTCGCAGTATCCATCTTTCTTGTCTAAATTGAATAACAAAAACAATTGAAAGTCGATATTTAAATGTTTCACATTTTTTAAAAAAAGAACATCACAGAAACCATTTGAAAAAAGTTTCATTCGAAAACCTCAAACCATGAAGATTCTATGTCAATTCAAAGAACCTATTGCAATAAAACGGCAATTTCATACTTTAACCCCTATTATTAATATACCTACCTATATTAAAAACTTTATCCAGAATGAATGAATGAATAAATTCTTTATTATACACCAAGTATACACCCTAAATACAAGGTGTAACAGGTAAGCCCTTTTAAGCCGAAAGGGGGTTGTTCTAGACGTCTAGGCGAACAACTTTTGTTCTACAACTTTTGGAAATTCGAAGTAGTTTTCGAAAATTTTGAGTTTAAAGTTTACTTGAAAATCAGCTGTTTCTCAGAGTTCGAGGTCATTGAACTTATCTTGTCCTTTCATTTAGTTTAGTCGACAACAATCGAAACTACAATTACCTTTATTTTCAAAAACAGCTGTTTTTTCAGTGAACTATAACTTCAAAATTTTCAAAAAAAAGTTCGAATTTTCAAAAGTCGTAGAACAAAAGTTGTTCGCCTAGATGTCTGGAACAACCCCCTTTCGGCCTAAAAGGGCATGCCCGTTACATCTTGTATAAATGAAGAAAACAAACACAACTTAAAAAGACTGACTCGCAAGATTAACTGACTTACTGCGGGACACAACTAGTACACAGATCTTGCGAAAATTGGCCAGTTACGTGGGGATTCAAAGTTTATGCCAGGCGGAGACATTTGTTGTCTAGCCATGGCGCCTCCGCCTGGCCGCGGCTGACTGGGTAGACCCAAGAAGTCCGACTTGACGTCGTCGTAAAGGGTGATGTGGTGATCTCACTACACGGGATGCCAAGTCGTGCAAAGTGTAGACGCAAAAGCGGACCCCGGGCTCCCGAGAGGGATGCAACCGGGAACATCGCTCGGATGATGATGACGACAACTAGTACACAGATAACACCACACAGCCTAGCTTTCCCCAACATAATTACAAGGTACAATTTCAGTATAACAAGGTAAACGTACATATACATTTGTAATGCAGACATGTCAAGGGTAGTGGTGAGTCGTGCAGGCACCCCATTAGTAATTGAGACAGCGACGACACTTTGCCCGTGGTCTGTTCACTAGAATGGTTACTACAATCAAAGGCCAAAACTCAATGTAGGTACAGTTAGGTAGTTAGGTACATATACCAGTATGATCTTAGGCTGAATTTGATTTTGACTTTGCTAAGCAAAAACTTTGACTTAAGACAATTTTTTGTGTACTTATAAGGCGATCTTCGCAACTATTCTAAGTTTTTGCTTTCAAAAGTTTTGTAAAGTCAAAGTTTTTCGAATTTAGAATGTAAACTAATCAAAAATAATGGGCTCTACCATGATGTTTTATAAGTCGTCGCGTTGTCGTTCAGCTAAAAAAAAAACAAATCAAATAATTTAAAAAAAGAAAAACATTCTTAAAAAAAAAGATGTTTTTAAATTGTCTGTGGTTTTTAAAAGTGGTCGGGGTATTTATTATCTAAAATTTACTTTATTTTTTTTAACGACAAAAGAACGACATAGCAACGAGAAACAAGCATGGTAGCGCGGAATGACCTAAACTTTGCTTCTCTGTTTTGAATTTAAGTTTTTTTTTTTTCAAAATCAAAGTTTATGCTTAGTTTTTGTTAAGTTTAGTCTGAGCAAAGTCAAAGTACGCACTATAGATTTCAGCCTTAGGGTTTTTACTCGTAATTAAGATAAAGATAATTTATTATTATTAAATATTAGATTTTCGGGTCTAGATCGCGTTTTCGGGTCTTTAAAATAATTTTGTTGATCTAACGCGATCTAGACCCGAAAATCTAATATTTAATAATAATGAACGGAAATCGTGTAAGTTTAAAAAATGTAAAGATAATTTATTTGGTCAAGAATTTCGTTACAAAAGGTGTTACGAAAATTATAGAGTTACAGAAATTCTGCCTACAAGCGTTAAATTTTTTTAGATAGAGTAGGTAAATCTAAGCATAAACCAAGTATGAATAAAATTTACATAAAATCAAAATATTTAACATAAGGTTATGTAGGAACTAATTGAACATTATCTATCTATCTATATTAGTAAAATATTTTATGAATTAATAAAAATAAACCAATCTTAAACCGAATAATAACTATGAAGAAGATATTCGTGAAGTTCTTTTTTAAACATTTAAAATCGTAAGTTTTTGAATTCATCGCGAAGGGCGTTACAGATATTTAAACTAAAAAAAAAACATATTTTTCATGAAAATTTCTAAATCATTTTATCAATTCCTTACCTTAACACTACCTGTAACATCCAAAATTATAATTACGCACTTAATTATATTTATGTTTTTGTTTGATATATCCAGCGATCAGTCTAAAGACTAAAAACAGATGAGATGAAGTATTAAAGCGTGTAGGGCACTACTCCCAGCGAAGACAGCCCTTTTCCAGGCTAGGTCAGCCTCCCAGGCGACCAGCATCATCAAAGATATCTCGTCGCTTTCTCAGCCGACGGATGCTTTCAAGGATGGTCAACTGTCTAGCAAGCTGATTCGGGTGTCTTATAAGTCTTTATAAGTCTACAAACTTCTCTTGGCGTTACAGGTTTTAGGGGTAGATCAAGTAGCATGTCCTGGGCGAGTATAGAATTTATGTCTGATTCATCCGTATTTAGTCTAGTATCATTGGGTGTGAATACTTGGTTGAGGTAGTACTTAATTATATAACGCAGAAATATTGAGAAAGATTCAAAATTAAAACTATAGGATATTCAGTGTATGAATAAGTAAACTTACAAAATAAGAAATGTCTTATATAATAATGCTAACGGTTCGCTAGTAGGTACCTGTAATTGATTTCGAAATTTCGAAAATACACATAATGTTCGTAAGGTCTACTGTTCTTATAACTTAAATAATAATCAATCGAAACATTTCGGTTTCATTGAATTTACATAGGTCAATGGTCATACTTTTATCAAAACACAGTCATTTTATTTTACGATATTCATTCGATAAATTTAGAACCAAAATGCAGGAATTCATACGAGACCATCAGTCAGTGTCCAGTTTACCTATACAAATGTTTAATTCAAAGCTTTTTATCAACAAACTCGTAGTGTCCCGCGACTTTAATAAATATGGTTTCAAAAACTTTTATTTCAAATAACTTTTGTAGTAATTCACCCTAGAAACATCAGTTGTGGCCTACTACGGCCCTCTAAAGACAAAACCCCGACGGCTTACATTACCGTTCACAAACACACTGACCTACCTTCTCGCAAATGATTTCATTAAAGTGATGATGCAAGTCGTTGTGTTTACGGAAAGGCGAGCTGGTTTTAACTTAAGGTGCTCTCTCACCGAGATAATTCGCATGTAATGTAATGTTATATTCGTATTTGTGTTTTTCTGTTGTTTTTCTATGTAGGTATAGTATGTATGACTGTATGTATATGTCAGCCTCTGTGGCACGTCGGGCGGACGCTCGACTGCAATCCAGAAGGCTGCGGGTTTGATTCCCGTCGGGTGCAAATATTTATGCTTAAAAATAAATATTTGTATCTGGTCTGGGTGTCTTTCTATGTATAATATGTATGTATTTACAAAAAAAAGTATAATATGTAGTATATCCGTTGTCTAGTACCCATAGTACAAACCTAGTTCTTAGTATATGGGGCTAGATTGCGATGGTGTGCTATATTTATTTATTTATACCTGGATGTACCCAGGTATGTGGGGTGTCTTAGAGGTGTACATGTACCTAAATGAAATATTTTAACAAGTGAAGCGCATTGATGTTACAAGTTGTATCAAGAAATGTTTATAGACATAATATCGGTATCATTACAAGCTACAATATCTCTAGAATCTAGGTAAGTATAATGTACCATTACACGTGAATGCTCTTCAGTCAGGCAGGTGGTATTGTAATGTAATGCTCAAAGTCGAATCTAGGTTTAATGTTACATGATTTAATCCCTTTATGTCGCGTCCTGTTATGTCGAGCCGAAAACCTGGACTCGCTTCTATTACCTCTATGTCGAGCTTAGTTTTCTGTTTTGTTTCTATTCCTTTTATGTAGCAGTTTCTTTACCACGCTTTTATTACCTTTATGTCGAGTTTAATAATCTTATCTTATCTTATCTTACTAATATTATTGACGCGAAAGTTTGTATGTAAGTATGTATGTATGTTTGCATATATATGTGAGGTTGTTACTCTTTCACACAAAAACTACTGAAGCGATTGCGATGAAACTTGGAATATAGGTAGCTGGGGACCTGGTTTAACACATAGGCTACTTTTTATCTCGATATTCCCGCGGGAACGGGACTTACGCGGGTGAAACTGCGGGGCGCAGCTAGTATCATAATATGTTACATTACACGTAAATGCTCGCGGTGAGCGAGCACCTTTATGTACTTACGACTATTATGAATTGGATTTGTTTGTCTAATGCAGTGGAAGTGCACCTTTTGTGGTCTGTTACGGTTTTTAATGTCCATTTGTTTATACAATTGTTGGTTTCAACTGGTTTTACTCTAAAGCTAGGTTCATACCGCGAGCGGAGCGTAGTTATTAATGTGTTAGTTTAACATTTAAAGTTTGTGGTCGTAACATGGACCTAGGAATTATTTATTATACGAGTACGACTTTAAACATGGTTATTTTACTACTAGAATCACTTATTAACGGGGTTTTTACCATGTTTAATAATTTATTCGCGGAGCTCGATATTTCGCTAGTAATTTCAACCAGCTCGTTCACGAGACATGGTAAACACCCCGTTAATAAGTGATTTTAGTAGTGAATTATTTATTGTTAGATCCATGGGTTGTAGTCATACATACGACTCTTTTTCGCTTTTGTTTTCTTTCCGATCATGTGAACCATCTATAGGCACGGGTAACCCTGATTGTTGGCGTGGCGAAACAGGCCGTGGCGAAGCTTCGCCACGCTGTATGAAAACTCGTCAATGTCAAATGTTTCACATCTGTCAGGCGTCCCGTGACGGCTCATTTTTTTTTTTGATGTGAAACATTTATAAGCAATAGAGATAAATATTATTTTTGTAATTTTTGACAGTTTACCTTTTTACAAATTTTCCGTTATTCGAATAAGTCTACCTAGCTAACCCCAAAATGGTTAAGGTAATATGACAACACAATTTTATTTTTATCTAGCTGCGCCCTGCGGTTTCACCCGTGAAAGTCCCGTTCCCGCGGGAATATCGGGATAAAAAGTAGCTATGTGTTAATCTAGGTTTCCAGCTACTTATATTCCAAGTTTCATCGCAATTAACTATCGGTTCACTAGTTTTTGCGTGATTGAGTAACAAACACACATACTCACAGACTTTCAGCTTTATAATGTTAGTAAGATAATTGTGATATTTGTATTAATTTACTATGTACTACGTACTACTAATTAATCTATATCTATAGTTATAATAAAATCGTAACTTAGCGGTGTCTGTTATTAAAAGATATTTTGAAAAAACAATTTTTAGGGGTATGTACTAACGTAACAAACCCCATTTCCTTGTTTTACTTTTTGTCTGTTTGTCCGTTTGGATGTTTGTCAGTTTGTCCGTTTGTCTGTTTGTCTGTGCGTTTGTGCGCGCTAACCTCGGAAACGGCTGGACCGATTTCAATGAAATTTGGTATGCAGATAGCTTAAGACTTCGATTAACATATAGGCTACTTTTTATCCGGATATAAAGTCCGGATATCCGGATTAAAAATAAAAATTGCGTAATTTCGTTATTTTTGAACCATCGGCATCCATCGTCATCTATCGTCATCCATCGTCATTGATCGTCATTCATCGTCATTGATCGTCTTCGATCGTCATCCATCGTCATCATCACTTACTGACATACAAATTTTGCCTTACTTCACCTACCTACTGCAGTGCGAAAATCCCCACTCGGGATCGCGACTAGCGCGTGTGAAACCGCGGGGCGCAGCTAGTTAATTAATATAATTGTCAAGAAATTTATTTAATCAAAGATGAAGAAAGTGTTTTAATAAAATGAAATATAAGGATTGGAATTTCCTCTATAAATAAGACCACCATACATATACGAAACACAATTTCAGATATCAATGTCGATTGGAACGTAGATATCGAGTGTAGGGACCACTTAAAAACTCAATTAAGCTAATCGATCGAACGTCACTTTGACTTAGAAGTGCAATGTTACCAATCAACAAAAGAAAATTGTCCATTAGAGACATAGAGAGCGGTGATAGATGCTTGTAACACTATATTTTGGTACTAAGGGTAGAGTAGAAGTGATTGATAGTGTTCGATTAAGCTTAAATGTTATTTCTAATACAATAATTGTTTTAATAACGTGTACGTTTAATGAGTTATTCGTTTTGAAGTGGAGAATCACCCTCTGTAAGGTTTTGGATTCGAATCCCACCTGTATATCAGCTAATTCGCTCTAGGTATTTATATATGATTAGAATCTATACCCAACGACACAACACACAATACTGTAATTTATGCCGCTCGGCTCCTTCCTGGATCCCATATTTTTGAATCCTTTGAAATGAAATCATAGAATCTTTTAGAAGATCCCTTTCAATGTTTTCTAAGAAAAAGAACTGAACTTTATTTTGATAAGAAATAATATTTTTTTAACTATGATCAAGGGCATATTCTTTGTAAATATTTCTTTATAAAGGCAGTCCAGAAATTTAGCGCATAAATATCATAAAATATCACGTTTGGTGTATGTGATACATACACACTTCAATGAGAATTGTATTTTTTTAAATAAATGAATAATAATTTAAAAAAATTAAATAGAACTCATTTTCCGGTTTTAATCAAATCAAATCAATTCTAATATTTATTTGTTATTACTATGAGACTTATTAGACATTTCTCAAATTACATATATTATATTAGACATCAATTCTACACTAAGCACAAGCTTCTATCGCAGCAACCGAGGTACCAATATAATGCAATAATATAGATAATACGCCTTATAAATCTATAAAAATATATACCTTATACACTAACATACATGTAAGTTATTTTAATAACTAAACACGAATTACACAACGTGTTACGAGGGTGCGAGATTAGCGGCTGAACTAGCGGAACACGAATCCTTTCGGCCACAGCTCCTCCTTCAGGAATCGCGTTGAAGTTAAAACCGAAAAAAGTCGCGAAAACAGAAGAAAAAACTAAATATTATTCAATGTCATGTTTTGTATTTGTTTCCCATACTTACAATATCACAATATCATCTGTGAAAATTGCTGTTTAGGGGCAATTTGCACGGTTTCGCAATTGCTGACAGGGGACAGTCAGCAATTGCGAAACCGTGCAAATTGCCCCTAAACTGCTAAATACCTTGTTTTTACGTCAAACTCCGAAATCATGAAGGACCTTTTTAGAACTTTCTCATACGGTAAAACTCACGTCTACAATAAGGGATTGCGAAATACTTCTATGTCTATTGTAGATTCTTTCTCTATACGAAATAAAGACTTAATTAATTCCGGTGCTTTCAAAGTCTTTTTGAAAAAGTTGTCTTTGAGGGACAATCTCGGAAAGTATTTCCTATTGAGTGTATGAAAGTTTTCAATAGGAATTCTGTTTCAAAACAATCTACTGTGTTGTCTATGCTAGCGTCCATTGTATATGTCGGTAGTTCAACCGACCGATGCCTCTTCGTATCGAAGAAAAAAAACTTGACACTGGCCGCTCTAAAGTGCCCTCGTCACACACTGGACACACACACACAACTTATTTTTGCCCGGTATCAAATGTTTGAAAATAGAACACAGTTCGATATTTTAAATGTATGAGAATACTATTTTTTTCTGAGCATTCCATCAATTTTATCGAGTTACTAGCTGCGCCCCGCGGTTTCACCCGCGTAAGTCCTGTACCCGCAGGAATATCGGGATAAAAAGTGTGTTTAAAGCCTATGTTTTATTCCCAGTATCCAACTACCTATATTCCAAGTTTCATCGCAATCGGTTCGGCCATTTTTGCGTGATTGAGTAACAAACATCCAAACATCTAAACATCCAAACACACACACTTTCACATTTATAATATTAGTAGGATTAGAAAAATATGCTGAGGCGCCAACTGGGTTCTTTGTGAACTGTTATGGGCTATTGTCGCCTTCTACACATAACTCCAAAAACAAGCACTTTAAAGCTCAATATTTTGAAAACGGCACCCTAAAAAGAAAAATAGTTGTTGAAAACCTATACAATGATTTTAATAGAGCTATCTAACGATACGAGCTAAGCCATGGACTTGACAAAACTATAACCTAAAGGTTTATTGTTGACCCCTAAAACGACAAAAGCCAATACTATACCATTGTTGACCTTCAAAAAAATCTGTTTATTTTCCGAAGGTCATCCAGTGAGATTCACAGTTCACACACAATTACCCCTAACAGCGTCTAACGGTGGCTTATCACATGTAGTAAGTAGGAACGAACGACTCGGCGGCGGTCGGCTCGAGCACTCGCTTTATGCCTTTATCAGCGGGGTCGGTTACAGGATAGGTGTAAGCGTGTCGTAAAATGTTATTAGCTTATAGCTAGGTGGTTGATATAGACAACGTCTATGGTGCATTTTATGTTTACTATCTTCGTGTTATAGACTTGATTCTATTTTTCCCACGTACACTCACAATTCTTGTTTGTTTGTTTGTTTTTCAACGTTTATATACTCTCACTTTTTTTTGTTTTTTTTTGTCGGTCCGGGCGGAATTTCGCAACTTCAATTTTAGGCACTTCCCGACTAACTAGAGGGATGAAACTTAGAGAATAGTTCAGAACCAGATGACAATGTAAAGCTAAACAAAAAGTTAATAGATTTGAAAGATCTAAAATCCCACGTTTTTGAATGTCCGAAAAAGAGTGAAATAACCTTGGGGGCCAAGAGGGTAAAACGGGGGGTTTTAGATTTTTTAAGTCCATTAATTTTTTTAACACGTTGACTGCGGTTTGTCAGTTTTGTGTTTGATTTTGCGATGATTTGCTATTCGTAAATCAACGGTCGTAGAGTTAAGATTAATAAAAATACTTACTTTGGAAGTAAATGTACGAAAATTACTGTACAATTGTTTAATCCGAATTCAAAAGTAGTTAAGTACAAAACAACTTTATTAAATAAAAAATAATTTATTCAGTTTGCGCAATATTGTACCTATATTGAAATTAAACTAATTTTCCAGTTGTAATCGCGTTGTTTTTATTAAGTACTAGCTGCGCCCCGCGGTTTCACCCGCGTAAGTCTTTATCCAAAATTCAAAAATTAGTACAAAAGTTATTTGATTGAAATTAGCAAGTACAACACAAAAAGAATCATCGAAATCGGTCCAGCCGTTCAAGCGTGATGCCGTGGTGACAACACAAAATAGGCATTCATTTTTATATATAAGATTTTGAGCATTATTGCAATGCCGTTCATTTGTCGTGCAATGCCATTAATTTTATATAAAAATATATATTGCGATCGGACCTTGACTAAGCGGAGATAAGCTAAATTATATTAGTTTAGTAGCCGATGAACTTTACGACAGCTCACATATCTCACTTTTCAATCTTAATGGTTTTAAACAGCGTTAAGCAGTTTTAAACGGTGCCAATGAAAAATAAAATATTAAGTGCTGCGATAAGATTCCGCTTTCCGTCCGTCCGTAAAATGTCTGTCAACCTTTAAAAAAAACAAATAAAATGTATTCAATTTTCAGGTATTCAATTTATAGCATTTATTTTTCTTACGTTGACTTGCGCTGCTATAGGTACTTATAGCCAGGGCTAAATAATTTAATGATTAAAATACGAGTATAATAGAAAAGTAAGTTTTTATTGATAAGAGTAAATTTAATAATAAAACACTTTATTTACCGGGTTCAATCGCGCTTTTATTCATGGTTTAAACGAACCGAGCTATCGCCAACTTTACAGTTGGCTTTTTCAAGGTTGACTGAGATGTAATTTGTCTATTTTAACATTCTAAAAAGTTACTGTAAACAACCGCCTCATAATTATTTGTAACAAAACGTTTCAGTGTACGCAGACTATAGAGTTATTGTAATAGTTTTGAATTTAAATTATAATTATTATTATCCATAAGCTAGCTCAAAAACTACCATGGCTTCGCGCCCGCGCGTTGGCCAAGAGATGTCGCTCTTTTTCCAACCAACTTGGCCAACGCGTTAACTGTAAAGTTAATCATTGGCGCAGGTAAATCACTGGAAAGTGATCCTGTAGATGTCGACTCAATCGAGCCTAAGTCGAAAAATAGTAGACAGGGAAACATTCATATTCTTAAATTCGCTGCTCGAGATGGGAACTTGCGTGGCCGAGCGGTTAAGGCACTGTGAACACTGTGACAAGTGAATTTTTGAAGATGAATTTTTCCTTTAAAATATTTCTAATAAATATGCCTTGAGCAATAAAAACAAATTACGAAATATGATGCTCTAACTATACGTTTCATTGGTAATTTCTATAAAGAAGTGCTCAGAATAATGTCAATTACAAATTAAATATTTGTTCTTTTTACTACTTATTATAATAATATTATAGTATATTATGTCATGACATATAGTTCACCTTTATTTGAATGCGACTAGGTACCTGCAACACAAACAAGCAACCGGTGGTAAACACGGTGTAATTTTCGTATCGAATGCCGGAGGCACGTGTAGAATCAACGTGAACGCGTAATTATAGCCCGAACAGGCGAGTGCTATTGAAATGTTAGAACATGATGGCTTCACTCAACTACCACTGCTGAACAAAGACTTGCAAATGTATAGTAGCTATATAACGAACTAGTAAGTCTTGCTTAAGTGCATATACAACCCTAATAGCGTGACAGGGATAAAGCTAGCGAATTTCAGATGTGTAAGTAAAGGACGTAAGAAGATGCGACCATGCAAAATTTTTGTGCGTAAAATCAAACAATTGCTAGTTTCAAGGTAACTAAATGTTATTCTTGAAATTCAAAACATTCACTGCCTGTATTGAGCTAAGTTCAGTTCTTATATAAAGTTTTATTAGTTTTCGTACAATATTGACTGATTAATATCACTTATTTGTACAATTTAGAGGGAAGTTTGGGATTTTTTCCTAATCGTGTTTTCGCGTCAATCATGACTTAGTAGATATCCTCTACTTTAATAAATATGGTTTCAAAAACTTTTGGTTCAAATAACTTTTGTACTAATTCATTTTAGGAACATAAGTTCTGGCCTACTATAGTTACGGTCGTGGCTATACATCAAGCCACACCAGAATTAAGAACCCAAGTTGCCTCCTTATTAATAAACGTGGAGTAAGGTCCGAGTAGCGTTTCCTCTTCCTGTTTCTCTCTTGTAAATTTTCCGAAATAAAATTCGAAAAAACTCTAAGATAAACTTGCAAATTTTTTACAAAAAATACTTAAGTACATGGAATTTTCGTCAATTTTTCCAATTTCCAGGATTCTGGATATGGCAAAAATTGACCTCCTACTCCCTTGGTTATAAAATATTATTTACACATCTAAGTTATGTGCTTTTGTCTCTGTCTGTCAACTTTGAAACTTCACGTCACAGTAGAAGACAAACGATGGATAGTAATGCAGCGCATTTATTAGCCGTTTATAAGTAAGGGAGCCAAAGGGTGAACCGGGATCCTATAACTGAGAGTCCGCCTTTCCGTCTGTCTGTCACTAGGCTGTACCTCAAAAACCAGGTTCCGTTCCATTTTTGCTAAAAAAACGGCAAATAAAACCATTTGAGTTTCCA
Organism: Idaea dimidiata; assembly: GCA_949358125.1. Lineage (NCBI taxonomy): Eukaryota > Metazoa > Arthropoda > Insecta > Lepidoptera > Geometridae > Idaea > Idaea dimidiata. The sequence continues at coordinate 6,495,393 of OX442342.1, read as the reverse complement.
TATAGTGTGCAGTTTCCATACTGCTCCCTCTATAGATGTACTGTGGTCTAGTCGAGACTTTCAAATGGCAACGAACCCGTCATATATCTACGAAGTTTGAACTGCTACGAAACTCGTAGACACTGCTACGAAACCGTAACCGATCTACGACAAAACTTTAGTTTGAGCGGGTTATGTACATTTGTCCATTTTTACAACTCCATAAAAAAACATTATTTTTTTTAATTATCTGTGGTTTTTTAAAGTATTCGGAGTATTTATTTTTAAATTTACTTTTTTTTTTATAAGTGTTAAAGACGACAAAGCAACGACAATCGAGTATGGTAGCGCGGATATTCAAACAAAATCAAATTTAAGGAAATGCAATGTAATCAAATTTCTCTTAGGAAGACAGGTAAGCAGCGATAAGGCCGCCCATTGTACCACCTAGTTCTATGTTGTTTATTTCCTTTTTTATTATTGTAATTATTTAATCGTGTGTTGCAATAAAGTATTAATCAATCAATCAATCAGGTTGTCTTTTTCGCTCTCACTTAAAATAGTAAAAGTACATCTCGCTCTTTGTTCAAACTCAAGGTAATTAAAACCTTCACTTTTTGTAGCCTTAAAAAAATAAAGAGGGCTCTTTTAAAACTACTTGGTTTTATTGCGAAACATCACTGGTACTAGCAATGAAATAAAGCTGTGGGTATCCATTAAATCAGAGAATAACGGACATTCAATATTATGTTTCATGTCTTCGGAATAAATGTACAATATTGATGTTATGCTTGGACAACGTATTCTTTACGTTTTATTAGTTATTTTAAACAAGCTGCACTCCGCCGTTTCACCCGCGTAAATCGGGATAAAAATGTGTTATTCCAGGTCACCAGCTATTTATATACCGAGTTTCATTGTCATCGGTTCAGTTCATTTAAAATTTTCAAAATTTTTCATTGTCCAATTGGAATAGAAATAAAGTTTAGAAAAATCACAACGACCCGTTTTGATGTGTCAGAATTCAAAACGATCTGTTTTGATTTTAGAATATTTTCGTTGAAAGCGTTTGCCCGATTTCTAAAGTCTGTTTGTCCGTGGTTTATATTCGATACCGCTATTGGTTCGATAACTAGCGTCAATGCGTTTCCAAACAGCGGAGTGACAGTGACGGCTTGTGACATGCATAGAAAAACGGAGACAGATATCTGGAGTTGGACTTTTGTTTTTGAAACGTTAGTGGAACGTCGTCCTGAATTTTTATTTTTGCACAACCTAGTTTTATTGCGTGTACCTAAATTGTTAAATTTCGGCGGCATGTTATCAATTTAGTTACGCGAAGTTCAACGAGTGAAGTGAAAATAAAAATACCAGTGCCAAACACGAAATAAGTACGTTACAAACAAATGTTCCATGGGATTGAAGAAAAATCGTCGCCATTTTTTCTGCAGCCTTCACGCATTGAAAATTATTTCAAACGATTACAGTATAATAGTGGTAGTTCATTATTAGTACGAGAAACTGGCTAAATTGTCCTATATCGCTGACAGAAAGCCATAACTAAGAAAATTACTAATGATATCTGAAGTTTATCTCAAGGATATCTTCATTAGGTAGTTAGGTAGTGAGAGTTTATGTCAGATGTTCAGAAACCGAGCAAATGACATTATTTCCGACGTTATGTTGTAGATTTTAAATAAAAATGACGAAAGCCTTAGCACAATTCAGGCAAAAAAGTAATTTATTGACTATATAAAGTATAACGGGTATGCCCTTTTAAACCGAAAGTTGGTTGTTCTAGACATCTAGGGGAACAATTTTGTTCTACGACTTTTGAAAAATCGAACTTTTTTTTTTAAATTTTGAGGTTTACTTTCACTGAAAAAACAGCTGTTTTTGAAAATAAAGGTAATTGAAGTTTTTATTGTAGTAGACCAAACCAAATGAAAGGACAAAATAAGGTCAATGACCTCAAACTCTGAGAAACAGCTGATTTTCAAGTAAACTTTACACTTGAAATTTTCGAAAAGGACTTCGAATTTTCAAAAGTCGTAGAACAAAAGTTGTTCGCCTAGATGTCCAAAACAACCCCCTTTTGGCTTAAAAGGGCTAACCCGTTACATCTTGTATAAAATGTGCTAAGGCTTCGAAAAAAAAAGGAGTTTTATCTTGAAACTCTACACTAAATTGTAGTGAACAATGTCATTTACCTACAAACGCTTTAAACTTAAATATTCTAAAACATTTTAATCAACAATTTTCGATGGATTCGACAGGGATTTTCAGTTTAGCTCGTATATTAAGAGCGTTTTTATAATAAGCCGGTGTGTTCAGTGCGAAAGAAAACCATGATAGGCGTTTAAGAACAGAAACGTCAATTAAAGAGACAAAGAAAAAAATGAACAAAATATTCCTTTTCTGAAGAAAATTTAACAAAGATTTAATTGCAAAAGTTTACGATGCAATTTTACGGACGAACGTTCAATTCGTATAAGTACGAGCTGGGTCCTGAGGTTTTACCCGCGTAAGTCCCAGTCCCGTTGCAATATCGGGATTAAAGTAGACACGTACACCACTATATGAAAAAAAGAAATTTATGTGATCATCATCATCAATTCATCACATGCCGAAAATTAAGAATTTTTCGTTGAAATTAAATAAATATTGCACGGCATTACACTGCGCTGTCTAAGCACTAGTGCTTAGTTTGGGGCTAATTAGGTACAGACAGCGCAAGCCCAGGCTTGTACTAGACAACGGATATACTACATATTATTCTTTTTTGTAAATACATATAAACCAGACCAGATACTAAAAAAAAAATTAAGCATAAATACTTGCACCTGGCGGGAATCGAACCCGCATCCTTCTGCATTGAAGTCGGGAGTTCGTTTGACGCGCCACAGAGGCCGTTATATCTAATTATATCAAATCTATTCCATTAGAGACAAAAAAGCGTGATTTTTCTTGAAAATTTCACAAACGGCCCTTGAGTGGAACAAGAATATCATAAAAACATGAGTTCGAGGAAGAAGGTAGGGTAGGGTCGCGATAATTCAGGGCCGTCGAATCAAAAGCTAAGGTCCCTCGTGTGCTCTTACTCACTAATTAATTAACTGCGTACGATCACACCCCTGAACTCGAACGTCAACCGACTAGGGGTGACACCTACCCTTTTAAAAATTATATTAAAAAAACTTTCTTTACGGTTTACTTTATTCACCAAGAAATAATACAAAAGAAAACGTTAAAAGCTAAAATAAAAACCAAATGTCCTATGCTACTAATATTAATAAAGCTGAAAGTTTGTGTGTTTGTTGCTCAATCACGTAAAAACCGCTGAACCGATGACCATGAAACTGTATGTAGATAGCTGGAGATCTGGAATAACCCATAGGTAACTTTTTATTCCGATATTCCCGGGGGATCGGGACTTACGCGGGTGAAACCGCAGGGCGCAGCTAGTAACCCATAAATAAAATACGTCTTCGAGGGCGTTCTCCTATTCGGTTTAAATCGCGTTGCTTTAATCATATTAAATTCAACGTCATCAAAAAACGAAAAATTGAGTCTAATTTCAAATTAAGCATCACGAAAACCGCATGAAAGTCAGTATTAAAATATCTAGCCTAGGTCTAGTGAAATAGACGTAGCAGAAGTAGATTACAAAGTCTAGCTTTTTCAAATTAATAAAATGTATCTAGCATTTTCAAGCGTTTGACATTTCGGCTGTGTGTCGCGAAAACCGACGAAAAAGCTTAATATACAGAACTCAAAATACAGTAGGCATATTACTTCATTTAGTTTTTTAATTTAATATTATTTTATTTAAAAAAAAATACTATCTGTCTCAGCCACAAGTCCTAAACTAAGTGTAAAGAACTGCTCAATATTATTAAATTACATTTATTTGTACACATTGACTTAGATTTTTATGAAAGCAATAAATAAATAAATAATAAATATAATAAGTATAATATGTAGTACATCCGTTGTCTAGTACCCATAGTACAAGCCTAGTGCTTAGTTTGGGGCTAGATTGCGCTGTGTGCAATGTAGTGAAATATTTATTTATTTTATATTTTTCTTTTTGTTTTTTGTATTTAATAAAATTTGTGAGAGCAATAAAAAAAATGTGTTTAATAAAAATTATAATAGTTAAATTTCAGAGATACCCAACCTTGGAAACAGATGTGATTGATCTTCCTTTACTTATTGACTCTTTAATAGTCAAGGTGTAAAGTGAACGATCTAAGTAATGGTGATCTTTACGAGCGCTCCCTCTCGTGACAACCCTACTAATAATGTCGTCAGCGAGTTAATTATGAGTACATACCTTATTTGGTTGATTTAAGGTTCAAATTATGACGGCAAAGGTTAAGGGGCCTTTTACAAAATTTTGTTGGATAATTATATTTTTTAATTGTCAAGGTACCTACTAGAGGTATATTTTATATTTTTTTATATACTGAGCTGGGCATCTAAACAAATACGTACGTATTCATTCAGGTATTTGATTTTTGTTGGACTTTTTAACTAAAAAAAAAACTTTAAAATGAATGTCCCTCGAAATATCTTAAACAAAAAACCAAACTACTCAGTTTGAAGTTAGTCTAAGTCAAATTGAATAACCCTACTAAGCTTATTTATTACTTAGGTATATAAAAATCGTGAGTAAGTACGACTAGAAATATTTTCAAAAAAAATCATTTAAGTATAAAAAGTAAGTATTCTTTGAAAAACTATTTTTCCTTGTATCCGTCGTATTTCTAGCAGAAATGATAAAGTAAGTACAATTATCCATCCCCCTTACTTATAAACGCTAATTAATGCGCTGCATAACTTTGCATCGTTTGTCTTTTAATGCCACGTGAAGATTTAAAGTTGACAGACAGAGACAAACGTCACATAACTTAGTCATGTGTAAATAATCTTACTAATCCTACTAATATTATAAACGCGAAAGTTTGTATGTATGTATGTGAGGTTGTTACTCTTTCACACAAAAACTACTGAACCGATTGCGATGAAACTTGCAATATAAGTAGCTGGGGACCTGGATTAACACATAGGCTACTTTTTATCCCGATATTCCCGCGGGAACGGGACTTACGCGGGTGAAACCGCGGGGCGCAGCTAGTATTTTATAACTAAGGGAGCATATTACGAAAACGAGTAATAAACATACTCAGTAAATTTTTAAGGAGTTTCTTGTAATAGCTCCCTTAAATGAAGTGGTGTAGCTATGAGTGTATTAAAATTATGAATACCTACCTCACGTTGCGGGCAATGTTCTGACACATGGAGGCTTTATTTATGTGTGCTTGTTTGATTTCACGGCCATTGCGATGGCACCGAGCACCCAGCTATGGTAATAGGGTAGCTAGTGGAAAATACCTAATTCTATACCAATTTAAGTGGTTTACTGCGCAATTTGAGTTTTGTAGAAGCGTTGAACTTTGTACTGGGGTTGTTGGGAGTTCATTTTGCTTGGGTTCTTGGAATTTAGCTATTGTAGTGAGACATGTTGACTGACATCAATTCGCGTATTATAAGGCTTGGCATGAGCATGACTGACTGGTGGATCAAATCACAGCATAAACCGCTGGCAGTAGACCACTGAAAAAAAATTCTTTACAAGTATATGATGTAGGCGTTCGATAAGAACGAGTTTTTTTATATTTCCACGGGTTCCTAGGTGACAAAAGCTGAGCCCATGCATAGGGAACTTTTGTGAATACGACTGTAAGTCTTAACGTCAAGGACCGATGTAGCCACTAAGCATGAGGGTTCAGGGGTTCAGCGTCTAAGGCGGGTTTACGCCAATTTGTGTTTAAGCTGAATTCAGACCTATAATACTGTAATATTGGCAAATCTTTTTGAAATAATTATGACAAAAAAAAACAGTAAAATTAAATAAATGATCGCATGATAAATTGAATGATTACTTATAACTTAAATAATCTTAAATTTCTGTATGCTTAATAGAAATCCTGGATTTAACTAATAAAATGCTATTTTGTCTAAGCTTTTCGCGGTTTTGCATAATAAATGAATCCGCGCTACCATGATTGTTTGTTGTTGATATTTCGTCATTTGGTCGTTAAAAAATCAAGTAAATGTTAAATGAAAATTACCCCGACTACATCAAAAACACAGACAATTGTAATAAATCTATTTTTTTTGACGTTTTTTTTTTTAATTATTTGATGTGTTTTTTTTAGCTGAACGACAACGCTACGCCCTCGCGACGACTTATAATAAGACATCACAGTACACAGGCTCATTATTTACCGCGTTTTACTCGACCGACCTTTCCGAAAGAAAGTAAACCTTGAAAAAGCCAACTGTAAATAAATAAATAAATAGTGCACGACATTATACACTGCGCAATCTAGCCCCAAATTAAGCTCTAGGCTTGTACTATGGGTACTAGACAACGGATATACTACATAAAATATTACACCTTTTTTTTGTAAATACATAAGTACATATTATACATAGAAAGACACCCAGACCACATACAAACTGTAAAGTCGTTAATAATAATGACGTTATTCAATAAAAACGCAAGTAAAACCCGGTAAATATTGTGTTTTATAATAAAATGCAACCAGTTTTTATGTAGAGTGGTACCTATATTTTTGCAAAATAAATAAATATTATGATTATATCATTATGAAAATTGTGCCTAAACCTCAGCTAACACCTACGGTTAAAAACTAACTCCGACTAAAGCCAATGGAGCTTAGATAAAGTCAAATGAATTGCCAAACGAAAAGAGAAAAAAAGTCTCTTGGGAAATGTGGATTAAAAAATGTTTGATATTCCTTCTTTGGTAGTCGCATCTCGGTGTTTAAATAGACTCGTTAATTCAAAATGAAATGAATATTTCCAGTCATGTTTATTGCGAGTAATTATGTTGGCGCAATAAACAACTAGTATATTATTTATATACTTGGTGTTTTACATTTAGTATAAGTAAAAATTATACAGCATGAACTATCGATGGCATCAGGATATCCTAATAAACTATAAGAGATAGTGAAATTTTTTGAAAGTAGTTGCTGCCACAGATTTGATAAAAACTATTTTAAAACACTAAGGTGTTAGTTAGTGTTTTATTATGCAAAATCGCGAAAACCATAGAAGAAATTAAAAACTATTTTTCAAAATTATTTAAAAATAAACATTTCTGTCGATTTATTATACTATATTTGTTTGTACAATTTAGTCTTTATCAGCAACACTATCAATCGGTACAATAATGATATTCCTATAACGATACCTAGGGCCTTAAAGGGTGTTTATTTATTTTTTGCAAAAAGACAAGGAGCCTTATTTTCGAATCGCTTGCTGCACTTTAGGCGATTTAAGTAATTCGATATCTGCTGATTATCGTTTGATGTCTGACTTCTGCAGCGAGTGGTTGATACCACTCGTTGTGGACGTGCGATTTACGTAGAAAAATGACAGAAATTGAACGAAAATCAGTAGAAATCGACTTAATAAAATCGCTCGAAATGCTTCATTTGGTTCTAAATTTTCAAAAATCTAAGATGTATCATAAGAAATTGCTTTGATCGTCTATTTGTTCAACGTTTAATCAATTTAAAAAAAATGTTTAAATCCTGTCCTATTTATTCTTGTCTAGTATTCACCTTACCCAAACCCTTCCTAAAGTCTTACCCATTCATTGGTTGCCTGGGAGAGGTCACTGTTATTCGATAAGGCCGCTAATTTGAATGTACAACACTAGATAAATAAGTTTTTCTGTTATAAAATAATTTAAGTTTTGGTATAAATTTATAACGCATTCATCTGTCTACTTATCTTAGGTTCTCCTTCATTTTCTTTTGGTTTTGGTGTTCTTCATGATTTTAAATGAGTGTATGTTGTTGCAGGTGTAGAAATATGCAGGAGGGTGTAGTGTAGACGGTCGGGATGGCGGGAATGCCTGTGTTGGGTAACAGCGTGGGCGCAGGAGACCTGCGCGATGCAAGCAGAGGTAAAAACATCCAGAGGCCCCCGTGAAATACTGAGATATTAGCGCCGCGCAGTTCGGTTTCTGTGACGGATTCTTGATAGATGTATGACAAACCACTTTATTTACCGGGTTAAAACGTGTTTTATTCATGATTTTTTAACGAACCGAGCTTTAGCCAACATTGCGTTTTCCTGCTGCCTATACAGCCCCACGTAGCACTTGGTTTTCCCGAATGGTTCCTTTTACGGTGATTCTTAGAACGTCGAAGTTTTACTACGGTGAGCATTGTTTCATCGATGAAGCTTTAACGTCGCGTTCTTTTAACGTCGTCATCGTTTTTACAGTGACTTCCTTCCAAGCAGAACATATCGAAGCCGCATTCCGTAGCAATCGAATGCCGCAATTTTCTTGAAGTACAGTCAGAAAAACAGATCGCAACTTTTGGTTTACACGCTAAATAATATCTCGTAAACTATTGATACTAAAGCACTACTTTCTTAGCATAAGTAATAGAGCTCTTGGAAATCTTCACTTTGGATGACATCTGCTGTCAGACTTAATGTGTAAATATCTCAAATACTATTGATACTAGACCACTACTTTTTTAGCAGAAGTGGTAGAGCTCTTCGAGATCTTCGTTTTGGATGACAGCTGTCATACTTAAAACGTCAATATCTCGGAAACTATAGACCCTAGACCACTAGCTTCTTAGCAAAAGTGATAGAGCTCTTCGAGATCTTCATTTTGGATGACAGCTGTCAAACTTAAAACGTCGATATCTCGGAAACTATAGACCCTAGACCACTAGTTTCTTTCTTAGTTTCTAGTTTCTTTTTTCCACGTACCCCGTCTTTGAGCGCTGTGCGGTGCAAAATACAAAACAAAAAAACCTTCCGTCCGACGCGTCCTAAATAAATAGAACGGTACCTCGGACTTCAAATACAAGTCTCATTTAGTCAGCTAGGTACATCGATAAAAGTAATTTACTTTGAAATAATTGGTTTCAACGGTGCTAGGTACTTTAATATTAAGGTATTAGGTGTGTTTTATTATTTAGTAGAATAACTAGGTGAAAAGCTTCCATATTTATAGGTAGGTTATCGCGTAACTATCCAGAAGTATACTACTAATCTAACCTAACCTATTACTACAGAACTTTAAAATACTTTCTACTTACAGAGAAATGTAACCATAGAAACGCCTTGTTCGAACAAAATGATGAACAAAGACATTGAAACACAATATTCCAGGTCAAGGCTTTTTCAAGGTTGTCAACCTTGAAAAAGCCCGGTCTGTAGTAAGATTGCCGTTAAATAAAACACGAGTAAAACCTGGTAAATACTGTGTAATATTATGCAAAATCGCGAAAACCTTAAACAAAATGATGGTAGAGTTTCGATCTACTGTTTGTTTCCGCAACTAGACATAAAACTGGGCCTATTTGCGTAACTTCAAGCCGTGGGTTATTTCCTGATATTTTCCTTCACCGTAAGAGCGATTTTGATAGCGCACTTGAATTTTTTACAAAGTAAAAGATATTGGTCAGCCGGGATTTGAAACCACGACCTTCGGGTTATAAGCTACGGTATATCTACCACTAGACCAACAATGCTAGAGAGCTCTAATGCTATGTTCTGGTTCCAGACGGCAGCAACAGGTCGCTGAGCAGCGGCTCCAGGAGAGGATCGTCGCCCCAACGACCTCTGGTATGGTCCACTAGAATTTACTAGATATTATAGGCATAAGTTTGGAGTATTTCTCCTTCTTCTTTTCGTGTGGTAGTGTGGTTCACCCAGTGTTAGAGTTTTCAGGTCGGCCTACCGGTTCTTACCGGATTAGCAAGCTGAAGTAGAACCGACAACCGATAAGGTAGACAAGTTCTAGAATGGAGACCGCGTCTCGGCAAACGTAGCGTAGGACGTCCTCAGGCACGTTGGAGCGACGATTTGCGCAAGACGGCTGGCACAAACTGGATGCAAGAATCCGAAAATAGATCTAGGTGGCGTGCAATTGGAGAGGCCTATGTCCAGTAGTGGACTACAACAGGCTGATGATGATGATGAAGTCCTCTAACTTGACCTAACGACTGATATGATAACAAACGGGACTAACTGCTTACCAAGCCTTCCGAAGCACGGACTAGGAGGACAATGATTTTTGCCACACAAATTTTCGGTCACCCATCCAAGTAATGACCGCGCCAAGGGTTGCTTAACCATTCAAGACCGGAAGGTGCTGCTAGGCCAACGAGCTCCTAAACTGTATTATTATAGGTACCTAGAATTTGTACTCGTGGATATTTCGCATACTTCGCATCGCTAGGTACAGTTAATTTTGTTAACGTAGGCCAAGATATTAAAATAAATAAATATTGCACGACATTACACACAGCGCAATATAGCCCCAAACTAAGCACTAGGCTTGTACTATGGGTACTAGACAACGGATATACTATTCATTATACTTTTTTTTTGGTAAATACATAACATATGAAACATAGAAAGAAGGACACCTAGGCCAGATCCAAATATTTATTTTTAAGCATAAATATTTGAAGAATCGAACCCGCAACCTTCCGCATTGCAATCAGGCATTCGCCCGAAACGCTGCAGAGGTCGTCGAAATAATTGAGTTGAAAACTTTAAATCGCTCAAATCACCGTCATCAAATTTTTATTCATGTTGTTTGGTTGAAAAAATTAAGTCAATTTCCGAATTAAAAACTACAATCTAAAGTTTTGGAAACTAATCATTAGGTAGGTATATTAGGCTAATAAAAGACGGCTTCTGTGGCGCGTCGGACGAAGGTCCGTCTGTTATGCATAAGGTTGTGGGTTCGTTTCCCGCCGGGTGCAAGTATTTATGCTAAAAAAAAGTATTTGTCTATGGTCTGCGTGTTTTCTATGAACCTATCATATGTATGTATTTTCCAATAAGATGTATAATTTGTAGTGTATCCGTTGTCCAGTACCCAGAGTACAAACCTAGAGCTTAGTTTGGGGCTAAGCTGTGTTGTGTGTAATGTCGAGCAATATTTATTACCCCCTTACTTATCAAAAATCAGAGACGCAAGTTCTTTCAGCTTTTTTCGCTATATCCTATAATTTATCTAACGACATCGAACGATAACGACGACGAAATAGCGACATCTATACTTATAATAAAAACGTAACTTAGCGGTGCCTGTTTTTGAAAACTATTTTTAGGGGTATGTACTAACGTAACTGACCCCATTTCCGTGTTTAACATTTTGTCTGTTTGTGTTTTCAATGATTTCAATAAAATTTGGTATGCAGATAGCTTAAGACTTCGATTAACATATAGGCTACTTTTCATCCGGATATCAAGTCCGGATATCCGGATAATTTCGTTGTTTTTAACCATCGTCATCATCACTTAGTGACACACAAATTTTGCCATTGAAGTAGGTACTGTTGAAGCCAGGCGCTACCGCGCCTGGCATCATCAGTACTTCCCTGGTCGTCCTTTTAAGTGTGGATTTTTGCACTGCAGTAGGTAAGTGTAAGAACAACGCGAGATCGCGACTTGCGCGGGTGAAACCGTAGGGCGCAGCTAGTTTATAATAATCCTATAACCCTGAAAACCCATGGAAACGGTTCATTCTGTATATATTTGTCAGGAGCACGAGAACGCAGCTACAGTACACAAACCGGACCTGACGCACGCCCTGCCGATGCCCTTACCTGTGAGACCCCGACCGACCAGCTACGAATCTGAGTACAACGACAAAGTTCATACTATTGTAAGTGGATGAAGCTAAATTTATACTATAAGTACGTAGGTATAGTACTTGGGGAGTAAAAGTCCTCGAGTGGCGACCACGATCTACTAGACAGTCTACTCGACATTTGTGTTTCTAGCACATATTTCGTGTAGGAAATGTAAGATTGTACCGTGTCTTTTACTTCTTCTATGTCTTTTCTTTTTCTTAGTTATGGCTTCTGTCAGAAATATAGGACAATTTAGCCAAATACTCGTACAAATAGTGAACTACCACTATTAAACTGTAATCGTTTGAAATAATTTTGAATGCGTGAAGGCTGTAAAAAAAATGCCGACAATTTTTCTCCAACCCTATGGAACAATTGTTTGTATCGTGCTAATTTCGTGTTTGGCACTGGTAATTTTATTTTCACTTAACTCGTTGAACTTCGCGTAACTAAATTGGTAACTTGCCGCCGAAATTAAACAATTTAAACGCAATAAAACAATTGCGGGGGTTAGGACCCGCGATTCTTAGGGTAACGATGAGTTGGTCACAAATGAAACCGCTTGGAGCTCATAGTATATATCTGTTCGTTTATTCACGACATATGTTACGTGACACAATCACCGTAGTTAAAGTTTTGTTAACACAAGATAAGTCTATTATCAAACGTTATAAAAGTTTCTTTCGAGCAACGCGGACAAGAAAATTGGAGCGAACTGGACTGTCATAAATGTCATGATTGACAGCAGTCACGTGGGCCAGTGTTGCCGTTGTAAATACAACGCCACACAATGTTTTGTAAAAATGAAAATTTAGGACGACATTTCACTAACGCGTAAAAAACAAAAGTCCTTCTTCTATGTCAATGTGTAAAATAATATTTATATTAATGTCAGTAATGTCAACGTACTATCTTCTTTCTTTCTTTTTCTTAGTTATGGCTTCTGTCAGCAATATAGGACAATTTAGCCAAATTCTCGTACTAATAGTGAACTACCACTATTATACTGTAATCGTTTGAAATAATTCTCAATGCGTGAAGGCTGCATAAAAAATGGCGACAATTTTTCTCCAACCCTATGGACCATTTGTTTGTAACGTGCTAATTTCGTGTTTGGCACTGGTATTTTTATTTTCACTTCACTCGTTGAACTTCGCGTAACTAAATTGATAACATGCCGCCGAAATTAAACAACTTACACGCAATAAAACTTGGTTTTGCAAAAATAAAAATTCAGGACGACATTCCACTAACGCGTCAAAAACAAAAGTCCCAACGTACTATCGTTGTGTCGTAACACTACGTCCCTTTCCGATTGACAGGAGGCGACGGAATGGCTCGGTGAGCATACAGTCTAATATGAACGTTCAAATTGATTCGTTAATTGATTAATTTCGGGGGCATAATAATAACAATCATTTTAAAAGTGTGTAAAAACACTTTAGTGTTGTCTCAAAACTTTTGGTCAAAAGTCATTGTAAACAGCCTCCATTTACAATAAATCCTTCGACTTGCTACTTATGACGACTTGACTGTTTTTGTATCTTCAAATAACTTGCGAATATTATAATATAAATACATTGCAATATTGTGTTGTGAAATATTGTACAGTTACTCGTATTGTATTAAAAGGTTGCCTGGAAGAGATCGGTTATGTATGACGATACTGCCGCCTATTGTACCTTTCTTACATTTAGTTGTAAGTTTTTGTTTATGTAATGTGTTTTTCTAATTTTAGTACACTTAAGTTTTATTTCATCAAATTTAAAAGTGGCTTTTCACCGCGAGCATTCGCGTGTACGTAACGTTACACCTTATGTTACATTTCAAGTGAATGCTCTTCTTCTTTTTATGGCTATATTCCATATGGACATTTGCCAGTGTCAAGTATTATTAACATTTTCAAATTATTTGCATCGAAACAGTCAAATCGTCATATTTCATCGTCATAAGTCAAGTCGAGGAAATCATTGTTTAACGGCGGCCATTTACAATGATTGTTCACGGAGCTTTGGAGACAACGCTGAAGTTCATGTTTTGCACCAATTTTCACGTTCACTACACTTGTACACCTTCACAAAACTAAATTGATTAATATGCCCCCGAAATTAAACAAATTACACGCATTTGAACTATAGGTTTCACAAAAATGAAAATTTTGCAAAACATCTTCTCACCGCGTTCCCGACAAAACCAAAACAAATGAATGCTCCCGGTTAGGTTGCACTTTTATACTTGACACTGGCTACTTTCTAAACAGCCATAAACAGTTCCTAACCGATGAGAAATAATTATAAAAAAAATTGTTCACCAGGCATCACTAACTGGCAGTGGGGTCCTAACCCACACAGCTCCATCGTACGAAGAACAGCGCGCGAGTCCCGCCCTGCTGAGTCGTGGGACCACCAGCGGGACTCCTGGCGGGCGGAGTGTTAGAGATGATGGGTACTGTTCAGCTAGCAGCACGCCTAAGGCTGTAGGTGAGTTGTAGTGTAGCGTAGTGTAGTGTAGTTTAGTGTAGTTTAGCGTAGTGTGGTGTAGCGTATTGTAGTGTAGTTTAGCGTAGTGTAGTGTAGCGTAGTGTAGTGTAGTGTAGTGTAGTGTAGTGTAGTGTAGTGTAGTGTAGTGTAGTGTAGTGTAGCGTAGCGTGGTGTAGTGTAGTGTAGTGTAGCGTAGCGTAGGGTAGTGTAGCGTAGTTTAGTGTAGTCATGTAGTGTAGTGCGCGATGAAAGAAGATAGATAGATAGTGAAGTCTAGTAACTAGTGAAGTCAATACTTTATTATTTTTATCAGATTTGTCACAGCTAGGGGAGTCTGAAAAACCCCCATGTACATTCAGGTATTTTTTGTAGCGTGAAGAGTCTAAAACAATTTACTGACGTCACTAGTTGGACCACTCTGTATAGGTCAGTCAGCCAATCAGGACGTTAATTTTATATTAATTTAGATGACGCATAGACTCGCCCATCGCATCGAATGATCCTCTAAACTAAACACTCAATCACTCGCCTATTAAGAGAGCTAACTAAGCATTGTTTACATAATTCACAAAACAATTATTGGTATTGAAAATTTCCGATAACTCGAAAAGACAATGCCGCTTACAACATAGGTAAAGGAAAACAATAATAGTCTAAGAGATGAGCTCTTAAAATTGCAAGTTTTTGAAAAAGGTAATTGTGAGCATTACGGCCGAATACTGAAACGCTACTCAACATTTAAGAACTAGTTAAACAAAGAAGCAGCTCTCAAACTCCAAAATTGCCATACTAATTTTAAATTTAGAAACTGCTCAATAATTTAAGAACCTCTCAAATTTTAAATGACGTTTCTGTATTCGGCTGTTAGACAACTATCTTATCAGACGGCAAAGTAATAGTGTTCTAAAATGTAGCATGTTTGTCTCAAACTCATACCTTGTAAAGTATGAGGTTGAGAATATGAAAATATTATGTATATTGCATAATACAAATACTTGCATAATATTTATATTATTCAAGTATTTTCTTTCATATTACTTATCAACGACGACGACGACGGCCAGAACGACGAAATTACAGTTCCTACCTACTCAAAAATAAATAAATAAATAAATCCTGTGACGAACACACAGCGCCATCTAGCCCCGTAGTAAGCTGCTAAGCTTGTGGTACGGTGACTATACAACGGATATACTACTTATATTTATTTTTCTTTTGTAAATACATACATATTATACATAGAAATACGCCCAGACCAGATACAAATATTTATTTTAAGCATAAATATTTGCACCCAGCGGGAATCGAACCCGCAACCTTCTGCATTGCAGCCAAGCGTTCGCCCGACGCGCCACAGAGGTCGTCATAACTTATCTATATTAAAGGAATTAAGGAAGACGGTAAAGTGTTTACTCAGAAAAAATAATAAAAAATAGTCTATAGGTACCGTTTTTCGGAAAATTAGATTAAACGTAAACAAAAGACCCATATATTTTTTTGAAAATGACAGCTCTTTGTTTACTTTTACCTTTGATAATTGTCAGTTATGTGTAAAAACATAGCATGCCGCAAACAGGCGGAATGCATGAGCATTGCAGAAGTCGATTTGTTGCAGGAGTAAAAATAATAGCTATTCCATAACATAACTTCATTCATAACTTCTTTTAATACTGAATAGCTGAGGAACAAGGGGAGCTATTTAAATAATTATTTAAATAGCTCCCCTTGTTCCATTATTTTTACTCCTGCAACAAATCGACTTCTGCAATGCTCATCCATCCCGCTTGCTTGTCGCATGCTATGTTTTTAGAGAATCAGGATCCTGAATAGTTGCAGTAATAAATAGTTGCAGTATTTAGCGCGCACCTCTCTGGCTATAATTAGATACAAACAGTTTCAGAGTGACTATAGGCCCGGGATCTGAAGAGGCAATAAGACGGGCGTCAAGTATCACTACCCGATCTACAAGATTATATTAAACGCCTTTTTTCTGCATACATTTCAACAAAATGAGAATTTATTGAGTGAGCGACATATAGCATCAGGTGAAGCGTGTTTCGAGCTGGCGATGTGAACTCAGCGTGGTGGGTGTAGGAAATTTTAAAGGGCTTAATTTGCGTGTTCTAGACCGTACCTGTTTTCTGCATACATTTCAACACAATGAGAATTTATTGAGTGAGCGACAAATAGCATCAGGTGAAATGTGTTTCGAGCTAGCGAAGTGAGCCCAATGTGGTGGGTGTGGGACATTTTAAAGGTCGTAACTAACGTGTACTAAGGTCGTACTTGCTAGACCGTAATTTTTTTCTGCATACATTTAAACAAAATGAGAATTTATTGAGTGAGCGACATATAGCATCAAGTGAAGCGTGTTTCGAGCTGGCGATGTGAACTCAGCGTGGTGGGTGTAGGAAACTTTAAAGGGCTTAATTTACGTGTTCTAGACCGTACCTGTTTTCTGCATACATTTCAACAAAATGAGAATTTATTGAGTGAGCGACATATAGCATCAAGTGAAGCGTGTTTCGAGCTGGCGATGTGAACTCAGCGTGGTGGGTGTAGGAAATTTTAAAGGGCTTATTTTACGTGTTCTAGACCGTACCTGTTTTCTGCATACATTTCTTCAAAATGAGAATATTTTAAGTAAGCGACAAATAGCATCAGGTGAAATGTGTTTCGAGCTAGTGAAGTGAGCCCAACGTGGTGGGTGTGGGACATTTTAAAGGTCGTAATTAACGTGTACTAAGGTCGTACTTGCTAGACCGTACCTTTTTTCTGCATACATTTCAACAAAATGAGAATATATTGAGTAAGTGACATATAGCATCAGGTGAAGCGTGCTTCGAGCTGGCGAAGTGAACTCAGCGTGGTGGGTGTAGGAAATTTTAAAGGGCGTAATTTACGTGTACTAAGGTCGTACTTGCTAGACCGCATCTTTTTTATGACATCAATAGGAAGTCAGTTTGTAAAACAGCCGCGTTCCACAAACTCAATTGGTGATACTTTTGACTATTTAATCGTCATTTGGCAACACATCTAACTCCCGCAGCAATGCACATTTCTTTTTACAATGTTGTCAAGGGTGCAGCGGCTTTTTATATTTATTTCTTGTAAAAATAACATTAATAATAGTATGTTTCCTGTAATGTATCTCTAGGACAAACATGACACCTTCATACCTAAAAGAAAGGTAAATAAAAGGTAAAGTTTTGCATAACTATAACCTTATTGACCCCAATGAGTTTCTTGTGGCTTCTTCTCATCGGAGGGCGCGTTCCGAAGCCACACTGAAATCAATACACCTAAGTCGTAGCCAAATGATTATAATATGTGCATTTAATGCTGTACAAGAATCTAAAGGAAATAAACTATTTTAACTTTATTAAAAAGCCCTAGTTAGTAACATTCAAAATCCTTCTTAAGGGGTATATACGAGATAAACTGAAAATCCCTGTCAAAATTCATCGAAAAATGTAGATTATTTTATGACGCAATGTTTTAGATTTTTTTCATTCGTAGCGTATGTAAAAGACATTGTTCCCTACATTTTGGTGTAGTTTCAAGACTAAAAGTACCGCTTATTGTTTCGAAGCCTTATGAAATTTTAGACAAAAAACATTTTCATTGTTTAAAATGTGGTTAATGCTTCAACACCTTTCAACATTTTTATTTAAAATCTACACGAAAATGCAGGGAACAATGTCATTTACAAACGCTACAAACGAAAAAATTCTAAAACATTGCGTCATAAAATAATTAGCAATTTGAGACAATGATTTTTAGTTTAGCTTGTGTAGGGGCCTTAAAGTTTGTTCCAATATTTTTCCAAGTGGTGACAGAGAAGCAAATTGGATTCCATATTCGATTACACACTTTGGCGATAATAATTTTTAGATATAGTGCGTGATAGTGTGAAAATTGGAAACTAAAAATATAAAATGAAATTCTGTGGAAACGCTAACCAAATTGCGCCAGCATCACCAATGCGAAATACTGATGTGGGTAGTTAGACCGAATAATGTTAAGTTATAGTTAAAATTATTTTTTTTTAAAATTACCTAATATTAAACTCAATATTTACCGGGTTTAACTCGCGTTTTATTTAATAACGGCATTATTACAAAAAAACCGAGCTTTCGCTTACCTTACAGCTTTTTCAAGGTTGACTGAGATTAACTTCAGAGACTGAAGTTGTGGGGCTTAGAAAAAGTAGTAGAACAAAATCATATTATAATTTTTAAAATTCATATCTGTCTGTCTGTTTGTTCCATATAAAATAAAATAAATAAATTCTGTGCCCAACACACAGCGCCATCTAGCCCCGTGGTAAGCTGCTAAGCTTGTGTTCCCGTGGCTAGACAACGGATATGACGGACTGCTAATCCGATTGAAATCTGGTTTTCAATATTGGATAGTTCCATAGATAGGATAGAAACGTCGTGGTATACTTTACATCAAAATCTAATCAGGAGAACCCGAGTAGGTAATTGTTTAGTGTATCTTTGTATATTTGTAACTTTGTCTTTGTATGTATGTTCGATGATAATTGAGTATCGTAGCTCCGATATTCATGAATTTTGGGATGCGCGTAGTTTAGGTCAATAGAATTTATGAGGTTGAAGATGAGCCCGATCAGTTGGGGGGTTGGGGAGATAGGGGATCGTGAGGTCTCACTTCAAGGCGAACTCCTGGTGTGTATGTATTTACAAAATAAAAATAAATTTTAATAAAAGTAGTAGGTATTTTCGTTGTCTAGTCACCGTAACCCAAGCTTAGCAGTTTACGCTTAGCTTAAAGATGGCGCTGTGTGTACAATACTAAGAACAGAATAAAATATAATTTCTTGTATAGTTTTCGCGATTTTACATAATAAAACACTTTATTTATCGGGTTGAATCGCGTTTTATTCATGTTTTTAAACGAACCGAGCTTTCGCCAACTTTACAGTTACCTTTTTCAAAGTTGGTTTTATTCATGGTTGTTTAAAACCATGCGATTCTACCTGATAAAATAGTGTTTTATTACAGAATAAAATTAAAATTGAAGTGGGGTTTCCATACCACAACCGTGTTGTTCTTTGTGATAATGGTACGGAGTTCCATTCGTGAGTCCTACTAACACTTGACCGGGTTCATTTATTAAAACTCAAGGATGTTTTCACAGGCCAGCACTGCTCAATCGGTACTCAAATGCCAAAAAAATTAAATCACTCTTTTTGTCGTTTAAAATTGACCCATGTTATAATACTGCTGAACTCGGGATCCTCTCAAATCTGTCAATTAAATGCCATCAATGATTTTAGGTCATTATATTTTTATCACTGCTATGTAGGTGCTTGAAAAATTGACCAATTTTGAATGAAAATCTCCGTTCAAACTTTTTCACAAAAGAAGAAATTATTTTAGCCACTAAGTATGACGCATTAGAACTTGTTACACTGCCTTACCTTCTCTGCTAGTTGTGCATTTTACATCTAAGGGGTGACAACCGTACTATAAAACAAAAAGTACGCAAAAATACTATATTTCTACTTTAGAAACTTTAGTTTTCCCGGAAAAAATCGGGTGAAAGTGTGACACTTTTCCTGTGTTAATATATACTATCCTTGGTTCACCTAAATGATTTGCCCTTAGGCGAACAAAGTATAGGTACTACTGAAATAAAAAGGTTCAGTGTCATAAGTATCTATTTTTCTGTACTCTTTCTACAAGTACGACACTAAATTTTTGTATTTTCATCTCTTGCAAATAGTTGGCTATAAACACTATAATATACTTATACAAGAAATAAATACTACAAAAAAAATTAACAATATAAATAATCTAAGGTGAATGACCATTGAGTCCAAAATTGCAAAAATAAATAAAAATCAAATTTTTTGTTGCTTTTAATTTATTTTGGGAAGCGTTTAATAAGTTAGTTTATAACAGTGAATAGCAACTTGTGTTACCGACTGTACACCAAATACTAAACACTACCTCCTCAGATTACTTCATTACCAAATACCTTCGTCTCGCGGTCTCAATTTTTGAATTCCAATAGTGCCGGCACGGTTGGCACCTCAGAACGGTATCGGAATTCCGTATCGGTATTCGATTATGCGGAAAATTCCGCGATTACAACGACAGGGTTCGTACGAGTGTACGAGACTCTACGAAAGGCATTTCGAAGTCCTTCCCCGTACGTAATAGGTTTTATTGAGTTTTTTAATGGATGTCGAGATGATTGAAAGGGGTAAAGGTCCCTTGCTTAGTTTTGAGTGGTTCATCTTCAGAACTACTGATTTGATTTTGATGATTGGTATGCGCACTTGTCCATCTTTAGAAAAATGTTACTTTCTGTATTAGCTTTAGTGTATCTTACTGTTGGTGAACCTAATAAATAAATAAAATAAAATAAATAAAATGATATTATCTTGATAAACGTTTTTCCTCTGTACAACAACTATTAAATTTAAAATGACATTAATTATAATTACCTTATTTTTAAATTCTAATATATAACTTATTATTAATTCTTATCGATAACTAGTTTTGTGACCCAATGTACCAAATGTAATGTATGACTAAGTAATTTTAAATTAGAACGCCAATATGTTAGCAAATAATGTGAAAAATTAATAAATTTTATCATCTTTGTAACATAATTTCTTCTATGGTTTTCGCGATTTTGCATAATAAAAACTTTTTTTTATCCGGTTGAATCGCGTTTTGAATGCAATAAATAAAAACACGATTCAACCGGATAAAAAAAATGTTTTATATTTGTAACAACCATTATTTTTGCAATAAATATCTTTATCTTATTATATCTTTGAATTTAGCGTTTGACCAAAGGCTTAGGATGTTTATAAGTTGTTACTCTTTCACGCAAAAACTACGGAACCGATTGCGATGAAACTTGGAATATTGGTAGATTAACTTTTACTTTTTATCCCGAATTACGCGGGTGAAACCGCGGGGCGCAACTAGTATTTTTTATAAAATAAATATTTATATCTGGTCTGGGTGTCTTTCTATGTATAAAATTATAGGTATGTATTTCCAAAAAAAGTATCATTAGTATCCGTTGTCTAGTACCCTTAGTACAATATTGCTTAATTTGGGGCTAGATTGAGCTGTGTGCAATGTCGTGCAATATTTTATTATTTATTTATCTCGCACCAAATATTTTGTACTTAGTTACGATGTATCAGAGATGAATAAATTACGAATCTACAATGAATTTACAATGTATTTTAACCGATAGATAGAATTACTTTGGAACCTTTTGTTATTAAATAATAGGGGTTAAAGTATGAAATTGCCGTTTTATGGCAATAGGTTCTTTGAATTGACATAGAATCTTCATGGTTTGAGGTTTTCGAATGAATTTTTTTTCAAATGGTTTCTGTGATGTTCTTTTTTTAAAAAATGTGAAACATTTGATTATCGACTTTCAATTGTTTTTGTTATTCAATTTAGACAAGAAAGATGGATACTGCGAAAATTCGAGTGATTTTTGAATACGAGTTCCGACGCGGAACTAACGCGGCAGAAACAGCCCGCAATATCAATGCTGCCTTTGGAGAGGGGTCTACTAATGAACGCACCGTGCGATTTTGGTTTAAACGCTTTCGTGATGGAAATTTCGACTTAAAGAACGAGCCACGAGGAAGACCGCCCACACAGGTGAATAACGATGAATTAAGAGAGATAGTGGAAGCCGATCCTAGTCAAACTACTCAGGAATTAGCAGCATGGTTTAACGTTACCTTACCCACTTTATTGACTCACTTGCGTCAAATCAAAAAAATAAAAAAATACGAAAAATGGGTGCCTCATGATTTGACTGATCTGCAGAAAGAAACGCGTGTTGAAACTTGTGTTGCCTTGTTGAACCGGTACAGAAATGAAGGAATATTGGATCGAATTGTAACATGTGATGAAAAGTGGATTCTTTATGATAACCGGAAAAGAAAAATGCAATGGCTGACCCCAGGTCAAATGCCACAACAGCGTCCTAAAGCAAAACTTACCAATAAAAAGGTAATGGTAATTGTTTGGTGGTCTCAGCATGGTGTTATTCACTATAGTTTTCTTCGATCTGGTCAAGCAATTACGGCAGATGTCTATTGTGCCGAACTCCGAACCATGTTGACAAAACTAGCAGTAAAACAGCCCCGACTCATGAATCGATCTTCACCATTATTGCTCCGCGACAACGCGAGACCTCACACAGCACGAGAAACCATTTTGACCCTTCAGGAACTGCACTTAGAAACCATTCGTCATCCTCCGTATTCACCAGACCTTGCTCCAACGGACTACCATTTTTTTCGTGATTTGGACAATTATCTACGTGACAAGAAGTTTTCTTCCCAGGAGGCAGTACAAAATGCTTTCACACAGTTTGTGCAGTCTAGATCGTCGGAGTTCTATCGCAAAGGCATTAATAACCTTCCCATTAGATGGCAGCAATGTATAGATAATAATGGCAACTATTTTGATTAAATAAATTTGTTAAAAATTTAAAAAATAAACAATTAAGATTTTCAGTACAAATCGGCAATTTCATACTTTAACCCCTAATATTATAGTACAATATTGCTCCGGTTCCACTATAGCCATAAATAGCGACAATGTGAATCATATTATAATCATTGTAATAAAATATAAAACAATATATGTATTTTGACGATTGTAAAACATGATCACAAAAAAAAACCCATATGTTCTTGTGTCTTGTTTTCATCGGAGGGCGCGTTCCGAAGCCACACTAGAGTCATAGTTGTTTTCTATTTGAGCCTCGGCTGTGCAATTTATTCTACTAATATTATAAAGCTGAAAATTTGTGAGTAAGTATGTGTGTTTGTTACTCAATCACGCAAAAACTACTGAACCGATTGCGATGAAACTTGTAATATAGGTAGCTGGCTATCGGGAATAACACATAGGCTACTTTTTATTCCGATATTCCTGCGGGAACGAACGGGGCTTACGCAGGTGAAACCGCGGGGCGCAGCTAGTATAATCATAACATAATCAGCTCGTTAATTTGTCCCACTGCTGGGCAAGGGCCTCCTCTATCCCTTACTTATAAAATACTATTTACACATGGCTAAGTTATGTGACGTTTGTCTCTGTCTGTCAACGTTGAAACTTCATGTGATAGTAAAAGACAAACGATGCAAAGTTACGCAGCGCATTAATTAGGTTTTATAAGTAAGGGGGTAAGACGCCACGGGAGCCTACCCCGGATTGGCGAATGTCCCATGTCTTCGGACCGTCGTGAGTCCTAGGACATGTGGGTTTCCTCACGATGTTTTCCTTCACCGTAAGAACGATGTTACTAGCGCACATAACTTTAAAAAAAAAAAAAAAGACATTGGTGCGCGGTCGGCCTGGATTCGAACTTACGACCTTCGAAATTAAAGTCGGGGTATCTACCACAAGATCAACACCGCTCTTATAATTTAAATCCAGAAACTTACGACTGAATTGATTTTGATACGGTTTTTTGCGGTTGCGGTTATAATTAAGAGACTTTATAAATATTAATAAATAAATAAATATTGCACGCCAATACACACAGCGCAATCTAGCCCCAAACTAAGCACTAGGCTTGTACTATGGTTATGACAACGGATTTACTACATATTATAATACTTTTTTGTGAATATATACATTTACGTTACATTACATTGTCTTTGCTATTACACATAGAAAGAAAGACACATAGACCAGATACAAATATTTATTTTTAGGCATAAATATTTGCACCCGGCGGGAATCGAACCCACAGTCTTCTGCATTGCATTCGGCCGTTTGCCCGACGCGACGCGCCACAGTGACCGTCAACCTAATGGTTTATAGACCCGAACGTAGCCGGGGCGATCCGCTAGTCTATCTATGTATACTTATACTTATAATAAAGGAAGTGAGGACAAAAAGTCTGTACTTGAAAGTAAATTTTAAAAAAATGTCTAGAGGGCTCAGAAAGAGTAGGAGAACATAATACATGTCTGTCTGTCTGTTTCTCTGTCTGTTCCTTATACAATTAAAAACTACTAATCCGATTAAAATATGGTTTTCAATATTGGATAGTTCTATTTTCGAGGAACGTCGTGGTATACTTTGTATCAAAATACAATTAGTAGAACCCGAATAATTAACGAGAAAGTGCAACCGCTCGTAAATCGCTCGGCCGCCCGCGTCACTTCTGTTAGTGAAACCGCGGGGCGCAGCTAGTATAAAATAAAACTATTTGAAATAAATAAATAAATAAATCCTGTGACCAACACACAGCGCCATCTAGCCCCGTGGTAAGCTGCTAAGCTTGTGTTACGGTGGCTAGACAACGGATATACTACTTATATTTATTTTTCTTTTGTAAATACATACATATTATACATAGAAATACGCCCAGACCAGATACAAATATTTATTTTTTAAGCTTAAATATTTGCACCCAGCGGGAATCGAACCCGCAACCTTCTGTATTGCAGCCAAGCGTTCGCCCGACGCGCCAAGAGCCCGAGGTCGTCAACTAACGATTAACGATTTGAAATGGTTTTGATTGGTGTAAACTAGTAAGTGGATAGCTGAAGTTAAATTTCAAACTACACTTATAGTTGGAAAGAAATCACAAGTCGTTGTCGGAACCACATTTTATGAATATCGACTGCAGAGACGGGATTAACAGAAAGGGTTTAAAGTTTAAAGAATCTTGACCTCTTATTTGAGTGTGGGATTTCTCTAAGTTATTTGAACAAGCGCGGTTAATCCTGTAAAAAAACTCGCAATTATAAACACTAATATTATAAAGCTAAAGAGTTTGATTGTTTTTTTGAACGCGCTAATCTCAGGAACTGCTGGTCCGATTTCAAAAATTCTTTTTGTGTTTGATAATCGATTTTACGAGGGAGGTTATAACCTCCCTCGATAAATGGACTCAAATGAAAATCAAAAGTAGCCTATAGGCTACTAAAAGTAGCCTAAAGTAGCAAAAGTAGCCTATAGGCTACTTTTGATTTTTTGTTTTGGTTATGCAGATTTTGAATGAAATTTGGTACAGAGATAGTTTAGTAGTTGAAATAAGATATAGGGTACTTTGAATAATCATACGGGTTAAGTAACGCTTGGTATGTCACATACGTTACGGGATAGGAATTTATACGGGTAAAACCGCGGGGCACAGCTAGTTTAATTATATAGGTACTTGCTGCGTCCCGCGGTTTGACCGTGTAAGTCTCGACCCCGCAAAATATTGGAATAAAATAAGCCTATATGTTTTTTCCCGGTATCCAGCTATCTATATTCCAAGTTTTATCGCAATCGGTTCAGTAGCTTTTGCGTGAAAGAGTAACATAATCACATTCATAAATACAAACTTTATCGCGTTTATATAATTAGTAAGAAAGATAACGTATAACTTTCCTATTTAATACGAATAATGAAATGTAGAGAACTGTTGCATCGTCATTTTTTGGTTCCCGGTTGCGTGTCTACCGGGAGCACGGGGTCCGCTTTATGACGTCTCCACTGCGCATGAGCCTAATTTTTGAATCGCTCGTTGCACTTCAGGCGATTTTGAACAATAGATTGCTACTGATTTTCGTTCGATGTCGGACTTCAGTGGCGAATGGTTGATTCCACTCGTTGCGGTCGTGCGATTGACATAGAAAAAATTCAGAAATCGAACGAAAATCGGTAAAATCCAGGTATTTACTTCACTCGAAGTGGCGTATTCGATTCAAAAATAGGGCACATCCTGAACATCAGGATCCCGTGTAGTGAACTCATTTGTACCTACATGTTAGCTCTCTATAAAATAATAAATAATAATAATAATAAATACACTTTTCTCTCCACCAAGGGTTTAGCTGATTTAGAATTTTAGTCTTGTTTTTAATAAGTTTAATTTCATATAAGTAGTTTTTATTTTAGTTTGAATATTATTATATTTAAGATTTAATGTAGGTATTATTTGATATTTATTTTAATTACATCGGATTATTTAAGTGTTATGAATAAATAAATAAATAGCGCCATCTAGCCCCAAACTAAGCACTAAAATTATACTATGGGTATTATACAACGGATATACTACATACATATGACAGTTTTTTTTGTAAATATATTTTGTAAAAATATTATACATAGAAAGACACCCATACCAGATACAAATATTTATTTTTAAGCATAAATATTTGCACCCAAAGGGAATCGAACCCGCAGCCTTCTGGATTGCAGTCAGGCGTTTGCCACAGGGGCCGTCAAAACGTAAAGCCAGCATTTCTTGGGTATAAGGAATCGTCTAGGTACACGAGCGTTAGAATCGCGGCGATATTATCGTCGAGCCATAATCTCTATGAACGTGTCTCTACACGTGCGTTGTATAGAAATAAGATATTGGGCCCTACCATGATGTCTTATAAGTCGTCGCGAAGTCGTCGCGTTGTCGTTCAGCTAAAAAAATATATAATTAAAAACACATCAAATAAATAATTAATAAATAAAACAACAGAAAAATAAACTTCAAAAACAAAAGATTTTTTTTAATTGTCTGTGGGTTTTAAAATTAGTCGGGATTTTTTTTTTTTTTTTAACGATAAAAGGACGACATAGCAACGACAAACGAGCATGGTAGCGCGGATTATCGCCTCGATTCTAACGCTCGTGGAGACGGTCCCTTGGCGAGAGGAAGAATCTAAGGTCGTTTTGAATTTCATTGTGAGTGAAGTTGTGAAGAACACAAAATTAAATGTGACTGCTAAAGTGTTGTTCGAATTTTATAGAATTACATTGCTAACTAGTTGTGCCCTGCGGTTTCTGATAACTGTTTTTGTTTCAGATCACAAATCAACCAAAGCATCTGTTGTAACATTAACGTGTTATAAAAGTAAGTACCTACCTAAAGTTAAAGATTTAACTGTGTGTTTCCGCAATTAGCCCTACTATTGGGCCTTTCTGCGTGATTTTAAGCCGTGAGTTTCCTCACGATGTTTTCCTTCACCGTGAGCGATATTAATAGCGTACATTGTTTTTTTAAAGAAAAAGACATTGGTGCGCGGCTGGGATTCGGAGCCACGACATTCGAAATGAAAGTCGGGGTATCTACCACTTGACCAACACCGCTCTTTTAAGTACCTATCTAATAAGTCCACTAACTTTTGAATTTCATTTACTTATTTTTATTTTTCCTCATTTAAACTTTCATTTTTCCCATTTTAAAAACACATTACCCATCCCCTACCTCAAGTCTTATCCATTAATTGGTTGCCTGGAAGAGACCGTCCATAGGCGATAAGGCCGCCTATTCTGCCACTTCAGTTTTTAAGTTTTCTATGTCTAATTTGTTGTTATTTGTGTATTTGGTACAATAAAGTGTAAATCAATCAATTTTCTACTAATTTTATACAAGTGAAAGATTATGTTTAAATAAGTTAGTAAACAAGAAGGTATGTTTGCTATTCCTTAATGCAAAAACTACTGAGCCGATTGCAGTAAAATTTGGTAAGCAGACAGCTGGAGATCGGAGATCTGAGGTACGTTGTCAGCTAAAAGTTTGTGAGTATGTGTGTATGTGTGTTTGTTACTCAATCACGTAAAAACCGCTGAACCGATTACCATGAAACTTGGAATATAGGTAGCTGGAAACCTGGAGTAGCACATTGGCTACTTTTTATCCCGATACACCCGCGGGATCGGGACTTATGAGGGTGAAATCGCAGGCCGCGCTAGTTACTACTAAGTCAGGTAGTGGGATGGTGGTGCGGCGCGGGCGGTGTTGTTCGACCGTCTGCGGCTATGAGATACAACGTACAGTTGTATTTTCAAACTATGTAGGTACATTGGTCTTAAATATGTACTACATTAGTGCACAGTCTACTCATTTCGAGCATACAATAATGTAGTATTAAATTACATTACTTAAATATGAGATACAACGTACAGTTGTATTGTTTCAGAGGAACCGAAGGTGCAAGTCGAACCAGACTACTACGAAGCTGCGAAACGGATACGAAGTAGCAGCATCAAGCCAGGTAAATAAAATAAAATCAATATATTTTAAATCTTTAAAAAATATATTGATAAATCGTGAGAAATGGTTATTTTTATTTTGACCACAGAAAGATTCTAACATAGATCGTAGCTACATAGAAATATGGCCACATACACAGTAGATTACTGTGATGTGAGATCAAGTTAGGACTTTTTCAGAATTATGTATTTGGACGGTTTTTGCGTACGCCCAGTTCTTTAAATTTACACGATTTGTTAACATAGTCTCTCGCGACCAAGACCACCTTTATTACATGGTTGAAACGTCAAAGTAAAAACTTTCAGAACTTTAAATTTTCCTAATTAAATTAGGTACCTAAAACCTAGAACTTTGAAAACTGTCTAGTTTTCACAGTTTATGAGATACTTAGCCTCGGGCTAGTGAACTAGCCCAGTGCTAACTCTTGTGATTGGTCATCATATTGTGACATCGTTTTTAACTAACCATGGATGGATAATGTTTTGTTTTACTTTTCATTTTTAATATTAATATTTTAATGTCTTTAATTTTTATCTTTTTGTGTTATTATGACATGCCTATGTTATGTAATGTAATCCCTCAGGCTGAGAATGACAACTTCCGAAAAGGACAACTTCCTAAAAGGACAACTTCCGAAAAGGACAATTTCCTAAAAGGACAACTAATGTTGTGGCAAAAAAAAAAAAGAATTATGAAATATTATTATGAATTATGGTCTTGCACTGACACAAAAGTCAGTGCACAACCTCAACCAATCACAAGAGTTAACACGTTGCTTAGTTAGAGCTAAGTATAGCAGCTAAAGTTAACCTATATAGCCTACTACTCCAACTCTGGTACCTACTCCTACTACTTCCCGGTTGTTTCAGAGATCGACGATGGCAGAGAAACTTGGGGCACTGGAGCCGACTTCCTTCTCTCCATTATTGGGTTTGCGGTCGACTTGGCAAACGTCTGGAGGTTTCCTTATCTGTGTTATAGGAATGGGGGAGGTAGGTGTCTAATTTGTAGTTGATTGAGCGTCAATTGATATTTCTGCACTCCTATGTTCCACATTTGAAAAGTGTGAAATATGCCTCAGCTCTGTGGATTAGTTTCTTAATTATGTCTTTCTTGCCAGCAATAAAGGCCAATTTCAGCCAGTTTCACGTGTTTAATAGTGTACTATCAAATCGTTTGAAACAATTTTAGCATCACGTAAAAAATCGTATCTACTAGAAATATTTTAAAGGAAAAATTTAAGTATCATCAATTTTGCTAGTAACGTGCTAATTTCGTGTTTGACATTGTTATTTTATTTAAGTATACTCCTTATTTTTCGCGGAACTAAATTGTTAAATAGGTCACGGAAATTGAACACTTTACACTCATTAAAACTAGGTTTAACGAACATGAAAATTCAGGAGACCACGTTCCACTAACGCGTTGCATTTTAATTCTTTTGAAAACGATAATTCTGATTGATAGGTTGACGCGACAAGCAACGTAGGGCACCAACACTTGACATGAGTGTTCAGGGAATGTGTTGTTGAATTTTAATTTTCGTGAAACCTGGTTAAAATGCGTACATACCTATGGACTGTTTAGTTTCGGTGGCATATTAATCGATTTAGTTTTGTGAAAGTGTATGATGGATTGATAAAAATTAAAATCAGCAGAGCTACTTTAATTCTATGAAAAAGAAAAAAAAAACTGTCATTATACTCGTAGTAGGCATTAACCGTTCGAAAATAAAAATGTTCGTAAACAAAAGTAAGCCTTCGGTACCAAAGATACAGCTTTCGCGTGTCTTTCCAATATTATTGCCATTTAGGTACTAATTTTGATTATCCCTTGACTTGAACAAAAACCGACTGCTTTTGTATCTGCATATTATAAAAACTTGACATTGAATAGAATAGAAACCATTTATTGACCACAATTACACAATATAAGAATAAAAACCATTGAAATAGTACAGTACTAGAAAGCTTACTTCTTCAAAAAAAAAACGGTCCCGCTATAAAAAAAACTATAACAAAAACATATTCTAAGACTAAGGAGAAAGAATCACTATACTACACGTACCTACACTATACTTTCGCGTCGCGTTGCCGCGTTTGTCGTTAGACCTGTTTACAACTGTTTACTTAAGCTACGTCCACATAGGCCGGTGGTTGGCTTAGCAGCTAAAGGCTAGCGAGTCACCTAACTAAAACGAACGGCCTAGAAAGTTCGCGACCGGCCGCACTGAGCACTTGGCGCCTAGCTGATATCTTGTCAGAACGGAAGCCAGTAAGCGCTAGGTGCTAAGTTAGGCGCCTTCAATGCACACAGTGAAGATACTACAAATTCACTCGTAACAATTTAAATTAAACCTTAAAAATATGACATTAGGTTAAATATAGTGTGTTTAGGTGAGGACCGCTACGCGCCGTGCGTCGACAAGCTGTCATATCAACCGAATGCTAAAGTGCATAAGGTTTGGTTTAAATTGTCTTATTTTCAGCATCGCATACACCGCACTGCGTTCTATGTACGCTGCGCCTAGTGCCTAAACGGACGTAGCCAATAGGCACTATTAGAAGAAGAGCACTTGGTTATTGGATCCAATTTGACTGTTTGGAATGTTCCACAAATCCTGCACAGGGAATTTGCGAATTTGTTATTTATTTGTGGAATTTTAGGTTTAAATGTTCAATATTTTTATTTCAGGAGCCTTCCTCATTCCTTACACCTTGATGTTGGTGTTTGGTGCTGTACCGCTTTTTTATATGGAGCTTATTTTGGGACAATATAACCGGCAAGGTCCGATAACTATTTGGAAGATTTGCCCGTTGTTTAAAGGTGAGAAGCAAAATGTATTATTAAATAAAACTGGGTTTTCAAGTCCTCGAAACGTCAGGCGATGGTTTTATGTTTTTAAAAGCTTAGACGGGTTGTTTTTTCGGAAGCAAAACGTTCGGAAGTGTGCATAGTAGATGAAAAACTGAATAGCTATTCGCCTTCTTGTACCTAGTTATTCCCATTTTTGGTATCCCATATTGTATCCAACTGGATACAATATCAGAGTTATTATTATTATACAGCGTATTATAACGCTGTCGCTGTTCGACTAGACGTCTAGAACAACCGCCTTTCGGCTTAAATGGTCATCGTCGGAACACGCTGTATACGTTTGTATAGCATAGCGTAACGTAACGTGATAGACGGGCTATCGGTGTTCGTTGTCCTAGATCGCACAAGCAACATTTCATGACATTTATTCTCTTTTCAACAGGTGTTGGATTCTGTGCGGTAATGGTGGCTTTCTACGTGTCGTTTTATTACAATGTTATTATAGGTGAGACCTTTTTATTGAGCCCCCTTAAATATTTATTTAATTTTTGCTTATGGTATTTGTTGTTATAGTGGCAACAGAAATACATCTGTTAAAATTTCATTCGTATAACTATAACAGTTCTAGAACGGTGATACCGTTGTATCTCTAAGAGATGTCCACCTGGGTGATGGACAGACGGACGGACAGCGAAGTCTTAGTAATAGGGTTCCGTTTTTATCCTTTGGGTACGGAACCCTGAAAACGACTTAAATAGTTTACTCGAAGACTCGAGACTCAAGCTTGGTCGAACGTAGCCTTAAACAACTTAAAGTAATATATCAAGATACCTTGCCCTCACTTGGCATAAAATCTTGGAATTGTTCCAGATAACATAATAATAATCATAATTTACTTTTAAATACCATGAAACGCCTACCTTATCGTGTTAAATTAAAGTTTTTGTTCAAAATACGTCTTGGAGAGTTGCCAGAAAGCATTCGTAGGTAACTGCTCAAAAAACAAATTATGAAGGACTTGCGGTTAAACTGACCATTTCATTGTTTAAGTTTTTATACTTGGTTATTGAGATCTAAAGAGTTTTATTAGTAGATTTTATCTGTATTAGAGTTTTAGTAGTGATAGGTGAACTTTTAAAACTGGAAAGAAGTAGGTACGTCCAAATATTGTTGGTTGGTCCAAATATGAAGAGATCTGTCCCACCATCCTGACACCAATCATTTACCACCCTCCAGGCTGGGCTCTCTACTTCCTCGTATCATCAGCTCGCTCCGAGCTGCCCTGGGTCCACTGCGACAACTCATGGAACACCGAACAGTGTTGGGACGCTGCTAGATTGAACGCGACCAACAGGACCGATGTGCAGTACCAAGGACCGCTCTCTCACTTCACGCCGGCTTCGGAGTTCTTTCAGTAAGTAACAGAGGCTAAGACTTAGGCTGTTCCTCCACCAGAGATGTGCTGCTATGCTACATGCGTTTGTTATCCACCAATCATATTCATTGGTGCACATAGCTTAGCGTATTTTCGTAGCGTAGATTTCACATCTTCGCAGCATAGCTGCATCTCTGGTGGAAAAGCAGCCTTAGATCGGTGGATACCAGTTTAAGTCGAAGCACCAACCAGACTCGTCCCTGTTCTAATACATTGGCTGATGCAGCCACTAAGGCTGCATGACAGACATGTCAAAAGCATTTGACTCCGTGGTCCACGAAATTTTGTTAAAGCAATTGGAGAGTTTAGGGATTAGAGGTGTGGCTTTAGAGTTGTTTAGAAGTTATCTGACAGATAGGAAACAAGCGACTGTAGTTGATACATATAATAATAATAATAAAACGATAGAACAGGCAGAATCAGTTTATGAATACGTCAAGTTAGGTGTTCCGCAGGGAAGTATTTTGGGACCTCTTTTGTTTCTGGTGTATGTAAACGACCTCCCTAAGGCTATAGATCACTTATGTGTGATGTTTGCGGACGATGCCACAGTTTTTATATCTGGTAAAAATCATACACTTCAGCAATTTGAATCTGTAATTGGTCAAACTCTGAATGCACTTGTGGACTGGTTAAAAACCTTGAATTTGAAAGTTAATGTTTCAAAAACTAAATTAATGCATTTGAGAAATTATCAAACTAAGTGTCTAGATATTAATGTAGTTGAATCGGGTAGATGCGTTGAATTGGTCAGTGAAACGAACTTTCTCGGTGTTACCATTGATGAGCATTTGAATTGGAAGGCTCACATTGAGAGAATTAATGGCAGGATTTCTAGTTACTGCTATTTGCTATCCATACTGGTTGGTGTTACTTCGGAGGGTATTACACGTAATGCCTATTTTGGTTATGTGTATCCCTTACTTTCTTACGGTATAATATTTTGGGGCAACTCCGTAAATGTTGAGTCAACTTTCATACTCCAAAAGAAGTGTCTCCGTACTATCTATAGGATGCACAGTTCTGAATCCCTCAGACAAATATTTAAAGATAAATATCTTTTAACAGTTACTGGTATTTACATCCTGGAATTATCTCTTTTTGTCAAGAAAAACCTTGACTACTATACTCTCAGAAGTAATAGACGAAACAACTTGCGTAGTAGATGTGAACAAGATATCTTATTTCCAAAAATTAATAATGCTATGTTTTTCAAAAGTGCTTTTATAACAGCAATGCGAGTGGTTAATCACTTACCCTTGGAAATAAGAATGTTAAATGGACCGAAATTTAAGAATAAACTAAAGAATTGGTTAATTGACAAATCATTTTATAATCTCAATGAATATTTGAATTTTAAATGTTGACTCAATGATATTGTAATAATGTAAGAATGATAATGCAATTTTAATTTTATGTGACTTTTTTAATTGTTTTGTTATCTGTGTTTTTAATATTATTCTAACGGTTGATTCTTCAGTATGAATTTATAATATAGCATTCTATCTCTATCGACATATTGTACGCCCAGTGTGGTGAACTGTTGTGACTACTTTTTAGCACTATTATCAGCTCATGTACACAGTTATGCAATAAATGATTTCTTTCTTTCTTTCTTTCTTTCAAGGAATACGAGTCGGATCTTGTTTCGGATTGTTGTTGTTGTTATATGTTAGACCACATCATCACTTGCCATTAGGTGAGATTGTTTAAAAAACGCTCATCTATCGAGTGTAAAAAATCTTTCAGGTGTTATTAGAACTGCGGGGCTAAGGAACAGGGCTAAAGGGGACTACTGGGAATAATCGACGCAGACGATGAGTCGTCCCCCACTGGGGGCCGTTGCGGCTAAAACAAAAGAAACGTGTCAACGTCCCACCACACGACGTCCCCCACTGGGACGTCGTGTGGTGGGACGTTGGGAGTAATCGAAATCGTCTTCTGAAAATTATTACCTACTAGCTGCGCCCCGCGGTTTCACCCGCGTAAGTCCCGTTCCAGCGGGAATATCGGGATAAAAAGTAGCCTATGTGTTAATCCAGGTCCCCAGCTACCTATATTCCAAATTTAATCGCAATCGGTTCAGTAGTTTTTGCGTGAAAGAGTAACAACCTCACATACATACATACAAACTTTCGCGTTTATAATATTAGTAAGAAGTAAGATGTAATGCCTTTGTAACATAATTTTCGTTTTCAGCCGTTCGGTTCTCGAAATGCAACATTCTGAAGGATTAAACGACCTTGGCTTCCCGAGATGGCAACTGGCTTTGTGCTTGGGATTGGTCTATGTAACGTTGTATCTCTCGCTCTTCAAAGGTGTCAAAAGTTCTGGTAAGCAGAACTGTTTCAGTTTCAGAACAGTTATAGTTTGACTATAGGTAGGTACTTATGTAGCTAATGATGAGCAGCTTATATTTGCTATAACTCTTTATTCGTTGGTTAATTGCATAGATACGAGTCGATTGATAAGATGGAATTTCATATGCGATATGTGCACCCTTGCTTAAACTGCGTTGAAAGTACAACGTAACAAACCTATAAAGTCTTATTTCATTTTGACTTCATTGGACCAGATTCTCACCAGATTCTTATCTTACTGTGTAATTGACCAACCTGGTAGCTGTTCACTCGTGACCTCAATAGACTCAAGACCCTGGTGACTGCAGGGCAAACCTAGAAAGTTAAGGTGTGATTGATTCGAGCAAACCATTGGCAAAGTTGGCTGATTTGATGGCAGAACAATAGCAAAGCCAGCCTTGCAGTGCATGCTAGACGGAGCGGATCTAACATAGTTCAAAATATGCCATTGATACAACGAAGAAACAATACCGGCAACGAATAACGAGATCTAATCGATCTTTCTTAGTGTTTACATCAGCCTATGCTTGGTAAATTGGTAATTGACCAAACGAGCGAAGCGAGTGAGGTCCAGTGTAGACGGGCCTGGCGCTTGTATCTTTGTAACTTTGTATCTTTGTAGGTATGTTTGTATCGTAGCTCCGATCTTCATGAATTTTAGTATGCGCGTAGTTTAGGTCAATAGAATTTATGAGTTTGAAGATGAGCCGGATCGGTAGGGGGGTTGGGGAGATAGGGGGTCCTAAGGTCTCAGTTCGGGGCGAACTACTAGTTTATTGATTGCAAACAACGATATTTTAAACTGCAAAATAAGCTTTCAAATCATAGACGTGGATTATTCATTCATCAACCATGACATGAACCAAAAGCTATATTTAATTAATCTGTTCAAAGGCAAAGTGGTATGGCTGACGGCGACCATGCCGTACGTAGTACTATCAATCCTGCTCGCGCGAGGTCTGTTACTTCCGGGAGCGACGCGAGGGATCGCATACTACTTGCAGCCGGAACTCACTCGCTTGAAGGATACGCAGGTACTGTTTACACGGAGATTAGATACTTGTTACTTCCGGGAGCGACGCGAAGGATCGCATCCTACTTGCAGCCGGAAGTCACTCGCTTGAAGGATACGCAGGTACTGTTTACATGGAGATTAGATACTTGTTACTGCACACGAGCGTAGCGAGGAATTGAGTATTTTTTGAGAGGTCGGAGGTCGAATAATTGAGATGGAAGTCGAACATATTGGTGTGTACTAAAATTAAACACCCCGTTTTAATAATGTAAATAAAAAATTGTCTTTTGTTTTCCACCAATCTCTTCTATTAACTTTTTTTTACTTTAAAATTCATCAAGTCTTTTTTTAACTTGAGAGTGGGACCACTTCACCCCAAGAGAATATCAATATGTAGTCAATGAAAAGGGTCAGTGATCCCTGGTCCCACTTTTAGAGGGGGACGACTTCACCCCTGACACTTTAAAGCACCCGAAATACAGCTGTCGAGTCAGATATTAATGAAGAAAGATATTTAATAACTAGTGCCTTTCCTCTCAGGTGTGGGTGGATGCAGCAGTTCAGATATTCTACTCGGTCGGTGCTGGATTTGGAGTCCATTTGTCTTATGCGAGTTACAATACGTTTCACAATAACTGTTACAGGTGCGTAATAATTTACTTTGTATGTAAACAAGGTGATTGTTGAACACATTTATGCCAAATTTGTTTGTTGTGCAGTTTGTTGTTTACGCAGATGACATGATTTTGCTGGATAAGTCAATTGTGAGAAGTTCGCAAAGGGCCATGGACTTAAGTACTAAGCAGATAAAAGCGGAATGATGGCGTTTCGGGCAAAACCCAATAAAATAAGTTTTATTGTATCGTCTTAAAGCCGCAGCAGACATAATAGATTAATCTCACCGTACCATCAAATTATGAACCTACCACTATTATTTATTCTGTGGCCGAAAACTACAGAATACGTCATAACAGTTGTACATTATGTATGTAGTGATATACGTCCAGTATCACATGGCTATGTCGATGGCGTAGAGCCGAAGCCAACACGTAGACGTTTTAAAATAACAATTTTACTTAAAAACATGAAGTGGACACCAAGCCGGCGATTATCCCTGCCTGCACTATAAAATGCAGCCAAGGACAACCACCGGATCGGATAGAACTATAGAGAAATCTGCGGATGAAAACAACATGGGCTAAAGTGATGTGATGGTATTGGATTGGCTACTAGGGGAACTATGCTGATTATGGCTTCTGACGTAAGAATGTCCAACAAACAGCACATGGCGGTGCCCCGGTGCGGTTCGATCGTCTGATACGGATATGAAATAAGTAATTTCTTTTGTCCAGGGACTGTTTGGTGACGACTCTGGTGAACTGTCTAACATCGTTCTTCTCTGGGTTCGTGATATTCACGTACCTCGGGTTCATGTCGCACAAGCAAGGGGTGCCGATATCATCTGTGGCTACTGAAGGTAACAATTTATACTATGGAGTTTTGGTGGGAGCTCGTTGAGGAGATGTGGTACTAGTAGTGTTTGTACTCTTTGTAAATGAATGGCCGCCGTCTTTACAAATGATTCCCTAGACTTGACTTTAACTATGACGACTTGACTGTTTCGATGCAAATAACTTGCATAATATATTGATAATACTTGACACTGGCTAATTTCCTTATGGCCATAATCGGTTCACAACTGATAAGAAATAAATAAAATAAAACTTATACTATTAGAACTATGGGAACTAACTACGCGATTTTAGACGCGAACTTTAGATTTAAATTACCTAGACGTTTCTGCAAACCGGTTAAACCGGCTATAGTCGCGGAAAGACTGTCGATCATTACGATCGGACCTCAGACGGCGGAGGAATTCGGTAATATGTACCTACAAAAAACCATTCAAATTGATAGCCTCCTTCCTTTTTGGATGTCGGTTAAAAAGGGTCCCCGCTTTTACGGTACGGAATACCCGAAAAAGCAAGTAGGTACCATAAAACCGGTAGGTTTCATGTCCGAGATATTTCAGATGAATTGCAAGAATACCGCTTAAGGTGGTTAGCACCCAAGAAGTGTTGGCTTAATGTCTTAAAGGGTGATAGTGTGTGCAAATGGCCTCCCTACACAGGACTCCGAAGATTGTGCGAAGTGGTGACGCAAAAGTAGGAAAGCGGACCCCGGGCCCCGAGAGGGATGTAACTGGGCACATCGCATGGATGGTGATGATCTGAATGTTACCGGGAATATCGCACAGATGGTGATGATCTTCTACAGAGACATCTTAGCTACAAGTTAAAGTTAAAGTTTTAACTGTTTGTTTCCGCAATTAGCCCTACTATTGGGCCTTTGTGCGTGATTTAAAGCCGTGGGTTTCCTCACGATGTTTTCCTTCACCGTAAGAGCGATGTTAATAGCGCACATGAATTTTTCTTAAAGAAAAAGACATTGGTGCGTGGCCGGAATTCGAAACCACGACCTTCGGAATGAAAGTCGGGGTATCTGCCACTAGACCAACACCGCTCTTAGTGACATCTTAGCTAAAGGATTTATAACATTTTGTTTGTAGGTCCCGGTTTGGTGTTCCAAGTGTACCCAGAAGCGGTGGCGACACTTCCAGGCGCGAGTCTCTGGTCGATGCTGTTCTTCTTCATGCTCATCATGCTTGGATTGGACTCTGGGGTAAGCTGAAGACTTTGGCAGGACTTCTTCCCCAAATTTTGTTTTTTCTAAGGGCAAAGGCAAAATGAATAAAAATTAATTTCTGTAAGTATAATATACTTAATATTATATTATATCATAATATTAATATTATTATATTATATTATTTTTTATTATTATATTATACTTAATATTATATTATATTATGATATAATATAATATAAAAGCAGAGGGTAAATGATAAAAAAACCATTAATGCAATAAATAATTGTATCCAAAATATTTTTATTTTTAAGAGCCCCACCTATATCACTGACGGCCGAATACACTAATGCGTCTAATTTGAGGACTACTTAATCATTGAGTAGTTCCTGAATTGAAAGCCGTATTGTAATTTTAGGAGCTACTTCGAAATAAATCAAAACAAAATAATTATTGATTTAATAAGTAAGATTACACATTTTACGTTATGTTTATTTTTATGGATTTATTGCATTGGTACCTCGGTTACTGCGATACAAGCTTGTGCTTAGTGTAGAATCGATGTCTGATATATGTAATTTGAGAAATGTCTGATAAGTCTCATAGTTAATAAATAAATATTTGATTAAATTTTGATTTGACGGTTATGATGAATCATTTTCATTAGCAATCTAGTGTGATTAGAACGCTAAATCCAATGGGAAGAAGACACAAGGAACCCACAGGTTTTTATTCAGCGATGATGACTGTGATTAAATAAATAAAAATAAATAAATAAATCCTGTGACGAACACACATCGCCATCTAGCCCCATGGTAAGCTGCTAAGCTTGTGTTACGGTGACTAGACAACGGATATACTACTTATATTTATTTTTCTTTTGTAAATACATACATATTATACATAGAAATACACCCAGACCAGATACAAATATTAAAGCAGCGGTTAAACGCGTTTGTGTAAGCAGCTCTCAGATTAGAGTAGAGTTTCAGTACTCTGACGTTAAACGATAAACATTCTTGATCCTCAAAGAAACAGACACTTAGATAGACATCACTATAGAGAGATTTGGGACCACCTACACAAACTAAACATGTTCTAACACCATCAGCATAATGTCCAATATCCGTTTGTCATTCCAGATGGGCGGCCTAGAGTGTGTGATCACCGGCCTACTGGACCAAGCGCGCGCGTCCGGAGCCAAGTGGCTGCGTCGGGAACACTTCACGCTGATCGTCGTCTGCTTCTCCTTCTGTGTCGCTTGTATCAATATTACTCCGGTATGATAACTATACATTATTATTATAAATGTGTATGTTCTGTATCTACTGAACGTCCGGAGCCAAGTGGCTGCGTCGGGAACACTTCACGCTGATCGTCGTCTGCTTCTCCTTCTGTGTCGCTTGTATCAATATTACTCCGGTATGATAACTATACATTATTATTATAAATGTGTATGTTCTGTATCTACTGAACGTCTGGAGCCAAGTGGCTGCGTCGGGAACGCTTAACGTTGATCGTCGTCTGCTTCTCCTTCTGTGTCGCTTGTATCAATATTACTCCGGTATGATAACTATACATTATTATTATAAATGTGTATGTTCTGTATCTACTGAACGTCCGGAGCCAAGTGGCTGCGTCGGGAACACTTCACGCTGATCGTCGTCTGCTTCTCCTTCTGTGTCGCTTGTATCAATATTACTCCGGTATGATAACTATACATTATTATTATAAATGTGTATGTTCTGTATCTACTGAACGTCCGGAGCCAAGTGGCTGCGTCGGGAACACTTCACGCTGATCGTCGTCTGCTTCTCCTTCTGTGTCGCTTGTATCAATATTACTCCGGTATGATAACTATACATTATTATTATAAATGTGTATGTTCTGTATCTACTGAACGTCCGGAGCCAAGTGGCTGCGTCGGGAACACTTCACGCTGATCGTCGTCTGCTTCTCCTTCTGTGTCGCTTGTATCAATATTACTCCGGTATGATAACTATACATTATTATTATAAATGTGTATGTTCTGTATCTACTGAACGTCCGGAGCCAAGTGGCTGCGTCGGGAACGCTTAACGTTGATCGTCGTCTGCTTCTCCTTCTGTGTCGCTTGTATCAATATTACTCAGGTATGATAACTAAACACATCATACCAGAGTTCAGTTCAGTAGACGATGCTCTGTAGAGCTTTTTTTTCGTGTGGTGGTGTGTCTCACCTAGTGATAATTTTTTCACTCTTTCACTCTAGCTAGACTATTGATTTCAGGGTGGTATCTACATGTTTCATCTTCTGGATACGTATGCTGCTGGAATCTCACTGCTATGTTCAGCTCTGTTCGAAGCTCTTGCCGTTTCCTGGTTTTATGGTAAGAAACAATTAAAAAACTCCTTTTTTAGTCTTTACTTTAGTTATTTTTGAAAATACACTATTTTGTCGTTGTTCTAGGCTTGAAGAGGTTCTCAGACGACGTAGAAGAGATGCTAGGGTTTAGACCTGGACTTTATTGGAGAATATGCTGGAAGTTTGTCAGTCCTACATTTATTATCGTAAGTCCTTTACTAGAATGATTTACATTTAGTTATAGGTTATAAGGTTATATAAGTAGCCGTACCAGACGATCGAGCCGCACCACCATCATTTACAAATACAAAAATACAAATCATTTTTACCCCTTTCTTATAAACACTAATTAAGGCGGCGATAGATGATAAGCAACGGTCCTTGTCCTATTGCATATAAATGAGCGAGATGGAATTGCGTGAAAAATCTACAATTTCTCGTAAAATCAATAATTAACGAAGATTAAAATAATATTTTGAAAAAATGCGATGAAGGGGTTCTAGGTATTGTATTTTCTAATATTATGATGCCTATAAGAAAATATAGCGGTTAAGGATTTAGAAGAAAAATTGATTTATTTTGTAAAACAGGGGTAACTTTGCCTGTATAATAGTGGTATTTAAAGTTATTTTTTATTGTTTTTGAAATGAAGGGGACACTTCTTGTATCATGTACAATAACATAATACATTGTTTAAAGATCTATTTGATACCGGTTATGAATAAAACCATTCCATCGGAAGGGATTTCACATGAGTCGCGTCCTTAACTTAGCATCGTTTGTCTTTTACTGTCACATGAAGTTTCAAAGTTGAGAGACAGAGACAAACGTCACATAACTTAGTCATGTGTAAATAATATTTTATAAATTTACTAACTATTTATATTACTAAGCTATGTTTTTTACCAGGCTTTGATCTCAATCAGCAACACTATAAGTATGTACAGACAAAATATGATTAAAGTAACCACCGTAGATATCCATAGTTACAGCTAACGTCTACTTACAACGAAACGGCTTATCAACAGTTAGTTATTTTAGACCATAATTCTAATGATCCGTTGGTGCAGCGGTATCATAAATGGATTTTAGTGACAGACACTATCGAGTTCGAAACCTGACTGCAGTAATTCTTTTTGATAAAATTTTAGGTATTAAGTGATAACTTATATATTTATTTTTGCTTTTGTATGATTTATCTTAGTATAAGTTACACTTAACTTTAAAAATAAGAAAACAAAATGTTTTTTAACACTTTATTCTTACAAACAACGCCTTACAAGACTTATTGTATTGTGGGTGGTTCTATAAAAAAATTCTTACTTTGCAATAATGCCAATTTCGTGAATTACATGTATGGTATAGGTAGAAACGTATTTATATTATAATGTATTTTCTACCAAATACACAATAACATCACTTGTGACATCTTATTTTTTAAAATGCAAACACTTTTTATAAAAACACCCAACATAACACTTAGAACACAACACTAAGAACAATATTTTAATAAAGTAAAGGGCTACTTTAACTTTGAATTATTTGTTGAAGTCTATTTTTCATGCTATTCACCATATTGTGGCACAAATTGTTTCCACTCATCCACTCCCTAGTTGATGTCACTAGATTCTGGAGATTTTCTTTTGTTTCGCTTGACCACTGATAAGTCCCAGTTTGAAGTCATTTGACCCCACAAGCCATTTTATGTCGTTACTGGGTCTCCGGTTCTCCATATATTTTAACCCATAGCCGGATTGTTTTTCTCTGTAAGTAGATAAACCAGGTTATTAATTTTAATGCTTCTTTTTGACATTGAATAGACATGACCATAGTTTCCCAACAATATTTTAACTCACCGTTAGATATAACGAATGTAATTTAATTGTTTTCTTCATTACATAACACTACAACATATTTTAAATGAAACTTTAAAAAAAAGAAAGAAATGCACAGCAACCACAATGGTTTATTCGTTTGTTGTGTGAAATGATTCTATGTAAAAAGGTCAGTTTTTTTTAATTATGTTACAACTACCCACAATTTACTCATTATATTAATATTTTGTAGGTAGATAAACAAGTAGCCGTTTGCTGGTATAGATTCATTATTTCAATACGTTTGTTAAAGTTGGATTAGCAGACTGGTTAACTACCTTGCTTTGAGATTCAATATGCGGTGATTCGAGCCCTATTCATTCCTCAAATTTTTTTTAAAGATTTAGTGTTATTGTAATTTGATAATATAGGTATTGACGGTATTGTCAATCATAAAATATTAAGAATATGAATTTGAAATAACAAGTTGCCATCCGAGTTGATAGGTAATAAAGTTTTTATTTTGCTGTTTGTTGCGCTAGTAGCGACACCTGTTAGCTATGCTAGTAACTAAATTGATAAACTAAACTTGGGTCGGATATTCTAACGCAGACATTGTTGTAAGTGGACGTTATAGCTGTAGTTATGGATATCTACATGGATACATAATCTGTATTCTGTCTGTACAATAATATAGGATGTTTATTTTTCTGCAAAAAGACAAGGTTCGATTCCTGGCTAGGGTAATATTTTTTTCAAAAATCAAATTAATGCCATTTTAGTTTTAGTCAAAATCGGGGACTGAATTCCTTTCAGCATTATTTGCTATCCCTTAATATTTTAGGATGTCCCCCTGAGAGCCTATCGAAATGGTTTACCCTGAATTTAATTTAAAGGTAGGGTGC
The DNA here is from genome assembly GCA_949358125.1 of Idaea dimidiata. Taxonomy (NCBI): domain Eukaryota; kingdom Metazoa; phylum Arthropoda; class Insecta; order Lepidoptera; family Geometridae; genus Idaea; species Idaea dimidiata. The sequence continues at coordinate 6,451,859 of OX442342.1, read as the reverse complement.
GGTTCAGGTTCGATCGTCACGTTCGGCTATCTTTATCTTCTTTATTGACATATACAGTTTATAACATTGCCACAAAGTCATTTTGATGCGCTTTTTTTAGTCGATAGAGTGATTCAATAGGAAGGATTATAACACATCCTGATATTCCCATTGGATTGGGACTTACGCAGGTGAAACTGCGCGTTTAAAACTATTTTGATTTTGACTTTATGAATTCACAATCTCTCTTCTACTACTTTGTCCATCCCTATAATATTCCCAGTTTAACTGGAGTCGGGTCTCCTTGGTAAATCACAATATAATATGGATTATGATTACATCCACAGGGAGTGGTGGTATTCGGTCTGCTGTACCAACAACCGCTCCAGTACCAGACGTACACGTACCCTGGGTGGGCAGTGTTGCTGGGCTGGGCACTCGCCTGCTCCTCCATACTGATGATACCGATCGTGGCTGTCTACAAGCTGGCGACCACGCCAGGCACATTCAAACAGGTCTTCTTCTTTCTTCTTTTCGTGTAATGGTGTGACACACCTAGTGTTAGAGTTTTCAGGTCGCTCTAAGGCCTCTAACTTGACCTAACGACTGCTATCACAGATAACAACCGGGACCAACTGCTAAACGTGCCTTCCAAAGCACGGAGGAGCTGGAGAATATAATTTTTGCCACACAAATTTTCGGCCCATCCAAGTAAGGACCGCGCCAAGCGTTGCTCACACAACCATTCAAGATCAGCTGGTGCAGCTAGGCCAATGAGCTCCTCAGATTCAAATAGGTGAGGGTGTGGTTGTGGTCGGCACTACAGCCGCTGCTCTACCAATACAATCTATATTAAGAAAATCACTGACTCACTCACTCACTCACCTATATATCACGAAATCGCAGAAACTACGAGTAGTAGAAGTCTGAAATTTTGCATACGGGTTTCTTTTAGGACGAAAGTGCTGGATAGGAACGGATTTTTCGAAATTCACCCCCTAACGGTGTAAAATGAGGGTCGAAAGGTGTATGAAACTTTTTTGCACTCTTTTTTTTTCTGAGTTGTTCGAACACCTGTTTGAACAACTCAGAATCGGGACTTGTGAGGGTGAAATCGCGGTGAGCAGCTAGTACAATAATATAACCGTATAATACAACAGATGTCCAATTTATTAACATAACGCAGCGCCTTTCATAGCGAGTGATTCAATGAGCTACCACTCAAGTGTAGAATTTTGCACAGTGGAAGATAACGTTTTTTTTTTCACAATTTTCTTCTTCTTCCAGCGCGTGGCATGCTGCATATCACCAGAGTCGGAACACGATGCCATTAGAGGCGGGGCTCCTGTCACTCGGTTCACTTGGAAACATTGGCTTTACGTCTAGATTGATGAGGAAAGGGGCACGAAAGGCTATGCGAATAATGGCCGAAACGAATATGGAAAGCATTTATATTTAAACGTTATGAGAAGGGAAAATAAGCAGAAAGGGAAGAAAACTCCAAAGATGAAGGGATTCGGGATGAAAGAGGCTTATTTTGTCTTTGTTGTACCTATTTTAGGAACAGCTAAGGGTAGGGGTAAAAAGTAATTTTATGACTCTTTCGACTGTATCAAAATACATTAGATATCAATTATAGCCATGGCCATTATAACAGAATTCAACAGCCATTTCTCTTTGGCGGTGGGAACAGAAATAGCCAACATGACGTCTTTTATATAGGCGATTAAACAGGATGAATGCTTGTTGAATTGGGGCAACTTTTCAGGAATGTCCGGTCTATTTCATACTAATATTTGAAAGTCATGGAGAAATTAGAATACTTGTTGAAGCGGCTCTTCAGGAATGTCCGGTCTATTTATTAGTATTAATTAAACATCTGTGAGAGATTGTTGATAAATTCTGACTTGTTGAAACGGCTCTTCAGGATTGTCTGGGGCTCTATTTTTGAACCAAATAAGGTATTTCGAGCGATTTTAATACCTCGATTTCTACTGATTTTCGTTCAATTTCTGTAATTTTTCTACGTGAATCGCACGTCCACAACGAGTGGTATCAACCACTCTCAGCAGGAGTCCGGCATCAAACGATAATCAGCAGATATCGAATTATTCAAATCGCCTGAAGTGCAACGAGCGATTCAAAAATAAGGCTCCAGGAGCCTTATTTTTGAATCGCTCGTTGCACTCGTTGCTCGTTAGGCGATTTAAGTAATTCGGTATCTGCTGATTTTCGTTCGATGTCGGGCTCTTGCGGCGAGTGGTTGATACCACTCGTTGCGGTCGTGCTATTCACAAAGAAAAGTTTCAGAAAACGAACGAAAACCAGTAGAAATAGAGGTTTTAAAATCACTTGAATTGGCGCAAGTGATTCAAAAATAGAGCCCCTGGTCTGTTTACTATTCATTCTACATCTTTGAGAGATTGTTGATAAATTCTGACTGCCACGGTCATTGAGTCAAGAAAGATTAAGTAAAATTAATTAAATTCAAGCATCTTTACTTGAATTTTTATAGACGTTTGATATTTGCAATTTAAGGAGAGCTGTTAAAAGGCGTTTCGAGATGGCAGAAGTTAAAATCTTCGTATTTAACTCGTATTTCAATTCGTGTGTGACAGTGTTAGTTCTCATACTTATCCGAAACGGCTTGACCGATTTTTATGAAATTTTATATGCATATTCAGTAGGTCTGAGAATAGACTACTATTTTTCATTCCCCTAAGTGATAAGGGTTGTCCACCCCTAACATTTTTTTTTTATTTCTTGGACCGATTTGGATGAAAATTGGCTTAGGGATAGTTTAAGTGATGGAGAGTAACATAGGATACTCTTGATCTAGGTAATCCTGCGGAATCGGGACTTACGCGGGTAAAACCGCGGGTCGCAGCTAGTATTTTCGTAGAAACTATAAATGTTAATGTAATAGTAGATTTTTAATGTGATAGATTTTTTATATTCCTATTATTCCACCTTATTACAGAACGAAGTTGCGAATTCATTGTATACTAGTTTTAACCGGTTTCCGAAGGCTTCCTGTAGACAAAAATATAGGTTTAGTTGGTAAACGAGTTAAGTGGGAGTTAGAGCTAAACTTGAACGAGGATTATTGTTAGACTTCGTTATGTAATACGGTGGAAATGTGTTAAAAAAAACATATGTTTCAAATCATCGTGTAGTAGGTATAGAGTAGAAAGAAATGTTGTATTCAAAACTCTAAAGCGCGCAAAAAGTGTTCGGTGGGCGATTGCAATGCAGAACTCGGTTGCGGACTCGATTCCTGTCGAACTCAAAAATTTATGCACAAAAAAATGTTGCTGGTCAGAATGTAAGCATTTACAAAAAGAGTATCATAAGTACTTACTTAGTATATATCCGTTAAGACCAGTTAGGGGCTAGATTGAGGTGTGTGTAATGTCGTGCAATATTTATTTATTTTAAGTAACTGACGTTCTTGAACAAAACTATAAAGTTTTTCACTAACCTAACCTATTCAGGCCAATTGGTTCAATGATTTATTGTTTTACCAGCTAGCTGATTATTTAACTATGTTGCTAACAAATGTCGATTGAGACAATCGAATTTATTAAAGTCACGTAATTTCTCACGTCATTCAGTAGCTAACAAATTGCTATTGCAATTAAAACAAACGGCTGTAACTATCAAATAACCGCAAAAATGACAAGAAATCAACAATATCAATTGTTTCAATCGAGATTTAGTTACAAAATAATTAGCAAGAGTTACCTACGAAATCAGCTGGCTGGTAAAACTATAATCATAGAAACCGCTCGTTTTGCTCGCACAATAGATTGGTCATCGTACTGGATAGGTTAGGTTAGGTTAGACGTCCGCGTTGTCGGTCGGTTTCGTGAAAAACTTTTTCTTACACAGTTTTGTTCAATAACATCAGTGCAATAACATTTCAAAACTAGTTGTTACTAAACTACTCGGACAAACCTAGTTTTGACTAAAACAATCAGTCACTCATAGTTTTGATCGCTTTCAAGTTATGACTGCAACATAAATATTTAGGTATACTAATGCGTAAGTAAGTTAAATATCTTATACCTACTTAACTTCTTTTCATGGAGATACTAACTAACCGTCTTCCTTGGTTGCACCGGCCTACGAATCGTAGCTAGGTTGCGTCACATGGATAAGGGATGAACCCGCTCAGAATCCTAAGCTTTTAGTAGCTTTATTCCATAAAATTTCATTTATTATTATGACCTATATATTGACGGACCAAGATCACCAACAAATCTGTGACGAACACAATAATTTTGTATATAGATAAATTACATATACTATAATATATATATATATCATTTATATGCATATACAATATACATATACCTGATTGATGTACACAATACACGATTAAAGTATTTTGATACTTGCTTATGCCTAGAAAAAAATACTGTCTTTACTATTTAAAATAAATAAGAGAAGCTTTTAGCATATATTTATTAGTAAGGACTTGCATAATTTGCGGCTCCTATAACCTTATATAAAAATCGCAAACATGCCAAGTTGTAGTAGATGGTAAAATACAGATGCAAAGATTGAGGGCTCGAATCACCGACGCCGGGCCCTACCGCGTAATTCCCGTCGAGTTTAACTCGACGTCGTTTTGGCTTTGGGAATACGATGCTGTCGATAACGGGGTTGAAAAAAGCTACCGCGCATAGAGCGAGCAGAAATTGTCGACGTAAAAGCCATAGACAATAGAAGGTAGGGTCCATGGTTAAGATGTTACTCCCGGATTGAGTAAAGATGCGTGGTTCGAATGCCGTCCAGCGCTGTGTTCTTTGATATCTATTTTTGCTGTAATAAATATTCCTTATATAAATTCGAAGCCTTGGCGTGTTTGAACGAATCAGCAAGAATTTGCGGTAGGTAAGAAGAAATGTTAGTAGAGCGTATGTGAACTATTCTAAAACTAAAATGTATCAAGTATGTGGCTACTCTGTTTTTTTTAAACTGTTATGCAACTGGTAATACAATAAGAAATCAACGACTACTTTAAAAAAATGCATTTTGCTGTTATTTTGAAAGTTATGTAAATGCTCATAACCTGGACAGATCTAAAATGGTAGGAAATGTGTCTAGCTAAGTATCTAATGAATTCATCTTCACAAATTTTTTTTTAAACTGTCATAGAATATTTTTTATCGCCCTGCGTCCAAAATTATTCCTAAGGCGATGCTATAACACATCCGTGTATTTACCTTGCAGTATATTATCAATTGTTAAGTAAGTAAGGTTGCCTGGAAGAAATCGCTCTTAGCGATAAGGCCGCTCATTTGTACAACTTAATTTTTAAGCTTTTATTTTAGTATTTACTGTTGTATATGTGTGTGTTGTTTTCTACGTATATGTTGTGCAAATAAAGATATAAAATAAATAAATACTTACTACTATGATAATTATGATTACCTTTTACACCGTTTCCCAACAATAATTATTGTCCGCCGAATAAAAATAACAGAGCTTAGGCATACTTAAGACATTTACATTGAAGAATCGGTGCCCATTTCTCTTGCTGACCCCACGTTGTAAATAAAACATTTTAGATATTCTCACTTTAAATTAGCAAACTTTATATCTAAATGTATAAGTAGGTAATTGTGAGGTCTTTAGAAATTGATGTTAAAATATTATACTTATTAGTCGTATAGAAACGTGTATAGAATAGCAATGTGCTCCGGGTGAGTTAAAACTAAGTATAGTAAGTGTTTAGTAGATTTTATTGTATACCACTATCAACTTACATTCTATTGTCCAATAATGCAGTCTCGTCGAGTGGCTTGGTAGCCGATTATGTAATTTTATTGCTAACAAACCTCGAAAACATTGTAATAAATTATTACCATTGTAACTTATTAGTATTATTATATTTTTAGGTACCTAAATTATTTATTATACCTATTTATCACAACGTGACCTACCAGTATAACTAAACGTTCCTTTTCCATGCAAAGGTTGCCTGGCAATTGCTTTAAGCGATAAGGCCGTCTATTTGTTTAACGTTTGTATTTGTAATTTGTTGTTGATTAAATTCAAATAATAGATTGGCTATTTATCTATCTAAAATTGTAGCAGACGTCGCGGTTGTGGCGTCCGCGTCGTATGGGGAGGCAAATTTTTAGCAGTGGACTGATGGGGACTGAAATAATGATGATAAATCTCGATATATGTATATATATGTACTTACTTAAAATTACAAGGTATATAATATAAATTCGAGTTGTTAAAAACTAAAAAAAGGCAAGGCTTATTCGGGACAATAGACAACGCCAGAGCTCTTGTATCACCAGACGCCTCGACAACTCCCTTAGTACAGGGCCCCCAAAACCGGGTCTCAAAACACAGGTAACAGTTTAAGGGCGTACTATAATGTCAAATTAAATTAAATTGTGACAAGGATAGTGCCAGCAATTATCAGATCTGTACAAGAAGGACGTAAGATGCGACTATGCGAAATTTTAGAACAAAAATCAAATATTTGCAAATTAGAAGTTCATAAGACAGTTTATAAAAAATACGATGATATTAAAAATAAACAACTTTCATAATATAAAACAATTTATTATGAAATAATGGCCGATTTCATAGATATTTAACAAAACATTTCTGAAACACGTTCATGATTATTTTCAATCGTATTTTTTAAAGATTCGCGTTTTCACGCCGAGGAGATTTAAACTTATTCTAGTTTCAGATTTTCCAAAAAAATACCATATAGGTAGGTGAATGGCGAATAATTCGCAATAATTTCAATCGAAGTTTGTTAGCAACAGAATTACATAATCAGCAAGCAGACGTACTTGGCTTTGTGGCTTGGAAACGAAGTCGCAAATGATGGTTTATTTATTAAGGGTGTATGTATAAGTTTAAAGAAATGTAGTTATCTCTCCCTTATCTTTAAGATTTAGAAACTGAAACCACCATTCTTTTTATTTTAATTTGACATTTAGGTACCTACCTAATATATAATATAATTTTATAAGGTAAATTTTATGCTGTGTTCATTCAAATCAGTAAATAAATGTGTTATAGTTATTTATATGAAGTTTTATTTAATAGTATAACGATACTAACAAAACTTATTCGTTTTGATGTGAATAATCACCCCCTGAACGGTTTTGGATTCGAAACCCATAACCCTGTATATAAAACTCTTTGTCCTGAGTGACTGACTGAGGGATCAACGCACAGCCTAAACCGCTGGTAGTAGAGAGCTGAAATTTGAACGGTGTGTCCGTTATGTGATGAAGGCGTCAGATAAGAAAGGATTTTCCGAAATTCCACCCCTAAGGGGGGAAATGGGGGGAAAACGTTTGTATGCAACTTCTAAGTCGCTTGACCTACAAACTTGAAATTTAACACATAGATTACTGTGGGGTCGTAGATGAAGCACTAAAAAGTTTTTTTTAGAAATTCAGTCCCTAAGGGTGTTAAATTGTGGATGAAAGTTTGTATGGGAACTGGTTTACCGCTTCACCTACAATCTTAAAATTTAATACGAATATTGCTGTAGGGACGTAGGTGAAGCACTTAAAAGTTTTTTTTAGAAATTCTAAGGGTGTTAAATTGGGGATGAAAGTGTCTATGGCATATTTTTTTATCGAATTTGTTTTTGAGTAGGTATTTATCAGTAACCCGTGTCGGTTTCTGTTCCGATTGCGGTTCCAGCTTTTAGTTTCCGGTTCAGGGGAATCTAACCGCCCCCCCCGAAAAGGGGAGGGGATGCAAATTTTGCTTTTTATTCAAGAAAATTGGTACATATACCTACCTATCTACAGTTTTGTACATACAGAACAGTAAGCTGATCCTATGCCGACCATATGTTGAACCTAGGCTGATCCTATGCTGAACCTATGCTGTGTATGCCGATCCTATGTTGAACTTAGGCTGATCCTATGCTGATCCTATGATGAACCTAGGCTAAACCTATGCCGATCATATGTTAAACCTAGGCTGATCCTATGTTGAACATGCTGATCCCATGCCGATCCTATGTTGAACCTAGGCTGATCATATGCTGATCCTATGTTGAACATGCTGATCCCATGATGACCGTATGCTGATTCTATGCCGATCATAAGCCGATCCTATGCTGATTATATGAAAATCATAAGTTGATCCTATGCCGATCCTATGCTGAACCTATGCAGATCCTAGGCCGATCTTATCCTAATCCTACGCCGATCTCATCCTGATCCTATGCTGAAACTAAACAGATCCTATGCTGAAACTATGCTAATCCTATGCCGATCCTATGCTGATCCATGCTAAACTTATGCCGATACTATGTTGAACCTATGCTGATCCTATGTTGAACATATGCTAGCCTAGGCTATGCCGATTCTATGCTGAACCTATGCCGATCCTATGTTGAACCTATGCCGATACTATGTTGAACCTATGCTGATCCTATGTTGAACATATGCTGATCCTATGTATAACCTGGGCTGATCCTATGACGATTCTATGCTGAACCTAGGCTGATCCTATGCCGATCATATATTGAACCTAGGCTGATCTTATGCAAAACCTATGCTGCTCCTATGCCGATCCTATGTTGAACCTAGGCTGATCCTATGATGAACCTATGCTGATCCTATGCCGATCATATCCTGATCCTATGTCGATCATATTATCTTGATTCTATGCTAATTTTGTATCCAATTTTTAACTTTTCCATTATCTTAATCGATAGACATAATTATTGATATATGTATAAACAGTACTATTTCCTAAATGCGGGCGAAGCCGCGGGCATACGCTTCTGCCCGCGGCTTCGCCCGCATTTAGGAAGTAGTACTGTTTGTATATCAATAATTGTCTATCGATTAAGATGATAAAAAGGTTAAAAATTGGATGCAAAATCAGCATAGGATCTGTATAGGTTCAGCATAGGATCGGCATTGGATCAGCATAGGATCAGCATATGATTGGCATATAATCAGCATAGGATCGGCTTATGATCGACATAGGATCAGCATAGATTCATCATAGGATCAGCATAGGTTCACCATAGGATCAGCATAGGTTCATCATAGGATCAGCATAGGTTCAACATAGGATCAGCATAGGATCAGCCTAGGATCAGCATAGGATCAGCCTAGGTTCAACATAGGATCAGCATAGGCTCAACATAGGATCAGCCTAGGTTCAACATAGGATCGGCATAGGATTAGCTTAGGTTCGGCATATGATCGGTATAGGATCAGCATATTATGTTCAACATAGGATCGGCATAGGATCAGCATAGTTGAGCATAGGATCAGCATAGGTTCAACACAGGATCAGCATAGGTTCAGGGTAGGATATAATTAGGATTATCCCGCGCCGCCTACTGTATTGTATGTACAAAACTGTAGGTAGGTATATGTACCAATTCTCTAGAATAAAGTTTAAACCTAAATTTGTTCCCCGCCCCTTTTCGGGGGGCGGTTAGATTCCCCTGAACCAGAAAATGAGAGCCGGAACCGCAATCGGAACTGAAACCGACACGGGAAACAAATAAATAAGTACTCGGAAAAAAATAAAAAATAAATATGCCATAGATACTTTCATCCCCAATTTAACACCCTTAGGGAATGAATTTCTAAAAAAAATTAAGTGCTTCCCCTATGTCCCTACAGCAATATTCGTATTAAATTTTAAGATTGTAGGTGAAGCGGTAAACCAATTCCCATAACAACTTTCATCCCCAATTCAACACCCTTAGGGACTGAATTTCTAAAAAAAACTTTTAAGTGCTTCATATACGACCCAACAGTAATCTATGTATTAAATTTCAAGTTTGTAGGTCAAGCGCCTTGGAAGTTGCATACAAACGTTTTCCCCCCCTTTCCCCCCTTTAGGGGTGGAATTTCGGAAAATCCTCTCTTATCTGACGCCTTCATAACATAACGGACACACCCTCCAAATTTCAGCTCTCTACTACCAGCGGTTTAGGCTGTGCGTTGATCAGTCAGTCACTCAGGACAAAGAGTTTTATATCTAGCTTCTGTCCGCGGCTTCGCCCGCATTTAGGAAATAGTACAGAATAGTACTGTTTGAATATCAATAATTATGTCTATCGATTAAGATAACAAAAAGGTTAAAAATTGGATGCGAAATCAGGATAGAATCAGGATATGATCGGCATAGGTTCATCATAGGATCAGCATATGTTCAGCATATGTTCATCTAGGATCAGCATAGGATCAGCCTAGATTCAACATAGGAACGACATAGGAGCTGCATAGGATCAGCCTAGGTTAAATATATGATCGGCATAGGTTCAGCCTAGGTTGAGCATAGAATCGGCATAGGATCAGCCTAGGTTCAACATAGGATCAGCATATGTTCAATATAGGATCAGCATAGGTTCAACATAGTATCGGCATAGATTCAACATAGGTTCAACATAGGATCGACATGGGATCAGCCTAGGTTCAGCATAGAATCGGCATAGGATCAGCTTAGGTTCAACAGAGGATCAGCATATTATGTTCCACATAGGATCAGCAGAGGTTCAACATAGTATCGGCATAGGTTCAGCATAGGATCGGCATAGGATCTGCATAGGTTCAGCATAGGATCGGCATTGGATCAGCATAGGATCCGCATATGATTGGCATATAATCAGCATAGGATCGGCTTATGATCGACATAGGATCAGCATAGGTTCATCATAGTATCAGCATAGGTTCACCATAGGATCAGCATAGGTTCAACATAGGATCAGCATAGGATCAGCCTAGGATCAGCCTAGGTTCAACATAGGATCAGCATAGGCTCAACATAGGATCAGCCTAGGTTCAACATAGGATCGGCATACGATCAGCATAGGTTCAGCCTAGGTTCATCATAGGTTCAACATAGGACCAGCATAGGATCAGCCTCGGTTCAACATAGGATCGGCATAGGATCAACATAGGATCGGCAAAGACAGCATAGGTTTAGCATATGATCGGCATAGGATCAGCCTACTGTACTGTATGTACAAAACTGTAGGTAGGTATATGTACCAATTCTCTTGAATAAAAAGTTTAAACCAAAATTTGTTCCCCCCTGCCCTTTTCGGGGGGCGGTTTGATTCCCCTGAATCGGAAACTGAGAGGCGGAACCGCAATCGGAACCGAAACCGACACGGAAAACGGAATTCGGAAAAAAATATGCCATAGATACTTTCATCCCCAATTTAACACCATTAGGGGATGACTTTAAAAAAAAAACTTTTAAGTGCTTCACCTACGTCCCTACAGCAATATTCGTATTAAATTTTAAGATTGTAGGTGAAGCGGTAAACCAGTTCCCATACAAACTTTCATCCCCAATTTAACACCCTTAGGGACTGAATTTCTAAAAAAAACTTTTTAGTGCTTCATCTACGACCCCACAGTAATCTATGTGTTAAATTTCAAGTTTGTAGGTCAAGCGACTTAGAAGTTGCATACAAACGTTTCCCCCCCTTTCCCCCCCTTAGGGGTGAGTTTCGGAAAATCCTTTCTTATCTGACGCCTTCATCACATAACGGACACACCCTTCAAATTTCAGCTCTACTACCAGCGGTTTGGGCTGTGCGTTGATCCCTCAGTCAGTCACTCAGGACAAAGTTTTATATACATATATAGAATTAAGATAAAACAATATTGACATAATTATGGTATTTATGACAACCAAATGACTTTGCTGATTAAAAAAAGCAAAAAATGCGGTTGTGGAATTTGTATAGGACATAACTTCACTATTTGCGTTTATAACGCACGCGTGTTTTATGAGCTGTTATATATCTATATCTCAAACCGGTAAAATTAGACCCACCTTTTGAGCAAGTGAACGTAATGGTTAAGTTAACTCGCATTTTGTATGGAAACTGGTAACTTTCATATCGTCCGCTAGGAACGCTTTTTGAGTTTCAAAACGTTAGACGACCATGTACTGTGACATCGACACATAAAGCGCGAGCGGACTGGACGAATGTGAGATGACGTCACACCCGAGTACGAGTCCGCATCTTCGTTTACTCTTTACGCGTTTACTTCTATAAATCGGAAACAAATTAACGTATCGAAGTAACTTTCACTTGTTTATTTTTATTTTTGACAGAGAATATGGAGAGCTATGTAATATTCTAAATCAGTTATTTTTCCTCATTATAAGTACTTATTACGACCCCTGTGGCGCGTCGGGCGAACACTTGGCTGCAATACAGAAGGAAGGTGTGAAATGCAGTCCAGCCAAAGGCGGGACTGTCACAAAAAACAAATCCCTCCCTGTAATTTTTTTTTTAAATTTAAATTCTGTGACGAACACACAGCGCCATCTAGCCCCATGGTAAGCTGCTAAGCTTGTGTTACGGTAACTAGACAACGGATATACTATACTACATATATTTATTTTTCTTTTGTAAATACATACATATTATACATAGAAATACGCCCAGACCAGATACAAATATTTGACCGAACGAGCGAAGCGAGTGAGGTCCAGTGTAGACGGGCCTGGCGCTTGTATCTTTGTATGTTTGTTCGACGATAACTTGAGTATCAATGCTCCGATCTTCATGAATTTTGGTATGCGCGTAGTTTAGGTCCATAGAATTTATGAGTTCGAAGATGAGCCGGATCGGTAGGGGGGTTGGGGAGATAGGGGGTGCAAAAAGAGAAAATAATCAAGTTCTAAAAATTTGTCAATAGATGGCGCTCAACATACCTCCTAGATCGCGGTATCGTTGCGTTTGCTTGCGATATATACTCCAAGATCTGACATTTTTGTAGGGAATGTTACAAATTGTGGTCGATTGTCGTAATTAAGGAATAATTCTTGTTATGTTATCGTTTTTCTTGTCTTTCGTTAAATTTATTCGTTTAATTAATAATAATTCTTATTTTGTAATAAAATAAAGCTGTTGGTGTTAAAATCTCTGTAAATGGATTCTCGTGAGGTCTCAGTTCGGGGCGAACTACTAGTTATTTCTAAGCATAAATACTTGCACCAGGTGGGAATGGAACCCGCAACCTTCTGCATTGCAGTTGCGCCTTCGCCTGACGCAGCATACAGAAAAAACCGAACGAGCGAAGCGAGTGAGGTCCAATGTAGACGGGCCTGGCGCTTGTATCTTTGTATGTTTGTTCGACTATAACTTGAGTATCGTAGCTCCGATCTTCATGAAATTTGGTATGCGCGTAGTTTAGTTCAATAGAATTTATGAGTTGAGCCGGATCGGTAGGGGGGTTGGGGAGATAGGGGGTCGTGAGGTCTCAGTTCGGAGCGAACTACTAGTAATAACGCGTAAAAGAAGACTGAAGAAGACAAAAATAGGTACCTACCTGCACAAATTCGCTAACAGTAGCAATCCGCTCCCATGACAGGTATTAGCCGGCCGTCGTCGCGTCGTCAGTCGGCACCTACAGCTCCTTCGCTATTTTATGACTTTGAAATTTGTTCCATGCGTTCTGAGTAACCTCCAATCATCCTTGCGTACCTCTCTCAAACACAGTCAAACACTGCACTGAGTTCGAAAATACTCGTCGCCCGCCACTAGACTACGCTCTAATGTAAAATCAGGTACCTACCTAAAACCAGAATGTAAGGAACTTCTAGATCTAGGAATAAAAGACGATGGTTAGCTATTGAGTATTCACCTTGTTGCAAGAATGACCTACCCACATTGTTCCAGAAAAATAATTATAATAATTGCAGACCACCTACGTATATGTAACATATGTAGGTAGGTAAAATCACAACTCATTTCAATCAATCTGACATTTTAGAGAAGTTCGAATTACAAAATGACTGGCCACGAAGCTGCGAAGGTAGGAGAAAAATTAAAAACAAATCTCTTTCTTTTTAATTTTGTTGCAAATTATTCTCAGTTCATTCAGCCAGTGAGTTTACTGAAGTTTTACTAACTTCTTCGAATCTGACAATTTATATAATTATTTAAAGAAGTTTGCATTACAAACAGAAGCAGGATCTGTGACGTCTCGCCTTCGGCTATGTAGTATGTAGTGGACTACTACATCTAGGGTTGGTTGCTCAACTAGTGTTATTTTATTACAGTTTTTGTCAACCTAGGGGACCGTCTCCACGAGCGTTAGATATTATGGTATTTATATACAACGATATAAAAGTATCAAGTAGATATAATTTAATATTATATTAATAATCTAAGTACATGAAACTTCAATACCTAACCTTCCTACAATAGTAACAAGTAATTAGTCTAATAGTATAACAACAATATTTTGCATGAAATTTTCTGAGGTATTTTTTTAAATCATTAATTAAACTATATGGCTATAAATTTCAAAAAGTAGAATCAAATGCAACCCTCCATTAATACAACTAACTAGAACTATACTACCAAATTTATTTTTCACATATTCGTTTACGGTTTTGCGACAAATAGGTCTGTATTATTTATCCTCTAAACCGGAAACGGAAATTAAGTTTGTTTTTCTGTCGTAGCCTCTTCCGGCTACAGAAGCCTTCGTGAATTTTTTTATCGTCTATGGTTTCAGGCCGTAAACATTCCGTTTTACGTTACTAATAATCTAAAGTATTTTAGGAATGATGATTAACCTGGATCACAAAGTTTTACTAGGTGGTTACAAAAATATTTTGTACATTTATGGAACCATTATTTCAACAAAGGTTTCTGTTTTTCAATATGTTTCATTAATTGTTCTTTACTTTAATTTCATTTTAATCTTTTATTTTAATCTTTTTTGCAAAACGGAACGTAATATTAATGGCAGGTTTGTCTGGCTGTCACACAACATTATTTTCATGGAACCTAATTTTCCCTTTTTAATATTAGATTATTTGCAGCTAAAAACATTCTGACCTCGACTAGAATAAGATATTGAAGTTGCCTTTCTAAATATTAATCCTAGTGCGTCGGTTTTGAGTGTATTTTGGTTTAAACTGTTATTGTATCATGGAATCGATAGAAAATCAAAAATAAGCGGATTTTGCCGTGAATTTACTAACGCTATGTCAACAAAGCTGTTAGACAATTACTGAGCAAAAGGTAAAGTTTATTTCTGAATAATACCTCCATAAAAATATCATGAAATCAGTTTCCGAAACTTGTCTTTACCTTTTGTAAGCCTCACCGCTCCTTTCGCAAAAGACAACGTTTTTAGAGTAATAAATCTATGTTTTGGTTTAATATCGTGTATTTAACAACTACGACGTATGTTTTAGCAGTGATAATGTCGTTGGAACGTGACGGGCTGGGTGTTTCGCCCAGTCTTGGCGGCGTAGGGCCGTGTATTGGTCCAGCTTTGGCGCCGGCTTCCGCTGCCGACCCGCGCTCGTTGTTGCTACAAGAGATGAGAGAACAGAACTTTGACGTCATCAGATTTGCCACTTACAGAACGGCTTGCAAGCTTCGTTATGTACAGAAGAAGTGTAATTGTGAGTAATGTATAGTTTTGTACCTATTGGTTTTCAAACTTATACTTTTAAAACATAGTTACAATACACAGGAACTTAATTAAACAAGTCTTCGTAACTTGGCAGCAAGCCCAAAATGCTGGCTGCATTGTCACACTTTATTGCAATGCTTATTCTTTGTAACCAGAATGGAGTTTCCAGCATTCTGGTCTCGCATTGTCTCCACCAGGCATTCAGACCAAATTTGTTTTCTGAATAGTTGAGTATAATCATTTATAATTTTATAATATTTTAAAGAGGACTGATTTATTTGTATGTAATGAATAGGGTCTGAAACTCAACTGATTTCAATTTATTTTACCAATAGACAACCTTATCGAAGAGTAACTTAAACACAGCTAGTTACAGCCAGCCATTTACAGGATTTATGGATTGGTTATTTAATAACCAATACATAAATCCTGTAAATCTATATTTTTGACCATAAACAAATGATAGTAAAATCTACATTATAATCCATTGCTTGACTTAAGATAAGTTAAAAGTAGGTATGCTGATAAATATATGGAAAGCAACTTTAACATAGTGTAGAAAGTAACAGAAATTTCAATATTCTAGTATTATATAACTGGAATAAATAACTAAATACTGTACGACATTACACATAGTGCTATCTAGCCCTAAACTAAGCATTAGGCTGGTACTATGAGTACTACACAACGGATATACTACATATTATATGTTTAAAAAAATAGTAGAATAATTTTTTCTTGTCTTATATGGCTAAATACTGAAATGCCATACTTTTATTTATTTCCTTACATTGATATTTCTAGTATAGTAATTTAGTTAATACTTCAAGGTAAGGAAATAAATATGGAAATAAGACCTAGGCGAAAATCTAAGTTTACAAATGATACAAGGTTAAAAAATTATTAACTAGACAAAATATTTATTTTCTATCATCGAGATACCTATTAGGTAACTAGAACTCGAGGTGAAGTTTCAAACATATTTCTTGTCCTTTTTACACTAGAAAAGCTACTGCAGCACTGACAATATGTCATGTTAGTCAACATGTTTTCATTTAAGAGCGTAGCTCTTGTCGGGTGTATCGATGCAATGCTCTCCACATCTCCCTTTGTGTTGCTATCTCCTTTACCTCCTTAAAGGACATGAGGGCAGTTTTCACTTTTATCTGGCTCATATAACTGATTCTAGGTCTCCCTCTCCCTCGTTTGCCTTCTATCTTTCCTTCTATGATATTTCTTATAAAGCCATCATGTCGTAAAAGGTGTCCGATCAAAAGGCCCCTTCTGTTCTCCAAAGCTTTCATCAGCACTCTTCTCTCATCCACTCACTGTAGTACTTCCTAATTCGTAATCCTCTCCATCCAGCTAATTCTCTCCATTCTCCTCCAGCACCACATTTCAAAAGCCTCTAAGATTTCTCTATCGCGCTGTGTCATCGTCCAAGTTTCACAACCATACAAAGCCAAACCCCAGACATACGTTTTTATAAATTTCTTAC
The DNA here is from genome assembly GCA_949358125.1 of Idaea dimidiata. NCBI lineage: Eukaryota > Metazoa > Arthropoda > Insecta > Lepidoptera > Geometridae > Idaea > Idaea dimidiata. Next base: position 6,434,945 of record OX442342.1, on the reverse strand, counting down.
ATGTTTAGATATTTTGGACGTAAATAAGTATTTTATATTGTGGAAAGCTTGTTTTGCCATGGCTATTCTGGCCCTAATGTCTGGCGTACATCTGGAATCTGCTGTCACAATACTTCCCAAGTATTTAAAGTTTTCCACTCTATTAATTATTCTACTATCTATTGATATGGGGTGTTATTGGGGTTTTGGAGGTAATGTGTTTTATGTAGTGAGACGTCAGTGGCTTGTTAAAACTGTCCTCCATCTGATACCATATTATTATATAATAATAATAATAAATAATAATAAATTTATTGATCAAAGAAGAGAAAAAACACATGCAAGGTCTCTAAAATAAACAAATTAGATAATTACGCAGTTTACAGATAAATATTTATAAGAGTAGAAGACTGCGTTCAGCAGTATGTCTATTCAAATTCTTCCTCTCTAAAACTAAGCTTTATAAACTTGTGGGCATAGAGATTCAGATTCTACTACAACACATGCTGCCCGCATTAACCCACTCCCATACCAATCTTACTTATGAACTTAAATGTAGACCTTACATTAAAGTTTGCAGTACCAGATCTCTATGTTAAGCTGTATGCTTGTTCTTATAGAGAACTGGGTAGGTATTTAGATACTTTAACAATAAAAGTTTAAATACTAACGGAGTTGCAATAGAGCGTATGCGTAAGTGTTCAGGTAATGATTGCGCATGATGTGTGTATGTATGTGTGTGTATATGTGCAGTGTAAGTCGTAGGCCGTGCCCCGGTCACCAGCCTCTTAAGAGTTGGGTAGGGGAAGACTACATTCTCCTTTTGTATTCTGTGAGTGTGATGTATGTGTAAATGGGTGATGATATACGTGAGTAAGTGTAAGTTAGCGAGAGTGATTGAAGTGTCCGAGTGTGTTAATGGGTGTACAAAAACCCAGGTATAAGTACGTATTTATGGCTAGATAGTCACGAAGGAATTTCTACTCCATTAGTCTTAGTAGGTCTTCAGTCTTCGTATATTATATATTGTGAAGGTAGAGATCAAAGTTTTATGTTAATTTAATATCCCATCTTATTTCTCTTCCAGTGCATGTAATAGACATATGGAATGTAATCGAAGCATTCCGTGAGAATGCTCTGAACACGCTCGAACCTTCTGCTTCAGTTAACGTAACACGGCTGGAAACGCTTGTCTCTTCGCTCTACCATAACTTGAACAAGCGTTTACCGCCCGCTCATCAAGTGTCAGTTGAAGCATGTTCTGGTTTACTGCTCAATTGGTTATTGGCTGCGTATAGTACTGGGTGAGTGTTTAAAATGTTCCATTTATTTTATTTGAAGAATCAATTAGTTTAAAGAGCAGTGTTGGTCTAGATATCCCAAAATCAATTATGTAGGTTGTGGGTTCCAATCCTGGCTGATTACGCACCATTGTCTTTGTTAAATAAAAATTGATTGTATTATAAACATCACTCTTACGGTAAAGAATAACATCGCTAAGATGCTTGCTTGTGTTTTACATCCTCTTATAATGGCCTAAAGCTAAAGTTTAACTGTGTGTTTCCGCAGTTAGCCCTACTATTGGGCATTTGTGCGTGAATTAAAGCCGTGGGTTTCCTCACGATGTTTTCTTTCACCATAAGAGCGAAAATTATGGGGCTAATTTCCTACATACGGAAAACACCTTGTGAAAACCTTTTTTCGATAATATGGACAACTCACTGGCAAGTTACCAATCCATTGCAAAAAACTGCAAAAAAAACAGTGAAAGTAGTAGGGGAGTAGAAAGGTTCAAAAATAACAAATACTGCCTACAATTTTGAGTTTCAGATAGCTATAATAGGTTCTCCAATTTTGATAAAAAAAGACACAGTGTATATGGAGACCATTGCATTGCACTGCTATTCCATGACTACACATAAAAAAACTCGAAAACTCTTGCTTAAAGTGTTCTGTGAATTTTGAACAATTAAAAATAGGCATTGAAATGTTTTTCCTTATTGCATGCCTTTAGTCTATTCACTGCGCTACCACTGCACCATGGGGACTTAAGTGTTTGGGTTGAAATTGAAGGAAGTTTAAATTCTTGTTCCAGAGAGAATGTGGGAAAAATCAGAGTGTTTTCAATAAAAGTGGCTCTTGCGACGATGTGTGCTGGAAAATTGACTGACAAATTAAGATGTGAGTAAATAATAACCGCAGCAAATATAGCAGACTCAATTGTTTTGTGTATTATATGGGGACATAACTGCCAACATTAAGTGGGATCGGGTCACGTCCGTCGGATGCATCCTGACGGAATCTGGCAGACCCCGAAATTATTTGGCCAGTAAATAAGTCTTCATTGACCAATACCTTCTGTAAATAGATTTGACAATATTTGTACGGTTTGCTGCCCAACAGCTTACCCGTCAAACTAACCTTTTTACGCCACCCACGAAACGAGTAAGCTAGTCTTGTTCCATGCCTGAGCTACGCAACTAAAAAGAGAAAAAACCGCTAGGCCGACTCCCCAAAGATGCAGGTTTTATGTCCTGTTGGGTGCAAATTATTGGAAAGCACTTCTCTGAAAATGTAGTCATCCAAGTGTGGGAAACCGCTTAAAATATATCAAAAGGTAATCGGAAGCGACATCTCAACGTTGAATTACGTGTAAATTGAAAAATGCAAGCTGGTAGTCTGCAAAGACGGCCGGTACAACTCGACAAGACGAGCACCTGTGGCCAAATTGGTTAAGGCGATGGGCCAGACTTCCCAAAGTTGCAGGTTCAAGTCCTGTGGGGTGCAAATTTTCGAAAGCATTTCTTTGAAAATGTTAAAATAAGTATTTTAATAGAATTCCTCACTTTCCAGACATTTTCTCTCAGCTGTCGGACGGCAATGGCCACCTGCTCATGAAGCGGCTGTCGGACTACCTGCGAGAGGTGCTCGCTCTACCCGCTGCAGTGTACGAGTCACCGTCCTTCAGCTATGAAGACTCGCTTGCTCATTCTATATTTAATCAGGTTAGTTAGTTAGTTAGTTCCGTACCCAAAGGGTAAAAACGGGACCCTATTACTGAGATTTCGCTCTCTATCCGTCTGTCTGTCACCAGGTTGTATCTCGAGCTAGACAGCAGGAATTTTTATACATAACCATAATTTCTTCTATGGTTTTCGCGATTTTGCATAATAAAACACTTTATTTATCCGGTTTTATCGCGTTTTTATTCATTGGTCTAAACGAACCGAACTTTCGCCAACTTAACAGTTGATAATAAAGAAGTTGTAAATAAAGTGTTTTATTACATAACCATAAAATGTTTTCCAAGTACATTTTTGAGTTAAAAAAAAACATTAGGTATATTTTGATTTAATTTTCAGTAACTAGATGACTAGTTCATTTTGAAAATAATAAATTGCCAATTGCAATTAATTGGCAGTGTGTTACAACTGCTGTTAAGGTTGCAGGTTCAAGACCTGTTGGATGCAAAATTCTGGAAAGCATTTTAAAAAAACGAACTAGGTATGGTACTAATATTATAAAGCTGTATTTTTTTTAATGTTTGTTACCAAATCTCGCAAAAACGTCTGAACCGATTGCGATGATACTTGCAATATACGCAGCTGAAGACCTGGAATAACACATAGGTTACTTTTTATTCTGATATTATCACGGGAACGAGACTTACGCGGGTGAATCCGCGGGGCGCAGCTATTTTTATTTAAATGTAAAAAAATGTCCTTGTTTCAGAATATAAAGATAACGGTGAATGATTTCTTGGACACTCTAATGTCGGACCCGGGGCCTCCTTGCCTTGTATGGCTGCCACTTCTGCATAGATTGGCCAGTGTTGAGAATGGTATGTATATAGACATATTCATCATCAAAGAGCCACCATTACGCCGCCTAGAAATCCGCCAGGCACGGTTATTACCAGTGGAATGCCTTGAGCAAATCCAGGAATATAAATGGTATGTTTCAAGTTTTACTTGGTTTGTGGCGTAACCTAACATGGTTGATGTTGGCGGCGTCGCCTTTAAATGCATGCAAATTACCGCTACCGTTTGAACCGCGTAGGTTATTCCTTTAATTGTGTTATATGTTAGTGGTACACCCGGTGGGCTGCAACTCGTGCGGGCGCGGCTCGGTGGTGGGACTCCGCTACCGCTGCTGTCGGTGCGCCTCTTACACGCTGTGCCAAGACTGCTTCTGGCGAGGGCGCGCCACGCCGCCGCACGATCCCGAACATGACGTTAAGGAATACGCTGCCTATGTAAGTACACTCTGTTTCAGGCCTTAGATCAAAAATGTAAACAGAACTGCCAATTATCGAAGGAAACAATAAACAAAGAGCTCTATCACTTTTAAATAAATGTTTTTATTTGTAGTTTTTTTTTCATTTTTGATCTAAGATTCTGAAACCGGAAATAGTAAAAACATGTGATACCACAGTTTTCCTAATTGGCGCTCTAAAAGTTGCCAAGCTTATACAAATTTGTTTTTCGGGGCCGAACTCTTATTTGTAGAAAACGTGGCATTGTCAGATAATATGTTGCAGGAAATTGTAGGCAATTTGACGCATTACTTGTCTAAGCCCGTTAACGAAAAAAAAACCATAGTAAAAAGAAGTAAAACTACTAGATAAACTGGCACACGCGAATGATCCTGGTCACGGCACCAATTGTACGTAAATATTGCTGTAATGACCTTCTCAATCCAGAGCTTGACTGGAAGAAGTCGGCCTACTACAAGACCTTCTGGCCATCTTCTAATCGTGTAGTGGTGGGTCTCACCTACTGTTAGAGTTATCAGGTCGCTCTAAGGCCTCTAACTCGGCCTAACACCAGCTAAGGTGGCTACCGAAGCACAGATGAGGTCACAGTCCCTAGACGTCCTTACTTGGCCGTTCCAGAAGTCCCCGTCGAAGCAGATCGGCGCGAGCCTCCGCAAGTCGTTCCGCTGCGTGCCGGAGCGAGCGCGCGCGCAACTGCCGCGGTACCCCGACCAGCCTGAGCGGACCCTGAACCTCAGCCATATTGTGTGAGTTTTTTTATTATATTATCACCCGCCAAGTCCCGTTCCCGCGGGATTATCGGGATAAAAATAGCCTATGTGTTAATCCAGGTCCCCAACTACCTATATTCGAAGTTTCATCGCAATCGGTTCAGTAGTTTTTCGTGAAAGAGTAACAACCTCACATACATACATACAAACTTTCGTTTCGTATATTTACAATAAAAATGTATAATATGTAGTGTATCCGTTGTCTAGTACCCATGTACAAGCCTAGTGCTTAGTTTGGGGCTAGATTGCGCTGTGTGCGCAATCTGTAATATATAATATAAATAAATAAATCCTGTGACAAACACACAGCGCCATCTAGCCCCGTGGTAAGCTGCTAAGCTTGTGTTACGGTGATTAGACAACGGATATATACTACTTATATTTATTTTTCTTTTGTAAATACATACACATTATACATAGAAATACACCCAGACCAGATACAAAAATTTATTTTTTAAGCATAAATATTTGCACCAAGCGGGAATCGAACCCGCAACCTTATGCATTGCAGCCAAGCGTTCGCCCGACGCGCCACAGAGGGCGTCAATGTTGTGAAATATATATATATTTTATTGGAATGTCCAGGCCTCCGTCCCCGGTGCCGGCACACAACGGGTTCCCGGAGTACGTGGGTGGGTACGTCAACACCGGCTCGCTCGACTCCCGCTCCTCCAGATCTACACATCGCAGTAAGTGGCCTTTTGTTCCCCTTCTGTCTACCTTCTTCCCTTTCCTGCCTGTTCTTTACCCCTGCTCTTCTACTTTGTTTGTTTTTTTCTACACATCATACTAAGTGTCCCTTTGTTCCCTTTCTCTCTCTCCTTTCTTCTCCTTACTGTCTCTTTCTTTACTGTCTCTTTCTTAATGTCTCTTTCTTACCCCTACTCTTCTACTTTGTTGGTCATTTTCTTTTTCGTACTAAGTGTCCGTTTGTTTCCTTTTTCTCTCTCCTTTCTTCCCTTTAATACTTCTTTCTTACTTTGTTTATCTTTTTCTACACATCGTACTAAGTGTCCCTTTGTTCCCTTTCTTTCTCTCTCCTTTCTTCTCTTTACTGTCTCTTTCTTCCCTTTACTGTCTCTTTCTTACCCCTACTCTTCTACTTTGTTGGTCATTTTCTTTTTCGTACTAAGTGTCCCTTTGTTTCCTTTTTCTCTCCTTTCTTCCCTTTAATGCCTCTTTCTTACTTCTGATCTTCTTCTTTGTTTATCTTTTTCTACACATCGCAGTAAGTGGCCTTTCATTCCCTTTCTCTCTCCCCTTTCTTCACTTTCCTGACTCTTTCTTACCCCTGCTTTCTACTTTGTTTGTCTTTTCAACACATCATACTAAGAGTCCCTATAATCCCTTTTGTCTCCCTCTCCTTTCTTCCGTTTACTGCCTCTTTCTTTCTTCTATTCTACTTCCGTCCCCTTTCCCCCTACATCTTTCCTTGTCCTCCAGATCTACACATAATACTAATCCTTTTGCTCCCTTTCTCTTTGCTTTCTTCTCTTTCCTGCCTCTTTCTTACCTCTTCTGTTCCCCATTTTTATAATTATTAATATCCGTATAAAAAAAGTAAAATATGTAGTATATACTACTATTAGGTATTAGACTATGGATATCCATAGTCTAATACCTAATATCTACCCAGAGTACTAGTCTAGTGCTTAGTTTGGGGCTAGATAGTGCTTTGAGTAATGTCGTGCAATATTTATTATTATTATATTTTATTCCTGTATCGATCGACTCTGAATATTAATTTGTGTGTTTTAGGTATAGCTGAGCATTTATCTCGTGGAGTGGACGATGAACACCGACTGATTGCGAGATACGCTGCCCGACTCGCTCACGAAAATAGGACTATGGTGAGAATTACTACTACTAATATTATAAAGTTTGTGAGTATGTATGTTTGTTACTCAATCACGCAAAAACTACTGAATCGATTGCGATGAAACTTGAAATATAGGTAGATAGCTAGAGATCAGCCGTGGTATCATCTAATTAGCATCCACCGCTAGTAGTTGCTAAGTTGCAGAACATTGCTGCTTTGACGTAACGTGGTTGTTACCGGTGATTAATTCAAAGCAGCAATGTAGAATACGAAATATGTTTTTTGACAGTAATTAGCAACTAGTAGCGGTGAATGCTAATTAGATGGAACCACAGCTGGAATAGTCTACTTTTTATACAAGGTGTAACGAGGACTCCCTTTTAAGCCGAAAGGAGGTTGTTCTAGACGTCTAGGCGAACATCTTTGGTTCTATGACTTTTGAAAATTCAGACTTCTATTTTGAAAATTTTGAGGTTATTTTTCACTGGAAAAAAATTCACTGGTGAAATTTTGGAGATGATTTTTTCCTTTAAAATATTTCTATTAATCTTTTTAATTGTTTTTTTTTATAGCCAAGGGCTGGAAGATCGGCATCGCTCACTCCGGAGTTGGTAAGCGTAGTACATGACTTTAATTTAACGATTTTAAACTAACGTAGCTTTTTTACCTGAATAGGCGACTATGCCTTGAGTCTAGAACAATATTTACCTCATTATGAAAAGAAAGAAAGAAAATACGTTTATCTAGAAAGGCACACAACTTACACACAGGTACAATAAACACAACATAATCTTACTTCTTACTAATATTATAAACGCGAAAGTTGGTATGTATGTATGTATGTCAGTTTGTTACTCTTTCACGCAAAAACTACTGAATCGATTGCGATGAAAGTAGGTAGCTGAATACCGGGATTAACACATAGGCTACTTTTTATCCCGATATTCCTGCGGGAACGGGACTTACACGGTAGCCGCGGGGCGCAGCTAGTAAATTAATAGGGCTCCGAGCTACTTACTAGGCGGGACACAATATTTGGAAACGATGATGAAGAAGACTAGTGGATTTTGTAAATAACAACCCCCCCCCCCTCTCCCCTCTCCTCAGGGTCGATCATCGTCGGAAGGTTCAGAAGTAGACGCGGCGAGGCAACAGCGCGAACTGATATCGCAACTCGAGGCCAAAAACAGGGAAATTATGAGGGAGATTGCAAGACTAAGGTAAGATCGACGCCATTACATTATGACGTAAACAACGGTACCTAGATTATTTATTAAGGTCGTGGTATACTTTGCATCGAAATCCAATTAGTAGAACCCGAGTAATGAACGGAAAAGTGCAACCGCTCGAGAACCGCTCGGCCGCCCGCGCCCGTGATAACGCGTTTTCACTTCTGCGCCCAGCTAGTTTGATAATATTTTTTACACACCTACTGCTCTACAAAGTTACTTTATTTGACCAAAAAGGACAACGTAAAGCGATTCTTTATTCCCTAGGTGCATAAATGATTCTGATTCTGATGAAAGAATAGTATGTCAGGGTGTTCCGCAAGGAAGTGTCCTAGGGCCGCTTTTGTTCATCATTTATATCAATGATCTACCTAGGGTTACGCACTTTCCAACTGCACTCTTTGCTGATGATAGCACCGTTTTGTTTAATATTAGTAATATTAGCAACATAGAAAATGACATAAATCAAACACTGACATGTATAATCAATTGGTTACAATCACACAATTTGACATTAAACTTAAATAAATGTCATCTAATCAATTTCAGACAACGAAAGAATACTCCCCTTAACATTGACATAAATTATAATGGAATTAAAATAAATGAAATTGAGTCGACAAAATTCTTAGGATTGCATATTGACCAAAGAATTACGTGGAAGCTGCAAGTTGACCATATATGTAAGAAGCTACAACAATTTTCGTATGCCCTGTACAGACTGAGATTAGTCGCAAATTTGCAGACTCTTTTAACTGCATATCATGGACATGTTGCGTCTGTCTTGCGCTATGGCATTATTTTCTGGGGAAATTCCACTGAAAAGTTACGCGTACTTAAAGCACAAAAGAGGTGTATCCGTGTCATTTTTAATCTGCAGCAAACCGATTCGTGTAAGAAATACTACAGATTGCACAATCTCCTAACGGTGCCCTCACTATACATATACGAGGTGGCTGTATTTGTTCGTAAGCACTTTGCATATTTTGGAAGTTGTCCGCCAGGCAGTAGACGTGCAGGTGACCTTCACGCTCATGAATCAAAGACCCAACTAATGCAAAGTAATGTGTTCTGTATGGCACCAACCATCTATAATAAAATACCACGATCCATCAGAAACTGCAGTAGTCTGCAAAGCTTTAAATATAGCCTCCACAAATTTCTAGGGAATAAAGTTTATTATAAGATTGATCACTTTCTTAATGACAAATCTGTTGGGGATACTTAATATTATTATCTAATTTTAATGATAATTATTTGATTTATATCTTTAATTTATTTGACATATTATGTAGTAAATGAATGACATTACAAATATCTAACAAACTAACTAATATTGACATTATTATGAATAATTCTCCTGATTTGTATTCTTACCTTATAAGTTGACTGTATACCTATTATGGTGGGCCTAGAGGACATCATATTTTATTTTTATAACACCTATTGTAATTTTACCTAGTGCAAGCAGTTGTGAATAAATGAATTGAATTTAATTTAATTGAATAAAGTGCTCATTATACACCTAGGGCATGAAGTAATTTAAATTTGGAAATAAGGTTCTGGTAGCATACGGCCATTTCGAAATGGCCACCTAGACAAAACGCATAAAAAAAATAAAAACTGGGCTATTTTTTTTAAATTGAATTAATATAACTATATAAGTATACTATATATATATATATATTATATATTTATTAGCTGTAAATATATTTCATACACGTTGCATTAATCTATTGTTTTGTTGTTAGTTAAATGCTTATTTTTGTAGCCCTTTTATTGTCTTGCAGTAGATGTGTAAAGTAGAGTATTCACGTCGATGCTAAAGTCTGTCTTTATCTCGGGCGCTTGAATCCCACGCTTCACTCAGGACTAGGTACATAACTCAGTTAAGTTTTTAACACCCTCGCTGCGCTCGGGAGTTAACTCTATAGAGTCCTCCGTACGCTTTGGATTAAATATGACGCCCGCTATACAATTTGTAACGGTTATGCCCTTTTAATCAGAAAGGGGGTTGTTCTAGACGTCTAGGCGAACACCTTTTGTTCTACGACTTTTGAAAATTCAAACTTTTTTTTTTAAAATTTTGAGATTATGTCTCACTGAAAAAACAACTGCTTTTGAAAATAAAGGTTATTGAAGTTTTGATTGTAAACCATCAAACTAAAGAAAAGGACAACATAAGGTCAGTGACCTCGAACACTCAGAAACAGCTGATTTTCAAGTAAACTTTACACCTAAATTTTTCGATAAGTACTTCGAATTTCCAAAAGTCATAGAACAAAAGTTGTTCGCCTAGACGTCTAGAACAACCCCCTTTCGGATTAAAAGGGCTTACCCGTTACACCTTGTATAAGACAGGGCTTTAGTACCTCGGTGCATAAACTACTATTAAATGTTTAGTATGTGTTGTGGAAGTTGTAATGACCTGTATACTGGCAGACGGCAGCAGGAGGCGGAGGGTGGGGGTGGGGGGGGGTGCGGCTCGGCGCCGCCGCTCGTGTCGGAGCTGCGCGCGCTGCGCCAGCGGAAGGACGAGCTCGAGGGGCATCTCTCCTCGCTGCAGGAGTCCAGGAAACATCTCATGCAGCAGCTCGAGGGACTCATGAGGATGCTCAAGGTAACTGCTACATTACAAGCTGCCTCCTGTGATCCTACTTAAGGCGGATTCCACGAAACTTTAATATCTCTTAATCGAAGCATATATTATGAGCTTTTTTTCGAAAGTAATTCTTTTCTATATTGTACCGAACACAATTTCCAAGATTAGCAAACCTATAAGGAGAATAACTACTAAAACGGAAAGGTTGCCTGGAAGAGATCGCTCAGATATACAAACAAAAAGAAAAACAGACGACCAGAATAACAAACGGAATGAATGGATGAAGGTGAATGATATGATGTGTGATTTGTATGTGAATGTTTTCTTGTGTACAAAATAAACAAATAGACATAAAAATAAGTCGTTAAGCTTTAATAGGTACACCTACTTACCCATAAATATTTTTTATATCTTCGTAAACAGACAACGCTCACACCCATATGCAGAGTCGTTTCCTCCAATCGACTCGACCTCGACTCAACTTGAAGGATAGAATTCTAGAGGAAATTCCTCAGTCGAGTCGAGGAATTAATTGTCAAACTCATGGTACGTCGCAATCTACCTTAAAAGGTATCCTCGAATCTATCGATATCGATATCATACCGATTCTAGAGTATCCTTCAAGTTGAGTCGAGGTCGAGTCTAGTGGAGGAAACGACTCTGCATATGGGTGTTAGTTACCATCTTCCTTCTTACTCTCCTACTAATATTATCAAGCTGAAAGTTTTTGAGTATGTATGTATGTGTGTTTGTTACTTAATTACGTAAAAACCGCTGATTCGATTACCATGAAACGCGGTATGTAGATAGCTGAAGACCTAGAATAACACATAGGCTACTTTTTATCTTGATATTCCCGCGGGATCGAAACTTACGCGGGTGAAACCGCGGGGCGCAGCTAATCTTGCTAATATTATAAACGCGAAAGTTTGAATGTATGTGACTTTGTTACTCAATCACGATAAAAACTACTGAAGCGATTGCGATGAAACTTAGAATATTGGTAGCTAGAAACCTGGAATAACACATAGGCTACCTTTTATCCCGATATTCCCGCGGGAACGGGACTTACGCGGGTGAAACCGCAGCTAGTAATCATTATAATTATAGATTCGAGAACCATCAAACATTGGAACATTTTTATCAGAATTTAATGGGGATCATTTTTATCATTGAATACTTTTTTCGTAGAAAATAATACTTTTTCCCAAAAGAGTGAAAGAACTGTTAACTTAGAGAAACTTGACTGTGACGGGTGTAGCGGCAGGTGGAAATGAATATTTTGAATATGTCACCAAAGTTCCAAAACTTTATTAATTTAAAACACTATATTTACCGGGTTTTACTTGCGTTTTATTTAATAACGGCATTATTTTAAAATACCGAGCTAACTTTACTGTTAGCTTTTTCAAGGTCGTGACTGAGATGATTCGTCTATTTTAATATTCTAAAAAGTATGAGTAGTTGGTTGTAGTGTAAGTATTTTTTATTAATCTGTTAGTCTGAAAACCATACTTTTACTGGACTGTACGTTTTTACAATTTATATTCTACCTTGTATTTTTTGCCTATGCTTATATTCCTACCCTTAAATGAATATTTTTTTAAAGTTACTTTCCAACAAATCACACCTTTTTTTTTTTTTTTTTTTTTTAACCTGGGAAAATCTTATTAAGACCTTCGGGCCACTCTCAAGGGAGAGCGGCCCGGTGAGTGGGGGTCCCCCCTGGTCTTGATGGTGTGTGCCAGGGGTATACCCACTAAAAACCCAGGGTGTCCTTCTCTCCGCTATGCCAGAGCATCGCCGGAAGCTGCAAGCAGTACATCGGCTAGCCCTAGCGGCGGGTGGTCCACTCCGGACCTCATCTCTGAAAAACCCCATACAGGGTAAACCCTCGCGAGAGGCGGCGTGGACACGCCGCCGCCATCTCGGGCTCTCGTACGGCGACGGACCCCCCCGAGTCCGCCGCCATGAGCCATTTAGGGTGGCAAGTGGTCATTTCTGACCACTCGCCGATTTCGCCTGGGGCGCTGCGTGCCGCGGAGCAGCTCACGTGCTCGCTCCGCCTCCTCTTTTGAGGACATTACGCCCTCAGCGTAGGTCCGAACGGCCTGCCAGGCCTCATCACTGTTGACCATAGTGCGAACTACGGTCGGCAGCGACAAGTCGTGGCCAATGGCCGCCGTCAATTCCCGGCGCTGTTGGTCCCATGCTGGACAGGCAGCGAGTGTGTGCTCGGCGGAGTCGCAGTCCGACGAGCAGTGATGGCACCTCTCATCCGCCTCTCTGCGTATTCGGCAAAGGTATTTGCCGAAGCAACCGTGTGCCGTCAGCAACTGAGTGAGGCGAAACGAGAGTGCCCCGTGGCTGCGATTCAGCCACTCCATCAACACGGGCCTGATGGCCTCGATGGTCCATAGCCCTGCCCTCGGTTGTTGCAGTCGCGTCTGCCACATCTCCACTTGGACCTGTCGGAGCTCCGTCCGGCGCTCCTCCACCTCCCTTTGCGCCGGTCGGTCGCCCCGACTTCTCGCATCCTCGCGCCACTCGTAGAGTGATGCAAGGGATTTCGCGTCGAGGTCCCAAGGGAGGGACCCAGCAAGGACGACGGCCGCCTCGCCCGACACTGTTCTGTAACTTCGCGTCGCTCTGATGGCCATCAGTCTCTGCGCACGACAGAGTGTGCCGATGACGCCACAACAAATCGCACCTTAACTAAGTACGCCGTTAACTTTCTTATCTAATACTTAAGATTAACTTTTAGTACTACATTCTTCTTTATAATTGCTTACTTATATATATTTTTTTTTAATTTTAATTTAATTTATTTTTACTAAAAAACACTTAAAATAACACATACATAGCTCTGCCAAACTGCACAGCAGTTTGTCGGCAGTATAATATACACTAACTATATAATACACTAACTGTGACCCTTGGTTTCACCCGCTTAAATTCCTATCCCGTAACGTATGTGACGCATCACGTATGTCATACCAAGCGTTGCTTAACCCGTATGATTATTCAAAGTACCTTATATCTTATTTCAACCACTAAACTATCCCTGTACCAAATTTCATTCAAATCGGTTTTTTTTTACAAAATAAAAAAAAAACCTTCTTCGATAAATGGTCTATCAAACACAAAAATATTTTTTTAAATCGGACCAGCAGTTCCTGAGATTAGCGCGTTCAAACAAACAATCAAACTCTTCCGCTTTATAATATTGATATAGATTTAATAATCAATCAGGTACTTAAATGCTATTTATTCGATAAGCTTTTCGCATATTTTTCACATTATTGTTTCAAACGTATTACACGTGTAAGGGTGATTTATATTAGACCGCCACGAGCACGAGCTTCGTTGTCCATTACTCAGCGAGCGGTCGATCGGTCTGTTGCAACCGAGTGGCGGCCGAGCAATGTACTACAACGAAGCTTGGACCCGGCCGGCGCTCGTGACGGTCTAATATAAATCATCCCTGAAAGTCTTGAACATTTTTCACATTTTAGTAATAACTCTGAACTCTGACGCGTTGTCATCCACTACTTATACTACTGTCTCCTAATAGAGTAAAGCAATTAGTAAATATATTCGCGGTAGCAGATCATAGAACACTAATTAATTTGCCGTAAATTCTCTAAAAATGTTGAAGATTATTCTACTAGTGTGTGCTGCAGTGGGAGTTGTTTCAGGCTATCCCATGCAGTCTGTTAGAGAATTGGCCTTCGAATTTGGATTGATATATTCAGAAACAAAATACTACGAATCCACTGAACAGCCGCCAGAACTTTACTCCACTGTGGCGCCAAAGCCTTACTCCAGTGTACCGTCAGAGCATTACTCCACTGTACCGCCAGAGCCTTACGCCAGTGTACCGCCAGAGCTTTACTCCAGTGTACCACCAGAGCATTACTCCACTGTACCGCCCGAGCCATACTCCACTGAACCGCTGCCAGAGCCTTCCTCTTCCGAACAACTACACGAGTTTTACTCCTCCGAGTCATTGGAATCGTTGCCCGGCTCTTTCTCCACCGAAATGTCACTAGAATATGATTTTTTCGAATCTGAATCGCCCGAAAGGAGCTCGATTACCATAGATTATTGGCCATGCTCCTCCGAATCAACGTCTGAATCCTCGGACGAGTTACCTCCCATATTATCATCAAAATAAGGGCCAAAGTACACCTATCCTTAATCATCAATAAAGTAAGGGTCAAAATACACCTATCTGTGAACGGGAGATGGGACTATAAAAATGTAATTTTAAAATTGACGATTATGTTTAAGGACCATGTTTATATCCCCACTTGGTACAACTATAGATACTTTTCATTATGTGAACCATCTGTTTATACCTAGAACCACAAATAATAAATTATTATATTTGTTTATTTCATATTTCTTAAGTTATTTCATTTTATCTATCAGATCGTTGTCTGAAACCCTTCCAAAGTTTTACGAATAAATCTCGTTTGAATTTAAAGGGCCCGAGAGGAGTCCGCTTGATGCAGATTATTGACCATGAGTTCATTGGAAGAAGAAAAAAATTACGAAATATATATAAAATATCTCAGAAGATTTAGGTAGATTATATATGCACTAGCTGCGCCCTGCGGTTTTACCCGCGTAAATCGCGTTCCCGCGGGAATATCGGGATAAAAAGTAGCCTATATGTTATTACAGGTCTCCAGCTACCTATATTCCAAGTTTCATCGCAATCGATTCAGTAGTTTTTGCGTGAAAGAATAACAAACTCACACACATACATACGTACAAACTTTCGCGTTTATAATATTAGTAAGATAAGATATAATATACATACATGAAGGAAAATATCCACTTTAAAGTTCTCCCTAACATCCTTCCAAACTGTCCGGTCCTGGGCCCATATCATCTATCCAGTGTACGTCTGACAACAGTGGAAAATGACAGGCACTATGCAGTACATTGCTACTTTGAGATAATCACCGATAATAACCACGTTATGTCAAAGCAGCAATGTACTGCATAGTGCTTGCCAATTTCCACTATTGTCCGACGTCCGCTGGATAGATGATACGGGGTGCAGGGCTAGATTTGGTCAATCTAGAATGCATCGAGTTTGTCACGCTACCGTTGTCAGGGTCTGCCCAGATTCCAACGTACGTCTTCCGGCACCTATTATGTGACGATCTTAGCCTATCGGTGATGGGCTAAGATCGTCACGCCCATCACCGATAGGCTAAGATCATCCGACTGACGTGACCCGCCCAATCTCACTTACAGTTGGCAGTTTTCCTACCTACATCAACTATCCCGGTCTCTGTACATACTTTAAGAGAATGAATCTTTAATATCTTATGTGATATGTATTGTTGTAAAGAACCACACAGATGATGTCAAGAATTAGGTCGCAGAAGTGTCCTTGTGTCAATATATGTTGGATAACTCCCTAAACATTATCTTCATATATCCTTATGAATTAGTACATTACTGCAGCGACCGGCAAGAGAGGCATTGATGAACGAATGTGTGAATGTGGACCGAAACGAAGCCGAGGCACACATACGTAAGTCCATCAATGCCTAGTTGCGGCCAAGGTTTGTATAGTACTTTTCTCAAATAATGGACGGAAATTAAACTAAGTAGTACAATTCAGAAGTTTTATTTGAAAATACAATTATTGAATGTACAATTCTTAAAATTTAAGTTTTTTTTTTTCATTAAACAGCTTTATAATGTGCAAGCCAGTTCGAAAGAACATGAACATCTGTACTAAAATTACTTAATAACGGGGTATTTACCATGTTTAATAATTTATTCGCGGAGCTCGATATTTCGCTAGTAATTCCAACCAGCTTGTTCACGAGACTGGAGAATGCTGGATAACCATGTTAGTTTAAAATCGTATATGAACATCTGTCCCTACATTTTCGCCCTGGGACCTCAGAAAGCCATGTAATTTTTTTTTGAGTTCTACAATCACCATATAAGCTATTTCAATTTAAATCTAGTCACGGACACTTGCTTAGACTATAAAAAACACAAAAAACTTACCAGTTTTTGAGGTTATGAACGTATGAATTCTGAGTTGGATTTACCCTCATTATTTATATGAAAAGTTGTTTCATTACATTTAACGTTTAATGTCATGTATTATAATTAATATTACATGAATATTCTATGTATTATAAAAAAAGAGTTAATATTGTTAACATCTTTTATTTCAATCAATTTTTTATAAAACTTGAACTAATAACAATTAAAAAACCGACTTCAAAAAGAAACAAAAAATAATTTAAAAAACAACCAAATAAAAAGAATTGATAAAAATGACCAAAATAACCTCTACATAGGTACAGAGCCACCGACTAATTAATCTGTTTTATCATCTGAAGTCGGGCAGTTTTACTGGTTGGTTCCATATTGTACTTAATTGTTAAATTATTTTTTTATTTTACCCTTTTTAGTATACTTACCTACCTAAAAATCAACAATATTGTTACCGTAATTTTCATTATTGAGGAGTTTTCTGATGAGAAGGTGGTTTCAGGTGCCCCATCAATCTGTACTTAGTTCTTTAGGGGTCTATTCTTTTTGGTAGAAGTCCAAAAATGAGTAATTTATTGAATTCTGGGATGCTATCCTGTCCATCATTCCGAAGATACTCATCAGATCCTTACCAAACTTTCATGGGACCACCTCGTAGCTTCCACCTTTCCATTAAAAAAAGAACTATATCAATCGGTTAAGCCATCTTCGTATAATCGATGAACAATTGAATTGAATACAGCGTTTTGAGGAGCATTCCCGGTCCTCACTTCGAAGATCCTCATCAGATCCTCATCAAATTTTTATGGGACCATCTTGGAGCTTCCACCTATCCATTAAAAAAAGAATCATCTTAATCCGTCAATCCGTCTTCGAGTAATCGGTAAACATACAAAAAAAAAAAAAATATTATACATACAGACGAATTGATAACCTCCTCCTTTTTTTTGAAGTCGGTTAAAAATTGAGCAGGGGGATCGACTACAGAAGCTTGGTGTCTTGCCCAGCTTAGGAACCATATTACAGTAATTACACGCTCAAATCCATAAAAATCACTGCCAATTCATTGTTCTTAGTATGTCTGTAGGTATCCGTATGGTGAGCCAGAGTCGCAAGGGAGGCAATCACATAAATAGGCAAAGGATTTCGAGGAAAAGCACAAACAAGTAACACAACATATCGATCAACGAGCGAGCAGAAGTTAAATACAAACAAACAAACGTCAGTAAGATGACCAAACGTCAGTCAGACGAGCAAACAAACGCGCTAGGCGTGGGTGCATAGTTTCGACTCGATTAAATCAAACGAAACAAACGATTATTTGCGTGATTTGATTACGTATTGACGGTGGTTTTTGGCGCTAACTGTTGGTCGAAGTGCGTTACCTACATTGCTGATTCAGTATTTATGTAATCGATTAAACTATGGGTACTAGCCTTCATGTGATTGAATAATTAAAAATATCAATTTTTACCAAACAAATATCGATTGTTTGTTAGTGAGTGTGGTTTCCTCATTAAGGTTAGAAATCACTACGTTTCCTTAGTCTCTGGGTTTCCTAGCGTCATGTATGGTAAACACTAAACAGGTAGTCCGAATCAATCAATATGGCGATGGACGATTACCGGTTAAATCTTTAGAAACTTTAATAAATGTTATTGAGATTAGGACTTGTCCGTTTCCATTTAAAAAATAACTTTGATTAAAAAAAAACACCACTAATTATGGTAAAAAAGACAATACACTTAGTGTTCTCAAACTCTAGGGCGAGATATGTTCATGTCCTTTGATAAGTTACCTCTTTGGTCGCCATTTTGCGGAGTAGAAGATCGTTCCATTTTTAAATTACACGGCAAATATGATTTTACATAGTAATTTATTTGGAGTTTTGGCGGAAATGCGTTGAGGAGATTCATTTTTGTAAAACTTAGTTCAAATGCGTGTAAATTGTTTAATTTCGGGGGCATATTATTCATTTTAGTTTCGTGAAGGTGTACAAGTGAAAATAAAAGTGAAAATCGGTACAAAACATGGTCTTTAGCTTAGTGTTCTCTCCAAAGCTCCGTGAACAAACATTGTAAAAATGGTCCCCTTTTTACAATGATTCCCTCGACTTGACTTTAACTATGACGATTTGACTGTTTCGTTCGATGCAAATAACATGCAAATACTGATATTACTTGACACTGGCAAATGTCCGAAAGGAAAAGCCATTTTAAAGAAGAAGAAGAATTTATTTGGCCGCTAAACAAGACAGATATTATTATGGATTTCAAACAACTATTGCCGGCCGCAGCTCGACTAGTACAGCAAGTTCGATTTATCTCGAAGAAGGTTGTTAAAATAATGCTCAAATTTCCAAGCATGTTTGAGAAAATCAAGTATTGCCTGTTCGAGAGATTTGTCATACATTTCAAGTGTATATATAGAATATATATATTGAATATATAGAGATTTGATTTGCAAAAGAAGTTGTTTTACATGCACCTTCTATCATATTTTATAGCTACAAAACCTCAAGATAATTTACCCTAATTTACCTTGAGTTTGTTTAAAGCAAGAGTGAATGTGTTTATGTAATTTTAAGCGAGAACGAATAAGGCATTCCAGCAGTAAGATATCTGAAAATTTACAGTCAATTCTGCTCACATAGTATTTTAATAAGTGTTTGAATGTAGATATTAACTTTTGTAATAATTTACAACCCTACTAATATTATAAAGTATGTGAGTGTGTAAGTATGTATGTATGAATGTTACTCAAACACGTAAAAGCCGCTGAATATAGATAGTTGGAGACCTGGAATAACACATAGGCCACTTTTTATCCCGGCATTCCCGCGGGAACGGGAATAACGCAGGTAAAACCGCAGCTAGTGAGAACCAAAAGCTAAACAAAGGAACTACAAAAAAACACATTTAAATTTCGTTAAAACGGTATTTATTTAGAACATTAGAAGTCATGCACATTACCGCATTAAAACACGAAGGCCTTATTACAGGTTCTTACCGTTTCGTTACAACTATAGCTGAAAATCTTATTACATTTCACACTAGCGCCTCTACCGGATCCGCTGGGTACTAGTGTGACATGTTTTGGCACTAACGGCAAAAGTTAAAAAAGATTAAGGGATGATTTATATTAGACCCTCACGAGCGCCGACCGGGTCCGAGCTTCGTTATCCATGGCTCGGCCGCCACTCGGTTGCAACAGACCGATCGACTCCACGCCGAGCAATGGACAACGAAGCTCGTGACGATCTAATAGAAATCATCGCTATAAGAACTTGTAGTACGGACGCCGGTCAAGTAAACGATCGCCCATCTGCATGTGACAATTCTAATGCCTCGATTGCGTATACTAAAGTAAACATTTGATTAAACCTTTCAAGACTGATAGAATACATTTGGTGTTTGGTTTTTCAACATCTGGAACAAGAGGATTTCGGTTTGAAAATTGCACTAAATATAAATAAAAAACGAAGCAATGTGGGGGTTACAAATGATACAAACGAAAACAAAAAAAAAATAATGCAATAAAAAACGAGGTCTACTATTTTTAGAACTATTAGTTTAAAAAGCGAGTGAAGGAAATTACTAACAATTTCAACGTGGGATTTTAACAGTTATATCCCTTAACAAATACATACATATAAAATTCTAACTTCTGAATTTCTGACTGAACTGCGCTACCAGAAGCTAAGTCAAAATTAAAACTGTGGCTGTCTTCCTAGCATATTTGTTCGTTTGTGTAAGCCTTTCTCAGTAGATTATCCAAAAGCGGATTATATTAATACATTATTATTTATTTATTTTAGTTTATTCATTTTTTTAAATATTTAATACTATTTTATTTTGATGTTATATCTATGTTATTCAATTTAAATTAACCAAAACCTGTTTTTGTCAACCGATTACCTAGCTGAACTATTAAATGTTTTGTAAATCGATACTGAGCACCTCACGTCACAGACTCGGTCTAGTGTGGGGGCTGTAGTTAATCCATACTTCGTGTTAATTAAGTTTCTGGTTAATAAATATTTTTATTTTCATAACCGAGAAGCAAAGTTAGGTCATTATTTTTGATTGGTTTACATTCTAAATTTGATAAACTTCGAATTTACTTAGCAAAAACTTTGGATAGATGCGAAGATCGCTTTATAAATACCAAAAATTGTCTTAAGTTAATGTTTTTGCTTAGCGAATTCAAAGTACGGACTATAGATTTCAGTCTTAAAGCCATGATATTTATTGACGGTCATTGCTAGTGTATAAATAAAATTAATTATCATACCTGTGATTGCGTTCAAATCCACAAACGGAAAAGATTCTAGATATGTCCATTCTGCTTCATCCTTTTTTGTGAAACAATGTATTAAATCCTTGATGCTTTGTACTACACACTCGTAGTTAATTCCCAAACTGTCTTCATTTTCTGGCAAATCTTCCATAGATGAGGTGGGATTGGCCGAGACCAATCCTATAACAAATACTAGTATAATAACCCCTTGCATTTTTCCTTTTTTTTAATTCAAACCTTTCGACTTGAGTAATTAAGTGTTTAAGTTTTTACAACTTATATACCATTAAATGTTTGAAAAACTATGCAAGGAATGTGACATATTTTGCTGAACACGTACGCCTTTAACTTGCTTATCTAATAGATATAATTTTATTACTTACTGCATTCTTTTTTATAATTGCATGTATTATAATCAATTTTATTGATCAATCAGGGACCTTTCCGCGCCGCTTCTGTCGAGATCGACATCCAAATCCCACTGCGCAAAGGAAAAACCTGCGCGTTGAAAACGACTGCGTTGATTGCATGCATTTGAAGCCGACACCGTCGGGTTTAACTGTCATTGAATGCGAGGTCTCTTGAGTTGCCGGTTTTAATGACATTTGAACTCGACGGCTTCGCCTTCAAATGCATGTAAATTAACGCTATGGTTTGAACCGCGGAGGTTACTGAAAAATGTTTAGTCTTTAACAGTTTTCTCATTTTAGAAATATCACTACTAATAGGTATGTAAATGCTTTCGATGGAATAAAAATCTCATTCGATACATACAATTTCTACACACTTTAGGGATTATTTATAGTAGACCGTCACGAGGGCGGGCCGGGTCCGAGCTTCGTTGTCCATTGCTCGGCGAGCAGTCGAGCGGTCTGTTGCAACCGAGTGCCGGCCGAGCAATGGACAACGAGCTCGGATCCGGCCGGCGCTCGTGACGGTCTAATATAAATTATCCCTTACACGCAGTATATATGATCAATTTTAATATTATCGCCACATATTGAAAGTAACTCTACACAGACGGACTTATTAAAGCAAACACTAGTATATTTTACCATTTGTATTCTAACAATTTATTATAAAGTTAAAAATAGTTAGACAAAAAATGCAATCGATTATTTTTCTAGTAGTCGTGGCTGGGTTTGTTTCAGCCGATCCACTTGAACCTCTGGAAAAGTCCGCCATTGAGTGCATTATTGTTTTTTTTGGCAACATAAACAAATGTTTTAAAAACAAAAACTCCTTAGTTGGATATTTGTCGGTTGAACTCCTCCGGTCAGAAAATTTCTCCTCAGAATCTGATATAATTTCGTTTATGGAAGAATTTACAATTAATGGTAAGAAGTTGATCCTTAAATAAAAACGGTGATATAAGTGGGGTGGAATAAGTGTAAGTATAAGTGGGGTGGAAAAGAGTATTTCGAGAAAAGGCACCCTTATTATTGATGATGGCAAATTTATTTCTTTGTTTTCTAAAATGAGTAAAACTGCAAGTACACAAACTGCAAACAAACCTAACACTCCGCTCCAAATTACAGCATAGTACAGCTGAATTACCATTTAGTATTGTATTAATTCTTGTTGCAGGTGTCGACAAAGAATGTGTCGTAAAGGCCTTAAAAGACTTTGCCGTCTGTTTCTTTAGTCCAAGTGCTTCAAGGACTACTAAGATGAAGGTCAATAAATATAGGACAGAGAGAAATAATATAATTCAACCATTTATTTAATTTATTTAAGCATTAAAACTATATTTTAAAACATATTAACGCTAATAGTTCACCACAACATCAATTGCTTTAGAATTTCACTCAGTGCTAGCATTCCGTTGTTGCTCAAAATTTAAGAAGCATGTGAGCAACTCAAATAACACTTCTGTGAGACATTGGGCAGGATCTGTAATAATAACAATAAAAAAATAAGGCAAGTGCCTTGTCCGGCCACGTGCAGTGCAGGGTTCCGTAGTTTCTGTAAGATAACTGTAAACGAAAATCAAACGACTCAACACCAACCGCGACGGGCATGTCGAGCGCAGTTGAGCAAATAGGGTCAGGCATGCCGCCCGACACTGTTTTCTATTTCTTATCGGTTGTGAACCGATTATGGCCATTAGGAAATTAGCCAGTGTCAAGTATTATTAATATATTATGCAAGAAATTTTACCTATTAATTAATTACTCGTAATTTGGAAAAGACTGCTACGCCTTCTTAATACAAAACGTCTCTGAGCTCAGCCGCGGTCATACAGGCGGATATCAATCAATATAAGTACTAATAATAAAATCGTAACTTGGCGGTGTCTGTTTTTTAAAAGATATTTTGAAAAAACTACTTTTAGGGGTATGTACTAACGTAATTTACCTCATTTCCTTGTTTAACTTTTTGTCTGTGCGTTTGTGCGCGCTAATCTCGGAAACGGCTGGACCGATTTTAATGAAATTTGGTATATAGATAGCTTAAGACTTCGATTAACATATAGGCTACTTTTTATCCGGATAAAAGCTACAAATATGCGTAATTTCGTTGTTTTTTAACCATCGTCATCCATCGTCATCGATCGTCATCTTTTTGTTCAATTTATCAATTTTGCCCTACTTCATCTTTTACCTACCTGCCCATTGAAGTAAAGCCGCGCCTGAATTCAACAGTACCACATCATCAAGTTCAACATCATCAATACTTCCCTGGTCGACCGTTTAAGAGGGGATTTTTGTATTGCGGTAGGTAGGTGTAAGAACAACGCGGGATCGCGACTTGCGCGGGGCACAGCTATAAAATATTGCTCGACACTGCACACAGCGCCTTCTAGCCTCAAACTAAGCACTACTGTAGTACTCAAGTCGCTACTTCCGGATTGAGTTGAGATGCGCTGTTGGTTTAAATCCCGCTCAGCGGCGACCTTGTATTATGTTTATGTGGATGTATTTTTCTTTAAAAATATTTCTATGAACGCCCATGCAGGCTTAAGTACTTAAAATAAAAATAGAATTAGCATACTTCCGTTTTTGAAGCAATCGATGACCTTATTTACAAATTTCAGTAGACAAAAGATATTGGGTCCGACTTCGACAATGATTTCCCTAAGTTTTGAGTCCAGGCAGTTCATCATGGTATCATCTACTTTAGAATTTGGCTCAGCGATAGCATTCCATGGTTGCTCAAAATTTGTGAACCATTCGACCATCTGTGGCGACGCTTCCTTGATACATTCGGCGGAATCTGTAATAATAACACTTTTTCAAGGTTGACTGAGATGTAATTCGTCTATTTTAATACTCTATCTAAAAGAATATTCTATATTCTTTTTAGAATATTCTATATTCTTTTTAGAATATTAATAAAATAGACGAATTACAAGCGATCGCGATCTTCGAAACTATCCGAAGTTTTCAGTACTTAAAGTCGAAGTTTTTAAAATTTAGAATGTAGCCAGTCAAAAATAATGAATTTAACCTCCTCTTTTATGTTATGACTATCGAGTTCTTTTATTCTATTCGTATTTTACAAAATGAATTTCGACTAAAAATTCCAATTCGAAGTTCATGCTTAGTTTTTGCCAAGCTCAGTCTGACCAAAGTTAAAGTACGGACTATAGATTTCAGCCTAACCCTATAAGAATACATATTTTCCCTTGTATTAATCACGTAATGACCCCCTCGCTACCAAGATCATTGTAACACAGGAAAATATTAAATTAAGTATGTAATAATGTATCATACTCTTGTATTTCAAACAGCCTATGGTCTTCTTCAAATATTTCATTGTACACGTGACGTCGGGTCCGGCTTCAACACTGCCTTCCGACTTATTATCTTCCCTGCCCACGCTTGGACTGGCCGAAACGAGACCCACCACAAATAGTACTACAATAAAATCCTGCATTCTTACTGAATTGTTATTTTATAAAATGAAATCACAAATATATTGTTAATTATTAGGTACAACTCTTTAGAACTGAGCTAATGTGAGGATTGTTAAAGTTTAAAGTGCTTTTATACGGTTCCGGATACGAAAAGTATAATATGTACGCTACGTAGGGTTGCCAACCGTACTATAATATATAGTACTAGCAGCGCCCCGCGGTTTCACCAGCGTAAGCCCCGTTCCCGCTAGAATAATGGGTAGAAATGTAGCCTATGTCTTCATCCAGGTCCCCAGCTACCATCAAACTAAATAAAAGAAGCAAACCATCAAACTAAATAAAAGGAGAACATAAGGTCAATGACCTCTAACTATGAGAAACAGCTGATTTTCAAGTAAACTTTACACCTAAATTTTTCGAAAAGTACTTCGAATTTCCAAAAGTCGTAGAACAAAAGACGTTCGCCCAGACGTCTAGAACAACCCTCTTTCGGATTAAAAGGGCTTACCCGTTACACCTTGTATACTTTTGAAAAAAAAAAAATAAGTACGCAAAAATACTATTTCTAGAGATTTCTGGGTTTCTTATCGCTAGAAATTTAAAGAAGCTTATGATAAATTTATAACACAAATAAAAATGCTTAAATGCAAAAAGTGCAAAAAAAATAATTATAAAAGAAATTAATAAGTCCAGTGTAAAATGTATGTTTTCCTTGATTTGCATTTTCTTCGAGAACATCGCACATTTCTTTCTAGTTTTTGCAAGCAGTCGATGAAAATAGTATTTTTTTTGGGATGTACTTTATTTTTAGCAACATCTTACTTCTTATCTTACTAATATTATAAACGCGAAAGTTTGTATGTATGTATGTATGTATGTATGTGAGGTTGTTACTCTTTCACGCAAAAACTACTGTACCGATTGCGATGAAACTTGGAATATAGGTAGCTGGATAACGGGAATAACACATAGGCTACTTTTTATCCCGATATTCCCCAGAAACGGGACTTACGCGGGTGAAACCGCGGGGCACAGCTAGTATACTATATTTTAGGAAAAAAGTGCTGGCAACCCTAGCTACGAGAAGTATTTTCATAAACTGAACTACATACTACGTTGGCCTTCTTATCTAACGCATTGTTCGCAGTGGAGCTATTTCCGTGATTGATAAACTGCGGCTTACTGTTGCGACTGGACCTCGAACTTACAAACAGGTGGTCACTTGCGGGCTGCCCGTTTGTGCAACATATTTTAAGCTTCGTCTTTATTCTATATATTTTTGTTTTGTTACCTTTACTTATGTTGTACAAATAAAGTTATCCAAGCAACAAAATTAGGCCCACAGATTTTTTTTTGGGTCTGCAGCACCAATTTAATTTTCTAAGTGGATCTAGAATCAACTGCCACGCGTATTATAGGATGCACAGAGTTGGTTTGGCTTTGTAGTGCATTTGTTCTTTTACATTAGCTTATAATCGTCTATAAACAAAACTTATATAAGCTAAGATGCTCTATAAAAGTATGGCAAAAGTGTAAACACACTTGAGAATACGTCCTCTGGTAACATAATCATAATCAGGCCGTTAATTTAATCCCACTGAAGGGCTACGGCCTCCTCTTAGAAGGGTTAGGCAGTAAGACGCCACGGGAGCCTACCCCGGATTGGCAAATGTCCCATACATGTTCGGACCGTCGTGAGTTCGGGGGTTCTAGGACATGTCGGTTTCCTCACGATGTTTTTCTTCACCGTAAGAGCGATGTGATTCTTGCGCACATATTTTTTTATGGTCTTCTAGTAATCTAGTGTACAAGAATCGTAAAACCATAATAAATAAAGCAACCTCATAATACTACCTATCAGTTAGATCTATACATACTGGAAATCATTTGCACTTGCTACTCGCGCTTTTAAAAGTTAAAAAGTGGTTCGAAGTGCTTTATCAGCCTATGCCTAGTTCATCAGTATATACCTACCATCTTTAGGAGCCAATTTTATTAATAGAAGTAAAAAAAATATAGGAATTTACTGCATTCTGTGTTGCTATTATTCAATACGTGGCTTATGTGTTCTTTGTTACAAAATGGTTAATTAAAAGTTAAGGATTTGTTACACACTTTTTAAACTTACACGATTTCTTTCCATAACCATTTTTAAGGTGCAGACCTTGATTGCGTTGTAGATAATCATTGTGTTTAATTGTGTCAACGTTTCGTCAAACGGGTTGCACCGGCCGTCGTCACAATGAAGACGAATGAAGAAGAAGACAATGATTTGTTTCAAAGCAATGATTATTTACAACGAGAGAATAATGATAAGATTTTGTTATCTTGTAATTTCCAATTGTTTGATTTTACGGTCTAAAATTTCGCATTGTGCATCTTACGACCTTCTTTCATACATCTGAATTTGCTGTCCCTGTCACATTATTCTGGATACGTACCCTTAGGGCGACCTGGAAACTAACTGGCATCAGTTTTCGGGTCCATTAATATGGCTCAAGTAGTGGTGAAGGCAACGTTGTTAACACTCAAGAGTAGTAGCCTAGTAAATAATACAAACTCCGTTTATACAAACTCCGTTTAGTATACCCATTTATTGATTTAAAATAAATGTACATGCATACGTTTTAACGCCTGTAGTGCGGCGGGATTGGTCCTGGGATTGGTACTGGGACTGGTCCTGGGATTGGTACGGGGACTGGTCCTGGGATTATTGGTACAGGTATTGGTCCTGGGATAGGTACTGGGACTGGTCCTGGGATTATTGGTAATGGGACTGGTCCTGGGATTATTGGTACGGGGACTGGTCCTGGGATTGGTACGGGGACTGGTCCTGGGATTATTGGTACGGGGACTGGTCCTGGGATTATTGGTACTGGAACTGGTACTGGGCCTGGTCCTGGAATTGGTACGGGGACTGGTCCTGGGATTGGTACTGGGACTGGTCCTGGGATTGGTGCTGGGATTAGTGCTGGGATCAGTACTTCGATTAGTGCTGGGTATGGGTATGGGATCGGTACTTCGTCGGGGTAGCATTCGATGGCCGCCTTATATATTCCTTGATTAACGCATTCCTGGATACCTGTAATAACATTAATATTAGGCAAGTTCATTGTCCGATCACGCGCAGTGCCAGGGTTTCGTAGATAGATAACCCAGACTGCAATTTAGGAAAAAAAAACTTATAGACGTGGGCGTTATTTCACGTCACTAGTTAAAATAACTTGTCATGCGATATGTAACGTAATGACTAGCTTTGAGTCGTAATTTTTGTAATGTGTTATTCGCAGCTAACTTAATTCGTAGTTCATTTACTTATTTAACTGTATAGTTCGCTACAAACATTTAGCCAGTGATTTAATTTATTTCAATTTCCTAAATAACTGTATAGTTTGTGGAGGTATTTATGCAAACAATTACAGTAGCTGAATAAGAAAAACTAGTTACAAAAATCACTAGTTCTGAAACAGGTGACGCCGACCAAGTATAACTAGTTTCATTACGTTTCTCGATAATGATGTAATGACACACCTGTAGTTTCAACTTTACAACATCTTGTATGTAAATTTCAAAGGAATTTGTTCTAAACTTAACTTTCTAATTCTTTCAATTGTAAAATTGTTAATTTCAAAAGACTGCTCAGTTTTTTAATTTTTTAGATAAACTTCATTGTATATATAAAAAGGTACATTTGACATATTCAAGTATCTATCAGCCATTTAGCTTATACATTATTCCCTTTACTTATAAACGCTGGTTAAAAGCTGCATAACTAAACTATGTATCTTTTGTCTTTTACTGTGACATGAAGGTTCAAAGTTGACAGACAGAGAAAAACGTCACATAACTTGGTCATCTGTTATAAGTCTCAACTGTTTTTTTTTAATTCCAGACCATAAATCTGATGATTAGATTCCTTGTATTTGTCAAATTATTGCCTAAAATCAAAAAACGAAGTATAGCAAATTGTCTTACCTAAATATCGAGTGCAAAACAAGATCTGGTCCAAAACATAATATAGACAGTTGACAATTCTGTAAATTCTGTTATTGCCCACTTCAGAGTTTGACTCAGCGAAAACATTCCATTGTTGCTTAACATGTGAGAAGCATTCAAGCATCTCTGGTGATGCTTCTCTCATACATTCGGCGTGATCTGTAATAACAATAAAAACAAATTTAATGAATATATTTCATATGGTTTGCTTGCACTTCTTTGTTGTATTTATTTCCTTTACTGTACTCTTTAGGACTGTCTTTCGAAAGTAATTTGTTCCAAGTCTTTAATCCTACTACTAATTTTAATGCGTTCCAAAATCGAATTAGATTTTTTAGCGAGTGTGAGATGACGTCACACCCAAGTACCAGTCCGCATCGCACGTTTACTTCTATAATTAATCGGAAACGAATTAACGTATCGAAGTAATTGTTTCACTTGTATTTTGTTTTTGACAGAGAATATGGAGAGCTAATATTCAAAATTAGTTATTTTTTCTTATTCAGACAAGGGTAGATATAAAACTATGTATCATACCCTTGTTTTTGAAGCAGCCTATGATGTTCTTCAAATCTTTTATTGTACACGGGACGTTGGGCACGGCTTCAATACTGCCTTCCGACTTAGTATCTTCCCTACCCGCGCTGGGACTGGCCGAGACGAGACCCACCACAAAAACGAATACAATAAAAGCCTTCATTCTTACTGAATTGTTGTTAAGTACAACTCTTTAGAACTTAACTAATGTGAGAATTGTTAAAGTTTGTAGTCCTTTTATACGGTTTTGTATTGGAAAAGAATGTATGGTACGAAAAGTATTTTCATAAAACACATACTAACACGTTAATTTCTTACGCATTTCATGACCTGATTGTTTGGAATGGAGATATTTCAGTTATTGATAAACTGGCCTGTTAAGGATTCGAACTTACAAACAGAAGGTCACATGCTGGGCAGTCGAAGTAAAATTATTCATCTAAATATGGATATCTTACTTCTTACTACTATTATAAACGCGAATGTTTGTATGTATGTATGTGTGTTTGTTACTTAATCACGTAAAAACCGCTGAATCGATTACTATGAAACTTGGAATATAGGTAGCTGGAAATCTGGAATAACACAGGTTACTTTTTATCACGACATTCCCGCGGAAACGGGACTTACGCGGGTAAATCCGCGAGGTGCAGCTAGTAATATAATAAGTAAGCACTTTACAGTAAGGTACACTTTACTTTACAGTAAGGTTCAGTCACAAAAAAATTAAAAATGTTTGTTATATATGTTTTGTTTTTCTGTTACAGACGCAGCAATCCTCCCCGCGATCAACACCAAATTCGTCTCCCCGGTCAACAAAGAGCCCTCCATTACCGGGCGCGCAACCATTGCCTTCTGCCCCGGAAAGGTAACATCGACCACTTTCTATTTGTTATCCCGCTAATTTGTCCCACTGTAGACTAAGGGTCTAATCTTAGGCTACGTCCGCATAGCCCGGAGGTTGCTTAGCGCCTAGAGCCTGACGAGTATCTAACTGATTGATTGAATTAGGCGTTACTTTTCGGAAGTCCATAAACACTATGTTAGAAATAATTGTTTATTTTTAGTCCCGACACCTGATTAGTATCACTACGTATCGTGATGTGTGCAGCGTGTAAAGAGCACCACCCTCCCACCGCTCTGTGCATGCGGCAGAAAATTAGATATTATGTTAGTTGTTTTTGATTATATTTTAAAGTGTTTCCTACACTTGGATGGCTATAATTAAAGAAATGCTTTCCATTTTTTTTTATTCATTAACCGTACATCGACGCGTTTCGGCTTCAAAAAGCCATCATCAAGAACGTATACTCCGATCGAACTGTGAGGGCGACAAAAATGAGTTAAGACGCCGTTTACCCGACACTGTTGACTCCTTGTTGATGCCTTAACAACTCCGGTACCACGCTGGAGATATGGGAAGTGGCTTCTCTGCCGGTCCCAGCGTGGTTGTCGTTAGCTCCTTATTGAGTTGCGGGTGGTGAGCGGCCTTTTTGCTCCTGTACCTGTCTGGATAATCATGTCCTTGGACACGAGGCTACTCTCCTTTATGAGAACCAGTCTAGCATTGGGGACTAGATCAGTCTTTAACTTACTCCCCGACGCCGCCCTTGGGGGTGTTCGCTCGTGTATAGCGGACCCCGCACGGAATGCCATCATTTGACTGTAGGTGAGAACGCTATACCATATATAAATAGTCAAATAGAGAGTGGTGTGTCCGTTCCTGATGATGGCTTTTTGAAGCCTAAACGCGTCGATGCACGGTTTTTCAATTTCGTAGTAGTATTCAGCCATTCGTGTTGTGGTAAATAATGATATGTATTGTACAGAGAGTGTCGCGAGCGAGGCGGAGGCGGCGGCGGGGCGGTACGCAGCGCGCCGCAAACCCCGTCGCTGGGGGAGCGGGAACATAGAGAAATGACGCACAGTCTCGGTAACGTATATTTATACTCTGTATTATAATATCATATACGAGGAATAAATAAAATGGAGATATAACTTCCCTATTAAATTCGAAAAAAATATGTTCCACGGTCACACAGCAGCAGATGCACACACTGACATGTTCCGTACAGTATTACGTATGATCGACCTTGAATCGACCAATGACGGACGATCTTTAGTGACAGGTGGCGGTCGAATCATCGTTCTAGGCCCCGCAACCACCGTTTGCGTGGAACATTTTTTTAAAGGATTGCTACTTCTACATATATTCGACGTCTATTTATTAATAACATAGAAAGTTTCTTACAAAATTGAACCCCTTAGGGGTGGCATTTCGAAAAACCATTTTTTAGTAGATAAATACACATGATCATTTCATTTGGCCTACACATCACAAAGAACTTTCTGTAAATTTCATGTTTCTAGGACCAGCGCTTTGGGTTCTGTTTTAATATCAAAAGTTCAGTTTATCATTCAGTTATTCAATATATATGTATAGATTATTTGAAAACCTCTGGCGTTCGGCAGTCCTGGGACCCTAATACGAAACAACTTCGGTCGAAACTTCGGTGCTACCTAACCAAAGTCAAAGTCAAAATAGTTTATTTCCTTTAGATTCTTGTATGTGCAACATTAAATGCACATGATCATTTCATTTGGCTACGTCTTAGGTGTATTGATTTTAGTGGGGCTACCACACATTTGATCATGTCAGTATTCCTCATTCTGGACCCATAATTCTCAGTTCAATTATTGGTCCACAATGAAGGATAATCACCTACTAACGTTTGATCGGCTCCGTAGTTTCGGCCGAAGTTGTTTCGTATTAGGGTCCCAGGATTGCGGAACAATTATCTGACCCGCCACAGAGGTTTTCAAATAATCTACCTATACATATAAATTGAATAACTGAATGACGAGAGAGCGTGACGTCACTGGCGTAAATAAAACGCCTACACTTAGGTTTCTAGACGGTTTTATTTAATTAATTAATACAGAATTATAGTAATTTTCGAATGTTGTAATCTATAGAACTCATATTCGTTTATATTTGTCTTGAACCAGGAATGGAAAGTATGGGAAGCGAAAGTAGAAGCTTTCATCAGAACCAGCGGCCTACAACCAGTGAGTATAGCGAGCTATTTTTATATTATTATTGATAATATTTTAGCCAATGCAGGAGATATTGTCTATTCTACTTTACTAAGCTTTGTACTTAAAAAAAGGTTCAATTGGTTACCACGCTGGAACCGAAAACCAGTAGTCCCGGGTTACAGTTCCTCCAAGATCTGACTTTAAAAAGCTTTTATACATAGAGAAAGTATTATATCTTTCTTCTCTTGTGTGTGGTAACTCATCTGATGAGAATTTCCAGGTCGCCGTAAGTCCTCTAACCGTAAGTAACTGTTAGTCGCAAATATAGTTTATTTGCGACTAACAGAGATACCACAACGTTTATAACTCATGTAGGAACCAATTAGGAAGCCTGACAACCGAAAATCGACCCAAACTCAAAGAACATTGACATAACGACGATATTATTATTTTTAACCCTCTATGGAAAAAGTTTGAGGCTCAAACTTACAACACCTCTTTTTTCCGACAGACATGAGACACCTCAAACTTTGAGGTGCCTGTCAGTTTATCCTGCCTGTGGCATCGCAGCTCACGAACGATCGATTATGATACAGTTGTCTGTTCCTAAGTGTGGGAACACTTGGAAATAATTGTTTTTCCTTTATATTATAGTGGGCATCGACAACCGCACTCTGCGCAGCGACTTATTGTACGCAGCAGACTCCGTTACCAACGCCATGTCCACACTCGTCAGAGAACTCAATTCAGGTATACGATGCTTCTTTCATTGGCAAGCTTTCATTTTGATATATTTTAAAGTGTTTCTTACACTTGGTGGACTATTTTTTTAAAGACATGATTTCTAAAAATTTGCACCCAGCAAGAATTGAACCTGCATCTTTGGGGATTTGTCCCAACGCATGCTAGCAGTCTGGAAAGATTGCCGGTAGATGGCGCTACGTGGCTGAGGCGTAAACAAAAAGAGATGCGTTTTTTTTTAAATTAAGTCCCGTTTCCCCAAGAATATCGGGATAAAATGTAGCCTATGTGTTATTCTCGGTATCCAACTACTTATATTCCAAGTTTCTTCGCAATCGGTTCAGTAGTTTTTGCGTGATTGAGTAACAAACACACATACACATACTCACAAACTTTCAGCTGTATAATATTAGTAGGATTTCGACTCGAATTGGTTAAGGCGTTGGGATGGATTTCCAAAGATACAGGGTCAAGCCCTGTGGGCTGCGAAATTTTGGAAAGCATTTCTTTAGAAACTAAGGTTTATTTTTTTAGTATTTCTATTCGTCTGTCTGTCTGTTTCTGATAAACGGGAGAAGTCGGGTTCTTAATATATTATACACCCAGTATAAACTAAGGGATCGTCTCCACGAGCGTTAGAATCACGGCGATATTATTGTGGAGTCACTTATTTCTATACAACCTCTATGAACGTGTCTCCACACGGCGATGTTAACGCGGCGGCGCGTTGCGTAGAAATACAATAATATCGCCGCGATTCCAACGCTCGTGGAGACGGTCCCTAAGAAACCCAAAGAAAAGTAAATACATAATGTGTTTTTGATATATTTTTAAGTGTTTCCTACACTTGAATGACTATAATTAAAGAAATGCTTTCCTAAAATTTCGCACCCGACAGGACTTGAACCTGCGTCTCCGGGGGTCATGTGTCGGGTGCGAAAATTTTTGGAAAGCATTTCTTTAATTACATAATCCGCGCTACCATGATCGTTTATCGTTGCTATGCCGTCCTTTTGTCGTTAAAAAAAGAATTTTATATAAAAAAAATACCCCGACTGCTTTAAAAAACCACAGACAATTTAAAAAAATAATATTTTTATTGAAGTGTGTTTTCTTTTTTTTTATTATTTGATTTTTTTTTTCGCTTAACGACAACGCGACAACTTCGCGACGACTTATAAGACATCATGGTAGGGCCCATTATGTGTTTTAATTTTGAAGTAAGCATGTTGTGTCGCATTGGGCATGATGTGTTCATTGTAAAAAGTCGCAGATGTTTTAAACTCACACGATTTGAACTTATAATTATTTTTCCCGGGTCTTATTCGCGTAATATTATTCTTAAATTCTCTTACCTCGAAGTTTCGATCATGTTACAATGATGGGAGGGAGGTGTCCCCTCGAACATGATCATTGTAACGAAAAAGACCCGGGAAAAATAATTATGAATCGCAGATGTGTTTGACACGATATTTTGTACTATTATAGTCTACTAGCAACGCCCCACAGTTTCACCCGCGTAAGTCCGGATCCCGCGGGATTATCGGGATAAAAAGTACGCTATGTGTTATTCCAGATCTCCAGCTACCGATATTACACTAATATGTTTTAATAAGTAATAAGTTTTATCACAGTCGTTTCAGTAGCTTTTGCGTGAAAGAGTAACAAAGTCACATACATACAAACTTTTGCGTTTATAATATTAGTTAGATTCAAAGTTAGAGATAATCTCTCTTTTGCGAAAAAAATACGAAAGTTTTTGTTTCATCCCGCGGTTTCCATCGCGGATTTCCGATCCCACAGAATATATTATAAATTTTTTGTCTAAGATTTTCGCGAATTTGCATAATAAAACACAATATTTACCGGGTTTTACTCGAGCTTTTTATTTAATAACGGCAGTATTTCTAAAGATAGAGCTTTCGCCAACTTTGTCGCTCAAAAAAAAAAACTTACGTTAAATCTATAAAATGAAAGTCGTCAAAGTCAAAAGTCAAAATAGTTTATTTCCTTTAGATTCTTGTACAACATTAAATGCACATGATCATTTGGCTACGTCTTAGGTGTAGTCATTTAAGTGTGGCTTCGGAACGCGCCCTCCGATGAGAAGAAGCGACAAGAAAGTTGCGTGTTAGTTACACTATTTATAACTTAAGAACGGCTGAACCGATTTGGCTAAAAATTGGTGGGGAGGTAGCTTAGAACCAGGAGGAGGACATAGGTCATTTTTATCCGGATATTCCCGCAGAAACGAGACATACGCAGGTGAAACCGCGG
The DNA here is from genome assembly GCA_949358125.1 of Idaea dimidiata. Taxonomy (NCBI): domain Eukaryota; kingdom Metazoa; phylum Arthropoda; class Insecta; order Lepidoptera; family Geometridae; genus Idaea; species Idaea dimidiata. The sequence goes on along the minus strand of OX442342.1, from coordinate 6,399,486 downwards.
GGCGCAGCTAGTTTTAAATAAAAAAATAACCCGACTACTTTTAAGATTAATTTAACAGATAATATTTAAAAAAATCTACTCTTTGGTTTGAAGTTGGTTAATGTCTTCCATTTAAAAAAGAATAGTAAAAAAAACAATAAGTATAATTACTTTGCCGACATAGCACTGATGATATAATTATAGAATTTCCCTCTAGCCTTGGAATAGTTTATCGATATCATTTATACACTTTTTATACTTTATATATTTTACAAGGAAAAACAATGGTTTGCACGCTTTATGTCGATTTCACAAAATGTTAAAAACGTATAATGTCGGACTTGTTCACAAAATAACGTATAATTTCGGCCGCGCACCAATGTCTTAAGAAAAAAATGATGTGCGCTATTAACATCGCTCTTACGGTGAAGGATCGCGAGGAAACCCACGGTGAAGTCACGCAGAAAGGCCCAGTTGTAGAGCTAATTGCGGAAACATATGGTTTAAAGCCTTTAAAATGAATAATTTCGAATCAATCTAAGTTCTCGAACAAAAGCCCATTTATGCGTAGAATTGGTATCCGTTGTTTATTCCAGTTTGGTGAAATCGAGCATTAGAAAGATTGATTTTCCTTACAATATATTCCATTTAGTTACTGCACATATATTTTGTATGTCGATGTTTTATGTCGGTGAATGTTTGCAGAGGGTTCCGACACTGAAGATGCGATTAAAAACGACGCAAGGAAACAAAGAAGTAAGTACTAGAAGTATGCAGGGTGTATCGAGGATAGCCATTTAAGCCGAAGGGGGGTTGTTCTAGACGGCGAACAACTTTTGTTCTACGACTTTTAAAAAAAACTTTTTTTTTATCAATCTATACCTACTTCTTCTATACTTATAAAAAAGGAAGAGAGGAAAAAAAGTCTGTACTTGGAAGAAAATGAAAGAAAAAGTTGTCTAGTTGACTTAGAAAAACGTAGTAGAACAATATTTATAATTTTTGAAATTCATGTCTGTCTGTCTGTTTCTCTGTTTGTTCCTGATACAATTAAAAACTACTAATCCGATTGAAATGTGGTTTTCGATATTGGATACTTTCCTCGAAATCCAATTAGTAGAACCCGAGTAATTAACAAAAAAGTCGGCCATGCCCTATTTCTACGCAGACGAAGTAGCGGGTAACAGCTAGTAATAAATATTATAAAATAATATCAATTATCAATACTCTTTATTATACATTCGGTATTTTAACAAATATTTTTTTATTTAGAAGGTCATTTTTTTACCCTAGTTATGTATGTATATGAAGATTTTTCGTTTATCTATCCTAAATATTTATCAATTTATAAATTAACTACAATTTTATCTTTGCACGTAAAATGAAGCATGTTTGAATGCGAAATGTGAACTTGTTGTAATAAAAAAAAATATTGACAACATCTGTGGCGTAGCGGGAAATTACTCGGCTGAGAAGCAGAAAGTTGCCGGTTCGATTTCCGCCGGGGACAAGGTGTTAATTCAATCAGTGTTTATTCTATAAATGTTTTTGGTTTTGAGTGTTTTTTTAATTATTGACCGAACGAGCGAAGCCAGTGAAGTCCAGTGTAGACGGGCCTGGCGCTTGTATCTTTGTAACTTTGTATCTTTGTATGTTTGTTCGACGATAACTTGAGTATCGTAGCTCCGATCTTCATGAATTTTGGTATGCGCGTAGTTTAGGTCAATAGAATTTATGAGTTCGAAGATGAGCCGGATCGCTAGGGGGGTTGGGGAGATAGGAGGTCGTGAGGTCTCAGTTCGGGGCGAACTACTAGTTTAGGTCAATACTAGAAACTGAGACCTCACGTCCTCCTATCTCCCCAACCCCCCTACCGATCCGGCTCATCTTCGAACTCATAAATTCTAACTCTAACTACGCGCATACCAAAATTCATGAAGATCGGAGCTACGATACTCAAGTTATCGTCGAACAAACATACAAAGATACAAAGTTACAAAGATACAAGCGCCAGGCCCGTCTACACTGGACCTCACTCGCTTCGCTCGTTCGGTCAACAAGCCTAGTTGTTTAGTTTTGGATTGTTAACTTCAGATTTCGAAGAGGATGAAGACAGCGACGAGCCTATGCCGCGCCCTCAGCCTCCCAGACATTATCCTAGACATGATAATAATGTACAGGTAAAATAATACTCTAATTTCTTCTATGGTTTTCTCGATTTTGCATAATAAAACACTTTATTTACCGGGTTTAATGGCTTAATGGCGAAAACTCGGGCTTAACCGAGCTTTCGCCAACTTTACAGTTGGCTTTTTCAAGGTTGAAGTTCGGTCGTTTAAAAATCATGAATAAAACGCTATTGAACCCGGTAAATAAAGTGTTTTATTAAGATAATACTCTATTAAATTGTTTTTTAAACAAATGCTTTCCAAAAAATCTGCATCCGTCAGGACTTGAACCTGCTTCTCGTAACATTCAGTGTCAATGACCATACTAATTATCCCAGGCCATAATTACAAAGAAGTTATATTACTAGAACTAGAATCCTCACATAGAACTAAATAGCGTAGCGTTCTGTCCATTTCTAATAGTGTTATTGAATAAAGACAGCATGTTCAATGTAGCGTTCTGTCCCTTTCTAATTGTGTTATTGAATAAAGACAGCATGCTCAATGTAGCGTTCTGTCCCTTTCTATTAGTGTTATTAGATAAGGACAGCATGCTCAATGTATCGTTCTGTCCCTTTCTAATAGTGTAATTAGATAAGCTTGCTCAATGTAGCGTTATGTCCCTTTCTAATCGTGTAATTAGATAAAGTCAGCTTGCTCAATGTAGCGTTATGTCCCTTTCTAATAGTGTAATTAGATACAGACAGAATGCTCAATGTAGCGTTATGTCCCTTTCTAATAGTGTAATTAGATAAAGTCAGCTTGCTCAATGTAGCGTTATGTCCCTTTCTAATAGTGTAATTAGATAAAGTCAGCTTGCTCAATGTAGCGTTATGTCCCTTTCTAATAGTGTAATTAGATAAAGTCAGCTTGCTCAATGTAGCGTTATGTCCCTTTCTAATAGTGTAATTAGATAAAGTCAGCTTGCTCAATGTAGCGTTATGTCCCTTTCTAATAGTGTAATTAGATACAGACAGCATGCTCAATGTAGCGTTATGTCCCTTTCTAATAGTGTAATTAGATAAAGTCAGCTTGCTCAATGTAGCGTTATGTCCCTTTCTAATAGTGTAATTAGATAAAGTCAGCTTGCTCAATGTAGCGTTATGTCCCTTTCTAATAGTGTAATTAGATAAAGTCAGCTTGCTCAATGTAGCGTTATGTCCCTTTCTAATAGTGTAATTAGATACAGACAGCATGCTCAATGTAGCGTTATGTCCCTTTCTAATAGTGTAATTAGATAAAGTCAGCTTGCTCAATGTAGCGTTATGTCCCTTTCTAATAGTGTAATTAGATACAGACAGCATGCTCAATGTAGCGTTATGTCCCTTTCTAATAGTGTAATTAGATACAGACAGCATGCTCAATGTAACCTTAAAGTTAAAGTTTTAACTGTGTATTTGCGCAATTATCCCCACTATTGGGTCTTTGTGCGTGGTTCAAGCCGTGGGTTTCCTTCACCGTAAGAGCGATGTTAATAGCGCACATAATTTTTTGTTAAAGTAAAAGTTATTGGCACACATAGCTTGACAGCCATTTTGACTATTTGCCTTTTTTGTGCTTACATAATTAGAGTTTTTATAGTGTTTATAATGTACAATGACTGCTTTCTTTAAAAGTCTTGTTTTATTTTAATATTTTGTACTTCTTTTTTTTAAAAACGTACTTTTTTTTTTATTCTTAGACGGTTTTTTTTTAATTTTCGTATTTTATTTTAGATAACGTATTTCGTATTTTTTAATTCTTTAAGTTTTTCAATCATTTTAGAAGTGCCTTGCGGTCTCATTCGGTTATGTTACGATTTTACGGGATTATCGGGTTGAACAGTAGCCTGCATCTAGATCTCCAGCTGGATACAGCAGCTTCATACAGAATGTTTCTAGGACGACCATATAAGCAGAAAGGGGATTGTTCTAGACGTCTAAGCTAACAACTTTTTTTCTACTACTTTTGGAAATTCGAAGTACACTCGCCTGGATAGCGAGGGGCACATGTTCGAATCGTGTCATGGGTAATTTTTGAAAATAAATCTCCTTGCGAAAATATTTCTAAATTAGAAGCAGTTATCAAAAATTTTAAGTTTAAAGTTTTCTTTCTTGAATTTTCAAGTATGTAAACTTTAACTTAAAATTAACTTATTTAAGAAACAGCTGATTTCAGGTGTTCCTTGGCCGGCTTGCATAACGGTTCCTAAACATGTTTAAGCTGTTAAACGGGTTTAAAATCTGTCAGAATTTCAAGAACTGTCCATGTGTGGCAACATATTATCAATCGTCCATTTAATGACGAATGACGAATGTCCAAAGTTCGATTTCCCATAAATTATTTTAAAATTGATTTAGTTAAATATGTATTTAATTGGTTTTATGCAAGTCGCCCTTGGAGTTAGAGGTCATTGACCTTAAATAATCCTTTAATTTGGTTTGGTCTATTACAATCACAACTTTAATAGCCTTTATTTTGAAAAACAGCTGGTTTTTCGGTAAAACATAACCTAAAAAATTTCGAAAAGAACGTTAAATTTCCAAAAGCTGTAGAACAAAAGTTGTTCGATTGGACGTCTTGAACAACCCCCTTTTGGCTTATATGGTCGTCATCGAAACAACCTGTATAGTTTCATCAAAATCGGTTCAGGTTTTGTGTGGAGGCACATCAAACACACACACTTAGAAACTATACAAGGTGTAACGGGTAAGCCCTTTTAATCCGAAAGGGGGTTGTTTTAGACGTCTAGGCGAACAACTTTTGTTCTACGACTTTTGGAAATTCGAAGTACTTTTCGAGAATTTTAAGTGTAAAGTTTACTTGAAAATCAGCTGTTTCTGAGAGTTCGAGGTCATTGACCTTATGTTGTCCTTTTATTTAGTTTGATGGTGTACAATCAAAACTTCAATTACCTTTATTTTCAAAAGCAGCTGTTTTTTCAGTTTAACATAATCTCAAAAATTACAAAAAAAAAGTACGAATTTTCAAAAGTCGTAGAACAAAAGTTGTTCGCCTAGACGTCTAGAACAACCCCCTTTCGGATTAAAAGGGCTTGCCCGTTACATCTTGTATTCTTTATAATATTAAGAATGATAGTAGAAATAGTTGGACTCGCTTCTTTTTGAAAGATTTATTACAAATACAAATACAAATTCTTTATTTACCAAAGTATAGTTACATATTTAATTTCATTATTGAAAGATTTATTGTTTCCTGCTTTTTGTAATTTGATTTTTTTTTTAAATATTTTTTTACAGAGCATGGCACCTAGTGTTAGTACGCAATCATAAAACACAAGGTTTGTTTGGTTTTTTGCACTTTTTATTATTTCGCTACCTAAGTTTTTGTATTACATTTTAAAAGCTTTTCTAAAATCGTTAAACAAATTTAAATCCAAACAATTAATAAAACTAAGAAGAAATAAAATTAGCATCTTTATAGGACACTTGTAAAATTTCACGGCCTCTGTGACGCGTCGGGCGGACGCTCGACTGCAATGCAGAAGGCTGCGGGTTCGATTCCCGTCGGGTGCAAATATTTATGCTTAAAAATAAATATTTGTATCTGGTCTGGGTGTCTTTCTATGTATAATATGTATGTATTTAAAAATAAAATTAAAATATGTAGTATATCCGTTGTCTAGTACCCATGGTACAAGCCTAGTGCTTAGTAGTTTGGGGCTAGATTGCGCTGTGTGTAATGTATTGAAATATATTTATTCTAAAATTAAGATAAAAAGGCCAATTGTAATAAATAATTTATTTCAGGACACCCCCCCACCATTACCCGCTCGCACCGGCCACTACTACCCACGGACATAGTTTAACTCGAGAATAACTATACTAGGTTTAACTAACTCGTAGGATACTCCCACGTGCTTACTTACTATGTATGGTAGAACGATGGTTTTATTTTGAATGCTTAGGTAACAAAGAAATACACAGACTTTTTAACCGACTTCCAAAAAAAAGTGGATGTCATCAATTCGAATGTTGTTTTTTTTTGACTAAATAAACTATAAAACACAATATTTACCGGGTTTTACTCGCGTTTTATTTAACTAAAAGTAATTATGATGATTTAAATTCAAAACTATTACAATAACTCAAAAATCTGCGTACGCTAGAACGTTTTGTAAAAAAAATAATTATGAGGCGGTAGTTTACAGTAACTTTTTAGAATGTTAAAATAGACGAATTACATCTCAGTCAACGTTGAAAAAGCCAACTGTAAACTTAGCGAAAGCTCGGTACTTTTGTAATAATGCAGTTATTAAATAAAACGCGAGTAAAACCCGGTAAATATTGTGTTTTATTATGTATCGTTTGTCTTTTACTGTGCCATGAAGTTTCAAAGTTGACAGACAGAGACAAACGTCACATTACTTATACGTCTGAATGAAAATACCCGTCTTAAAATTTGAGATCTACTTAAATAATTGAGCAGCTTCTAAATTCAAAATTAGGATGAGAAATCACTTTTAATTTTCGTTTTCGCGATGTAAAAAATAAAGCGAGTTAAACATCATGAATTGAACGCGATTAAACCCGGTAAATAAAGTGTTTTATTTCACACGATTTGTAAACCGATAGTTACCTCCCCCCCATATAAGTCCCCTCGCGACCAAGGCATTTATAACATGATCCAAAAGTCGAGGTAAGAAAATAAATAATAATACGCGATTAAGACCCGGTAAAATGTAACTAGTATGAGAATGTTTGTGTTTGAGAGCTGCTTAATTATTTAAGTAGCACTCAATTTTTAAGTAGCGTTTCTGTTTTATGCTGTTAAGCTTGGTTCGGCTAAACTGGAATAGGCAACAATTAGCAATTTTACTCCTAAATTTTCTTTTTTAGTAATATTTTAGTCGAATGGAGCCTAAAGCGTCCAAATTAAACATTGTTTTAACATACATAGTAGAAAGATTTATGGAAATTTTATTACAAATTAATATTAACACGTCAATAGAGCTCGTTGTTCACTTGAGGAAAATATTGTTTTATACTACATAAATAAATAAATAGTTTAATGTTATTTATTCTTGATATAATAATGTGTTTTGGAGACGACAATTTGAGTCGAAAGGTTGTTCTAGCTAGACGTCTACGCGAACAACTTTTCGTCTAGGCGTCTACAAATTAGAAAATTATTTTTTAATTTCTATGTTATTTTTAAGTTAATTTTTTTAAACTCAATTTCTATAATTGAGCTATAATTCTATAGATTGGTTAATTGATAATTAACCAAATAAATATAAAATATTGTTAATGAAGTGAAAAATAATTGTTTTTAAATACTTATACTAGAAACAGCTTTACTTAAAAGCTGTTTCTAGTATAAGTACAAAGTAACTTAATAAAAGGTTAATGACCTCTATTCGTTGGAAAAGCTGATTTTCAAATAAACTTTTTAAGGTCGAAATTTTCTAAAAAAGAATTTGAATTTTTAAAAGTCGTTGAACATAAAATCTTTGTCTAGACGCCTAGAACAACCCCCTTTCGGTTTATATTACTATTCACGAAACACTTATGAAAATTTTCATTTCGTCTTAGAACCAGTAGCTTGCAATTCCTAAGAACAACAAGCTCTAACTATATATAAATAAATAAAATTGATGTACTTACCTAAAATATATGTATAACTTGTATATTATATTAACCGCTTCATAACTATCATACATACCTTGACAATGCAATATAACATAATAATTATATAAATCTAAGATTTTAATTTAAAAAAAATATCAACGTAATGGATTTGCATTCAAAATGGAGATAAAACAATGCCCAGAATTATTGCTATTCTATTCTCAACAATATCTTAGAATTGTTAGATTTTTCTCAAAAACGGTAAACCATTTTATGGTAAAAAAGTGCGAAGTTTTGGTAAAGCTTTGAAGTGAAACGATTTTTATCAAAACTAAACAAATATTAAGTTATTTCGTGCAAAATTACCAAAAATTGCTTAACCGTTTTAAGTAAAATCTTTGCTAAGGCAATTGTTGAGATTTTTTAGTTCGAATACATGCTCAATCATAATTTCTGCGAAATAATAATTATGGAATTTTAGATAAAGAAGTTTCAGGAAAACTATTATACCTAGGCCGGCTTGCATAACGGTTCCTAAACATGTTTAATCTGTTAAACGTGTTTAAAATCTGTCAGAATTTCAAGAACTGTCCATGTGTGGCAACATATTTATCAATCGTCCATTTAATGAAATAGAGGCCAATGTTCCATTTCGCATTAATTATTGTAAAATTGATTTAGTTAAATATGTTTTTAAATGGTTTTATGCAAGTCGCCCTTAGTTCGGTTCACCACAGATCTAGAATTGAGACTCGATTTATAGACCTTCCGAAATATACGAATTAATGACTATAAATCGTAGCTTAAGGCTCCATACTCACCTAATGGCGTGACAGGGATAGGGCTAGCAAATTTCAAATGTGTAAAAGAAAGACGTAAGATGCGACTATGCAATATTTTAGTGAGTAACATCAAACAATTCCTGATAACAAGACAATTATTGCTAATTTAGTAAAACTGTTCAACCAATTTCAAATGTTTGTTATTATAATTTAATACAGAAAATAAAGAGGTTTAAATATGTCACGTTTAGCTGCTAGATGAAGATTTCGGTTTTAAACGAGTTGTTTTAGATAAAAAAATAATCCTTTATTAAAAGTTAACCAATCGTGTAAAGAAAACTACCAAAATGAAGATAAGAGAATGAAAAACAAAATACCAAAATAGTATTTTCGAATGTTTTGTAATTACTGATAAATATTGAGATCCCTGCCGCCAATATCGTAAGTATGTCACCTTAAATCTAGATCACTTCTCGAATCCCAATTTATTACCCGGCCCTAGATCTCAAGTCCTATAATGCTTTTCTGATTGATTTTTAGTTACCTTCTCCCTTTTCTCGAGTTCCGATTTATTTGACCTGACACTTTCAATTCTTCAACTCTCGGTTTCTCAAAAATCATAAATTCTTTGAAGACTTCGAGAAACCCACCATAAGACTTCTTCGTCGAAGTTGAAATTTCGTATCTATCGAATGAAAACTAGCTGCGTACCGCGGTTTCACCCGCGTTTAATACATATTCCTTTACCGTCTTCCATTTGTCAATTCCTTCCAATACGTACAAAAATGTCAATTCATCAACTTCCCAAAATCATTTATCATTTAGCTACACACATATAGGTGAAACAAATAAATTAAATTACTAGAACTAGAATGGTCATAGAACTAAAAAATGTTCCGATACATTGTGCATGCTGTCCCTTTCTAATAACACTATATCAGAAAGGGACAGAACTCTACATTGAGCATGCTGTCCCTTTGTAATAACACTTTGTTGTTCTACGTGAACGTTCTAGTTCTAGTAATATAACTTCTTTGAGGTAAACACACTCGCTTGACAAGGCGAGACAATAAAATGTGACACATACATATAATACTTGAAATGACTTACACCCTTATTTATAATTTACACATGACTAAGTTATGTGACGTTTGTCTCTGTCTGTCAACTTGGAAACTTCGTGTGACAGTAAAAGACAAACGATGCATGGTTGTGCAGCGCATTAACTAGCGTTTATAAATAAGGGGATTTATTGTAGCCACTGGTTTATATAGACTGTCAGGAAATGGGCCCTTTGGCCTGACAATTTCGGAACAACTCAGTACAAATCTGAGGCTACTATTTACTTACGTAAATAATCCTATTTATACAAGGTGTAACGAGGATACCCTTTTAAACCGAAAGGAAGTTGTTCTAGACGTCTAGGCGAACAACTTTTGGAAATTCGTTTTTTATATTTGAAATATTTGTGGTTTTGTTTCACTGAAAAAAAGCCAATTACTCAAAGTTTTAATTGTAGTTTGCTAAATGACCTACTTAAGATCAATGACCTCTAACCCTAAGAAACAGCTGATGTTCAAGTAAACTTTAAACTTAAGTTTTCGATAACTACTTCGTAATTCCAAAAGTTGTAGAACAAAAGTAGTTCGCCTAGACGTCTAGAACAACCCCCTTTCGGCTTAAATGGGTATCTTTGTTACATCTTGTAACAATCAGGTTTAGCCCTAGGGTTCAGGTAAAACTGTTATAAATGACGTCTCCCATCGTTTTCACCCGAGTAAATTATAAATAAATAAATAATAATAAATAAATATTGCACTACATTGCACACAGCGCCATCTAGCCCCAAACTAAGCACTAGCCTTGTACTATGGGTACTAGACAACGGATATACTACATATTGTACTTAATTAATAAATTCTTGTTCATTTTAAATTTTGATGTAATAATCTATCTTATATCAATATCCTAAGTCTAGATTCCAACAATCTACTTTTAGGGTCCTATGTGGCATGTTGAGCGAACACTCAGCTGCTACGTTATAGGTTGCGGGTTATATACCCGCCGGGGACAATCGTTTATGACTGACTAGGGATTGCAAAATCCGGATTTTTTGTAAATCCGGTTTTCTAAATTTTCCTTCGAAAAAAAATCCGGATAATCCGAATTTTTCGAAGTTTTAAAGTGATTTGATAAGACTGAAATAAAACAGCATAAGTCATTTAAAATCTGCGTTTATTTAGAACTTTAGAACATTATAGAACAATAACAAGATAAAATCTGCATTTATTCTAATCTAATTACTAATCAAAATCTTTTAAAAAAAAACGAGATCTTAATACCATGAATACGTCCAGTGTTTTCGTGCACAAATTCTCAAAATTGTAAGCCGCAGCCCGCAATTACCCATTGAGGAGGTTTTTGATGAGTTCATGGTTCTAGGTGTGCCATTCATTCCTATCGAGTAGTTAAAGAGCCTATCCTACTGGTAGAAATCTAAAAGTGAGTAATTAATTGCAATTTGAGGAGTTATTCTGTTCATCGCTCTGAAGACCTTTGTCAGATCATTACCAAATTTTTATGAAACCGACTTTAAGTTGCTAACTTTTAAATAAAAAAATAATTATAGTAATCAGATTTCATACGGCCGAGACATAGTGTAGCCCTTTTTTGCCCCTTTGTGGGGGATGTACCCTTCCAATCAAAAAACCCCGACGACAATTCTATTGACTCATAGAACCTGTATACCAAGTTTCATCGAAATCGGTTCAAAAATGCTACCTGTAGAGGAGTACCAACAAACAAACTGACAGATTAATGCAAATTTTGCCAGACTTGATGCAAAGACACTTCGCTCGCTCGCTCGGTCAATAAAACTCCATAAAATTTAAAAGTTAAGGCGAAGATTTCCGATTTCAATAGTTAGTAAGTATGACAAATTGCCATAGCAACGCAAAAAAATATTTAAAAAAAATCGATTATTATACAAGATGTAACAGGTAAGCCCTTTTAATCCGAAAGGGGGTTGTTCTAGACGTTTAGGCGAACAACTTTTGTTCTACGACTTTTGATAATTCGAAGTACTTTTCGAAAAATTTAGGTGTAAAGTTTACTTGAAAATCAGCTGTTCCGTAGAGTTCGAGGTTATTGACCTTATGTTGTTCTTTCATTTAGTTTGGTCTACTACAATCAAACCTTCAATTACCTTTATTTTCAAAAACAGCTGTTTTTCCAGTGAAACATAATCTCAAAATTTTCAAAAAAAAAAAGTATGAATTTCCAAAAGTCGTAGAACAAAAGGTGTTCGCCTAGACGTCTAGAACAACCCCCTATCGGATTAAAAGGGCTTACCTGTTACATCTTATATATTAGACGAAAATAGAACTAGTTATAAAAAAAATGAATCAGTCATATCCCTTCTAAATGTCAATACCTACAGTTTGAGTTATTTTTTCGAATTAAAAATTTAATATTTTGTGAATAAAGCAGAAAAAACATTAATTTTTTTATCAGTTTTCATAGTTTTTCAAGATTTTTCTATCGAGCGAAGTTATTCAAATGGTGTTTTCAGTCTGTCACGTACCTAGTAGGCTGCTTGAACTACAAACGTGTAATTTGTTTGATTCGTTTGTTGATCGTAAAAAAAAATGAGTTTACGATTAGGCACATGAAGTCGAAATAAACATAGTAGGTCGATATCGGACATTTCGAAGTTAAAAGCCTTAAGATGAAAAATGTATAGTATAATAGAAGCAGGGGTCTTAACTTAATCTTAGTAAACCATATTCACTATAAAACCTACTCGATAAGCAAGCAAGCAACATCCGTAAAATATTACTTAATTAAGTAATAAATAATTGTTAGTAGGTATCCTTTAGTTATTTGATATTTCTTAGTGACAGGATACATGTCAATTAAATTGTTTGGATATGTAGCAAGCGACGCCGACGCGGTCATGGGGCGTCCCAATGAGTTACACTTAGAAGCCATAAAGCCACACCATACAGGAAAACGTCTAGTTTACCTGTTTGTATGAATACATAAAAATAGTATAAAACTTAGTTACTTGTTTGTGTAGCGTGCGTGGGTCGCTTTTCACATGTACGCTCACGAATTCACACGATCTAATAGACAACAAATTTCGACAAACTCAAGTCATAACCACTACCTACGAAACTAGCTGGCCGACTGACTAAGTGAGAGCGGGGCGCGCGGGGCGTTGTGTCGCGTCGCGCGGGATGCGCGAGGGCCCCCACCCGTCTCGCCGCGTTGCTTGCTTGGTTTATTGCCTTATATGGGCATAAACAAAGTTTACAGAGCCAATCACGGGTTTCGCGTCAAATTCGCTCAAACAAAGTACAATAGCCTATCTATATTGTTCGAATTTGGGTTTTAGAGTAGGTAACACCGATCTACTATTACTTAGAATGAAATTTTTTGGATAAATGTGTAATATTCTCCGTTAAACTCAATTTTGTCTACAATCCGAAAAAACCGGATTTGAGTCTTAAAAACCGGATTTAAAAAACTTCAGAAAATCCGGATTTTTCAGTTATTTTCGAATTTCGAAGAATCCGGATTGCAATCCCTATGACTGACCATATTGTTTGTTTCTGGTTTTGGATCTTGTCTATGAGTATCTATCATATTTATGTTTCTTAACTAAATACCGATAGGACAGGCCTAGTTGCTTAAATTTGGGATAGATGGCGTTGTTGGCAACATCCTGCAATATTTATTTGTGTAGAAATGACAAACATAAACACTAACTTTCACATTTATCGTATTAGTATGCTTAGCACTAAAAATACGACCCTCCTTCCGCAGTCGGGAAATAAATAATTTGCCCATCATAATCTCTTATTAAATAAGTCGCCGCTATATTTTTCGCCTAAAAATTTAAAAAAAAACATACATCAAAAAGTTGGTTTTTTAACCGACATCAAAAAAAGGAGGAGGTTCTCAATTCGTCGCGTATGTTTTTTTTTAAATTTTCTGTGGTTTTTAAGTAGTGGAGTATTTTTATTTAAAATTTACTTTATTTTTTTGAGCGACAACGAGAAATGGTCATGGTACGCCAGAATATCTAAAACTTGAAAACCTATGAAATAAAATCGATTACTTAAAAAAAAATGTAAACGTTTACAAAGACTGAAATGGAAACAGCCACTGTCAAGTGGATAATACCAAAACGATACCAAAACTTAGTCAATGATACTAACTACAAATTGGTCGAAATTTGCCTTCTCTACGTACTAACATTAGTTTATTAGAATACCCTTTCAAATGCAGGCTACATCAATATTTACTATTGAACAAAGCTAGATTTACATTACGAAACTAGTTGCATGAATCAATTCCACAAAAGCAGTTTTGCAACCATTATTGCAACTAACTTTATCAACTAAGTAGGTAGTTAATTTTGTCTAAGTTTTTCGCGATTTTGCATAAATAACACAACTTACAAAGTAGTAACTTTTAAGAATATTAAAATAGACGTATCACATCTCAGTCAACCTTGAAAAAGCTAACTGTAAAGTTGGCGGAAGCTCGGTGTTTAGTAATAAAGCTGTTATTAAATAAAACGCAAAACCTGGTAAAAATTGTGTTTTGAATAGGTCGTTGATACCACTGTGTCTACACTACTTTTTTGGGGAATTGACTCTAAAATGCGCGCCACTAGTTTCCTAATGTAAACCCGCTTTATTTCCTCAAACTTAATGCACTAGATGGAATTAGAACCCATATTCGTCGCATTATCGTGACACTAAGCAACTGCCCGCGCAAGGGTTAAATTTAAGGAAAGCTCTTTCTTGAGAATCCTTACATTTATTAACCGCAAGTTTCTCCAACCGATAAGTAAGAATAAATCTTTCTAAAATTTACTTTATGATGTCGTATTATCATTTTTTACAGGCCTTTTTCGCGTCTTCTTATTGTTGAATTATCTTACTTCGTCGTTTCGACTTTACTACATAAGTTATAGACGCGATGAGCCACCTTAGTGACGTCGCTTTGTGTCTCCTAGCGACCAAAAGTATTATATTATAGTCGCAACATCGAGCTAAGTGGACTTGAAAATAACAATACGCGAATAAGACATGGGAAAATGTAAAACACAAATCGTATCAGTTTTAGCTGTTACATTGAACTTGACTGTCGGTGAGAAACTCAGCCTAAGTTGCGACTTACCTTTTTAAAGAGAAAAATTAAATTTATTTATAAATAAAGCTCTTGGTTTTGACGCTAAAAACAATTTATATATTTACGAGGGATTTTTACTAAAAATCGAAATTATTTTAGTATATAATAGAATATTTTGCTCGTAATATTATGGCGAAATATTTAAGTATAAGAAAATTCGCATATCAAAATTTAATTGTGCAATAAAATTGTTTTCATTTGTTCTTGCCATTTGAATTTGTAGCTTTTTAGTTGGTTATGAAAACATTCGCGTGTTTTAATTACAATTTACAATTAATTTTAATTGTCAATTACAATGTAGGTACTTAATTAATGTTCACCTCACCTATGCACCTTGTTTTTTTAAATAATATTATTAAGGCTTAGTCGTTTTAAATTTGCCGGTAGGTACCTATATATTAGGTATAGATAAAAATTCATAGAAATATTTTGAAGGAACATAACATCTACATATTTATTTTGTAAAATGTGTGTTTTTATAATAAAATACTTTTAAATATTCATACGTACGGCCACTGCAGGCTTGCTTATTTAAAATAAAAATTGACTGTTATATTTGTTTTATTCATAATTTATTATTATTATCACTTCTTAGTTAGTATTTTATTATAAGTCACCCTTTATATGCTACAGTCTGAAATTTACAAAGCGTAATTGGAAGTTACAAAAACTAATTATATTGTAAATTGTATTTTACAATGTAATAGTAACTTTCAATTAGTGATTGTAATTTGTAATGTAAAATTGAATGTTTTCTTAACCATAATTTTGTTACTGCACCCAAAGCGTACTAGTTATTGATTAAGTTATATTTAGTTTTAAGTTTAAAGTAAATTTTTATTCCGAAAACAGGCAATAAACTGATTTCAAAGTACATATGGAAAAGCAGCTACTTATTGGTAAACTAAATTAAACTATTGACTTGACAAGACACAAAAGCAGCTGTTAAAAAGTTTTACATGTACTTAAATACATATTAGTAGATATGTATCTTTTGTGTAAACTACACTTTACCAAGTGTAAATAATTCAATTAAGACAACCATTTTCAAATAATTATTTAATAAAACATACACAGGTACCATACACTCATTGATACAATGACCAGTACTCATATTATCTATCTGTTGACTTCTGACATCAGTGGAAAATGACAGGCACTATGCAGTACATTGCCGCTTGGAGGTAATTACTGGTAATAACCACGTTACGTCAAAGCAGCACTGTACTGCATAGTGCCTGTCTTTTCGACTGTTGTCAGACATCCACTGAATGGATGATAGGGGGTCTGATACTGACACTAATATCGACACGTAATGAAGTCTAAAATATTTAAACAATTTTTAATTCCATTTTTTTATTAAGTATTTGAATTTCTTACGAAGTTTTTTTTTTATAAACCTTACAATTATTTTTATGGAAGTATCTATGAAAAATAATAACATTTCAATATTTCTTTAATTTTTGTAAAATTATAAATTATGTAGCAAGAAAAATGAAGTCTACAAATTAAAACGATTTAAAATACTTATAAATTAGAAATGTAACTTACAATTACATGTACCTACAAATATTGTTACTTGAAAGTTACATTTTACTATTGTAAGATACAGTAGTAATCTACTCAATATTCATACTTGTATAATTGTGAAGAATAATAATAATTGTAATTTACAATTACGTGAGATATAAGTAATTACATTTTACAATGACAAACCTTGGTCTCCCACGACGCTGTAGATGGACTATGTTAATTCTAAAGCAGAATAGAGGCTATTTTATACCGACTTCCAAAAAGAGGAGTCTATCTATCCGGGGTTATTTTTCCTCCTCAACCAACTCATTAAAAGAAACACCCGACTGCGACGCAAAAGGTTGCAAGTTCAAATACTGCCTTGGACGAGTATTTTTGCTGACTTTTTTGATGTAGCCGGTATATCTGTTTCCTAGCCCCCATAGTACAAGCTTAGCTGCTTAATTTGGGGCTTACTAGGGTCCTAATGTTTAATTTGTTATGTATTTATTTATGACATCTACCATTTTATCCTAAAGTGGGGAAAGGAATTGTGATTTAGAATTGTGGCGGAAAATCCTTATTGTAAAATGTAATTAACTTTTTTTTTGCGTACAGCTGTATACAAAAGTACATACTTACATTCCGATGACCGATTTAGAGTTTTTACACCAAAATGTTACTGTTATGTACTTATATCACGTGATAAAATAATCAGGGATATTTATTTCGTGAATATACTTTTGTATTGTGAAATTGTTTATTAAAAACGCACTATTAACATTACTCATTGAACAAACACGTCTTCATGAAGAAACCAATTCTTTCTACTGGACATGGTCGGTTATACTGAGATAGTGGTATAGGCGTAGGGCATTTTCTACTCGAGTAAGTCCTAACCCCCCGGAATATCGTGATAGAAAGTAGCATATGTGTTATTCTAGGTCTTCAGCTATCTACATACCTAGTTTCATAGAATACGGTTCAGCGATTTTTGCGTGAAAGAGCAAGAAACACATTCATACACATACTTTTATAATATTATTAGTAGGCGTAGAATGGTTCCAACCACTACATTGTCCTAAAAGCAGGATATAAATTTTCTTTAGCGTTGTTAAAATCATCAATATTTAAATGTAAAGATCAATAATATTACATTTCTCCTTAGTCTATTAAATTATACTTTGTTTTTGTTAAAAATATCCTATAAAATTTCAATACACTTTGAGGTACGGAACCATAAAAATACACAAAACGAAACAATTTCACAATACAAATAAAAATAAGCATAATTACTTACCTACATAATAATAATCTTTTGTACCCTTAGATTTTGTAATAGTATAGTAGTAGCGTATATGTCTATCGAATTAAGATATATTTACATATAACTATATATATACTGTAGGAACGGCACAAATTTCTATGTAACACTGTTTTTTCTATATATGTATGTATATTGTGAACGTATTTTATATTAAAAGTAAAGAAAAAACTTCCAATTAATTCGTTTATAGTATTGTATACGTTAGATAACGATTGATTGTTATTGTAAAACGTAATTAACTATTGTATACAATGAAGTTTAAATTGCAATGGGATTGGCGGCGTCAATTTGTAACTTTTATTTAGCAGAAAACCATATTAAATATCGGAATCTTAATAAAACCTAGATACAGCGACGTGCAATTTCGACCTGTGGCCTCCACACCTGGATTTATCCAGCAGTAAATACGACCAAGAGAGTCCTTTGTCTTTTTTCTCGCCGTTAAAAAAAATAAATCATTTTAGTCTGCTATAGTCAAAAATGCTCCGTCTTTTTTTCTAGACATTAAAGAAAAAGAGACAAATAATAACAATTAGATTTTCCTATAATTGGCTTTCTATTGTAACACTATCACTACTGTTTTATAATAGCTGTTGGATTTCCAAATAGATAAATAAATAAATAAATAATTGAAGTCGGTTGTCGTCAAAAAATCCTTCGTCTCTTTTTCTCGTCGTTTGAGTAAAGAGATGGAACATCTTTGTCGGTTGGCAAAATGTTTCTTGTGCTACCCTTGTAGGTATAGGGGGAGTGTCGTCAAATTTATAAAGTTGTGATTGGGGTATACAATGTGTAATGAGGAAACCCATTTAAGCCGAAAGGGGGTGGTTCTAGACGTCTTTTGTTTTACGACTTTTGTAAATTGCCATTTTTTTTGTTGAAAAGTCTACAATATATTTCACTGAAAAGGCAGCTGTTTTTAAAAATAAATTTTATTAAAGTTTTGATTGTAGTAGACCAAACTAAATGACAAGACAACTTAAGGTCAATGACCTCTAACTCTAAGAAACAGCTGATTTTCAAGTACACTTTGAACTTAAAATTTTCGAAAACTGCTTCGAATTTCCAAAAGTTGTTCACTTAGACGTCTAGAACAACTCCCTTTCGGCTTAAATGGGTTTCCTCATTACACATTGTATACCCCAATCACAACTTTATAAATTTTACATCTTGTATCTTGTATTATACATCTCGTTACATCTTGTATAATAAATAACCTGCAAGGGCCTACAAATATCTAATTCAATAAAAAAACTATACAAAAATGTGTGCATACGAGTAAAGTCACAATATATCGATAGCCCAGTCCTATTGTTGTTTAAAATACATATTATACTTTATGTATTATAATAATTAAGTATACATAATATTTTATAGTGTTTTTGTATTGTGTATAAAATCTATTTTATATGGGAACGATGGGGAAGTCTTCAATGCTTGTCACATAATATTTGTTTCCTCTGATTTTTTTTTAAAAGCGAACAACTTTTTTCTGTAACAAATAGTTAGAATGAAATCTATTGTACGTACTTTGACTTTGCTCAGACTGAGCTTAGCAAAAACTAAGCCTAAACTTTGAATTGGAATATAGTCGAAATTCGTTTTGTATTATACGAATAAAATAAAAAGAACTTCGTAGTCATACATAACAGAGAAGCAAAGTTTAGGTCATTATTTTTAATTGGTTTACATTCTTAATTTGAAAAACTTCTACTTTACTAAGCTAAAACTTTAGATAGGTGCGAAGATCGCTTTATAAATACCAAAAATTGTCTTAAATCAAAGTTTTTGCTTAACAAAGTCAAAGTACGGACTAAAGATTTGAGCCTTAGTTACTATAGTTTTGGAATAGGTATAGTATTTTGCTTGTCTCTGGAAAGCGACTAGGACATTTAAAGGTTGTGATTTGATCGAAGATTGTAATGTATTGTCCGAGTGGGTGATCTGTATACTTTTTAACCGACTTCTAAAAAGGGACGAGGTTCTCTATTCGTCGCGTATAAAATATTTTTTTATGTTTGTTCACCGATTACTCGAAAACGGCTTGGCCGATTGAGATCGGCCCTTTTTATAGAAAATTGTATAAAAAAGACCGATCTCATGATCGAGAAACTGATATTTTATGATCTAAATTTAATAATGTATATTTTAAACCTATCCTGGCAGAAGTCCGCCTTAACTAACGACCGAATGCCGAATGACCGAACGCCATAAAAATGTAAGCGGTACTTAAATATTTGGGCAGCTTCTTAATTTTAAATTAGGATGAAAATGTTAAGATTGAAGTTGCCTTATTGTTTAAGTCGAACTTAATTTTTGAATAGCCTTTCTGTATTTGGCCTTTAGTTCGTATAGCTTAAGTTTTGGGCTAGATGGCGCTAAATACATTGTCTTGTAATATTTATCTAGGTATTAGTGCACCCAGCGGTTTCACCCGCGGAAGTTCCGATCCCGCAGAATTATATTACTATATTAACACATTATATTACTAATATAATGTAACATTATATTACTTATTCCTTGGCAAATCGGTCCAAAAAAATTAAAAAAATGTTAGGGGTGGACCACCCTTATTACTACGGAGTATGTTAAATAGATTCCCTATTCTCAAACCAACTAAATATGCATATAAATTCGGTCAAGCCGTTTCGGAGTAGTATGAGAACCATCACTGTGACATGAGAATTTTATATATACTTAAGAGATATATTCAAAAGCAAGATTTCCCCATCGGACCGAAGCTTGTATGTACTCTATGTACTTACTTATACATAAGAACTTTATCATTGCAATCGTAAACATTCCATTGCTTGTGAATTTGTTGTTTTATTTACTTACCCACTCCCGTCCCGCGGTTTTATATGCGTAAGTCCCGACCCCATTGGAATATCGGGATCAAAACTAGCCAATGTGTTATTCCTTGTCACCAGCTACCTATATACCTAGTTTCATCGCAGTAGGTTTAGCAGTTTTTGCTTACAGACTCACGCACGCTTACAAACTTTTACCTTTATGTTGCTAGCTAGTCTAGCTACCCAATATCGGGATAAAAAGGTAGCTTATGTGTTATTCTAGGTCTCCAGCTATTTATATCCAAGTTTTTATTGCAATCGGTTTAGTAATTTTAACCGCTCGCGCTGGTTAACTGTCACATGAAGTTTCAAAAAGGTCGGCGTTATTCCTCAGAGCTCAGACCTAGAGGGTAGAGGTAGATGTACATTAATTAAATTTTAAAGACATTCCTAAAACACAAGTATGGATTATTCAACTGATCTACGCGATCTAAAGCCACCAACTGTGAAACTTTAACATACAATATCTTTTAATTTAGCGGAACTAACACTACTAACACAGTGGCTTTAGATCACGAAAATCGATTGAATAATCCATATTTCTTTTAGGAATGAAATAATTTCGTATTAAAAGTTGTTGAAGTGCCAAATTTGGTATCCTTCGAACGGTCTTCTTTGATAGACAGAGACAAACGTCACATAACTTGGTCATCCTGCTAATCATCGTTTATAAGGTTGTGGGTTCGATTCCCGTCGCGCAAAAAATGAAAAATAAATGCGCTTAAAAATAAATATTTGTTTCTGTTCTGGGTGTTTTCTATGTACTATTCACACGTATGTAATAGGTTTATCCGTTGTCTAGTACCAGTAGTACAAGCCTAGTGATCAGTTTGGGGCTAGATTGTGCTATTTGTAACGTCGTGCAATATTGATAAACCCCCTTTACCTATAAACGATGATTAATAGATGACCATGTTATGTGACGTTTGTCTCTGTCACCTTTACAACTTCAAGTCACAGTAAAAGACAAACGATACAAAGTTATGCAACTATTAACCAGCGTTTATAAATAAGGGGGTTAGTATACAAAGTGTAACGGGTATGCCCTTTTAAGCCGGAATGGGGTTTTTTTTTTCTCTTTCAGTCTGAGACCGATATGGCCAACTTGTAACAGCCAAGGTCAAGTAACTCTTCTTAAGTTATATTTATTTCAGTGTTTTTTTAATGGACTTGGGTGTAGGTACTAAGTTATTTCTTAGGGAAACAAGTAAAACCAATACGAGCAGACTCGATGATATTTACAATACTATATAATAAATAAACTAAATAATTAATGTACGCGTAAAATTACTATCCTGAACACTTATACTGGATTTTAAATAATTTATAAACAGGAATGGGGTTGTTCTTGACATCTAGGGGAACAACTTTTGTTCTACGACTTTTGAAATATCGAACTTTTGAAAAATCGAACTTTTTTTTGAAAAAAAACAGCTGCTTTTGAAAATAAATGTAATTCAAGTTTTGATTGTAGTAGACCAAACTAAATGAAAGGACAAAATAAGGTCAAAGACCTCGAACTCTAAGAAACAGCTGATCTTCAAGTAAACTTTACACTTAAAATTTTCGAAAAGTAGGTACTTCGAATTTTCAAAAGTATGTTGTATAAGTAAAAGTATGTTATATAAGTAATATCTATATTGAATCAAATTTTTCATTAGTATTTTTTAATAATTTGGATAGGTACTTATTATTTTTATTTATTACTATTTTTTGTATGTATGATGTATATGTATGTTGATATGGGTGAACTGCCTGAAATAAATGACTATTATTATTATTATTATTTGTTGTTACCATTTTGGATTCTCGGGGCTATGGAGCACCCGGACCTTTGGTGGGCGTGCGTGGGGCCGAAGCCAACACGTAGAGGCCCGTTTTAGTAACATTTTAATTTCAAATTATGTGATGGACACCAAACCGGCAATTAGGTATCCCTGTCTGCACTATAAAATGCAGCCAAGGACAACCCCCGGGTCGGATAGAACTATGTATAAACTACGGGTGAAAACTACTTGGGCTATGGAATTGGGTTGGTAGTGGATCGGGTAATGGGGGGAACTATGGGGAATATGGCGCCTGCCGTCACAATGTTCAACAAACACGTAAAAATGGCAGACGGAGACTCGCCAACTCACAAACTGGGCCACCCTAATTAAGCCGAGCAAATTACAGCCAGGGGGCAACAGGGGCGTGAGAGGCTGAAGGATGGAGGGACCTCACTGGATTTTAAACCATCCTAGGTCGAGATCCTGTGGAGCGGGCCAACTCATCACTGACGTGAGGTGTCCATCCTCCGAGCATTTCTGCTCTCGCGACTCCACTCTGACCAGCCAACTAAGGCAAGCCGGAGGTGAGGAACGGTGACTTCCCCCTGGAGCACTCGGAAACCCGCGGGGTCGCTACTCCCCGACACCTCGCCTCGAGGTGCCCTGTGGGATTATTATTATTATTTGTTGTTACCATTTTGGATTCTCGGGGCTATGGAGCACCCGGACCTTTGGAAGGCGTGCGTGAGGCCGAAGCCAACACGTAGAGGCCCGTTTTAGTAACATTTTAATTTCAAAATATGTGATGGACACCAAACCGGCAATTATCCCTGTCTGCACCAGAGATATGTAAAAACTTCTAGATACGTAATAGGGCAAATTTCTTGGCTACACAAATGCAAGCTATCTAGCCAGAGAAGTCTTAGTTCCATCCCAGCTCACGTCACGATCACCCGCTTGTTGACACACAGTACATTTAGTTCACTTTCACAACATTATTCACAGACAACAATGCCTTCGTGCGTATTTAGGCGATGCACGAATTATACTCCAAAAACTGGCAAAAATATTTAATTTCATACGTAAGTAAAGCTGTATTTATTTATTTTAGTTTATTTTTTGAAAAAGTTTTTTTTCCAAAAACTCAACGAAGTTTTTGACTTTGACGTTTTATCATTCTCTCCTAACCGCTATGAGATGTCATAACGGACATTGGCGGAATTGCAACGTACTGTGCGCAGAATCGCCATCTGTCAAAATTCAATTCAATAATATTATGACATCTTTCTTACGTCATGCAAGTAGCATTGAGTCTTTATGTTTTAAAAAGAGATAACAATAGTTTCGTCTATTTCTTCTTTAAATTATGTGAATGAATATAAATAATGAGGTTGTATAGCATACAATTTGTGCCGCTTTTCAATAATGATTTGTTCTGCAATGGCGTCTCTATAACTTTAATAGACTCATTGGTCTGCACTATAAAATGCAGCCAAGGATAACCCCCGGGTCGGATAGAACTATGAATAAACTACGGGTGAAAACTACTTGGGCTATGGAATTGGGTTGGTAGTGGATCGGGTATTGGGGGGAACTATGGGGAATATGGCGCCTGCCGTCACAATGTTCAACAAACACGTAAAAATGGCAGACGGAGACTCGCCAACTCACAAACTGGGCCACCCTAATTAAGCCGAGCAAATTACAGCCAGGGGGCAACAGGGGCGTGAGAGGCTGAAGGATGGAGGGACCTCACTGGATTTTAAACCATCCTAGGTCGAGATCCTGTGGAGCGGGCCAACTCATTACTGACGTGAGGCGTCCATCCTCCGAGCATTTCTGCTCTCGCGACTCCACTCTGACCAGCCGGTGAAGGCAAGCCAAAGGTGGGGGACCGCTTCCTCGTCAGTGTTCACTCCGACCAGCCAACTAAGGCAAGCCGGAGGTGAGGAACGGTGACTTCCCCCTGGAGCACTTGGGAACCCGCGGGGTCGCTACTCCCCGACACCTCGCCTCAAGGTGCCCTGCGGGCTTATTATTATTATTATTAAAAGTCGTAGAACAAAAGTTGTTCGCCTAGAAGTCCAAAACAACCCCATTTCGGCTTAAAAGGACTTACCCGTTACATCTTATATAAAATAGTTTGTAGGGCAGGTAAATGAATAAACATGAAAAAATATAAATCACTTTATTTTTACATGTTACCTCTTACACTACGTTGATAAAATTACTTAATTCTAAAAACCGGGTTGGGGCTTTTTTATTATGTTTGCGATCGTGTGTGAGACTTGGCCCGTACGAGCAGAATTTATTATACTAATAGCTGCGCCCCGCGGTTTCACCCGCGCAAGTCGCGATCCCGCGTTGTTCTTACACCTACCTACCTACCGCAATGCAAAATTCCACACTTAAACGGACGACCAGGGAAGTACTGATGATGCCTGGCGCTATAGCGCCTGGCTTCAACAGTACTTCAATGCAGTAGGTAGGTAAAGTAAAGCAAAATTTGTATGTCAATAAGTGATGATGACGATGAATAACGATGGTTAAAAAACAACGAAATTACACAATTTTTATGTAAGTTAGAAAAAAGTAGCCTGTATGTTAATCGAAGTCGAATCAATCGAAGAATTCTTGCAAAATGCATTAATTAATGGTCAATGCTCTATTTGTCGTGGTATCTTACGTCCTTCTTGTACACATCTAAAAATTACTAGCCTTTAATAAATTAATTTAATTTAATTGGACTTTATGGTACGCCCTTAATGAAAATATGTACCTAATGACTAATGATACGATAGTTAGCGGGAGCCAGGCCCGCACACGGGCGTAAACACGCATGACAATAAAACACCCTCCAAAAGCGTGGCGTGTGCTGCTTGGCGTCACGCGAAAGTGGTCTTTATTTGTTCACAATTGTAGGCTATAAAAGACTAAAATCTATAGTCCGTACTATGTACGAAGTTTTTCAAATTTAGAATGTAAATTAATCATAATTAATGACCTAAACTTTGCTTCTCTGTTATGAATTACGACTATAAATTGCAATTTAAAGTTTGCTTAGTTTTTGCTAAGCTCAATCTGAGCAAAATTAAAGTAAGCACTAAAGATTTCAGCCTAAGTCCTTCCCAACAAGCAAAAGTATCCTGAATGCGCCCGCTCTTTATTATAGTGAATCAGCTTAAAGCGCTTCTATAAAATTTCTAAATTACCCACTTTTTGCTTGTTGGGACTATCTCTACTAATATTATAAATGCGTAACTAACTCTGTATGTGTGTCTGTCTGTCACGACTAAACCGCTGAACCAATTTTGATGGTTTTTGGTATAGAGATTGATGGAACCTTGGAGGAAGACAATACTAGGTACTTTCGTGTAATTCCCTCAAAATCAGGACATACGCGGGTAAAACGGTAAAACCCCATTGACGAGGCAAGTTTTAAATAATTACGAGTATATAAAGTTAATATTATGGATACCATAATACAACATTAAATTATGTACCTACCTACTAAATTAGACACGACTAAGTACGAAGAAATTATGTACCTCGAATCTACTAAGTTAGACTAAGTTTGCCGCTTCGTACAATGTCGTGTTATAAATTATGAAATACCATTATTAAAACCTATACCTAGCTTAAGTAGGCAACATTCCATAAGATTTAACTGTTTTAACTGTACAGTTTATCAGGTAAATCGTACGTGTGTATGCAAAACTGTGAACTGTACTCGTTTCAACTGTATACAGTTGAAGTGACAATCTAATCGATTAGTATCGTATGATAAAACTGTACAGTACCTATATTATTATTCAGTGTAATGAATCTCACCTAATCTCTACCAACCACACAAACTTTATTAACCCCTACCTTACAAAGGTTACCTGGAAGACACCTCTTTTAGCGATAGGGTTGCCCGTTTGTACAAAGTTTTACTAAAAACACAACCTTTACCGGGTTTTACCCGCGTTTTATTTAATAACTTTACATTTAGCTTTTTCAAGGTTGACTGAGATGTAATTTGTCTATCTAATATTAAGTATATAAAAAGTTACTATAAACTATCGCCTCATGGTGTATCAAAACGTTCCAAACGGTAGGTAAATATTGTGTTTTAATATTATTATGCAAAAGCGCGAAAACCTTAGACAAAATCACGTTTTACTTTTTAGCTTTCTTTGCATTTGTCTTACTTTTGGTGCATACCTACTGATTGTAATCGTAGGTTGTGCAAATACAGTACCTATTAATCTATCTCCAGTTAAATCTAAAGGTATGTAGCCTGCTTTAAACCTAAACCCTACCTAAAGCTTGGTTACATCAGCCTTAATATTAGCAGCTTCGCAGTCCTTAACCTCCTTATTCTTGCCCCCAATCTCCGCGTAGATCTCATCCAAGGTTCGCATCTTTGTTTCCGGGACCACACACTTGATGTACACCGTGGAAATGATGCAAACAGCTGCAAACAACCAGAAGACGAGGTAAAGACCTGCTTCAGCTGCTAACGGCTGGAAAACTCGGAGTTCTACTGAGACCAGCGCGCAGGCGAAGGCTATGACGATTGAGGTCACTGTTCCTCGGAGCTGGAAAAAATAAAAAATAGGTACCTATATTTAAAAAAACCGAAAGGAAATGAATCTCTGGGTAAAGATCGACGTCCTTATACCGCGTCGTCGAACTTGATGCGAAACGTGAACATATCAACAACAAACCGCTCTCAAATATCGTCTACAACTATATTAATGGTATCCTCACGTGCAGCCACTGCGGCCGCACATTCACGCATAGAATAGGGTATAGCAGCCACATTAGGGCTCGACATCCGATTTAGGCCGAGTCGCCGTAACCGAAAACGGTTAGGAATAGATGAAAAATCGAATCGGATGTAAGTTTTTTGCGTGTCTTTTGCCTATCGTTCTACTGGGTTGACTTCATTCCATATAAAAAACTAACCTGAAACGAGAACATCTCGGTCATGATAACAAACGGCACCGGCTGCAATCCAGCGGCGTCGCAATAAATACATAGGCATAGAGCCGCAATGGGTAGCCACGAGCAGTCGCCGCCCGCTCCAGATGACTGAGCGAAGAACCACGCGCCAAGCACACACATCGCTATGCCGGAGACCAGGCAGGTTGTGCCGAGAAGGGGCTGGAAGGAGAAATAAACATGAGGACAGGAGCCACAAACTGAAAACTGTTTACCTATATATATGTTTTAGCCTCCCCACTAGACTAACTGCATGAAACTCCGAAGAGCTCCGTCGGCGATTAGTAGACTGATATAGAAGTTCCCAATGCTATATTAGTCGATTGATTGGGAGTAGTGCCACTTGGGCACGAGGCTACTCTCTTTTACAGAGAAAATGTGAACACTAAATACTCAAATCTTACTATGTATGACAAATGCTGACTAGGTGTCTAGTATATCTTCTTATCCGGTTTGCTCTTGACGCCACTCTCGTGGCCATTATTTATAACGGGTCGTTTAACTGAAAATAAGTGTGGAAAAGTATAAGACTTACCTTCCTGCCAGTCTTCTCAACCAGCGTAGAAGCAGTGAAAGAGCCGACCAACTGCACAGCTCCAAGAACAGCTGCTTGCTGGTTGGCAGTGAGGACCCAGCCACCCTGGGTGGCTTTACTGAAGATAAGGGAAGCGAAGTGTAGGACCGCGAGACAGCCGCACAGCTCGCGAGCTAGGGTGATGATTAGAGTGATACGGAACGCACGGAAGGTGTTCCTATCGGTAACTGTGGAAGAAAATTAGGTGAGTCTTATGTTTTCTTAAGGAGTCACTACTTTAGTACTTCAAATGTATCGTTGAGTTTTGGTTTCTTGCCAGGAAGCTTCTTATTGTCACTATCCATTATGACTTAATTAGTGGTATCGCTAAACGGACTCCTCCGTATTATGATTTGTAAGCCAGTGTAGCCACTAACATTTTCTTGGTGAGTATACCACGATTTAAACACTTATGAGCCGTCTCCACAAGCGTTAGAATCGCGGCGATATATACAACGCACCGCTGCGTTAACATCGCCGTGTGGAGACACGTTCATTGAGATTGTATAGAAATAAGTGGCTCGACGATAATTTCGCCGCGATTCTAAGGCTCCGCTAGTGGAGACGATCCCTTAGGCTGCATGCAGCCGCGTAAGGGGCTTGCTTCGCGCCTAGCGCCTAGTTGCCTGCTGTTCTGACAAGATACACAACTAGGCGTCGCTCATTGCGGCCGGTCGCGAAAATTTAGTTTCGTTGTTAGGGTTCGGCCTCAGAGAATTTTGAGCCTTTTTTTGACAGCAGTTATATAACACCTACGGTATAACAAATCCGAGAGAAAGTTTTTTGTGAACCATTTTACTTGTCCACTCAAGAAAAACATTTAACCAAATACCTAGAAAGGTTCCGAATAAGGCTTGCTAGATAAACATTGTGACCTTCAGCTGCTGTCCCCACTAGTACCTATATCCCATCGAAGTAACGATATGTCAACAAAAGCTGCGGTCAAGTTCCCAGGTTCTATGTGCGTAGGCGAAGTTTAACTGTTCGTTAAAATCTACCTTTAAGTACCTACGTATTTGTACAGTACTGGCCTAACGGTAACTTCAGACCTACACAGATAATAACTAGGGTTTTAAACTAAAATTACGACTCTAACATAAGTACCTAGGTGACAATAGTAGTTTATGCACCGAGGTACTAAAGTCCTGTCTTATATAGCGGGCGTCATATTGAATCCAAAGCGTACGAAGAACTCTAGAGGGTTAACTCCCGAGCACAGCGAGGGTGATAAAAACTTAACTCCTGAGCGAAGCGAAGGAGTTATGTACCTAGAGTCCTGAGTGAAGCGTGGGATTCAAGCGCCCAAGATAAAGACAGGCTTTAGTACCGAGGTGAATACTTTACTTTACACATCTACTGCGAGACAATAAAAAAGCTACAAAATAGGCATTTAACTAACAACAAAACAATAGATTAATGCAACGTGTTTGAATATATAAACAGCTCTACATTAATTAAATTTCACAATCTTACATCACAATGACGAAACCAAACATCGGCCTTAGCCGATGAAAAAAAAAGTTGGGGCTTCATATTAACTAAAACTTTTTGCCTTACCCTTCCGTCGACATAAAAATTGAAGAAAAATAGACCAGATTTAATTTTTTAATGTTTTATGTCTAGGTGGCCAGTTCGAAATGGCCATATGCTACCAGAACGTTAGTTCCAAATTTAAATTACATTATGCCCTAGGGTTATAGGGTTATAATGAGCACTTTATGCACCTAGGGAATAAAGATTCGCTATACGTTGACCTTTTTGGTCAAATAAAGTAACTTTGTAGAGCTCTCTAGAGTCCATCGTACGCTTTGGATTCAATATGACGCCCGCTATACAGGGTTATGGGTTTCGAATCCAAAACCGTTCAGGGGGTGATTTTCCACATCAAAACGAATAACTTTTGTTCTAAGATTTTTGGAAATTCGTTTTTTTTTTTGCAAATTTTAAGGTTATATCTCACTGAAAAAAGACGACTGTTTTTTTTGAAAATAAATTCAATTTAAGTTTTTATTGTAGTAGACCAAACTAAAAGAAAGGACATCTTAAGGTCAATGACCTCAAACTCTATGAAGCAGCTGATTTTCAAGTAAACTTTACACTTAAAATTTTCGAAAACTACTTTGAATTTCAAAAAGTCGTAGAACAAAACTTATTCGTTTTGATGTGAAGAATCACCCCCTGAACGGTTTTGGATTCGAAACCCATAACCCTGTATAAGACAGGGCTTTAGTACCTCGGTGCATAAACTACTATTATTATTGTGTGAGTTACCTACGTCCCTACTTTTCATCAAAATCGGTCCATAGGATGTTACGGAAATTTGAAAGAAACTTTTTACTACTCTTATAGCTGTGGACCAAAAAGGAAACCAGGTTACTGAGACTCCACTGTCCGTCTGTCACCAAGTTATTCCTCATGAACCGTGAAATCTAGACAATTGACTGTAAAATAGAAAGCTTAAAACTTACCTATAGTTTTGACAGCAGACGTGAATTTCCCTGACTTAGAATTCTCCAGCTCTAGCAGAAGAAGTTGAAGTTCACTATCCACGGACGCTTCCGTCGGATCCCGGCATCGAAGCCACGCTAGGGCGGCTCGCGCTTCCTGGCAAAAATAATACAACATTTTTGAACAATACCCATCTGCTTTCTTCTTGTTTTTTGACGAAAATCTACCGGCCCCTTGTGTCGTGTTGCGTACCTACTCATCTATATTCCGATGTTAAGGCCGGGTCAGTCTCTAGTAGAAGACAGATCAAAATACTTCAATCTTTATTTGTGTTTCGTGCATGTCCCATAATTGCGAGTGAAAAGGTATATAATACGAAATGGGTAATTTTTTCGGTTTTATTGTGTTTTTTGTTTTTTCAGACCTCCTGGAAACCCTAGAACAGCAGTTCGAGAGGTCTGAAATAAGAGGTTATTTCAGACTTCTTGGTCTGAAATAACCTCGAAAATTAGTGCTTAAAAATGCCTATAATATATAATAATTTTAATGAAACTAACACGATTAAAACTACTACTAGCTGTTTTGAAAGTACTTATATTAAAGTTATATTTGTTAATCTAAAGTTTTTGACTCACCTCAACTTTCCCAGTCTTCAACAAATACGAAGGAGTTTCCGGCATAGTCACAAACACAACCAAATGCAACAGCGGCACCACTAACAACACCCACAAAATGGTCTGATAGCTAAAGTACTCTCCTAGGAGGAACACGACAAGATTCCCCATATTCTGTGACAGTACCACTAAACTGCCCAATGTTCCCCGGATATAGTCCTCGCTTATCTCCTTTATGTATAGAGGGGTGACGACGTAGGAGCCGCTTACGCCGAGTCCGATGATAGCCCGCGCTGTTATAAGGGCCCATGTTTCTGTTGAGTAGAGCTTTAGGCCCCAACTTAGCTGAAAATTGGTTAAAAGCAAATCAATAAACCTGTGACCAACACACAGCGCCATCTAGCCCCATGGTAAGCTCTAAGCTTGTGTTACGGTGACTAGACAACGGATACACTACTTATATTGAATTTTGTTTTGTAAATACATACATTTTATACATAGAAATACACCCAGACCAGATACAAATATTTATTTTTAAGCATAAATATTTGCACCCAGCGGGAATCGAACCCGCAACCTTCTGTATTGCAGCCAAGCGTTCGCCCGACGACGTGCCACAGAGGTCGTCAAAGGCAAAAGCAAATAGCAAAGGTTTACGAGTCCATATTTTAATTTCAAAGTAAAATATTAAAGTGCGCTTCTAAAACTGCTCTTACGAAGGAAGACAACATCGTGATGAAATCTTTAGCTTAGTTGGCTCTAGATGTATAGAGCAGAGGCCGTATTCAAGTCTTAGGGAAGGCGGTTTTTTTACTTAGCGATTGTAAAACATATCTCAACTAGCAAAATAAATACTTGAAACAATCTAGACTATTTTTATTTTACTTAAAAGAAACTTGAAGAATGCTACAACTATAGTTTTGGGGTGCCATGTTTGTATGATAAAAAATGTAATTCAATCTCAAAATGTACTGTACTGCAAATAGTTGTAAGTAGATACCTACTCCAAAAAGTGACCTAGATAATCTTGTAGCTAACTATAAGATTTAGATATAAAAGCAAATATTTTTGAGCGTATTTACACTTTCAAATGCAGTTAGTAGTAAAAGTATCCTTTATGTGTCCTATAGGCAAGTTTTGTATCTAACTATAAAAATGAATAATAAAAATACATTCCTTTTTAAGGGGTTCCCTACGCTACTTCGAAACACTATCCATCGAAACGCCTTTCGCCGAAGACGATTAACCGAAAGATTACTTTACCGAATAGTTGTTTCACCGATTGTTCGTTTCCCCTATGGTTCGTTTCACCGAAAAATTTTTGACCGAAGCTCGCTGTACCGAAGGCTTGTTTTACTAAGTATGTTAACTAACGCTTTATAAATGCTACTACTGTCTTCACTGCTGCATTTCACTGTGTTTCCGCAATTAGCCCTACTATTGGGCCTTTGTGCGTGATTTTAAGCCGTGGGTTTTCTCACGATGTTTTCCTTCATCGTAAGAGCAATGTTAATAGCGCACAAAAAAAAATCTTAAAGAAAAAGACATTGGTGCGCGCCGGGATTTGAAACCACGACCTTCGGAATGAAAGTCGGGGTATCTACCACTAGACCAACACTAATCAACAACATCATCAACTCGGTTTAGACATAATATGTTATTATTATTTTTTTGGATTATTTGCTTATTGGAATTGAACAGTCCTGAGACTGGGCTGAAAGGATTGCATTGCCATGAAGGTACAGAATAAGACCAAAGAGAACGAGGGGAGTAAACCTACAGCTGTCCTACTAATATAATATAAGCTTAGGTGTTTGGATGGAGTCAACCAAGTTTTAAAAACCCTCGGCTTCACAAACTGGAAGGAGCGTTAAATAGAGAAGGATGAAAAAAGGCGTTAAAGGAGGCTCGGGCACATAAAGGGCTGATGATATCCTACTAATTATATAAAGCTGAAAGTTTGTGAGAATGTATGTACATATGTTTGTAACTCCATCACGCAAAAACTACTGTACCGATTGTAACTGGAGTTCTAGAATAGGAACATAGGCTACTTTTTATATCGATATTCAGGACATACACGCGAGCTAGTTTGTACTTATATCCTTAGCACCACAATGCTTAGAATAACTTAGCTTAAAGTTGCTGGCGCTTTGTCAGTATAAATCATCGAGATTAGATGTAAAAGTCTTTATTAGTAGCTTCATTACCACTCAAATAACTAAATTTAACATAAATGATTTAGAAGTAAACAACAAGAAACGTAAGCCTGCTTAAATATCGGAAGCGTTGCCAAGATCGTGTGACAGTCATTAATTATGATGCAAATCAAAACCGGTAAGTAAATGTTGTGGGTAAGATACGTAACGGTCATTTACCTTAAATAAATATCTATTTAACCTACGCCAATTACCAACAGCACGCATCTCACATACGTGAATGTGGTACGTCTTGCTGAATCTGAAATCTATAGTGCGTACTTTGACTTTGTTCAGACAGATCTTAGCAAAAACTAAGCATAAACTTTGAATTGGAATTTATAGTCGAAATTCATTTAATATATGAATACAATAAAAATAAGTATCAAGTGTCGAGACCAAGATCATTGTAACATAATCGAAACGTCGAGGTAAGAAAATAAATTATAGTACGCGACTAAGACCCGGTAAAATGTAAATATGTTAACAAATCGTGTGAATTAAAAAAGTTTAAAAGAACTTCATAGTTATATTATAACGGAAAAGCAAAGTTTAGGTCATTTTTTTGATTGGTTTACATTCTAATGTTGAAAAACTTCGACTTTACTAAGCAAAAACTTTGGATAGTTGCGAAGATCGCTTTATAAATATCAAAAATTGTCTTAAGTCAAAGTTTTTGGTTAGCAAAGTCAAAGTACGGACAGATTTCAGCCTAAGGTGACTGACTGAAAGGAGCTGATCTGACAAAGTCCTGAAACGAAGGGCTTAAAAAAATATTGAGAATAATAATTGCGATTGAAAACGAAAAATTAGTTTAATTTCAAATTAACGTTAACTGGAACTAAAGGTGAATAGGTATAACTCTGCACTACGGTTTTACCCGCGTCAGTCCCGAAAATATTTGTCTTTATTACCTATGGTATTTTAAAAGTATTTCGCGTTTATAATTTTACTATATCCTTATATTTGTCAGCGTCAGAACCGCGGGTTTACAGAAACTTAGATCAAAAATGTAAACATAGAACCGTCAATTATCTAAGGAAAAAGTAAACAAAGAGCTGTCACTTTCTTGATCAGACATATGAGTTTTTTAACCGGTTCGTTTAAAACCATAAATAAAACGCGATTCAACCCGATAAATAAAGTGTTTTATTATGAGTTTTTTGTTAACTATTATGATGTAAGATTCTGTATAAGGGTATAAGTAGGAAATGTTATAAGTAGTTAGGTAAGTATTATCCGTGAACTTACCGCCATAGAAAAAGAGGTAAACATCAAAGCCTTCTTCCGCCCGAAATTATCCACGATATAACCAAACAGGAACACGGAGGGTGTACCGACAATGTATACCACGGAAGCCATCCAAGATATGACATCTGGATGAACTGGATCTGAAGCCGGGGTGTCCGGAGACATGAGCCGGGGGCCCATTGGGGACATCCATCCTATCGCAGTACCGTACGAGAATACTGGTAATACCACTAGAAAAGAAAAAAGACAAGAAAAATTATGAATAGCTGCGTTCCGATCCCGTGGGAATATCGAAATCAAAGTCGCCTATGTCACGATAATGTTGCTATCTATCGGTGAAA
This sequence comes from Idaea dimidiata, assembly GCA_949358125.1. Classification (NCBI taxonomy): domain Eukaryota; kingdom Metazoa; phylum Arthropoda; class Insecta; order Lepidoptera; family Geometridae; genus Idaea; species Idaea dimidiata. The sequence continues at coordinate 6,364,908 of OX442342.1, read as the reverse complement.
GAATTTTTGATATCGGTCCAGTAGTTTTAGAACCCCCTATATACATATACATAAATACATACATGTTATCAAAGTTATTTCTATAATAGTAGGTAGGTATAGTCTATTACTAGCGACACGACCCGGCTTCGAACGTACGTTGTGTATATCAAACATCCTGGGCCCTGATTCTCTAAAGACATAGCATGCGACAAGCAAGCGGGATGCATGAGCATTGCAAAAGTCGATTTGTTGCAGGAGGAAAAATAATAGCTATTCTCTAAAATACTGCTTTGAATACTGTTTGGCTGAGAATCAAGGGGAGCTGTTTAAATAATTAAGTAGCCCATAATTTTGAAGGCTACTTAACTAATTAAGTAGTAATTAAGTAAAATAACATTAACAGAATACGAATTAACGTACCTACATCTTCTGTACGTCGCCTGCATTCCGCATGCTATGTCCTTACCGAATCGAGCCCCTGTGTGCGGTATACAAGATGTAACAGGTAAGCCCTTTTAATCCGAAAGGGGGTTGTTCTAGACGTCTAGGCGAACACCTTTTGTTCTACGACTTTTGAAAATTCGAACTTTTTTTTTGAATATTTTGAGATTATGTTTCACTGGGAAAACAGCTGTTTTTGAAAATAAAGGTAATTGAAGGTTTGATTGTAGTAGACCAAACTAAATGAAAGAACAACATAAGGTCAATGACCTCGAACTCTAAGAAACAGCTGATTTTCAAGTACTCTTTACACCTAAATTTTTCGAAAAGTACTTCGAATTTTCAAAAGTCGTAGAACAAAAATTGTTTGCCTAAACGTCTAGAACAACCCCCTTTCGGATTAAAAGGGCTTACCCGTTACATCTTGTATAATAAATAAAAATTTGATTTGTTTGTAGACACATTTTAATTTAACTTTTGCAACCTTACCGCATGAAAAAAAAAATGGTTTCAAAAATGTTTGTACCCGGCGGGGTTGGACCCGCGACAACGCTTCGCCGCGGGTAAGCATTTTTTTTAATTGCAGTTTATTTCTTAAGTCTTACTTTAAGAAATAATGTATAGATGAAAGAACATTTTCTAAAAGTTCCCTCAACCTTGTAAATAAATATGTTTGGGAAAGACAGTTCAATAAACAACCAACATAAGTGAGTTAAGTATCTAACCTAGTAGGTCATTTCATTCGAAATCACTTTCTCTTCGATAAGTAAATAAATCGATTAGAAAAAAAACCTCAAGGACACGAAACTTTCGCCGACATTGTGTTTTAAGTGTTAAGCCCACACTTAGTCCAGTCTTAATAGCGTGGAGTCAATGCGTGGCGAAGTGTACCTAAGTGTAAAAAAAAAACACCGGTCATGTCGGATTCCGCATTTTTTTTTTTTCTCTTTCGGTCTGAGACCGATATGGCCAACTTGTAACAGCCAAGGTATACCTACCATTTTTCTATCATAAATGTTTTGACAATATTTTTTTCACGTTTAGGAGATGAAGCCTATACAGGGTGTTCCGAGAATGACCATTTAAGACGAAAGGGAGCTGTTCTAACCGTCTAGGCGAACAACTTCTGTTCTACTACTTTTGAAAAAGCGAACTTTTTTTTTTTCGAAAATTTAGAGGTTATGTTTCTCTGAATCGTATAAAGCTGTTTTTTTTTTTTTTTTAAATGACATTTCAAGTTTTGATTGTAGTAGACAAAGCCTGAATAAATATTGCTCATCCTATTTGACATTTAAATGCATATAATTTCATATTTAAGGTCGCGACTTATGTGAAATCCCTTCCGATTGAATAGTTTTCTTCATAGCCGGTATCAAATAGATCTTTAAACAATTGTATTATGTTATTGTAGATGATACAAGAAGTGTCCCCTTCATTTCAAAAACAATAAAAAATAACTTTAAATACCACTATTATACAAGCAAAGTTACCCCTGTTTTACAAATAAATCAGTTTTTCTTCTAAATCCTTAACCGCTATATTTTCTTATAGGCATCATAATATTAGAAAATACAATACCTAGAACCCCTTCATCGTTAATCTTCGTTAATTATTGATTTTACGAAAAATTGTAGATTTTTTCACGCAATTCCATCTCGCTCATTTATATGCAATCGGACAAGGACCGCTAATTATCATCTATCGCCGCCTTAAATAATAAATTAAATGTAATTGGTGTACCTAATTGTATTTAAAAATAAAATTGTATCAATGAATCTTGAAATAAACACTAAGCATATTATTATAATAAAATATGTTAAATTGCATTCCCTGTGACTAAGAAAGGCGATCTGATAGTTTTTAAGAACTAGGTATGTAACAAACATTAAACTGTACCCTTATTCGCAAATAAATGATTATGACGATGTAACATGTCGTTAAAATTCAGTAAAAAAATGCACGGGACTCGGAAGTTGCAACCACGTGCCATAGAAATCTGTACGTGCACCAACTGCACTGAACTATGACTAATCAACCTGGACCTTTGATTCTCTATTGGAAACAAGAAGCAGAGTGCCATCGAAGGTTGGTTAATTGACACCAGATCAATTGGAATGAAGCAAGGTCCAGAAGACAATGTATCGTCAATGGAAAATGATTGAAATGTAGCCAGTGTGTCTGGACGATTCCAGAATTAATCTGTGTTAGGTACTAACTGATTTCAATTAATTTGTTGTTACGCCTAACACGTTGGCAATTCTGGATGAACTGTCAACAAAACAATAGCAAATGAACATGTCGCAGACCTCGATATTTAAGTATTTAGTTTTTTACTTTGTGATTGGTGTAGTTATAATATATGTGGACTTAAAGTTTTTGGGAACTGTCAACTGTTACATGGTGATGCTTCGTCTTGAACGGCAAACGCTAGATTTCATTGTGTCCGAATCGAATAATCTTAAAGCTTTTTCAAAATTCAAAATTCAACAATTTCAAAATTTACGATAAATATTGAGTCCCGCTAACAGTCACGTGACGTCATTCACAACGCTCCGCAAATCAAAACGTTAGACGACATGTACTGTGACATCGACACATAGAGCGCGAGCGGACTGAGCGAGTGTGAGATGACGTCACACCCGAGTACGAGTCCGCATCACACGTTTACTTCTATAAATCGGAAACAAATTAACGCATCGAAGTAGTTCATATGTTTTATTTTTGACAGAGAATATGGAGAGCTAATTTTCAAAATTAGTTATTTTTCAATCAATCAATCAATCAATCAAATCATTTATTCATCAAACATAGGTACATAGGATGTTAGGGCTAATACAAATTTTGGTCAGCTATGTTCTGCCATTTCGGCGTATGAATGTGATTTCCTCATTGTTTTAATACTTATGAGGTAAAATGCCTTGAGCAATAAAAACAAAAAAGAAATATTAAATTGGAGAGAAAGCGCATCTTATGTTGGGTATGTTTACTGTAAAGTAAACCACCTGAACCAGTCAATAAAAGCTGCAAAGCTTGACCGGTAGATGGCGCAGAAACCAAGCCTTAGTTGGTAAAAACAATTAGCGAAAAAAGATATGGCCGAAAAATTATACCATGTCACGTGATTCCTGTGTAGCTCAGTGGTTAGAGCATTCGCCTGGTTAGCGAAAGGACGCAGGTTCGAATCCTGTCATGGGGATTTTTTGGAAATATATTTCCTTGCTAAAAATATTTCTATAGGTAACACAGAATAAAAATCTAATAGGTTTAGTTTTACACATGCACTATAATAACCTACTTAAGATGCTCCCACACAGCGATCATTCACTTGTACTGTAACATTGTATGTTCGACTCAGAAGGTGCGGGCTGTTTGAGATTTTGTATAAGGGACGTTACATTACACGCGAATGTTCCTGAGAAACCTGCAGCCCTAGACAACATTCTTATCGAATAACGAAATCGCCAATCGAAAAGTCACGTGACTTTTTGCGAACTTATATATGTCAATTTCATACAAAAAATGTGTCTATTGGCGATTCCGTTATTCGGTAAGAATGTTGTCTAGGGCTGCTGATTGGATTAGCTTACTTTGGCACCTAAGAGACACACAGAGATTATTGAATCTAAAACAAAGGACGATCGATACAGAAACGAAAGACAAAAAGAAACAACAAAAAAACGAAAGGAGTGCAAAATAAAAGCTTTTCTATTTAACTGACTTCCAAATAATAATCAATTAGGATGAATATTTTTTAAGGGCTGATTTTTCATTCCATCGACAGATATATTTTATTATTCGACAGATATATAAGACCTTATTCGACAGATCTTATATATCTGTCGAATAAGTTCGAACCCAACCATATTTAAAAGCCTTCAAATTTAGATTTAAGTATTTTCTTTTTAAATATCATAGTGACGTTTTTAGGGTTTCGTTGTCAACAAGTATTCGGTAGTGCTCCATTTAATCTGTCAGATATCTCTATTTAGGGATTTGAAAAATCAGCCCTAGGGAGAATAGATTTGCTTCAAAATAGTAACGTAAAATCTGAAAAATACCTACCTAATTATGTAGTGTGGACTTCGTTTCTATCGTTGTTTTACTGCGGAATGAGTTACATCGCTCCCTTAATAAGGTTGTTTTGTTGTTTTGAATCATTTGCTTATAGAACTACGTTGTACATTCTTGAGTCCATTGACATATTTACTATTTTAGGTTGGTTGAAGGTTCGAAAACACTTTAATTAATCTGTGTTTAATAACAAATTCATAAAAGCGGTGTTGGTCTAGTGGTAGATACATACTTTCATTCCGAAGGTCGTGGTTTCGAATCACGGCCGCGCACTAATTGTTCTTTTATGAGCGGTATTAACATCGCTCTTACGGTGAAGGAAAACATCGTGAGGAAACCAACACGCAGTTAAAACTTTAACTTTAAATTCATAAATGAGGAGACTTGTATTTTAGTATGGTACTTTTATCCTATTATGATCACTAGCATCGCCCCGCGGTTTATCCCGTGTAAGTTTTCATCCCGTGGGAACATCCAGATAAAAAGTAGCCTATGTTATTTTCCAGACAGCCGATTATGTTGCAAAGAAATCTCCACTAAAACAATTGAAATTGTTGAAACCTACACATTTTGACAGTTAAAAAACTCGGAAAAAAATCATTACACCTAAGACGTAGCCAAAGCGTACGAAGGACTCTAGAGATTAACTCCTGAGCGAAGCGTGGACGTTATGTACCTTAAGTCTTGAGTGAAGCGTGTGATTCAAGCGCCCAAGATAAAGACAGGCTTTATTATTTTGTTGTTAATTAAATGCTTATTTTTGTAGCCTTTTTGTTGTCTCACAGTAAATGTGTAAAGTTGATTATTCACCTCGGTAATAAAGCCTGTCTTAATCTTGGGCGCTTGAATCCCACATCTCTCTCACCCTCGCTACACTCGTGAATTAACTCTAGAGTCCTTCGTACGCTTTGGATTCAATATTGCAGCTTCTAAAGATAGGTCTTTAGTACCTCGGTGCATAAAGTAGGTAGGTACTATTTAATTAAGTATTTTTGTTTTTTTAAAGCAGTCGGGGATTTTTTTATCATATTAATTTATTTATTAGCAGGCCTGTTCGCGCGCTATCAGAAAACAAAAAAAAACGAAAAAACGATTGTGGTAAGCACCCATGCATATTACGTATGGATTTGTCTATATCTACTTAGTTTATGGGCCCTACTATGATGTCTTATAATAAGTCGTCGAGTTGTCGTTCACCTATAAAAAATAAAATTAAAAACACATGATACAATTTAACAAAAAAGAATCATAAACTTAAAAAATTAAAAAAAATTGTGGTTGTTAAAATTTGTCGGGATATTAATTATTCAAAATTTACTTAATTTTTTTGAACAACAAAAGGACGACATAGCAACGACAAACGATCATGGTAGCGCGGAATATCTATCTAAGAGCGTGCTACAAGATAACCCCACTAGTAAATGTAGTTTTAATGAATTCTCCATTAAAGGTACCTATTTAATTATTTGTTAAGTATGGCGATCGTTAAGGCGCCAGACTAATAACATCTAGTGAGTGTAAAAGCAGAAGTAGGTACCTAGGTAGGTACCGTGTTAAGTCATTATACTGGATCATCTCTAAAATTAGTTGCATACGTAAAATAAAATTATCTATTGAGTAATATTCATTCATTTTATAATCCTAATTATTGTTAATTTCTATGTATGACATGTATATTTGTATTTTATATATTTGTATACTTATGTATTAAAAATAGTATATATGTAGTACATCCGTTGTCTAGTACTTACCTATAGTAAAAGCCTAGTGCTTAGTTTGGGGGCTAGATTGCGCTGTGTGTAATGTCGTGCAATATTTATTTATTTTATTTATTGAACTCATAAAATATTTTCTTTCTTAAATTTACTTTCTTAATTTTAATAAATACAAAATAGTCTTTCTTGTTACTTAAGGTGCCATACTCACGATATTGGCGGCGGTCGGGATCTCAATATTTCTCAGTAATTATTACAAAACATTCAAAAATACTATTTTGATATTTTATTTTTTATTCTCTTATTTTCATTTTGGTAGTTTTATTTAACTTAACAATAACTTAACACGATTAACCGATCGTGTTAAGTTATTGTGATTAAGTGATTGGTTAATCGTGTGTTACGACGCCGACGCGAGTTCAAATCTCGTCGCGAGTGAATTTTTGAAGATGTTTTTTTTCCTTTACAATATTTCTAGTATACAAGATGTAACAGGTAAGCCCTCATAATCCGAAAGGGGGTTGTTCTAGACGTCTAGGCGAACACCTTTTGTTCTACGACTTTTGAAAATTCAAACTTTTTTTTTGAAAATTTTGAGATTATGTTTCACTGGAAAAACAGCTGTTTTTGAAAATAAAGGTAATTGAAGGTTTGATTGTAGTAGACCAAATTAATGAAAGAACAACATAAGGTCAATGACCTCGAACTCTAAGAAACAGCTGATTTTCAAGTAAACTTTACACCTAAATTTTTCGAAAAGTACTTCGAATTTTCAAAAGTCGTAGAAGAAAAGTTGTTCGCCTAAACGTCTAGAACAACCCCCTTTCGGATTAAAAGGGCTTACCCGTTACATCTTGTATATGATATGCCTTGACCAATAAAAAACGAAGTACGAAATACGATTGGTTAACTTTTATAACTGATTTTTTATCTAAAAGCATTTAGATTAAATAAAATGTTATTTTCATTTTACAGCTAAGCGTGATGTATTTAAACCTCTATTTTTGCTGTATTAAAGCATACAAAAAAATAAGTAGACAGGGAAACCTTTATATTCTTAAATTCGCTGCTCGAGATGGGAACTTGCGTGGCCGAGCGGTTGAGGCACTGTGTACTGATCCAGGAACGCGAGTTCAAATCTCGCCGCAAGTGAATTTTTGAAGATGAATTTTTCCTTTAAAATATTTCTAATAAATATGCAATAAAAACAAATTACGAAATATATAATACTTAACATACACTTGAAATTGGTTAAACAGTTTTACTAAACTAGCAATAGTTATCTTGTTATTAGGAATTGTTTGATTTACACACTAAAATATTGCATAGTCGCATCTTACACCTCTGAAAGCTAGCCCTATCTCGCCTAATGACGTGTAATGCCTTAATATTGTAAACGCTAAAGTTTTTATGAATGTTTGTGTGTGACTTTGTTACTCTTTCACGCAAAAACTACTGAACCGATAACGATGAAACTCGCCTTAAAACTATAACTAGCTAAGCTGGATTGTATAAATATACATTTTTATAAGACATTCCCACAGGACATGGACTACTATGTAAGTAAAACTGTGGCAGAATCTAGTTCTAAAAATAAAAAACCCGTTGTTACACAGGAGTATTTAGCAAAACAAACAATAAATACGTTATGTTGAATTAGCTTTAATAAGCTCAAGACACAGCCAATTAAGTTTTTAACTTGTAAAAAGCTTACTATTTCTGAGCGAGTGGTAAGGAATCCCAGCGGCGTAGCTACCTATTGCCACGACTGAGTTGGAATAAGTGCAAATACTAAGGCTGAAATCTATATAGTGCGTACTTTGACTTTGCTCAAACTGAGCTTAGCAAAAACTAAGCATTAACTTTAAATTGGAATTTATAGTCGAAATTCATTTTGTAATATAATATGAATAAAATAAAACGAACTTCATACCTAATCATAACAGAGAAGCATAGTTTAAGTCATTATTTTTGATTGGTTTACATTCATAACTTAAAAACCTGCGACTTTACTAAGCAAAAACTATTAGGATAGTTGCGAAGATCGCTTTATAAATACCAAAAATTGTCTTAAGTCAAAGTTTTGGCTTAGCAAAGTCAAAGTACGAACTATGGATTTCAGCCTGAAGCTGTTCATCAGCAGATGTATGCGACTATGAATCATTATTAAATTAAATAAATTATATCACAAGGATCTGCGTCCCGTGCGTTTCACCCGCGTAACAAAAGTAGCCTATGTTACTCCTCGATAATGAGGGTACAATGATCTCCTTATTGCCAATGATCCTCATTTGAATTTAAAATCTACAGAATCTAATTCGTCCTGCTAATAAAATAACTAAATTAAACCTTCAAATTATTAAAAGAATTTTAAAAAATATTAGGAAATTTGGAAAGTAGTCGGGGATTCTTTTAGCCTTCTGCAGGGTTTCGTTTCTAAAAGTAAAAAAGGAACCCATAATATACGCTTGTGCGTCTGATTCGTTATATGACAGCTAAATTACATAATATGTAACGCCTAAGCATATTTTTTCAACCTCTTTTAGAAAGAAACAGATTTTTTTAACTATGTGTAAAACTCATTTTATTGCTATTTTCATCCCACACGTTTTTTATTTATTTAACGGTTTGGCTTGTGTATCAGTAAAGTAGATTGATTTTACGTATTACCCATACCAGGCTCGTCATCGGCTACGCCACTGATATCTACATATAACTATAATACTTTGTATAGATTCATACCTAGGTCATTCCGCTCGCGAAGACACTGCTGTATAGAACCTTATAAAGGCCTTCCACAGATGTCAGTTTTTTTTATCAGCTAATACTTTAATTAAATAGTTGCGAAATTGAAAATGTTTATAACTAATTAAAATTACTGAATTTAACTTCACCTTTTCTCCAAGCTTAGTATAGAAATATATATAGTATAAGTTTTTGGTTTATATAGTGCGAATCTGTTATTGGCTGTAAGATCAAAGACTGTTTACTTTTATACTCTAAGAGCTTTTGATTCGATGAAGAAATAAATAAATAATAATAAATATATATTTTTGATAAAATCTAAAAAATATACTCTCTAATAGAATAATTGTATAACTATAAAACGATTCATAGGAGTGGCAAAAATAATTTTCTTTCTTCCTCCTTTTTTTACAAAGCACGCACAATCATACAACGCAAGCTTGCAAACGTCTTGCTTTTGCAGCTATGCTTGCATAGCTGCAAAAGCAAGACGTTTTGGTGGGAAAGGGTTAACGAAATTGGTGCTGAACAAAATCTTCAGAGCCGATCAAAATCTTCAGAGCCGATCAAACGTCAGAAGGTGATTATCGTTCGTTCTGGATCAATAGTATGTATATGTATATGTTCAAAACAAAAAACAAAGAATGTGTTAAGAATTATAGATCCATAACGTTTCGGAATAACGTCCCTGTATCGGCCGACGAAAAGTTAATAGTATAATACCATCCCTATTTAGAAGACTGCACCGCTATGTACACTCATAGAAAAGTCGTCCTACCACTCCCAGTCCATGGCGCTTGAATTCTTGCCACTCGTTAGCAATTCATCAGGCTTAGCAACTAAAAATATATCTTATTTCAAAACAAACGAAACTAAACCTTAACTCGATCCAAATACAGTTGCTTTCTTCATTCAAAGGATTCCCTGATGACTTTATAATAAGTCTTATGGAGTTATATTTATAATTTGCCGTGAGATAGAAATATGCAAGTACGGGCGGTTATAGGAATGTAAAAAGAAAGTCGGCGTCTGTAAAAAGCACGTTTTATAATAATCATAGTTTTCTGCAATTTACGTATAAACTTAGTAAGAAATACTATCTAACACTTAAAAAGTGTTCAAGTAAACTATTTATTGCCTGATGCATTAAGGGATTTACATATGTGCTAAACTGAAAACTGCTGTTGGATTCATTTTCGTTTATAGCGTTTATAAACGACATTGTTCCCTACATTATGGAATAGTTTTTAAATAAAAATTTCAAAAGAAGTTGATGCCTTAGCCGGGATTTTCAGTTTAGTTCGTATGGGGCATTAAGCAACCCTTTAGGAAAAAATATAAACGCAACAATATAACGAGTAATAGAGGTAAGAGGGTGAATCGAAGAATTTGCAGAAGTGGTAGTACGTATAATTATCTCAGTATGAATATTGTTAGATAACGAGGTATTTACCAATATCACCAATATGTTTATTTTTATTTACAAGGAGCTCGATATTTCCCCAGGAACTTCGAACATTTTTACAATAAAATTTTACAAAATTTACAAATTTTTACAATCTTTTTCATATATAAGACTAGCTGCGCCCCGCGGTTTCACCCGCATAAGTTTCACCCGCATCTAGAATTTACAAATTCCTGGCATAAGATCCTTCTTAAGGCGGTGATAGATGATATTTATCGGTCCTTGTCCGATTGCACATAAATGAGCGAGATGGAATGCGTGAAAAAATCTCTAAGTTCTCGTAAAATCAATCAGTAACGAAGATTAAAATAATATTTTTATAAAATGCGATGAAGAGGTTCTAGGTATTGTATTTTCTAATATTATGATGCCTATAAGAAAATATAGCGGTTAAGGATTTAGAAGAAATTTTAAAATTTAGGATTGTAAAACAGGGGTAACTTTGCCTGTATAATAGTGGTATTTAAAGTTATTTTTTATTGTTTTTGAAATGAAGGGGACACTTCTTGTATTATGTACAATAACATATTACATTGTTTAAAGATCTATTTAATACAGGTTATGAAGAAAACTATTCAATCGGAAGGGATTTCACATGAGTCGCGTCCTTTATAAGTAGATAAAGTGTTTTATTATTATACCTTTAATTATACCTTCACACAATAAAATAAATTTTAAATTAATAGTTGGCATCCACTGTTTAAAACTCGTAGTCGTAAATTATTATCAACACTATAATCAAAGACTATAATTTGAACACTCTCACTTTCGATTACCTATAGAAATTAGACAGAAGTATTATTATTGACCGAACTGACCGAACGAGCGAAGCGAGTAAGGTCCAGTGTAGACGGGCCTGGCGCTTGTATCTTTGTAACTTTGTATGTTTGTTCGACGATAACTTGAGTATCGTAGCTCCGATCTTCATGAATTTTGGTATGCGCGTAGTTTAGGTCAATAGAATTTATGAGTTCGAAGATGAGCCTGATCGGTAGGGGGGTTGGGGAGATAGGGGGTCGTGAGGTCTCAGTTCGGGGCGAACTACTAGTTTATAAGTTTGTTTTGATTTATGTCCGTGTAGCCCAGTCATAGAATACCTGGGGCTATACCAAGTTTCATCAAAATCGGGTGAGAAAAGAACCAACCAGAAAAAAGAAAATTTGGCCAACCAGGACCCTGATTCTCTAAAACATAGCATGCGACAAACAGACATGAGCATTGCAGAAGTCGATTTGTTGCAGGAGTAAAAATAATAAATATTCTATAGGTAACTTCTTTTAATACTGATTGGCTGAGGAACAAGGGGAGCTATTTAAATAATTAAGTAGTCCTTAATTTTGAAGGCTACTTAATTTATTAAGTAGTAATTAAGTAAAATAACATTTACAGAATACGAATGATTGCACATCTTCTGCACGTCACCTGCTTTCCGCCGGCATTCCGCATGCTATGTCCTAACCGAATCGAGCCCCTGAAGCAAAGACGCTTAGCTCGCTAACGCAAAACTATTTGCAGTAGGTATGGTCAAGGAAGACTCACCTACCTTCTGTGCCGCTCAAATAATTTAAGATAAGATTATAAAGATAAAGACTATTCGAAAGGTCCTTGCTAAGGCATTTATTGGCCTCTGTGGCGCGTCGGGAGAACGCCCGACTGCTATGCAGAAGGCTGCGGGTTCGATTCCGTCGGGTGCAAACATTTATGTTTAAAATAAATATTTGTATCTGGTCTGGGTGTCATTCTATGTATGATATGTTTGTATTTACAAAAAATAAGTATAATATGTAGTATCTCCGTTGTCTAGTACCCATAGTACAAGTCCTAGTGCTTAGTTTGGGGCTAGATTGCGCTGTGTGTAATGTTGTGCAATATTTATTTATTTACATCATCTGTGAAAATTTCAACAGTCTAGCTATCACGGTTATCAAAATAAATATAAGTAGTACATCCGTTGTCTAGTCACCGTAACACAAGCTTAGCAGCTTAGCATGTGGCTAGATGGCGGTGTGTGTTCGTCACAGGATTTATTTATTATTATTATTTATAGTACAAGCCTATTGCTTAGTTTGAGGCTAGATAGCGCTGTGTGTAATGTTGGCAATATTTATTTATTTTTATTATTTTATTATATTAAATCGGTACCTACCTATTACCACAGTACATAGACGGAGCAGTATGGAAACTGCACACACTGACGTGCACACTTGTCGTGACTCGGCACGCAGCATTGACATCTCCGCGAAACCCCCTAAGGGACGATTTATATTAAAGCGTCACCCGGCCGAGCTTCGTTGTCCATTGCTCGGCGAGCAGTCGATCGGTCTGTTGCAACCGAGTGGCGGCCGAGCAACAGACAACGAAGCTCGGACCCGGCACGGACGGGTGACGGTCTAATATAAATCATCCCGGCTGCTCGCCGGCTCGAGCATCGTCATATCGTCATATTCATATTCATTATCAATGGTAATAAATTAATTAAAAGTCAAATGTCAAACAAAAAAATAAGAGGCAAAATAGAAACATAAAAATCACAATAAATCAAAGATAATAATAACAATAGAATAAAAAAAACATACTAATAAAATGTCATGAATGAAATAGGTAGTTGTGTAAAAATATAATAATCAATAATCAAAAATGTCAACGCGTATGTTTGTGTGAGTGAACCGTTTTCGAGCTTTTGCAATTGGCGAAAGCTCGGTTCGTTTAAAAATCATGAATAAAAACGCGATTTAACCCGGTAAATAAAGTGTTTTTTTATGCAAAATCGCGAAACCCAAAGAATAAATTGTTTGCAGGTAGTTTCCTTACTGCTGTCCCCCGGGCCCCAGCCTTTCTATGTACTGTGCTATTTATTACTAACGATAACCCATATGTATCTAAGTATGACTATTTTAACAAACCTGTGATTGTAAGTCTTCGGACATCTATGATAATAATTTCTTCTTTGGTTTTCGCGATTTTGCATATAAAACACTTTATTTATCAGGTTGAATCGCGATTTTATTTATTGTTCTAAACGAACCGAGCTTTCGCCAACTTTACAGTTAGCTTTTTCAAGGTTGACACGCATGAATAAAAACGCGACTCAACCGGATAAATAAAGTGTTTTATTATCTATGATATGTTCTAAAAGATTTACTACTATTTTAATTTATAATTTGGCTAAGTATGAAGGTATGTCCTTTGGTTTAAAGATTGAATTTAAGCTCACTTGGGCGCGCCGAAGTTTGTGTTGATTTTTCTATTCTAACTTTTTGTGCAAAACTATAGCCAAGTTGAAAAACGAAATACTTATCACAAATTTAATTGAATTTGAATCCAAATTATACTTACCTATTTATAATTTTAATTTAATTTAGTACCTAATGTTGAATTAGCGATCTTGCAAAATAAAACAGAAATATTTACCGGGTTTTAGGTAGGTACTCGCATTTCGTGTTTATAGCAATTACTAGCTGCGCCCCGCGGTTTCACCCGCGTAAGTCCCGTTCCCGCGGGAATAACGGGATAAAAAGCCTATGTGTTAATCCAGGTCCCCAGCTACCTATATTCCAAGTTTCATCGCAATCGGTTCAGTAGTTTTTGCGTGAAAGAGTAACAACCTCACATACATATATACAAACTTTCGCGTTTAGAATATTAGTAAGATAAAGAATAGTAACATAGATGAATTAGAACATCACAGTCAATCTTGAAAAAGCTAACTGTGAAGCTAGCGAAAGCTCGGTCCTTTGTAATAATGCCGTTCTTAAATAAAACACGAGTAAAACTTAGTAAATATTGTGTTTTATTAGTACCTAATATTTAAATATTTAGATTTATTTTTTCCATGGTCTCATTCGCGTATCGTTATTTAAAATTCTATTTATTATAACATCGACAAACGTTTCGACTATGTTACATTACATTGGTATTCCTTGATTATTTTATAGATGAATAGACAGACATCTTTATAACATATTCCTAAGTGTATAGGTAGGTACAAAAGTAAAAAGTAATTTCTTCTATGGTTTTCCCGATTTTGCTTAATAAAACACTTTATTTACGGTTCGTTTAAAAATCATGAATAAAACGCGATTAAACCCGGTAAATAAAGTGAAATCATGAATAAAACGAATTTATTTATTTAAGTAAGTTTAAATAAGTCATAAGGAATTATATTTTTGTCTGCCGTGAGATAGAAATACATATCTAAGTACGCGCGTTGTTTCTACTATGATACATTAGCCTTGGTCGCGTGGTTATGAATATAAAATCGTATCTATAGATAAGTTTAAAAAGTTTAATCCAAATAATGTTGGTTATCCTTCTAGCTGGGACTAGCTGCGCCCCGCGGTTTCACCCGCGCATTTTTTCTTTCATAAGAACCTTCTCCTGATCAACACAAATACAACGCAAAAAGAATTATCGAAATCGGTCCAGCCGTTCAGGCGTGATGCCGTGACAACGCAAAATAGGCATTAAATACATATTTTTTGTAAGTTATATAAGAAATAAGATATATAAGATATATAATTTTTATATATAAGATCAGAAATGTGAAAAATTATCGTGTATGTTCGGTGCTTTATATCCTTAACCATAAACTACTGCAACGAATGTAATAAAACTTTGTATTTAGATAGCTCGAAGCACAGAATAACGGTCTTTTATCGTACAATTTTACGCAGGACAAAAAAGCTTATAATTTTTTTTATTATAAATAATTATTGCACATAAAAATATCACTGAACTATTTTCTAAAAAAATTGTACTTACTCAAAAAAGACACTAAAACTTGATTAAATTTACTCCCTTCAGCACAATACTTTTTTACAGTATACTTTAACATTTTTGATAAAACTTTGTCGGTTCCACAGATGACACAAGTGTCCGTTCCCGAGCTTGCACGTCAAATGAGGTTCTAACTGACTATACCATCCGACTGCAACTACATTTGTTTGTTTGTATATTTACATAACACCTAACTGTAGCGGTAGTAAATACTTAAGGGATAATTTATTTAAGATGGAAGCGAAGTGCTTAAAAAACTGGTCTAGGTGCCATTCTATGTTTAATTTGTATGTATTTACAAAAAAAAGTACATAATATAATATGTAGTATAATTATCCGTTGTCTAGTCCCCATAGTACAAGCCTAGTGCTTAGTTTGACGCTAGATAGTGCTGTGTGTAGTGTCGTGCAATTTTTAAATATGTTTATCTAATTAACTTATAACGAGATTTTTGCAACAGAACTATTCTCAAAGCATTAGGTTTAAGAATAAGAAAAATTTATTGTTCAAACTATGTAGGTAGGTACATTGGTCTTAAATATGTACTAAGTATATTAGTGCATAGTCTACTCTATTCTAGTCTACTCTACTTTATTATTACTTCATTAGCGTGTGTTTTTAAGAACTTCTTCTTCTTCTTTAAATATGGCTTTTCCATTCGGCATTTGCAAATGTCAAGTATTATTAATATTTGCAACTTATTTGCAGGAGGTTTGACGGGAAATGTGGTGCTAAATTTTCATTTTTGTGAAACCTAGTTCAAATGCGTGCAAATTGTTTAATTTCGGGGGCATATTAATCAATTTAGTTTCGTGAAGGTGTACAAGTGGAATGAAAGTGAAAATCAGTGCAAAACATGGTCTTAGTGTTGTCTACAAAGCTCCGTGAAAAATCTGCTGCGCCCCGCAGTTTCACCCGCGTTAGGTCCTGGATATCGGAATAAAATGTAGCTTATGTGTTATTCTAGGTCTCCACCTACCTATATTCCACGTTTCATCGCAATCGGTTCAGTAGTTTTTGCGTGAAAGAGTAACAAAGTCACATACAAACATACAAATTTTCGCGTTTATAATGTCAGTAAGATTTATTTATTTACCCGAAAGGTGAACAACTTTTGTTCTACGACTTTTGAAAAATCGTTTTTTTTTTGTAAATTTTGAGGTTATGTTTCACTGAAAAAACAGCAGCTTTTGAAAATAAAGGTAATTGAAGTTTTGATTGTAGTAGACCAAACTAAATGAAAGGACAAAATAAGGTCAATGACCTTGAACTCTGAGAAACAGCTGATTTTCAAGTAAACTTTACACTTAAAATTTTCGAAAAGTACTTCGAATTTTCTAAAGTCGTAGAACAAAAGTTTTTCGCCTAAAAGTCTAAAACAGTCCCCTTTCGGCTTAAAAGGGCTTACCCGTTACATCTTGTATAAAAATAGAGTGACAGTGATAAGTATAAATAATCACGTAACAAAAAACTGTATGATAGTTTGCAAATCGAAATAACGAGCAAAATATTTTGTACATTTTTAAAGAAATGCTTCCCACAAATTTGCACCCGACAGGACTTGAACCTGCAACTTTGGGGAGTCCGGCCCATCGCCTTAACCAATTTGGCCACAGGCACAGGTGCTCATCTAGTCGAGTTGAAATTAAGGATCGTAATATTTTATTTATTTACACGCCTAAGGCACGCAGCGCCATCTACCGGCCTTCTATGCAGAAAAATATACCTATATCTAAGAAAAACATTCTGTTCTTAATTTAATGCGCCTGTTATATCAAATGATAACGTTATTTATCTACATGAATTAGGTATATTTTTATTTTGGCCTATATACTTATTATACAATTTGTAACAGGGAGACCCCTTTAATCCGAAGTCCAGGGCTTGCGGGTGATGTCCTGAATCCTTTGGTAAAAACCGCATCTAAATAGTTCTTACGGTTTAAGAGTTATTCAATTTCAAAGTTCACGCAAAAAACCTAGGAATCACTTAGTGATGCAACCCTAATAGCGGCTGTTGACCTAGAAAATCAGCTGTTTCGCATAAAACCGGAATCACAGGACGATTACATTTACGTTTTAAGATGCATTTAGAAGGGTTCCTAGATGCGTTTTAAACGAGTTGCTAACATAGACTACGTCATCAGTTTTAGACGATACGATACCTACTCCTACGGTTAAAGTACCTACTAAAGATATTCGCCCACCATAACGGAGCATATTACTAAAACCGTAACCGTACAGTTTTTTTAGCGGTAGAGGTTGGTACCTATTTTGTTTTTTGTCGTTGGCTACTTAGCTCGTGAAGTCAATGTGTCCCCTTTTTCTGTGTGAGCGGAGAGAACTGCTTGACCTACACGGTTACTTACTAAGTTTATTTCAGCAGTGCTAAAATACCAATCTTTGCCAGTGTTAAAAACTGATATACCTACCTAAGGGAATTCATAACGTAAGTATTAATTGGATTGGCTTCCAGTCGTATACATACTTACCACGGACTGTGCCGGGGATTTACCCAAAAATAGATAAAATTTGGAATATGAAAGCAAGGTTCCGTATAATAAAATAATATCTTAATAAAATGTTTAGATACCTTGAGAGAGAGCATTCTGTGTGTCGTGTCGGGCGAACGCCCGACTGCAATGCAGAAGGCTGCGGGTTCGATTCCCGCCGGGTACAAATATTTATGTTTAACAATAAACAATAATATTTGTACCTGGTTTGGGTATCTTTCTGTGTATAAAGTATTGATTTACAAAAAAAAATATTGTGTGTAATTTTTCGTTGTTTAGTACCCATGGTACAAGCCCAGTGCTTAGTTTGGGGCTAGATTGCGCTTGTGTAAGGTTGTGCAATATTTATTTATTATTAACACGATTAAACATTATTACGTAACTAGAGGTACCCTTACAAATTAGTGTTCGACGAATATGCACTTACGTTTTAAATACAGAAATCAGTGATGTTTTTTAAGTATGGTATGTAATGGGTTTGACTGCTGTTCTGTGGAACCTTAAAATTCGTGTACCGCACGCGCGGGCGGCGTCCTTTGTGGCGTGCCGCCAAGCGGCTCTTTGGCGGTAGCCAAGACGCCGCTTGTCTATCATTTGCGGGCGGCGCTCTTTGACTCCTATGCCCTTTTTGCCGACGATTCGTGTCATTGGTCGGCGGCGCCGCCCAAGAAGCCGCCCGCCTCGAGCTGCGTTATGATTCGACGGAAGCCATTTTTGAAAAACCGCCCAAAAAGGAAGGTATTTTTTACGTTTTAAAGTATATCGATACTTGTCGATATTTTCAATAACTTAAATTTTTTGACCGAGTGAACGAAGCATCTCTGGTTCAAAACTGACAAAATTTGCGTTTATCTGTCAGTTTGTGGATTTGTTGCTACTTCTCTACAGGTCGCATTTTTAAACTGAATGCAAGTTCTACAAGTATGTAGATTTTTTTGTCATGTTGACTTTTTGATCGAAAGGTGTGCCTCTAAGGGACAAAAAAACTTAAATACCTTTTATCGCTGTATGAAATTCAATACCTAAGTCTATTTTATTTAAAAGAAATCAACATAAAAAAATGGTGATTTGATGAAAATGTTTAGAGTGATGAACAGAATAGTTCCTTAAAATGATGCAAGTAACGTAATTACTAAGATTTGGAAGTACTTACCATAGTATTTACCTTACTTTTGGACTAGTAGTATGTTAGTTTTAGTAGCTACTTATTGAGGAGCCTATTCCCTCTATGTACTGTGCTATTGGTCTAGTTACACCTGCCGGTCTCGAATGATCGTGCGGGTTAAGCAACATTTGGTGCGGCCATTAATTAGAATTGACCGCACTAAGCGGTCAAGCAGCTGTTAGTCCCGATTGTTATCTCTGATAAAAGTCGATATATCAAGTTAGCGGCCTTAGGGCGACCTGAAATCCTAACACTAGGTGAGCCACACCACTATACGCGAATATAGGAAAAAGAAGTAGTTTCCTAGCAAATACATATTAGCTGACCGCCTACACGGTGACCGGCCATACATCGATAAAACGGAGAAAAAAATCGATACCATCGGTCGATATTATTTTATTAGCATCCCTTAACGTAGGCGGCCTGACTACTTACCTATAACTTCCATCGGTCAGTCTCGTGCTAGAAGTTGCGAAATAAGGTCTCGTGCGTGGTGTTGCCTCTTTCGTAACTAAAATGAGTGATACCCGTGGTAATACGTACGTATTCCAACTATCACATGCAGCGTCATGAAAATAATTATGTCGTGTGTCGGGCGTTGGGTCACGCGGCATTCTTTGCATTAGCAAGTATGGCGTTCACATCGAACCATATCGCAACGAGCGATAATGTGAGAATGTTTTGTTGTGTTAATTTTGTGTTTGTGAAACCAATGTGAAATATGTATTACTTAAAATGGATGAAGTGGAATAAACTACGCGAGTGAGTAGTACCTACTATTTTATTTGAACTCGTGAATCAACAATTGACCTATCAATGTCTGTAGCAGCAGTTTTCTAGCCTGGTCAGCGGCGCCGGGTTTTTATAATCCCCGTGGGTGCTCCAGCTTTTTTTAACCGACTTCAAAAAAAGGACGGGGCTCTCTATTCGTCGTGTCGTGTACATATTTTTTTTAATGTTTGTTCACCGATTACTCGATAATGACTTGACCGATTGAGATGGTTATTTTTTAATGGAAAGCCCCGAGGTGGTCACATAAAAATATGGTGAGGCTCTGACGAAGATATTCGAAGTGATGAACGAAAATGCTTCTCAAAACGATGTATTCAATTCAATTGTTTATCAATTAGGTAGGTACTAAAAGATAGCTCAACCGATTGAGATGATTATTTTTTTTAATGGAAAGGTGCTCGGTACCCACTATTTACCTCTCGTGGGTGCTGGAGCACCCGAGCACCCACGGACTCGGCGCCCCTGAGCCTGGTTATTAATTTGTACCTATGTCCACATGTGGTACGTAAGATAGCTAGGTAGGTATCCGGCGCACGACGCGGGGCGGGAGCACCGCACCGGTGTCACTCAACGCCTCAGAATAGGTACATATGAGATTGCGCAGCGCATGTAGTTAGTTATACGTATCTTTCTAGGGTTGTCACGACATGCAACGAATTCTTGAATTATTTTTTTTGTATGAAAATATTTACATAAGCTTTTCTAAATTATTATTTCAAAGCCGTGACCTTCCGAGCACAAAACGAAAGCCTGGCGAGTACTACTGGGCTAGCCTGTTACACGTTGTATAACTTCATATTGGAGTTTGACCATAGTTTTTAGAGTTACATACATTTCGAAAACGGACCCTAAAAAGAAAAATGATCTTCAAAAACCCACAAAGATTTTAAAAGAGCTATCTAACGATACCCCACATTCTGGGGTTAACAAGAAAAAAAAAGTTACCCCATTTTACGGTACTCTAAAAACTTTTTTTATTGCTTGATCCGTGATCAACATGTAAGTTCGACTCATGTAAAATTACAGCTTCTTAGTACTTACCGTCTTTGAGCTAAGTCGTGGACGGACGTGACGAAACTACGAAACCTTAAAAAATAAATAGGTACGTCTAATCTAAGTACTTAAAAATTCCAGGTTTTTTTGTAACTTTATTATTAAACATAGAAATATTTTTTAGCAAGGAAATATATTTCCAAAAAATCCCCATGACAGGATTCGAACCTGCGTCCTTTCGCTAACCAGGCGAATGCTCTAACCACTGAGCTACGCAGGAATCACGTGACATGGTATAATTTTTCGGCCATATATTTCCTCGCTAATTGTTTTACCAACTAAGGCTTGGTTTCTGCGCCATCTACCGGTCAAGCTTTGCAGCTTTTATTGACTGGTTCAGGTGGTTTACTTTACAGTAAACATACCCAACATGAGATGCGCTTTCTCTCCAATTTAATATTTCTTTTTTGTTTTTATTGCTCAAGGCATTTTAAACATAGAAATATTTTTTAGCAAGGAAATATATTTCCAAAAAAATATTTCTATGTTTAAAATGCCTTGAGCAATAAAAACAAAAAAGAAATATCAACTTTATTATTGTTTGAGATTAATTGATTTTCCATTATCGACTGTTTTTATTATCGACTAGCACCGCCCCGCGGTTTTATTCATGATTCCGCAGGTGTATCGATATAAATAGCAGCCTAGGTATTAATCCAGTACCCTTAGCGTGAGTTTTTTCGTAAAAAAAACGCGAACGTGATGGTTAAGTTATAACGCGTATTTTGTATGGAAACTGGTAACTTCGATATCGTCCGCTAGGGGCGCTTTTTGAGTTTCCATACAAAATACGCGTTAACTTAACCATTACGTTCGCGTTGTTATAATATAGCTTTTCATTAACACTTTATTCAACCAAAAAAAAACACAAATTATAACATAGAGGTGCAGATTAGATCTTAAAACTAAAGTGGTACAATGAGTGGCCTTATCGCCTATGGGTGATCTCTTCCAGGCAACCAATGAATGGAAAAGACTTAAGGAAGGGGATGAGTGATGTGTTTTACGTTAAAAATTGGATCAGTAGAATAAAAATACTTATGACTAATTCTTTTCCTTTTCTATTTTTACGGTTCCGTACTCAAAGGGTTATATTTTGAACTAGCTGCGCCCCGCGGTTTCACCAGCGGGAGTGAAAAACGCGTTATCACGGGCGCGGGTGGCCGAGCGGTTCTCGAGCGGTTCGTTCATTATTCGGGTTCTGCTAATTAGATTACGATGCAAAGTATACCACGACCTTCCTCGACAATATAACTATCCAATATTGAATACCAGATTTCAATCGGATTAATAGTTTTTAATTGTCTAAGGAACAGACAAAGAAACAGAGAGAGAGACATGAATTTTGTTCTACTACTTGTCCTAAGTTCCCTAGACCACTTTTTACCCGACTGCGCGACGCAAAGGAGGGTAATGTGTTTATCGGTCTATGTATGTATGTATGTATGGATGTTTCTATGTGGCGTTCTAGAGGCCACACGCGTGGACCGATTTTGATGATTCTTACGTCAAGCGATTCGTCTTAATCTGGCGAGTGTGACTAAAGACATGACAGTAATCCAAATTAACTTTTGTCACAACCAGACGCCATATTGTCAAAATTAAAAAATCCAAAATCGTCAAAGTATGTCAAGATGGGTATCGTTAATTAGGTTTTAAAAATAAATATCAGGTTTCTATCACCATTTTTCATTTTAAAGAACCGTTTAGGAAATATAACGTTTTAAAGTTAATTTACAATTAGGTATTCTTCCTTTTTATTACTAACGAACAAGTTTTTATTTTTGTTACGTAGTTACGCTTGTTTTTAATTTAGTTCAACAAGTAGATAGATTTTATTTTGAAAGTACAGCAAGGCGAATGAGCTCCTCGCGTGGGACACAGCTAGGTACTATTCATATTATCTATATGTTATACTTAAGCTAAGTTTACTTAGCGACAGGCCATCACCTTAACTTCTTAACCTACATACTGACATTTGCTTACTTAGTTTACTTTGTATCGCGTCTGTGGTGAGCTTAACAGTACAGCTGTTTTATAAACTGGCCAAGCGCGAGTTGGACTCACGCGCTGAGGGTTCTGCGTAGAAAGATCCGATTTTTTGATACTTCACACGATAAGGTAAACTAGGAAAAAAAAAACATCCACCATTTTACATGTGGGGGACCGGGGAGGTCCCTCAAATGTAAACCTACCCTAAAAAATGTTATTTTTATTTTTTATTGTAGCATTTTCTTGGCGTGAACATATTGGGTCTTACCATAATATCTTAAAAGTCGTCGCGAAGTCGTAGCGTCATTCAGCTAAAAAAAAAAATTAAAATATATCAAATAATAAAAAAAAAGAAAATCAAACTAAAAAAAAACAGATGTTTTTAAATTGTCTGTGGGTTTTAAAAGTAGTCGCGGTATTTTTTATTGAAAATTTACTTTATTTTTTGAACGACAAAAGGACGACATAGCAACGACAAACGAGAATGATATGCGCGGATTGTTTACGCCAAAAACATGCAACAATAAAAACAAATATAAACCTTTAGGGTACCTCCCCTATGTAATAGGGGGATGATTTTCCTTTTTCTTGCTTACCCCATCGTGTAGGGTATCGTTAGATACTCTTTTAAAATAATTGTTGGATTTAAAACCAATTTTTCATTTTAGGGTTTTATTTTCGAAATATTGAGCTTTAAAGTGCTAGTTTTTAGAGGTATGTGAATGCCTCTTTAAAACATCAAAACGTTTATATCTGGATACGTTACATGTATTCACAATTGTAGTAATATAACGAAGTTTAAAGTAAAATTATCACAGCTCAGCTGTCTTTTTAAATTTACGAGTAGATACTTACTTATCATTGGAAGAAATAATCAGCAAAATTTCGTACAAATTCCGTTGTTGAATATTACTTTGGTACAAGATAAGGTAGGTAAGTGTTAGTTGTAAAGACTTTTCTAGATTTTAATCCCTGATATTTTTGGAAATTCCGAAACCCTACAGTGTGCGTGGCCGGACAAGGCACGCACAACACGGCCTAGTGATCTGTTCTAGGCACCATTTAGCCGAATAGAAAACACAGAAAGTGAAAGAGTACGGTCGGGGTATAGACAAGTTTGTACCTATTACAAGTCGTTTTTACTCCGTTTCTAAGGAACCCTAGAACCGACGAGACACTAACGGTAAATGTATCGTGTAGTTAGTATATTTGAAAGTTAATTGATCGCCGTCGGTTCATTCATTCGGTAGAAAACTTATGCATGTCAATACGTTGCCCCGCTTGGGACAGGTTCCGACATTTATTTAGAATCAAATAATATATAGATTAAGAACTAAATAACTCAGTATTTCTATTTGTTTTGCATGTTGGTCGAAAAAGTATATTGATACAGATCCATAAATGTACTTATTAGGGGTTAAAGTATGAAATTGCCGATTTGTACTGAAAATCTTAATTGTTTATTTTTTAAATTTTTAACAAATTTATTTAATCAAAATAGTTGCCATTATTATCTATACATTGCTGCCATCTAATGGGAAGGTTATTAATGCCTTTGCGATAGAACTCCGACGATCTAGACTGCACAAACTGTGTGAAAGCATTTTGTACTGCCTCCTGGGAAGAAAACTTCTTGTCACGTAGATAATTGTCCAAATCACGAAAAAAATGGTAGTCCGTTGGAGCAAGGTCTGGTGAATACGGAGGATGACGAATGGTTTCTAAGTGCAGTTCCTGAAGGGTCAAAATGGTTTCTCGTGCTGTGTGAGGTCTCGCGTTGTCGTGGAGCAATAATGGTGAAGATCGATTCATGAGTCGGGGCTGTTTTACTGCTAGTTTTGTCAACATGGTTCGGAGTTCGGCACAATAGACATCTGCCGTAATTGCTTGACCAGATCGAAGAAAACTATGGTGAATAACACCATGCTGAGACCACCAAACAGTTACCATTACCTTTTTATTGGTAAGTTTTGCTTTAGGACACTGTTGTGGCATTTGACCTGGGGTCAGCCATTGCATTTTTCTTTTCCGGTTATCATAAAGAATCCACTTTTCATCACATGTTACAATTCGATCCAATATTCCTTCATTTCTGTACCGGTTCAACAAGGCAACACAAGTTTCAACACGCGTTTCTTTCTGCAGATCAGTCAAATCATGAGGCACCCATATTTCGTATTTTTTTATTTTATTGATTTGACGCAAGTGAGTCAATAAAGTGGGTAAGGTAACGTTAAACCATGCCGCTAATTCCTGGGTAGTTTGACTAGGATCGGCTTCCACTATCTCTCTTAATTCATCGTTATTCACCTGTGTGGGCGGTCTTCCTCGTGGCTCGTTCTTTAAGTCGAAATTTCCATCACGAAAGCGTTTAAACCAAAATCGCACGGTGCGTTCAAAGCTCGGCCGGGTGACGGTCTAATATAAATCATCCCTCACTCAAACCGATCACAGTAGGTACTGTCACAAATCCCTGTACAAACATCATGGTGTACCTATGGTTTATTAATACTGCTTTATACATATACTGCGGCCTAGCATGGGCTATTACTATACTTGTGGGCTTTACTACCCAAGCAGCAAACTGGTCCAATAATTTCAAAATCTGTCACCAAATAGCTCTGAAAACGATTTATAATGGTTTTAGTTAAGACAATGCGTTTTATAAAAGTGTTCGTCGACACATTGTTGCTTTAAAACTTATAGAACCAAAATGACCAATAACCGATCGATATAAACGTTTACAACGCATTTTTATGCAGCGTTTATAGTATGGTACTTTAACATAGTTAAATGTAACTACTACCGGAGCAATTTGCTTTATATACATTTTTACAGGTGCTTTTATTGGCCATATTTGAGCTAAAAAAGGTTCCAAAGGAACTGTTACACGTAGTTTGTTATAGCAATGATGAGAACTCAATTAGACGACAATATTGCGCTATTATGGATATAAGGAGTATTGTTGTAGTATTAGTACGATAATAGTTACAAAATTCTACTACAGAGCGTTTTTGACGTGTAGATGAATGTCAGGTTACGCTTATGTGATTTAATTGTACTTTAATCAGTCTTAGGTGATCTATTATAGGTCGCAGGTAAGCATGACAAAAATATGCCTTTTTAGAGCAGAACTGATCACAAACGTTTTTTTTTATAACTTTATAACACACCTTGTACTGTTAAGGCTTCTAAATCTCTTTGATAATACAAAATGGTACAAAAAGGTTGACCAATGTTGTTATTATATCACAATTAGATTCTAAACAAAAGATATATATTTCGCTTATACAACGTCATCCATCAGACATTTTGTTTCAGTGTAATTTATATATAAATTAAACAATATTTTCGATTATAAAATATATTTGATATAATAAAACAAGCTTTGAACAATAAACAATATTTAATAATTTAAAAAAATATCCATCAAACCCGAACTGTTGAACCCTAATTTCGCTGACAACTTCGTTACAACGAGAGGTGCTATAACGGCGTTTATAAACTTCATGTCATTTTAATTAATAAATATTTTATTAAAAACTAAATAATTCGAGGGGGGCTCTTAAAATTCATTGTAAACATTACCCTAGTTTGTCAGTAAAACTGCGCTCCCACATTTAGACTTCCATTTCTATCGTAGGTGTTACAATTTAAAACATTAATAAAAAATCATGGCTGTCGACACCTCAAATTATGTTTCATCTTTCAATATTTTTTTAATAAATTTTCACTCTGCATACATTTTTTGTTAAAGAATGAAAAGTAAACTGTTCAGGCACGGAAAACTCTTCTATAGTTTATGTATAGTATAAAATAGTACCATAAAAGTTCCTTCGGTGACTAGTACGTCATCATTTTGGTTGCTGGGAGGCTGCTTGGGAGACCTAGACCTAGTATAGCCCATAAGGGATGATTTATATTTGACCGTCACGAGTGCCGGTCGGGTCCGAGTTTCGTTGTAGGTACATTGCTCGGCCGCCACTCGGTTTTAATAGACCGATCGACTGCTCGCCGAGCAATAGACAAGGAAACTCGTGCTCGTGACGGTCTAATATAAATCATTGCTACATACTGGCTTTTCATCTAATTTTAGATGATTCATACAGCGCAAGCAACTTTTAGTCCTTGCTATTTTATGGCGCTGTAGTGCCCGGGACATTGTCAGGTGGAGTAGGCTTGCCCAGCACCTATACCACCCTCCCAGCCTAGTCAGCCATGCCCAGAGGAAAGAACTGGTCAATACGTCTGGAGCTAACTAAACCGTGGGTTTCCTCACGATGTTTCCTTTCGCCGTATGAGCGATGTTATTGAAGCACATAACTTTTCCGCAAGGAAAATGACATTAGTGCGCGGTCAGCCGGGATTCGAAACCACGACCTTCGGAATGAAAGTCGGGGTATCTATCTACCACTAGACCAACACCGCTCTTAAATCTTAAATCATCCCTAAACCTACCTGAATTATACAGGTGTATCGGCGGCGTCAATAAATAAACTAACGTAAATTGCATCAGTGATGTGTCGCCTACAACAAGTAGTTTTACACACGCCTTCTTTGATTATTCATGTCTACAAATACATACATAGACTGCCAAAAACATTAACCTCGCTTTTGGCTTCACCGTAGTCGGGTAAAAAGTGAGTGTAAATCGAGATGTAAGTATGTAAACTTCTTAAACTAACACGATTGAAACTCGACGTATTTAAAGTGATCAATACCTACCTACATACAATTAAATTTAAAAAAAAATTCTTTAACTCGACGTTTCGATCATGTTAAGTACTATGATCGTGACCCCGGAAAATGTATAATTAAGATTTAAGATATGTATGTACTTACCTACTTATGTCATTTTAATTATGGTATAGCTAAAAAGACCGCTGTCGGTCAAAAAATATAAATCTTGCTAATCCTACTATAATATTATAAATCCGAAAATCTGTTTGTTTGTTCCCTCTTCACGGTCAAACGGCTCGACCGATTTGGATGAAAATTTGCATAGGGATAGTTTAAATGATGGAGAGTAACATAGGATACTTTTGATCCCGAAAATCCCGCGGGATCGGGACTTACGCGGGTGATAATATTTATTAGATGAAAATTTGCATAGGGATAGTTTAAATGATGGAGAGTAACATAGGATACTTTTAATCCCGAAAATCCCGCAGGATCGGGACTTACGCGGGTGATAACCTATCAATGAATGAAAATCGACACAGGGGTAGGATAAGTGATGTAGAGTGGCATCATCATCATCGTCATCCATCGTCATCGTCATCCTTCGTCATCGTCATCGTCACTTAGTGACGAAATACAAACTTTAACTTACTTCACCTACCTACCGCAGTGCAAAAATCCACACTTAAACGGACGACCACGGAAGTACTGATGATGCCAGGCGCGGTAGCGCCTGGCTTCAACAGTACTTCAATGGGCGACCGTTTAAGTGTGGATTATTGCATTGCGGTAGGTAGGTGTTCGAACAACGCGGGATCGCGACTTGCGCGGGTGAAACCGCGGGGCGCAGCTAGTAAAATATACATTTCAAGACGCCTTTTTTGAGGGAAAAATAGGCCCTCCTTCTATAATCCATAAAACTGTTCACCACTTTGTTTGAACAAGGCGTTTCTGGTTAGGTGCACTTACATTTACCTGATCTTGAATATAAATAAACAATGAATATATTTAAGCCTTCACTGAGCTAAGCTATGTATGACTTTTATGTTAACGTGAACAAACTGCTTAAGTTCTAGTGATAGAGCACGGTAAACAATTACATTTCTTACTTAATGTAGGTCGAAATGTATGTCAGTACTAGCTTCGTCCCGCCGTTTCACCCGCGTAGGTCCCGATCCCGTGAGGATATTGGGATAATTAGTAGCCTATGTATGTGACTTTGTTACTCTTTCACGCTAAACCTACTGAACCGATTGCGATGAAAGTTGGAATATATAGTTAGCTGGAGACCTAAAATAACACAGGCTTTTTATCCCGATATTCCCGCGGGAACGGGACTTACGCGGGTGAAACCACGGGGCGCAGCTAATATGTAATAAATAATATAATATGGACAAACAGATACAAATATTACCTGTTTATAATATTAGTAAGGTACTTATCTAAAGAGAAATGCAGTATCAAAAAAAACGTAACCCACATTTAGATGTATAGTCGGGTAAAAAAATAATCAATTCGAATCGAGCCCTATGTCGATAAACAAACAAGACGATGATGCATATAGTCAATTTTAAAAAACATGTTTTACAGTGAGGGTAGACTACTAACAAGCCTACTACAAGCACTTTGCGGTACGATGTCGGCAGAATATACAATTATAGTGTTTTACATTATAAGTTCACAATTATAAAGTTCATAAACGCTTTGCTTTGCTAAATGTTTTCTATTCTATTCTAAACCGTTGCTCCTATAACATGAAATTTGGATGGTGCGTTCTTTGTGTTGCACTAAGGTAGTACCACTGAGAGTTTCCAGAGGAACCGGTGAAACCGCGGGACGCCGCTAGTTTGATACAAGTAAGTATACCTATCAAGTCCATTGTCAATATATAACGTACCTACTAAGAAGGTTTTTTTTCTCCAGTATCTAGGTAGGTATGTGATTAGTTATGTGCGTTAATAACAAGAAAATGATCGTGAGGGAACCGACATGCCCTAGGACTCACCACGGTTCGGTGGCATCTAACTGCCTAACACCTCTAAGAGGAGGCCCTTGTCCACTAATGAGACAAATTAACGAGTTGATTATGTTATGTTTTGTATTATTAGGTTTGAATGAGGGCATTGTAAAGTTTTTTTTTATAACCATACGCAGTGGCGTCAGACAAAAAAATAATTGCAAGACATTACACACAGCGCAATCTAGCCCTAAACTAAACATTAGGGTTGTACTATGGGTACTATGGACAATGGATATACTACATAATTTAGGTTTTTTTGTAAATATTTGTAAATGTTAGACAGTCTATTCCTTATAATTAGCCCTATAATTAATGAATAATAAATAAATGTCAGTAGTCCGGGCTGACAGTGTCAATTATGACTGTTTGACATTTTAATGTACCCTCCATTTTTTTTTCTTGACAATTTCCCTTCACGGATAGCATCAGGATAGCATCACCTTTTATGTTACACTCTGATTTTATATGGTTACTATTGTAAGTGCTACTCTAATAATAATTTCAATCAAGTGTTTTTATATTGATGTATAAAATACACGGATTAGAAAGAAGAATCCTTATATTATTTCTGGTCTCTGAGCTCCATCCACTGCGTGGCACACCAGTAGGTATATCTACTTCAGTAAATACATAATTATATGTGATATATAGAAAGACACCCAGACCAGATTCGAAAAAATAATTTTAAGCATAGGTAAATATTTGTACCCGGCAGGAATCGAAACCGCAGCCTTCCGTATTGTAGT
Source organism: Idaea dimidiata (assembly GCA_949358125.1). NCBI lineage: Eukaryota > Metazoa > Arthropoda > Insecta > Lepidoptera > Geometridae > Idaea > Idaea dimidiata. Next base: position 6,334,753 of record OX442342.1, on the reverse strand, counting down.
TGGGCATCCGCCCGAGACGCCACAGTGGTCCTCAAATTTAAGATATTTAAATTCATTTTAATAAACTCCTTTACTTATAAAATATTATTTACACATGACTAAGTTACGTGACGTTTGTCTCTGTCTGTCAACTTTGAAACTTCATGTGGAAAGTAGAAGACAAACGATGCATAGTTATGCAGCGCATTAATTAGCGTTTATATTTAAAGGGAGAAAGAGTTTATATAATCGCTAGTGTTTAACTCGATGCTATCTACGCATGGCCATAACAGTCGTGAATCCTGCCACCTTAAGCACCCATTTTATGCATCACGTGACTTCCATTAGGCTATATTTAGTTCCAGGCTTGCCTTCCAAGAAAAGTGCGGGATGCTAAAAATAGTACGGTAAATGTGAATGCCATTAAAAGTTGTATCCTCGGCTAGTGTTGTGGAACCTTAGAAAGCCCATTTTTAGTATTTAGTTGACCGAGCGAGCGAAGCGTTTCTGCTTCAAGTCTGGCAAATTTTCACTCGTCACTGAGTATTTTACTTCTCCATAGGTCGTATTTCTCAACTGATCTTCACTAACCTTGAGTTAATAGTTTTTGTCGTAGCACATTTTTGATTGGAGGGCTATTTTAATCAAATCAAACGTCGTGATAGGCTAATGAGTTAATAATCTATACTTATGGCTTAACCATGGAATTAAAAAGTACTACAACGACGGTTCGCTGCGGCAGTAAAATCGAGCATAGGGAGTACCTAAAACTTCACACGTCCTTGTCTGAATAGGGTGACTCGGCAAGCGTGCGAAAGGGACAACCGAAGATAAAGTCTGTCAAGACCGTTTTTGTATTTGGAACAAGTTATCTTATATTTAATACTAACCACCCATTGAATAGAGTTCAATTTTGAATGACTAAGTTTTTGCAGTGTGCCTTCCAGTTGTACGTAGTACTTCTTAATTCCATGGACTTAACTAGCTGCGTTTCACCCGCGTGAGCCTCGTTCCCGCGGGAATACGAGAATAAAAGTAGCCTTATATGTTATTCCAGGTCTCTATTTAAAAAATAATGGAAAAGTCATTTGTGAAAACATTTTTTGTGCGTGAGTACGATGATGGAATCTATCTATACTTACTTAAAATAAAGGAAGAGAGGATTAAATGTCTGTACTTAAAAGTAAATTTAAAAAAAGTTGTCTAGGGGTTGAACAAAATTCAATGATTTTTAAAATTCATGTCTGTCTGTTTGTTTCTTCTACAATAAAAAAATTAACAACGACTATTCCGATTAAAATCTGGTTTTCAATTTTGGATAAGTAGTTCTATTTTCGAGGAACCTCGTGGTATACTTTATAATATCGAAATCCAATTGGTAGAACTCGAGTAATGAATGAAAAGTCGCGGGCGAAGTCGCGGGTAACAGCTATTAACTATAAAATAAATAAGGCACGTTATTTATTTTTTATTTTATTATTGTTTTAGAAAATCAACAATAGTTATAAACAACATTTAAAACCACAGTAGCCTTATTAATAAACGTGAAGTAAGGTCGACGTAATTTTATCACTTTATTTCTGTCTTAAAATTTGAAATTTCTCGCCACGGAAAAACACAAATTTGTATCACTACTCCGACCTGACTTCACGTTTATTCATAAGGCTTTAGGAGACAGTAAAACTAAATTAAATAACTTAATTAAGACAGCCTTATTAAAAAACGTAATGTCGAAGTACATTTAGGGATGATTTATAATATTAGACCGTCACGAGCACGAGCTTCGTTGTCCATTGCTCGGCGAGCAGTCGATCGGTCTGTTGCATTCGAGTGGCGGCCAAGCAATGTACAACGAAACTCGGACTCGGCCCGCGCTCGTGACGGTCTAATATTTAAAACGTCTCTTATTGTTTCTGTCTGTCAACTTTGAAAGTTCTTGTCAACGAAAAATAAGAGTTTCTAACTACTCCGACCTAAACCCACGTTTAAAATAGAATAGAATAGAAAAAAGTTTATTTGTTCTAAAGTTTCACACACATAGTCGTACAAAAACATAAAATATCAATCTTAAAATGTAGGTAGGTAACGTCTAAGACCAAATACAACATGTGTGTGTTGCAGATGGACAATGGGCCATGACTCAGTGTATGATTCACTCGTTAGAGCGAACACTGATTTTCTGTCATCACCCAAGGGATTGTAGACCATTGATCACAACAAAATTTAGCATGATCCAACCTAGATATATAAAAGATAGTGTAAGAGAAAAAATAAATAATAATATTAATAATAATATCAAATAATCATACTTAGTTTAGGATAATTTAAGGTTATAAATTAATACAATAATTGAGATGAATATATATAGTATTCTAATTAGGTAATTAAGGTATATAAAATTCAATACAAAATCATCACAATAAGTAAAATAAATATAAAAGATAAATAGAAATTTCTTTATTCGTTTATGATTTGGCTATATGGGTATATGAATTTTATACAAACATAATATCATACATACTGGAGCCTTATTTTTGAATCGCTCGTTACACTTTAGGCAATTTAAATAATTCGATATCTGCTAATTATCGTTTGATGTCGGACACCTGCTGCGAGTGGTTGATACCACTCGTTGTGGACGTGCGATTCACGTAGAAAAATTACAGAAATTGAACGAAAATCAGTAGAAATCGAGGTATTAAAATCGCTCGAAATGCCTCATTTGGTTCGAAAATCGAGCCCCTGATAACGACAATATGATTTTCATAACATAAATAACTTAAATTACCTAAGTATATAAAAAAATAGAAAAATTAGCAAATATACAAAAACGAAATCCCTGAATTTACACAACCGTTTTGCTTTTTTCTCAAATCTGTTTTCTTTTTAATTTGTTTATTTGTGAAAAAAAAAGCATAAACGACATTCATATCACATAGTAGAACAGTTATTCACTTATTAAAATAAAGGGATTAAATAGGTGAAAGCTAGCACAGTACGTCAATGTCAAATTAGGATGTTGTGATTTTTAATTGAAAATACCGGTATTCGTCAGAGTTATTAAGATTTAAAAAAATCTGATAAGTCTCGGTACCAGGCGGAGGACACGTTCTTCGTTGACAGAACTTCGTTGAGTTTGACGTTTAGAAATTGAGTTTGACGTTTAAATTACATACATAGAATTCCGGGGATAACTTCAAAGATAGCGCAAATTTCAATAAGGTACAGACTGCATATCGACTAAGTCATTAATGACCTTAGCACACCTTCGCTGCGAAACCGCAGTAATTTTGCTGTCTTGTCCGATAAAAAGGAGCGGAACACTAGCGAAACTGCCTCTTCTAACGCTTATATTTGACTATAATACTGTCTCTTTCTCCACAAGACCATGATATTGATGCACGGTCAAACAGGTCGACCGATTTGGATGAAAATTTGCATAGGGATAGTTTAAATGATGGAGAGTAACATAGGATCCTTTTGATCACGAAAATCCCGCGGGATCGGGACTTACGCGGGTGATAACTATTTATTGGATGAAAATTTGCATGGGGATAGTTTAAATTATGGAGAGTACATAGGATCCTTTTGATCACGAAAATCCCGTGGGATCGGGACTTACGCGGGTGATAACTATTTATTGGATGAATATTTGCATAGGGATAGTTTAAATGATGGAGAGTAACATAGGATCCTTTTGATCCCGAAAATTCCGCGGGATCCGGACTTACGCGGGTGATAACTATTCAATGAATGAAATTCGACACAGGGGTAGGGTAAGTGATGTAGAGTAGCATCATCGTCATCGTCATCCATCGTCATTGATCGTCATCCATCGTCATCGTCAACCTTCGTCATCGTCATCGTCACTTTCTTTCTTTCTTTCTTCATTCAACGCGGGTTCGCGACTTGCGCGGGTGAAACCGCGGGGTGCAGCTAGTTTATTATAATTATCAAAACAATTGGTAACATTATCAGACATGGTGGCTCTTGAAAAAAATATGCCCACGTAAAGAACAGGCCCTATATTGAACTATTTTTCTTTACAGACGTAATAACAAAGCCCTCAACTGAACGTACAAACGTTTATGAGCTGGATTTGTCATCAACAACATCAGTATCCAGAGAAGCCTCTACATCCCAACAATGCATTTCCTTCACTCTATAGGCTATCAAATACTTTATTTACAAAGCTTGTGCCCTTAGAAATACATTACTTTATAAGTAAAATAAAAAGTAGATGGTATTTATCAGCAGAGATAAACGTTAACAAGCTTTACAAAATGTTTATTGCACAAGCCGCGGATGAACATAAATGTATAAAGGCATCTTACTTCAAAGAAGTTTTCAAAACCGAATTTAACATAGGTTTTGGATCCCCACACACAGATCACTTCCATAGTTTTAATCGATTTATATAGATTTTTTTTGTACAAAATGAACGATTTTAAAATTGCAAATAATCGATTTTTTAAATAAAAAATCAATATTTGTCACTTCCCAACATTTAGACCTAGCCTCAGCTCAGAGTCAATCACTAACTACCTACCCAATACTTATTTAATTTATTAGTATTGGGTATTGGGTACATTAACGCCACCTCTGTGTGCCCTATGGCGTCTACTATGATGACATCTTGTCACACTGTGAAACGTTTGTAGTTCAGTAGATGGCGCTAGCATTTTATCGACATTTGGCCGTCTGTCGGTAAAACAGCTGTTGCTTTTTCTATGCTTGTTGTTAATACATCTTGTCATTGATGAAAGAAACTAAATTTTAAACGATAAATAATTGATTTTGACACTTTTTGAGGCAAAAAGTTCATGGTGTGTTATGATGTTATGTGATTTTAAAAGTATTGTTCCTATTTGAATTTATGTTGTTGATTATTTAAAAACTGATATCTGTTGATTATTTTTAATAAATAAACTGTAAATATTTAAATTTTTTGGCGTTTATTTTGAAATTCTTTGAAAAATAGAAAAAACGATTAGTATGAAAAATTCAGAGTTTTTTTAAAGAAAAATCGATTAATTAATTTATCAATTTTTTAGGCTAAAAAAAAAATTCGATTAATTATTAATCGTTTTTTTTTTGTAGAATATCACATCCCTACTGAATAATTGCGAGAAATATTTTTTTTTTTTAATAAATGATAATGGTGAAAGTTACATAATAGTTAAGTTAAAGTTAATAAAAGGCTTTTAGAATAAAGCAAGACTGATTTCATTTTTTTTTAAATTAGTTAAGTACTTACCAGGCGAGTAGAGTCCATAGAACTCGATTCCCACCGAGTTACCTTTGAAACTGGGGACATACGTACATACTTAAATAGGGGAGACCGGGGTGGGTTGCCTATAGGTGTAGGTAGAATACCTGTCCATAAGTCGACAAGTATGAACCTAAGCGGTCATTCAACTAGACACGTATGAGTTGGCAAATAATAATTATAAGACCGTACCTGCTTCGTGGAACACTAAGTTAATAGCTGGTGAAGATTGGCTGAGCTACTTCTTAAAACGCCATCCTACGCTATCAATGCGATCGCCGCAGGCAACAAGTCTCTCTAGAGCTACGTCTTTCAACAAAACCAACGTTGAGGCATTTTTTGCCAACTTGAAGATAGATTTCCAACGTATCAATTCAAGCCCTGGTGATATTTGGAATGTTAATGAAACTGGCCTCACAACAGTCCATGTTCCAAATCGAGTCATAGCTCGACGTGGTGTTAAAAGTTTAGGAAAGATGACTTCTGCAGAGCGCGCTACGTTGGTTACAGTCGCAGTAGCTATCTCAGCCCTTGGAAACATGGTGCCACCGTTTTTTTGTATTTCCTCGTGTACACTACAGAAAGCATTTCGTCAGAGGAGGACCTGTAGGTTCAGATGGTGATGCTGGTGATCCAGGATGGATGATAGAAGCCAATTTTTTTTTAATATGCTAAGCATTTTGTAAAATATGCAAAGCTAACTAAGGAAAAGCCAGTTATCTTATTATTGGCCAATCATGATTCCCATCTGTCAATAGAAGTTATTAATTAGGTACTTTAAAGACAATGGAGTAACTGTTTTATCATTCCCACCTCATTGTAGCCATAAGCTACAACCTCTGGATCGCAAGGTTTATGGGCCACTAAAGAAATATTTCAACAGGGCAAGCGACAATTGGTTGGCTAATCACCCAGGTAGGACCATAACAATATATGATATACCATATTTGTTAAAAATCTCTCTGCCGTCAGCAGCTACAATTGATAATAAACAGTCGGGATTCAGAGTTACAGGGGTATATCCACTCAATGAAAATATATTTCCTGATTCTGAATTGAGCGGATCATTATGTGACTGATCGACCACCACCTGCTCTTCGTAAAGATGTATCTATGGCGAATAAAAGCACCGTTGCACCGAACCCTCAAGAAATGCCATCATTAAAAGATAATGTCTCTCCTACAACTGTACAAGAAGTCACTGTACTATCATCCACACCACCAGCGGTCACTGGTGATGCCCCATTTGATACCCAATCTTTAGAACCAATTGCTGGCCCATCGCGCATAAGAACACCGAGCACACCTTCATGTTTCTCGCCTTCCATTTTTGATGATTTAATACAATTGGATACAAACCGAGACTAACTTAAAACTCCAGACAATCTGTCTATTGAAATCGATCATCTTTCTTGTGATATATGTGGGTACCTATGTCTACACATTAATCAGCTGTTTGCTGGATATTATATCCAGTTAAATGGTTTTTATTTCCTTTTATAAATGTAGACTCCTGGAATGAATTAAATCAGATATGTAGGTATATAAATCAGATGGATTTACCAGAGAGGTTAACGGGTCGGTTTCACCGGATCGGATAACATGATGAATATGACGAATTAAATTAGATAGGTAGTTATCTCTGTTTGTAGACTGAATCTACTTTCTACTAATTGTAATCTTAATGTTTTTGTATTAATTTATCTTAATCTTCTTCACATGTTAACTTGTTTCTTGTTATAATACGAGTATATAAGTACACAAAAGGAAGAGACTAGTCGCCCGCAACACAGGGTATCCTAGTGTGGGGACTATAAATAATACTCGTTTAAAAACAAAACATAATTTTTCGCTTTCTTAGTTACTGATATGCATGTTAGAATAAGTTTTGTTTGTACCTTACTTTCAATGAATAAACGTATTTGTATTTTGTATTTATAAATGTACACACTTCAAAATAAGACCCCCGAAACCACTAATTTGATGCCGCTTCCCGCTGCATGCCTCTCTTCTCAGCCCTCGCCTCCTACTTTACAACACCGGAAGAGTTGTGACCTTTTCCAAAAGCTGGACCTCGTTTGGAAAAGAGGAATCCTCGAAAACGTAAATGCCGATACACCCGAAAAAAAATACTCTGGTAGAGGCAAGAAAACAGCAACAGGCACACATAACTGCTTTTAATAAAAAGAAGACAGAAACTAAGAAAAAGACAACTAAAGAAAAGTCCAGAAGTGAAACATGCACGACAATAAAGAAATACAAAGGTAAAGAAAAAGGTACCTACCGGAAAAATAAATAAAACTAATATTGACACGCAGAAGAAAAGTGAAAATAATTTAGAAGAAATCGATACAGATGATGAGGACTGACAATCTGTCTAGAATGCACTGAAGCTTTCCTGGAGAGCAATTTGTCTTTTTACGAATGTAAAAATAATTGTTCTTCTGATTTTTAGAAGATTATTTTTAAGCAACAAATCAGACTGACTAATAATAGTACTAAAATAGGTTTAAATGAGCTGATGACACGAAAGAAGAAGAAGAAGCGAAGCCATAATGATTCAAACTCTATAGGTAATAGACTGCTTATACAAGGACATCAGGATAGAAAATTGACGATCCCCATTAACACCCATATTCAGAGTCGTTTCCTCGAAAACTCCGCCACTCAACCTCAGTCAAGATCACCTCAAGGTATTCCTCCAAACTTCCTCGAAATCGGTATGTTAAGTTATCATTTCATCCTTCGTTAGGGAACCTTCATTAGGGTTGAGTGGAGGATTGACGTCATTAAATTTGTTTCATTATGTTGGCAACCGGTAGAGAATTGTTTATGGTACTCTTTTATTTCTAGTGGTTACTGTCAAAGTGTCAACTGTCATGTCATACTTTAGTTTTTTGGAGTCTTGGCGGGAACTCGTTGAGGAGATGTGGTTTAATTTCGGGGGCATATTAATCAATTTAGTTTCGTGAAGGTGTACAAGTGGAATGAAAGTGAAAATCGGTGCAAAACATTGACTTAGTGTTGTCTCCAAGGCTCCGTGAAGATTGTTTGTAAATGGCCGCCGTGTTTACAAATGATTCCCTAGACTTGACTTTAACTATGACGACTTGACTGTTTCGATACAAATAACTTGCATAATATATTAAAATACATGACACTGGCTAATTTCCTAATGGCCATAATCGGTTCACAACCGATAAGAAATAAAAAAAAAATACTTTAGTTTCTTCTTACTAGTCTGTGGTCATTTCTCATGCCCACCGCAAAGAGAATATAATCACTACGTTTTTGCCCACCGTTGAGAAATCGCGCGTTGTGTCGTTGTGTTTCAAAGTTATCGTTTCTATTTACCTCTCATTTTATATTATATTCTTTTCACTATCACACTATGACCGGACGGCAAATATTTAGTAAATCGGAAAAGATGTGCGTAACTGAGTTGATTAATAAATATAAATTGAATTCTATGAAAACAATCGGTGCAGGAAACTTATATGCAAAAAAAATTGCGTGGGCTCGGCTTACCGAAGAGTTCAATTCTCTCAAAGGAAACAGCAAAGTAAGTAGAATACTATAAGTACTATTTTTTTGTATATTTACCCCTTTATTCCCCATAATAGGTACTTATGTAGAAGTGTTTTGTCACCCAAGACTTGTTTTTTATTTAAGAGATGTAAAAGGGACGATCCTATTGCCATAAACCAAGCACATTGGTTACACATTCAAAAAGTCTGAATATGCTTATTTCCTCACTATGTTTTTTGTCACCGCTGAGCAAGTTGTTGTCCGTATATTGATAACGTTATACGTGCTGGGGATCGATCCACGACCTCACTTTTGTAAGGCGATGTTTCTACTGCTGAGCCACCACTGTTCTGTAATTTCATATATTGTTTTTCTTCACAAACATATTTATCACTATGTACTATTGTGTTTATTTTAGAGAACAGAAGCTCAGCTAAAGAAATGTTGGGACAATTTAAAAACGCGAAGAAAGCAAGCTTTGGCAATTGAAAAGCAGGAGAGAATGAAAACTGGAGGCGGTCCATACAAACCTAACACCTCAAACAACTCCCAGGAATTGGTGGCCATTGACGTTTTGGAAAATTTGGCAGATGTAGAGATGCGCTTTGTGTGTGACAGCGACTCACAACCACAACCTCTCTTGCTTCCACAAGAACATGGTATGTTAACTTCTGCTTATGTAAATGTTATTAACTGTCTGTTACATATGCAGATATTTATATATATGACTTTATAGTTCTTTTACTATACAGTCACATAGTTATACACATTATAAATGTTCATGGACAGTGGTATCAGTTAACACCAGGTGAACTGATGCTCATTTACTTCCAATCTATGAAAATGAATATTGATTGTAAATTGTTATTTAAAATACCACTTTTTGATATTTTAATGCTTATGATAATAGTGAATTTTATTTCATTTTATTAGTACACAAGACATGTAACAATTATAATACTATTCTATGTTACAATTTTCCATAAACATCATGAAAACGAAGATTACAAGTTCTGATATTTTGGTAATCCGTCTCTACACAGAACGGTACCGCAATGAAGAAGCAATGGATCGCTTTTGAATCTCTTTATTCAATAGGCACTAAAACACAATGGAATATTTCAGGATATTAGTTGTGACATTATAAAGCACATCCGTCTGCCATCACAGATAGAGGTAAGGAAAGTAAAAGTAATAGACAATCAATCTATATAGCTACCATAGACATACACCAGTGAAGGGACATAAGACTCATTTCAACACTTCCCCTCCTTGTCTCAAACAATGGGTATGGAAAAACGCTGCTATACATCACATTAATAAAGAGACTACAGTCATACATGGATGCTTAAAACAATATTAATGACATTACATTCACAATACTATAATATGACATGCTCTACATGCATGACACACCAAAATGCACAAAATATATCAAGACAATACCTAGGTATACAACCACAAGCAAAGAACAACATAAAAAACAAAGTCAAACAGTAAAATAAAATTAGCATCAACACTTATATCTTACTAATATTATAAACGCGAAAGTTTGTATGTAAGTATGTATGTATGTGAGGTTGTTACTCTTTCACGCAAAAACTACTGAACCGATTGTATTGAAACTTGGAATATAGGTAGCTGGGGATCTGGATTAACACATAGACTACTTTTTATCTCGATATTCCCGCGGGAACAGGACTTACGCGGGTGAAACCGCGAGGCGCAGCTAGTCCCACATAAATTTAAGCTCTTTACAAACTGTTCGTGCTTAATACTACCTAATGACTTAGTTAATATGTCGGCCACCATCTTATCGGTTGGCATATACCTTATGGAAATCACGTTATTTATTACAAGCTCCTTTACATAGTGATATCGCAAATCGATATGCTTTGTTTGCTTATGACAATACTCTTTAAGCTTTAATAGTTTCTGTGTAGACTGATTATCATTGTAAACCATAATATCAATATGTTCAAAAATAATCTCCAACAGAAACTTCTTAGTAAAGCTCAAATCTTTACAAACATCACTCATCGATATGTACTCAACTTCTGTACTCGACAATGCAATACATTTCTGTTTACGTGATTCAATGTACAACATTATTTCCTAGCTTAATGACAAACCCAGTATATGACTTACGGTCTATTGGACAATTGCCCCAATCAGCATCCATCCAGCAGTAAGTTAAATTTAGTAGCATATGCTACTAAATTTAACTTACTACTCTTTAAAAACAATAAGGAGTAATGAACAGTTAATGCTAAGTAACGCAAGATACGTTTAGCCGCAAGCCAATGTTCTTTACCAAAACAACTATTAAATTGGCTTAACACACTGCAAGCATAGGAAAACATCCCAACAACTGTCTAGATAGTGAAACTGATCATCATTTAAATGGTCAGTCTCACCCTTATACAACTTAGTGTTAACTGGCATGGGAGTTTTAAAGGTTTTACAATTTTCCATGCCAAAGTTAATGAGCAATTTTCTTATATATTCAGACTGGTCAAGCTTTAAAATTCCCCTAGACCTATCTCTAGTTACTCAGACAGCTCTTCAAATCACCTAAATCTTTAACACTGAAATTTTGTTTCAACAAAGACAGTAATTTGATTTTTAAAGAACTATTTCGGTTCGAAAATATATAAAAATCATCTACATACAATGCAATGATACATAAATCATTATTACATTTATTAGTATAGACGCAAGGTTCACACTTACTCTGAACATAGTTATTCTCAGTAAGAGAGAATGCACTTTACAGTTCCATATACTTCAGCCTGTTTAAGCCCATAAATGCTTTTCAACAATAAGCAAACTTGGTTTTTATTACCATTATCAAAACCTATTGGCTGTTCCATATATATAGTTTCTGCCAAGTTACCATTCAAAAATGCAGTCGCCACATCAACATGAGATATATCTAAATCCATTTCATTAGCAAGCGAAAATAAAATGCTCATTGTTGAATGGCGTACTACAGGCGAGAAAGTTTCATTATAATCGATACTCTCAACCTGAGTAAAGCCTCTTGCAACTAATCTAGCCTTAAACTTCTCAAAGCTACCATTAGCGTCATACTTAGTTTTATAGACCCATTTGTTTTGAATTACATTTTGATTAGAAGGTCTATTTACTAATGTAAAAACATTGTTAGCTATTAACGAATCATATTCAGATTTGCATAGCTATCTGAATATGGTTCGTTAATAGCTGCCACTGCTCAGAATAAGGTCCTGAAATTGCCTGCCTATATACTAGGTTAAAGGTTCATCAATAGGGAAACCCTGCACCATAAAAGAATTATCTAATAGAAATAGAAATAGTTTATTTTTACCAAAAAAGATTACAATATGTTATCAAGATAAACATCAGACCTCGAACTAGGAACAAGTCCTGTATCTCGAGAATCTAGAGACGACTACACAAATTATTTACTGTGAAACCGCAGAGTTTATAAAGTTAAATTTTTAACAAAACAAAAGGAAAGAAAAAGAAAAAAAGGCTCAGTGAGTGTGTGTCTATGTGTGTGATCATGTGTGAGTGATCACACATGATCACACACATCATCATCATCATCATCTACTTCATAATCCCCAAATTTAGGTGGCAGTTTGGAACGTGTGGAACGAACAGGTCGATCTGAGACGGGTAGGGGGGACAGAAGTTGGTGAGACCGGCTGGGGGCGGTGCCAGCGTCGCGGGAACCCTTTAGCTCTCGGTCTGACATCAGTATCCGTGAGCTGGGGCCCGGCGCACGCGTGACAGCCGATCGGCCGATTCTTCCCCTCCAGCAGAACCCGTGACTGCGGGCGAGCTCAAGCGCGGAGAACGCGAGCTCGATTCAACCTCTAGCCAGACAGCTCCGCCAGACTCGTCCTCGCTGCCAGTGCAGTAGACCTCGTCCTCACCTCCTGAAATTTTTAACAGATCTTCTTTAAGGCGGCGATAGATGATAAGCAACGGTCCTTGTCCTATTGCATATAAATGAGCGAGATAGAATTGCGTGAAAAAATCTACAATTTCTCGTAAAATCAATAATTAACGAAGAATAAAATATTATTTTTATAAAATGCGATTAAGAGGTTCTAGGTATTGTATTTTCTAATATTATGATGCCTATAAGAAAATATAGCGGTTATGGATTTAGAAGAAAAACTGATTTATTTTGTAAAACAGGGGTAGCTTTGCCTGTATAATAGTGGTATAAAAAGTTATTTTTTATTGTTTTTGAAATGAAGGGGACACTTCTTGTATCATGTACAATATCATTAAACATTGTTTAAAGATCTATTTGATACCGGTTATGAAGAAAACTATTCAATCGGAAGGGATTTCACATGAGTCGCATCCTTAATAGAAGTCTGAACAGAACTAGAATTCAGCTCCAACGTTTCACTAGAATTAAACTGGACTAGAACTCGGTTCATTATTGTGACGAAAGTTCAGCTCAGAACACTGAGTAAAATTTGGCACACAACATTCACTATTACTAGAATTCGGTTCAAAACATTGACGAGAATTCGGTACATTCCTATCTAGAATTCGGTTCAAAACGTTAATGAGAATTCAGCACATTATTATTACAAGAATTCGGCTCAAAACATTGGCGAGAATTCAGCACATTATCACAAGTATTAGGTTATGTTGCTAACACTACAGTGTGGTTCATAAATTTATAATAAATGAAATCATTACTTTGTAACATATTAGAACCTTCCTTAAAAAACCTATTTTCAATAAACGCCACATTTCTAGTTAAAGTTATCTTACCAGGCTTATAAGGATCCATTAATCTGAATCCCTTGAATTCAGCACTGTAGCCAACAAACACATACTGTTAACTCTTTGCATTAAACTTACGGCGGTGCTGCGCAGATACTAATGAATATGCTATACATCCAAACACATGAAGATGACTGAGATCTGGAACCATTGGAGTCCGGCCAGCTAATGCAGAAGGGGGGCACCTCTTTTAAAAGTAAAAAGCTGTCATTAGAGCTTCCCCCCAATTTCGCTTAGAGAGACCTGATTGATGCAACATACATCTAGCTTTTTCAACAAGTGTCCGGTTCAAACGTTCCGAGACACCGTTCTGCGCAGGTGAATAAGGAACCGTTTTCTGATGCTGAATACCTTCCTTTTTTTAAATATTCCTCAAATTTAGCCCTAGTATACTCTCCACCATTATCAGTACGCAGGATTTTAATAAATAAGCCCTTTTCTTTCTCAACCAAAGTTTTAAAATAAAGAAAACATTTCATTACCTCATCCTTGTGTTTGATAAGGTACCCGAATGTTTGGCGTGTGTAGTCATCCGTAAATGTGACGAAATACTTTGCTCCACCGCAGCTGGCTTGCGATATGGGCCCACAAACGAATGAACTAGCTGCAACGGCTCCAGAGCACGCTTCGCTTGACCACAAGGATACGCCATCGCTGACAGCTTCCCTTCAAAGCACGCGACACATTGCTTTAATTGTTCACAGTTGTTCTCCTGAAAAACAATACCGTTAGATGCACCATTCATTAAAACATTCATATCGTTTAGATTCAAATGACCCAACCGCTTGTGCCACATATCTAATGGCATTATGGCACATGCACAGCTGCATCTGCGACACTCTGGTTCATGCCTAGAATACATGAGCGTAGAATGTTCACATGTCAAATATTTCTCACCTACACACGTATCTAATCGATAAATACCATTGACACATGAGGGTGTAGCTATGGGCTTATCTACTATATTGCAGGCTTGGCACATTCGACAACCACTACCATCAAAAATAAGTGTGAAACCTTGTTCGGTCAGTCTACTTACAGATAAAAAAGATTTGTCGATAAGCTCGGGATATATAAAATATTTTTAAGATTTCCTACCAGACTGTTTGACAAAGTGACTTCACCAATACCTCGACACGGTATACTTGTGTTTTCGGATATTAATATCTTAGTTTTCGAGTCTTCTTGATGATCTTCTTGAATAGCCGTTTTTCACTACACATGTGGTTAGAAGCACCGCTGTCAATAATCCAGCTTGAATCATGTCTTGCTAACAATGCTGAAGCCAGCAACGTCGTATTCTTCTCTTCTTTCTCTTTTTTCTTTAATCTCTTTAGTTTGAAACATTTTGAAGCAATATGACCGCTTCTTTTACAGAATGAACAGGTCAATTTTGGAGAAGCTTTTGACATAAACGCAGAATCACCATCAGTTGTATTCAATCTCCTTGCATCTCCTCTTGTAAAAGACGACTTCTCACCATTTCACTCGATAAATTCTTAGAAGTTAGTACAACAGTTTCCAAACTCGATACAAGGGCATCATACTCTTTTGTTAAACCGCTAAGTATCAATTCGGCCACCTCATTGGCCTCTATTGTTTTTCCTATATCGGCTAGTTGATGAACGAGTGCCATTATATTCTCGAGGTACTGAGACATATTTGAAAATTGTCCGAGGTCAATTCTATGTAATTATCTTAAAAGTGAAATACGACGATCAAGTCTTTGATCTTCAAAAACAGCTGCAAGTTTATCCCATGCCTGATTACTTGTCTTTAAATCACGTACATAGTGGTAATTGTGTGGTTTGATGGCAAGCAAGCGCTTTTGCGTCACAAACAACGTCCAATTTCGTTGGATCAGTTTCTTCAACACATCGCCAAAGGTTATCCAAATTCAAAGCATTCACATTTCACAAGCAAAGGAGAAAATTTCCAACTGATAATTTTAGACTCCGTCCAGTCGCTCAAATCCTCTACCATTTAATGTATACATGCCATCCATGGCTTTTTGGAAGTGCAAAATAACTTACCACTGTATTACAAAATAAAATCATCTACGTGTTCAGTTTGCCGCGTGGAACGTTGACCTGGGGCCATGACCTGATATTTTGGTAATCCGTCTCTACACAGAACGGTACCGCAATGAAGAAGCAATGAATCGCTTTTGAATCTCTTTATTCAGAGACTCATTTTAACAAGTTCTTGGGTTGGAACACATACAAAAGCGCTCTGTTTGGAATCTAGCACATGCAGAAAGAATTTCATTTAATTTTCCTGTAATAGATACTGGTTTTAAATTGTTCATTTACTTTTGTATTAGATGAAATAATGACAATTATTATTTTATAAATCTATAAAGTAGGTAAAAGGGATTATTACCAATAATTTTTAACTCATTATTTATTATTCATTCATTCATTATTGGTATATTTATAAATTATTGGCAATAGGGTCATATTTATTTAAGAGACAAAATATTGTGATCTTAAGAATTGTATCTTTTTTATGACAGATCAATCGGTGACAACTCTTCCCCAGCAATCATCATCACGGCAAATTAACTCTTCATCAAGATGTCAGGGACGAGGTTAGATATTGGAGATTTTAGAGTATATAAAACATAATGATCTTCCTTTTTTTTATAAGTGAGCCCTGCAAGTACTTCCTTTGTGTGTTTTACCGATGTAGTGCTGAGGTTTTCCAAAGAGATTACAGCATGGTGGTCTTCAAATAAAATGTGAAGAGGTTTTTACAGGCGCTTAATGTGCTTGTGATGTCCCTCGTTTTGCAAAGTCCATGGGCCATGTTAACCACTTACCATTACGCGGGTCGTATGCTTGTTGTCGCCTCGGTATATTTTTTTTACAGTAACCAATTTGTGGGAAACAGCTGATATTTATTTAGGCACTAGATTTCCGCCTATGACTTCCGCTGCGAGGGTTTTGGTTATGTTGTGCTGCCACATGAACTATTATCAGGACAAAAAAGTAGCCTATGTCTTTCCAGAGTCTCAAACTATTTCCATGCCAAATATCATCTTAATTGGATTTTAGGACACATCAGCAATTATATCTCCTTAGGTGAAGATTTTTTAAATAAAAAGTGCCTGTGTCGTTCCCCGAAAGTCCAACATACAAAAATTTCGTCAGACTTGTAATACAAACTTTCACAGTTAATATAGTATTGTATTTTCTTTCAGATTCGACAAATGTACGTGCTCAAGTTATTGACAAAGAATTCCAATTGAGAAAGGAGCAATACATACGTAAAGAGGAACGAGAAATTGAACTGCACAAGCTAAAAGTTGAAGAGCAACAGTGGCTAATAAAAGCAGCTAAATCGTTGTCTGAGAAAGCTCGCTTGAGAAACTCGCTCGCTCGTCTGAGAAAGGAGAAATACATACGTAAAGTGGAACGAGAACTTGAACTGCACAAACTAAAAGCTGAAGAGCAACAGTGGCTAATAAAAGTAGCTAAATCGTTATCTGAGAAAGCTCGCTTGGAAAGAGACAGTGCTAAAGAGCTTCTCAAATTTCACCGGGCTCAGCGGCAGGGGGCAGAACTTCGCTTAGAAATATTAAAAAATAAAAAGTGATTTTTACTGTTCTGCTTATTTTATTATTTTATGTGTATTTATATGTGTGTAAATAATTACACACATATAAATACACATAGTAAGGGATAGGAACTTGACTATTCGGCAGTTACTGTCATTGATGATGGGTGTTTATCGAGGATCACACATTACCTACATGCCGAATGCGATTGAAAAAATTAACAGAAAAGCATTTAATAGAAAAAATTGGTTTATTCAAAATTATAATCAGTAGAAGGTAAGTACATAGCAAACTTTTTAATTAAAGTGTCTAATAATAAAGTTATTTCTAATAATGCTTCCTCGTTCATTCTCACGTACAATGGGTAAGGCAACCTCTGGCTCTGTTAGTGGCTCTGGCAGCTCTTCATTAGTCATTAAACTAATATTAAGCAGAATAGCACACGCTACTACAATATTAGGCACAGTATTGATTTTGCTCTGCAGTTTTCTACTTAGGCATGCAAATCGCCTTTTCAAAACACCATTAAGGCGTTCTATTATATTACGCGTGCTGATGTGTGCTCTGTTTTAATTTTGCTGTTGTGGTGTCTGAGGATTTAGGATTGGGGTAAACATGTATGAGGTTCAAGTCTTTAGTTCATGACAATCCAAAAATTAACAAAGTTAACAAATGCCAGTATTTAATGTCCAGTTTAATTGGCGAAGGCGATAACCTAGTAAAGCAAATTACAGTCACTGAGACCAACTACGATATTATATGGGAAATTCTCAATAAAAGATACCATAATCATAGAAACATAGTAAATGCCCATTTGGGTAAATTATTCAGTCAGAAGAGGGTAACTACAGAACTAAAGCAATCAAGGACTTATTAGATGTTACATCTGAAGCCAGGATTGCTTCGGGCGGCCACGTTTCCGCTTTCCTTGGGGATTCCATGCCACGAAAACGATGTTTAATAAAGAAGACAATGTGCAGAATATGTATACGTAATTGATATTGTTTAAGGGACGACAAGAGTGGTGTTGGTATAGTGGTAGATACCCTGACTTTCAATCCGAGGGTCGTGATTTCGAATCCCGGCTTACCGCGCACCAATGTCTTTTTCCTTGCGGAAAAGTTATGTGCGTTAATAACATCGCTCATACGGTGATGGAAAACATCGTGAGGAAACCCACGGCTTAGTTAGCTCCAGACGTATTGACCAGTTCTTTCCTCTGGACATGGCTAACTAGGCTGGGAGGGTGGTATAGGTGCTGGGCAAGTCTACTCCACCTAACAACGTCCCGGGCAAACAGCGCCATAAAATAGCATGGATTAAAAAAGTTGCTTGCGCTGTATAAATCATCTAAATTTAGATGAAAAGGTCAATTATTATTATTAAGGGACGACAGTAAAATTAAACTATTGTGTAGCATTATTAAATGTTTTAAGTTAAGCCGAAAGGGGGTAGTTCTAGACGTCTGGACGAACTTTTGTTCTACAACTTTTGGAAATTCGAAGTAGTTTACGAAAGTTTAAAGTTAAATTGAAAATTAGATGTTTCTTTGAGTTAGAGGTCACTGACCTTATTTTGTTCTTTCATTCAGTTTGGAGTACTACAATCAAAACTTGCAAAAAAAACAATCCAAAAACAGAAAGGAAAAGGAACAGGTAAAGGGAAGTCAAATCGAAAGAAACAGAAAGGAAAAGAAATAGGTAAAGGGAAGTTCAAATCGAAAGAAACAGAAAATGGTATCTGATTCGTCTGAAAAAGAAGAGGAAGACGCAGAATGTTTGTTTTGTACAGAAACTATTGTTAAAGATGACAGAGGTGAGGGCTGGGTCACGAGGCTTGCGCCGGTATTGATAGTGATGATGAGGAATTCACGTGTGATTTTTGTACAAACAATCCCGGAAAACGACGCTTGAATCTAAAGCCCTTGTTATCTCTTACCTGTTGTTTTTATATATTTTTTTTATACCATTCAGTTTAGAGTGTTTAAAACTCGTTAAGCATTTTGAATTAGTATTTTCTTTTATGTTTACTGTTCATACTAATTATTTAAGAAGCGTTTATTGTTAAGCATCTTGATCTCAAATTGTTGATTGAGAGAGAGAGACTGGTTGATTATAAGGCTAAAGTTTAGAAGATGTTTTATTCCGTTATTAAATATATATTTCTTAAATTCTAGTTTTATATTTAATTTTATCAAAATTTAATTATCGTTCCCCAATAAGAGCAAGTTGATCGCCAGGATCGTGTTGCCCCTTACGTAGGGATCATATTGGATATCGGGGTGTACAAGATGATCCTGTGATAGAGTTTTAAAAAAATTAGGCATATAATAATAAATGAGTTATAACAATAACGATTTGAGTATGATAATAATGTAGACTGATAAATTTACAAGATATATATTGTTAACGGCTATGTTAACAATACAAGATGTAACGGGTAAGCACTTTTAAGCCGAAAGGGGGTTGTTTTGGATTTCTAGACGAACAACTTTTGTTCTACGACTTTTAAAAATTCAAAGTACTTTTCGAAAATTTTAAGTGTAAAGTTTACTTGAAATTCAGCTGTTTCTCAGAGTTCAAGATCATTGACCTTATTTTGTTCTTTCGTTTAGTCTGGTCTACTACAACCAAAACTTCAATTACCGTTATTTTTAAAAGCGCAGCTGTTTTTTTTTCCAGTGAAACATAGTGATTTTTCAAAAGTCGTAGAACAAAAGTTGTTCCTCTAGATGTCTAGAACAAATCCCTTTCGGCTTAAAAGGGCATACCCGTCAAACCTTGTATATCTGACCGCTGTCACTGTCAGGTGACAGGTGACAGCGGCCATTGCGGTTGGCACAGTTGGCCGCCGCTAGCGCCGCTTCGTGTTGGCAGCACCGAGAGCCGCAAACAAGCGCTCGCGTCACCTCGTCGAATTTACTTTCTGATCGTCCGTCTTTGCAACATCAGCACAAGATTCCACCAATCATGAAGCTAAAACCTAAGTTAATCTAAGAACCCTTTGAAGTAAATTTATATATATCACAACAAGGATCTTTCATTGAAGGGAACCACAATCAACAATATGCTTTTACATCTTCATTAAGTTAAATATTGGTTGAAATACAAGATTATTCCCTTAAAGGAATCAACACGTACAGCTTTCCAGTGGCTTTTGATGGTTGTACGCTCAAAAGGGCCGATTATGTGGGTGGGGCTCACAAAAACTGTACCTTATCTAATTTTTTTGTGGACCTAACTTTGATTAGAGCATTTAGTCATTTTTATTATTCCAGGAAAAGGTTTGCTGTTTTCTGTACACGCTTTAATTCACTTGTAATAATATCAGGCCAATTCGGTAGTTAAAACATTGGAGATAACCAATGAGTCTATTAAAGTTATAGAGACGCCATTGCAGAACAAATCATTATTGAAAAGCGGCACAATTGTATGCTATACAACCTCATTATTTATATTCATTCACATAATTTAAAGAAGAAATAGACGAAACTATTGTTATCTCTTTCTAAAACATAAAGACTCGATGCTACTTGCATGACGTAAGAAAGAGATGTCATCATATTATTATGACATCTCATAGCGGTTAGGAGAGAATGATAAAACGTCAAAGTCAAAAACTTCGTTGAGTTTTTGGAAAAAAAACTTTTTCAAAAAATAAACCAAAATAAATAAATACAGCTTTACGTATGAAATGAAATATTTTTGCCAGTTTTTGGATTATAATTCGTGCATCGCCTAAATACGCACGAAGGCATTGTTGTCTGTGAATAATGTTGTGAAAGTGAACTAAATGTACTGTGTGTCAACAACCGGGTGATCGTGACGTGAGCTGGGATGGAACTAAGACTTCTCTGGCTAGATAGCTTGCATTTGTGTAGCCAAGAAATTTGCCCTATTACGTATCTAGAAGTTTTTACATATCTCTGGAAATAACGATAAAAATATTTGCAATCAGTAAGAATATTTTTTAGTTTCATAGAAAAAAAAAATTTCTCATCCCCCCTAATGACAATCATTAAATTAATTTTACATCACGTAGCCTGTATATATATAGGATCATCGTATTTAATTAATAAAGACGTTGGAATGGATTTCGAAACAATGCGTCAATAAACCTATTTTATTTCACGTGTGTTACAGTCAGTTTATAAAATGGTAGTTTCTTTTTTTATGATAAATAGAAACACTTTATACATTTTTTTATACTGGCAACATTTTAGTCATCAAGTATAATGGACTTAGGAAATAAACTATCTTACCTCCATGTCAAGTATTGATGTCAGTGATTTGACAGCCATCTTAGTTTACATGAAACAACGCAACTCAGTGTGTGTTACGATTTCGTCATTGGATTTTCTCGACATTTTGGAAGCAATGCACTCATGGTGAGTGATGAAATAGTTTGTTTAAAGTCTGGAAACCTAAAGTAAATAATTAATAGGTCGTAATAATGTGGTTGTTTACTAAATTACATTGAATTTGAAGTTGCTACATGACTTTGAGGTTACTTTTTTCACGTGTGTTTGTTCACGTGTGTTACGAAATTGTGTGACATGACACACGTGAAAAATATAAAGGGTAGTGTTCATTATAAGAATGCTTTTATACGTATTGTAACACCTTGTTTTTGTAGTAAGTTTTTGTGAAGTTAGATTACCTTTTTCCGACGGGAGCGGTGGGTGTCTAGTACCACGTTATACCGAGGTAGCATCCTCATAGTGTGTTGAAACTGTTTCTCACCGAATTACGGTGAAAACATCTTAAGTTATTCAATTCCTCGCTTTTATTGTAAACCCGAGTTGTAAACAAACGGATGGATGGGATTGACGGATGTCAGATCGCACTGACATTTGACAGCTCCGACGTTCTGACGTTGACGGATACGATGCCGCTTGAGTGTTGTGTCCATTGAGTGGCCAATCGATCCACGGACGAGATTAGTTGTTTTGGTTGACTGAACGTGAATGAGTAGGACGAGGAGGATAGTTTTGTCTGTGGAAGGGAGGACTTCCTTTCGCCATTTCATAGATGGGCGTTGGCTGTCTGAGCGTTGAGGTGGCAGCCGCACTTAGAGGAAATTGCGATTATTTTACTTGCTGGAGTGTTTTTTGGGCGGTTGAGATAGTCTGCGAGGATTGCCCGTGGCACTCGCGGAGGATATTCGGTAAGTTGGCCGTATTTTCTTGTCTTGAGGAACCGACCGCGTGGAAGCGTCCTACGTTTTTCTAAAGTTCCCGTTTATTTCAGCAGACGAGAGGGTCCTACGTCGTTCCCGACGCCGCGTCGCAACGTTGCGAATCCGACTCGTGTCTCCAATTGAGTGGAATTACCTCCGACAGGTGAGTGTTTTACGTTCATAGACATTAGGCGACCTTTTGTGGTACCTTTGGTGTTCCTTGTTGGTCCCGTCATGTCCCATTTGAGTCACCTTTTACCCCTAACTAGGTGAAAAGTAACCTCCTTCTATCCACATCTTAATGTAACCTTTATATCACTTAACTAATAGTTCCCCTTTTTTAGGCGATGGATACCCTGGTAAGAGAGAAGAGGGGCCGTGCCGCGCGTAAGCGTGGGCACCGGCCGAGAAACCACACTCCCAGGACCCTTCCGGTAATCCTTTTTTCCTAAATTAATGTCCGAGTCCATCCATCCGGTGATTTAATTTCATAGTCTTGAGTAGTGTATAGAGTGTGATATTGTTCTATTTTCTGAGGAGTTTTGTTGGAGATCCCCGTGTGTGTTTTGGGTTCAGTCGACGGTTCTATTGTCGATATTCATCAAAGTACATTCCCCGTTGAGACTGTAATTTCCTACGGTCTTATTTTAAAGTTTATAAGTACTGAAGTAACTATGTTGTGTTATCTTCAGGAGGTGCATAGTGGGGGCGAAGTCTGCCCGAAGGTAGTGCTGGTGCGGCATGGAGGCCGTGGAGGGCGTCGTGGTTCACCGGGCAAGTTGAGTGGTGGAGGTGGAGAGGAAGCGCGTTGGCTTCCCTGCGGTGTCGCGTGAGGGAGTAACGCAGGCGGCGCGCCTGGCGTGTGGGGGTTTACTTAGTTCGCGTTACCTGGTTTTTTATTTTAACTTCACTAAATATTTAAACTTACCTACTTCAACTTTTCTTCATGGTAAGGTATGTTAACCGCATCTTTGTTTAAGTGCTAAGAACTATTGTTCAGGTGTATTCAATTTCACGTCCGTAAGGATGGCGTATTAATATGTAAAATGTGTACCCGTACCGTGGTGTCGATCTACATGTTAAACTTAAGTCTCACTTTTAGTTTGTAAGTTGATTGTTTGGGCCAGCCTTTAGTCTGTACCCTGAGAGTGATTTGTCAACCCACACATTAAACCTATAAGCGAGTGTTAAAATTTAGTTAAACTTTTAGAACGTAAGCATACTGTTCGGTCCAGCACTTAGTCTGTACCCCTACCTGTTTACTCTAAGGAACTAACTTTAAGTAGGTTTACTCAAATGTCAGAGGTCCTAGCCAAGCCTGCCAGCTTGTCCCCTTAATATTTTTATTTTGTACCCTTTATTTTTTTTCTGTACCCTGTCAGTTGGGACGAATAAAGTAGTAATTGTTAACTTGGATTTTAATCCTTTAGGTATTAGACCCCCCCCCTTACCTCTATTTCAATGGCGCCCGAACAGGGACATGCTGGCTGTGCGGATTGATTCCCTGACGTTGGTCTGTCGCTCAACGTCGGATTGGCTGGTCAATCTGACATTTTTCTTTTTTTTAACTTAAGAATTTTTTTTCTTATGTTGATTGTGGTGAACTGTTGACTGTTGAGGATAGCTTTTGAGCGTGTTTAGTTTTTAGATACGTTACATGTTGATTGCGGTTGTTGAGTAAATTTAATTTACCATCATGAGTTCGGAACGTCCTATCCGTTTCAATTTATTAAACAAAGATGAGCTTACGTATGAGGTTGCCATTCGGGATGAGTCGCCGGCTAATACGGTCGAGAAATTGAGAACACAAATTCGAAGTTTAGTTAAAGACGTACCTACGGACGAGGTAAATGCTTTTGAAGGGGATGCAGATTCTGAATTGCGGACTATTGACACTAAGATAGGTGAACTTGAAGGGATTTTGTATGACGATTCGGTAAAGGGGCCTCTATTACTCAAAAAGCTGTACCGATTTCAAGCTTTAGGCAACCACCTCTTTCATCGACTTAGTCGAGTTGAACCCACGACCCCTGAGCTTCAGTCGCATAAGAACGCGTTGCACACACGTTTACTAACGCATTTACACCGGATAGACAACATGTCCCACACATTTTCGAGTAGTTTCGAATTTAAGCCTGCGAAGGAGGATCAAGCCGGTGATGGCTCCGAACCGAGTGAACCCGCTGTTGAATCTAATGTTATTCGACCCGTAGTTCGTGAACGTTGTGATTATGATCGATGTGATCGCTCGTCTGGTGTTGCTTCACTTAATCTTAGGTTTAATGGGAAAGAAAGTATTCACGCATTTTTGCAGCGAGTGGAGGAGCTGGCTAGTTCTCGTAATATAAGTAAAGAGAAACTTTTTAAATCGGCTGCTGAGTTATTTGTTGAGGAAGCCTTGTTTTGGTTCCGTGGTGTTCGAAGTGAGCTGAATTCGTGGGAACAGTTGAAGTCTGCTCTTTTGGACGAATTCTTGCCATACGATTATGATCATAGGTTGCTCGATGAGATTAGGTCCCGAACTCAAGGTGCAGAGGAAACAATTTCCTCTTATTTGAATATAATGCTTTGCTATTTTTCACGGTTGCGTAAATCATTGACGGATGAAGAGAAATTAGACATAGTTAAATTTAATATTAGGCCTTTTTACTCCGTGCCGTTGGCGAATTGTGACATACGGACGTGGTCGGAACTAAAGAATTTTTGTAGAAGGTTGGAGGCAGCCAAGCAAAGGGCCGAAAGTTTTGTGGAACCGCCAAAGAATAAATTCAATTCCGTCACTTTTGACTTGTCTTACAAGGGTCCATCTAAGAGTCCAAGGTGCCAAGTCGTGGCTAAGGAAGTGGAACGTTTTTGCGTTCAGTGTCGGGTGAAAGGCCATTCTCTCGTTGAATGTACTAAACCTCGTATCAAAGTCTGTTATCGATGTGGTGAAAACAATGTTACCGTGATTGATTGTTCGAAGTGTTCCCCTAAACGGAACTCTGAGAAATCAAAAAACGAGTAGAGACGGGCTGTCTTCAAGTGAAGCCGTTTACTTCTAAGGTTGAGTGGCGTGAGTGGTGCACCTTTGTGCGCGACTTTTTTGAAGGTGGTAGAACGGGGGAGAGGCCAGTCCGTCATAGTGTAAGTGGGGTTAGCCGTGGGGTTTGCCCTTATTTAAATGTTGAGATTGGGGGAGTTCCGTACTCGGGATTGATGGATTCCGGTTCTGAGATTTCTATTATCGGTAGTACCGCTGTGGATTATTTTACGGAATTGGCGAGCATCCATCAGTCCGATAGGTTAGAATCTGTGGTGACAGCTAACGGGTCGTCTTGTCCCGTTGCTGGTTTTATGTTTTTGCCGGTTGTGGGGAAAAATGTGTTACGTGTAGTTAAGTTTTATGTGATTCCGGGTATTTCTACCTCGTTATTGTTTGGATTAAATTTTTGGAAGGCTTTCAATATTGCGCCTGATATTTTGAGTTTAACGAAGAAAGACCCGAGTGTTTTTCAATTAACGGTTGAGCGAGTGGTGTCGCAGGTGAATCGCATCCACCCCTTCGACGCTCTTACGGAGGAGCAGAAGAAAATGCGGACGGATCCTGACAAGGTTAGGGCGATTACTGATTTTCCCATTCCAACTTGTTCGAAGGATGTTAGGCGTTTCCTGGGAACGGCTTCTTATTATAGGCGATTCATTCGGAGTTTTAGTACCATAGCTGCACCTTTAAATGCTTTAACTTCTACTCGTAAAGATAGACCGCCGTTTGTTTGGACTCCTGAGGCCGAGACTTCGTTTCTTCAGTTGAAGAGTGCCTTAACGTCGGCACCTGTGTTGGCTTGTCCGGATTTTTCCCTTCCTTTTGTTGTACATACTGATGCGTCGGATGTGGGGATTGGGGGAATGTTGACTCAAGTTTTTGACGGGGAGGAACACCCCATTGCTTATTACAGTCGTTCTTTGAGTGCGCCCGAGCGAAATTATTCCGCTACGGAGCGAGAAGCGTTGGCTGTGGTGCAAGTAGTTGAACATTTCAAACCGTATCTCGAGGGTCATAAACCTTTTAAGATTATTACCGATCATGCTAGTTTAAGGTGGTTTTTGAATTTAAAGAATCCTACCGGACGTTTGGAGAGATGGGGTTGTAGGCTCTCGCCTTATAATTTTCAGATTGAACATCGACGTGGTAGAGAACATTTAGTTCCTGACTCTTTGTCTCGCTCTGTTCCTGTGTCTGTGATTACTCCCAGTACGGATCCTTGGTTCTCGAATCTTTATTCCCGTTGTCAGAAGAGACCGCAGACTTGTCCTAATTACCAAATTATTGATGGTAAGCTATATCGCTATACCAAAAGTAGTTCTACGTTGACTGGCGATTTTGACTGGAAGGAAGTAGTTCCTTCGGATCAGAGGATGAGTTTGATTAGTGGCAATCACGATTCTCCTCTTGGTGCGCATTTGGGAATAGAAAAAACTTATAAGCGTTTGCGTCTACGTTATTATTGGCCTCAACTGTACAAGGATGTGGAAGAGTATGTGTCGCAGTGTTCCACATGTAAAGCATTTAAACACCCGAATAGGACTACTCCTGGTCTGTTTGGTAACCCGAAGGTGTGTCGAAGACCGTTCCAGTGTATCAGCGTTGATTTGGTTGGTCCACTGCCAAAGTCTTGTTTACAAAATGAGTATTTGCTCGTGGTGGTTTGTTGCTTTTCTAAGTATGTTTTGGTGTTTCCTCTTCGACGTGCGACGAGTAAGGCGGTGGCCGAGCGTCTGGAAAGCCATGTGTTATTGGTTCATGGTATTCCACAAACCGTAATCTTGGATAACGGACCGCAATTTGTGGGGCGTGATGTGAAGGCTCTGTTCGAGAAGTACAATGTTCCACAGGTTCATTACACTCCTACTTATTGTCCTCAGGTGAACACCGTTGAGAGATATAACCGTACCATAGTTACGGCTATAGCTGCCTTGGTTGGAGATGATCAGCGTCGCTGGGATTCTCATATTCACCAAATTCAATTCGCCATTAATACTGCTGTTAATGACAGTACTACCTTTTCTCCTTTCTTGTTGGTTCATGGTCGTGAGGCTGTGGTTGATGGTAGTGTGTATGGGGATAGAGAGGATTTGGAAGATGTGGTGGTGAGTTCACGAGTTGATTATGCCAGCAAGATCGTAGCGTTGAAGGATATATTTGGGAGAGTGGACGTAAGTTTAAATAAATCGCATTCTCGGAACGCGCGTTATTTATTATAATCGTCGTCGTCGGGACGTTAGTTTTCAGGTGGGTGATGTGGTGTGGCGTCGCACTCATGTTCGGAGTGACGCTTCGAAGCAGTTTTCCTACAAGTTAGCGCCTCGCTATGAGAAATGTCACGTTGTTGAGAAGAAGTCCATGTTGGTGTATGTGTTGGAGGACGAAAATGGTCGTCGTTGTGACACTCATGTAAAGGATATAAAATGTGTTGATTGATAGGTTAGTGACTGTTGTTTTGGTTGATCGAGTTGTTGAGTGATACGTCTTGGCTTGTGTACTGGAGGGCCAGTAGGAATTTTTCTCGTAGCCTCGCAAAATTCTGGCGAGTGAGGGGGTACTGTAACACCTTGTTTTTGTAGTAAGTTTTTGTGAAGTTAGATTACCTTTTTCCGACGGGATCGGTGGGTGTCTAGTACCACGTTATACCGAGGTAGCATCCTCATAGTGTGTTGAAACTGTTTCTCACCGAATTACGGTGAAAACATCTTAAGTTATTCAATTCCTCGCTTTTATTGTAAACCCGAGTTGTAAACAAACGGATGGATGGGATTGACGGATGTCAGATCGCACTGACATTTGACAGCTCCGACGTTCTGACGTTGACGGATACGATGCCGCTTGAGTGTTGTGTCCATTGAGTGGCCAATCGATCCACGGACGAGATTAGTTGTTTTGGTTGACTGAACGTGAATGAGTAGGACGAGGAGGATAGTTTTGTCTGTGGAAGGGAGGACTTCCTTTCGCCATTTCATAGATGGGCGTTGGCTGTCTGAGCGTTGAGGTGGCAGCCGCACTTAGAGGAAATTGCGATTATTTTACTTGCTGGAGTGTTTTTTGGGCGGTTGAGATAGTCTGCGAGGATTGCCCGTGGCACTCGCGGAGGATATTCGGTAAGTTGGCCGTATTTTCTTGTCTTGAGGAACCGACCGCGTGGACCGTCCTACGTTTTTCTAAAGTTCCCGTTTATTTCAGCAGACGAGAGGGTCCTACGTCGTTCCCGACGCCGCGTCGCAACGTTGCGAATCCGACACGTGTCTCCAATTGAGTGGAATTACCTCCGACAGGTGAGTGTTTTACGTTCATAGACATTAGGCGACCTTTTGTGGTACCTTTGGTGTTCCTTGTTGGTCCCGTCATGTCCCATTTGAGTCACCTTTTACCCCTAACTAGGTGAAAAGTAACCTCCTTCTATCCACATCTTAATGTAACCTTTATATCACTTAACTAATAGTTCCCCTTTTTTAGGCGATGGATACCCTGGTAAGAGAGAAGAGGGGCCGTGCCGCGCGTAAGCGTGGGCACCGGCCGAGAAACCACACTCCCAGGACCCTTCCGGTAATTACCTTCCTTTTTTCCTAAATTAATGTCCGAGTCCATCCATCCGGTGATTTAATTTCATAGTCTTGAGTAGTGTATAGAGTGTGATATTGTTCTATTTTCTGAGGAGTTTTGTTGGAGATCCCCGTGTGTGTTTTGGGTTCAGTCGACGGTTCTATTGTCGATATTCATCAAAGTTCATTCCCCGTTGAGACTGTAATTTCCTACGGTCTTATTTTAAAGTTTATAAGTACTGAAGTAACTATGTTGTGTTATCTTCAGGAGGTGCATAGTGGGGGCGAAGTCTGCCCGAAGGTAGTGCTGGTGCGGCATGGAGGCCGTGGAGGGCGTCGTGGTTCACCGGGCAAGTTGAGTGGTGGAGGTGGAGAGGAAGCGCGTTGGCTTCCCTGCGGTGTCGCGTGAGGGAGTAACGCAGGCGGCGCGCCTGGCGTGTGGGGGTTTACTTAGTTCGCGTTACCTGGTTTTTTATTTTAACTTCACTAAATATTTAAACTTACCTACTTCAACTTTTCTTCATGGTAAGGTATGTTAACCGCATCTTTGTTTAAGTGCTAAGAACTATTGTTCAGGTGTATTCAATTTCACGTCCGTAAGGATGGCGTATTAATATGTAAAATGTGTACCCGTACCGTGGTGTCGATCTACATGTTAAACTTAAGTCTCACTTTTAGTTTGTAAGTTGATTGTTTGGGCCAGCCTTTAGTCTGTACCCTGAGAGTGATTTGTCAACCCACACATTAAACCTATAAGCGAGTGTTAAAATTTAGTTAAACTTTTAGAACGTAAGCATACTGTTCGGTCCAGCACTTAGTCTGTACCCCTACCTGTTTACTCTAAGGAACTAACTTTAAGTAGGTTTACTCAAATGTCAGAGGTCCTAGCCAAGCCTGCCAGCTTGTCCCCTTAATATTTTTATTTTGTACCCTTTATTTTTTTTCTGTACCCTGTCAGTTGGGACGAATAAAGTAGTAATTGTTAACTTGGATTTTAATTCCTTTAGGTATTAGACCCCCCCCCTTACCTCTATTTCAGTATGTAAGCTAATCGTTGTCCGATCGCAAAGGGGATCGATTGTTGTAGACAGACAACTACAACAACGACGAATAAATAAATGAGGCGAACAACTTTTTTTCTACGACTTTACAAAATGCGTTCTTTTTTTTTGGGAATTTTGACGTTAGTTTAAACAGCCATCTTCGCTATCGGACGCAGATTAGCTTACATACTCTATAGTATAAATAAATAGAGAATTAGTTTGTTTTGTCTTGCACAAGGTACATAGCTGGCAGCAACTGAATGGGAAGAGCTAAAAACCTGCTCAATGGCAAACCTTGGGGCATATCTATGTCCAACATGAACTGAAATAGTTGATGATGATTATATTTTGTTGAAAAACACATAATTTCATTTGCTTTTTCACTAAGGTCGTTTGATTACGCATTAGTGAGCTAATCTTTATTACACTCGTCAGTCGGTTGTTTCGAGTTAGCGCCAATAGGTTTGTCATTGGGCAGCATAAAAAAAATACATGTAGAATGGGTTGTAGCATTGTTTACCCTTTTGCAGATGCCACTAACACCTGCGGAAAGGCAGAAGCTATATCGGGAGAGGTTGAAAGAAAAAGACCCTGAGAAGTTTTGGCACAAAAAAGAAAAAATGCTGACAGAACTCGAGAAAAAAGAAAGAAAATAGCAGAATACGCGCCATCTGAGCAGGAAAATATTAGAATACAGTGGAGAGATAGAAAAAAAGAAGTAAAGAAGAACTGTCATTATCCTTACCTGAAATTATACCACCTGAAAATAATCCTGAGGTTACAAAACAGAAGAGAAATCAAAATAGAAGAGTGCTTTATAAACTAAAAGAGGAAAACATCGCATTAAAAAAACAGCAAGAGCTATTGCAAAGAGCTTTAAAAAACTATAAGAAAAGAGTAAACAGATGTATAAAGAAAAATAATAAGCTACTAGAGCAGATTCGTGAATTAAAAGAAAGACAAATTCCTGGCGACACTGAAAAAAATGCCATGACGAAAAACGAAATGACCCCTGGTTCGAAGACAGATGCTTACATTCAAAAAAAATTACCAGATATCCGCTCCGAATAAAAAGAAATAGTGAAAAAATCACTACTCGAACATTTCGTTATAGTAGAAACTATGAAACAGAGTTACCAAACTAAAGACATGAAAGAAAAACAAGTATTAAAAGATATTGTAAAAAAAAGTGAAATACTAGAAAAATATAGAATGAAAACCAAATTGGCTACCTATTTGGGCTTAAAAGGAAAAATTCGACATACATCAAAGAAAAATAGAGGTAGTACTATAATACAGACTCAGTTTAAAGACTTTTATGAAAGAGACGATGTAAGCAAAATGACGGCTGGTAAAAATGAAATAAAAACGACATAATTGTTTGCGATACAAAATCTTATATTTGTGCTTACGGAGAGTGTGAGGTGTGCAAAAATAAACGTATTGATTTCACGACTTGTGGAAGAAACTTGAACGATATCATTACTTGGGATGAATGGAACTTCCAATCTCATGAATACAAAGGAAAAATAAATAGCACAGAAATGAAAATTACAAAGAAAATGGTCAAAGAAAAAAGAAGTGGCTCCCTAAAAACTTTACTTGACGCGTTTCAAGAAGAACTGCAGAATTTCAAAACTCATTCATACAATATCGTCCACCAGTACAAAGAATACCGTCGATGCACAAAAAATCTAGATGAACGTACCATAGCATTACACATAGACTTTTCTGAAAATTATTCTTGTAAATTAAGCACCGAAATTCAGGCAATGCATTTTGGAGCTTCACGACAACAGATTACTCTGCATACTGGAATCGTGTATACTGCACAAGGTGATAAATGTTACGCATCTATTTCCACAAACAACGAACATGGACCAGATGCCATTTGGGCTCATCTCTTGCCAGTACTAAAACTAATAAGAGAAACATTACCAGACGTAGACGGGATTCATTTTTATTCCGATGGTCCCACAGTTCAATACAGGCAAAAGAAAAACTTCTACTACTTTTGCAAAATTACGAAGGAGCTCGGGTTCCCGTTCTCGACTTGGAATTTCTTTGAAGCTAACCATGGAAAGGGGGCGGCTGATGGTGTAGGAGGAGACATAAAGCGACGTTTAGACTCGTTCGTCGCTTATGGCTCCGACATCACGGACGCAAGTACAGCTTTCAAACTCCTCCAAGAATCTGAATCTAAGATAAAACTTTCTTATATTCCCCATGACAGCATATTAAAAGACTCACCAGATCATGTGCCAGTTCCAAATACGATGAAAATACACCAAATTATCAATAACCCTGACTCTGAAAATAGTATTTCATACCGCAATGTAAGTTGTTTCTGCCAAAAAAATAGACCAGGTTTCTGTGACTGTTTCAATGTTAAATCAACAAACTTACTGAAACAAACAGCTGCGAAGAAAATTGCCCCTGAAAAGAAGGTAACATTACTATCCGATATAAGAAATACCGAAGAAAACAGAAGATTTTTTGACCTAACCAAATGTAATCTATTCAACTTGAAGGAAGTTGAAAATATTTCACCTACTGCTAAATACAATAATACAAATCAAAATACACAGAAGAAAAGAAAAATTGTAGACAAAAATCAAAAGCCTGGAAAAAAGCAAAAAACAAAATACGAAAACAGCACAGATGAGGAAGAAGCATATTCATTACATGATTCTTCGGAAAACTACACTACAAATAATGAAGAATATACAGTTGTTGACCAGATGGAAGAGTTAAGAGAAAATAAATACAAAAGTGAAATCAATCAAAAAAAGACAGAAGGAGAAAAAAAAGAACAGTTACGTTATCAAAACACAGATATTATAGTTAGTAAAGGAACAGACAGCGAGGCAATGATAAAACCAAACCCGATTGAACATGTTATGTTAGCCACTAAGTCTCAGCCGGATTACATAAAAGACTTTGATAGTTCAAATGATTTGAATATATCATCAAAAACTGAAACCGAAATATGGAGGCTATGTTTTAATGACAGTAAAATAGTCAGATACTACCAAAGAGGCTCATGGAAATACTATATTGAACTTATAGAAGATATGAGTGTTGAAAACGGAGAAAATTATTACACAATTAACTTCTTGAAAACAGTAAAACACCCGACATTAAAATTTGTAACTTCGAAAATAAAAGACAGAGACACAGTTACTGAAATTCAATAGTGAAAAAAATTGAGATTACACGGAATCCCGAACGGCCAAAAGAATACTTTTTAGCTGCTGATTGTGATGTGACTCAATTTATTTTAAGTAAATTTTATGTAGAAGTTTAAGTTTAATGTGTAATTTACAACACTGAAGTACAAGTAAAGTACAATTAATTTAAAAATACATATTTTTAAGGCGCATCCCCGAGCCAATTTCTGGTTTTCCCTTTCTATACCCTCGATAAATAAAGGAAGTGGCAAATAACTAAAAAGTCGACAGATAAGTTTAACATTTTATCTTCAAATTTAAGGTTTAATAAAGTTCATAAAACGTTGTTATTTCTGTGAAATAACCTTAAGAAAAAACCTCTAAACTAAAAAAAATAATCTTCATCTATTCCCAAAGTAGATGTTACTTATGTTTCTGGTTTACACCAATGAAGGACATTTCAATGATGAAATTATGTAACGTTTCATTTTGGAAAAATATGGATTTAAATAAAAATAAACAAGAATAAAGATAATTCCGTCAGGCGTTATGCGTAGTCGCATCACCTCGCACGACGCACGAGGCGAGATTTCAGTCTGCCGCTGGCTTTCGTACGGGGAACCCGTGTCGCTCGTCATCGTCCGGACGCAAAATATTGTTTTGGACCTAATTTGGTTTTATTTAGTGTACGTGTGTTGTTTGTTTAGTGTGTAGTGACTAGACATTTGCGAAAAGAAGCTTGTTTGTGAAAATGCCTAAATTTTCTAAAAGTAAACGCCAAAAACGTCTCAACGCTCAAAAAATGAACAACTATCTGTAAGTACCTACCTTGCCTACTAATTTTACTTACCTACCTAAATAAAAAATAACACTGGACGTTTTGACACAGTCTAGCCCCCAAGTAGGTAGGTACCTACCTACCTACCTAAGCAGAGCTTGTGTTGTGGGAACCACAAGTTCACTTGTGATATATTTACCTCTTACCTACCTATAATTTTTAATCTCAGGTTATATAATTGTATACCTACCTATAATATTTTCACTTAGAATCACACAAATATGATATTATGTTCGTCCAAGTGGCTCGCAAACCCTAGGGAAGTTTTCGTCGCAACGAAAATCTAAAACAAATTGAACTTTATCTCCAGAGCGTAATGTTCACATTACTTCTGAGCAAATACCTACCAGGTTTGGTCGAGCGCGCGCCTCGACGCAGATTATTCTTATGAAATAATATGAGCATTACGCAACGGAGATAAGGTTGAATTTGTTTTGGATTTTGTCTTCGACTCTGCGCTATAAATTGACCCTAAAAGATAGGTACTAGTACTACCCATAGAGTAGGTAGTACCTACTAGCTGTATACCTACCTACAGATAGGTACCTATAAGTGGGTAAAAGTATCTAAATATGTACCTACTCACTTAGGTAGGTAGGTACCTTAAGTATGAGTAATTTTCCCACTAATTAGTAGTTTATTATTATTTTAGGCGTGCCAGAAAAGGATTGGAATCGGGTCTGAACAGTCTGGACAAGCAAGAACCGGCATCATCATCACATTCGGAAAAAAAAGATGATAATACTGGGTAAGAAAAATTAGACCTACGTAGTTAGGCCCCATCGGCCATATGGCGCAGTACCTAGTACCTACCTACTTACAAATTTGACCAAGGATGTAGGTAGGTACCTACCCACCTAATAAAAATTACTTCTGCGCATAGGTAGGTACTTCTAGTAGGGCCATAAATAGGTAGGTATATACCGGCCGGGGCTTATAATACCCCACGCACGCCTTCTAAAGGTCCGGGTGCTCCATAGCCCCGAGTATCAAAAATGGTAACAACAATTAATAACAATAATATTGCAGGACATTGCACACAACGCCATTTAGCCTCAAATAAAGCTCAAGCTTGAATGAGTGACAGACAACTGATATTATAATACCTAGGTACTTACGTAGTTTTTTTTTTGGAAATACCTACATACATATAGAAACACACCCAGACCAGAAACAAATATTTATAGTCAACAAAAGTTACTTGATCCCGTCAAATTAACGTGATCAAGCGGCACAGAAAAAAATGTAGGTACAGTCGGGGTCAAAAGTGCATGCCCAGTTTTCATTCGAAAATAGTTCTTATATTTAGCATGCCTTGAGCGTGGAGGTGGGTATGCACTGCCTAACCCCTCTAAGAGGAGGCCTTTGCCCGGCAGTGGGACATATTAACAGACTATTTTTTTTTAATGATCGAATTACGCGATGCCAAATTTGGCAAGGAAATAACCATTTTGGTATTGGTATAACTATTTTTAACCGACTTCAAAAAAGGAGGAGGTTCTCAATTCGTCGGAATATTTTTTTATGTATGTTCCCCGATTACTCAAAGACGCCTAGACCGATTTGAAAAAATCTTTTTTTGTTTGAAAGGGGACACCTCACAGGTATAGTAGTTACATTATGCACTAAAGGTGATGAAATAAAAAAAACCGACATCAAAAAGTGAATAATGAAAAAAATCTCCCAAGTCTGAAGTCGGGCAGGTGAATTTCAAACAGAACCTATGTTTAACTGCACGACTTCAGACTTGGGAGGTTTTATTTATTTTTCACTTTTTGAAGTCGGTTTTTTTATTTTTTTATTAGCTAACTTCTAGTCTATTTATATTTTAATGAGTTACACTTTCTTTTGTAGGACAACTGCAGAACAGCAATGCATAGAACGAAATGCAGAAGACGTGGAACAGCCGTTGACAAATAAAACTATGGACTTGGAAGAGGTAAGAATACTTATTGGCGAATTTAGAGTGCGGGTAATTTTTAGGGTACCGTACCAAAAATACCCCCGACTTCACTTATTGCTGGGTATATATAAATAAACTGTTGCTCCTTTTGGCTTTATGTTTTCATTAATAATGTGTTTTTGTTCTTTTTAGTTACCATTTGCAATTGAAGAGGAAACACCTTAAAGGAGTATAGAAAAAAAGGTTGGAAGAAGAATAATCGACGTGGGTTTCTTCTTAGCGGAACTGAAACGTATCTCACAGCATGGGCCATTGGGATGCAGTTTTAATGAGCTGGATATTGTAGGAGAAAAGCAAAATGGTTTAGAGTCACAATTTTTATGTGTAGACTTTGCAATCAAAAATTCTATGTCGAAGGTGATAACTGCAGTGAAAATTATTTACCTTTAAACAAGTGCGCAGTAGCAGCTACTATTGCAACAGGAAGTGGACATTCACAGCTTACAGAACTATTATCGGCTATCAACTTACCTGTTTTATCTGAAAAGACATATTTGCAGAACCATGATTTTATTAGTAAGAAATGGGAAGAAGTTTCAGTTGAGTCCATGCAGCAGGCTGCAGAGAAAGAAAGAAAATTTGCAATTTCTAGTAATAGGGTAAACAAAGATGCAATTCCAATTATCGACGTCATTGCAGATGGTTGCTGGTCCAAAAGAAGCTACAAAAAAAATTACAATGCTCTTTCCGGCGCAGCTGCCATAATAGGAAGAAACACTGGAAAAATATTATTTTTAGGAATAAAAAATAAATATTGTTTCACCTGTGCCCGTGCAGATAAGAACAAAGTGGACCCAGAACCGCACAAATGTTTCAAAAATTATGTTGGGCCATCCACGAATATGGAGAGCGAAATAATAGTAGAAGGGTTCAAAGAATCTGTCAAGATGCATAATCTAATTTATGGAAGACTTATTTCTGATGGGGACGCTAACACATATGCAAAAATATTACAGGCCCGTCCATATTCTGACGTCATAGTCGAAAAAATTGAGTGCCGCAACCATGTGCTACGCAATTTCTGTAACAAATTGCAGGCACTTAGCACAGACACAAAATATAACATACAACATAGAAAATTAATTACAAAAAAAACCATACTTGGAACAAGAGGAGCAATTAGCAAAGCAATTCACAAACATAAAAACAACTCCGATGTACAACTTTTGTATGAAGATATCATGGTTAGCCATCTTCATGGATTCGGCGATCATAGTAGTAGATGCAAACCATACTTTTGTGAAAAAGTTGGATCGACAGATGTGGGTAAAGAGTTTTCACAAAGCGCATTGTGGCAAAGAATATGCTTACTCACACAAAATGTTGCAGGACATGCTCGCAGCCTTATACACGACGTTGACAGTAACATAGTTGAGAGGTATAATAGCGTTGTAGCTAAATTTGTAGGCGGAAAAAGAGTTAATTTTTCGCCAAGAAACTCCTACCAAACAAGATGCCATGCTGCCGCTGTTGCTTTTAACCAAAAGAAGAATATTTCTAGGTTGTATAAACTAATAAATCAAGGAGCTAGTCCTCAAGGTAAATTAAATTATATGAAAAGAAAAAGAATAAATAGAAATGAATAAAGTAAACTAACCAAAAAACCAAAGATACGGATTTTGTTTCAAAAAGAAACTTCAAGAGACCACAATTACGGACCTGATTGACAGAAGCCTGATGTACCTCCTGAAACATTTAATATGCAAAAAGAAAGTTTTCTTCAAAGCCTAAAAAAACAGAAGAAGAGAGGCGTTTCATTGAACGCAAAACAATATTACAAAGTGAGAGCAGTGAGTGGCTGGAATTGCGCCGGTCATTGTTGACCAGGCTTTGGGAAAGTAATTACGCGGCGCAACGATACCAGCTGCCAGAACATGGTAAAAGAACTTTTGTATAAAAAAAATATCGACACCGTGTCGTCAATAAAACATGGTAAAGATAATGAAAAAATTGCAATTTCTCAACTGGAGAAACAAGAAAATATCAAAATAGAACCGTGTGGTCTATTTATCGACGAGCAGGTACCATTTTTGGGGGCAACTCCGGATGGTCTTTGTGGAAGCGAAACCATCATTGAAATAAAATGCCCGATAACGGCCTCCAAATTAGGATTAGATGAGGCGATAAAGAAGAAAAAAATTAACTTCTGGAAAACCACAACAAACACCATGCTAATAAACCAGAACCACCAGTGGTATTACCAGGTTCAAGGACAATTGCATGTCACCAAGAAAACAAAATGTTTGTTTTCTGTTTGGACAAACGAACACACCCCACTAAAGATTGAAATTATAGAAAGAGATGACAAGTTTTGGCAAGAAAAAATGGAAAATAAGTTAAAATCGTTTTACTTAGACTCCATTTTGCCAGAGCTGATAGACCCCCGTTACCCGAGAGGTATGAATATAAGAAATCCTCCGTATATCGAAGAAGCACTCAAGAAAAAAAAAGATAAAACAACAAAATAAATTAAATAAAGTAGACATATTTTTACTGCTGCTTACTTTTCTTGAAAAATAAAAAGACAATAATAATAAAATACATATTGTATAATTTATTTCCACCGATGTTCGAGAAGCAAATTTTTCAGACATCCTATTATTTTATTATTAGTTTATGTCCTACTGCTACTGCTGCTGTTAGGTTCAGTATAATAGTAACGTACCTACGTACGTAGGTAGGTTCCTAGTATAATTGTATAAGTACGAAGGTAGGTAAACCTACCTACATATAACTACATATACGTAGGTAGGTACACCTACCTACGTTCACAACGTTCAAAAGTTCTCTAGCACCTCTTGGTTCTAAACGTACTAAATATAAGGACGATTATGGATTGAAAAGTAACAGTGCACTTTTGAACGCGACTGTACGTAGGTAGGTATACCTACCTACAGTCACGTTCAAA
Organism: Idaea dimidiata; assembly: GCA_949358125.1. Lineage (NCBI taxonomy): Eukaryota > Metazoa > Arthropoda > Insecta > Lepidoptera > Geometridae > Idaea > Idaea dimidiata. Next base: position 6,295,945 of record OX442342.1, on the reverse strand, counting down.
AGTACGTTTGGTTAGAACCAAGAGGTGATAGTGCACCTTTGAACGTTGACTGTACTTATAATAATAGGTTCCTAAATTCATATAGGTAGGTATGTACGTACTATGTGTAAATACGTATATGTGTCTTACGTACTTATACATGCTTATACTATTAGGTTTCCAGTATAATAGTACGTACCTACGTACGTACTATTATGTTTCATCGAAATAACATAATAGGTAGGTAGGCTACCTAGGTTCCTAAATTCATATAGGTAGCCGTACTTATAGGTAGGTATACATGTAATACCTATTGACTAATACTAATAGGTTCCTAGTATAATAGTAGTTAGTATAATACCTACCTAGACTGCACAGTGCACAGTTGTCACTAAAATAAATATTTTGCGAAGTATTGCAAAGGGGTCGGGCAGTGTAAGCCGCGCGGGCGGTGGGGTGACGAGGTAGGAAAGTCTCAAGGCCATTGGCTCGGGGATGCGCCTTAACAAATTAAGTAAATAATTTTCAATCTTTAGAACTTGAGGGCGTTACGAAGCAAAGGGAACATTAGTTTTTTGTGAAGAAACTTACTAATTTTGTAGTTGTTAGTTGACTTGTGTTGTGCAATAGAAATTTGAAATAGTTAATAGTGCTTGCACTATATAAATTATGTGACGTTACATGTGCTGTGTGTTAGAAGTTTGTGTTTTCTTTAGTATTCAATTTGTAAAACTTTAGTTTAGGTAGATACACAGAGAATTGATTAAAGAATTTATGCTTAAAGAAATACTTTGTATCACTCAAAACCAATTTTTACCATCCTGAGAGGTCACACAGGCATACTCACACATATACACACAGGGGTATATTGATTTTGCGAATTGTTACTCTCTCTTTATGATTCATGAGTCATGACTAACTCACAATCAGGTCAGTTTCCAGTATATAGCGAAGGGGGTTGTTTTAGACTTCTTGCCTAACTTTTGTTCTACGACTTTCCAAAAGTCGAAGTTTTTTGAAAATGTTGAGGTTATGTTAGCTTGATTTTTTTTGTTTCTTGGATTTTTTGGATTAGGGCTTGAAATTTTAGTGGATTATTAAGTTTGGACTGCTAATTTAGAAACTAATTACCCCTAATTTCAAGAATCAGGTGTTTTGCGAGCCAACTTATCTTCAATACTTCAAATTAAATTTCGAATGTTGAAAAATCGCAGAATAAAAATGGTTTGCCTATAGATACGTCTTGAACAATTAATTCGCGATCGGATACGGATGAGCTTACATAATGTATAAAAATCTTTATTTCAAATCTCATTGCGTAGTTTTTTCTCAAATATGTACTAACCTTAACATTAATTCCAATGTGTTACACATTTCCAATGTGTTATCGTGTGTTACAATTTCGCGTGTGTTATGGTACAGTATTTGTGAGCCCCACCCATGTATGGATTCTTTTTACCTTACCAAATTAAGCTCTAATTTTGTACCTTACATAATTACAATGAATAAATGAATTGAATTGAATGGTCAATCGAATTGAAAACAGAAATTTCATTTCATTGAAACAGGCCCTAAATTGAACTATTTTTCTTTCCAGACGTAATACAGAGCCATCAACTGAACGTACAAACGTTTTAACCCTGGAGTAGTCGCGCGGACTACATAATATGTAGTGTAGTGGATTACATATTATGTAATCCACTCAAACAAAATCGCAAATATCTTAAATCGGTTAGCGGTAACTTATTGCGCCGTGGACGTTCGTGGACTACGATTGTAGCCCGCGCGACCAATTACGTAAGTATTTTTGTCATATTGATCTATTATGTTATTATTTGTTTTCAATAAAAAACTGCCTTATTTTGTTTGTTTACACTAAATTAGTACAACTTAATTGTTTTTTATTTTAGAAAAAACATGGATGATAGACGTGCTGCCCTAATTGAGTCGTGGCTTGTTGAAGCTGATGTCGGAAATGATGCCTATGAAGCCGAGTCAAGCTCGATCATTTTTCATTTTGTTGATTATTTTTAGCACTCGGGTTGTGATTATGTTTTGATACTTATATTTAGTGAAGAAAACAGTACTGATTAAAGTTGCATTTAAAAAATAAAGAATTTATAATTAAATAATGTTTTATTTCAATTTCAAAATGGACTACGTATGTACTCCGCGCGACCTCTCACGTAACTTTTAGGGGCGCGACCACTGCAGGGTTAAAGCTGCATTTGTCATCAACAACATCAGTATCCAGAGACGCCTCTACATGCCAACTAACTTGTATTGTATTTCTATACATTTTAGTATATTTAAATATATACTAAAATGTATTTCCTTTACTCCAGTGCCACCATCAAGAGTTAAAACCTTGACAAACTCCACAATAACAACGCCACAGCACAGAAAGAACAGTGCATCCACCAACAGCACCACATGTGTCACGATGTCACAATACTCGAAAGAATAAATATTATCCATGAAAAAGAATACCAAGACAGAAAGCCTAAGTTCAATTGAGTTGCACGATTTACAGCTGTTATTTGGAGCAAATAAGTGAGAATATTAATCGATAAAAATGGAATTTGATCCGGGAATAATATCGAGAATACGAATCGACAAAAATGGAATTCAATTCGGGAATAATACTGAGAATACGAATCGACAAAAATTGAATTCAATTCGGGGATAATGTTGAGAATACGAATCGATAAAAATGGAATTCAATTCGGGGATAATGTTGAGAATACGAATCGATAAAAATGGAATTCAATTCGGGGATAATGTTGAGAATACGAATCGATAAAAATGGAATTCAATTCGGGGATAATGTTGAGTATACGAATGAATAAAAATGGAATTCAATTTGGGGGTAATGTTGAGCATACGAATCGACAACAATGTAATTCAATTCGGGAATAACATTCAGAATACGAATCGCCAAAAACAGAATTCGATCCGGGAATAAAACTGAGAATACGAATCGACAACAATGGCATTCGATCCGGGAATAATATCGAGAATATGAATCGACAACAATGGAATTCAATTCGGGAATAATATTGAGAATACAGTACTCACTCGCTAATCCGCCGCTCGATAATCCGATAAGTACTATAATCCGCCGTTTTTATTGGTCTTGATTAAACTCCGTAATCCGCCGACGCTGAAAGTCTGTAACTCGATAATCCGCCGTCTTACTTCTAGAGAAGTAAGACGAACCGATTTCTATACTCCGCCGGGCGGTGCTAAGCAAACACTCTTTAGTCCGCCCACGACATCTCGGGTGAAAGGTCGCGCGCGCATTTAACGCTGCGTTTCGTGAAGCAAAGCGTCAAAATGGCGTCGTCATTACCCAAACAGTCCAGAAAACGAAAGCATGAAACTCTAACTTTAGTGCAGAAGATGGAAATTTTGAAAAAAGTGGATAGTGGTGTACCTTTTACAGACATTGCAAATCAGTTTCATATCGGGCGGTCAACGGTTTATATGACATTCGAAAGAACAGACATAAAATTGAAAATTACGTCACTACAGCAGAATCTGGAATAGGGAAACGTCAAACTATGAGGACTGGTGAATACCCACAGTTAGAAGAAACGCTTTTTGCATGGTTTTTGCAAGAGTGATGCAAAATGCAAAATGATGTTAAACTGTCAAAGAAGAAAAAAGAAGCTAATGATATTATAGAATACATCAATAATTGCTCTGAAAATCAACAAACTGTCAAAGAAAATTTTGAAGACAATACTGAAGCAAGAAGGAATGATAGTGTACTGATTAGATACTACCAAAGAGGAAATTGGAAATACTATGTAGGATTTGTGGCAGATATAATAGAAAAAGAAGAAGAAATAAATTACAAAATTAACTTTCTAAAAGAAATAAAACACCCAAAGATTAAATTTGTGATCGGAAAAAAGAAGGACTGGGATATTGTACCAACGAACTCTATTATCAAAAAAATTGAATTAAAACGCGATATACTACATCAGTCAGACTATTACTTGAAAAATAGTTGTGATGAGATTTATTTTAATTGAGTTTTGTTTTATTTTAGATTGATTGATCTCATTAATATGTTATTAAACTATGTTTAATTACACCTAAAGACTAAAAATACTAATGAAAACTGATTAGATTAAGGATAATTCGTTAAAATGTGCCTATTTCTAAACTTCCTATCTCTAAATAAGAAAAAAAAATGCTATTTTTGTCCTTGAGTGTTAAATTACATTAGGGAAGCTCTACCTAGATAGATTTACCTAGTTAGATACCTAGTTAGATTTTTTTTTAAAAATAATTAATAACTATACGTTTCAATAAATACTTTTAATACCTATGATAATGTTTGTCTTTTTTTTTTCATTTTATTACAAAAATACAATACAATTCATAAAACATTCATTACAAATTACTACATTAAATAAAAAAAAAACATATAAAATATAATTACAGACAAAAAAACTAATAAGTACAGTTAAATAATAAAATTTAGAAAAAAATAATTTTTATTTTCATATCCCCGCTTTCCCAATTAAGTTAGGTACCTATACATTCTTAACTTTTGGCCTTTCGCCCTACGCTCTTCACCGCTCGCTCTATACTTAGGTATTTCGGCTAAAAATGGATTCCCCATTTTATTTTAAATAATTTATTAGCTAGGTGTAGACTAGGTTTTACTATTTTCCCGTGTGTTACAACCTTCCAGTGTGTTATTGAACATTTTTTCGCGGCCTTACCCATAAACGCGAAAGTTTGTATGTATGTATGTGAGGTTGTTACTCTTTCACACAAAAACTACTGAACCGATTGCGATGAAACTTGGAATATAGGTAGCTGGGGACCTGGATTAACACATAGGCTACTTTTTATCCCGATATTCCCGCGGGAACGGGACTTACGCGGGTGAAACCGCGGGGCGCAGCTAGTATTTACATAAATTGTACATACCTACTGAATAAAAGCCTAATAACACTTAGGTACTTACTTACCTAAAAACGTTAAAAGAATAATAATAAATTTAAACAATAAATAACTAAAACCTAACTGAAATAGAATAATATAAATAAATAAAGTTGGAACATTAAGTACCTACTTTCCTACTTAATTATAATATTAGTTATCTACTGAATAATGCACAGTATACATTATAACCCCCTAATAAAATGAATAGATTACGAGACTTACCTACCATCAATAAATGAAAATAACTAAACAGCGTAAAATAAAAAAAATAATTTATAAAAAAACAAAAAACCCGCCTGCGTAAAAAACTCGATTAAAAAATACGCATAGAAACAACAAAAAAAGAAAAAAACAACCCCAGTAATTTGAAATTACGCTAAGTAATAATAGTTTTGTAATCGATACACACAGAACACATAATAAATGAGTAAAAAATGACTTACAGTCGGGACCCATTGGAAAAATTAGATTGGTAAAATGAATGGGTCCCGACTGTGAGTCATTTTTTTACGCAGTCGGGTTTTTTGTTTTTTTTATAAATTATTTTTTTTATTACTTTAGGGCTGCCATGCTAATATTTTTTAAATTTGCCGCGCTTTTTCAGTATCAACTTTCATTAGCCGGACCTTATCTTCCTCTTGGACTGACTTTATAACCTCCATTTATATTGTACATCAACAATATCAAGAACTACTATGTGGTATAGTTAACGATATTTTTTGCCGTCAAGTTAATTGTTGAAACTGTGAATGTAACATTTAAACCATTCTATTCTCTGCATTGTGAATATCCTCAGATTGTTTCACCGTTTACAACTTCCTACAAAAAGGCTTAACTATACAAATTGACCACTATATTTAGAATAAAGAATTTACATCAGTCACTGCCTTACTGGCTGATCTAGATATAAGATAGCTTATACCTATTTTTAATATTGGCATAGCTGGGCATTAACTCGTTAATCCGTTAATTAACGAAGTAACTTTTTTATTAACGTGTTAACTTTTAAAAATGTTAACGGACACGTTAACTTCCGTTAATATGCAGAAGTCCGTTAATCGTTTATCCTACGCCTACTGTTTACCGCATGGCACGGTCTATATATTAAAAAATTAAAAGGGCCTAATGAATTGCACAGCTTTAGCCAATGCCTTTTTAAATAGCATAGAGAAAAGGTTTGGACCACTCCTGAATGATGAACAGTGCTAACTTGCCGCGGCATCGGCATTTCACCCAAAGTTTCGGCTGATATGGCTGGAAAATGACAGCAGTAGAGTGGATGCAGTAAAAAAGTGCATGGGGGAAAAGGAAGAAGATGCCTTACGACAAGAAGCAGCGGAAAATTCGAAGGACAGATAATTTAAGTGGTGGTGGAAGCAATGCGCTAAAAGTCACGTGACTTTTCGAGAACTTGTGTCAATTTCATACAAAAAAAATCTTTCGATTGCGATTTCGTTAATCGATAAGAATGTTGTCTAGGGCTGCTGTTTACCTAACTTGCCTACATTAAGTGCATTGATATTCGTTTCTTTTGAGTAATTCGCTGTTAATAGTAAATTGTTATTACTTATTACACAAGTTCAGATATTACAGAATATTCTTAAAAAGATGCCAGTGTGATGGGCACTTTTGGACTCAATGGTCATTCTCATTAGATTATTTATATTATATATATATTGTAAATTATTCTTAAAAATAAATAAGTACGGGTTCGAATAGTGTTACGGGAGAATGTACTTTTGCAAATGGTTGTTCCAGAACATGCATACATAAGTACATATGATTACTAAATAAAATACACTAATATCTTACTAATATTATAAACGCGAAAGTTTGTATGTAAGGTGAACCGGGGCGTTTGAGACTATGGGGTGTATGCGACTAATCGATTTTTCATTCATTCTAACGATTTTTGATGAGCACGCCAACTATTGGTGAACAGAGAAATTAGTGTTTGTCCCAAAAAATAACAGGTGACGCTATTTCCTTTGAAGCTGTTTGATCAACAGAGTTTTTATTTGGAGTCACCATTTTGAATTAGTATTTGTAAACAACCCCCGCACCGGTTTTTGCCAAAAGAAATATTAAACGGGGTTTTTGTGCAGTTTTGAAAGAAGAAATACTAATCGTAAGTAGCTTTTACGATATTATTTGTAATCCTATGTTTAATATTTCGTATGATAATCTCAATAGTTACTTTCGACTCATTTTTCTGTGTTGCGGGGTGTTTGTAGCTATTTTGACAAGTTTGAGGTAGTTGCAATAGCCCCTTTGTTTTGTATGGAAAATGAATGGACCTAGGAAATTTAATCCTACCTCCATGGGAAAATGTCAATCGCTAATGATGTTCAATATGGATGTTCAGTATCGATAGAATGCATGTCGATATTTTGTAAATAAACTGAAGTATTTTGAAGCGGCGAAAGTAAGTCTCGGTGCTTAAATAAAAACTTTCAATTCAATTTGTTACTTTTCTATCCAGAAATGAATAAGATTGGTATTGGTACCTACTTACATAATATACCTACCTACCTAAATGAACAGTCTTGAGCCACGTTCATTCACCAATTTTCTGTAACCTTTTATGTTAGGTAATGTGTTCCTTCGTTTCCGAATATATTTTTTTAATAACGGCAGTTTTTTAATGTATTTTAATGTATTTTTAGATGGTCCGGAATTATAAAAGAAAAGCTTTATTGTAAAGAACAACTTTTTGATGCGGTTGAAAAAGTAAAAAAAAGGGAAGTGAGTAGCTACGAGGCTGCAGATAAGTTTGGGATTCCGAGATCAACAATACATACATCTACAAAACTCGTGGTCAAAAGCAGCTGAATGCAGGAGGAAAGACAGAGCTTTCGGATAAAATTGAACAAGAAATTGCTTCCCAATTGCACATTATGGAAAAACATTGACCAAAAAGGAAGTAAAAACATTAGTTTCCAAAACATTAGATGATTGGTTCATGCGTTTTTGTAAAAGAAACAAATTGTCCTTAAAAAAGCCGCAATCAGTCGAAATTGCTCGAAAAAATGCATGTAACCCTTTTACGGTGTACGAGTATTTCGATTTATTGGAAAAAGTTACAGAAGAATTGGGACTCACTGACAAGCCCGAACGTAATCTACAATCTGGATGAAACCAGTTTTTGCCTTCAACGACCCTTCAAAAAGTAAAGTGGTTGGTCAAAGAGGGTATCAATCGACTAGAACAACAAGTTCCCCTGCGGCCTTATTCACTCCCACCGAAACGAACCCGACTTTCGTTATCGCTGTTTTTACGAAACTTCTTTCCGTGCCGTAAAATCTGGATTTTGTGATTCACGCTATCGTTTCCGCTTATTCGGAAAATTTAACGACGGAAGTAACCTTTTTCCGATAAAAAATCATAAACAATATTCATCTATATTCAGAAGAGCATTTACGGAGACTGCTATTTTTTGGTAGAAAATTTAAGTGTCTTTTAAATCTATTTTTAAGACGCATATAATGCAATGGCTATTTTACTTATAATCCATAAATTTAAATCCAAAATATCTCACGCAGAGGGTTAAAAAGACACATTTTTCTTTGATAGAAAAAAATTGCACTGAACTATCTGCGTAAACGGTAAATGCAAATGTCATTTGTCAGTGTCAAACAAGCGTGTCAGTGTCAAATAAAACCCCAATTACCCACGTAATTTAATAATTTCTGTTTACAAATTAAATTCAAATAATAAAACCGTCTCATTTGAACACTAAACTATAAAATAAACTTAAGAAAAATGCAGCGACAGAGAGTAAGTAAGCCATATTTATCTAAATACTCATTTAATAAGTTGTCTGTATTATTAAATAGATCTAAAATGTAATATTTATTTCAATACATTAGCAACAAAAAGCGACCGTGCAGCAACGCCAGGCACTATTTGAGTTCATGACGACGAACCGAGAATTGGGGAAAGGGCGGCTTCCAGGCCCCGACGGAGCACGACGAAAAAAGGAGTTGTTAGAGGAACTCGCCGTGCTCCTTAACAATTTGGGGTCTGGGGTCACCAAGACGCCAGAAAAATGGTACAAAGTAAGTTAGGTACTTACCTATATAAAAGGTACTTTTGTATAATCTTGTTTTACCCTAAGTTATGCTGAAAACTATTAATTTTACCACAATAGGCTGTCAAATTTATCTTTTATAAAATCTTTTAGAGTTATAGAAGGTAATTGATTCATTTATTATTTGTAGTCATGGCTCGACTGGAAGTCGGACATCAAATCAAAAGCAGCCGCAATAAACGCGGCTAGGCGACGCACTGGAGGCGGACCTCCACCTCCACCGTTGACACATCTAAAGGAGCAGGTTCTGGCATTCCATGGGGTTGAGATGGCGGAGGGTCTACAAGTCCCAGACCCACTTGAAGAAGAGGTATGTTTAAAGTTTGTTTAGATTGCAACTGTTATGTATGGAAGTAGGTAGAAATAAGTAAGTTACTAAGATAAAGGGAAGAGAGAAAACTAAATGATGTAAGGCAGTTGCATATGAGACGCTATTGAATAAAGCCTTGTACTATGAATAATTATTATATTTTTTTACTAAACACAGAGTCACAATAACAGTGTTATGAACTTATTTAATAAATACATGTTACAGAACATAGCACCAAGAGCTGCCACTGTGGACAATGAACCTGTCTCTTTAGATGTCGTGATGGAGGTGGAGGTGGAAGAAATGCCTACGGAAGAGACACCAGCTAGCAGTGCTCCTCGACCCCCACAAGCCCCTAGGACCCCTCGGATCTTAGAGAGGGGTGATCCTGTTCTTGAGATCCTTGAGCGACAGGCTCGGGCTCAGGAAGCAATTGGACCTGCCCTGCTGGCCATTGCAGAGGCAATGGATCGCCTTGCCGATGCAATCCAACGCTTATAGGGTAAATTCATAAATAAGACTTTTTTTTTTAATTATTTAGGGTGGGTTGGTACTCTTTGACTCAATGGTACTAAATGAATCAGGTTGCTAATTCAGAAACGCGAAGTCGCAGCGGTGTGCGACAGAGACAAAAAGATGTGTCTTATGTTGCGCCCCCCCATACCAGTCACCATTGAACTACTGCCAAGGACGCACACGTCATCGAAGTTTTAAAATTTTTATTACTAAAAAGTAAAAAAAAACAGGTGAGTTCTTTCTTTTCTCTGCAAATAATTGTGAGAAATATTAAATTTTGATTTATGTAGTCCCATGGAACGTTCTATTGTCATTCTAATAGATATATTGTCATTTAACAAACTCGTTTCAACAAGTTCCTACATAACCTCAAAACTTTTTGGGTAAGGGTGGTACAATTTGAACCATTTCAATTAGGTACTCAATGAACCACGGTTCAAAGAGTACCACACCTGGTTCATCAAGTACCTACCAATAGTTGTTAACATCGATGTGTAGTTTCGCTAATTCATAACGTACCTTACTCTTTTTATATAATTTCAATATATTATCAACCTAGATTAATAACTTAAGTCTATATTTCAGAATGGGAAGAAATACATTAGGGAGAGAAGCTCGAAAAAAGGGTAGACACTCAAAACATGAAATGCAAAAAGCCATAGAACTTTACCTAGCAGGCGATTCCATAAGAAAATCAGCTAAGCTACACAATATACCATATCCGACATTAAGGAGGTATGTCAATAAATTTTTGAAAAATACGTCTACTAATTTAGAGGCAAACTATAGCACACAAAAAGTTTTTACGGAAGAACAAGAGCTTAGTCTTAAAAATTATATTCTCGAATGTGCTGATAAATTTTATGGCTTGACTACTAAACAATGTCGCCAACTCGCATACGAAATGGCTAAAATAAATGACGTTCAAGTTCCTACTACATGGGAAAAAGAGAAGATTGCAGGAAAAGATTGGCTACGTGGATTTAGAAAGAGGCACCCTGAAATATCTGTACGAAAGCCAGAACCCTGTAGTATAGCCAGAGCAAGTGCCTTTAATAGAGAAAATGTAACTCGGTATTTCAACAATCTGCGAGATGTCATGAGCCGTAATCCAAATTTTGGAAATGGCACTAGGGTATATAATCTTGACGAAACTGCAACTACAACAGTGCAACGTCCTCAAAAAGTATTGGCTCGCAAAGGACAAGCCGTTTCGAAAGTTACTAGTGGCGAACATGGTGTACTTGTAACTACTTGTTGCATCGTAAATGCTATAGGACAGGCCTTACCACCAGCGCTTGTCTTTCCAAGAAAACATTACAAAGCACACATGCTTCACGGTGCACCCCCGGGTTCACTAGGGCTGGCCAATCCATCAGGGTGGATGAATGCCGAACTTTTTGTTGATGTCATGAACCATTTCATTAAACATTCCTATGCTTCAAAAGACAATCAAGCACTCTTGATTATGGACAACCACGAAAGTCATCTATCCCTTGAGGCGATCGAACTGGCAAAGTCGTCTGGTGTAACTATTTTAACTTTGCACCCACACACAACAGCTAAGTTGCAGCCATTAGATGTTGGCCTTAATGGACCATTTAAGACATTTTATAATGCGGCAGTCGACTCATGGCTCTTAGCAAATCCTGGAAAACCGTTTACTATTTATGAAATTGCAGTGTGTGGGTCAAGCTTACCCAAAAGCTATGACGCCTAGTAACATCGCGGCAGCGTTTAAAAAAACCGGTATTTTTCCATATGATGACTCCATTTTTACTGAAATAGACTTCCTGCCTAGCAGTGTCACAGATAGACCAATGCCAGCTATGGATATAGACGATCAGGATAAAACAGACGCAGAACTTGAGATCTCCAGCTCGGATGAAGTTACTGAGAATCCCATAAGATTACAAGGTGACTATCCTAGAATTACTGGAACTGTTACACCAGTAGACAATACTCCGCAACGTGAAAATGTGACACGTAGTTCTCCGTCAATAATGAATGAGTATCTTCTTGCACACACTTCTGAAAAACATCAAGGACCAAACAAACCATCAGTAACGACTCCGCCAAAAAAATATATTCCTTTATTTAACGAGCCAACCACTTCCAAACAATTGATTTCACCAGAAATGTTCCGACCACCATTAAAAGCGGGACCTCGGAATAAAATTCGACGCAGACAACCTGGAAGAAGTCTTATAGCCACCGACACTCCAGAAAAAGAAGCAATAGCTGAAAAGAAGATGAAAAAAGACAAGACAAAGATGTCAAAAAAAGTAAAACAAAATCTATTTGAAAAAAAGAAAAACATTAAAAAGCGTGAAGTTTCCTCTGATGACGAAGACGTCGAATTCATATGTAGTGGTTCTTCGTCGGGTGGTGAAATTTTTATCAGTGATGAAGACGAAGAAATGGTCCTAGATAAACATTTCAATCCTTTGGAAAGGCTGCCTTGCGAAAACGATTATGTTATAGTCGAATTTAAATCGAAAAAAGAGATAATTTACTACATCGGGCAGATTTTAGAAATTTTAGATGACGATGAAGAATTTGACTTCTTTGTAAAATACTTCAAACTCAAAAGTAGGGCTCTTCAACAGTTTATTGAGCCCCGTGAGCCTGATACAGCGGGACTAAAAAAATAAGACATTAAGTATATTTTACCAACGCCTAAAATTCAGGGTTCGAGCCGTCGACAAGAAATCATTAAATTTCCAGTGGACATGTCACGCTTAAATTTAAGATATTAAACATTTTTCATGCAAGACTTTATGTTGAAGAAATATTATGACTGATTATTTTTTATTAGATGTTAAGCTGCTTATGATGTTATGCTTTTTTTTTCAAAAACATGAGTGTGATATTTAGATTTTAACGGTTGTAATACCAATAATATAATATCTGATGTTTATGTAGCTATATAAGAAAGTAACTAATTACCTAAGTAAGATTGGTTTTCGTAAAACGAGTCAATTATTAACAAAAAAGACTGAAAAAACGAAAAACTAAAAAGATTAAACTAGATATTTCTAGTAAACACTGAATTTAAAACTGCCTTCAATTATGATGTTCCTAATGTTTCTAATGTCGCTGTAATTATTTGACTGAGATATTTTATTTTATTGTTTCTTAACCTTCTGTTATTAAATTTTGTGTAAGAGATATTTGGTAAATACAGTATCTTGGTAAATGTTCCTAATAGTTCCTAATGACTACCTTCTTTTTAGATTAAGAAATGTTATTACTGATGATTATTTTTTATTTTTTTTGTTGTAAGAAATACGGTGTAGTCTTTCATTAGATTATATTGTTTCTAAAGTTGCTGCTGTAAAGTTGATCGTTGTCCAAGTTATAATTATAAGATTTAATTTGATTTCTTTATTAATAAATGACTAAATTATATTTTCATTCTTTTATTTCTTTAGATTCCCATATTCAATTACTAATTAACTAAGAAATTGGAACTATGATTCAATGAGTACCATACGGTTCAAACAGTACTACCCCTAGGTTCAAATAGTACACCGGGTGGTACACAATGAACCAATTCCCATTTTTTTTTAAATCAGGTATATCATGGCAACTAACATAGGTACGGCAAATTCTGTAATGCCAAATGATTTCTAGATATATTTCTTACAATCCTTATTGATAAAACACTTTATTTATCCGGTTTTATCGCGTTTTTATTCATTATTTGACCCGAGCTTTCGCCAACTTTACAGTTGGCTTTTTCAAGGTTGACTGAGATGTCAACCAGTCTCAGTCATCTCAGTCAACCTTGAAAAAGCCAACTGTAAAGTTGGCGAAAGCTCGGGTCAAATAATGAATAAAAACGCGATAAAACCGGATAAATAAAGTGTTTTATTATGCAAAATCGCGAAAACCATAGAAGAAATTAATCCTTATTGAATTATATTAGTGAAAGTCTTAAAGAAAGTGAGTTACACCTATTCAAACTTTAGGTGGTTCATTGATGCCCACCTTAGTAGGTATAGATAAAACAGTAAGGATAAAAAACCAAAGTACACAATATGTTTTGGAGCGCACCCTTTGATGAAAAGAAATCAAAGGAACATGGGGCTTTTTTTTTATCATGTGTTATATTACAATCATCATAATACATAATATTAGTATATCTATAATTTGAACAGGAGCAATCAATAATAATGTCATGTCCATGGATTCATTTCATTAAAATACAACAATGTATCATAGTATGTCTTATTCTCATTGACATTCATATTCATATTGACATATTGACAAAAACGATTCAACTGAAAATACATTTTATGAACACAAAACACCAGATTTATCTGACGAACAGTTAGATGTTACAGTACCAACGCTCTTGACCTTAGTACTTACGTTTTTGAATAACCAAAAAACACCGACGAGAGATCACGACCTACAAGAAATTAATTCAAAAGACACAAATAAAGAACAAAAAAATACAGCAATGAGAAAAGAACTGAATGAAAGAGAAAAGGAAGAGTATAAAGCAAAGAAAATAGATAGTACAAGTGAAAAATCTCAAAAAAGAAAAATAACGAAAAAAGACAGAGAACTCTTAGAAATTTCTCATAAAATAGAAGTGGAAAGTAAAGAACTGAGACCCTACCAAAGACAAAAGCAGAAACAGAAAGAAGCTTTAAAATATTTGAAAGACAAAGACAAACAGAACAACGAAAAGGAGTGCAAGAAATTACAATACCGAAAAATGTAAAAAATATTCTTACATCTAAACTTCCTCTACCAAGTGGTAAAATTACAAACACATGTTCGAATAAAATCGAAATTTTAGAAAACCTTCTCGTAAAGCCTGCACATCTTGAACAAACAAACAAAGAAAATGAACTTAACAACATGAATGTATCATTTGAAGAACTTCTATTAAAATCAATAGCTCGCAACGATCCTCCAAAAAACAAAAAGAAACGTGTAAGAGGAGCTGAAATATTAACGTACAAGGAAGTAGTTGATCGAATCAAGGATGAACAAAAAGAGAAAAAGAAAATGTTATAAAAACCAGCAAAAAAGGTATTACAAAATAAAAATATGAAAATGACCAAGAAGAGATCTTATGCTATCAAGAAAAAGCACGATGACACCGATAGCAATAGCAGTTGTTCGTACCAGTCCGTTAATTCGTCGGAAAATGAAGACGCCAGCATCTTTTTTGACAATTTATTGGCTGAAGAATTAACACATGAAACACTCGATGGAAATTTTGAAACAACATTTAAAATAGAGATATCAGAAGACACTTTACGGGAAATGCCAACTACTTCAAAGGAAACGGTAGCTACTTCACGTGAAGCACCATTCACTCCAAAAAAAACATCATTTCTTTCCGAAGAAGCACACGTTCAAACGATTCCAAAAGAGGGCAATTTTGTTTTGGCAAAATTTAGTTCTGCAAGAGGTAAGAAGACTTACAAATATGTATGCATAATACATGATGTTTCTGATGACAAAATCGTAGTTAAAGGGCTCAAGTCGTATAAACGAAAAGATACATTCCGTATAATTGAAAATGACATCGCGATTATTGATTTGACTGATGTTATTGCTCACCTTCCACAACCTGAATGCTTAGATGGAACATTGTATAAGTTTCAGAATAACATTGAGGTGGTAGAACTATAATTTAGGGGCGGTGTACCTAATATCTTGATTTTGCTTTCGAAGTACCATTGATTTAGTTTAAAGTTAAGTTGAATTGTTTATTTTATAATAGAACTCAAAGTACCGAATTTATTTAGATCTCTTAAAATTTTGTTTCGAAGTACCATTGATTTAGCCCAAAGTTGTGTTGGTAAAGTTCATAACAAAACTTTTAATGTATCTAATATAACAATTTTATCTTATTAATAAAATAAAAAAATCCAATGTTTTATTTTACGACACCGTCGTTACCGGTTTTTCAGTCACATAGAAAAAAGTTATCGATAAATGAAGTCCCAACACCAACTCTATGGAGCGTAGTTGCATTCGCCCCAGAAAAAACTAAAAGCATTTTTTTGGGCTACAGAACTGTGTTTTAGTTCTGTTTGAAATCATTTATGCGTAAAAATTGGTTCAAAGTAGATGTTATGTAAATATAAGCTTTAAAGCAACACGCACAAAACAAGTAATACTAAAAAGTCACATTCACCCCAAAGTGAGGCGAATGTAACTTTTTCCGTTTTCACAGTCATTATATTGTAAAATTATATAAAATTTACTATTATTCAAAATTATTTTGACTTGAGAACGTTCATAGATATATCCTTAACCATGTGGATTTATTAGAATGTGAATTTTATCTAACTGGACTATTATGGCAAATGGTAAAGATAAAACTTCATAGTTGATAGTCACAATAGCTAGCTAAGTTCAGATATTACAGAATATTCTTAAAACTAAATAAGTACGGGTTCGAATAGTCACGGGAGAATGACATTCTCCCGTGACACTATTCGAACCCGTACTTATTTAGTTTTAAGAATATTAAGTACATTGTACTTTTGCAAATGGTTGTTCCAGAACATGCATCCATAAGTACATATTATTACTAAATAAAATACACTAATATCTTACTAATATTATAAATGCGAAAGTTTGTATGTATGTGACTTTGTTACTCTTTCACGCAAAAACTACTGAACCGATTGCAACAATAAAACAAAAATTGAGTAGCAATAAAAATTGGAGTATAGGTAGCTGGATACCGGGAATAACATATAGGCTACTTTTATTCCCGCGGGAACGGGACTTACGCGGGTGAAACCTCGGGGTGCAGCTAGTAGGTTAATAAATAACAATACGCCAATTATACCTGGGCAAAATGCAAATATGATTACCTGTCTACAAATTGTGTAAAATAAAAGTTCACAAGTATTGTACTTCCTTAACCAAGTTACAGAGGTTTACATTATCTGGAAGTTTTATCTAACGATATTTCAATTACATTTTCCGTTCAAAATTCAACTATGCAGTTTTTAGTTTTTCTTATGTTACAGGAAATCTGTGAAACTTAGGAATAGTATGAAATGTATACAATTCCGCGTCCATTTTGGATACATATGTTTCAAATTTTGCTTTAAAAATTATTTAAATACACGTTAATACAATTATTCTAAAAGGCACTAGGAAATGTATTACATTACATTTAATATAACAAAAGTTAGAATCAGCCCCTGGTCTGAATTTTATGTTACAAAACGACATTCTAATAGGTGAGAACTATGAGGAATAAATAGAATGGAGATCTAACTTCTCTATTAAATTCGAAAAAAACATGTTCCACAGTCACACAGCAGCAGATGCACACACTGACATGCTCCGTACTGTATTACGTATGATAGAACTTGGATCGACCAATGGCGGACGATCTTTAGTGACAGACTGGTGGTCAAATCATCGTTCCAGGCCCTGCAACCACCGTTTGCGTGGGACATTTTTTCAAAGGATTACTACTTTCATATAATATATTCGAGTTCGTTGGGTGAGAAGGTTAAAGGCAAGAGCTCACTCGATCAATACTTATTACACATCTTCTCTAGCATTTTAAAGTAACAATATTTGATATCGAACTCCATGTCATACCAATAATTGACAGCTATACACCCGTGGCTTTGTCCTACCTGGTGGAACCATAGACTCGGCAGGTACAGGCAATCTCCAGCGTTCACTCGGATCGAGTAGCGATGAGTTTTCTTGAATTCAGGGTGGGAATTGTAGTCGGGGGATTTTGGATCTGAAAGAGTACTTGTGATTGAAACCTAAGCGAGCATACGAAGGATATGCTATCCTGAGTGAAGCAAAAGTTTCAAAGGTGCAAAATAACTTGAGAAACACAAATTTTCACCCCACTACAGCGAGGGAAACGCAAGGTGCAAAAAACAGCTTAATTATTAAGCGATTATTAATATTTAAAATTTTTATATTAGATATGCCTTGAGAAATCCTATCCTACTAATATTATTAATGTGAAAGTGTGTGTGTTTGGATATTTGTTACTCAATCACGCAAAAACGGCTGAACGGATTTGGATGAAATTTGGAATGTAAGTATCTGGGGACCTGGAATAACACATAGGCTACTTTTTATCCCGAAATTCCCGCAGGAACATATGTATAAAAATTACTAAAATATTAAACGATTGTTCCGGTTCACAGTGTGTTTTGAGACCCGATTTTGTTGCATGGTTCGGTTTTTTTTATAAATATGAAATTTAGATCATTCCTAGCACTACTGTGTGACTCCGACATCGATACGACTTGTAGTTACCTAGAAAATTAGAGTCAAAGTTTGCATATTTTGTGTCATGAAAATCCCTAAAAAAAATTATTAAAAAAAAACTGTGCCACGTATTTTAGTTTTAATTTAATTTATAAGTAACATGTATAACACTCTACCTTTTCACAAATTTTTGGGTATCTACAATCAATAATTAAAGAATTATTAACAATTTTGTCAATTTTCTTCTTTAATTTATAACTTCACTTTAACGCCGAATTATGGGGTTTTTTCTGGACTAAATTATTATTTTTACATGCCTTTATCGATCATATTAAAATTACAACATAATTCAGCGTTATTCAAAAGTTATAACATAATTTAATCTTAACCGGGTTTTCCGACTCTAGGGTTATCACTTCACCTAAAATAAAACCAAATCCGGATATTTCGATTTATATCCATCATTTGTGAATAATAAACATTCCTTAAGTATTTGTGTATAGATATTTGTTTCTGGTCTGGGTGTTGTATGTATTATAATTAGTAGGTATGCATTTACAAAAAAAAAAGTAGGGTAAACCTGGGAGAGATGCATATAGAGGAGATATGCCTACAAAAATATAAAATCAAATTTATGATTTTTTTCTAAAGAACATTTTAACCAAAAAAATTCAACACTTTTTAATAACTTCTTTTGTTTTTTTCCAATTTTCCTGATGGTATTAATCATTGTTGTCACGGCAAAGACGCCATTTTTAAAGTGCGTTCCATTTTACTGATTTAAAATATACTAGGCTTCTCACCCAGTCATCTGGGAGAGAAGCCTAATTGATTTTGGGTGTAAGACGACTAAACATTTTATTTGTTATATTATTTTTTAGATGCCGCGGGTCTACGTTAGGAAGATGTCTGGCCGAAACAGGGCTTTGTGGTCAGAGAGCGATTTAAGAAACGCAATTACGCATTAATTGCGTTTCTTCAATCAGCAAGGAAATGAACCGTAATCAAGCAAGCAAACAGTTTAAAATTCCATATCGGACTCTTGAACGTAGATATAAGTCAGGTAATAACAAAAAAGGCCGTCTAGGTCCTAACTGGTTGTTTGGAGATAATGAAAAGAAGATAGTCAGTCATATCAAGAAACTACAATCAAGGGGATTTGCTCCATCCATCGACGATTTACGGGTGATGGCTTTTAGATTTGCAGAGAATTTATATCTCAAGCATAACTTCAACAGAAAAAATAGTAAAGCAGGTTATTATTGGGTTAAATCTTTTGTGAGACGAAATCCTGAAATCACTCTGCGTAAATCAAAAGGTGTTTCTTTACAAAGAGCTCAAGGAATGAACCACGAAGAAATTACCGGATTTTTTGATCTATTGGAATCACAATTAGATGAGCATGACTTGAGAAACCAACCCAATAAAATTTATAACATGGATGAGACTGGGCTTCAACTCAATAATAGACCATCACACGTAGTTGCCATGAAAGGATCTAAATCAGTCCCACAATTAACTACAGCAGAGAGAGGAGAAAATATTTCTTTGGTATGCTGCTGCAATGCAGAAGGTAGTTTTATTCCCCCGGTGGCAATATTTAAAGGCAAAAATAAAAAGAACGAATTTTCTGATGGTATGCCTCCTGGTAGCCAGGTTTACATGAATGAAAAGTCAAGTTACATAAACGCTGAACTTTTTTTTAAATGGCTTAGGAACAATTTATGCCAAGAAAACTGCCTGGTAAAGTTATTCTGCTTTTGGATGGACACACTTCTCATTGCAACTCTATTGACATGCTCGAGTTTTGCGAAGTTAATGGAAGTGATTCTTTTGAGTTTTCCGAGCCACACGACGCACTACTTGCAGCCTTTGGACAGAGCATTTTTAACCGACTTCAAAAAAAGGAGGAGGTTATCAATTCGTCTGTATGTATAATTTTTTTACTCGAAGACGAATTGACGGATTAAGATGATTATTTTTTTAATGGATAGGTAGGAGCTCCAAGATGGTCCCATAAAAATCTGATGTGGATCTGATGAGGGTCTACGGAGTGATGAACGGAAATGCTCCTCAAAATGCATTAATCAATCCAGTTGTTTATCGATTACTCGAAGATGGCTTGACCGATTGAAATGATTCTTATTTTAATGGAAAGGTGGAAGCTACGAGGTGGTCCCATGAAAGTTTGGTAAGGATCTGATAAGTATCTTCGGAATGATGGACAGGATAGCATCCCAGAATTCAATAAATTACTCATTTTTGGACTTCTACCAAAAAGAATACCCCTAAAGAACTAAGTACAGATTGATGGGGCACCTGAAACCACCTTCGGTAATTTAAATCGTTAAAAAGCAGTTTTTACAACGAAGTCAATACTTGGATTCGAAACAATCCAACTCGTAAATTAGGCAGACTTCAATTTGGAGATTTATTGGGCAAATCTTGGGGTAAATCAGCCACCCAAAATAATGGTACGTCGGAATTTAGAGCTTGCGGAATTTACCCTGTTGACAGAAATGCAATTCTTGACTATGCTTTTATTTCTGACAGTCCTGCACAGGCAGGTGAGACGTCAGTTAGTACAGCACTTGCTAGTGGTACGTCACAGCCTTCAACCAGCGGGTTAAATACACGGAACAAAACAACCATCTCTGATGATACATTAGAAACGGGTCCAGGACCGTCTGGCACAGATTATCTAAATAACTGGCACAGCTTATCTAAACCAGCAATTTAAGTAACGCCAGTAAAAAAAGATCCATTGAACAAACCTGACGAAGAAACACCCTCGAAAGTTTTGGATAAAGTGCACCCAGTTCCCTCTTATGGGATGCGAACTACTTCTAAAAGGAAGTAACATGCGACGCTTTTAACAACCCCTGAAAATATTTAAAAAATAAAGATTAAGACTGAAAAGAAAATAGCGACTGTGCGTACAAAAAACCCAAGACTTTTGAAGAAGAAAGGAGAATCTAAAACGAAAGTACAAAGAAAGGGAGCTTCTAAAAGGAATTATTCCAGAAAACCCAAGATCATTAAAATAAAAACATCAGATGAGTCGAGTGATGGGGATTCTGATTACTGACGATTCGTCCACAGAGGATATAGAACGCAGCATCTTAGGAGATATCTGCATTGCATGTGGAGAGTATTATCATGCGACACAGAAAAACTGTGACTGGCTGCAATGCATACAATGCGAGGAATGGTTCCACGAAGATTGTAGTGGAGATCCTGCAAAATGTATGACTTGTGACAAATAAAACCTCATTTTCCTTTTAATAATTACGTAGGCATCTCTCCCTGATACCTATTGGCGTCTCACCCATAGCTATGGGACAGATGCCTAATCGACAGACTAAAAATAAAAGGCTGTATTTCCTAAAATTAGGACTAAATTGTTATAATTGCTATGTTACCTCTTTAATAAATATATGATTGAACTATTGTCATTATTTGTTTTCATCTCCTTTCGGTAAATATGAAATTATGAAGCTTTATAAAAACTATAGGCAACCCTCCCAGGTTTACCCTATATGTATTATATCAGTTGTCTGGCCACCGTAACACAAGCCTAGTTGCTTAGCTTGGGGCTAGATGGCGATGTGTAATTTGTCCAGCAATATTTATGTATTATATTATTATATCTATTTATAATTTATAAAATTCTTTATCCTAACTGATTGACATATCAACGCACAGCCTAAACCGCTGATCCTAAAGACATGAAATTTAGAGGGTCTTGGGTTTTGTGATATGTAGGTACTAAGAAAGGATTTTTCAAAATTCTATCTTCAAGAAGCTGAAATAGGGGATTGACATCACTGACTAATTTATCATGAAATCTCAGAAACTACAATTAAGTGCTAGGAGTCTCAAATTTTGCATGGGAATTTCTTTTAGAACAATAACACTAAGAAATAATTATTTTAAATTAAAAAAACAAAAACGGACCAAAGACGTTACGGCAATGCAGCGTTTCAAGAAACCCGTGTTCCTGTAAGTTTTAATGTCCCTGTGGACATTACGGGAAACACAATACGACAAAACGACTTTACGGGAAATCGATGTTACGGCGACGCTTGATTGATTGATTTAATATGATTATATGTTTAAATATTTAAAAAGGTACATAATAATATTAGTACCTACAAATTTTATAAGATTTTAATTTAATAATATGAATTTAATTTAAATTAATTAATAGTTAACTACCTACACCTACTTAAGTAGCTATAATGACATGTAACTTGAGTTATCAATAAAATATCTGTATCTGTATATAGGTAGATAGATTTACATTTGTTTCTTGTAAGCCACGCGGGCGAAGCCACGGGCAGAAGCTAATATGTAAAATTTTGACTAAGTTTTCCTCAGATCGCTTGTGGCCGCGAAGAACTGAAAAGTCCTCAATACGTCAGGTTTAAAAAGAAACATGATTAATAAGTTAAAATTTTTCTTTCCAAAATAATACAGAAAATAATTAGTGATTTTCTTTTATTTCTGTGGGAAATAAAAACAAAAATAAAGTATCATATTTAATAATATTTAATGTATAAGTTTTTGAGACCACAATATAAATTTGGATACTTATCCGGTTATGTGGGTGACAGCCCTGAAGAAAAACATTAAAATACGTGTAACTTTTGAATAACGCTGAATTATGTTAAGGTTTTAATATGGTCGATAGAAGCATGTAAAAACAACAGTTAGGTCTGAAAAAAAAGCTATAATTCGGCGTTAAAGTGAAGTTATAAATTAAAGAAGAAAATTGAGAAATTCGTCAATAATTCGTAAACTATTGATCGTAGAAACTCAAAAATTTGTGACAATGTGGATTAATATACATACCATTTATAAATGAAACTAAAACTGAAATATGTGGGACAGTTTTTTCTAAATATTTTTTTAAAGATTTTCATGACCCGGATAACCGGCAAACTTTGACTCTAATTTTCTACGTAACTACAAGTCGTATCGATGTCGGAGTCACACAGTAGTGCTAGGAATGATCTAAATTTTATATTTATAAAAAAAACCGAACCATGCAACAAAATCGGGTCTCAAAACACACTGTGCGGTTGAAAACACAATTCGGCGTTATGTACCGCTTGCACTAAACTTGAACTTCTTGAACTATGCAATTAATCCGCGCCACCATGATTTGTCGTCCTATGAAGTCCTTTTGTCGCTCAAAAGAAAGTAAATTTTAAATTAAATATATCCAACTACTTTTAAACTATTCAGAACAAATTACGGAAGGTGACTAATGAGAAGAACAAAATTGAAACAAACTTAGAATAGTAGGATACAGGCACCAATCAGTTGTGCTAAATGCCTGCCTGATAAATAAATAATAATAATAACATTTTAAAAACGTTCTTCACATTTCATTTGAGCACAACGCCCTATGAATGCCCTAAAGCCGAAACGGCATATTAGCATAACGTCTTATTAGCAACATGACCAAGTAGCAAATGGACCTAATATCCCCTATACCTTACCTATACAAATCCAAGGCAGAGTTTCACTATCCATCGGTACAATACTCCACACATCTCCAGTTCTATCGTAGACAGCTTGAGGGTACCTCTTGTACGGTACGTAGGGTAGATCCGTTGGAGGGATCAGTAGGAAGTCTTTGTATCCCGATACAACGCAGTAAATGTTCTCATAGGGGTCCTTATGCACTGCGGATTGAAAAAAAAAAGCCATTGGTTTCCTTCTTCACAATGTTTTCGTTCCCCTTTTTCTAGTTTTTTTTGTTTATGCAAAACGGATGAGCCCTACTTGAATATTTATTTTATTGTTTATACTTAGTACCTTTATGGCAACAAAAAAGGAACGCAACAGAAACACATCATCTTCAAAAGATACAACTCATGGTGACAGACATACATACAGTAGTCTAAATAAAAAATACGAATAGAAACAATAAAAATAAAAAGAAAAAAAACAAGCCCAGTAATTAGAAATAATGCTGAGAAATACTAAATAATCATTCCAATAGTTATGTAATTGATACACATAGAACACGTAATAAATGAGTAAAAAATGACTTAGTAGGGACCCATTCAATTTACCAGTCTAATTTTTCTAATGGGTCCTTTGGGTACAGAAACCTAAATAGTACTTACTAGAGGTGACAGCTCTCTGATCGCCCATCCAAAAGTTGATAGCGTCAGGTTGTTTGTTGAAGGCATCACTTGCAAACTTTATTTCTTCCACATCAGGGAGGAGCTCAGGGTATTCAAGGTTTAAGTTAGAGTTTTGTTTCTGTATGTAGACTATTTCATTATTTCTGTAAGATGATAAAGAGAGAGTCTTCAACACTTTATTTAAGTAGGTACTAGTAGTAATGGAGGTGATGGCTCAAACATTTTCCTGAAGCACTGTCAATATTGATGAATTACAATATTAAATGTCATGGATATTGAGGTAGCATTACTTCAGTGGTTTGTTTCAATTTTATTGACGACTTCTGTGGCGCGTCGGGCGGACGCCTGGGTGCAATGCAAAAGGTTCGATTCCCGCTGAGTGGTAATATTTATGCTTAAAAATAAATATTTGTATCTTTTGATTTTGTACGCAAATCTCAGACATCAACTTGCGGAAACCAGCCTTACAAACAAATACAAATATTTGTATCTGGTTTGGGTGTATTTCTATGTATATGTACATAAGATAAATATTGTACATAGAAATACATTAAATAAATATTAGGGGTTAAAGTATGAAATTGCCGATTTGTACTGAAAATCTTAATTGTTTATTTTTTAAATTTTTAACAAATTTATTTAATCAAAATAGTTGCCATTATTATCTATACATTGCTGCCATCTAATTGGAAGGTTATTAATGCCTTTGCGATAGAACTCCGACGATCTAGACTGCACAAACTGTGTGAAAGCATTTTGTACTGCCTCCTGGGAAGAAAACTTCTTGTCACGTAGATAATTGTCCAAATCACGAAAAAAATGGTAGTCCGTTGGAGCAAGGTCTGGTGAATACGGAGGATGACGAATGGTTTCTAAGTGCAGTTCCTGAAGGGTCAAAATGGTTTCTCGTGCTGTGTGAGGTCTCGCGTTGTCGTGGAGCAATAATGGTGAAGATCGATTCATGAGTCGGGGCTGTTTTACTGCTAGTTTTGTCAACATGGTTCGGAGTTCGGCACAATAGACATCTGCCGTAATTGCTTGACCAGATCGAAGAAAACTATAGTGAATAACACCATGCTGAGACCACCAAACAGTTACCATTACCTTTTTATTGGTAAGTTTTGCTTTAGGACACTGTTGTGGCATTTGACCTGGGGTCAGCCATTGCATTTTTCTTTTCCGGTTATCATAAAGAATCCACTTTTCATCACATGTTACAATTCGATCCAATATTCCTTCATTTCTGTACCGGTTCAACAAGGCAACACAAGTTTCAACACGCGTTTCTTTCTGCAGATCAGTCAAATCATGAGGCACCCATTTTTCGTATTTTTTTATTTTATTGATTTGACACAAGTGAGTCAATAAAGTGGGTAAGGTAACGTTAAACCATGCCGCTAATTCCTGGGTAGTTTGACTAGGATCGGCTTCCACTATCTCTCTTAATTCATCGTTATTCACCTGTGTGGGCGGTCTTCCTCGTGGCTCGTTCTTTAAGTCGAAATTTCCATCACGAAAGCGTTTAAACCAAAATCGCACGGTGCGTTCATTAGTAGACCCCTCTCCAAACGCAGCATTGATATTGCGGGCTGTTTCTGCCGCGTTAGTTCCGCGTCGGAACTCGTATTCAAAAATCACTCGAATTTTCGCAGTATCCATCTTTCTTGTCTAAATTGAATAACAAAAACAATTGAAAGTCGATATTCAAATGTTTCACATTTTTTAAAAAAAGAACATCATAGAAACCATTTGAAAAAAGTTTCATTCGAAAACCTCAAACTATGAAGATTCTATGTCAATTCAAAGAACCTATTGCAATAAAACGGCAATTTCATACTTTAACCCCTATTATACGTAGTATATCCGTTGTCTAGTCACCGTAACACAAGCTTAACAGCTTACCTTGGGGCTAGATGATGTTGTGTGTTGGTCACAGAATTTATTATTTTCTTCCCCTAATGCCATATCTACTGTTAAGATTGAGCTCAAATGAAGGCAATCGTTAAGCAACACCTGGTGCAGTCATTACTTTAATGGGTCACCCATGTGTGTGGCAAATATAATTTTCTAGAGGTCCTCTTCTGCTCGGCACAGTCATTAGGTCAAGTTTCCTTAATTTGACACAGCCAAGCAGATGTGCAAAAGTTCCCCATAAATTCAGTTTACACTGGAGTCATAGTTTTAAGTTTATGTTCTTCAACTTACTTTTTAGACTTCAAAGCTTCAAGAAATTCTTTCATTGTCATCTCAGCTTCATAAGGCATGACAAAGTATTCAATATCAGTCTCATTCTTCGTAATACCATCAGCAAGTCCATTTGGTGTTATGGCCACTGTCACCTTTTTATCCGGCAGGGTTTTTCTATAAGAAATTATGGAATTTGCTAGGTATATATGTAGGAAAACCCTGTACTTACTATAGGTAGTGTACAGCCAAACTATGTCTACAACAGTTACATTTAAACTTTGGAAAACACAAAGGCTACTTTTTATTCCAATATTGGGTGTACTTAACAATTCTATATATCCTGTATAATCCTGTATAGCCTTCTCCCGCTCAAAATCATAGTGTGGGATTGTAAAGTGCAACCCCGTTATTCTAGCAGGATGGGACGTACGCGGATGAAACTGTAGGGCGCAGCTGCTTGCTATCAATTTAAAAAATAAGGGGGTAGGTGTCCTAAGGATATGAAATCTTACATGAAATAATCAGAGTTCCATTTATCAATAGCCGGCCAAGAGCGGCACCCACCTCGTATGATGACCGGTATATTTTTGGAAACGAAATCCCTGTGGAACTCCAATGGCTGCAGCTCCGTAACTTCAGCCACATTTTGACCAAGATAGAGATCTATAAACAGAAAAAAGAAAATGTTATACTGGACTGGTCCTATCTTTGTCTGGAAAGATGAATCAATTTGATTTGAAATAGGTGCATGACATTATAATTAGCTCTACGAAAATAATGTAGGAGATTGTGCACGCAAATAATATTCTACTCACCAGTAGTTTCTTCGTGTAAAAATTGAAATAATTCATGTGTCATATTACAAAATATTCTAATTTTGATTTGACTGTTTTTAAATCGCTATTTTTATCATCAGTTATGAAAATCGTGCGCGATTTCCAACCTCAACGATATTGTAAAATCACAATTTGTTTGTTTTGCATGTTTCTTCTTCTTTTTTATGGCTATATTCCATTTGGATATTAGCCATTGTCAAGTATTTGCAAGTTCGAGACAGTCGTCGAGGGAATCATTCTAAAACGTTGGCTATTTACAATGATTCCCTTGATTTTGACTGTTTCGATGCAAATAACTTTAGTGTGATTATATTCTCTTTGATAACTTGCAATACTTAACCACTGGTCAATGTCCAAATGGAATATTGCCATCTAAGAAAAAGACGACATCGGTTTCAGTTCAGTTTTTTTGCTTCTTCTTTAAAATGGCTTTTCCATTGGGACATTTACCAGTGACAAGTATTATCAATATTT
The DNA here is from genome assembly GCA_949358125.1 of Idaea dimidiata. NCBI lineage: Eukaryota > Metazoa > Arthropoda > Insecta > Lepidoptera > Geometridae > Idaea > Idaea dimidiata. Next base: position 6,268,192 of record OX442342.1, on the reverse strand, counting down.
GCAAGTTATTTGCATTAAACGAAACAGTTAAGTAATCATAGTTAAAGTCAAGTCGAGGGACTCATTGTAAAAAGGGGGCCATTTTTTACAATGTTTGTTCACGGAGCTTTGAAGATAACACTAAGCTAAAGTCCATGTTTTCATTTTTATTTACCCTTGTACATCTTCACGAAGCTAAGTTAATTAATAAAATATGCTCCCAAAATAAACAATTTACACGCATTTGCACTAAGTTTTACAAAAATAATAATTTATCAACATATCTCAACGCATTCCCGCCAGAACTCGATCAGTCAATTGTCAACAAAGAGAATATAATCATTACGTTTTAGTTGTCAATGTCATTCGTGTTATTATTTTATCTATGGTAGTATCGAGTTTTGGCGGGAACGCGTTGAGGAGATGTGTTGCTAAATTTTTCATTTTAGTGAAACCTAGTTCAAATGCGTGTTAATTGTTTAATTTCGGCGGCATATTAATCAATTTAGTTTCGTGAAGGTGTACAAGTGGAATGAAAGTGAAAATCGGTGCAAAACATGGACTTTAGTTAGCGTTGTCTCCAGAGCTCCGTGAACAATCTTTGTAAATGGCCGCCGTGTTTACAAATGATTCCCTAGACTTGACTTTAACTATGACGACTTGACTGTTTCGATGCAAATAATAATACTTGACACTGGCTAATTTCCTAATGGCCAAAATCGGTTCACAACCGATAATAAATTTGGAGTTTCTTTGGATCATCTCGGTATTTTTCTAAATCGAATCTAGATCTACTCAATTCTACTTTCGCTCGTATTTAATTCAAATAGAAATCTACTAAAGTTTGGCTCACTAAAAAACTCTTTCGGTTCATTATATTAGGTCTCATAACTCTAACCTAACGCGTATCTTTGAAGAAAATGGGTGAAAGATACAACATTCACAGTCAACTTGAGCATCTTCAGAGCAAATACATTGGCACAGGACACGCTGACACCACGAAATACGAATGGCTGACCAACCAACATCGGGATTCATGTTGCAGTTACATGGGCCACCCAGACCTGCTCAGTTACTTTGCTATTGTTGAAAACGAATCAAAGGCTCGTGTTAAATTCAACTTGATGGAAAAAATGCTGCAGCCGTGTGGGCCTCCGCCGGAAAAACCAGAGGATTAAGTATTAATTGTAAGTTTACTTATGCATAACTCAATAAATAAGATGTAAGTTATTTATTGCTTTGTTTCATTTTTATATTACTTATTCTATTAGAGGATTCTTCTATCAAATTATTAAAATCTTAAAAACCTCTGTTTTTAATATTATCTATCTAAAAATACTTACACAAGAAATAAATACTACAAAGATAAATAAACAATATAAATAATCTAAGGTGAATGACCATTGAGTCCAAAAGTGCCCATTACACTGCATTACGCGGCGGCATTACCCCGTTGAATCGCCAACGATATATTCTGGGCTAAAAAGAGCCCCGACTGGGGGTCCAGACCCTTATCCCTGGGAACTTTACGCAACTGAGGCCATGATGTCCCAATGCATCGACCCATGCTCCACATATACGCATGAGGCTCGCACACAGCGCACTTAAGTCAGAGGCCCACAGCCTCACGGAGGGAGTCGTTATCCAACAGCGTGCCCATATGAGAAGTCGGCAAGGCATGCAACCAAACTCCGGCTTTGCAGCCACATTCAACCGGGCCAAGTTGACGCCTATTCTGGTTTGCCGCAACTGCGTCAGCCCATGTGAGGTGATGTCGTCCCAACCTTTCTGCGACCTACACTCCTTGGGAGGATCTGCATCTAAGCTTAAAGACGTTTTTAATAGACTTCTGATGTTTTATTCAGTGTTAATGATGTGAAGAAGTTGCCCAAAAAATTGAAAAAAAAGAGTTAAGTACATACCTTATGTTAGGTACCCAATAACTTGACCTCTAGTGATAGTGAAAGCTATATCATCTCCAAGAGAAAGGAACCTTTTCTAGAATAAAGAATTTATATGAGAGAAAGGGATCATTTCTAAGAGAAACTGATCATTTCTAAGAGAAACTGATCATTTCTAGATAGGAAGAGAAGGATAATATTTATGAAAGACAGGAATAATTTGTTATAGTAAATCATACATGTGAATCAATAGATAGGCTCTACATCAGTGAGTCCATGTCCACGGAACTATCACTATTAAGATACAATATTACATCATCACCTTTCAATAGAAAACAACGTCACAACACAAAAGGTAATTTTATAAGGAATCCCATTTCCAGTGGTACCTATATTTGAATTCAGTGGGTTAAATAAATTAAAAGACAAAACTAAGTCTCATCCAGCATTTAATAGTGCTTTCCATTCTTCCAATTTGGTTTTTAAAAGCTTTTCCCTCTCCTTCGCCTCCTCCTGCAATTTCTTTCCCAAATCGAAATTCATCACAACATTTGACACTAAAACTTGCTGAATATAAGGTAGTATTTTCCCACATTCTTTCTCTAATATCTCTAAAGTATTTGTTACACATTCAATATCCATAGAACCAACTTGTCGAAAGTCTGATATTTGTTTTAACTCTAGCAAACAAGATATTGTTATAACACCATGGTTGATTGGAGTTTCCGGACTTGTTTCGGCAAGTCTTTCTTCGGCTTCTGTAGGGTCAATGAAGACTTTGTCTCCGACAACAGCAAGAGAACATGAAGTTATGACATCGTACATGGGGACTGCTGCGCTAGCAAGGGCTAGGCCGGCAGCGTTGATTGCAGCAGCAAGGCATGCACCGTCATTCTCTATGATGTAGACAAAGACATCAATCTGAAACAAGCAAATACAAACAACTTTGTAACTTTGTATGTAGGATTTTGGCTGTACTCAAAAAAAATAGCTAGGTAAATGCATGCAGCAGTTTTCCATTTAGGCCAGATCAGGTTTAAAAATCATTTATGATTGCTTTTTGACATGGTTACAATAACTGCACCTAGCACAGAGGCTATCGATTCTGATATTCTTGTGGGATCGAGACTTTCAATGGTTAAACCGCAGGGCGCAGCTAGTAAGCAGATAAAATAAATAAATTTAACCTGGTAATTAGGAAACATATGCCGACACACACAGGGCTCTAAGGCTTGTCTCATGGCCACAGACAGTGCTTTCTCCTCTGCATCAGGGGCTGGAGATCTTCTTTCACCACGGCAGGAGAACGGAGAGAACTTTACTTCACAGAATATTTGACCTAGTTGGCTGGAGTAAAAGTAACAATTGTAATTAAATTACAATAAAGAAATAGTAAATCTTACTAATATTATTAATGTGAAGGTGTGTGTGTAAGTAACTAAACAAACAAGTATGATTGTTACTGCTTAACATAAAAACTATTGAACCAATTGCAATAAAACTTGGAATCCCGATTCTTAAGTGCTCCCCTAGTTTTAGAGTTTTCAGGTTGCCATAAGGCCTTTTTTATACCGATAATCCGGAAGGTTCAAGACTTACGCAGGTTAAACTAGGGCCACATAAATCTGTGCAGCTAGTACACATGCTCATCACTCAATGCTAAATTGTTTCAATATAACTTGAGCACACATTGCAAAATAACAAAGTATTTGATATAACTTTTAGTAATAATCCAACTGCAATACAGAAGGTTGTGGTTTTGATTCCCACCGGCTGCAATATGGTTAAAAAAAATTGTATCTGATCTGGGTGTTTTTCTATGTATAAAATGTATGTATTTACAAAATAAATATTATAAGTACTATACCCATATGTCTAGTCACTGCAACACAACTTTAGCAGATTACCACATGGATAGGTGGGTCAGTGTGTTGTTCACAGAATTAAAAACAAAAATGTATAACTACCTAAATTCACTTAAAGAAATGCTTTCCAAAAATTTAGCACCCGACAGGACTTGAACCTTGAAAACGTAAACAATAAGAAATGCAATCCTTAATTTCGACTCAATTTAACATGCATCCATGGCCAAAGTAGAAAAAGGTGTTGGGACGGATCCCCAGAGATGCAGGTTCAAGTCAAGATGGGTGGGAAATTTTTGGAAAGCATTTCTTTAAGAATAGTCATCCAGTTGCAGAAAACACTATAAAATATATCAAAAACAGGTACCTACCTAAATTCATTTTGATGTGGTATCTCTCTGGGATCGAACACAGAACAGACAACTTTTGTTTTCTTTAACTCAACATATGATGATCCTTTTGCTTGTGACACCATATCTGTTCTTGCAACTAGAATATTGAGAAAATATATAAATTAACATAAAAGTAGTAGGAACTAACTATCAATACAAGAAGATTAGGTACGTAAGTACCTAAAGGCATGGTTATTTGCCAATTTGGAGTAGTGGAACACATTAATGAGCTAGGTAGTTTATTTATTATTTAAGTACTACATATTGAGTAAAATGGGACTAAAAAACAATTTCACATTATTTAAATAAAGTATTTATAGCTGTGTCTATCTATTACACTCAATAGTGTATAAACACTCAACTTCAATTCTAAAAATGTTGAATGCTCGATTCTTTTTAGTTCTACGTGAGCATTCTAGTTGTAGTAAAATAACTTCTTTGTATTTCTTTTTGTTCTTATTGCTCAAGGCATTTTAAACTTAGACTTTTTGGAAATATATTGCTAAAAATATTTCTTAAGTACTTCTTTGTGTTGTGAGGGGTATAAACACTCAATAAACTGGTATTTGTTAACAAAAATCAAAATGTAGGTCCTGCACAGTAACTGAGTAGATACACCTAACCTTTATACTCGATTTAATTTAGTCTGCTAGAATTATATGAACTGTGCATAAAACAAAGCTCCATGCATAGTAAACTTCCGCTATGACCCAAAACGGTACATACAAAACATACACATGCTTCGCGCTTCATCTAGCGAGCGGCCGTCCTTTCTCAACCCGTTTTCATCCAATAATTCCCTCAATTGCTCATCGGTACTCTTTACATTTTCCTTAGTAAATCTATAGTAAGGGACACTGTCTTCTGGACCATTAAAGCGACGATAATCTAGCGGCATTTCTGTAATTTTAATTTTGTTTCTATTTCCTACACAACACAACAACGTCCGTACTACTCCGTACTTAACCTAAAAAATTGTTATTTTTCATTGCCAGGCTATAAATCCAGAAAATATCCAAAATTAAAAAAATAATGTTATCGTTGATACAAGCAGCGCTTACCTTTTTAAAGAAAAGTAAGAAACAAAAGCGCCTTGTTATCTTATTCTTTGCAAAAAAATTTGATTGTTAAATAAATACTACCTATAAGATTTCTAATCTATAACATACGTTTGCCTTTTATAAACACACTGATACCAAACATTTCTAATCCTCACCTTGGACAGTGGACAAGGCTCTGAGCACAATGCTGGTTTTATTGGAAAGGTAAAACCGTTTCATTGCTGCAAAAGATATCCATAATTGGGGCTAAGTAAAAACAGGCAACACTGTTTTTATTTTCAGAAACTAATGGCAAATACTTTTTGTGCCATGGATGGAGGTAAGAACATCATTGTATTATCTATCAATCACGATTTAATCTACTGTCAATGTCAAAATGACAATAAATCTAAACATCATTTCAGTAGTGCCGTGTAGTGGTGTTCGGAATAATTAAATCTCAATAAAAATGTGTTTTCTAACATAAAGACAGTTAATTAATTAGATCTGAAAAAACTGTGATGCTAGAAGTGTAAAGGGTCATTCTACAAAGTTAATAGGACTAGTAAACTCGGTAAGATCGCACCACCCATTCAGCGAGAGGTCGACGTCAAAAATTGAAAGTCTTGATGAAACATCGATTTATTAGAGGGACATATTTAATATAGTAACTAGTTATTTATACCCACTTAGAACACTGATTAGGTGTTATCGGTTAATAGGTTCATTTACACTAAAGTATTTGTAACTAATTCTGAACTTGAGTTACCATTGTCTTCATTGATCATGCTAGTCGCTTAAGACTGTTTACTGCGACGTGTTTTGCAAAAAGTCAACTCTCAGATGCTTAGCCCCTGTCATTAACATTAAATAAAAAGTAAATGAAACTGCACACAGTGCGTCAAGGTATTAAGCAACTATATTTATAGTTTTTTATACTAAGCTTAGATGTATCAATTTGTATTTATAGATAGCCCTGTTTCAAAGAACTGTTGTGGTAAACTTTACTTTGTAATTTGTAATGTAATAAGTTTAATATAGAACTTTAGTAATCAGCGAAATACTGCATAGTCACTAGCCATTTACACCCACTGGCATGTGGCATCACTAGGCCATATCTCGTTTAACTATATTTGAGACTATAGTAGCCTAGGTACTCCTCAATATTGTAGATTGTTTAAATTGGTTCAGTACTTTCATAGCCTTTTCATTATTACAAACAAACAAATCATTCCTTTTTATAATATTAGTATACACTAACACAGGCAAAAGCAAGGGTTGCAGCTAGTATTTTAATAAACATCTTACACTAATCAATAATTAGGTATTATTATCTACTACAATTTATTAAAGTTAGTTATTGTAAAACAATTTTTATTGTTATATCCAATTGTTTACTAGCAAATAGTGTGCAGTTAACGGTATTCACAAACTCCCGTCAGTGAAGCAAATTATTTGTACCAAGGTGGCAATATTTGCAATATTTTTCCATTTCTTTTAAAACAAATTAACCCATTTTGAAAAAAAAGAGGTTTTATAAATTTGAGGTGTGTTTGTCTGTCTATTTAATCAATACTTACGAATTACATCTCAGTCAACTTTGAAAAGCTAACTGTAAAGTTAGCTAAAGCTCACTAATTTTGTAATAATGCTGTTATTAAATGTGAGTAAAACCTGGTAAAAATGGTGTTTTACTGATTGTTTCATTTAGGTATAAATGATTAATTGACTTTCAGAATCAAAATGGTGTCAAAGCGGAGTGTATGCATGGGTGCGGGAGTCTTCATGGTGTTATGGGCCATCTCCTCAGCCCAGGGCCATGTGCCTCTCCCTCCATCATCATCATCATCGGCTCCTACCACAACTGAGGTATGTGCTACACTTACATTAATATATAAATTAAAATAAAAAAAATCATCTTCTCTCCGTCAAACATAACAATTATGTCCTACAAACAGTGCCTCGCGTTACTCCCGATCCCGCCGAACCTCCAACTATCACTTACCAAGTCTCATTACTATTGGTTCAAATGGTTTTGCTCGATTAAATGCAATACAATCATTCACACTTTTTAAAGTCATTAACCCACACAATCTCTGTTCATTATTATAATGTATCAGAACTTGGAGTCTAGATCACGTTTTAAGAAATTATTCAATTTATAAATTAAAATATTTTTAAATTTACCTCGACGTTTCGGCAAACGGGTTACATTACACCGGCCGTGGTCCCATAAAGACAATCATCAAAACAAAGAAACATCTACAATACTCTTTCATTCATAATATTAGTTAGATTATGTTTGAAGTTGACTGGTGTGGCTAAATTTTCGAAAATTTTGCAAAGTTTCACTACAGCTTTCGAAGTCTTAATAATTTCTTGCAAAAATTACTAACAATTATTAAACCACCATAGAGAAACATCTGACTATGCTGATTTTGAAGTTTTTATTTAGCAAATTGTTTTCAACTAAAGCTAAACTTTTGAGTCTAATGAGATAAACTTTATAATAATTATCCTGCCACTTAACTAGGACACTAAATTCCTGGTGTCATGGTATTTTCTTTAAACAGAACATCAACTTGCTTGTGATACAAGCAATTTCAAAACTCTACTGTGAGGAAGCATTTTTAGACTCTACTGTACATATTTGCATGCAAACTAATAATAAACTTTAGTAGTCATGTCAATTCTATTCTATTTCTTATCGGTTGTGAACCGATTATGGCCATTAGGAAATTAGCCAGTGTCATGTATTCAAATTTATTATGCAAGTTATTTGCATCGAAACAGTCAAGTCGTCATAGTTAAAGTCAAGTCTAGGGAATCATTTGTAAACGCGGCGGCCATTTACAAACAATCTTCACGGAGCCTTGGAGACAACACTAAGTCAATGTTTTGCACCGATTTTCACTTTCATTCCACTTGTACACCTTCACGAAACTAAATTGAATTAATATGCCCCCGAAATTAAACAATTTGCACGCATATGAACTAGGTTTCACAAAAATGAAAATTTAGCACCACATCTCCTCAAGGAGTTCCCGCCAAGACTCGTCATGTAAATTTTTTTTTATTTCTTATCGGTTGTGAACCGATTATGGCCATTAGGAAATTAGCCAGTGTCAAGTATTATTAATATATTATGCAAGTTATTTGCATCGAAACAGTCAAGTCGTCATAGTTAAAGTCAAGTCTAGGGAATCATTTGTAAACGCGGCGGCCATTTACAAACAATCTTCACGGAGCCTTGGAGACAACACTAAGTCAATGTTTTGCACCGATTTTCACTTTCATTCCACTTGTACACCTTCACGAAACTAAATTGATTAATATGCCCCCGAAATTAAACAATTTGCACGCATATGAACTAGGTTTCACAAAAATGAAAATTTAGCACCACATCTCCTCAAGGAGTTCCCGCCAAGACTTTCCATGTCAATTGTCTATTAGATTGGTGTTTTATGATTATGACTTTCACACAAATTTAGTTAGGGTAAGTACATCAAAGAAGTTATATTACTAGAACCAGAATGGTGACGTAGAACTAAAAAGTGTTCCGCTACATTGGGCATGTGTCCCTTTCTAATAACACTATTAGAAAGGGACAGAACGCTACTTTCAAGCATGCTTTAAAATATAACTTCTTTACCTAATGTACCCCACATTAATACGATAATGTACGATGTTTATTATTTTCCAAAAACACAAGGTTCGATTCCGGATTAAGGTTTTTTTTTTAATCTAAGAATAATGCCACTGTAGTTTTTGTAAAAATTGGTGACACAACTCCTTTGAGCAGTTTTCCTTATCTCTTGCAGTTTAGTTATGATATTCCTCTGAGCTCTTAGTATGAGTTTTGATAGTTTATCGTCTTGATGAAACTGGCAGTTTACTTCCATACATTATTGTAGTTCATAATAGTTACCGCTAGGGGCGCTGATGGAAAATGTATGAAGTAAACTGCCAGTTTCATCGAGACGATAAACTATCAAAACTTATACTAGGGCTCTTGAAAGCCCATCGAAATGGTTCAGCCTGTATAGTAGTGTAGTTGTCAATCAGCTAGGACAGGACTTTGAATTTTAAATTATTACTAGCTGCGCCCTGCGGTTTCACCCGCGTGAGTCCTGTTCCCGCGGGAATATCGGGATAAAAAGTAGCCTATGTGTTAATCTAGGTCCCCAGCTACCTATATTCCAAGTTTCATCGCAATCGATTTAGTAGTTTTTGTGTGAAAGAGTAACAACCTCACATACATACATACATACATACATACATACATACATACTTGCATACAAACTTTCGCGTTTATAATATTAGTAAGATAGTAAGATCTTATTAATTGTCTTTGGTAAGATGTACCCACAGATATGGACGAAACAAAAAATAAAAAATAGTGCCATCTATTCGTATTTGTAAACACGAAATGAAATAAAATCGCTAAAATTACCTACATATTTATTATCTCTGAAGATTGACGTGCAAATGTTCCTAATGAATTCCAAGCTTGTACAACAGATGGCGTTCGGAGTAAACAATTTTGAAACAAGTTATCCTACTAAAATTATAAATGTAAAAATATAAGTAAAAGGGTATTTTATAACTCCGATCGGGATTAACACGTAAGCTACTGTTATCGACATTTTTCCGCGGACTTACGCGAGTGAAACCGCAGAGCTCAGCTAGTGTGTTGTGTGTCACAAAGAAGTATTTTTAGATAGGCCTTCTTCCTATTTTAATGGTTACAAAACCCTGTTTAATTTACTTTAAGTTACCTTGAGTTTGGAGCAAGAGTAAGAGTGACAAAGACAGCTGCCGAATTATTGTCTTTTTGTTAGAACAAACCGCTTCTATAGTAAAATTGATTTGTTTAAAACCTTAGAAAACTAACGTGAAACATTTGTTGCGGTTTTCCTGTAGTAGGTAAAGTGTTAGGTACTTTACCTATAAAATATACTCATTACCTCACTGTTACTCATCTTCTATAAATAGAAACAACAATTTTCACTATTAGTACCATACTTAATGGTGGACTTTTACCCCCTTACTTATAAACGATGATTAACAGATGACCAAGTTATGTGACGTTTGTCTCTCTCTGTCCACTTTGGAACTTCATGTCACAGTAAAAGACAAACGACGCATAGTAATGCGGCGGTTAACAAGCCTTTACAAGTTAGGGGGAAAATGTTCCAACAATGTTTGCAAAGACATTCCTAGCAAATCACAAGCACTAGCAAAACTTGTCTTTTACTGTTACATGAAGTTTCAAAGTTGACAGACAGAGACAAACGTCACATAACTTGGTCATCTGTTAAACATCGTTTATAAGTTAGTAAGCTACGACCCGCGGTTTCACCCGCGTAAGTCCCGTTCCCGCGGGAATATCGCGATAAAATGTAGCCTATGTGTTATTCCGGTTTCCAACTACTTATATTCCAAGTTTTATCGCAATCGGTTCAGTAGTTTTTGCGTGATTGAGTAACAAACACACACACACACATTACACACGTTCTCACAAACTTTCAGCTTTATAATATTACTTAGTAGGGTAAGTAAGGGGGTTTAATTCTAAAATGCGCTTTCCCCTGAATAAATAGTTAAATAAATAAAAGATGACCAAACTGCAGCGATCTTGTACAACCAACAAAGTAAAAAAATATTGTAATGAAACGAATTTTCCTTAACCGTAATAATTAATCGATGGAAACAATTTCATCACTGACCGACCTACCTAACATCACGGGTATTTTGTCACGGAAAACCAATAGGCGCTTTGGTTACCTAATCAGAATCACAAAGATTTTATTATTACTCCAGAAACAGTTAGATTATGTAGCGTAGCGGTGTCTTTAACGTCGCCGATGCTCAGCGTATACCTAGAAGACCTAGATAAATTCACGGCACTATACAGAAATACAGAAACATTACTTACACAAGAAAATTCTCATACTAAGTTTAAAGTTAAAAGGTGCTCTATTATTTAAGTATACTTACCTCTCAATTTTTAAATGGTGTTATTCTAATTTCTTCTATGGTTTTCGCGATTTTGCATAATAAAACACTTTATTTATCCGGTTTTATCGCGTTTTTTATTCATTATTTGAACCGAGCTTTCGCCAACTTTACAGTTGGCTTTTTCAAGGTTGACTGAGATGTAATTTGTCTATTTTTAACATTCTAAAAAGTTACAGTAAACTACCGCCTCATAATTATTTGCAATAAAGTGTACGCAGACTATAGAGTTATTGTAATAGTTTTCAATTTAAGTTATAATTATTTTATCCCTAACTAGCTTAAAAAACTACCATGGCTTCGAAACGCGCCCTCACATGAGAAGAAGCCACGAAGAAACTCATGGGGGTTCTCTTTTGCTCAGAAATTTAAAAAACAATTTTTACATCAAACTAAGAATTAACAAATCTAAATAACAAAAAATACTAAGTCCTACAAAAATGGCTTTCGGTATCTTGTGGTCTTGCAGCTGTTGTTAGCCGGGCCTGGGACTTAATCAAATGAAGTACAGGGTCCCAGACAGGTGGCACTTTCCAGCCATCATCCCTATTGAAATTATTAGGGTGTTTCTGAATTTCAATAGCTTCCCGAAGCATCCTGGGTACATACCGCTTCTCTGTAGCCAGTACCTGTGCTTTATCGAAGCGAAGGAAATCCAGCGAAGGATTGTCCAGCGTGTGTTCACAAACTGCAGACTTCTGATACCGCCTGTGCTTCACTTCAGCCATGTGCTCTCTTAGACGAGTGGCAACACTTCGTTGGGTTTGCCCTATGTAACAGGCGCCACACTGACAATCGATCTTGTAAATGCCTGCTTCCTCCAGGGGTATCTTACACTTGACTGGTCTTAACAATTGTTGGATCTTTCTGTGTGGCTTATAGTAAGTTTTAATCGAAGCTCGTTTCAAGATTCCTCCAATTTTGTCTGTGACTCCCTTGATGTATGGAAGGATAGCCGGGACTCGATCAACTGTAGGTGGTTTGGGGGGGTTTTGTTGTTATTCTATTATTAAGTATAATATGTAGTATAACCGTTGTCTAGTACCCATAGTACAAGTCTAGTACTTAGTTGAGTTTTTTTTTTTAGTTTGAGGCTAGATAGCGCTGTGTAATGTCGTGCAATATTTATTACTGAAATGCCTCAATGTTATAGTACCTATTATCTCAGCTCTGTACAATATTTTTCGAATACGGTTCAGCCAGCAATTGTTGGTGATTTTGCAAAAAGTTACTAGCATATGAAGAGCTTTGCGTGAATTCCAAAAATAATTGTACCATTTCGAGAAAAATTGAATAAAGTTTAAGCATATTTTAGACGTTTTTAGTTTTAGATGAGGTGGAAGGCGTTCAGGGGTCCTAGTACACGCCGCTGTATCTGGGTAAAGGATTTACTCTTATAAATTCAGTCCGGCCCGTTCACGGCTCGTTCTAATGGGAATCATCCCTTTCTTCTTTGTGTCGCGACGCAACGTCATTCATATTAATTAAGATACCAAAGTGCCAACGCTCACTAACTATTAGGTAAACTGTGGTAATTCCCGCGCTTTGTACATTACTCATTAATTCATTTATTTATTTATTAATCTCATAAAACATGGGTACATATAATGGTGTTATAAAATACATAAAGAAAGATCAACCATGCTTTACCTTATTGGCATACGAGATTGAAAATAGTAGTCCGGTTATTGGTTATTCTTATTCACAAACTTATCGAGTTATCGCATTATAAACTCATTTACATTATGAGTACCTACACTGTGGTACATACAACCACAGTTACTTCAGCGTTTTTGCCAATAATTATTCAGCCGTTTGTTTTTGTTACCTTGTTATTTCAACTACAATGGTTGTTTCATAATGACGAGTTAAACAGATTGAATGAACAAAAATCTTTATTATTTCATTAATTATGTGACGATATTGTTATCTCACATTGTAATGCATATTTGTGGGCGGCCGAAGCCTCGCAATTTCTTTTCGGGTAGTGGTGTATTACAGATTTCAGTTCGCACTAAAGCCTCTAACTTGCTACTGCTATTAGAGATAACAACTGCGACCAACCGCTAAACGTGCCTTCCGAAGTACGGAGGAGCTCAAGAAAATTATTCTACCTACAAATAATAATAATAATAGGGGTTAAAGTATGAAATTGCCGTTTTATTGCAATAGGTTCTTTGAATTGACATAGAATCTTCATGGTTTGAGGTTTTCGAATGAAACTTTTTTCAAATGGTTTCTGTGATGTTCTTTTTTTAAAAAATGTGAAACATTGTCGCGACGTCTGATCGAGGCGACCGGTGATCCCAGGGCTGGCGGGTTCCTTTCTCAGCGAGTTAGTCTCGCTATACAGAGAGGAAATGCTGCCAGCATCTTGGGAACTATGCCTCGTGAAGGCGTCGACGATGGCTTCTTCTTTTTTAGTTAAGTGTTTGTTTTTGTATTTGTTTGTTTATTTAAATTGCCAATAATGTACTAAGTTTGTTTCGGGGATGAAACATTTGAATATCGACTTTCAATTGTTTTTGTTATTCAATTTAGACAAGAAAGATGGATACTGCGAAAATTCGAGTGATTTTTGAATACGAGTTCCGACGCGGAACTAACGCGGCAGAAACAGCCCGCAATATCAATGCTGCGTTTGGAGAGGGGTCTACTAATGAACGCACCGTGCGATTTTGGTTTAAACGCTTTCGTGATGGAAATTTCGACTTAAAGAACGAGCCACGAGGAAGACCGCCCACACAGGTGAATAACGATGAATTAAGAGAGATAGTGGAAGCCGATCCTAGTCAAACTACCCAGGAATTAGCGGCATGGTTTAACGTTACCTTACCCACTTTATTGACTTACTTGCGTCAAATCAATAAAATAAAAAAATACGAAAAATGGGTGCCTCATGATTTGACTGATCTGCAGAAAGAAACGCGTGTTGAAACTTGTGTTGCCTTGTTGAACCGGTACAGAAATGAAGGAATATTGGATCGAATTGTAACATGTGATGAAAAGTGGATTCTTTATGATAACCGGAAAAGAAAAATGCAATGGCTGACCCCAGGTCAAATGCCACAACAGTGTCCTAAAGCAAAACTTACCAATAAAAAGGTAATGGTAACTGTTTGGTGGTCTCAGCATGGTGTTATTCACTATAGTTTTCTTCGATCTGGTCAAGCAATTACGGCAGATGTCTATTGTGCCGAACTCCGAACCATGTTGACAAAACTAGCAGTAAAACAGCCCCGACTCATGAATCGATCTTCACCATTATTGCTCCACGACAACGCGAGACCTCACACAGCACGAGAAACCATTTTGACCCTTCAGGAACTGCACTTAGAAACCATTCGTCATCCTCCGTATTCACCAGACCTTGCTCCAACGGACTACCATTTTTTTCGTGATTTGGACAATTATCTACGTGACAAGAAGTTTTCTTCCCAGGAGGCAGTACAAAATGCTTTTACACAGTTTGTGCAGTCTAGATCGTCGGAGTTCTATCGCAAAGGCATTAATAACCTTCCCATTAGATGGCAGCAATCTATAGATAATAATGGCAACTATTTTGATTAAATAAATTTGTTAAAAATTAAAACAATAACCAATTAAGATTTTCAGTACAAATCGGCAATTTCATACTTTAACCCCTAATATGTTTCAACTTTGCCTTACGTCTGGTTTTTTTAAACGATAAGTGCATAGTCGGCGATGCGTGTGACTTTGGCCATCAAGGCACAGATTAAAAAAGAAGGTTTTTTATTAATTCTTACGCAAATTCGTCCTCTACGGAATTCCAACCTGCAACTACTGGTAATAAAAATGAAGTTTAATCATTCTACTGCAAACAAAGTAAATGCTTAAGAAAATAATTATTAATGTCAAGAACGGAAATGAGTACAAGGACGCAAGTAAATAGAGTAAATTGATAATAGAAATGGTACTAAAGTATTTATAAAAAAATGGTAAGTATAGCTTTCTTTCTTTGGTTTATCTTAATTTATTTAGTTTACAAGTCTACTGCGTTGTTTATCTATCTTCTATAATTAAAATACCTAAAGGTAGAGGGGGCAAAAACTCTGTAGGTTACTTACTTGAAGGCAAATTAAAAAAAAAACATGTCTAGTTCACTAGAGATTGGGTAGGTTAGAACAAGAATTATTCTATACTAATACTTATAATAAAGAAGAAAGATTTGTTTGTTTGTAACAAATATATTTCCGAAACTACTCGACCGATTAAAAAATATTTTACCAATAGAAAGCTACATTATCGAGGAGTAAAATAGGCTATTGATCCCGAAATTCCCGCGGGATCGGGACTTGCGCGGGTGTAACCGCGACGCGCATCTAGTATTCTATAGGTAAGTATTTAAAATTCCTAAAGGTAGAGCCGACAAAAAGTCAAAGTCGAGGTAAACTAAAAAAAACCGGTAAAGTACAAGTCGGATTCGCTCACGAAGGGTTCCGTACCATTATCACAATTGGGTACCGCGAACCCTAAAATTAACACTAGTCCAAGCAAAACCAATTGATCACTAGATGGCGCTAGTGGTAAAAATACATCGCGGGATCGTTGCGATGCGACTATTTTTTTTAAATCACGTTTGTTGTAAGTATAATATTAGTAAGAAGTAAAAAGTATGTCTGTCTGAAAGACTAGCTGAAAAAACAATTTAAGTATAGGCCTTAAATATTTGTTTTTAGTACCTATTGTTGTTAGAGCGGCAACAGGAATACATAATCTGTGAAAATGTCAACTGTCTGGCTACCACGGTTCTTGAGATACAGTCTGGTGACAGACATACGGATAGAGCGAAGACCGCGTCAAAAAGGGGGAAAAGACCCCTGATGCAGTCTTTTCCAGGGGGAAAGTTTGCAAGAAGGGTCTTAACATGGTGTTTTTGCTTCACTCCGCACATCCAGCGCCGCATCTTCATATCTGTGACACGCAGCTCCTACTTATGTCGCTCAAGCCCTGACCGACCACGTCTCACTACCATACAAAAGGCCGGGTCTAATGATGGTTTTGTAAACCTATCCAAAAACACTTTTTTAAACATCTGTATGTTAAACCTATAAACAGTATCACAGGGTTTTAGAGCCCGTAGTGCTGGACGATGCTGGCTTATCATTGTTAATTTTAACGAGTAAAATCATGGGGCGCAGTACCTTACATAGAAACCTGACCAACCCTTTTTAATATATTTTATGTTGGTACCTATGGGCAAAGACACTCCTATTCCAATTAGGTAAAAGAAAGACAAAAATGACGAAAATGTTAGGTGGTTTGTAAGCAAGTTTGCGGAGAATCATTTAATCCGTTTTACTATTTGGTAAAACCACTCCAATCGAAATAATGGGTTTAGGTAGATATACTAAAAACACGTGACTACATAAATCTGAAGACGCTTAGTGGTTTTTGTAAGTTTTTTGAAGATCATTACATTTTTTATAGGTATATTACGAGTTCGGAATCGGAAAAAAACGTATTTTCTAAGTCCTGCTGTCTATATTAGAAGTAGCTACTGTGACTGAATGCGATGAAACGTGGTATGCAGAAAGCTAAAGACAAGGATAACTTATAGGCTAATCATTATCCCGATATTCCTCCGGGATCAGAACTAATGCGGGTGAAACCGAGGGGTGCAACTAGAGTTTTTAATGTTTAGATTACCTCTGAGAACATTTCCGAGGTCGATTAGGAATTTTATGCCCGTCCATTCCTTTCCCGCGGGAAAATCGGGACAAAAAGTAGCCTATGTGTTATTCCAGGTCATAAGCTACCTATATTCCAAGTTTCATCGCAATCGGTTCGGTAGTTTTTGCGTGATTGAGTAAAAAACTCACAGACATACATACATACGCGTTTATAATATTAGTAAGATTCGTCGCCTCTGTCCTTGACCATCAAAGCAGATTTTTTACAGTGATGATTACTATTTTGGTAGCCCGCCATTTACGTCAATATGCCCACGCGAAATTGTGCCAAATGTAAATATTTTTTTATTAATATGTTGTTACAACTATAGCTGCCCCCTGGAGTTTCATCTGCGTAAGTCCCGATTCTACGAAAATATCCGGATAAAAAGTAGCTTACATGTTAATTCAGGGGCTCGATTCGGTAAGGACATAGCATGCGGAATGCCGGCGGACTGCAGGCGACGTGCAAAAGATGTGCGTTAATTCGTATTCTGTAAATGTTTTTTTATTTAATTACTACTTGATTACTTAAGTAGCCTACAAATTTAAGGGCTACTTAATTATTTAAATAGCTCCCCTTGTTTCTCAGCCAATCAGTATTAAAGGAAGTTATAGAATAGCTTTTATTTTTACTTATGCAATGCTCGTGCATCCCGCCTGCTTGTCGCATGCTATGTTTTTACAGAATTATTACACACAGCGCAAGCTAGCCTCATTGCCCCAAACTAAGCACTCTAGGCTTGTACTACTGGTACTGGACAACGGAGATACTACATATTATACTTTTTTTTTGTAAATAGATATAATACTCAGACCAGAAATAATTATAATAAAACACTTTATTTATCCGGTTTTATCGCGTTTTTATTTATTGTTCTAAACGAACCGAGCTTTCACCAACTTTACTGTTGGCTTTTTCTAGGTTGACTGAAATAATTAAAAAAAAAAATTTTTAAGCAAAAGTAAATACTCATAAATTGAAATACGGCGGGAATCGAAACTGCAACCTTCTGCATTGCAGTCGCGCCACAGAGACCGTCGAATGTATCTCTGAGCCCTTAGTATGAGTTTTGATAGTTTATCGTCACGATGAAACTGACAGTTTACTTCCATATATATTATTTTAGTTCATAATAGTTACCGCTAGGGGCGCTGATGGTAAATGTATGAAGTAAACTGCCAGATTCATCGAGACGGTAAACTATCAAAACTCATACTAAGGGTTCTGCATGCATACCAAGTTTCAATCGGTTCAGTAGTTTTTGTGTGAAGGAGTCACAAACACTCGATATTACTTACACACAAACTTTCAAATCCTACTTCCTACTAATATTATAAAGCTGACAGTTTGTGAGGGTGTGTGTATGTATGTACCTATGTGTGTT
Organism: Idaea dimidiata; assembly: GCA_949358125.1. NCBI lineage: Eukaryota > Metazoa > Arthropoda > Insecta > Lepidoptera > Geometridae > Idaea > Idaea dimidiata. Next base: position 6,249,919 of record OX442342.1, on the reverse strand, counting down.
TGTTACTCAAACTATAAATTTTGAATATCATTGATTGTGTCTTTGACATACTAATTAATTCGCAAACTAACAAAGACTTTAAAATTTTAAAAGATAATAGAAATACTATTTCTACTCAATCGTCATATACTTATCGCAAAAACAAACAATCGCAATAGGCTTAAAAATTACCTGCATACGTCCCAATCCCGTAGTAATATCAGGATAAAAGTAGCTTATATGTTAATCCAGATCCCCAGCTACCTACAAACCAAGTTTCATCGCAATCGGTTCAATAGTTTTTACTTGAATGAGTAGAGTGGTTGAACGCACTAATCTCGGGAACTACTGGTCCGAATCGAAAAAATATTTTCGTGTTTGATAGTTCATTTATCGAGGTAGGTTATAGACTACTTTTGATCCCCAATTTCCTACGGGATCAGGACTTAAACGGGTGAAACCGCGGGGCGCAGCTAAGCGTCTCATAACGTGCGTCTATAAAATTGGTATACTAATCTGTAAAACTAGAGATTGATTTGTTATCAATCACTCAAAAGCATTAATTTATTTATTTACTAGGAACACTAACAGCGTTACACACAATAAACTAAATAAAGAATAACTAATCATATCCTATATCAGGCAAAAGCTACTGATTGCGATTAGACTTTGAATATAGGTAGCTGGTAGCTGGATACCGGGAATAACTTACGCGGGTGAAACCGCGGGGCGCCGCTAGTACACAAATAATTTGCTGTCTTCTGTGAACGCCAATGTCCTGTCCTGTCGTTAAGACGGCGTTAGATGATAATTATCGGTCCTTGTCCGATTGCATATAAATGAGCGAGATGGAATTGCATGAAAAAATCTACAATTTTTCGTAAAATCAATCATTAACGAAGATTAAAATAATATTTTTATAAAATGCAATGGAGAGGTTCTAGGTATTGTATTTTCTAATATTATGATGCCTATAAGAAAATATAGCGGTTAAGGATTTAGAAGAAAAATTGATTGATTTTGTAAAACAGGGGTAACTTTGCCTGTATAATAGTGGTATTTAAAGTTATTTTTTATTGTTTTTGAAATGAAGGGGACACTTCTTGTATCATGTACAATAACATGATACATTGTTTAAAGATCTATTTGATACCGGTTATGAAGAAAAATATTCAATCGGTAGGGATTTCACATCAGTCGCGTCCTTAATGTCCCGTCTACAGCAAACAGTTTAATCTCTTTCCAGTCTGTCTGCAGACGTTTGTCGTTTACCAAACAGTTCGTGCCGGCAACTCCGCTAATGCAGTCGCGTCACGATACAACGCGACTGTATCAAAATAATACACGAATATTATCAATCTAGATGCCAAGTGATTAGTACCATACCTTTATCAAGTTTTTGATAAAACTAGCGATGCGACAGTTTCGTTTTTACCGCTCGACTAGACTGACTTCAGTGCCTTCTGTGTTTAATATATTATAGTGTATTTATAATTAAAGTGTAGTGTATTTTTTTTTAATATTAAAATGACGGACTCGGATTATCCGGACTTTTTCTCGACGACGGACATGCCGGATGCGACGGAGACTCCGGATTTTAGATCATGGCTTACGAATATCGTTTTACAGGTTAGTTTTAAGGATTTAAGTACTTAAGGACGCGACTCATGTGGAATCCCTTCTGAGTGAATAGTTTTCTTCATAACCGGAATCAAATAGATCTTTAAACAATGTATTATGTTATTGTACATGATACAAGAAGTGTCCCCTTCATTTAAAAAACAATAAAAAATAACTTTAAATACCACTATTATACTGGTAAAGTTACCCCTGTTTTACAAAATAAATCAATTTTTCTTCTAAATCCTTAACCGCTATATTTTCTTATAGACATCATAATATTAGAAAATACAATACCTAGAACCTCTTCATCGCATTTTATAAAAATATTATTTCAATCTTCGTTAATGATTGATTTTACGAGAAATTGTAGATATTTTCACGCAATTCCATCTCGCTCATTTATATGCAATCGGACAAGGACCGATAATTATCATCTATCGCCGCCTTAATACAAATTTTACAGAGGTTGACTGGAAGATACCGCTCTCAGTGGTAAGGCGGCCTATTGTGCTGCTCTAGATTGCGATTTTTATTTATTTGTTTGTAATTTAATTTTTGGTGAGTTCGAGGAGTAAGCTTTTAATTATTAAAGTTAAATGTTTTACAATTTTAATATATGTAAAACTTTTAAATTATCTGTGAATGTCCAAAACTCGTGACAAACAAAGAATTAAAAACACGGTCTCTAGCATCTGATACAAAATCAAAATTAAATTCTTGAAAAAAATAGCATTTAGTTTTTAATAAAACACTTTATTTACCAGGTTTAAAGTGTTTTATTATGCAAAATCGCGAAAACCATAGAAGAAATTATTTATTATTTAAATATTTCGTATAATATATATTACATCGGCAACCTGCCGAGTTTGTAATGTTATTTGTGAGATTTACTACGCCTAGCCTCATTAATAAATTATGCAGTAGTGTAACTTTCGCGGGTGAGACCGCAGCGTGCCACCAGTCTAGGTATAGTAAACTTATTTAAAGACTAGCTGCGCCCCGTGGTTTCACCCGCGTAATTCCCTTTTCCGCGGGAATATCGGGATAAAAAACAGCCTATAAGTTATTACCAGTATCCATCTACCTATATTCCAAGTTTCATCGCAATCGGTTCAGTAGTTTTTGCGTGCGTGTTTGAGTAACAAAACATCCAAACACACACTTTCACATTTATAATATTAGTAGGACTAGGTGCGCTCCGTGGTTTCACGCGCGTCAGTCCCGTTCCCGCGAGGAAAAAACAGCCTATGTGTTTTTCCAGATCCCCAGCCAGCTACCTATATTCCAAGTTTCATAGCAATCGGTTCAGTAGTTTTTGCTTGATTGAGTAACAAAGTCATACATACATGCAAACTTTTTTTTTGTATGAAATTGATATAAGTTAACGAAAAGTCACGTGAGTTTTAGCGAACTGACATGTCAATTTAATACAAAGGAATCTGTCGATTGGCGATTTCGTTAATCAATAAGAATGTTGACTGGGGCTGCTGATTCGCATATTTATGTTCGGGTTACATCGATCATTTAGTAGAAAATGTTGAACTCAAGGTTAAATTATGTATGCGTGGGGTTAAATTTAACCACGAAAACGATAACGGAAAACTGGTAGTGGAAATTCAAGTAATACATTTAGGTATGTTTTTAGTTATTTGTACCAATTGCAGCTATCTTGCTTAACATTGTAAACGCGAAAGTTGTATGTATGACTTTGTTACTCGATCAAGCAAAAACTACTGAACCGATTGCTATGAAACTTGGAATATAGGTAGCTGGCTGGGGATCTTGAATAACACATAGGCTGTTTTTTATGTATTTACAAAAGAAAAATAAATATATGTAGTATATCCGTTGTCTAGTCACCGTAACACAAGCTTAGCAGCTTACCACAGGGCTAGATGGCGCTGGGTGTTCGTCACAGGATTTATTTATTTTATTTTTATTTGGATACCTGTATAACAAATTGCTGTTATTTTAAAATGTGAGATCTTAAAGTTGGTTAGATTTGTTTTATCAGAATTAAAATGTTGAATAACTTTATAAAATGACTGCAAATACATTTTACTATCCATATCACAAGCCTAGTTGCCCTGTTTACCGCTGCCTGTATGTATTGTCCTGCAACATTGATACAATTAATTTATATCTCAACCTATTAATTGTATTTAAATCAAACCTAAGTAATTGCCGTAATTAATACCTACTTACCATCGGTAGATACCGATTGATCATCGTAAGGAGTCAGTAGTAGACCTAGGTATCAACAGTTAGTAACCTTGACTCAGATTGAGAAGGCTCCTAGGTTCATTGTAACTTGGCCGACGTTTGTCCTAACTTGGGCGGACGTAGGGTTGCCGACACATTGTTCCTAAATTATAGATATTGAAGTTTTTTCTTGTTTTCGCGACTTTGCTTTGTAATGAAACGCAATTTTTCCCGGGTTTAACTCGCGGTTTATTTATTAACAACAATGTTTAAATGGGGCGGTAGTTTGCAAAAAGTTTTTAGAACGTTGAAATTACGAATTACTTCTAAGTCTACCCTGAAGAAACCATTTGCAAAGACCACAGAGCAGATAAAGAGTACAGATGTTGTATACAGATTTCTCAATGAAACAACTGACAAATTGCGGTTGAGTGTGAGATTTAAAATCCGTCCACTTTTTTATTTGTCATCTACAGGTCAATAGCAAAACTGCTTGCTTTGCGTGCTCATATTTACGCTAAAATCTAGGGTGGGCCAAGTATTTTATTTCTATCTGATCTTTTTTTTACTAATATTATAAACGCCAAAGTTTTCAAGTATCGGTATGTGATTTTGTCACTCTTTCACGCAAAAACTACTTTTGCGATGAAACTAATCTAGATAGTTTCTAAGTTTCATCGCCTGTGACCTGGAATATCATAGGCTACTATTTATTTCCATATTTCCACTTCTGCCTATGTGATTGTTTATTCTGGGGCGCGGATCAACGGCGAGATTTTTACTCAAGAAAGTCAGCACTTGATTTTTAATTTGATAGTCGAGGGCCGGATTCAAGCCATTCGCGGGCCAGAGATGGCCCGCGGCCCGTAGTTTGCCCATCACTGAGTTAGACCATCATTCTAATAATGGGTCCCGAGTCCCGACTGTAAAAGTAGCTGTGTTCCGTGGCTTCTGGACTTGTTGTATTGTTTTTATTTTTAAGTTTTTATTGTTTTTAAAGTTATTATTTAGTTTGCCACCGCAGGCGTTTGCAGCCGTTTGCAGGCTGGTTTTTTAAAGTTTGCCTAACCTCACAACCCTAGTTGTAGTGTTCGGCACTAGGTATCTTGGTAGAACGGTAGCCAAGGGCTTACTGACATCGATCGGCTTTTCAACTATTTGGAGTGCGCCGCGCCGCGGTCGTGTGCTCTGAAGAGTTGGTTAGTTAGGTCTTTAGGTATGACGGATTTTACTTTACTAACACTAGCGGTTGGTTTTTTCTTTCGATCCGCTCACGCCTACGTTGCGCTACCAACTTTTTAGGGTTACATACCAAAGAGTAAAAACTAAATCATAAAATCTTTTATTTGTGATGCACAGCACAGTAATTTACAAGATGTCATGTTATTTAAATATTGTTCTCCGTGATCTGCCATTTGGCATAAAAATGTCTAATAAAACTGGACCCTTTAACTAAGACTCCACTAAAAAACATTTTAAACTCACACGATTTGAACTCATAATTATTTTTCCCGGGTCTTATTCGCGTATTATTATTTTTAAATTCTCTTACCTCGACGTTTCGATCATGTTACAATGATCTTGATCGCGAGGGGACAAGATCATTGTAATGTTACAATGATCTTACCTCGACGTTTCGATCATGTGATCGAAACGTCGAGGTAAGAGAATTTAAAAATAATAATACGCGAATAAGACCCGGGAAAAATAATTATAAGACTCCACTGTAGAACCGTGCTAGCTACCCACTTGAAACTTTTCACGGTGAGGTATTTCTGTTGCCGCTATAACATGAAATACAATAAAAAAAAAGTGGAGTGAAAAAAAATAGTGGAGGTCTTATAGAACTTACGTATTGTTTTGTGATATTTATATAAAAGTCGGCGGTTTATATGAAAGTCGTAAAAGAGTGAAGACCGCGTCTCGGCAAACGTAGTGTAGGACGTCCTCAGGCACGTTGGAGCGACGATTTGCGCAAGACGACTGGCACAAACTGGATGCGAGAAGCCGAAAATAGATCTAGGTGGCGTGCAATTGGAGAGGCATATGTCCAGCAGTGGACTGCAACAGGCTGATGATGATGAGGATATAAAAGTCCTCCGTGCGACTCCTACTCTTATTTGGCCGGCTTATTTTATGTTTGTACGACTCCTTTACGAAGTAATTAAATGTATTATATACTAGCTAGTAGGTAGGTATAGTAGGTCCCGATCCCGCGTAAATATCGTGATAAAAAGTAGCCTATGTGTTATTCCAGATCCCCAGCTACCTATATTCCAAGTTTCATCGCAATCTTTTTAGCAGTTTTTGCGTGAAAGGGTAACAAATTCACATACATACATCCATACATACATACAAATTCGTGTTTATAATTATTAGTAGGTAAGATGTCTTCCTGATTGTTGTTGGTTGTGCAAATAAAGTGTTAATCTATCTATCTATCTTTTAAGTATACGAACGACGAGCGCGTTTTCCTAAGAAATTCAGTAGTAAAAGCGACTAGTGCACTGAGTTTGGTGAAGCGGTCCTTCTTCAGTAAATCGACGTCCTACTGTATGCTTAGTTCTTTAAAACTACGAAACGGATTTTGACGAAGTTTTTTAGAGTAGATAAAGTATGATTCAATAGGAATATTTATATGTATAACACATCCTGATATTCCCGTGGAACCGATCCGATCCCGTGGGATCGATCGAAGTTCCAAGACTTACGCTGGTTAAACTGCGGGGCGCAGCTAGTATGTGTAAATAAGCAACGAGCAACTACATGTCCGCTTGATACTTTTTACCTCAACATTTACGCAAAAACCAGAAACCAGACTTTTAAGTTTCCAAGTTGTGTTTACAAACGAAACTGGTTATGTGAAAATACCACAGCTTTAATCTAAAAACATATTATTATAAGTATAGGTACACTATCTACGGCTTAAGGGTCTATACAGGGTTACAGAAAAAGTCGTGCTAGATCCGTTGAGGGCGTGGAGTACCCATCATTTCTGACTTATTTCACTATGAAACACCCTACCCTAAACTTAACCCTTTTTGAGATATTCGACTTTTAATTTTTTCATTGAAAATTGCCGATATTTAAGCTACTAAATTTATTTTTGTTTATTTTGTGTGTCTTATTATTATTATTATTGCATTTTGACATGCGTAATAAGATGCTTAAAGACGTCAATCATTAAAATAGTACATTAGTTAATTGAATAGACCGTAGCAGACAAGTGAAAGTTAAGAAATAAAAAAATAAATTAGAAAGTTTATTTTTCTCTAAGGGATATCTAAAAAAAACTATATGGCAATTGTTCGGCAGATGTTTTTTAAAATATCTACGTTTCATCAGCTATCTAACGACGTATAACAATCTAGGGATTGTATTACATTTCGTGGAAAAAAGGGACGCTCCAGTAGTAGTAGTAGTTCTAACGGTACCGCGCCTATTGTCCTTCAAGTTAAGACGCACCGTGCAAGCGAGACAAGTGACGATTTATGTAGGTGCGAATGAAAGAAAAAATGTGTAGAGACCGGTTAGGGCTGTGAATACAACAAGGGGTATTGTTTTGGTTGTCAGTCAGTCTGCTTTTGTGCTTCGTACATAGTAGATGTGACATTGTATTGCTCTTTTTCTCGACTTGGCTGTGATTCTGGACTGTTTCTTCTGATTTGTGACTACTGTGCTTGTTAACCGGACTCTGATTTGTACCTGCGATACGGAAGTGTTGAAGATGACGTCCTACACACCTGAAGAATATGCTGATATGCTTATTTGTTACGGATACTGCAATTGTGTGTCTGCGCAAGCTCGCAACGAATACATAACTCGCTACCCCGGTCGTCGAGTGCCGGATGTGGCCGTTTTTGACAGAGTTTATCGAAGACTTCGTGAAACTGGCTCTGTTTTGAGACGAAATACAGACATGGGAAGACCACGAATTGACGACGAAGAACAGGACAATGAGATAGTGCAACGCTTTCGAGCGGATCCGACTACTTCCACTAATATTGTTGCCCGTGATCTGGGACTTTCGCAATGGAGAGTGTGGTTTACCGTGCACACTGCTGGCCTATACCCATACCATTATACGCCGGTACACGTTATTGAAGAAGGAGACCCCGCGAGGAGAATGGACTTTTGCAGATTTATGCTAAATGCTGATGTGGAAGACCCAGATTTTCTAAGAAATATCTTGTGGACGGATGAGTCCAAATTTGATAAAGATGGCATAACTAACTATCACAACGCCCATTACTGGGCCCCAAAAGAACTAAGGAATCCCAATAAGAAAAGAGTGAAGGGGTCCCAACGTAGATTCAGCGTGAATGTGTGGATGGGCATTATCTCCAATCATTTGATTGGACCTTACTTTCTCCCGGATAATTTAAATGGGGAAAGCTACGAAAATTTCCTGAGAGCAGACTTGAGTGATTTGCTGGATGATCTGCCACTCAACCTGATCAGGGACATGTGGTTCCAACACGATGGCTGCCCTGCCCATTTCAGAAGAAGTGTCAGAGACTGGCTGGACACAAATTATCCAAACAAATGGATAGGACGAGGTGGGCCGTTGCCATGGCCAGCAAGAAGTCCGGACATTACCCCCATGGATTTTCATGTGTGGGGGTGCATGAAAAGTCTAGTATACAGCGAGCCGAATCCAGTTTCGTCTGTGGAAGACTTAAGACAAAGGATTGTGGATGCAGCTAACAAAATGAGGACCACATTGACCACTGGAGTAGTGAAGACTGGTCTCCGTAGAAGAATGCGACAATGTATCAGAAATAGAGGCGGCCATGTTGAACATGAACTGTAAACAAGAAAAAGTTGTGTGAACTTTAATAAATAACATTTCATGCTTACCTATTGTTTTATTTTATTTTTTAGGGCTAAGTATAAATTTTCTTCTCCACTGTCGCCTATGAAACTAATTTTTTTTATAATGTATTTGAATAAAACACTTGATTATTATACCTCGTTAGATAGCTGATGAAACGTAGATATTTTAAAAAACATCTGCCGAACAATTGCCATATAGTTTTTTTTAGATATCCCTTAGAGAAAAATAAACTTTCTAATTTATTTTTTTATTTCTTAACTTTCACTTGTCTGCTACGGTCTATTCAATTAACTAATGTACTATTTTAATGATTGACGTCTTTAAGCATCTTATTACGCATGTCAAAATGCAATAATAATAATAATAAGACACACAAAATAAACAAAAATAAATTTAGTAGCTTAAATATCGGCAATTTTCAATGAAAAAATTAAAAGTCGAATATCTCAAAAAGGGTTAAGTTTAGGGTAGGGTGTTTCATAGTGAAATAAGTCAGAAATGATGGGTACTCCACGCCCTCAACGGATCTAGCACGACTTTTTCTGTAACCCTGTATAACCCTAATAGCGTGACAGGGATAAAGCTAGCGAATTTCAGATGTGTAAGTAAAGGACGTAAGATGCGACTATGCAAAATTTTATTGCATAAAATCAAACAATTGCTAATTTCAAGATAACTAAACGTTAATCTTAAAATTCAAAACATTCACTGCCTGTATTGAGCTAAGTTCAGTTCTTATACAAAGTTTTATTAGTTTTCGTACAATATTGACTGAGTAATATCACTTATTTGTACAATTTAGAGGGAATTTTGTTTTTTTTTCTATCGATTTTTTTTTTAGGAATCGTGTTGTTACGACATTCACGTGTTAGTAAATAGACCATAATGCTGGAGCTGAATATTCTTAACAGTCCACGACTTACGCGGGTAAAACAGTAATGCCGTGTTTTCACTGCGAAAGTAGTGTCGCGAAAGTTATAGTCTTTGCAAAAAAAATGCGTACCACCAGCGTTTTTTTAATAAAACTAGTGTCGAGCAACTATCATGTATCTATTCTTTTTTCTTCTATCTTTTACAATGTATTTTAACCGATAGATAGAATTACTTTGGAAACTTTTGTGTTATTAAATATTATAGAAGAATATTGCTCCGGTTCCACTATAGCCCTAAATATGCGACAATGTGAATTATATTAATATCATTGTAAAAAATGTATTTTTTTAAATATATTTTGACGATTGGTAATAAAAACAGGATCACAAAAAAACCTCATGAGTTTTTCTTCTCATCGGAGGGCGTTCCGAAGCCACAGTAGAGACATAGTTGTAAGAACACTCGACGTATTTAAAGTGATCAATACATCCAATTAAATAAAGAAATTTTTGACAAAGACTTTGACTACTTTCGCAGTGAACATTATTGGTACACTATCCATGCTTTAAGCCGTGTTTTCACTACAAAAGTAGTGTCGCGAAAGTTATAGTCAAGTTCACAAAAAAGTTGCTCGACACTAGTTTTATCAAAAATCGCTGTTGCTACGCATTTTTTTTTGCAAATATGACTATAACTTTAGAGACACTACTTTTGTAGTGAAAACACGGCTTTACTGTTTTACCCGCGTAAGTCGCGGACTGTTTAAAATATCTCCAGCATTATAGTCTATATGATTTTCTTGATCTCCAGCTGTTTGCATACAAAGTTTCATCGCAATCGGTCCAGTAGTTCTAGCGTGAAGGAGTAAAAAACATATACATTTACTTAAACACAAACTTTTACCTTTATAATATTACTAGCTGCGCCCCGTTGTTTTACCCGCGTAAGTCCTGTTCCCGCGGGAATATCGGGATAAAAAAAGCCACGCAAAACTGGCATGTTCATTTAACATCGATTTAAGTTCTTGACACTCTGTATAAAACACCTGAAAAAACACATAAAACATCTGTATAATAATATAACAATTGTAATTTAACACATGATCACGAAAAAGAAAAATAACCCCATGAGTTTCTAGAAATAGATTTCCAGAATTCTAGAAATATGAAGTGAATATGAATAGTTACTCATCTATGAATATGAATAGTCATCCCATCTATCTTGATACCAAAAAAACATCAAAATCGGTTTTTCCGGATCGGGATTTCGGGATCGGGATTGGGTATCGGGATCAAAGGTAGCCTATGTCTTTCTCCAAGGTCCCATCTATGTCGACACCAATAAAATATTAGTGAAGGAGGAATATTCATAAAATTTGACAATGAAATGTGGTACTGGGACTTTCCAGCCATCTTCCCTATAGAAATTATTAGGCTGTTTCTAAATTTCAATAGCTTCCCGAAGCAATCTAAGTACGTACTGCTTCTTAGTAGTCAGTTTTACTACAAAAAAAATTAAAAAAACAATATTTAGGTTGTTTAAATAGGGACCTACCCACCACATGCCTTAATTATTAGGGTTTCGTAAAAGTATTTGATTGTTGTAGGTACATCGACGTTTAAACTTCTTATCTCAAATTCTTTAAGAAACTAATGATAACTAAATTACAAATAAACGTATAATATTATAACCGCAATGAAACACACCTAACGTAATTATAAATTTTATCGCCAGAACAATGTTACTGTATCTATCTACTTATACATTGTACAATAACGTCTTGTATTGTTATGATATTGAAACCTCTTGTAGACAAATAAGTTTAAGAGGATAGGACATCTGCTCATTATCCATACGAACCTAGTCAACGGTTTTCTCCCTAGATAATGAATAGCACTAAAGCTATTCATTATATTGTTTATATGCCATTGAACCTATGTGGCGTACGCTCGCAGAACCTACTAGATGGCGTTACTAGTATGAAGTCCTGGATCGCACTATCAACTTTCTGAGATAAGGTCTGATCTGAGAAAACTACCGACAAGACATCGTCCGGCCGCGGCTTACCAAGCAAAACCACCTGCTCTGTGGTAGATCTTCCTTTTGGAGGTACACAGTACACACCACTTCCCACTTCCAAACCTATATAAGGCATGACAAATTCCCCTACGTTTTAGTTTTAATACATTTTTAAAATAGAATAGAAATATAATTTAGATCGATTAGAATATGAAAAAATCTTCAATGTAGGTAGGTACCTTCATATAACCTAGATACCTATTCACTCTAGGCTTGAAGACTCCAAGGTTGTGTTTAGGGAAAATTTAAAACTAATCAACTAAACGTCATCTTTTCAGAGAGCAGCGATGCAAGGCAGTTTCCTGCAAGCCTTCCTCGCGTCCCTCTCCGTCGTAATCGTCTCCGAATTGGGAGACAAGACCTTCTTCATCGCGGCCATAATGGCGATGAAACACCCTCGCATCATCGTGTTCGCAGGCGCTATATCAGCTCTAGTATTCATGACGATACTGTCAGCTGCATTCGGTTGGATAGCCACAGTAATACCTCGGGTTTATACGTACTATGCGAGCGCGGCTTTGTTCGCGATATTTGGGTTGAAGATGTTAAGGGATGGCTGGAAAATGGATCCCAATGAGGGACAGGAAGAATTAGAAGAGGTCCAGAGTGAGCTGAAGAGGAGAGAGGATCAGGTGAGTGGAGCTTTAACGTTTGCATGTTGGTGTTTGGGGTTGTGGGTGTTTGGAATGGTTTGGGTGCTAAGTGATTTGAGATTAAAAGATGGGCAGCGTTATCTCCAAACAAAAGTGTTTTTGCGGTGAATATTCAGAGGCCACTGTATTGTTTTGTTTAAGTATATTTCCATTAGTAAAAAGTTGGTTGAGAAAATGAAAGTGCCATGTGTACAATAAACCACTGCATTCTTTGATAAGAAAGTAAATAGGAGTAAAATATGCTTTTGTTCGAAGGGAGCGCTGCCCGTTTAAGGCCTACAAGAGTGTTTCAATAGAGTTTTTACTTTCTTTGAGTAATAAGGCCTCATTATGTTCCATTTTAGTAAAGGCGCGAAAGTTTAGTGGACTTAACTTTTTAGAACTAAGTTCTAAAAAGTTGAGTACCTCGTTGGCCTATCTGCGCTCCCTAGGTTCTGAACTTTGGGTCGTCGATCTTGTATTAGTTGTCCGAGGCAAACCAATGCCACAGTACGTAGAGGGATCAGAATGGAAATTGCACACGCACACGTACACACTCGTTGTGACGCGGCACTCAGTACTGACATCTACGCGAAACCCCCTTAGGGGCTCGTCGACGCGCATGTTTGTGCGTGAGTGAGCCGTTTTCGACCATTTGTAAGTCGTTTCCATACTACTGTGCTCCAGGCCCCAGCCTTTCTATGTACAGTGCCAAGGCCTGGCTCCGCCATTAGCATTAAGTATAGTTGGGTGACCGATATATTAAAGTATATGTGTAGTGTAACGAATACAATTTTTCGAACATCTCCGTGTACCGGTAGGCAGTTGAAGCATTTGAATCATTTATCCCTGATAGCAGTCAAGTTAGGGCTTAAGGCAACCTGACAACTCGGTGAGACACACCGTAAAACGGGGTGTCTTTGACAGCGGGGGCGACTTTGATGATAACTTGAAATTTATATAATTCCTGCAATTACTCCGATAAACGGAACGCAACTTTATTTATTTTTATTGTATCGGCAACACTGATATTTGGAGCACATTGTTCTAAAGTGACGCGAACTTCACACGGCGTGCAAGTATATTTATTGTGTTTTCAAAGATTAGTGAATAAAAAGCCAAAAAATTCGACGTGCAATACTTTTAACCTGCAACTGTAAGTATTTACATGTCAATAATAGTTAATGATTATATTAAATGTGTATTTTTCGTTAAATAAAATAGTATTTTCACCATACGGCTTCGGTCGCCATTTTGTTTAGAATTACTGACTTTCCAAACCGGGGGTACATTGATAGAGTATATGAGGTGACATTGATAGCTATCAATCTCGCCCCAACTCGTGCCGGATACCTAGCCTAGAAAGATGTATAGTATCAATCTCACCCCATAATATTTTTTTGTCCTAGGCACATCATGGTTAGGACTTATAAGAAGACTCCTGGCACCCGAAACTATAAGAATTATAAAGAGGATGCGCTCGAGGAAGCTTTAGAAAATGTTACCAATGATGAATTGACAATTCACGCTGCTTCCGTTCAATACAACATCCCATTTGGAACCTTATATAACAAATTTAAGGGTTTACACGGGAAGACACCAGGTGGCCAGCCGGTTTTCAGTCATCAAGAAGAACTTTCGATCTTACGTGCTGCCGCTACGTGTGCGGATTGGGGGTTCCCACTCACGTTATTAGATTTGCGCTATTTTGCCAAGGGATATTTGGACAAACAGGGCAAAATCGTGGAACGATTTAATAATAATTTACCTGGCGTGGAGTGGGCTGTTAGTATTTTAAAAAGACATAAGAACTCATATGGGCAAAGGTTGACAACGAACATTAAAAGGTCAAGGGCAACAGTGGGGCGGGAGTCTATAAACAAATATTTTGATAATTTAGAAATTGAAGTAAAAGATGTCCCACCGAGTCATATCTTTAATTATGATGAAACAAACATGGCCGACGACCCTGGTAATAAAAGATGTATTTATAGAAGAGGTGTGAAACACCCGGAGAAAATAATGAATTCGTCTAAAAGCAGCACAACCGTGATGTTTTGTGGGTCTGCAAATGGTATTCTATTGCCACCTTATGTTATTTATAAAAGTATGCATTTGTACGACACGTGGAAGGAGAGAGGAATTGTAGGGAGTCCATGCTGTAATGAACCTTGCTGTAGCCGAGGAAGCCGGTACAATAGAACCTCGAGTGGCTGGATAGACGCCGCAACATTTAGGGACTGGTTTTTAACATGTTTTCTGCCACATGCTAAGAGGCTTGAAGGCAGGAAAGTTTTAATAGGAGACAATTTGTCATCACATCTGGACGATGATGTTATAGCAGCGTGTAAATCAAACAACATCAGTTTCGTATGCCTAGTGCCAAATTCTACTCATTTGTGCCAGCCCCTTGATGTTGCATTTTTTCGACCGTTGAAGAGTGCTTGGAGACAGACCCTCCAAAATTGGAAAAATGTGCATCTACGAGCGACAACAGTGCCAAAAGAGTCGTTTCCAACTCTCCTCAAACAAACAATATTAGATATGGACAAAAAGCCACCAAAGACAGACCATCAAGTGGCAGAGATATCTGCTGTGAAACGAAACTTGATTTCAAGTTTCAAAGCAACTGGAATTTATCCGTGTGAAAGAGAAAAGGTTTTAAAAGAACTGCCTGCTCTTTCTCCTTCGCCCGAACTAGTAGATACCGGTGTTCGTGATTCCCTCACGACCTTTTTAAAAGAACAACGTTATGGGCAACAATCGGAACCAGTTAGAAAGAAGAAAAGGTTAAATGTTGAACCAGGGAAGAGTGTTTCTACAATCATTGATGACCTAGATCATCAAAATAATGTCGCTGTTCGTGAACCTGACTTGTCTATTGCTTCAAACGGCAATGCAGAATCGAGTGCTGAGTGTGAATCTTCATTAATTGAGTCAGTTGTTCCTATTGATAAACCATCAACAAGCAGAATTGTGACAAACATAGCTGAAAACGACGATGATGTAACCGATTGCGAGTCCATAATGGAGCCGGAAGATTTTCGTCCTACAGGACCTGAAATAGGACAGTTTATATTGGTAAAATTTATGTCTAAAAAGGGCAAGAAAACTTATCATTATGTGTGTTCAATTGAAGACATTGGTAGTGAACATAAACTAGTTGTCCAAGGGTACAAATCACAAAAGAAATCTAAAACAATATTTCGAGAAGTACCTAACGATTTATCGATTATTGATGAAAGTGATATTATCACTTACCTTCCAATACCAACAATAAATGACAAGTTCTATAAATTTCCAGCTGAAGTAAATATTAAGGAAATGTGATTAATTTCCTTTTTTTTTCCTTTTGATATTTTTGTTTTTGATTTCATGATTATTTTTAAAATACTGTTTATTTTCTAAATTTATTCAAATAGATAATGTTGATTAGTTAAGCACGTATGGGTGTATTTTTAGAAGAGTTTTTTGTTACTATTTCAAACTGTAGTCAGGGAGAAGAGAAGAAAGAGATTAACTTTCTTTTTCTTTTAATTTTTGTCGTTTTTAATTTCTTTATTATTTTGATAGTTGGTTGTTTTATAACAACTGTTTATTTTCTACATTTATTAAAATTATGGTTAAGCAAATATTTTATTTAACTAAGATTAAACTAATGATTTAGATTAGTTTTTGTTACAAATTAAAAGTCAAGTGTAGGTAGTCAGTAAATTAAAAACAATAATAATTGTTACCTACTATGTCTATTGAAAGTTCCTACTTAAACCTGATTGAAATTGTTAAGACTGATTGACTAATTAAGAAGTACTTAAGTGTAACTGATTATGGTTGTAATATTGCATTTATTTGTTAATTAAAACTAAAATTATAAATTTATTAGTTTCATTTTAGGAATTTATAACAAATTAGACATGTATTTATAATATTTGGTTCCGGACAGCAGTCAGGTAGGTTTGAATTGGTATAAAATAACTTATCAATGTTACCCCTTGCATCAAAGTAGCCCCTTAAATATAAAAACAGTTTTAATTTTGGAACCACAAGTCTCAATTAATTTTTTTTTGCAGTTTTTTGTTCCTGATCATTGTGTCTTTCGATATTCTTAAAAAAAACATGTTGTTTCAAAGTAACCCCAAACGCAATATAATTTTGATAGCGAGGTTTTCTTTTTTTTTCTCAAAAACTACTATAGGTAATATTTATTTTTATATTGATAAAGGTACTATGTAGTGTGTCCATCGCTTGACTATTTTTATTTTATTTTATGGTCACAAATCTAGAAACAGCGCTTATTTTGATTTCAAAATTAATCAATTTCACCTCGTTTTACGGCACCACTGTTCGAAAATAAGTAATTGTAAATAAAATAGGAAGAGGTTTACTGGTACGACTGTTGGAAATATTATACCGCTACGAGGTTCCAATGTCCGCAGGAGTCACTCGAATATATTTTGCGAATGGCTGTCTATCACCTATTTTCAGACGACTGTCCATATCTAAAGTTTTGGTCGCTTTTTCTTCCCACTGTGCAAAATTCCAAACTTAAGCAGTGGCCCATAGTGAAATAAATGAGTTAGTAAAATCAAAGTCAAATAGTTTATATTTATTTTTGGTATTGTATACAAATACAAGATCATTTTGATACGTCAACTTATAATAATGATTTCGTGTTGTTTTGGAACGTTCCCTCTGATTAGAAGAACAAGATAATGATGTGGTTTTCTTTATTGTGATCATGTGTCATAATCGGAGGTACATATTGTTTTTGAAAAATTGGCGTTATGTACCTATTAATGTTACCTTTTTATCATAAATCAGAGTCGAAGGATAAAATCAAAAGACGATTACAATTAGGTATTCTTATCAGACGATGTTTTCGGTAGATGATTACATAGATTATCTTGTACTCTATCTATATCTGCACATCTGCTAATTGTTTTTTAATTATTTTGAAAAATCAATTTCAAATTACTTTACGTTTTAGATATGTATGTAAGTGGGTATTTGGTTATTTTGGTTAAAGAATGGGTAGAGTTTCAATCAATTGTCTAGTTTCTAGAATATCTATGCAAAGTTGCTCGATCGTCTCATCGAGAGATTGGATTGTTTGACGACATCACATGAAACAATTTAGTCAGAGATACAAATGCCAAAATACTCGATAACTGACTATCGTTCTGCTAGTGGTGGAAAATGGCCAAGGTCCTTTGACCTCAAAATATTCAATGGAATTTGGATACTCATTCGCTGATTTTTAGCCATACCTACTTTCATGGCCTGGGCCTGGATTCTCGCGCCGTGAAATTTAAGTCATATCAGAGATAATATGTCGAATAAAAATGGCGTTTTCTATGGGATCCGCAATGTTTTTTCCACATATCTCTAAAATGACATAAATCTCACGGGCGAGAAGTACCCTGTTGGTCTTCAACGACGATTTTGAACCTCAACTATTTTGTCATTTCATCGTCTGCAGACAGTTACTCTTTTTGAGACTTTAAGGGATCCCTACCGCAATATGTCACGAGGAGTGATTAGGGGCTTGGGGAACACCTTTGACCATTCTCCAAATGGAAATTTTATATATGAACGTACCTATCCCTTATTAATATGGTTTCAGATGAAACACCTAGAAGATATTATATACGGCAATAGAACAAGTGGTTTACGGCTGTGAATTATCAGACATTGACTTATTGATAATCTTATTTATCATTCATATAACATACTTTGAAAACAGGTAGAGGGAGGTGCTTACTTTGTGTTGTACCTACTCTTTTGCAGTCTCTTTGTTCTAAGCAGTCACACTAATAGAACAAATGCGAAAGTATGTTTGTTTAAATTGTTTGGTTGATAAACTACGCATATACGAGGCATACATATGCCACGATGTTTCGTTACGCATGGCTTGCCGGTGCTCTTGTTGATCTGTGTGCGATCATTCGCCGCATATACGCTCGTTGAGAACGCCCAGTGAACAGATATAAGCATGGAAAAGGCCTTTCCAAACTCACTCACCTCAAATAATAGCACCAAAACTCAATCAAATACGAAGCATTCATACACAAAGTACACACCACGCTACTAGCTATTAATTGGACCTTTGTTTATATTTTCACCAATTGTGTGTTCACAACGAGGACGATTCGGCGGCAATATGCTGTTCTCTAACGTGATTGGTTCTTTGAATAACCCGATCCGAGTACATTCGAAGTGACAGATTCGTGTCGCGGCACACTTTTTATCATCGCGGTCTATTTTAAGTAGTGTCATTTTGAAGCTTAAGGAATACTTCCATGCTTATTTATCCGTTTACTGCGAATGCCTACCTAAGGCATGTGTGGCTATTAAGAAACGCCTGTCGCGTTAGAGCTTATTTGGAATCTAAGGTGCTATACAAGGATAGTAAGGTGTTTAACAGTTAAACAGTTTTTTATCTCTTTCTTAAACGTTTCTTATTTTACGCAGTAGTTGTACAAAACGAAGTAACCATAAGTTATTTTTAAGAAAATGTTGAATTCCTTTTTAATAAACACTGGCAACAAAAGGAATGGTTGTTTGCCAGCATCAAAATTTAAAAAAAAGTTATAACAAATAAAAAAAACACAGCAAAGCTCTCCGAAAGAACGGAGATCTCCGGACCCGGGGACATCCACGGCGTCGCGGTCCCAAAGTCCGGAAGAATCGAGTCAAGGGCCGAGTCCGGAATTCCGAGGGACCGGAAGTCCGGAAACGGAGCCCCAACCTGGACCATCCAGGCCTACCCAGTCCGAACCGTTGACGGTGAACTAGCGTCATTATGCCTGGCAGTACGAATTACACCATAGTTTTTTTCTTTCCGTTGGCCATAGCTTCTTTGTTTTGCACTCATACCATTTTGTTTCGAGCTTTTAATGGCAGAAGTAAAAGGAATTCAGCATTTTGAGTATTAGCTTTTGAGGCTGTAGATATCACCATTACGAATTTTTTGCTTCCATATTTTTAAAAGCATCAAACGTGAAATAACAAGCTGTGTTACCTAAACCGTTTTTAACGACAATATAAAGATGGGTTTTCAATGAAACTAAATATGATCGGGATAATAAATGATTACAGTTAATAAATGATTTAATTATATATTAGTGTAGACGAAATATTTAATGCTGCAAATATGGTCACGCGTTATTAAGACCATGTCCTAGTTTTATAGAGGAAAAGTTGCATGAATGTTTGGATGTATGTAGGTATGTATGTTTGTTGGAGATGATCTCCGGTACTAATGAACGGATTTTGATTAAACTTGACACGTAGATACATCGTAAGGATTCGGGAATCACATGGGCAAATTTGTATACCGTTATTTTCACGAGATTAGGATTTATGCGTGTGAAACCGCTGCGCGAATTTTGTAGTCCATAAAACTATAGTATAAATAAAATAGGCTACAGCAATAAGAAAAATGTGTATGTTTGCCATTTACTTACTAAATAATGACTACGAGTCTCGTGTCCCAAATCCATAAAAAAACATCTTTTTAATTATTAGTTTAATTTAACAGATAAACGTTAATACTTTAATTAAAATATAATAATAGCGTTATTTATTTAACGCGTTAACGTAATAGTAGTTATTTATAAAAACTTACTAAAATGGAATTTTCCTAAGAATTTCTTTTTTTACTGTTCTGTAAGTCTTTTTATACAGCATCATAAATTTTATTTACTCAGGGGTTCTTTTCTCTAAAGGCAAAAGTACAACGAGATACTAAAATTCACGATAGCAACTTACAATGCCATTTCAATACAATTTTTCACCGAATTTTCTAATAATATAATCTATCTATACTTATAATAAAGGAAGAGAGAACAAAAAGTCTGTACTTAGAAGTAAATTAAAAAAAAGTTGTCTAGGGGACTTAGAAAAAGTTGTAAGTAGAACAAAATTATTTAATCTTTTAAATTCATGTCGGTCTGTCTGTTTTCCTGTTTGTTCCTTATACAATTGTATACTACTAATCCGATTAAATCCGACAAAATATACTACTAATCCGATTAAAATCTGGTTTTCAATTTTGGATAGTACTATTTTCGAGGAACCTCGTGGTGTACCTATATGGCCTAGACGACCTCTGTGGCGCGTCAGGCGAACGCTTGGCTGCAATACAGAAGGTTGCGGGTTCGATTCCCGCTGGGTGCAAATATTTATGCTTAAAAATAAATATTTGTATCTAGTCTGGGCGTTTTTCTATGTATAATATGTATGTATTTACAAAAGAAAAATAAATATAAGTAGTATATCCGTTGTCTAGCCACCGTAACACAAGCTTAGAAGCTTACCACGGGGCTAGATGGCGCTGTGTGTTCGTCACAGGATTTATTTATTTATTATTTATATACTTTACATCGAAATCCAATTAGTAGAACCCGAGTAATTAACGAAATAAGTCGGCTATGCACTATTTCTACGCAGACGAAGTCGCGGGTAACAGCTAGTATAATAATAAGCATAAGCACGGATACGCTTTGGAAGGCACGTTAAGCAGTTGATCCTGGTTGTTAACTCTGATAGCAGTCGTTGGCTCCAGTTAGAAGCTCTTAAGCTCACCACTACAGGAAAAGAAGAAGTAAAACCCTCTAGCGCAACTAGTAAAAAAACAAAGATTGAGTACCTCTTGACACATAAATAAAAAACATAACACTTCCTTTGGCAGTCGTGTAAAAAGATTTATCTCAAAATCACTGCATAAAAGAAAGACCGTCAAAGATAATTTTTGACAGGAGTTGCATACAGTAGCCCATTTATGTCCATTTTATCTGAAACATGTGGCTTATCTATCATTCATTTTGTTTGTCTCATTCTCAAATGTACGAGTATGTTGTCTTACCTATACTTAGTTCCTTCATTGTATGAGTACTGGACAAGCATGGTAGATCATATTATTTTAATGGCTCTGCTTAATTTTAGCTTTTGTTTTAGGCTTAGCATTGTGTTTCTACTGTATATCATTATTAGTGTATTCAACTTACTTTGTAAACCTCTAATTAACTTATAGTGTAAGTCTTTTGTTTTCTTGATTTTCTGAGGTTATTTTGTCCGCAGCTTTTCTGTTATGCATAGTGCATACATGTATTTGATTAGTTGCTTAAAAAACTTATATCATTTGTTCACGTCCAACGAAAAAGTACCGAGGCGTCGCGATGCATCTTTTTCTAAACAGACGCATGGCGCTGATATTAAACTGTGGACAAAAAACCTTAGAAACCAATAATATTTTAAAATAAACAAACGTATGCTACTTTTTAAATTCTAGACTACGTATTTGTCTTTTTTTTTTCTTCAAGTAGATGTGTCAAGGCGTAGTCTACAATTAAAAAATGAAGTATAGTATAAACTTTCCTAAGGCCTTTGATCAAGTCTAAGAACGCCCTAGTACCTTTTTTTTCTTGATTTTAATCTATGCAAGTCTTTATACCTGAGTATATAAACATCTGAGGGTTCCGTACAATAACATAAGACCATCAAGGTCTCATGCTACATAATACCGAAGTAAAATTAAATGTATCGCGTAGATTTTGGTAGGAAGTACCTCAAGGTTATATGTTAAGACATTTTTTGTTCTTCGTTTACATTAATGACTTATCTTCATGGGGGATAACCGTGAAGTGGTATAGCTTGTCGGTGACACATCACTTGTTTTGAACTTCATATGCCGTCAATCTGCTATTGATGAAGTGGACAATGCTATTTTTAAAAATAGTTTCACAATGCAATGATATTATTTTACTAAGATTACTAAATCGATTTAGATGATTTTGGTATAAACAGAGTTAGCTTTACCACAGATTTTTCAGACGAAGAACGTACACAAAGAGAAAAGTTCAATTGCAATTAATAATAAAATCCCAACTAAATGTCTATCAAAATGTGGCATTCTATTTAACTAAAGGTTCACAATATTTTAACAATTATAGTCCACAAAGACTTTCGTAATCTGACCTAAAACTAAGTTTACACTAAAGACTGGGTTCTGTTATAAACCCTTTAACTGCTAAAAATATTTTGACTCAGCGATTTGAGATTTTTCAGTTTTGCGTTTGATTCAGCAATTTCAACGTCAGCAGTCAAGATGGCGTGATGAATATCGCGATATATCTCACCATTTTAAGGGAATCTGTACAGATATCATTACCCCCACTAACACTTGAAAATGTTGTTATGTTTAGGAAGAAAAGGAAGAAACCCTCGACATGTTAGAGCAAGGGCAGCAGGACAGGGACAGGCGGCGGAGACGGAACGCTGTCTTGAAAGTTCTACTACAAGCTGCAACGCTTACATTCTTGGCTGAATGGGGTGACAGGTAATCAATCAACTAATTTAAACTAATATTATAAAAAGGTAACGTTTTGGTAACATGTTTATATGTTGGAGGTAATCTTCGAAATCACTAGACCGATTTTGATCATCCCACTTCTTAGTAATATTATAAACGGGAAAATTTGTATGCATGTGACTTTTTAACTCTTTCACGCAAAAACTACTGAACGAATTGCGATGAAACTTGAAATATAGGTAGCTGGAGACCTGGAATAACACATAGGCTACTTTTTATCCCGATATTCCTTCGGGATCGGAACCTACGTGGGTGAAACATATGTATATTGTATAATGAACGGATTTTGGATACATATTCTACCAAGAATATTGGATATCGATTAAAATGCATTTAATCTCGTTCTAGATCCCAACTGGCCACAGTGGTGTTGGCCACTAGAGAAGACGCTATCGGCGTAGTGGTGGGGGGCTCGCTCGGCCACGCCTTGTGTACGGGGTTAGCCGTCATCGGCGGGAGAATGGTGGCGCAGAAGATCTCTGTTAGGACTGGTGAGTTTCAAATCTGAATTGGCCACTCTGTGTTGGCCAATAGAAAAGATGCTGCCGGCGTCTTATTCATGCCGTTATGTATGGCGTTGGCAGTCAATAGTGATTCAGAAAAACTGTTAGGACTGGTGAGTTTCAAATCTCAATTGGCCACTGTTGTGTTGCTCAGCAGAAAAGATGCTGCCGGCGTTTTAGCCATGCGTTTATGTATAACATCTTCGGTTCATAAAATCTCTGTTAGGACTGGTGAGTTTTAAATCTCAATTGGCCACTATGAAGATGCTGCCAGTGTGGTGGCTATAATACGCCTTGTGAAAAGGGTTGGCCATCATACCCAATTGGCCACTAGGAATGACGCTATTGGCATAGTGATCGGAGGTTCTCTTGGCCACGGGATATGTAAGGAGTTGGCCGTCATATTTGTTATTATTACTGAGTTTTTAATCTCAATTGCCTACAGTGGTGTTGGCCACTAAGATTCGATTTAAAACTTTAAAAGTAATATTGAATTTGAATTAGCGTTACTTTAGTGTCTTGCTTCCGATACCATAACTACTGTAAAGTTGAAATCAATGATCTCTTTACATTGGAGGTACCTTTTTTTAAATAATTGATAGGTAAGCGTTTGACCACTAACTCACCTGATGGAAAGCGACGATGTGGTCTAAGATGTTACACGCTTACCTAAGAGATACCTGTTCACTCATGTCTTGAAGACTTGTAGACATCCGGGAAGACAAATTCAGGCAACTGATTCCATACGAATTCTTATGACGATGCGAAACGCTTGGTTCGGGTGACGGGTATTTCTACCATGGACCGGTGCCGTTCCCTAGATGTCCTATGGTAGAAGGAAGACTCTAACTAATTGTATGTTTCTTGTTTCAGTTACAATAATAGGTGGGCTGGTGTTCATATTCTTTGCTGTGAGCGCGTTATTCATCGGCCCAGAGTAAAGTACAATCATTGTGTGTATATTTTGTAAGTGACAATATTTATATTTTAACTAAATAAATCTCGTTTAGGTACTAGGCCTGGGGTGATACCGGGCCAGTGGCCTTTCTCATATCCTTTTAGACATATGGTTTCATGTGAAACCACGTATTGTCAAGTGGTGCAATGTGGTATCATATAGAACCACTTCTCACCAAATCATACAGTGTACCATCATGTGGTACTACTTCGCACTAAGTGGTATAATGTACTACCTCGTTGAATCACGTGAAATCACTTTTAACAAAGGAGTACCATGTGGCATCATGTGAACAACTTTTAACAAAGAGGTACAATGTGTAATCATGTAAAACCACTTCTCACCAAGTGGTATATAATGTATTACCGCGTGGTATCACCTGGAACCACTTTTTACAAATTATTACATATGGAATTAAGTGAAACCACTTCTTGCCAAGTGGTATGATCTGAAAACACTTCTTATTAAAATGCACAACGTGGAATCTTGTGGAACCATTTCTCGCCAAATGGTACAATGCGCTACCAAGTGGTATCATCACGTGAAACCACTGCTCACCAAGTGGTACAAAGTGCTGCCACGTGGTGGGAACGGTATAACAAAATCAATGTAGGTAGTACAATATGGTGCATTTTCATTTGTTGTTTTTTGTACATGTTTACAAGATTTCTATTCGTTAATATTTAAAAAACGAATCTTAAATCAACAACGCGAAAACGGAAGAAAAATTATGACCATAAGTCATACATAACTGAAACCTAGAATCAGCTCATTATCAAGCAAACGTAACCTCAAAGATTTGTAAAAAAAAGTTCGTATTTTCAAAACTTTTCGTCTAGACGTCTAGAACACCCTTATGGTCGGACACCTATTTCGTAAAATGCTCTTCACGAATTGGGCTAGAGTTAAAAATATAGTTAGCTAGATCCAAATAGATAACCTCTCTTTTTGGAAGTCGGTTAAGGGCGTACCGGAACGTCAAATTAAATTAATTTGTGACAGGGATAACGCCAGCGATTTTCAGATGTGTACGAGAAGGACGTAAGATGCGACTATGCTAAACTTAAGGGCAAAAATTAAATAAATAAATAAATAAATCCTATGACGAACACACAGCGCCATCTAGCCCCGTGGTAAGCTACTAAGCTTGTGTTACGGTGACTAGACAACGGATATACTACTTATATTTATTTTTCTTTTGTAAATACATACATATTATAGATAGAAATACGCCCAGACCAGATACAAATATTTATTTTTAACCATAAATATTTGCACCCAGCGAGAATCGAACCCGCAACCTTCTGCATTGCAGCCAAGCGTTCGCCCGACGCGCCACAGAGGTCGTCATTAATTAAAAGTTAAAATTAAAAGTTAACTATTAAAATTAAAGATAATTAAAAGTTAACTGGACAGATTATCAAAAGAATATGTTGATTTTATTCAAAGAATAGTTAATACATAATATTGAAAAATCAATAAGAAATGATGGCCGGTTTCAAAGATATTTTATAATAACAAAACATTTCTAAACCAAAATCGTGTAATTATAAAAAATAATTATTTTCTATCGTTTTTTTATGAGGAGATAATAG
This sequence comes from Idaea dimidiata, assembly GCA_949358125.1. Taxonomy (NCBI): domain Eukaryota; kingdom Metazoa; phylum Arthropoda; class Insecta; order Lepidoptera; family Geometridae; genus Idaea; species Idaea dimidiata. Next base: position 6,224,266 of record OX442342.1, on the reverse strand, counting down.
CGTTTATATTCTAATTTCAGGTTTTCCAATTTTTTTATATCTAATAAAGGTACCATGAATGGTAGATAGATAGATAATACTTTATTTGATCAACAACAAATTACAAATACAACACACTTAAAATAAATTAAAAACTAAATAAAAGTTGAACAAATAGGCTATAAGGCCGCCTATTTGTTCAACTTTTATTTAGTTTTAAATTTATTTTAAGTTGTATTAAAGCTTAAAGCGCAAAGTGTGTGATTGCCAAATTATTTGCCAATTTATCAGAGCAAAATTGGATATAGAGCACTCTTTAAACTAATGAAAATGAACCATTAGTCAAAAATTTAATATTCCACTCTAAAAGTAAGATTGTTAGATATGTACGCGACTTTGTCGTATGATAAACAACAACAAAAAATCTAAGCATTTATAGCTAACTAGCTGCGCCCCGCGGTTTTACCCGCGTAAGTCCCGTTCCCGCTGGAATATCGGGATACAAAGTAGCCTATGTGTTATTGCTGGTATCCAGCTACCTATATTGCAATTTTCATCGCAATCAGTTCAGTACCTTTTCCGTGAAAGAGTAACAAAGTCACATGCACACATACAAAACTTCGCGTTTATAATATTAGTAAGTTAATTAAGGTATTAGTAATTCTTGTCAAAGTAAAACAAAGAGCAATTTTAAGTGCTGTTTAGTGCATTCAAGTGTACTTACTTTACTTAGATAAAGACACGGAATGTTAGCTGAAATTAGTGCTTTGTATTGTCGTAATAAGGTGGGTAATCCTTTGGCAAGATAATGTTACGTGACGTAAAATCGTATGTGACATGACATAAGTCATTCTACTTAAAAGTGTTTGGTACCGGTTGTCCGCGAAATTCAAGAAAATCCGCGCTACCATGATCGTTTGTCGTTGCTATGTCGTCCTTTTGTCGTTCAAAAAAAAAGCAAATTTTAAATAAAAAATACCCCGACTACTTTTAAAAACCACAGACATTTTTTTTTCTTTTTAATTGTAATTTTACGGCAACGCGACGACTTATAAGACATCATGGTAGGGCCCAATGTGTTTCTAGCGAGACTTTTTTTCGTATTGGGAGGTTATTGCTTATGCTGATATCACAATCCCGAGGAAAATGAAGCCATTTTCCTTTTCTGAATAGGGATTTATATTTATTATTAGCTAAGTCCCGCGATTTTACCCTCGTAAATCCCGATCCCGTGAAAATATCGGGATCAAAAACCTATGTTACTCCTCGATAATACAAGGTGTAACGGGTAAGTCCTTTTAATCGGAAAGGGGGTTGTTCTAGACGTCTAGGCGAACAACTTTTGTTCTACGACTTGGAAATTCGAAGTACTTTTCGAAAATTTTAGGTGTAAAGTTTACTTGAAAATCAGCTGTTTCTGAGAGTTCGAGGTCATTGCCTTATGTTGTCCTTTCATTTAGTTTGAAGGTTTACAATCAAAACTTTAATTACCTTTATTTTCAAAAGCAGCTGTTTTTGCAGTGAAACATAATCTCAAAATTTAAAAAAAAAGTTTGAATTTTCAAAAGTCGTAGAACAAAAGTTGTTCGCCTAGACGTCTAGAACAACCACCTTTCGGATTAAAAGAACTTACCCGTTACAAATTGTATATAGCTTTCTATAGGTAAAAGTATTTTTGAAATCGGTCCAGTAGTTTTGGAGCCTTTTCGTTGCAAACAAACAAATTTATCTTTCCTCTTTTTAATATTAGTTACTGTAGAGTATTATAAACTATGTAAAGGAAGACAATTTCGCAGACATCCGGATAGCGATCACCTTACATTTTATTTAATTTCGAAGCTACTACATTAAAAATTTAATTTAATTTAAGTAAAAAAATCTTTAGTCGTAAGTACGAACTAATGAAAATAAAAATCATGCTATTTTTGTACTTTGAGTCTGTGATGTTGTTTTATTGTTGTATTTCATGAATTCTAATTTAAAATGGCTAGAACAAGAATTTAATTCAATAATATTATACATATTATACTAATGAAACTATGTATTTCTGTATTTCTCTAAAATTTCTAACTCTAAAAAATAATATTTTCAGAAAAATATAGTTTTCTATGTTTAACGGCCGAATAACTGAAACGCTACTCAAAATTTAAGGGCTACTTTAACAATTCAGCAGCTTCTAAACTGAAAAATAATAGTATAGGTAAACTAATTTTACACATCTACGGCTCTACAAAGTTACTTTATTTGACCAAAATCGGTATTCACCTCGGTAATAAAGCCTGCCTTTATCTTGGGCGCTTGAATCCCACGCTTCACTCAGGACTCTAGGTACATGACTCCTTCGCTGCGCGGTCTTGAGTTAACTCTAGAGTCCTTCGTACGCTTTAAATACAATATGACGCCCTCTATACAAGGTGTAACGGGTATGCCCTTTTAAGCCGAAATGCCCTAAAATTTTCGAAAAGTACTTCGACTTTTGGAAATTCGAAGTACTTTTCGAAAATTTTAAGTGTAAAGTTTACTTGAAAATCAGCTGTTTCTGGGAGTTCGAGGTCATTGACCTTATGGTGTCCTTTCATATAGTTTGATCTACTACAATTAAAACTGGTTGACATCTAGAACAACCCCCTTTCGGCTTAAAAGGGCATACCCGTTACAAATGGTAAGTATAAGACAGGGCTTTAGTACCTCGGTGCATACACTACTATTGTATTAGAAACTCCTGAATCATTTTAAGTGGCCCTTAAAATTTTAAATTGACGTATCCGTATTTGTTAACAAAATCGCTAAAGTCTAAGTTATTAATTTTATTCTTCTACTTGTACTTTTATCACCTTTATTCTAATACTTAGCTAAATCCAGTGGAAATCTTTAAACATCTGAGTTAGTAACAAAATGTACAACAAATTCTTTGTTCTTCTCTTTTAATTTATTATTATTTTTAATAATAAAGGCCGAGAAAAAGGTTGGTTGAAGTTAAGATCAGGGCCTGTACTCTGTTTCTACGAACGAACGAAAAATCTGTCAAAATGTGACAGATTTTCATCCTGGGTAACAGTTTTATTTTGCGTGTTTTTTCCGTTCGTTCGTAGAATAAAGTAGAGGCCCAGCGCTTCCTGAGACTGTTTCTATTCGAACAGCGCACTGCTAATCTTTGTTTTTTGTTAGACCTAGTATATTTTTTATTTTTATATTTCTTGTTGTGTTGGCAACAAGAAAAAAAAGGAAAGAGGAAAACACCATAAAATCTCGTAGGTATTTTCTTTCAACTGACATTGCCAGAATTTGTGATAACGCAAAGCCATTGAATCAAAACGAGGAAATAACCTTAAAACTCGTATTTCTTCACTACGTGACATTGGCTGAATTTGTGATCCCATTAAAACCATAAAAAAAGTCGTGTGCTTGTCGGGATAAATTAATTTTCTTTCTTATTTAGTAATAACATCGCATTATTTAAAAATGATATTCTACCAAAAATGGCTGTTTGTAAAATATAATAATAAAAACAATAAGCTCATCGATTGAAGTGCTTCTGGTGGTTAGAGTTATTCAAGTGATTGTAAATTATGTTTGAATGCGCCCTGGACCGCCAGATGTAGAGTAAACTGCTTTCTCTATGTTTTGACAAAGTGGTACATCAGCCCTAACTGATAGGTTCCTGTCAGACTGTATGCGGCGATGTTCATACCACAAAATCCTATAACAAATTGACGGTGTGAACATAGGCGCATGTTGTTTCTTGACAGTTGAGAAAGAGAATGCTTCAGCAAAAACCTTTTTGGGTTAAAAAGGCAATTACAATGTTTAGGATCAAAAATTGTTATAATCACTGGTTAGACTATATTTACCATTTAACTACTACCTAAAACAATTTAGGGGGTTACATAACACTTGCTTTTAAAACTAAACATAATGAATACTGATACAAACCGACCTATGCGTGGCTTATTGCTTTATCTAGCTCTTGTGAGTGTCAATCAGCGTTAGTGAAAAGTCGAGTCCACGCATCAGGGACGTTTGTGAATACGGGCCAAAGTTTCGCTCAGCCGTCAAATATGTACAATAAACATTTCGGCATCCATTGGGGGTTACTCAAAAGTGGATTAAAGCGAAAGTTATATAGCATGCTAATAGTACCATGGAAGTGCTAAATAACCGCTTCTATACTCGTATAGCTCAAAATTATTATTTTATTATTAATATCACTGTAGTTTCTATAAAAAAATAATTGAATTTAGTAGACGCTGAAATTTTTATTCGAATGAGGAATGTCATTAGTAAATAAGAATGAACATGGCTACATATTGGCCGTACGCCACCGAATTGGCTTAAGCTCAACGTATAGCAGTGTTAGTTAGCTATCTACGCCCTGTGATTGGCTGATCGATTCTGTCTCGCCATCTTGGACTTGATAATTAACCAATGGGCTGGCTACGGCTGTATTGTAGTTTTGAACCCCAAATTGTTTTACGTAGTGAATTCGTAATTTACTAGTATAGTGACCTAAATAAATAATAGCATTTGATGATATTGTTGAAAGAAACTCGAAGTTAAATAATGTATAGTGTAAAAAGTATTATTTTTATGTATGAAGAATGAATATAATGTGTAAATAATTTGCAATACTTGTTTCATTTTTTGGTTTTAGCCGCTTAAGTTTAGCCAAAATGTGTAGCCATCGTGTATACATATTGGACAAACACGCTGGGCCAATAAATCGGACTGCTACAAACACATAGGCTAGCTTAGCGGTTAGTGGCTTGCATTCTGACATGATACACAGCTATTTTAACAAATCGTGTGAACTTAAAAAACTAATTTAGGCACGCATGTTACTAGTTCGATTATTAGTTCTGAAAAAAGAAATGTACCTATCTAAAATTACATATCTTCTTTTTTAATATGGCTTTTCCATTTGGACATTTACCAGTGTCAGGTATTATTAATATTTGCAAGTTATTTGCATGGAAACAAACAGTCTAAAAAATCAGCTCTGACACAGATAATAATGTCAATATTTAAAAACAAAGTTAGGCACTACGGAGGCCCATTTCTAGGCATTATCCTATCTATAAAAAAGTGATAAAGATATTTACGAAAGTCAAGTCATGGATGAGATTTTAAGCCGATTGTAAAGTGTATGATGGATCGATATTTAAACGGTTTCTGATATCTTCTACTATCTGTAATTATAAAACTGTGACGAAAGCAGATAATTATCATGCTTGATAATTTAGTAAGTGTTTGTGTCCTGTTGATAAATAAAAATAACCTTTTTTATACTTACATGGCATGTATAAATTTACACTTTTCCCGGGTCTCATTTGCGTGAAATTCAACTTTTTAAATTTTCCTTACATTAGAAAAAATATTTAAAAAGTTAATTTCAAGCGATTAATTAGGCCCGGACAACGTGTAAATATGAGTTCCAATCGCGTTAGTTTAAAAAGTTTATTACATAGCATGTTTACACATGGTGAGTGCTATTTCGCAAAAAAAAAACACTTGGGACCTATCTCAGTTTTTCACTCACTGCATACTGTGCATGCATACACAGTAGAGTCGTAAAACGTGGAACCGGTGCTGAGTGTATTTCGCTCTTGGATATAAGAACGGATTATACCTTTTTTTATAAATACATACATATTTTACATAGAACAACCAAACAAGATACAAATATTTATTTTTAAGCATTTGTACCCGGCAGGATCGAACCCGCAACCACAGAGGCCGGTTCAATGATTAAACGTCAACTGAGTCTTACGTTGACTACGTGACTATCCGAGGAGATAACAAGTACTTCGATACGATAACATTTCATGTAAGCTGTACCCCTACCATGAGTTGGTACGTAAAAACGTAAGCGCAGGCAACATGTCCCGACCGGCGCGGACAGAACACGCGGAGCGGGCGCTCTGTGTACGTCAGAAAAGGACTGAGGGTGCCAGTTGCACATTTTCAACTTTTTTTTTCAATAATGTTTTAGTAATTATTGTTGACAATTTTGCTTGATATCACGAAAGCGTCCTAACTAATAGTAATTTCACGCAGAATAACCAGAAATCACTAAACAGCTCTTGATAAAATTAAATATGCATCTGATACCCTAAGTCCTTGCTGACCGTACAAGGTCAAACTGTTTACATTACAGTGTACGTATTACGTAGCAACTCATTGTAGGGGTACAGGTACCTACTATTTGACATCTGACTAATTGATTTCAAATTACTAGACCCATCTGCGTCGAGTGTAAATTCCAAAAACTACTAAGTTGTTTAACTTATCTAGTATCAAGTAGAAATATTTTCAACGATAAATTGGTACATCTTCATAGATTCACTCCTGGCGAGGCTCGAATTTGCGTCTCTGCGTTTCGTTGTCTTAAACCGCTACACCTTACGAATTCTAATCTTAGCGGCAAATGTATATACAAGATGTAACAGGTAAGCCCTTTTAATCCGAAAGGGGGTTGTTCTAGACGTCTAGGCGAACACCTTTTGTTCTACGACTTTTGAAAATTCGAATTTTTTTTTTGAAAATTTTGAGATTATGTTTCACTGGAAAAACAGCTGTTTTTGAAAATAAAGGTAATTGAAGGTTTGATTGTAGTAGACCAAACTAAATGAAAGAACAACATAAGGTCAATTACCTCGAACTCTAAGAAACAGCTGATTTTCAAGTAAACTTTACACCTAAATTTTTCAAAAAGTACTTCGATTTTTCAAAAGTCGTAGAACAAAAGTTGTTCGCCTAAACGTCTAGAACAACCCCCTTTCGGATTAAAAGAGCTTACCCGTTACATCTTGTATATACAAAAAAAAAAGTCAAATGAAGTAGTGTACGACGTTCGCCTCTGTGGCGAAGGTTGCAGGTTCGATTCCCTTCAAATATTTATGCTTAACATAAATATTTGTTTCTGATCTGATTCTATGTCTCATAATTATCATCATCATCATCAGCCTGTTGCAGTCCACTGCTGGACATAGGCCTCTCCAATTGCACGCCACCTAGATCTATTTTCGGCTTCTCGCATCCAGTTTGTGCCAGCCGTCTGCGCAAATCGTCGCTCCAACGTGCCTGAGGACGTCCTACACTACACTACTACACTCTAGAAGGTTCTCATAATTATATTTTATGTGTTTACATAAAAGAAGTCTAAGTAATATGTGTTATAAGTTGTATAGTACCCATAGTACAAGCCTATTTCTTAGTTTGCTATATATTTATTTATTTCAAACTAAGAAATAGGTAATAATGCTATATATTTATGCTATATATAATGTATGCTATATACTTATATTATACTTGACGCAGTCATTACTTGAATGGATGACCCTAAAAAATTTGAGTGGCCAAAAACATTTTGTCGTGCTCCGTGGCACGTTAAGCAGTTGGTCCTGGTTGTTATCTCTGATAGCAATCGTCAGGTCAAGTTAGAGGCCTTACGGCGACTTGAAAACTCTACCCTATACCTACTCTGTTACAGAATCTTAGACCAAAAATGTAAACAAAAACTCATACATTTATTTGACAGCTCTTTGTTTACATTTTTGGTCTAAAATTTTGAAACAGTATTTTAATATGTGTAGGTGAGTCGCACATAACACGATAACGAGAAGTTACCCATATCAGAAGCCTAGTTGCTTAATTTGGGGTTAGATGCTTTATGCAACCTCCTACAATATTTATTTAATGTTTACTTACCTGCAGATAAAAAAAAATGGGTTTACCTATGTGTCTACAAAATAAAAATACGGTTAATAAAAAAACGAATTTATTTTGATTTAAAAAAAAAAGCACAATTTTGTTAGAAAACTACAATATGTATGTAATTCAAAAATAAAAACAGAATTCAATAGGGGTGGTTTTCTTATTACAAAACCTAACTTGTCCTGCTAATAAAATAAAAAACAAACATTTAAAAAATAAAATATGTATTGGACGTTTTTTCAAGTAGTCGGGTTTTTTTTTATCAAAATTTAAGTTATTAGCATTTCGAATAAGGAGACCAAGATGACTCCCCGATATTTGTAACAAAACGTTTACACAAACAACACAAAAAAGAAATTGAATTACTCAAAACAACATGCAAATTGCACTCCCAATTTATTCCACGTTTAGGATAGTATGTATAAAAAAATACCCAATCTAGGACAACATAAAACCCGATTTATTAGTCAAGTAGTCAAAAAATAGCATGCTAAAAACCCATGCGTTTCCAAAGCACAGTTAAAAACAACCGCAAGTGGGTATAATACAAGAAATGATTTATAAAAATACAAATTAAAAAATATTGATTGCAACTTGGACATTGTATTTTGTGATTTATATGTCAGTCAAAAAAAAAAGGAATAAAAATGATTTCAATCAAAATTCAAGAACACACAAGGTGCATAGAAACTTACAAATATTCCTGGTACCGCTGGCAGATTGTGTGTTTTTATACAGTGAAACCTGGTTAAGTGGACCCTGGGTAAGAGGACCCTGGGTAAGTGGATCCTGGGTAAGTGGATCCTGGGTATGTGGATCCTGGGTAAGTGGACCCTGTGTAAGAGGACCCTGGGTAAGTGGATCCTGGGTATGAGGACCCTGGGTAAGTGTGAAACCCAAATGATTGAGAAGAAAACTACAATGAGGACTTAACACTTTTGCCTTAAATTACTTCTGTTTCTATGATATTTTTAACATTTTAATTTGAGATTGGATTCATAGATTTTTCAGATGTTTATTTGATTTTGAAAAAGTGTTTATGGTTAAGCATGTCACGACACTGAACCCACGACGTTAACCAACTTATTAACTATGAAAAATCGTGTAAGTTTAATAAGTGTGTTGAATGAATGAATGTCATTTATTTGCTCGAAATGTGGTGACAAAGATATCACTTAAAATTATTATTTCAACTATTTTTGATTTTGTTAAATTTTTAAAGATGAATTTTTCCTTTAAAATATTTCTAGTACACTAGATACGCCTTGAGCACTAAAGACAAATTACCAAATAATGATTCATTCATTCAATTACCAGTATACGCAACAACATAAAATTTGAATTAAGTTATTGCCATTTTTATGTGATAAATTAGTACATTTATCAGGACCACTTCTACAAAATAGTATAATTGAAAAAAAAAAAACTGGGTAAAATGAGAAAACTCTATAAGATAAAAATGAAGTTCCCAGTTAACCAGGTTTCACTTTCACTATTGTTAGCATTTTACGTCAAATAGACGGCTATATAGTCGTCGCAGGCATCTAGAACGGCTTGCTTCAACATCGGCTCCCGCGCTTCGAGAGCCTTCGTGTGGCTCGGGAGAAACAGACACATGCGGGACGCATCCCCCCACGAATGGTTCAGGGTTCCTTACGAAATGAAAAGATTTGTAAGCACCAGCAGGTCTACCGCGCAAGTTCCTTCGGGTCCAACTCGACGTCGATTTGGGAGACACACTGCGCAAAGGAAAAACCTGCGCGGCGAGAACCATTACGTACAGTACAGTACAGTTGCCGTCGAGTTCAGCTGTCATTAAATGCGGCAGCTCAAGGGACGTCGCATTGAACTCGACGGCAAATGTACTGTACTGCGCGTCGTCGTTTTCAAATGCATGCAAAACAACGCAAAAAATAAAGGTAAACCTTCAGGGAAGTTACCACGCAACTTCCGCCATAATCGGCATCGAAATTCTATTGCGCTATAACCTGCGCGGTTAAAATGACAGTGTTGACCAGTCAAACTGAACCCAACTCCCATTTAAAATAAAACCAAAGTCATCCAACAACCGCCTGTTAAAAAATAAGTATTTCGATTACTCACCTCCCAAAATCAACCCTTTACCCAAAATAAGGAACTTAACTAATCCCCAACAACCAGGGACACTACCGTGTACCTCCCGTCGAGTTCAAATCGACGTCGTTTTGGGAATACGACGCTGTCGATAACGGAGTTAAAAAAAGCTACCGCGCAAGGAGCGAGCAGGAATTGTCTACAGCTTTAACGTCGACAATTTCTGCCCGCTGTCTGCGCGGTAGCTTTTTTCAGTCCCGTTATCAAACCGATGTCGAGTTGAACTCGACGGAAGTTACGCGGTAGGGTTTCAGGTTTAGTAATAAGAACAATGTTAATAATGATAGTTAATAATAGAAGTGATTTTAAAACACAATATATTTACCGAGTTTTATTCGTGTTTTATTTTTAACGGCATCGTTGCAATGTTCGGTACATTGTAACAATGCAGTTAATAAATATATAATTTGTAACGGGTAAGCCCTTTAATCTAAAAGGGGGTTGTTCTAGACGTCTAGACGAACACCTTTTGTTCTACGACTTTTGAAAATTCGAACGTTTTTTGTTGAAAATTTTGAGATTTGGTTTCACTGAAAAAAACAGCTGGTTTTGAAAACAAAGGTGATTGAAGTTTTGATTGTAAAACATCAAACTAAATGAAAGAATAATATAAGGTCAATGACCTCAAACTCTCAGAAACAGCTGATTTTCAAATAAACTTTACACTTAAAATTTTCGAAAAGTACTTCGAATTTCCAAAAGTCGTAGAACAAAAGTTGTTCGCCTAGACGTCTAGAACAACCCCCTTTCGGCTTAAAAGGGCTTACCCGTTACACTTGGTATAGCTTTCGCTAACTATACTATAAAGTTAGCTTTAAGGTTGGTTGAGTCAACTTTGGAAAAGCAAAGCTGAACTGTAAAGTTAGCGATATTAGTAAGAAGTTTGAAAGCTTACCATAATATCTGAGCGGCCAGTGTGTGACGTGATGGTGTCGCGTCAGTAGACAGGCGGGCACGTCGCCCGGCGCCAGTACCCGCGCCGGCCACCACGCACATGTCCCCAGCTTGTGCCACACTACGTCATCGTAACTTCAAACAAAATACAAAAGAAACTCATACTCATACTCATTTATTTAGACCGTAGGAACATCACAATAATATTACATTATATAAGAACACTTGGTCACGTCAAAAACAATAAAAGACAATAAACGGAACGCACAACAGTTGCCACAAATAAATTAAAGGAGTCAATCAATATTCAAATTCATACCATTGTAGTAGCTGCTATAAAGGGGCATTGTCAAAAACAAATAATTCTAAAAATAAATAATTAAATAAATAACTTATGTCATCAATAGACTAGAAAATGATGTCAATGGTACATAATTAAACAAAAAAAATAGGTCACATACATACATACACTCACGGCAAAAACATAACACTTCCTTTGGCAGTCGTGTAATAAGTCAGAAATCATAATAGGTAGGTACCAGTAAAACAAAGTCAAACAAATTAATAAAATAAATTAATTAGGTACACATGCCAAAAGAAATTATAATAATTAATGTCAACAATATTTTACATAGAGCCGTGTAGTTCCAGACTATAATATAACCTGCTGCAAATGTTTTCAGTCATCAATATTCCCGGTTGCATCCCTCTACGGTGTTGGGCAATGAGACTCTCACCGAGGAGTCCTTTCCGCAAGGAGGGCTGTGTGAAAGCTACTACTCAATCTCCTTAAAATTAGACAACATCAATGGCTATTAGACCAATGTTTTTATTCAATAAATGACTTTCTGAACTACAAAAGAAACAAGTAGGCTAGTAAAGTAGGGAGTTATTATTATGTTTATTATACTTGTTAATTTCTCATAGATGACTTAGATGTTTTGCATTGCACCTTTGCATTTTATAAAATATGACCTGAATAATCCAGCCTAAAGACTAAAATTTGCATGCTTTGTAAAAGTAAAAAACATCACACTTCCTTTGGCAGTCGTGTAAAAATACTAGAATGACTTATAATAATATTAAGATCTGCTGTAATATTTCTTTTTGTTTTTATTGCTCAAGGCATTTTAAACTTTAAAATACTTTTAGCAAGGATATATATTTAAAAAAAATCCCCATGACGATGACAGGATTCGCACCTGCGTCCTTTCGCTAACCAGGCGACTGCTCTAACAATCAAAATGCAATATTGCTAGCAGAATTGCTAAAGCGGCCTTTTTAGGTCTACAGATAATCGACTCGGGTAGTATGCCCTCCGCTCATTTAAGTGATCAATAGATCGGATGTTCACGAGTGGCAGGTCGGTCCCCATCTTTTTGACGGCCCGAGAACTCTGTGCGTTGTTCAGTATTTATGTTTCTTTAGTCATCCAAATGTAGGAAACTCTTTAAAATAAATGTAAAATATTTCGGATTTGTTCTTTTCATTTTTATCTACATATTTGAACGTTTTTGAAAACTGTTAGAAGTTGGTAAAACAATGATTTCTTACCCCACTCGAGGTCCCCACATGCAACTCGGGCAAAGAGTACTATTCTCCTTATTGTCTTGCACTTTGTACTTGGTCCGGGTGCTTGACAAAATCTTTTCCACTAGAATGGCAGCCTTCTTGGGTTTCTTTGGCGGATTCTTGCGATCTGAAATTAAAATAGTATATTGTTAACCAAAGGACGAATGTCATTCAACTTTCTTTAAAAAAACACTTTCCACTCCAGGGACCTAATCAATTTTCCACCTGGAAATCAATCGAGATTTGTTAGCAAAAGAGTTATACAATGAGCTACTTGAAAGGGTGGAAAATCACTGTCTCAACACAACTTACGTATTATATTAAGCAGCCAGTTCTTCCTGCAAGGCAGATGGAAGGAAGCGGGGCAGTGTGGGCATGAAACCAGCTTTTCAGTGTGTCCGCACACTATACACCACGTTATATGTACTGGGACACCTTGTTTCAGAGCGTATGTGTTCTGAAATGAAACATTTCTTCATTTCAGGAAGTATTTATGCTACTGGTCCTCTTTGGTATCTTTAGTAGCAGTCGTTAGGTCATGTTAGAGGCCTGTTCAAGGCCCGAGACGACCTCTGTGGCGCGTTGGGCGAACGCTTGGCTGCAATGCAGAAGGTTGCGGGTATAATTCCCGCTGGTTGCAAATATTTATGCTTAAAAATAAATATTTGTATCTGGTCTGGGTGTATTTCTTCGAAATAATATGTATGTATTTACAAAAAATCTATACTAATATTATAAAGCTGAAGAGTTTGTTTGATTGTTTGTTTGATTGATTGTTTGTTTGTTTGTTTGAACGCGCTAATCTCAGGAACTGCTGGTCCGATTTGAAAAATTCTTTTTGTGTTTGATAGTCCATTCATCGAGGAAGGTTATAGGCTATATTACATTACGCTACGACTAATAAGAGCGGAGCATCCATGAGAAATGTTGCAAAAACGGGAAAAAAATCACCCTGTTCCGAGATTCTGTCGCGTGCGCTGAGTAAACGGTCAGAGTTACATAAAAACCATTTATGAAAGAATTCTTCCTCTAAAAAGGATCTAATAAATAGTCCGCGACAGCATATGTCTAACTCTTAAGGTTGACTAAATATAACATCTTTTAGAGTAATGAAATTTATTGTAGAACAATGCATTGTTTCCGAAGGTAATTTTGTAAATATGATATAAATCCTTATCCAAATAAATACGTTATTCATTAAAAGTATTTAATTTTAAACATAATTGTCCTTAACATCACTTGATTTCAATGAATATCTCACGAGATATTACAGTTTTAAAATAACTCCACAATAAATAATTACTAAGTACCAAGCGTGCATATATACACGTAGCGGGCGACGATGATGAGGGTGGCCAGCCAACTCTGTGAGGCATCATGCCGCGCGGCTCAATCGGTCGGCTCCATGCGAGACGGTTGTGTCACCAAACTGCAGTGCTTATTAAAAAATTCTTTTGCAATATCTCATTGTACTTTTGATTCCTAATATTTTGTTTTATGTTGGTATAATTAATATTATAAAGAGGTTACGTTGGTAACATGTATGTATGTATTTTGGGGGTCATCTCAGAAACATCTAGACCTATTTCAAAAATTCTTTTACTAATAGAAAGCTACATTATCCAGATATGACATAGGCTACTTTTGATCCCGATATTCCCTCGGGATCGGGACTTACGCGAGTGAAACTGCGGGACGGCAGCTATGAAAAATAAAGTCGTGTATTTCTAACTCAACAACCCGTGAACCGATATGAGTGAAATTTGTACAGGGTTGGCTTAGAGGAAGAAATAATATACATATAGGGTACTTTGAATGATCGTACGGGTTAAGCAACACTTGGTACAACATACGTGATGGGTGAAAAAGAGCGGGTGACCCGATATTCATAAAACTTGGTACAGGGTTGGTTTAGAGGTAGAAATATTATATAGTACTTTGAATGATCGTTAAGCAATACTTGGTATGACATACGTGAGGGATCATTAACGTTACGGGATAGGAAGTTACGCGGGTGAAACCGCGGGGCGCAGCTAGTAAATAAATATAAGTAGCACACAAGCTTAGCAGCTTACAGTGGGGTTAGATGGCGCTGTGTTTACACACAGCGACACAGCGCCATTTAGCATTTAGCGTCTATAATGTCTCTATATAATCTATATCATCCTACTAATATTATAAATGTGAAAGTGTGTGTTTGGATGTTTGTTACTCAATCACGGAAAAACTACTGAACCGATTGCGATGAAACTTGGAATATAGGTAGCTGGATACCGGGAATAACACATAGGCTACTTTTTGTCCCGATAATCCCGCGGGAACGGGACTTACGCCTGTGTGTGGGTGTGTTAGCCTGTGTTAAACTAGGTCTCTCCAGTGACCTATATTCCAAGTTTCATTGCATTTGGTTCAGTAGTTTATGCATGAAAGAGTAACAAAGTCACATACATACAAACTTTCGCGTTTATAATATTAGTAAGATAGACCATATACTTACTGTAACATCACCGAATTCCCTCGAAGGTTTAGATTCCATTGAACTTTGTTTGTTAACAAAATTATACCTCCAACACTGATGCAAGTAATTCTCGATCTCCTTCTCAGAAACTACATCTTTTATCACCATTTCGAACTTGTCTTCGGTGCTGGCATCGACGTTAAGTAAATAATCCAATGAATCTTTGTTCTCATCGACGTTCACTTGCAAATTTTTAAAGTATTCATCGAATAGGGATTCCTGGAGTGAAAAATCATAATGATTAAAGATAGTTCTAAAGGTTACTAAAGCGGGTTAAGCAACGCTTGCCACGGTCATTGCTTGGATGGGTGACCGATGATAAGTGTGTGGCAAAAATCACTTTCTTAAGCTCTTCTGGGCTTTGGTGGAGGAGGTTAAGCAGTTGGTCCTGGTAGTTAAATCTCTGATAGCAGTTGTTAGGTTTAGTTAAAGACCTTAGGATGACCTCAAAACTTTAAGAAGACATTGCTTTCAATAACAAGTTAACAAGGACATTCGTCAGTCAGGAGGAAGTAGAATTGATTGATTGATTAATAGTTTATTGTACCAAAAACACAAATAACAACGAATTAGACATAGAAAAACTTAAAAACTGAAGTGGCACAATGGGCGGCCTTATCGCCTATGGGCGATCTCTTCCAGGCAACCAATGAATGGATAAGACTTAGGAAGGGGATGAGTAATGTGTTTTTGAAATGGGAAAATTTGGTTGCGGAAAAATAAAAATAAATAAATAAAGATAAGATATATATATTTATATATTAATATAATATACATAATAAATAATAGACTACATAAATAGGCATAACAGACAAACCAAAATTGATATAGTAAATAGTAATGTAAATACACTGTAAATAAATAATATAATTATAATACTTACTTACCACAAAGAATCCTAGAAATCCTATTAAATCTATTCTATACTTATAATAAAGGAAGAGAGGACAAAAAGTCTGTACTTGTAAGAAAATTTTTAAAAAAGTTGCCTAGGGGACTTAGGAAAAGTAGTAAAACAAAATTATATAATTTTTATAATTTATGTCTATCTGTTTCTTCCTTAAACAATTAAAAACTACTAATTCGATTGAAATGTGGTTTTTAATATTGGATAGTTCTATTTTCGAGTAACCTCATTGTATACTTTACATCGAAATCCAATGGGTCTGGCTAATAGTAGGTATACATTAAAGATATACCTTGCCTCGCCGAACAAATTCTTTGAAAGCATTGTCATATTTCCCTTGCTTTAACGGCACGTGTCGAATGTCATATGTCGTGTTCAAATCTTGGTCTGGATATTTTGGTATTTTCACATTGAGAGGTACCACTAGCTCCTCTTTAGGTTTTCTCTGAAATGTTAATTATTTATTGATATTGTAAGTTAGATGCAAATAAGGGTTTTTGTGTGAAGCTGAAGTCATTACTTTTGTACTTATTATTATTACTTAGTCATTACTATTAAGAATTGTTGAAATGGAGCAGGAACCGGATGAACAGTTTACCCCTCCTTATCCTCAAATATTGCATGTATTGCTTGTCTTTTACTGTCACATGAAGTTTCAAAGTTGACAGACAGAGACAAACGTCACATAACTTAGTCATGTGTAATTAATATTTTATAAGTAAGTGAGTTAGTCTTTTATCCATGTCATTACTCTAAAGGTAAAGGAAAACATTGTGAGGAAACCGACATGTCCCACGACTCTTCACTGTCAGATGCCATGGTAAGCTCTCGCAACATATTACTGCCTAATGTCTCTAAGAGGAAGCTCCTGCAGCGGGACCAATCAGTAGGCTGAAATTATTATATTTATTGAAGAGTGCAGGTAGTTGGCGCTTATAATATGGAACTCGGATATTATTTAAGTAATTTAAAAACTGTATAGGTGTATAATTATGTATGTATGTATAATTATAAATGGCTGAATTATCAGGCTAAGTGCAGAAAATGCCAAGTGAAACTAAAGTAAACTGTGTTTATGTAAGATCATACTAACTGGGCTAAATAATAACTTTACTGAGGAAAGAGCTCATAAAAGTTGATAATCAGAAGCAAATCATAGTCCTATAACTCAACCTTAGTACATTAAAGCAGGTACCTTTTTAGGTGTGCTAGTAACTTTACTCGGTGTCCCTTCAATTTTCTTAGGTGAGATTTTTTCAGTGCCATAAAATGGTCTGGATCTCTCAGCTAAATGCATACAGGTGTAGGGCAACCAGAGTTTTTGTTTGGAGTGGCATGTTTCTACGAAGTAGCAGAGTTCTTTTGTGGTGGTGATGCCGTTGTCTTCGGTGGCTGTTATTGCTAACACTGGAAATGTATTAAGTAATATTTTGTAGGCATGAAGAACTTAAAAATATGTTTTTGCCTCACATAGGTACCCGTTATGATTACACACTATATTATCTCGATCCCGTAGGAACATCGGGATAAAAAGCCTGTTTTAATCCAGATCTCCAGTTATCTGCGTACCAAATTTCATAAAAATCGGTTCGGTAATTTTTGCGTAATTGCAACACAAACAAACATCGGAACTTCCGCATTTATTATATTTGTGGGAAGTGGGATCTGTCACCAGTCCAAGGAATAACCGCCCAAGACGTTGCATGACTCCCAGGACTGTACGTACAAGTTCAGCGAAGTAACTTAAAATCAGAGATAAGTATGAAGAACTTCCTTAAAAATAGTTTTAAAAGTAATCACAGGACTAATTTTAGGGTATTACGTATTGCAAAATTTAGGTTCGAAGGCCCTAGCGATCACCCCTGACTTTATCTCAAAAATCTTTTTTTAAAGGAAACATTTCTAATAAATATTTACACATACAATAGAAAGTTCCAAAAATAAAAAGTTTACAAAATTATGAAACTTTTGTCACCTTCTTGCATAGAAAAATAAAATAACACTATGTATACTTTCAAAATGATTGCTGAAGCGTTAGAACTAAGTATAAATTTAATATTTATGTATATATTTATGTAAAATATTTATTTTAGACCTTTGTTATCGTAAAAAAGCCCTTTTTCATCTATAACAACTCGAACTCTCGCATTCACTTTTTTGCACATTCTCGCAAGGGCCACATCTCCTAACTTCCAGTGATAGATTCCTTTTCCTGTAGGAGACATCTTAAACTAAAAACTATTCCTATCCTAAAATAAAATTATTTTGGAAAAACGAAAAACTACATTTCTGATTTCGCGCGTCCTGCGATCAGCCATTACCTATTTTGTTTGAGTAAGTGAATGAATGAAAAACATCGAATGAACAGTTTAGATGTGTTGCCATTTGCAAAAAAAAGTTACCCGTGCTACTAATACTACTCACAAAATGGGCCCCATTCCACCCTAGTGGCACGAAAAGCAAGCCTCTAAAATGGCATGTGTACTTTTACATTTACTCAACGCGTTCCCACCATTCATATTTCGATAGTAGCCAAACGTACGGCGCGATCGGCCAGACAAATAGTCGGAATCAAATCGTCTGGACGCTGCTGAAAAATAAATGTGAACGCAGCCTTTAAGGTAGAGACATACTGAGCTTA
Organism: Idaea dimidiata; assembly: GCA_949358125.1. Lineage (NCBI taxonomy): Eukaryota > Metazoa > Arthropoda > Insecta > Lepidoptera > Geometridae > Idaea > Idaea dimidiata. The sequence continues at coordinate 6,205,909 of OX442342.1, read as the reverse complement.
CGTACGCAACGTATGCAACGCATTATGACATCTAGACTCATTAATTTGTATGAAAACCGTTGAGTTAGAAACATACTTGTCATACGCAATGCTTTTACACGTGTCACACGCAACGTTATTTCTGTCAGTCCAGATCGGCGTGGGAAGGTGGAGGGGATAATCATACGCTATCCCACGCGTAAGACTAGTGTGTCTCTAGAACTTACGTTTGCAGCGCGTCAGTCTCGAATAGACGTTGGTACGTTTTACCGCGAAAATGGGAGACGAACAATTAATTGATTTGGTTAGGCGATATGAAGCCATTTATAATATTAAATGCATGGAATATCGCGATGCTACATTACGTAATGCAGCGTGGGAAGAGATCGCAAAACTCCATGGCAAGCCTAGTAAGTACCTATCTGCGTTTATGTTTTTCTTTTATTTATATTTTTGTAGTAATATTTCATAGAAAAATCACAGTGGCCTGTTGCAACGTTGTGATGATTGACAGACATAAAACTCAACTTATGTTCAGAATACTCTACCTATTTATTATTATTAAAGTTAGTGGGTAAATATAAATGCACGCCCCTCAACAAAACGTGACACAAAAAGAAATAGTTACAATACTTTGCAATATTTTATTTGTATGATTTACAGTAAACAATGAAATCGTATTTAGGAAGAAGATTAGAATGGCTTACATCTACAGACGTCTATGAACTAATCATTTCCGTTTTGTGTACTTTGCGTTCCTCTTCTCACCATATTAAATTGCTGCGGCACCGAACCCTCGCGTGTCATAAAATATTGTTTGAATTTCTCTCTAATGCTATAAGCATATCGTGTGTGGTTTCTTCTAAGACCATCTAATGAAATTAATGATTGTTGAGTGGTTGGCTCGGTAAATATTTCATGTTGTAACTCAAAAGTTGTGCCCAAAAAGTTATGAAGGCAGCATGCTGCTAGAACTATTTTGTCTACTAATTCTGGTTGTACCTGCATAGGCCCTTGGAATACACGCCATCTTGCTCTTAATATTCCAAATGCGTTTTCTACAATTCTTCTTGCCCGGGACAAACGATAATTGAAAATCTTATTCGGCTCATTATTAAGTAAATCATTTTTGCTGTAAGGTCTTAATAAATAATGTTTGAGCGGAAATGCTTCGTCACCTACTATAACATACGGTAAAGGTTCTGATCCTGGCATTAGAGGCTTATCTTCAGGTATGTTTAATTTCTTCTGATCTAATAGTTTACCTAGTGTTGATTTTTCAAAAATACCTCCGTCACTATTTCTTCCATAGGCGCCCACGTCTACCACAACAAATTTATAATAGGCATCAACTAAGGCCAGAAGAACAATAGAATTTTGACCTTTGTAATTCCAATAATCCGAGCCACCATTAATTGGACACTTCATGTTAACGTGCTTGCCATCTAGAGCACCAATGCAATTCGGAAAATTCCAGAAGCGATTGAAATCATGTGCTATTTGTCTCCATATTGCTGTTGTTGGTTGCGGCATCACAATAGGACCAAGATGTTTCCAAATCGCTTCACAAACCTCCTTCACAATTGCACGTACAGTAGAAAATCCTAGGCGGTAACTGAATCCGATACTCCGAAATGAATTACCCGTAGCCAGGAATCTGTAATAAATTATTTTAAATTATGATTTAATATTTTTTGTTACAGTTGCGGAATGTAAAGAAAATTGGAACAAGTTGCGTAATTGCTATAATAATGCTATGAAGCGGCGCAAAAAGAAAAGCGGCCAAGCTGGGAAAATAATTGCGCCATGGCGGTTTGAAGAACAAATGTCATTTTTGAAGCCATATTTAGAGGGACGTCCTACTACAGGGAACCTTGATTTTACTATGTCTAATGAAGATTCTCCTCTACAACCAGAGAGTCCATACAGTGAAAGCCCAACATCCCCTGAAAGCATCCCGTCGCGCGCTAGTACTCCCATGTCGAATGCGTCATACAAAAGAAAGGCCAGTTCTAATAGTGATAATCACTTGGCTGATATGATTGAAATGATGAAAACCTCTCAAGAACAGAGAAATAAAAAGCAGGAAATGGATGATTTAGACACATTTTTTTTGAGCATAAGTAAAACTGTTAAAAACCTTCCGAAACTTGATCAGATTCGAATTAAACTGGATTTGCTTAAAGCTGTAAGTGAAGCGGAGCTCAAACAGCTAGAGTCACAACAAAATGTATTGAGAACACCAATTACTATTAAGAGTCATCAGATAAGTGGGCAAAGCCGCGTTAATGTAAATTCTGCTACTGGTAGTTTTGAACAACCCCAGACGTCGTATGGTTCCTCATCTTATGTACTTCAACTGCCCAATACTCAAGTTTCATCGGTACCTTCCTTTAATTATGTTTGTGAAGAAGTTGCTAGTAATGTAGAAATTAGTGAGGAACAAGATATTCGCCATTATTATGAAAATAATAAGATGGAATAAAATCATTCTTTATCACCCATATTTATTTGTATTATTTACTAGCTGTGCTCCGCGGTATTACCCGCATAAAACCTGATCCCATAGGAATATAGCCTACATGTTAATCCAGGTCTCCAATTATCTACACACCGAGGTTCATCGCAATCAATCTAGAAATTTTTGTGTGAAAGAGTAATAAACAAACAGGCAGAAGATTAACAAACTTTCAAATTAATAAATACTAGTAGAATTCATAAATAACTGCAATGAATTAAATGAAAATACATACCGTAGACAAACTGCTAGTCTTTCTCGGGTACTGATTGGCTTCCGAAGACGCGTATGTCTTTTTTTGATGTCACATTCAATAATATCGTGAATCTCCTCAAACTGTACTTTAGACATACGAAAATACATGAAGAATCGTTGCTCATCACATTCCAGTTTCTCTAATAATGTATGGTATTCCCCAAACCTTTCTCTTTCTTTATTTATCTCATGAACCCAATATCTTCTCTTGACTCTTTTTCTTGTTCTTTTGGCACGCAAATATTCATTTATAAATAACAAACGTAGTAAATTGTCCTCAAATTCACTCTCAGAATCGGAAAACATTGTACACAACAGCACTTGAAGAAATTACTCATGAGTCTGACGTCAATATGCGTGGTGTACGCGGGACAAGTATGCACATCAGCTCTCCCACATCGCATAGTATACGTTGCGTACGTAAGCTCAGTCTGTCCTTACAGTCAACCAATCAAAATTGAGGTCACTTTTGACAACTATTTGAAAATAAACATGGTCGTTCTCTTTTGTTATTTTAGCTGAAAGAAAGAAAAGAACAAGTGTTCTGTGGAAAAAAACTTCATTAATTGACGCAGATGTATTTTTGTTCTTCCGCCTACATAATTTATATTATAGAACTAATTGGTTCCGTGGTAGGAACCTACAAATTACAATAGTGAGTTGTGTACGATGGAGGGTGTGTGCCGCGTGTGTCTAGCTGACGACCGCAGCACGTACCGCGTCGCGAACACGGCACTCGAACAGACCTACGATGTAGTTACCGGCGTGAAGGTAAGTCAGGCAGGTTGTACCTTTGACAATGCCTTCGTTACAGATCAATCAACGGCCGAGCGGTCTCGCAGTTTGTTGGCTGACTCCATACAAACTGCGTGCCTCGAAATTTCAGAGTCTGAAAGCGATTTCTGGGGGTTTTGAGGAACCTAGTCTATTCACACAGTACTGAAAAAGAGAAGCACCAAAAATAATATTGTAAGTGCGTCAGTAGGTTTCTTGTAGGTGCTTGTTAAAGGCTCCATGACCTGTCATTGCGTTTGTAATTAGTTTTACACGTATCCTCAGAGACCACTGATGATAAAACTGCACCTAGGTTATGTGATCTGAACACAGTCTATGTGTGTGGTGTGTTTGCAGCTGCAGCAAGCTGGCCGGCCGACTGCTCTGTGTGCAGTGTGTGTGTCACAGCTGCGGCGATGTCACACGTTTGTTGAGACCGCCAAGGAATCTGATGCCGCACTGGACCGGTGGTGCCATAGTCAAGGAAACACAAATGTGAGTCCCATATCTGGCTGGCCTCCAGATCTGCCAGAATATACATGTAAATAATAGAAAGGTATATGCCCCTAAAACTTGACACTTTAGTGAGCAGTTTGTTAAATACCATCCCATTGATACTGTTATCAACTTTATCATGTATTTGCACTCTTTTAATTTGTTACTTTTAATATGTAGAGAAATAATAAAAATTCATAGATTTTCAAAATACTTTTATTACTACTTTCTTTCAAAAGTTCATAATTTTTTTCAGAAGTTTAGAGCATAACTTTAATATGTAAGTAAATTTAAAGTTACAATAAAAAAATGATTAAAATAAGCCTAAGTCTTTGTAAGTAACAAAGACTTAGGCTTATTTTAATCAGCAGCAAGCCCAAAATGCTATGATATTTAATGGTATCACATATCAACAATTAACTACAAATATATTTATAATTTTCAGTTCAAACTGGCAGCTCATCCTCTGATCACTCTCACTAAGTACACCACACAGTGTATGGACTTCTGTGAGCTGAAAATAAAACTGGAGCCCTTGGATACAGGTGAGGTAAACAAACAAAGGCATTTCTAGTTGTTATTCTTGTCAATTCAAAATATCTTCACTGACCCCCTTTATCTATAAACGCTAATTGATGCGCTGCATAACTATGCATTGCGTGTCTTTTACTGTCACATGAAGTTTTAAAGTTGACAGACAGAGACAAACATCACATAACTTAGTCATGTGTAAATAATATTTTATAAATAAGGGTGTTAAGATTAATAAAAAACGCTTGAGTAGTTTAGAACAGACTAACTTTTTATTTCTATATAGGTACCTAACCTACCTACATTGTAACTATATTAATGTATAAGCTGATTAACAATAGATGGAGCTACAAGAGAGTTTTTTGATACTTTCAATACTAGAATCTAATACTACCACTTATTGAAATAAATCAAAAACATTCCAATTTCACTACACCTATCTTTTGCATAAATTCCTTGTGTTTTACTTTACATAGACTTTTAGTAAGAAGATCCGCAGGCATCTGAGATGTATTCAAATAATTTAACATTACAAGTTTTCTTTCTACGGCTTCTCTTATAAAATGGAATCTAACATCAATATGTTTACTTCGTCTATGAAACATACCGTTATCAGTTAATTTTTGGGCACTCTGACTATCATTGTATAACAATATTGGCTCATTGTTGGAATTTGTGTTTACAATTAATTCAGAAAGCAGATTCCTTAGGAAAATTGCCTCCTTACTGGCTTCACAGACCGCCATATACTCCGCTTCTGTGCTGGAGAGGGCCACTGTTTGCTGCTTTCTGCATTCATGTGAAACTACACAACCTGAGTACAAAAAACAATATCCAGTAAAGGATCTCCTGTCTACAATATTAGAGCCCCAATCAGCATCTACATATCCAATTAAAGTTACATCACTTTGCTTTACATACATTAAGCCATATGATTTTGTAGCACTCAGATATTTCAAAACTCTTTTTGCAGCTTTCCAGTGGGTTTCTGAATGACAGTTATTAAACTGACTTAAGTAACTAACAGAGTATGAGATATCTGGCCTTGTAAGAACCGAGAGATACATAAGACTTCCTATCAATTGTTGATATGGATAGGTACTTGTTACATTCTTATCTCTTTCTAGTTTTAAATTGACCTCCATAGGAGTCTGTACACCATTACAATTTTGCATTTTAAATTTACACAATAGTTTCTCTATAAATTTTGTTTGATCAATGCAAATTTTATCCTTTTTAATTACAACATTCATTCCTAAACATTGCCTTAACTGGCCTAGATCTTTCAACTTAAATTTAGTGCTTAACTGAGCTTTTAGGTAACTTATTTCATTATTACATGATGAAAATATGAAAAAATCATCAACAAATAAAGCAACATAGGTTTTCTCATTTTTAGAAAATTTCACAAATAAACATGGTTCATACAATGATTTTCTATAACCTAACTCTTGTAAACAATTATCAACCTTTCTATACCATGCTCTAGCAGATTGCTTTAACCCATAAATGGCTTTTTTTAATTTCAGTACCTTACACACATTATCCTCAATTTTTAGATTCTTAGGCAATTGCATATACACTGTTTCATTTAGTTCACCATTTAAAAAAGCTGTTGTTACATCCAAATGGGTTATGTTTAAATTTAAGTTTACACTTATAGCAAATAACAATTTTAATGTTGAGTATCTAAGAACCGGTGAAAAAGTCTCTTTATAGTCAATACCTTCTTTTTGTGTAAAACCTTTTGCAACCAATCTGGCCCTATATCTCACTGTATTATCATTGTTTAACTTCTTTTTATAGACCCATTTACACTGCACTATACAAGCATCACTAGGTTTGTCCACAATCTCCCAGGCATCGTTATCTTGGAATGACTGCAACTCCTCGTCCATTGCTTTACACCACTCTTCTCGATCAGAACCACCTATCACCTCCTCATAGGTAAGGCATTCCTCGACCACATCTTCATTTATCATGCACACATTACTGTAACCATACCTCTGTGGTGCTTTTCTCACACGCTTTCCATGGTTTTCCACATTTACAGAAATAACTTCTTCTTCGCTAATACACTCCTCAAAATTCGAAGAACATTCCGACGTATCTGACTTTTCATCTTCACTAACTGTGTAAGTCTCGTCTTTCTGGTTTTCTAATGCCACACTGCTATCATCATTCACAAGAGTTTCATCCATCTCTACTGACTTATCTGGTTCTATTTCATCCTTTTCTGTAACATCATTCTCTTTATTCTCTACCACTGCTTGTATCATGTCTAAGTCCTGACAGGTCTCCATAATTACAACATCTCTGCTAGTGACAATTTTCTTTGTTACAGGATTATATAACCTATAGCCTTTTGTGTTATCTGCATATCCAAGTAGTATGTGTTTGATTGCCTTTTTGTCCCATTTTGTTCTTTTTATTTTGGGAACATGAACCATTGTTGGGCTTCCGAATACCCGGATGTGGCTCACATCGGGTTTTTTGTTAAAAAATATTTCAATCGGAGTCTTTTCTAGATTTGAAGCTAAAGTGCGATTACGTAAATAAACTGAGGTGTGCACAGCTTCTGCCCAAAACCTTTTGTCCAATTTTGCATCAAATAGAAGACATCGAGCTTTCTCCACTACAGTTCTGTTCATGCGCTCACACATACCATTCTGCTCCGGAGTGTGGGGGTTCGTTTTTTGATGCACAATCCCAGCTTTCTTCAAAAAGCATTCCATTTGTGTTGAACAGAACTCTCCTCCATTGTCTGTTCTTAGAACCTTGATGCATTTATCTGTCTGTTTTTCTATCATGACTTTGAATTCTTTGAAATACATCATCACTTCGCTCTTTGATTTTAAAAAGTATACAAATGACATTCTGCTGTAATCATCTACAAGGAGTAGGAAATATCTCGACATACCCAATGATACTGTCTCCATGGGACCACAAACATCGGCATGAACCACCTCCAACACATTCTCACATCTAGTTCCTTTGTGGGAGAATGGCAGTCTTGCCAGTTTTCCTTCACAGCATGTGACACATAGGTTTCTGAAAATTTCTGCCTTGCCAGGGTATGATATTCCTGTCACAGCACCATTTTTCATATTGTTGAGGTCCTTGCTGTTTATGTGGCCCAACCTTCTATGCCATAACATACTTGTCTCCTGCATTGCTAAGCCAGCCATTAAACGTTCTTGCTTTAAGTTAAGTCTGTATACACCATTCACTAGATATGCTTCACCAACAACAACATTTTGTCGATTGCGTATGGTGCAAACTCCTCCATCGAATGTAACTTTATTCCCATTTTTTATCAACTCACTGACAGATAAAAGATTCGTGGTGAGGTTAGGAATGCACATTACATTCGTGACTTTTATGATGAACTCTGAACCTCTCACAACTGTCGTCAACTTTGTATTTCCTGAGCATAACACTGGTACTGTTGTTTCATTAGCTACTACAATTCGTTTCATTGTCGGCTTGTAGGAAATATCGAACAAACTTTCTTTATCAGCGATCATATGTGCGCTGGCGCCGGAGTCAATATACCAATCGGTCTTTTTGTATGCCGAATTTAAGAAAAATGCGTTAAATACTGCACTTTCTCTGTCTTTACTATTAAAATCACATTGGTTTTTATAGTGTCCGACACGCTGACACCGATAACACCGTATTTTCTTGACAGGTTTTGATGGCGTTCTTTTTGACGTATCTGTGGTAGTACCAACATTACCACCATGTTTTTTTTCGCTGCTGCCAACCTTTAGATAAAAACGCACTGTCGCTCTCGGTGTTGCCAATTTCTGCGCTCATATCCAGCAATTTTGATTTGATGAAATCTGTACTGACCGCCATTCCCGAATGTTCAATCGCCATTATCATGGGCGAAAATTTTTCCGTTAGCCCCGCCAACAGTAGACAACCAATCCATTCTTCAGTAATCTGAAATCCCGTTCCTCGTAATTTATGCGCTGTATCCACTATCTGAGTTACGTAGATAGTCATAGATTCGCAATCTTCTAGTCGTATGGAGATCAAATGTCGCAATAAACTGATTTTCCTTTTGAATCCAGAATCATCAAAGAGTGTTTTTAGACGCTTCCACACACCCTCGACAGTTTTCTCGTTCTTGATGTGAACATAAAGCGATGAATCAATCGTCATGACTAATTTTGCTTTAGCCTTTTTCTTCGCTTCGGCTTGGGAATCATCAGCGGGATCAGCGTCCGCGACTTCTGGCTTCATGTTTATGTCTACTCCTTCTAGCACGAGAAAATGTTCGGCGGCAAACGCCCACTCATCATAATTTTCACGACCTTGTTTGGGAACGTTCACAATGTAACTGCCGGCCATTGTTCAATAAACGTGGTTCACTTCCAAGTTTATAAATCTAAACAAAAACTAGTCCAAAACAGTTCACGCACATAAATTTAGATAGGATTTCACTGAAAGTCACTTTTCCGCGTATTTTTATTTCGAAAACGTAACGGAAAACTTTACTTTTTAATTAAAATGGACACTGGGCCCATAACCTAATAAAAAACGCTTGAGTAGTTTAGAACAGACTAACTTTTTATTTCTATATAGGTACCTAACCTACCTACATTGTAACTATATTAATGTATAAGCTGATTAACAATAGATGGAGCTACAAGATAGTTTTTTGATACTTTCAATACTAGAATCTAATAAAGATATTTTAAATAAGTAATAATATTTTATAAATAAGGGTGTTAAGAAAGAAGAAAGCAGTGGAACAACATCTGACCCTTCTTCCTTAGTAGCTCTACACTTGTCTACATATCGGAATACAAATTAGTCTGCTTGGTGCTATGATTTAAGAGATGGGTGAAATAAGGAACAGCATTCAAACAGATAAAACTTTATTGTACCAAAACTCAAACACTGACACTGGGCAGATAAGATCAGGCAAGCAAACGCAAAATAGGCGCTCAGACGTCGACTTGCGGAAACCAGCCCGACAAACAAATACAATCAGGCAAGCAAAGCATGGACTAGATTAGCCAAGAAATAGAAGTTTTATGGAGAAATTTAGGACAGGTCTTTGCCAAAGGACAAACAGATAATGAATGTTATTAGACTTAACTTGAATATTATAGAAATCTTAACAAAAGGCTATTATTATATATTTCAGATGCTACGGGAGCTGCTATTGTAACAGAAGTTTTAAAGCATGAAGTCACTGAAGATGATAATCAAAGTGATCCGACACACACTTCACACGATGACAGTGACAGTACTAAGACGTCAGGTGATGAAAGAGTAAACAAATATGATTCAGATAACCAAAAGGTGAATGTTGAATGGGTGAATGAAAAAGATTTGGGTTATACTGAAACACAGTTCTTGTATGATGTCAAACTTGAAAACCAGGGAGTGTTGGACATGGGAATTGGAACTGCTAGTACATCAAATTTTGATGGAGATTGTTCATCATCAAATCAAGATGTTACACAACAAACTTTTGACTCCAGAAAAATTCATTTGGATGAAGACATTACTGGTGAGTAGTCTAATAACAACTGACTGCTTCATCGGTCTATACTTTGTTTTTTTATTGTAAACTACGATTCAACACATCTTCCTGAACAAAAAAGAGTGTATGCTTAATATTGCACTGTTTAGTCAAAACTTCATTGGCAATTGCAATCCCGAGTAGCAGTCCCTAGTTCACCTAATCGAGTCTTGCACCTCCGAGTGTGACGGATCAGCAAACTACCTACGAAAAAATATTTCACTTCAGAAATGTCAAATACAAAGAACTGAAATGTCACAATATAGTCTGAAATTGAAAAATGTATAGGTACTAATGTTAATCTGATAAATGGTACAAATATTCTAACATTAAATTAGTTACACCTTGTCAAACATCACATACTCGTAAATTGAAAGAAGAGTCCAATATAGCCAATCGGGCTAAACTTTCAATCTGGCATACGAGGTATGTCAACTAACAATTAACTTTAAAACAAACAGCAATTTAGCTTTCGGAGTTAACAACAAAAATGAGAACTAGGTACTTTATTTCAAAATATTTTCGTTTTGAATCAAGTTATGGTTTAAACGATGTATCTCGGACGGAAGACAACTAACGCTGTCCTTTGCTTCTCACAGATACAGCACTTAAACAACTGAGACTCAGCACTGTGGCCGATCCTGACTCCACTCATGAACTGCAACAAGACATGCTCTCGAGAGCTCTATGCACTTATACAACTAAAACTTTACCATATATAAGACAACATTTAATTACTTATAATGGTAGTTTTACGTTAAATAAACATCCAATAACTCATGCTGATAAAAAACCGTTTGCATGCGACAAGTGTGATTTCAGATGTAGTAAAAAAGGAAATATGAAAAAGCATCAAATGACTCATACTCGTGAAAAGCCATTTGCGTGTGATAAGTGCGATTTCAAATGTAGTTACAAATATATTTTGAAAAAGCATTTAATAACTCATACTGGTGAAAAACCGTTTGCCTGTGACATTTGTGATTTCAGATGTATTGAAAGATTTGTTTTGAAACGGCATTTCTTGACTCATACTGGTGTAACGTTGCTTGCATGTCATAAGTGTGATTTCAGATGTTTTCAGAATACCACTATGCAACAGCATTTAATGACTCATACTGATGAAAAGTCGTTTGCATGTGATAAGTGTGATTTCAAATGTAACCACGATAATATTTTAAAAAAGCATTTATTCATTCATACTGGTAAAAAGCTGTTTGTGTGTGATCATTGTGATTTCAGATGTAATGATCAATTTAAATTGAAAAAGCATACAATGACTCATACAGATAAAAAGCGTTTTGCATGCGATTATTGTAATTACAAATGTATTCACAAATATCTTTTGAAGCGGCATTTAATTACTCATACGAGTAAAAAACAGTTTGCCTGTGATATATGTGATTTTACATGTATTAAAAAATCTAATTTGAAACAACATTCACTGACTCATATTGGTGAAAAATCGTTTGCATGCAATGAATGTGATTTTAAATGTGATATAAAAGGTAATATGAAAAGGCATTTAATGACTCATACTGGTGAAAAGCCGTTTGCATGCGATTTTTGTGATTATAGATGTACCCACAAATATCTTCTGAAAAAGCATTTAATTATACACACTGACGTAAAGCCATTTCAATGTGATTATTGTAATTTCAAATGTACTGAACAATCTTATTTGAAACAGCATTTAATGACTCATTCCGATGAAAAGTCGTATGCATGCAATGAGTGTGATTATAAATGTAATATAAAAGGTGATTTTAACAGGCATTTAATTACTCATACTGGTGAAAACCAGTTTGTATGCGATACATGTCATTTTAGATGTAACAAAAAATATGATTTGAAATTGCACTTAATGAATCATACTGGCGAAAAGCGGTTTTCATGTGATAAGTGTGATTTTAAAAGTAATCATAAAAACCGCGTACAAAGGCATTTAATAACTCATACGGGAGAAAAACCGTTCGCATGCGATAGGTGCGGTTTTAGATGTTCATATGAGGGTAACTTGAAGAAACATTTAATGATTCATACTGGAGAAAAGCCGTTTGCATGTGACAAGTGTGATTATAGAAGTAATAAAAATTCTAATTTAAAAATGCATCTAATGACACATACTGGCGAAAAACCGTTTGCATGTGATAAATGTAACTTCAGATGTATTCTGAAATCTAAGTTGAACAATCACTTATTAACTCATACTGGGGAAAAACCGTTTGCGTGCGATAGGTGTGATTATAGATGTGCTCATAAAAAATATTTGATACACCATATGAGAACACATTCTGGAGAAAAGCCATTTGCATGTGATAAATGCAATTACAGATGTAGTCGAAAAATTTATTTAAAACAACACTTAATGACACATGCCGGAGAAAAGTAGTTTTAGAATACGATTTTGAAAAGTTTGTTTTCAAAATTTAAAAATGTATTATTTCCATAGAATACTTGTACAATACAAATGTACCTACAAGATCATTTCGATACGTCTTAAATATAAAGATTTTAGTATGGCTTCGGAACGCGCCCTCTGATGAGAAGAAGCCACAAGAAACTCATTATTTTGAAACGGGCTATTTTTTGATTAATTTAGTAAAAACATATCCCATTATTGAATAAACAACCATGTCGTTGTAAAATCATTGATTTTAAAATAATTGTTTTTACTACAAAAAATATTTTGAAACGGTTTGATAAATAATCACACAATTCACGTGCAGTCTTCACATTGAATAAAAAAAATGCCGACCGGCAATTTCGTAAACTAAAATGCGTCTCGAGAACCAATCAAGTGACGCCGCCAGCGTATTGGAGGAACGATTCGACGACGCGGTCGCTCATTGGTCGTTGGATAACTGCTCAAACCTGTCTTCCGAGACATGGGACAGAAGACGCATTTATAACAATTTATTTTACACACCTACTGCTCTACAAAGTTACTTTATTTGACCAAAAAGGTCAACGTAAAGCGAGTCTTTATTCCCTACGTGCATAAAGTGCTCATTATAACCCTAGGGCATTAAGTAATTTAAATTTGGAACTAAGGTTCTGGTAGCATACGGCCATTTCGAACTGGCCACCTAGACAATACATAAAAAACTAAAAACTGGGCTATTTTTCGTCTATTTTTATTTCGACGGAAGGGTAAGGCAAAAAGTTTTAGTTAATATAAAGCCTCAACTTTTTTTTTCATCGGCTGAGGCCGATGTTTGGTTTCGTCATTTTGAGATAACATTGTTAAATTTAATTAACATAGAGCGTAGAGAGTAAATGTATTTCATACACGTTGCATTAATATATTGGTTTGTTGTTACTTAGATGCTTAGTTTTGTAACTTTTTTGTTGTCTCGCAGTAGATGTGTAAAGTAAAGTATTCACCTCGGTAATAAAGCCTGTCTTTATCTTGGGCACTTGAATCCCACGCTTCACTCAGGACTCTAGGTACATAACTCCTTCGCTTCGCTCAGGAGTTAACTCTCTAGAGTCCTTCGTACGCTTTGGATTCAATATGACGCCCGCTATATAAGACAGGGCTTTAGTACCTCGGTGCATAAACTACTATTACACACCTACTGCTCTACAAAGTTACTTTATTTGACCAAAAAGGTCAACGTAAAGCGAGTCTTTATTCCCTAGGTGCATAAAGTGCTCAATATAACCCTAGGGCATAAAGTAATTTTAATTTGGAACTAAGGAACTGGTAGCATACGGCCATTTCGAACTGGCCACCTAGACATAACACATAAAAAAATAAAAACTGGGCTTTTTTTTCATCCGAAGAGGCCGATGTTTGCTTTCGTCTTTTTGATGTAATGTTGTTAAATTTAATTAATATAGAGCTGTAAATATATTTCATACACGTTGCATTAATCTATTGTTTTGTTGTTAGTTAAATGCTTATTTTTGTAGCCTTTATATTGTCTCGCAGTAGATGTGTAAAGTATTCACCTCGGTAATAAAGCCTGTCTTTATCTTGGGCGCTTGAATCCCACGCTTCACACAGGACCATGTCGTTTTAAAAGGTTTTTAACACCCTCGCTGCGCTCGGGAGTTAACTCTCTAGAGTCCTTTGTACGCTTTGGATTCAATATGATGCCCTATATAAGATAGGGCTCTAGTACCTCGGTGCTTACACTACTATTAATTTCAGTATGTAATACATTTTTATTAATTCGATGTTTTTTAATGTTTGATACAATATCTTGCATTTTAGAAAACATTGCATTGCTTGCATTTTTTTTTTCATATTTTGAATAGCCGGTTACATATTGCATTTGTCTATGTTTTTCTCTGCAATCAATTGTTTCAACGTAATTGACATCCAAACTCTGTGGAGAGTACTCGAGGGATTATCTTTTTTTGCCATTTTAAATAAAGCTTTCATACTTTTAAACATTGTCTTACAGGAATCTTTTTCGCAATTAAAACCTGGTGAGTGCGGCCCTGTTAAAATTATTTAATAAAAGGGAAGCAAACGCCGATTCAACACCCTCTAGAGTCTAGAGGGTGTTGAATCGGCGTTTGTTATACATGATATACATACATTTGTTATACATGGTTGTAGGAATATAAACTCTAGAGTCTAGAGTTTATATTCCTACAACCATGGCTTTGAATACAATCAAAGAAGTTCTCCAGAGGGTCTTGGTATCCATTTTGATTTTAAGTAATATCATATTAATAAACAAGATATCTCTCAGATACCTACTCTATATTATGTATAGTATAGAAATCAGTTATTTATACTAAGAATTTAAAGCTTTTTGCCATTTTTACAAAATTCATTAAACCTATTACTTTTTTGGACTTTTCCCATATTCCCTCAAGGATGAAAGAAGTTCCTTCTTTTTTCACAATTTTCTTTACTTCCATTGACCGAATCAAATAGTGGGTCAAAAAATAATAATATATCTGCAGACTTTTCACATATTCCCTTACGTGTTAAATTCGGTTTCACTGCATCCAGGAGGATCTTCTTTCTTTTTCACAATTTTCTTTACTTCCATTGACCGAATCAAATAGTCAGTCAAAAAATAGTAATATACCTATCTGCAGACTTTTCCCATATTCCTTTATGTGTTGAATAAGTTTCACTGCATCCAGGAGGATCTTCTTTCTTTTTCACAATTTTCTTTACTTCCATTGACCGAATCAAATAGTCAGTCAAATCATAGTTATATATTTGCAGACTTTTCCTATATTCCCTTATGTGTTGAATTAGGTTTCACTGCATCCAGGAGGACTTTCCTTCTTTTACACAATTTTCTTTACTTCCATTGACCGAATCAAACAGTCGGTCAAAAAATAGTAATATATTTGCAGACTTTTCCCATATTCCCTTACGTGTTAAATTCGGTTTCACTGCATCCAGGAGGACTTTCCTTCTTTTTTTCACAATTTTCTTTACTTCCATTGACCGAATCAAATAGTCGGTCAAAAATAGTAATATACCTATCTGCAGACTTTTCCCATATTCCCTTATGTGTTGAATAAGTTTCACTGCATCCAGGAGGATCTTCTTTCTTTTTCACAATTTTCTTTACTTCCATTGACCGAATCAAATAGTCAGTCAAAAAATAGTAATATATTTACAGACTTTTCCTATATTTCCTTATGTGTTGAATTAGGTTTCACTGCATCCAGGAGGACTTTCTTATTCACAATTTTCTTTACTTCCATTGACCGAATCAAATAGTGGGTCAAAATATAATAATATATCTGCAGACTTTTCACATATTCCCTTACGTGTTAAATTCGGTTTCACTGCATCCAGGAGGACTTTCCTTCTTTTTTTCACAATTTTCTTTACTTCCATTGACCGAATCAAATAGTCGGTCAAAAAATAGTAATATACCTATCTGCAGACTTTTCCCATATTCCCTTATGTGTTGAATAAGTTTCACTGCATCCAGGAGGATCTTCTTTCTTTTTCACAATTTTCTTTACTTCCATTGACCGAATCAAATAGTCAGTCAAAAAATAGTAATATATTTGCAGACTTTTCCTATATTTCCTTATGTGTTGAATTAGGTTTCACTGCATCCAGGAGGACTTTCTTTTTCACAATTTTCTTTACTTCCATTGACCGAATTAAATAGTCGGTCAAAAAGTAATAATATATCTGCAGACTTTTCCCATATTCCCTTATGTGTTGAATTAGGTTTCACTGCATCCAGGAGGACTTTCCTTCTTTTTTTCACAATTTTCTTTACTTCCATTGACCGAATCAAATAGTCGGTGAAAAAATAGTAATATACTTATCTGCAGACTTTTCCCATATTCCCTTATGTGTTGAATAAGTTTCACTGCATCCAGGAGGATCTTCTTTCTTTTTCACAATTTTCTTTACTTCCATTGACCGAATCAAATAGTCAGTCAAAAAATAGTAATATATTTGCAGACTTTTCCTATATTTCCTTATGTGTTGAATTAGGTTTCACTGCATCCAGGAGGACTTTCTTTTTCACAATTTTCTTTACTTCCATTGACCGAATCAAATAGTGGGTCAAAAAATAATAATACTTCTGCAGACTTTTCCCATATTCCCTTACGTGTTAAATTAGGTTTCACTGCATCCAGGAGGACTTTCCTTCTTTTTTTCACAATTTTCTTTACTTCCATTGACCGAATCAAATAGTCGGTAAAAAAATAGTAATATACCTATCTGCAGACTTTTCCCATATTCCCTTATGTGTTGAATAAGTTTCACTGCATCCAGGAGGATCTTCTTTCTTTTTCACAATTTTCTTTACTTCCATTGACCGAATCAAATAGTCAGTCAAAAAATAGTAATATACCTATCTGCAGACTTTTCCCATATTCCTTTATGTGTTGAATTAGGCTTGACTGCATCCAGGAGGACTTTCCTTCTTTTACACAATTTTCTTTACTTCCATTGACCGAATCAAATAGTCGGTCAAAAAATAGTAATATATTAGCAGACTTTTCCTATATTCCCTTATGTGTTGAATTAGGTTTCACTGCATCCAGGAGGACTTTCCTTCTTTTTCACAATTTTCTTTACTTCCATTGACCGAATAAAATAGTGGGTCAAAATATAATAATATATGTACACGCTTGTTTGTACCTAGGAATATTTTTTAATAATTAAAAGTCGAGTTGGTTTGTTATTTAACTTGTTTAATTTCTTATTAATTAATTTAAAGGTTACAATCTTTAGTCTATACGAGTATATTATCGGTGAAAAAAATCTGACATTTGTCAGATTTTAAATGTCTGTCATTTTTAAATGTTGGCATCGACCGACTCAAGCGCCATTTCGGCGCGAACAATATATATGCAGACTTTTCCCATATTCCCTTATGTGTTGAATTAGGTTTCACTGCATCCAGGAGGACTTTCCTTCTTTTACACAATTTCTTTACTTCCATTGACCGAATCAAATAGTCGGTCAAAAAATAGTAATATACCTGCAGACTTTTCCCATATTCCCTTATGTGTTGAATTAGGTTTCGGTTTTTTAATTTCAGTAAGAGACAATTTTTTATCTTTATAAACATTTTTTCGCGGCCTTACCCAAACATGTTTTGAAATAGCATTTAATGAAATATACTAGTGAAAATGTGATTAGTGTGGCGTTAGATGTAATGGTATAAATGTTTTGAAACTGCATTTAATGACTCATACTGGTGAAAACCCGTTTTCATGTAATAAGTGTGACTTCAGATGTAATAGTAAAAATGTTTTGAAACTGCATTTAATGACTCATACTAGTGAAAAACCGTTTGCATGTGATAATTGTGGCGTTAGATGTAATGGTATAAATGTTTTGAAACTGCATATAATGACTCATACTGGTGAAAAACCGTTTTCATGTGATAAGTGTGACTTCAGATGTAATAGTAAAAATGTTTTGAAACTGCATTTAATGACTCATACTAGTGAAAAACCGTTTGCATGAGATATATGTGACGTTAGATGTAATGGTAAAAATGTTTTGAAAATAATGACTCATTGAAAAACTTTTTGCATGTGATAAGTGTGACTTCAGATGTTATTGTAAAAATGATTTGAAACTGCATTTAATGACTCATACTGGTGAAGAACTGTTTGCATGTGATAAGTGTGACTTCAGATGTAATAGTAAAAATGTTTTGAAACTGCATTTAATGACTCATACTGGTGAAAAACCGTTTTCATGTGATAAGTGTGACTTCAGATGTAATAGTAAAAAATGTTTTGAAACTGCATTTAATGACTCATACTGATGAAAAACCGTTTTCATGTGACAAGTGTGACTTCAGATATAATAGTAAAAATGTTTTGAAACTGCATTTAATGACTCATACTGGTGAAAAACCGTTTGCATGTGATAAGTGTGACTTCAGATGTAATAGTAAAAATGTTTTGAAACTGCATTTAATGACTCATACTGCTGAAAAACCGTTTTCGTTGTGGTGCCTAGATTACACAAAATCCTTTCTTTTTTTGCAAAATTGCTATTTATAGCACTTTATAACGTGAGTTCGTTTTTAACAAAATGGAATTCGTTGTTTTGACTCTAAAATCGTTTAATAGGATAGCACACAGTTCACTAGTGGTGATTACACAAACAAAATGTTAGAATCTAATGGCACGCTGCGTCCACGACGGAAAACAGACTGTTTCTATAATACGCGTTCGCGTCGTGAACGGCGGTTAGTAAACACAGCTTGAGTTCAACTACTGATGCCGCGTAATAGTAAAACGCGCTGTAACTTTTACAAAAAAAGAGTGTTCATTCACTAGAACTCTGCCCTACAATAACTTACCAGCGCAATAATGATACCGTACATATGACTTGTAATTAACGTTTACCAATAAATGAAATGCCTATGATATGATATTATATATGATATGCCTGCTATTGATGGTTTTATTGTTCCCGACCCGGCCTAATCAATTCTTTGCGTCTCTTCAGTAACTTTGCGTCTCTTCAGTAATTTAAAACTTGAGTAACGAAATCAAATTAGGCATACCCACATACCCAGAGACATGTTACAATCGCCTTCGCTCCTAAAAGATTGCGCACTGCGACAGCTTTTGGATTATCAATTTCAATCATGTTCTCTAAGGTTAAGGTAGTTCTTGCTTTGATATATCAAAACGGTCCTGTTTAACTCGATTGGATCCAGTCTGTCCTTATCCAACCAACCGCCGAACACTAAAGTGAAAAAAGGACTTACTGGGGACTCTCCAACATCAAGCAGGACCGGTTTTTTTGACCAAGTAGGTAAGCTTTCTAATAGGAATACCTATTAAACAACTACTTTATGTCATTTAGGCCTCGATGGATGTCACCATCATCTACAATTCATTCATTCAAATACTTATAATAAAGGAAGAGAGGACAAAAAGTCTGTACTAAGTAAATTAAAAAAGAAGTGGTGTAGGGGACTTAGAATAAATAAATAGTAGAACAAAAAATCATATCTGTCTGTCTGTTTCTCTGTCGGTTCTTTATACAATTAAAAACTACTTATCAGATTAAAATCTGGTTTTCAAAATTGGATAGTTCTATTTTCGTGGAAGGTCGTGGTCTACTTTGCATCGAAATCCAATAAAGGTAGTTTGTATATAAGTAAGATGATGATGATGCCACTCTACATCTGTGTCGATTTTCTTATAGATCTGTCTCGTCCCGTTTGCAGTAAGTGTATTTTATTTTTAATTTATAAAAAGATATTTGGATTTTACAAATGTTCGAAATTTACTTGACATTTTAACTGATTCTCAATATTATACTTCTTGTTGTTCTTGTTAATTCTTATTCTTGTTAATTTCCTCACAGTCGAAATGAAAAGTAGACTGTTTAACTCGGGTGAACGTCACGCATTCCACCGTCGAACTATTGGCGCACTTCGTTCGAGTGCCAAAAATATCTCGGGTGAAATGCTTGACTTTCAGCCCTTGTATAACAATCTACTATTACAGAATATGAGAAAAAACTTTTTATGAGTACCTAAGTGTCTGCGCCCCCCAGGTTGGGACGGCGCAGAGACTTACTTAGAGGGGCGCGAGCAACTATGTTGTTGAGTTAAGTATAAAATCTGCAGCAGCAGTTAAAGAAATTTTATTTCAGCATAATTTCAGTTGCAAGAATGACTCATATTTATTTGACACATTTCTTATTGAAAAGGTGTCAAAAATGAGTCATTCTTGTACGAGATATGAACTGAACAGCTGAACCAAAGCGATTTCTATGGTTCAGCTGTGGTATCATCTAGTTAGCATCCACTGCTACTAGTTTCTATTTACTGTCAAAAAACATATTTCGTATTCTACATTCCTGCTTTGAAGTAATCACCGGTAACAAGCACGTTACGTCAAAGCAGCAATGTACTGCAACTTAGCAACTACTAGGGGTGGATGCTAATTGGATGATACCACAACTGGTATGGTTTCTATGGTCTTTAGTCATCATGAGACGGTCAAATTTTCCTGACTTAGGTCCTTCAGTGTGGACCCATTGTACGTGAGTGTTGGCTGTGATGTTATTCCAGCCAAGCCAGTTTTTCCATGAATAAGCCGAGACTTGTAAACCTTGTCAACTCTATACAAAAATCCCGCGACCACGGCCGGTGTAACCCGTCGGGATTATAAATCTATACCTACTATTTAAATTTATAAAAGTGCTTAGAGGCATATTTTTCAAAGGATTTGACGACGCTGGGCCTAACGCCGGCAATGACCGAAGATCGTAATAAGTGGCGATCTAGTATCAGGAGGGCCGACCCCAAATAGGAAATGCGCCAGCACCAGGGGAATGATGATGGGTGCTTAAAGGCGATCGAGACCCAAGTTTTTATAAAAATAGTAATACCTATATACCTACTAGTATCTTCTTACTAGTCTGTGCCCTATACAAAAGATGTTTGGTAGGTAAGTATCTACCTACTTACCAAATATCTTTTGTATGACAATAAGCAATATAAAATTACTTATTTTAAGACATTTTGATTCTGATTTAAAAAATATCGACTGGAGGATGGGGGGGCGAATTCTTGTTATGGTCGAAAGGGGGCGTGTCTCCAATAAGCTTGGGAACCCCTGCATTAGAGGAATAGGTACCTATGTTTAATGGTTGAATTTAATATATTTGTATGGCATGTTCATTCGTTTTATTGTAGTTCTATATCTCAATAGGTAGGTAGCTAGTTTCGTTGTTTTTTGGAAATAATATCGGTAAATTACTCATAGGTACACATTTACTTAGCATAAAAGTAAATCAGTCTAAAATATAGAGTACACGACTTGCCGGAACCCATCCGCCTGTACAGGATAGTGTAGGTACACTGGACTGGGAATGTGTTAATTAAGCTATGTATTGTTATCTATTGGGCCAATTTCAAAATAAAATTGACATTGGTTTGGCTAATATTTTCAGAGAATTTCATTAAAAATAAATAATGAGTTTTCCTTTAAAACATTACCGAGTATACATATATGGGTGACTCAAAATTTGCTAAAGCTACTATATGCTATTAGCATTTTAAAAGTCTCCATGACTATAATATAAACAGATTTATAGAAGTTCAAAGGAAATAAATAAGGCAAGGTACTTAAGAAAACACATTGCTTAAAATTTTATAAAATAGACTTATAATTTTCTCTTTTTCTTAGCACTAGGTGACAAAGATGGGGGTTTCGTTGTCAAATCTGGTTGAACAAATTCCATGGGTTCAAGCTTCACATCTTGTCCTACTATTTCAATATACTCCAGGCCGTCCAGCTGTTCTTGCTCAAGGTTCTGCAACATCTGGAAGCCAGTCTCCAAGGAAGGTGTGAAAGCCCCGTCCAAAGCTGCTGGAAAATGTAACTCCGGAACTTCCTCAAGCTTGAGCTGTGGAGCTATATCCTTTATAGCTAAACTCTCACATTCATTCTGTAGCTCCTCACATCTCTGTACCATTGTATTATGATAATTTACAACTCTATTGTTGTAAAAATCATGCAAATTCCCAACTTGAAGATCGGAGAATACTTTAGATATTGCATCGGGATACCCCGATTTGATTCCACCTGATTCTCTATCGACGACTGTACGTAAAAGCTTAGTCATATTACTCATGTAGATGTCCAAAGCATCTGCTACGGCACTAAGGGCTGTATTCGTGGCTGTTGTGAATCCAACATGGGCTATGGCAATGGCAGCACACTGTTTCAACGCTCGTTTGTGGCTTTCTTGTGTAAAAGGTAAGATTACCGGACCTTTGCCAACTGAGAAATTACAGTATTGTTTCTCTAAGTAATTGATTGAGGGTTGAAGCTCATGTTCTAGCTTTAAAGTCTGTTCTGGCTGTGGCGGGATGCAAGGCAGGTTCAGCGGGTCGATGCCACTTTCGTATAATGAATTTTCTGAATGCTCCAGTATAGAAGTCATTTGTCTAGCGTAAGAATGGAGTTGAATAGTGTGCGTGATCAAATTTGGCTCCGGCAGCTCTATAGGTGATGATTTCACTGTAATTGGTATCTCTGGTATATTTTGCATTCCAAGTTCGATTATTGGATTGAAATTTACGTTCTGTAATATAGAATCGTCGTTTTCACCGTCGTCAATTTCACCCCATAGTTTTTTTGAAGTCATTATGTCTACGCTGTGGATTTATTGTATTTACAATACCCTTTTATCACAACACATTGGCCGGCTCTAGTATTATTTCATCAATATTATTTCTATTTTCCCCACGGAAGACAAAAAAGGTTAGATCAACGTGAAAAGTCAATCAACACGCAAAAATAAAAACAACATATTTATTATTTTTATTTCTTATCGGTTGTGAACCGATTATGGCCATTTGGAAAATGTCCAGTGTCAAGTATTATTATATATTATGCAAGTTATTTGCATCGAAACAGTCAAGTCGTCATAGTTAAAGTCAAGTCTAGGGAATCATTTGTAAACAAGCCGGCCATTTACAGAGATTGTTCACGGAGCTTTGGGACAACGCTAACGAAAGTCCATGTTTTGCACCGATTTTCACTTTCTTTCCACTTGAGCACCTTCACGAAACTAAATTTAAATAAGCCCCCGAAATTAAACAATTTGCATGCATTTGAACTAGGTTTCACAAAAACGAAAATTTAGCAACACATCTCCTCAACGCGTTCCCGCTAAAACTCCAAAAAAAAATACACGTTGATACAAAAATATTGTTGCCACATTGTGCAGATTGGCAAAAAAGAATAGAAAGTAAAGAAGGCGCCACATTTTTTCTAAATATTGCAATATTTGACATTCATGAGCTTTCGTTATCCGTTATGGTGTTTCTATAAAAAATAAAACTCGTTTATTTTTAAGGCATTTTTGCAAAGCAATGCATGCATACGTTTGCATACGACACAATAGTTACTGTTATTGCCAGTGTCGAAAATTTTCGGTTATTACGAATCTGTATTATAATGAATGAATGACTAGCCATGTACTGCCATTTGTAAAAAATAAATAAATTGAAAACAGCGCCATCTATACTAAAGTTTCAGTACTCTGACAAAACTGCCATCTATATTTGGGTAGCTGTAACTATTTATTTTGCAATTAACATACTAGATGGCAGCACATGTTCTTTAAAATTAGAAATTGTAGGTAATCTTGCCTCAGCCTCGGAGCCTCGCAAATTTGTCTTGTTTTTCCATAGACAAAGCTTTAGGAGTCAAATATTTTAATTAGTTTAAATTTTATTACATAGGTATTTTTTAGAAACGTCAAGTAACCTATGGTGTCTTCGGAACGCGAGCTCCAATGAGGAGAGCATGGTTAACCAAGGTTACCATGATCTTATTGCTCACGCACGACCCAAATAGTCCTGCAAAGATTCCACCCTACCATGATAGTTTCTCGTCGTTTTATCGTTATTTGTTATGATTTAAAAAAAAAACAACAATATCAGTATACTATAGGAGAAAATCATAATTTTATTGTACACGGACCTACAACATACGATTTTAAACTAACATGGCTATTTTCACTACTAAAATTACTTATTAACGGGGTGTTTACCATGTTTAATAATTTATTCGCGGAGCTCGATATTTCGCTAGCAATTTCAACCAGCTTGTTCACGACACACCCCACCCATGGACATGGTAAACACCCCGTTAATAAGTAATTTAAGTGGACTTACAACAGCTTATTAAAAAAAAAGCTTGAGTCTTGGCTGAGCTTAGTCTTTTTATAGCTCTTAATGCTCTTAGTGAATATCCTTAATGCAGGACCTAAATCGTTTAGCTAATAAAATCATTAAAATTAAAAAAAAAACACAAATAATAAAATAAAATAAAAACCAATTTCAAATTATCTTTTCTATTATTTGTGTGTTTTTATGTATGGTATAGACAGTTTTTTATTACAATATTTTATTTTAAAACAACTTATACCTACCGGGTTAAACTCGCGTTTTATTGAATAACATCATTATTTTTAAAAGACCGAGCTTGAAAAAGCCAACTGTAAAGTTGGCGAAAGCTCGCTCGTTTAAAAATAATGACGTTATTCAATAAAACGCTAAAACTGGTATTATATTGTGTTTTATAATGCAAAATCGCGAAAACCTTATACAAGATGTAACTGGTAAACTCTTTTATGCCGAAAGGGGGCTGTTCTAGACGTCTAGGCGAACAACTTTTGTTCTACGACTTTTGGAATTCGAAGTACTTTTCGAAAAATTTAAGTGTAAAGTTTACTTGAAAATCAGCTGTTTCTTAGAGTTCGAGGTCATTGACCTTGTGTTGTCCTTTCATTTAGTTTGGTCTACTACAATCAAACCTTCAATTGCCTTTATTTTCAAAACAGTTGTTTTTTTCAGTGAAACATAATCTCAAAACTTAAATAAAAAAAGTTCGAATTTCCAAAACTCGTAGAACAGAAGGTGTTCGCCTAGACGTCTAGAACAACCCCCTTTCGGATTAAAAGGGCTTACCCGTTACATCTTGTATAGAAAAAAATAAAACATATTAATTTTATTTTACGATAAACTAACGAGAAACGATAGTGGCACTTAATATATCATCCATTATAGTCCATCTCAAGACTCCAAATAAAATAAACTGCCAAAGATTCCATGTAATCTTATTTAAATTTCATCAGAATCGGTCCAGTAGTTTTAAGAGATGTGTGTGCCTTTGTTTTATTGCTAATGAATAGCCTCTGAAACTACTGAACCGATTTCAATTATTTCACCAATGGAAAGCTTTCATTGTCGAGGAGCAACATAGGCTACTTTTGATCCCGATATTCCCACGGGACCGGGACTTAGACGGTTGAAACCGCGGGACGCAACTAAGTATCTAATATTTAAAGATGACATCGATTTAGATGCCTACCTACCTATGTATTATACTAGATGTAACGGGCATGCCCTTTTAAGCCGAAAGGGGGTTGTTCTAGACATCTAGACGAACAACTTTTGTTCTACGTTTTTTGAAAATTTTGAGGTTATGGTTCACTGAAAAAACAGCTGCTTTTGAAAAAAAACGTAATTGTAGTTTCGATTGTTGTCGACTAAACTAAATGAAAGAACAAGATATGGTCAATGACCTCGAACTCTGAGAAACAGCTGATTTTCAAGTAAACTTTGAACTGGACATTTTCGAAAACTACTTCGAATTTCCAAAAGTTGTAGAACAAAAGTTGTTCGCCTAGACGTCTAGAACTACCCCCTTTCGGCTTAAAAGGGCTTACCCGTTACACCTTGTATAAGATGCGTCATGATTCCATTCATCATACTTACTTAAGGCCCCATTCTCACCTAAAGATGTGACAGAGAAAGGGCTAGCAAATTTCAGATGTGCATAAGAAGGACGTAAAATGCGACTATGCAATATTTTAGTGAGTAAAATAAAACGATTCCTAATAACAAGGTAACAATTGCTAATTCAGTAAAACTGTTCTACCAATTTCAAATGTATGGTATTATGCTTTAATACAGAAAAAATAGAGGTTTAAATACGTCACGTTTGGCTGTAAAATTAAAATTACGGTTTTAAACGAGTCGTTTTAGATAAAAAAAATCTGTTATACAAGTTAAACAATCGTGCAAATAAAACTATCAATAAGAATCATCAAAATCGGTCCATGCGTTTGGCCTCTAGAACGCCACATAGAAACATCCATACATATATACATAGACCGATAAACACATTACCCTCCTTTGCGTCGCGCAGTCGGGTAAAAAGAAGATACGATAATGAAAAATAAAATACTAAAATAGTATTTCCGAATGTTTTGTAATTACTGAGAAATATTGAGATCCCTGTCAATATAGTAAAAATATTTATCAATATCATATCAATATCATTGTCAGTATGTAACTGTAAAAAATACCTATTTAGATGGCCTACCTACCAAAGATCGATTACCAAAAACGAAAACTCAATCGTATAGATTGGATGTGGCCACGCCGCAATGTGGGCGGGCTAAGGGCGGGACCACAGCATCCAATCGGTTGTAGATCTCGTGGGGAGTACGCACGCGAGATGATTGTCACCGCTTTGAGGGGAAATCAACGTGCTATGTACTCGAGCCTTTATTTACTAGCTGTTACCCGCGACTTCGTCTGCGTAGAACTAGTGCATAGCCGACTTTTTCGTTCATTACTCGGGTTATACTAATTGGATTTCGATGTAAAGTATACAAATACAAATCATTTATTTTTAACAATAGGTTACAATTACAAGTCAATTTAATTATACTTGTGTATAAAGTAGGTAAAATCCATTAATTATATTAAATAATAACAATTAATAATTAAAATATCATACTAGTAAACTTCGCTTCGATTTGATTCATTTAATCAAATGTAATCAATTAGAATTATAAAACCAGAGATATGTAAAAACTTCTAGATACGTAATAGGGCAAATTTCTTGGCTACACAAATGCAAGCTATCTAGCCAGAGAAGTCTTAGTTCCATCCCAGCTCACGTCACGATCACCCGCTTGTTGACACACAGTACATTTCGTTCACTTTCACAACATTATTCACAGACAACAATGTTTTCGTGCGTATTTAGGCGATGCACGAATTATACTCCAAAAACTGGCAAAAATATTTCATTTCATACGTAAGTAAAGCTGAATTAATTAATTTATTTTAGTTTATTTTTTGAAAAAGTTTTTTTTCCAAAAACTCAACGTAGTTTTTTACTTTGACGTTTTATCATTCTCTCCTAACCGCTATGAGATGTCATAATAATATTATGACATCTCTTTCTTACGTCATGCAAGTAGCATTGAGTCTTTATGTTTTAGAAAGAGATAACAATAGTTTCGTCTATTTCTTCTTTAAATTATGTAAATGAATATAAATAATGAGGTTGTATAGCATACAACTGTGCCGCTTTTCAATAATGATTTGTTCTGCAATGGCGTCTCTATAACTTTAATAGACTCATTGTATAAAACACTTTATTTATCCGGTTTTATCGCGTTTTTATTCATTATTTGAACCGAGCTTTCGCCAACTTTACAGTTGGCTTTTTCAAGGATGACTGTAAAAAACCTTAGAAGAAATTAATTAGAATTATTGTAAACAAAATAAAATAATAATAGTCAAAAATATAATATTGCTAAGGGCGACTTGCATAAAGCCATTTAAAAACATATTTAACTAAATCAATTTTAAAATAATTTATGGGAAATCGAACATTGGACCCTATTTCATTAAGTGAACGATTGATAATATGTTGCCACACATGGACAGTTCTTGAAATTCTGACAGATTTTAAACACGTTTAAAGGCTTAAACATGTTTAGGAACCGTTATGCAAGCCGGGCTAAGTGTTACATGTTACCATTGTATTATTGGTAACTTATAATAAGTACTCGTCCAAACTGTAAAAACAGCAGTCGACTAGCCATTTCTTTGTTTTAGTTTTAAAGCTATAGATGGAAGTCGCATCTCGTACATACCATGAGGTTGCTCGAAAATAAAACTATCCAATATTTAAAACCAGATTTCAATCGGATTCGTAGTTTTTAATTGTATAGAAAACATACAGAGAAACAGACAGACAGACATGAATTATAAAAAATATATAATTTTGTTCTACTTTTCCAAAGTCCCCTAGATTGCCTAGACAACTTTTTTTTTAATTTACTTCCAAGTACAGACTTTTTGTCCTCTCTTTTTTATACAAGGTGTAACGGGTAAGCTCTTTTAATCCGAAAGAGGGTTGTTCTAGACGTCTAGGCGAACAACTTTTGTTCTACGACTTTTAGAAATTCGAAGTACTTTTCGAAAAATTTAGGTGTAAAGTGTACTTGAAAATCAGCTGTTCTTGAGAGTTCGAGGTCATTGACCTTATGTTGTCCTTTTATTTAGTTTGATGGTTTACAATCAAAACTTCGATTACCTTTATTTTCAAAAACAGCTGCTTTTTTCAGTGAAACATAATCTCAAAACTTTCGAAAAAAAAGTTTGATATTTCAAAAGTCGTAGAACAAAAGTTGTTCGCCTAGAAGTCTAGAACAACCCCCTTTCGGATTAAAAGGGCATACCCGTTACAAATTGTATAAGTTGGTAATATGTAATATTAATAATATAATAATATTAGACTAGGTATAAACTGGTATACGCTCGGAAAAATTGTAAGTTTTGTAATTTCAGACCCTTATCTGACGTTTTGGTTCCTTACACAAGATGTAACGGGCATGCCCTTTTAAGCCGAAAGGGGATTGTTCTAGACATCTAGGCGAACAACTTTTGTTCTACGCGACTTTTGAAAATTCGAACTTGTTAAAGAAAGTTTTGAGGTTATGGTTCACTGAAAAACAGCTGCTTTTGAAAATAAACGTAATTGTAGTTTCGATTGTTGTCGACTAAACTAAATGAAAGGACAAGATAAGGCCAATTACCTCGAACTCTGAGAAACAGCTGATTTTCAAGTAAACTTTAAACTTAACATTTTCGAAAACTACTTCGAATTTCCAAAAGTTGTAGAACAAAAGTTGTTCGCCTAGACGTCTAGAACAACCCTATTTTGGCTTAAAAGGGCTTACCCGTTACACCTTGTATTTGACATGTCTTCTATAGAAAGACGTGTCAAATCGTAAGCTTCAATTAAAATTAAAGTGTAGTTTGATGATTTCATCTAGCTCATTCCGTAACTTTGTTACAAATATTGATTGAATGAAACTAATAAATTGTTGGTTTTTTCTGATTAAGAATTTGAAAGTGGTAGCGATTCAGTTGTTCATTTACTTACCTAAACTAGTACATAAGTCAAATTAAATTTAAGATCAAAAATAAAAATAATAACATTACAACAGCAAATTAATCAAAGCAAACTTAAAACTAATACAAAATAAAAAACACACAAATAAAATAATTTATTTATTTATTTAGGTTTAATAGGTAAATTTCATATTAAATAATAAAAACAAAAAAAAACAATAAAATAATGACTTTTATTTAATTTATTTGTATTTTTTTATTTTTGTATTTTAATTTAATTTATTAGAATTAAAGAAATTGACTCTACACGGTTTTTAGTTTCAATAAAATAATTAAACTAAAATATACAAAAAAAAAAACTTTACCTAAACTAAACTAAACATAAATTTTAAAATGATGACAGGTCTACATAATCTTATACCGGCTAGCTCCAGATTAACGGTGAGAAGGTTCGAAGTCAGAACTCGTCAGAACATGATATTATCCACACTCTATTTGTTCTTACTCGTGATCTCGAAAAATCTCTTATCTCAGAGGACGCGTTAAGGATTTCTCCTTTGTTTGAAAAATGTCCTTTCTAATTTTTATCACCGGACGCCTATTGTAATTAGGAGCTTCAAAGAAATTTATTTATTTAACTAAGATTCTACAGTCAATACAATACAAATAACTTATAATTAATACACTAAACTTAGACCAAATTGAGTCTTCATTTTGTAGTTTGCTCAAGTAGCCACTGTACTTACCTGCCGGTCTAACCAAACCGTAGCGAAACGAGAAATGATAGGAGAAAGTAAAAAGCGTTTAGTTGTAGGTAAGTAGGAATCTATTGTAAGGTGAGCCGCGGGCCCATTAACCGTTCACCTATCGATATCTTGGGAGACAATCGAGCCGTTTTTACCGGACCGTAGCGCGTGCGCGGGCGCTTCCGATACAGTCACATACAAACACTTAAAGTTATTTCAGTTGAAATAAAACAATATATACAAGATGTAACGGCTAAGTCCTTTTAAGCCGAAATGAGGTTGTTCTAGCCGTCTAGGCGAACAACTTTTGTTCTACGACTTTTGTAAGTTCGAAGTACTTTTCGAAAATTTTCAGTGTAAAGTTTACTTGAAGATCAGCTGTTTCTTAGAGTTCGAGGTCATTGACCTTGTGTTGTCCTTTCATTTAATTTGGTGGCGGATTCAAGCCTCCCTATACACCAAGACTTGGCTGATTTCCACAGCTGTGTGCTAAAATCCCGAAACCCTCCCGCTCTTCAGGTGCATAGCCATCTACCTACGCAAAACAGAGCTGCTGCCTGGAGCGAGGAGTGGGATACCTACGGAGAACCCACTGATTTGTTTGAGCTGAACCCCCGCAATCTGATTGGCTTGAACCTCCCACGAAGAGCATGGTGCCTTCTGAATAGGCTGCGCTCGGGGTATGGAAACTGTGCTCAGATGTGGAGGAGATGGGGGTGGTCCGACTCCGCCGCATGCCCGTGTGGCTGTCCTGAGCAGTCGATACGGCACATGATGCTCGAGTGTCCACTTTCCAGGTTCAGCGGCTCACCCAATGACTTTAAGGACCTCACGAGTGAAGCTGTAGTGTATCTAAATAGTTTAAGTTTACCTATTTAGTTGTTATTTGTCATTGTACCAGTCTACTTTAGGCCATACGATAAATAAATAAATTTAATTTGGTCTACTACAATCACCCTTCAATTACCTTTATTTTCAAAAGCAGCTGTTTTTTCAGTGAAACATAACCTCAAAATTTTCAAAAAAAAGTTCGAATTTTGAAAAGTTGTAGAACAAAAGATGTTCGCCTAGACGTCTAGAACAACCGCGTTTCGGCTTAAAAGGGCTTACCCGTTACATCTTGTATATACCGAGTTTTACTTGCGTTTTATTTATTAACGGCATTTGTTTCAATCGGCTCGTACCGACGTTTTGCTAACATTACAGTTAGCTTAATCATGGTAGACTACCATTCATATTATTGTAACCTCTTCATTAACCTCCCGCGCCCCGCAAGAACCCGTAGTTAGTCCCGCCGGCAGGCCTTTCATAGACTAAATGCTGTAAATAAATACTTCAGTTTTTTATCGTGTATGTTTATGTTTTCGTAAGTTGTTGACGTGAAGGTCAACGAAGTGTGAAAAGGATGATGGATATACAAGGTGTAACGGGTATGCCCTTTTAAGCTAAAATAGGGTAGTTCCTGACGTCTAGGCGACCAACTTTTGTTTTACGACTTTTGAAAATTCAAACTATTTTTTTTTTAATTTTGAGGTTATGTTTCACTGAAAAAACAGCTGTTTTTGAAAATAAAAGTGGTTCAAGTTATGATTGTAGTAGACCAAACTAAATGAAAGGACAACATAAGGTCAATGACCTCGAACTCTAAAATACAGCTGATTTTCGAGTAAATTTTACACTAAAAATTTTCGTAAAGTTCTTCAAATTTCCAAAAGTCGTGGAACAAAAGTTGTTCGCCTAAACGTCTAGAACAACCCCCTTTCGGCTTAAAAGGTTATAGACCCGGTTACACCTTGTATACTTCCGTACGCCTATTTTAATTAGTAAAATCAGTATAAATCATAAGTAAGAAGTATAAGCAGAGCCCGCGAGATATGAGATTTGATTGACCTAGAGGTCCTTTTACTTTTTTTTCAAATTGGGTAATAATTGACCAAGGGTGCTTTTAGCAGTTAAATAAAGTCAAAGTATGAACTATAGATTTTAAACTAATCGCTACCAAATAATATTAGACTTGCCTACTTGTATAAGTATTTATGTGCGCGACTGTATCTTTGTCAGCATCTGTCGTCATGTTTTTTAGAATCGATTCTCTCAGTGTTTTTTGTCGATCATTGTTCTTTATCTTCATAGAACAGACAGGTATCACGCCGAAGATGAACTTTTACCTCGGATCACGGATCACAGATGTTAAAAAAATAAACTAATTGACAGTTTAGTTGGGGTTCTTTGACGGTGAATGAGTTTCTATAAAGACTCAATGTTTTTAATCTTTCTTTTACAATGACGGCTTCTATGGCGCGTCGGGCGAAGGTCCGGCTGCAATGCTGAAGGTTGGGTTCGATTGGACTTACGCATACTACGTTTTTTAATTTCAGACTATAATCTGACATTATGGTTCCTTGCATTTGATTGATTATAATTGATTAATGCATTGACTGCAATGCTGAAGGTTGCGATCGATTCTATACTATTTTTTTTTTTTTTTTTGGAGGATTTTGGTTCCTCGAATTTGTTTACTGTTCTTTAAAAGGACACGTCAAATCGTAGTCTATAATTAAAAAACGATATGTATATCTACATTTCTAGTCTCAGGTTCTTTGGCCCGTGCTCTCAGTCAACGACACGAGCGATTAACATTGATATTTAATATCGAAAATACGTTTATTATCGTTATTGCATAACGACATAATGATAATATAACATAACGTTCGAGACGTGCGTGCTCGCGAGATGTACTATTATGCGGTCAGTGCCGGTGAATCACTCGTCTCGATTGTGTGGGACAAGTTATGAAAGGTTAGCTTTTTATTAGGCCGAAGGGATAGCGTCAGCGAATTTCAGATGTGTAAAAGTGTGATGTGAAACATCTATGGATGAACGGGTAAACCTGATTGTTGGCGTGGCGTCGCTTGGCCACGCTATATGTTTTTTCTATCGTGATTTTTTTAAACAATCATGTTTAGGGGATTAAGACGTAGGTATGGGTATTTTCCGTTTCTAGAGTTTGATACATTTTTACGTGTGTACGATGAATAGCGAGCATAAATACCGATAATTCACAAATTTATCGGAGCAAATTTAATTCTTATCATAGCGCGAAAGAGTTTTGTAACGTACAGTGTACTACACGGCAAAATTGTTCAAATGTACTAAAAGTATATAAGTTAAAAGCGTTGGGTTTACGGCAGCTACGTAGGTACCTACTTACGTTAATTTTGATACCATATAATGGTGAGTAAATACCTATCACGATTTTAGCTCGAAATAACGTTACTTACCTATATATTTAAAATCGCCACCTCCTTTAACTTGCAACAGTTCGACAGCACACTGACACGCGGGAGATGCGCACGCGCCGGCAGCTGACCGGAGTGTACTGCGACTTGCTTGCTTTGATACTTGAAATGTCCTTTTGTGAAATTAGCTGGACTATTCTATTATGCAATAAAATAAGTTAGGTGTATACTAAGCAAAAAATATACACAGCTACCTCTTATAACCGACTTCAAGGAAGAGTAGGTTCTCAAATTTATTAATAATATACCTCGCTGGAAGTCTAGGACTATTAAGTATTCTGTAAAACTTACTTACACGACTTGTACCTGCGCATATAAATTTTTATCCTGGTCATATTCGCGTGTTGTTATTTTTAAATTCTCTTACTTCGACTTAACTTATAATAGTGGAACAAAATCTAGGTGGCTATAATTATTGGATGTTGTGCAAAATACCTGTTAGGTAATTAAATCAGATTCTTGAATGACATGCTAAAAAAAACTTATTTACAACATCATTTTCCTGTTATCTAATTCTGTTTTTTTATTAATTGATTAATTCTTTAATACTTATACACCAAAACATAAAATGACAGAAACAGAATGACTTAAAATAATTATGTCGGCCTTTTTTTATTTATTCTTATCAGAATCTGATCAACAGAACAAACTATACAATCAGATCACTAAGTATCAATACAGTGCGATCGTCGCACGCGCCACGGTCAGGCGGCAGATGTAGCGCAGCATCTGCCGGCGCGCGCGCCGCTTTACGTCACCATCTCACCAGCGTCGCAACCTGTCCCGACAACAACAGCTGATCGGCTACCTGTACACTTTCTTTTTTAATTTCTTTCTTTTTTATTCAGTTCCTAGAAGGTTTTCTGTATTATTTATGCGGCATATGGTGGGTGAACGAATATAAAGGATTATTAGTGTTGTGCAATCGATCGATGGGTGTGAAGCTGGTTTTTAAAGCGAGTTAAATAATATTTATCAAGAAAGTGGATATCTTACTGGGAGAGACTGGAACAGAGATCCACAGTCTCCTATAAATCGTCGCTAAGTTGTCAGTATATCGTTCATTCAGGCGCAGCTAGAGCGCTAATAATTATAAATTAAAAAAAAAAAAAACAATCAAAAGAAATTGTATGGAAAATTATCTGCGAAGGGGATATCTCACTGGGAGAGACTGGAACAGAAATCCACAGTCTCCTATAAATCGTCGCTAAGTTGTCAGTATATCGTTGACTCAGGCGCAGAACTACTTATTAAAAAAAAAAAAAAAACCGTGGCGCATGGAACATTAAAAATCTTTTATTTATTTATTTTTATTAGCTAAACGATTTAGATCCTGATGCAATATCTATGTTGAATGTTATTTTATAAGTCAAAAAGCACAGAACAAGGTCAGCAGGTTAGACAACGGTGACCAAAATACCTTATATTTGGATACCAGGTGCATCGCAGTCCAGGTGGATGGAACACCGTTTTGGGTAACAGTTTCTGTATGCAAAACTTGAGGTGACCTAATTAGGGCCTTGTGGCGTCATTAGGTGTTGCCGTTTGTTTTGAAGTTGTGTTCTCAAACAAGTTTTTGCTTAAGGGGCCGTAGTAGGCCAGAACTGATGTTTCTAGGATGAATTACTACAAAAGTTATTTAAATTAAAAGTTTTTGAAACCATATTTATCAAAGTCGGGGATATTTACTAAAACGTGAATGTCGTGAAAACACGATTCCTGAAAATTTTCTCGATAGAAAAAAAAAAACCAAACTTCCCTCTAAATAAGTGATATTACTCAGTTAATATTGTACGAAAAGTAATAAAACTTTGTATAAGAACTGAACTTAGCTCAATACAGGCAGTGAATGTTTTGAATTTCAAGAATAACATTTAGTTATCTTGAAACTAGCAATTGTTTGATTTTACGCACAAAAATTTTGCATGGTCGCATCTTACGTCCTTCACTTACACATCTGAAATTCGCTGGCTTTATCCCTGTCACGGGTTGTATACTAGGGTTGTATAGGCCCTTAAATGAAGACGCGAAATTTGTTATTTTTTTTGTTGGTGGCATTTCCAAGGCAATATTTCTGTATTCAAGATTTTATTATTTACCTGTTTTATATTCCTGCGGAGAAATTCCGTGACCTTATCCGAAAAAGAATAGATTTTCTTTAAACTAGACCCTTTTAGGTAAATTTTAATAAGGCCCTTTTTAAAGTGTTAACCCCCCATCACCTACCGGCCAGTTATGGCACCTACCGGCCAGGGCACAATGAGACCTCCCCTAGGGGTCAGCGTTCGGAAATCCCGCGCAGGTGGGCGACAGCTGCCCTCCGCAATCTACATCTATTTTATATCGTACCCACATAGCAAGGAAGGCATGCGTGTGCGCCGCAAAGGGTTGCCCACGTACTTACATACAGCTACTAGTTATAAAATCGAAGATGTCTATGACAAAAACTTCAGTCATCGACATCGTTAATTTAAATTGCGCCGTCTAGTAGAAAGTTTTCTTTTTATTGTAATTGGGGTTTCGTACTGAAAGGGTTAAAACGAGATTCTTTACGAAGACTCCACTGTCCGACTGTATGTCATCAGGCTGTATAAAATATCATGAACCGTGATATTTTATACAGTTATACAGAACCGCTAGGTTTTTTACATATAATTATGCAGCACTGGCTGCGCCCCAAGGTTTTACCCGCGTAAGTCCCGTTCACGCGGGAATATCGGGATAAGTATGAAACTTGGAATATAGGTAGCTGGATACCGGGAATTACACATAAGCTACTTTTTATCCCGATATTCACGCGGAGACAGAACAAACACGGGTGAAACCGCGGGGCTCAGCTAATAATCAATAATCCAGAACCAATAATCCATCCTTTTTATAACTTAATCAATAATCTAAGCCGCATAATTTGATAAACTCTTTAACAGTTTAAACACGATAATTTAACCCTACAATCGTATATCAATTACCAAGTCGTACAAAACATTGCGATCGTCGAGACAATGGCTTGTTGCAAATATGTTTCATTCATGGCGGTCTAGCGGGAACATCTCTGAATCATTCGACGGGCGTATGTGGCGCGTCAGGCGGACCACCGCCACCGCACTGGTTACGCTGCAACGCAGAAGGCAGAAGGTTAGATTCCCGAAAGAGGCAAATATTTATACTGACGTTATATTATTGTTCCTGGTTCTGAGTGTTTCTATATGCATATCATAATAATAATGTAAATTATAATTAGGTACCTATGTATTAAAAAAAACATCTAGCCCCATGGTAAGCTGCTAAGCTTGTGTTACTACTACTATACACTACTATTATTATTACTATTTTTTTTACTACGATTTATTTTATAATAAGGGTTTCTAATTAATAAGAAACCCTTATAGTTTTGTAATGACAGTTTGTCTGGCTGTGCGCTTAGCTCAAAGCTGTTTAGTACTTACTAAGAAGCTGTAACCGTGTTCAATGTTGTTTCCAGTAGCATATTGTTTTTAAACATCTTAGTCTCTCAGTAATCTGGCATCTCGCAAGGTGGCGGTGCGCATGCGGCCGCGCGCACGCTCGCGACGCACGCGCCGCCCGTCGCCTCACCTGCCGAGTCAACGTACTACAACGATTCATACTTTTTATTTCAACTCTATAGCTCCCAAGTTCCGGCTTTCGAGAATTTTTGAGTTATTTATATTTTGTCGGTCTTTTAGCAATATTGAAAAGATGCCCTTTTTGAAACACCGAATTATCACCTTACGAGCTTTTGCTTCTGAATTTAAAAAAAAGATTTTTTTTTCTATTTCAACTCGCTGGCTAATAATAATCCTCAAAGGAATCAATTGTATATTATTTTTTATTTTTTTAGCTGAACGACAACGCGACGACTTATAAGACACATGGTTGCTTTATAATTTATTATCAACTATATTAAAAATGAATATTTAGTTATTACCCCCGACACCTGAAGGTAGCCCTCACGTATTGGGACTAAAAACTAAATATTAATGACATGGAGTTCCGAAAAGTAACGCTATTACAATCAATTATATAATTTTATGTTAATAGCGCCTGCTCTCGCGCTATGCGACGACGCTTGCCAGTAGGTAATGAACTGGATAATTGAAACATTGTAATGATATCTTATTTATTATCAAGCAGTGTTTAACCTAATTAACCGCTGCTATTGCTATATATTATTGATTGGTCCGAGTCTATTCAGTTCAATTGACATAAAAGTTCGCGAAAAGTCACGTGAATTTTCGTGAACATAATATTATGTCAATTTCATCCAAAAAAATCTGTCGATTGGCGATTTCGTTATTCGATAAGAATGTTGCTAGGGCTGCTGTATTGGGAGATTGAAATTTGTCGCCAGCGGGCAGAGCGATAAAATAGGATAATTTTTTTGGAAACATTTTGTCAATAAAAAAAAAACTTTATTCTATGCTATATTCTATATATATAACGTATAACTGGAATATACTAATGCTATATACAGTGGTGGTCATATAATTAAGAACGCTGATATAAATGGAAGATTTTTTCAAACTAAGACGCAAAACCAATTGCATGTATTTTTCTTTAATTCTCTCTGTATCCTAAATCTTTTCCACAATATCACTGCATTCATTGATACACAAATGATTAGGGCCCTTTTACTCCTAAACATAGTATTCCTATTTACTGGCTGGTCACGTAATTAAGAACGTTATATAGTTTATATCTTTATTCAAATTTAAATAGAGAATACTCGGTCGATTTGTTACTGTTTGCATAATTTTAGCGGCATTTAGTGCTGTTTAAGATTAAAAGTGGTTTACGAAAAACCATGGGAAAAAATAAAAACTGTGACAAATCTACACGGGAAGTAATAATAAAACTTCGCCTGAAGAATTGGTCTTATAAAAAGATAGCCGACCATCTGCAATGTTTAAAAACGATGGTTTTCCACGCTGTAAAGCATTTTGCTACGTATAAAACTTCTTCGAATATTCCGCGAGTACCTAAACAGAGAAAAACAAGTCTTCGAGATGACCGAAACAAAATATATATGGTATGGCAAAACAAAATTCTTTTAATGGGTCCAATGAACTGAGAAAAGAATATTTTGGTGAAAACAACCCTTCAGCAATCTCAGCACGCACTATTCGAAGACGTTTGGTAGAAAAAAAAATCACGGTAGGATAGCAAGAAAGGTACCCATGTTGAAACTTTGCCACAGGCAAGCCCGGCTTGCATTTGCGAGAAAGTATGAAAACTGGACTGTGCTACACGTGCTACAGAAGAAAAATGTACTTTTTTCTGACGAGACGAAAATAAACAGAGTATGTTCTGATGGAAAACGATATGTACGACGTCCCCCAAATACAGCATCCGACCCTAAGTACACGAAAGTTACATTAAAGCACGGTGGTGGTAATGTGAAAATTTAGGTGGTGTTGGACCTGTAAAGTTGATAGAATATAACATGGATCAGTTCCAATACAAAAGTTTTTTTTTTTTCTTTCTGTAAACTGCTACATGGCGATCTGTCTGTTTGACAATAGTCCAATAAATTGGCTGAGTATTATAATGTCGTTTATTATTTGAGAGACTTGTCCAGTGAGTTGTCTCTTATTCGTTGTCTGCGAATCTTACTGCTAGTCCTTGTATGCTATGGCGTTTCAGCCGGGAGAATGTTAGGCTCCCTGGGCCTTGTAATTCAGCAGCAAGATCGTTTTCGTGTCTGGTTAGCCTTCTCTGGTAGGCTCTGCTGTATGGTTCTATCTCTTGCTTTACAGTTTTGATTTTTATGTCCATATACATGTATTTGTTGCTAACGTGTCGAGGTATGTTAAGCATGTTCCTAATTGTTTTGCTTTGAAACCTCTCCAGTATCTCTATGTTGCTGATGCTAGCTGAGCCCCAAAGTTGGATCCCGTATGTCCAAACCGGTTTGATGATAGTCTTGTAGATAGCCATTTTGCTCTCGTGTGATAATTGAGATTTTCTTCCAATCAGCCAGTATAGGCTGCGAACTTTGGCGTCTAGTTGCTTGCGTTTCGTCCAGATATGTTTCTGCCAGGTTAGGCGTCTATCTAAGTACATGCCCAGGTATCTAGCCTCGTCCGCCTGGGGAACTGGCTCATTATACAGGTGAACAGATGGACATGTTTCTCGTCTGAGTGTATAAGTCACGTGAATTGACTTATCTTTGTTAGCCTTTATGCGCCATTTATCAAACCACTCCTCGACTAAGGAAAGATGTAGTTGTAAGTTGTCTGATGCTATCCGCGGGTTCTCGTTAACGGATAAGAGAGCAGTATCATCTGCGTAAGTAGCGGTTGTGGTAACGTTGTCAAGGGTTGGTAAGTCGGCTGTAAAAATCAGGTATAAAACGGGCCCTAAAATACTGCCTTGAGGTACTCCTGATTTAATTTCATGCATTGTGGACAATTCATCATCATATTTTACCTCATAGCATCTCTTCTCCAAGTATGATTTAATGATTTGAAAGAAGCAATGCGGCAGGTTACGCTTGATTTTAAAGAGCAGGCCATCATGCCAGACTCTGTCAAAAGCTTGGCTGATATCCAGGAATACTGCTGAACAATATTGTTTATTTTCTAATGTTCTGTTTATTATGTCAACCAGTCGGTGAACTTGTTCGACCGTGCCGTGACCCTCTCTAAACCCAAACTGGTGCTGTGGTAACAGCTCTTGAAGGTGATTTATCATTCTTGACAGAATCACTTTTTCAAATATCTTACCTACCAAAGGAAGTAAGCTGATCGGTCTGTAAGAGGAGAGTTCTTCAGCCGGCTTTCCCGGTTTAAGGATCATGACAATTTGTGCTATTTTCCATTGGCTTGGGAAGAAGAGCAGTCTCAAGCAGGCATTGAAGATTTGCACTAGAAATAGTGTTCCTTTCTGCGATAGTTCTTTTAGAATAATAGCATCTATTTCATCATATCCGGGACTTTTTTTGTCATCAAGTTTACGGATTTCCCTTGTGAGTTCTAAAGGTGATACGCTTTTCAGTGGTAAACACATTTGATTATCCGACTTAAGGTAGTCATGTATTTCTCTGTCCAAATTCTCACTCGTGCTAGGTAATGGTTGAAATATACAAAAGTATACTGGAAGAAACAATGTTACCTTATGCTGAAGACGTTCCACCGGTTATTTGGACATTCCAGCATGACAATGATCCAAAGAACACTGCACGTACCGTAAAGGAATTTCTTACAGCGCAATCAGTTTCTGTCTTAGACTGGCCAATCACTAACAGCCCAGATCTAAACCCAATAGAGAATTTATGATTAGAAATAAAGAAAAAGGTTTCAAATACAAAGTGTGGAAATGCTGTACAACGTTTTTTTAGAATAATAGAACTATTTCTCTTGCGAGATGTCAAAAATTAATTGAGTCAATGCCTAGTCGGTGTAAAGCAGTAATTAAAACTATTGATTTCAGTTAAACATGTATTAAATTACTTTTAAAATTTTCCGCGCTACATATTATTGTGGTTTTTTTTTAAATAAGTGTCATTACAAAGCAATTCCCGAGCAGTTTAATAAATCGTTCTTAATTATTTGTCCAGCTTCAGTACTATTGGAACGTGTTACTTTGGTAAAATAAATATAATGTAAAAAAATATATAAGGAGATTTTATTTTTAATTCCTAAGCCACGTTACTCTATTAATGTAGCTGTTTTATAACATAGTTAGTTGCTTCTCAGAAGGTACACATCTCTGTGTATTACATGATTTAAAAAGAAAATTTCTAGAAATTCAAATCGTTCTTAATTACATGACCACAACTGTATATTACTATATAGAAGGTGTAACGGGTAAGCCTAGACATCTAGAACAACACCTTTTCGGCTTAAAAGGGCTTACCCGTTACACCTTGTTTATACTCACTTGTATCATCATACGAGTGAGTATCTTATCAAGCATTAATTAACCGTTGGTGCGTTCCATTGATCGATCCGTGTCTCTCGAGTGTCGCGAGAGTGCAATTTGTGTCGCCAGCGGCCAGTGGCAGTGGTTGACGCGGTCGCCGTCACGGTCCGAACGTCTGGTACACTACACTTATTGGGTAAGGCGATAACGGTTGCGCTAAATAGGCTGTGATGGACCAGGGGCTCGATTCGGTATGGACATAGCATGCGGAATTTCGGCGAACTGCAGGCGACGTTCAGAAGATGTGCGTTAATTCGTATGCTGTAAATGTTATTTTACTTAATTACTACTTAATTAGTTAAGTAGCCTTGAAAATTAAGGGCTACTTAATAATTTAAATAGCTCCCCTTATCCCTCAGCCAATTAGTATTTAAAGAAGTTATAGAATAGCTATAATGTTTACTCCTGCAACAAATCAACTTCTGCAATGCTCATGCCATACCGCCTGCTATGTTTTTACAGAATCGACTCACAGGGGCTCGATTCGGTAAGGACATAGCATGCGGAATGCCGGCGGAATGCAGGCGACGTGCAGGAGATGTAATTTAATTTAATTTTAATTTTAATTTATTCGGAAAGCAAACGGTAACAATAACAGAGAATTTAACAAAAATAATACCTTTACACCACTTAGATGCTTTCGCATATAAATACCAAGAATTAATGCCACATTCATACACATGTTAACAAACAAGTTAAAAAAAAAAAAAAAAAAAAGAAAAAAAAAGATTCCTAATTCAAGAAGCGGCCCCAAACCACTTCCTAGACAATGCATTCCGGAAGCAATTAGGCGATGAATTAAATAAGTCCAGTTCCGAATCAGTGGCCAGCCCATTCACGAGCCTTGCAGCGAAGCTCGAGCCTCTTTATAGAAGAGTTACTTCTATAAAGAGTATCACTTGCCGGTACATATAAAATTACATTTTTTAATTGAGACAACTCTCTAATTGGCAAATTTGGAGGTTTTAAAACAATTTTAGATATAGGAGCTCCGGCGAATCAACATTTGATTGCGCCACCTTAACGAAAAAGGATATATCCGCAATCTCGCGTCTAAGTTGGAGAGGTAAAATATGCTGTCTCCTACATCTGGCTTCATAATCTTCATCATATTGCTTACACTTCAATTGCAAGTATCTGGCAAAACGCTTTTGCACATTTTCAATTCGATTAATATAAACATTATACTGTGGGTTCCAATGTACGTTAATTCGTATTCTGTTAAAGTTATTTTACTTAATGACTACTTCATTATTTAAGTAGCTTTCAAAATTAAGGGCTACTTAATTATTTAAATAGCTCCCCTTGTCCCTCAGCCAATCATTATTTAAAGAAATTATAGAATAGCTATTGTTTTTACTCTTACAACAAATCGACTTCTGCAATGCTCATGCATCCCGCCTGTGTGTCGCATGCTATGTTTTAGAGAATCAGGGCCCCGTGTACGTAGCTAGGTACTATCGTTGTATAATTGACCGAACGATGCTGTTTTGAAATGTTTTGCCCCCCCCGCGCCCCGCGGTTTCACCCGCGTAAGTCCCGTTCCCGCGGGAATATCGGGATAAAAAGTAGCCTATGTGTTAATCTAGGTCCCCAGCTACCTATATTCCAAGTTTCATCGCAATCGGTTTAGTAGTTTTTGCGTGAAAGAGTAACAACCTCACATACATACGTACAAACTTTCGCGTTTATAATATTAGTAAGATAATTGTCAGCAACCACAACTACCTACCTAGGTACTAAAATAATAAAAACATACATGCATGAGTCACAGATATCAGTACCAACTACCAACTGCTGTATGTAAAATACTAGCTGCGCCTCGCGGTTTCACCCGCGTAAGTCCTGTTCCCGCGGGAACATTGGGATAAAAAATAATTAAGTTGATCAGGTATCTCCTAGGTAACCGTGCAACGTCTTAGACTACATCGTCGCTTACCATCAGATGAGAGATTGGTCAAACGCTTACCTATCAATAATATTTAAAAAAAAAAGTAGCCTATTAGTACTAGCTGCGCCCCGCGGTTTTACCCGCATAAGTCCCGTTCCCGCGGGAATATCGGGATAAAAAGTAGCCTATGTGTTAATCCAGGTCCCCAGCTACCTATATTCCAAGTTCCATCGCAATCCGTTCAGTAGTTTTTGCGTGAAAGAGTAACAAAGTCATATATAAACATACAAACTTTCCCGTTTATAATATTACTAGCTTCGCCCCGCGGTATTACCCGCGTAAGTTTTGTTCCCGCTGGAATATTGGGATAAAAAGTAACCTAGGTGTTATTTCAGGTTTCCAGGTATATTCCAAGTTTTATAGCAATCGGTTCAGTAGTTTTTGCGTAAAAGAGCAACAAATTCACATACATACAAACTTTCGCGTTTATAATATTAGTAAGATTAGTAGGATTGTAAGTTTACGCACAGACTGACATACAGACAGTGAAGTGAATGAGTCAGAGACAATGCAATGCGCATTGATTCATCGTATCGTGTCGTCTGGAGTTTGGACCGTGATGGTTTTGTACAAAGACCGTACAAATGCTATATTCGGTACAAGCTGCGCCCGCGCCGTAACTCCCAATCCGGTAAAAATATCGGGATAAAACGTGACCTACGTATCTGTATATTAAATTTTATTAAAATCGGTCCA
The DNA here is from genome assembly GCA_949358125.1 of Idaea dimidiata. Lineage (NCBI taxonomy): Eukaryota > Metazoa > Arthropoda > Insecta > Lepidoptera > Geometridae > Idaea > Idaea dimidiata. Next base: position 6,162,001 of record OX442342.1, on the reverse strand, counting down.
GTGTTTTCGGACATTACTCCCATATACATACATACATGTAACCAACGTTACCTCTTTATAAAGGACTAGCTGCGCCCTGCGGTTTTACCCGCGTAAGTCCCGTTCCCGCAGGAATATCGGGATAAAAGTAGCCTATGTGTTATTCCAGGTCTCCATATTCCAAGATTCATCGCAATCGATTCAGTAGTTTTTGCGTGAAAGAGTAACAAACTCACATACTTATTCATACATACAAACTTTCGCGTTTATAATATTAGTAAGAAGTAAGATGATTTATACTAGGCTCTGCCGAGTCCGAGCTTCGTTGTCCATTGCTCGATCGGTCTGTTGCAACCGAGTGGCGGCCGAGCAACAGACACTGGAAGCTCGGACCCGGCACGGTCTAGTGTAAATCATCCATAATATTAGTATAGACTATTATTACCGCCTACAAGATACTTTGGCATTTGTATTTATATTCTAAGTAAATTATCATATTCAAACTGGTTTCATATTAGTTTCATAATGGTTTCATATGCATTGGTTTCATCTTATTAGTTTCATATTCTAATAAGAATATGAAACCAAAACCTATGAGCAGCATCAATGTAGGTTTTATACAGGAGGAATTTATCGACTACGTTTATATGTAAAAAGAGTAACCATCAAATAGCTTTGGTATGAAGAGTCACATACTTACACGCTGCTATACTTAGCCCCAGGCTAGTGAGCTAGCCCGTACTAAGTCTTGTGATTGGTCTTGCTCTGACACAACTGTCAGTGCACAACCAATCACAAAAGTTAGCACGTTAGTTATTTAGTTAGCCCTGGCTTAGTATAGCAGCGAAAGTAAACTTTAGGATTTCATTCACTTGAATTTTTTTGGATCGTAGTCATGAAGTTCTTAGTAATATGTGGATTACACAGTGCAAGCTAGCGTGCTAGTTAGTGATGTTATGTAGCTACTCGTACGCCAGGAGCTCAGCTTGCCGTAGCAGATGCGGGTGAAACGCGCAGCTAGTGATCTATAGATGAAGTAAACAACTTTTTACTCACAGTTTAGTACCTTGTCTTTTATCACCAGCCCTGTAGCCGGTATCTCCAGCGCGATATATACTGTGGCACACCGCAGTTTCCCATCGGAACATCCGCTCTCATCTCCGCAACTGTGGCCTTGTACACTATGCTATTGTGAACTGATAAGTGAACTTCACACGGGTTTCAAAAACACTATCTATTTGCTATTCATTATTAGTTTTCTTAACAATTTTAATGGCCACCATATTTGCCCATACCTAAATGTTTGTTTCTGGTTCCGGGTGTTTTCTAGGTGTGTATGATATGTATGTCCCTACATATTTATTTAAAAAACAGTAAATGTAGTATTTTCGTTTCGCATTTTCTTAAATGTATATTACAGTACCTAATGTAATATTATATTTAATGCTTAGTTCGGGGCTAGATTGCGCTGTGTGTGTTTCTTTTATTTAGAATGATGGGTTTTCGCACGAATTTTTCCTTCACAGTAAGAACGATATTTTAACGCACATACTGTTACGCAAGGAAAAAGACATTGGTGGTCGGCCGGGGTTCGAAACCACGACCTTCGGAATGAAAGTCGAGGTATTTACCACTAGCTAGACCAACACCGCTTGCCGTCCCGGGGCACTACAGCGCCATAAATTGCTTGGATTAAGAAGTTTTTTGCGTTGTATTAATCATCTGAAAATTCTATGATAAAGTATAGGTAGATGATTTTTAGGATTTCGTAGTAAACAAGATGGTCTAGGTCCATCCGTGCTCAGAGGCGCTTACGGCCGAATACAGAAAGGCCATTTAAATTTAGAAGCTGCGCAATGACTCAGCTTCTAAATTTAAAATTAGTGCGTTTTTTTAAAGGCCATTAGTGTATTTTTTTTAAGTTTGATAGTCGCACAATAGTGTAAGTAGAATTCAAATTGTGAGTAGCGTTTCTGAATTTGGGCGTTAGTATACTAAGAAGATGCATCTTTTACGTGAGTAGGTATTGCAGGAATGTCTAGTAGGAAAGAAACCCGTTGTCCTATATGTGATTCACTTGACAATGTAGGCCACAAGTATTGTGATGATAGTTTACTCATACTTACATTATATGACTATTAGATATTTCCAAGTCACCTATGACAATGGGTGAGGGATGATTCTCATTAGAACGGACTACGGACCGTGTCTGGCCGGGGCTGGGACGGGCAACTTTTGTATAACGACAATTTTTGTTTTGCAAGTTATCCCGTGGTAAAAGCGGTGTTGGTCTAGTGGTAGATACCCCGATTTTCATTTCGAATATCGTGGTTTTAAATCCCAGCATACCGCGCACCAATGTAATTTTCCTTGCGGAAAAGTTATATACGTTATAACATCGCTTATAAGGTGAAGGAAAACATCGTGAGGAAACCCATAGTTTGGTTAGCTCTAGACGTATCGACCAGCTCTTTCCTCTGGGCATGGCTGACTAGGCTGGGAGATGGTATAGGTGCTGGGCAAGCCTACTCTACCTGACAATGTCCCGGGCCCTACAGCGCCATAAAATAGTAAGGATTAAAAGTTGCTTGCGCTGTTTAATCATCTGAAATTAGATGAAAAGGCCAATTTAGTATCCCGTGCCGCATTCGCGCCGTACCTATCCGTCCTGTCTTCATACAATTGTAGCCGGGCCGGACACGTCCCGGTCTATTCGTCCTTAATCATCCACAATAAAATTACCAAGTCATTCGATTCAAAAGACAAGGAATTAACAAAGAAATCGACAGGATATCCCGTATTTCTAATCAACATAGTTTTACAAAAATATTCTAATTCAAAGAAAAAAAGTACGATTTAAAATGCAAATGGCCAATCCTATTGGAAATTAGCGCGAAATGAATATTCCGATATGATTTGAGATATTGGAATTTTAAATTAGTTTCAAGTTTGAATCGCTGTTCCGTTATTTAATTACCTCATTATTGATTTTTTTTAAGAATACAAAGGTTTTTTTTTTCAAAAACACTTGGCATGATTTTATCAACACGGGTAGCTGGCTTTTGCCATCTGACGGTTCTTTAATATATTGTTTTTCTTCCTTAGGGCACAGTTTACCTAATAGTTTATAAGCCTCGCGGCGCTCTTAGGGAATATATCTCAGGATTTTTGTATTTAATAACTACAATTGAATTAGTTTCACTCCTAAATGACCTCCTTGAACTCCTTGACGGCCTCTGTGGCGCGTCGTGCGAATGCCCGACTGCAAAGCGGAAGGTTGCGGGTTCGATTCCCGCTAGGTGCAGATATTTATGGTTAAAAATAAATATTTGTATGTGGTCCGGGTGTATATCTATGTATAATATGAAAGTATTTACAAAAAAATCGTGTATATTCGTTCTCTGGTGCCCATACTACAAGAATAGTGCTTAGTTTGGGGCTAAATTGCGATGTGTGTAATTTTGTGCAATCATTATTATTTAAGTACTTATTTATTTAAATGTGCGCAGAATACTAAAAATTGTGATCACAATTTTTTGTATTTTTTTTTTTGTAGTAAAGTTGCAAGTTACAGTTTCACTTTGAGTGCATTGTTTACAATTGCAATGATGCTAAAATTATGATTTGAATTATTTTACGAAGAATAAATAGAATGGAGATCTAACTTCATTATTGAATTCGAAAAATAATCTGACATGTTCCGTACAGTATTACGTATGATCGACCTTTGGATCGCCCCGGGGGACAGGGCTAGAGGGGACAGCTGGGAATAATCGGACCGATGGCGGACGATCTTTAGTGACAGACTGGCGGTCGAATCATCGTTCTAGGCCCCGCAACCACCGTTTGCGTGGAACATTTTTTTAAAGGATTGCTACTTCCATATATATTCGAGTTCGTTGGAATTATTCTAATAGGTACCTATTGTTATGATTTGTCTTTCCTAGTAGGATTTAAGTAAATAATACTAACATAATGTCTTCAATAATACCTGTTTACTTGCAACGATAGATCATCTTAATATTAATCACTACAACATTCCTTGTCAACTAAACTCAGATATTATAACCACTACATTTAACTAAACTATCGTAATCTTTATCATTGCTTGACTTTACTGAAAACCTTCTTTTCTAAAGTCTACAACAAATTTTCCAAACATAAACACACGAGTGCTTTTAGGCGCCATTTTATCTCTGTCTTTTTTTTTTTGGCCTTTATTAAAAAGGTTGCCACTGTCAAAATCAATTGAAATAATGTTAATAATAGGGGTTAAAGTATGAAATTGCCGTTTTATTGCAATAGGTTCTTTGAATTGACATAGAATCTTCATGGTTTGAGGTTTTCGAATGAAACTTTTTTCAAATGGTTTCTGTGATGTTCTTTTTTTAAAAAATGTGAAACATTTGAATATCGACTTTCAATTGTTTTTGTTATTCAATTTAGACAAGAAAGATGGATACTGCGAAAATTCGAGTGATTTTTGAATACGAGTTCCGACGCGGAACTAACGCGGCAGAAACAGCCCGCAATATCAATGCTGCGTTTGGAGAGGGGTCTACTAATGAACGCACCGTGCGATTTTGGTTTAAACGCTTTCGTGATGGAAATTTCGACTTAAAGAACGAGCCACGAGGAAGACCGCCCACACAGGTGAATAACGATGAATTAAGAGAGATAGTGGAAGCCGATCCTAGTCAAACTACCCAGGAATTAGCGGCATGGTTTAACGTTACCTTACCCACTTTATTGACTCACTTGCGTCAAATCAATAAAATAAAAAAACACAAAAAATGGGTGCCTCATGATTTGACTGATCTGCAGAAAGAAACGCGTGTTGAAACTTGTGTTGCCTTGTTGAACCGGTACAGAAATGAAGGAATATTGGATCGAATTGTAACATGTGATGAAAAGTGGATTCTTTATGATAACCGGAAAAGACAAATGCAATGGCTGACCCCAGGTCAAATGCCACAACAGTGTCCTAAAGCAAAACTTACCAATAAAAAGGTAATGGTAACTGTTTGGTGGTCTCAGCATGGTGTTATTCACTATAGTTTTCTTCGATCTGGTCAAGCAATTACGGCAGATGTCTATTGTGCCGAACTCCGAACCATGTTGACAAAACTAGCAGTAAAACAGCCCCGACTCATGAATCGATCTTCACCATTATTGCTCCACGACAACGCGAGACCTCACACAGCACGAGAAACCATTTTGACCCTTCAGGAACTGCACTTAGAAACCATTCGTCATCCTCCGTATTCACCAGACCTTGCTCCAACGGACTACCATTTTTTTCGTGATTTGGACAATTATCTACGTGACAAGAAGTTTTCTTCCCAGGAGGCAGTACAAAATGCTTTCACACAGTTTGTGCAGTCTAGATCGTCGGAGTTCTATCGCAAAGGCATTAATAACCTTCCCATTAGATGGCAGCAATGTATAGATAATAATGGCAACTATTTTGATTAAATAAATTTGTTAAAAATTTAAAAAATAAACAATTAATATTTTCAGTAAGTACAAATCGGCAATTTCATACTTTAACCCCTAATATTAATGAAACATTTACACTATAGAAATAACCCTCCGAACGTTCCCGGCTCCCTGCAGACTTGTTTACCTGTGTTGAAACCACTAGAATCTGGTTATCGATCTCAGACTGGCGCTCCGCCGTGTCGGTACGGCTTCCTCATCTCGAGTTACCTTCCGACCGGACGACGGATATCGTCGACACCACACATCGTGGTTATCGTTCCCTCACTTCCCGCTCTTCCTAGGTTAATGTGCCATATCTTAGACCACAACATTCGGTACTTATTAGCTGATGATGCAGCAGTCAAACGGGCACTTAACTTAAGTTTTTGTGTGAGTAAGTAAAGTTACTTATGTACTCCTTGACGCAAAAAACTTGACTCCTTGAATATTTGCATGCTAAGTTAAGTGCTGGTGAAATATGTTGAACCTTATTCTTTTATAACAACTGTGACCATATTTGTTTGCAATGAATATCTACCGAAACCATTGAACCGATTTCAATGATTCGATCTAATGCGATGGATATATATGAGCTAAGTAACTAAATTCTTGGTTTGCTTTGGCTCCTATACATACTGTCATATCTCGGTCTACCTACCTACCTATACTCCTATAGAATACTCAACTTAGTTCTATAATAATAAGATCGATCGAAGATGCCAAACGTTTATTAACAACTAGGTCTATTCTTTCTATTGAGTTCTTGACTTGGTCGGTTAAACTACAGAACCTTACTTGTTGTTGTTAATAAAAAAGTAGTTTTTTATACTTATTATAATTCTGTCTGAGTTCATCCTAGGCCACGAGAGTGGAGTGTGAGAGATCGCGGCCGGGCCGGCAGGTGGCGTCGGACTATTGATCGGTTACGCAACGACTGAGCAACGCCCGCCCGCTCTGCGGTCACCTTTATCTCATACTCTACCGAAGGTTACGACTTATGTGTACCTACATAATATGTCTGACAGGCTACATACGTAGTTATTTATAAAAACTTCATATTCATAATTCTACTAAGGCCGGCTTGCATAACGGTACCTAAACATGTTTAAGCTGTGTTTAAAATCTGTCAGAATCAAATCAAAATAATTTATGGGAAATCGAACATTTGACTCTATTTCATTAAGTGGACGATTGATAAAATGTTGCCACACATGAACAGTTCTTGAAATTCTGACAGATTTTAAGCACGTTTAACAGCTTAAACATGTTTAGGAACCGTTATGCAAGCCGGCCTAAGTGTGTGTGTTTGGATGTTTGTTACTCAATCACGCAAAATCTACTGAACCGATTGCGATGAAACTTGGAATATAAGTAGTTGGATACCGATATTTCCGCCGGAACGAGACTTACGCGGGTTGAACCGCGGGGCGCAGCTAGTTATTCATATTTTTAATCCATTTATTGTAAATAAGGATCATAAAGAAATATATTTAGATTCGGGTTTGTTTAGTGGTGGATTATAGATGTTCTAAATTGATCAAGTAGGTACCTACATACATTTTTATATTTAGTTAGGGTTTGGCGAACACTATTTTTGTCGTATTTAGTATTTTATATGATATGTGTGGAGCCGTCTTATAGACAGATTTTTTAATATTAGTCGCTAACATCATGATTTAAATGAAGGCTGAAATGTATAGTCCGTACTTTGACTTTGCTAAGCAAAAACTTTAACCCAAGAATTTTTTGGTATTATCTAACGATCTTCGCAACTATCCAAAGGTGTTGTTTAATGAAATCGAAGTTTTTCAAATTAAGAATGTAAACCAATCAAAAATAATGACCTAAAATTTACTTCTCTGTTATGACTATGAAGTTCTTTTTATTTTATTCGTATATTACAAAAGGATTTCGACTGCAGGTGAATTCCAATTCAAAGTGCTTAGTCTTTGCTAAGCTTAATCTGAGTAAAATTAAAGTACGCACTACACATTTCAGCTTAAGTTTCCGGAATGACACCTTGAACCGACCGGCCAGTGCCGTCACTCAGGTTGGCCAACGATTTCCAAGTCGATCTATCTATAAAGTCTATTCTATAACATAGTCCAGTCATTTAAGCTTAAATTAGGTAAGAATCTCGGCATTCGAGATACCCAGCTGTAAATCTGTAAATACTTGTATATTGACACCCTAAAAGTTGTCTCATAACCTACATATGGTAGGGTGTACGCAACTATTAAATTTCAAGTTCAAAGGTCACAAAAATCGTTTTTTTGCGCTTTTTTTGTAAATAGGTATCTCATTTCCTATGGGTTTTTTGATATTGGTATTTATTATTAATATTGTAGAATACAAAATTATCTACAAATTTTGTCTAAAAATTTTTTTTATACGATGAACCGTTTTTGAGCTAGAGGGCAAAGAGCGCGCGGTCACAGCATCACTTCAGGTCAACCAGTGCCTCCGGTCGAAAACGCGCCATATATTAGTTGATGAACTATCGATAAATCAATCGATTATAAATATTTGTAAATTTTTATTAACTATTACAGCTGGGTGTCTCGAATTCCGAGGTGAACTTACTATATAGACTGGACTAACACACGAAGACGTTAGAGAGTAGCGGAGCGGATCGGCAGATGTGCTTGCATCTGGCGTCGTCGGTGGTTATACTTACTATCACATACACATGAGACACTGACCTCCACTTTCTATGCTAGATCTGAGAGATAAAGCTTCGAAGTCTTCTCGTAATAATTGTGTGTGTCTTGGTTGAAACTACCAGGCATTATCATAATCATAATAACAAACCCTAAAACCTAATTCCAGATCTATATATTTTATATATATGTTAGTCTGTAAGGTATACAAAGTGTAACGGGTAATTTTCAAAAGTCTTAGAACAAAAGTTGTTCGACTAGAAGTCCAAAACAACCCCCTTTCGGCTTAAAAGGGCTTACCCGTTACATCTTGTATATTTACAATTTTTATGATAATTAAATGTTTTATACATTTCTAGCTGCGCCCCGCGGTTTCACCCGCGTAAGTCCCGTTCCCGCGGGAATATCGGGATAAAAAATAGCCTATCTGTTAATCCAGGTCCCCAGATACCTATATTCTAAGTTTCATCGGAATCAGTTCAGAAGTTTTTGCGTGATTGAGTAACAAACACACATACATACATACACATACTCACACACTTTCAGCTTTATAATATTAGTAGGATAGGATAGGATTTTATTATTATCTCGGTTCCTGCAATACAAGCTTGTGCTTAGTGTATAATGTAAGATTCATATTAATAAATAAATATCAAATATCAAATCATTTATTTATTGCTTCATGACAGTTAACTTAATGACTAGGTCTTAAAATTAGGTATACGTCGTGAACCCAGTATGGCACTGCAACAATTTTGTACACTTGGTCATCTTATTTCTATTTATAATATAAACATATATATATATATACACACTATATAACATTATATATATATCTATTTATTTTTCTATTCTTATTATATGAATGGTCTTTAAAGAAGTTTTCTAAATTGTAGTATGCTTTGTTTCTATGGTATGTCATAACAATGTTTTAAATTTATTGATTCTATTTTCTATTGTCTTACTAATCTTACTATGTATAATATGTATGTATTTACAAAAAAAAAAGTATATTGTGTAGTAAGTATATCCGTTGTCTAGTACCCATAGTACAAGCCTAGTGCTTAGTTTGGGGCTAGATTGCGCTGTGTGTAATGTCGTGCAATATATATATTTTTTTATGTGTTCAGGAATTTTATTATTTATTTTGATACACAATTTAATGGCAAATTTTAAATGAATGTACGGTATCTAAATAGGGAGGTTTTCTTAAATGATTCCTTACTAACCCTACATGCGCCTGCTTACCGCTAGCACCCCTGTAATTACAATAACCCCTGCGCATACGCATGCGGCATGTGTTTAGAACACATGACGTCTTGAAGACATGCTCGTTTCACGTTAAGACCGTTAACTTTGGCGGGAACTGTCTATTGGAATCTAATTGGAAGAATTGTTTGTTTATTTTGGAACAATAAATGATCAAAAATATTCATAAATACTTGTCCGTAGGTATGTTTGCAATGTTTGGTTATTCTTTTGTAATCGTCTTACTTCTTACTTAATTATTATAAGCGCAAAAGTTTGTATGTATGTCTGTATATGACTTTGTTACTCTTTCACGCTAAAACTACTGAACACAGGATTTATTTATTTATTATTATTTGTAAAACCGTGGGGCGCAGCTAGTAACTATCTTAAACCGTAAAATGAAAGGTCCAAAGTCAAAGATCTCGTTCCGACCGGAGACAAAGCGCCCGCGCCGAGCCGCGTGGGAGATAGGGGTGCGTACGCGCCGCCAGGAACTCACCACCTGTGTGTACGGCGACGGACGCGGTTTGATACTTTGCGTCGAGGTGAAGTATGGTAAAAAAAGTCTGATGGTTTGTTATATTATGGTATAGAAAAGTTTAAGAAAGCTGATTAACAGTCAAGTACAGAAACACGACTTAAAATTTACAGGGTACTAAATTTCAAATTCTAAGTAGCTTTTTTCTGTATTCGGCAGTTAGAGTATTAATTGACGGGCTAGTCGAAGTTACTTATCAATTTGATTATTGCAAATATAATTTTTAGGTAAAAATACAATGCCTAATATTAAGATGCTGCAATTAAACAATGGTTTATGCTTCTTAAAAATAAGGCTGTGGTTTTTAGCTTTCGTTACAGCAAACTCTTTATTATTAAAGACCGACCTTGAAAAAGCCAACTGTAAAGTTGGCGATAGCTCGGTTCGTTTAAAATCATGAATAAAACGCGATTAAACCCGATACATAGTGTTTTTTAGTATTAGGTAGTGTTAGTGTTTGTTATGTCATCAATTATGTCATCATCTACAAGATGTAACAGGTTAGCCCTTTTAATCCGAAAGGGGGTTGTTCTAGACGTCTAGGCGAACACCTTTTGTTCTACGACTTTTGAAAATTCGAAGTACTTTTCGAAAAATATAGGTGTAAAGTTTACTTGAAAATCAGCTGTTTCTTAGAGTTCGAGGTCATTGACCTTATGTTGTTCTTTCATTTAGTTTGGTCTACTACAATCAAACCTTTTATTATCTTTATTTTCAAAAACAGCTGTTTTTCCAGTGAAACATAATCTCAAAATTTTCAAAAACAAAGTTCGAATTTTCAAAAGTCGTAGAACAAAAGGTGTTCGCCTAGACGTCTAGAACAACCCCCTTTCGGATTAAAAGGGCTAACCTGTTACATCTTGTATACATTAAAAAAAAACAAAAAAAATTGTTCTGGCGGTTTTATTTTGGAAAATACTTTTCTTATCGGATGCCTAATATGATATTTTATAATTCCAAATTTCAGCTCTCTACTATAAACGGTTTAGATTGTGCGTTTTACTCAGTCAGTTCGAAGCGTTTTATAGATATAAATTCATAAAAAAATAGTATTATATTAAAATTTATTTTGATTCAAGTATCAAGACCTAAATCTTATGAAGCAGGTAGCGGTAACCGTCGATTCGAGAGGAACTGCCAGAAATTGACAACATTTTGTTGATACCACTATCTTTTTAATTATTTCTCAGCCATGAATTTGTGCAGGAGCTCTAGGTGATCCAACAGTGGGGATGTAACCCCCCTTCATTATTATCAATTTATGTTTTTGTCGGGATTTTACCTACTCATTAAATGTTTTCTTGAATTTACGCAAATTCGTATAAAAATTAAAGTTAAGGACATATACTTCGTTTTTTAATTGTAGACTACGATCTGACACTTCTTTATGAACGAAAAATGACTATTACAAGAGAAAAAATGCCAGACTGTAGTCGGAAATTTAAAAACGTACTATATGTGTACCTACGTGTTATTTTTTGAAGTTACGTTTCAACGAAACAAAAAATAGACAAAACAAGATCCATTAAACATTCCTTAATATCCTTCCTTCGTAGGCCCATATTATGCCAACACAACCAGCCTTTGACTTTGCCAAGCAAAAACTTTGGCTTAAAACATTTTTTTGTATTTATAAAGCGATCTACGCAACTATCCCAAGTGTTTGCTTAGTAAAGTCGATGTTTTTCAAATTAAGAATGAAACAAAATAATGACCGAAAGCGAAGTTCATCGCTTCTCTGTTATGACTATAAAGTTCTTCACAAATGAATTTCGACTATAAATTCCAATTCCAGTTTATGGTTAGTTTTTGCTAAGCTCAGTCTAAGCAAAGTCAAAGTACGCACTATAGATTTCAGCTTGAAACAACAAACCTGTTACATGTTGCGTACGCCTGCGCTGGGCGCGAGGCACCTGCCCCGGCGCAGCGCACGTGCCAACTGTCCCGTATCCCGCCTGCGCCCGCGCCTCTCACCGCTTCCGCTGCATCCGGCCGGCAATACAGGGGTGGACAAGGCTTTTATTACATTTATAGTAATTGCTACGTCTTGAGTAGGCACCTACATACCGGAGATTTTAAAGTGGAGTCAAATTAAGGCAGGTTGAAATGGGAATGTTTTTCTAGAACGGTTTTAGTCAGGTACATTTTTGTCAATGACCCTTGATAGTAGATTTTATTAGGCGTTGCTTTTTAGAAATCCATATCCATAAAATACAAATTAATATGGCTAATTAAGTAAAGTTATTTGCTCTAATAAGTATTTTATTTAAAAGCAATTTATGGTATATTTTTAGTTTTTATTACTTTTGACGTGACCAAGGTGTTCCAGATAATTTATTATTGCAGTGTTCCTATGGTCTAAATAAGTGAGCATGAGTATGAGTAATTTCGCTCTAACGGTGAAGGAAAACATCGTGAGGAAACCGACATGTCCTAGGACTTGACCGCAGTCCGGAGACATGGGACATTCGCCAATCTGGGCTTCCGTAGCGTCTTAACGCTTAACCTCTCTTAATTAATTAATTACTTAATTACTACTTACTAATTTCTCAGAGCTTATTTCTTAAGAGGACTAGAATTCATTCATTTCTAGGGCACATTTATGTGTACACTTCCTTGTGATGCTCGTTCACTTATGTCGCCCAACCGCCTCATCGCCGCCTTAAATACTATCGGCAAATCCGTTAACGGTCAAAAATGACCCAACTAAACCGTATCAAGCAACAAAGCGAATCATTAAAAAGAGACCATCCTTTGTCTACTGCCCAACGCAAACTTTCCCATAAGGACCCGAAGCTTTAGAATATAGAACGTTACAATTTTGCAAAGAAACTAGACCGTTCTCACGCAAAAATTTCACCAATAGACAACGTCCGAGCCGTAAGGAACTGAAATAGAAAAGGAACAATGGGATAGAATACGTAGATTCGCGAAAGGGATTACAAATAATGGCTTGTAAAAAGGGTGGTATTGTGCTTTGAGGTCAGCTGGGTCATCACCGGATGACCTGATCACGGTGCGTCGATTTCGGGGTGTATTTCTTTCTAAGACACCCCTAACCCTTCGTAGCCGGTGACCCCGGCTTTGTACCGCACGGGTTGGCTACCTGAGCGTACGGACAGCGATGACCCGCCCCGGACAATGGACGATTAAAACGAGAACATCGTATCAAACGGTTGTAATTTTGGAAAATCACGATAACCTTTACGTTTTACATGATTTAGTGATATGATACTGGTATGTTGTTAGGTTTTATTACTCATTTGTGAAGATAAACTTGTTATTTTTTTGATGTAGACGTTTTTTAATGTATTTCTTTTGCATTAAGTACCTATATTTAGTTGAACTAAAGTAAATTGTGTAATAGCCATTGAATTTATAACGGTTTTTTCTCCGCCACGAAAACAGTTTTTCTTTATTTTTTCTTTATTACAAATGAAAAAAGAAAAAGGATTGTGACGGTAAATTGTTTTAGTGTAACAATTTAAAAATTGTTCCTGTTTGCTTACTTAAGGAACCAAACTCAAGTTTTCCAAATATTATTATTAAAAAATCACCTGAACTAAATACAAAGCGCTCTACATTGACACATAACGGCTATTTTCATAATAGACGCAAAGTCCATTCTATTATATTCATTATTAATTTCAAATTCCTTTTTGCCAAAGGCGAATCCGTTGGACTACTTCGGACAATGCAAAAAATAGAGCATAGAATTTCTTTTCCCATAAAAAGTGTATCGCGAAAAGGGTTTGGTCATAGGCGAAGATAGAATAGTCAATAGACTAAAGAATTAAAGAGACAAGAGACCTTTGTTCGGGACAGTGAGAAATTTTGCGCTCTGGGTCAGTTAGAGCCAGTGATGCGCTCGATGCTTTGTCGGCGCGTTTGCAGGGATATGCAAATTTGTTGGACGAGAACAAAGGATCCATGAGATGTAGGTAGATGCAAGCTGAGATGTATTATTGACGGATTTGTTGGTATTGTCACACTTAGTATTATTACTAGAACTCCTGGTCTAAATCGCGTCTGTACACTTTTTTAAATGTTATATATAAAATTCTCGTGTTAGTTCTTACAGGTAAGTACTTCTCCAAAACGGCTTGACAGTTTTTTATAAAATTTTATATGCTTAATAGGTTTAAGAATAATTTAATAATCTATTATATATTTTCTTATAGGCTTCATAATATTAGAAAATACAATACCTAGAACCTCTTCATCGCATTTTATAAAAATATTATTTTAACCTTCGTTAATGATTGATTTTATGAGAAATTGTAGATTTTTTCATGCAATTCCACCTCGCTCATTTATATGCAATCGGACAAGGACCTATATATATCATCTATCGCCGTCTTAAGTGAAGGAGAGTAACGTAACACAGTAAAACTTTCCTCTTTATAATTTTACAGTTTCACCCGCGACAGTTCTGATCCCGCGGGAATATGGGGATAAAAAGTAACCTATTCATGTTATTCCAGGACTGTTATTTTCCTGAAAGAGTAAGTAACAAAGTCACAAACATACAAACATTCGCGTTATAAAATTAGTAAGATGTAAGATATCGCCACACCTGCCTAATCAAGAGTTAAAAAACATAAAAAGTTAATTTGGATTAAAAGATTACATTACAGGAAAATGTACTTCATACATTTCCATCAGCGCCTCTAGCGGTAACTATTATGAACTAAAATAATGTATGGAAGTAAACTGCCAGTTTCATCGAGACGATAAACTATCAAAACTCATACTAAGAGCTATGTCATGTCTTTAGTAACACTCGCCAGATTAAGACGAATCGATTGACGTAAGAATCATCAAAATCGGTCCACGCGTTTGGCCTCTAGAACGCCACATAGAAACATCCATACATACATAGACCGATAAACACATTACCCTCCTTTGCGTCGCGCAGTCGGGTAAAAAGAGGATTTATTTAAATGTTAACTTTTTTATCATAACAAACGACGCCACGGCACATAGAGAAGATAAAACAACATGAGCATTTTGTATACATTTTCCGAGTAATTACAAAAAAAACCGTCATCGCTCCCCTCTCATTTTCTTGTCACTGATAAAGAAACGAGCTCTCAAGGTGCGAACCGTTGACCTCAATACAATCACCTGAACAGACAAAATTAAAAACAACCTTAATCTGTACTAAACAGAGCTTAAATTAACAATGCCAAAAGGATATTTGTGCATATTGATACTAACTTACAAGTGCAGTCTAATTGCACTTTATGTTGCGGGTGTAGGGTGGGTTTTTCTTTGTTTTTGTTTGTAATGTTTTGGTGTTGTCGTTATCGACGGACGGGTTTTATCAGCATGGCTCGCTGAGTTCAGCAGATGGGAGAAGTCTACGTTTACCATGCGTACGAGTGTACTCAACTACGTATGAAGGTTGGCTTTCGTTAGGTTATTTTTAAAATGGTTTACTTACTATAGTAGTTCGCTCCGAACTGAGACCTCACGATCCCCTATCTTCCCAACCTCCCTACCGATCCCGGCTCATCTTTGAACTCATCAATTCTATTGACCTAAACTACGCGCATGCATACCAAAATTCATGAAGATCGGAGCTACGATACTCAAGTTATCGTCGAACAAACATACAACCGCCAGGCCCATCTACACTGGACCTCACTCGCTTCGGTCGTTCGGTAAAATGTCTTGTTTTTCTTTAAATTTAACAGGTTTATCAATAGAGTAATACCACCACTTGCCCAAGCCAGCACGGTTAAAATATTTACATTTTACCGGGGCCTAATCGCGGACTATTACTTATTTTCTTACCTCGAGGTTTCCATCGTGTTACAATGATCTTGGTCTCGAAGGGACTGGAGCTGCGGCGGGTGTCGTCCTCTATTGATTAAGTTAGCATTTCGATCTATAATAACGAAAAAGAGCTAAGGATAAATAAAATAATAAATACTTAAATATTGCCCGATATTACATTACAATCTAGCCTTAAACTAAGCACAAGGCTTGTACTAAGGGTACAAGACAACGGATAAGTATACTACATATTATACTTTTTTTCGCAGACCTCGCAGAATTAGTTTTTAACTTAGATTCTAAAGTCTATACATACAATACATTATGATCTGCAACTAAAGCAAGTACACCAAACATAGGTAGACCAAATTGAATTAATTTTGGAATAAATCAAAATAAATCAATATTAATAAGTAAATCCAATTGGAAAGCATATGATTGCCGAAAGATCACTAATTCTACCCTAAGAAATTGCTTACCAGACTTTTTTCCTAATTAGGTTGCCTGGAAGAGATCGCTTTTAGCGATAAGGCCGCCCATTGTACCAAATTTTTTTTAAAAATAGTTTTAAGTATATTCATAATAAAAATTAGTTTATATTTCTATGTATAATATGTATGTATTTACAAAAGAAAAATAAATATAAGTACCCAACTAGCAAATTTGTCTTGGAAACGAATCCTTTTAAGTGTTATAGTATTATAAAATACTAATACGTATCTTGACTAAAAGATCAAATCTTATTAATGCATAGATTAAAACATTTTGCACTTGCAGACCATTCGCACTTTATACCTACGTTTATAGATGTATATAAGAATTAATTCAAAGATATATATCAGAATAAAGGTTTTACAATTACCTTAAATAAGACTCATTGTTCTTCAGGATTAATGCACACTTAATTAGGCATTTCAGAAGAGAATTTGTTCTTACTAAAGATTGCACTGAGTGCCCCATAATACTTTTGTTCTTACTAAATCTTTGGTTAAGACAATTATAAGGGCAACAATCAGTAAATTCAATTTTGTCTTAGCAGAGTCGTATTTAAGAACTTAGGTATGTAAATAGAATTGTTTAAGGTCATTTTGTCTTTATTTTGCGTTGCTTGAGAACTATTTATCTAGCTAGTCTCTTGTAAATTCTTTCATAAGGGTTCTATGAGAATATCCTCACTGGCAATTGTCTTGTAAATTCTTTCATAAGTAATAATCTGCTGCACAAGTACAAGTCTTAGCGGAACCACTTGAAGTTAGAGCTGGTAATGATTGTGATGGTTCCGTACAATATAGAAATGAATAGTTGATAGTTCAAGTCACGAAGCAGAAGATGATAGTAGGGAAGATGATTCGGTTAGAACGGATAATGTCTAGCTTCACCTACCTATTTATTAATTACTTATTCGTCATGCAATAGTTTTAGTAATAGGTAAAGGTTTTCAAGGCACGTTGATATTGAAAATATTAGAAGCATAAGCACAAGCGACACATTTTTCTGAAAATATCAAATGCGTTATTATCCAGGACCATTTCACGTTGTTAAGCATTTAAAACCAAATGTTCCTAATACAGTCAACACCCATTACGACAACCATTATGATAATCTTGACTCAGCTTGGCGGTATTCACTATTAAAACGACATTAAACAAACAAAAAAATTAAAACAATACATGACATGAACCACCTTTGCAATCATAATATTGAAATTAAGTACTTAGATACCTACCACTTTGTATTTGTGATAGCTTAAAGCAGAACCTTAAAATAATTAAAATGGTCACAATAATTTGTCTCATCCAAGTGTTGTGTAAGACCGACATTCTTTGAAGTGACTTATTAAGTATTACAAAAGATCTTTTAGCCTTAAGCTTATCTTAGAGAAGAACAATAAGTCTTATAAATGGACGGCCATATTTATTTTTTCTATACAATTAAATTTTTAAACAAATTTTATTAATTTTTATTTCTCTAAATATATTATGAAAAGAGCCCATGAAAATTTAAACAATTATTTTCGAAAACTACTCGAAAAAAAATTCTTCGCAAGCTCATTACTTGCAACATCAAAGACATAATTAATTAAAAGCATGCTCGATATATTTACAATTATTATTAAAATGGCGATGAAAGTTTATTATTAAGTAAAAACTTAAGTTTTTAAAATTCAATATAATCTGTGGCATCAACACAGCATAATTACCGTTTAGAAAATACACTCACAATTAACTTACCGAGAGTGATACGAAGTCAAATCACTCTTACGATGGCTTTAGTACGAACTTTCGAAGAGTGATTGCCCTTACGACATTCTAATGTAAGGCTCATCTAAGTATAAAAAGTTCTTATTGTGGAATTAGCAAAATAGTTGTAAGATGGAATAATCTTAATGAAAACAACTGTAAGACATCAATAAGGGTGTTTTCCCTTATAAATTGCGCCCAAATCGACACTTACAGATGTCTGTAAGTGCCTTATAAGTGACTAAAAATTTTGGTCTTGGGATATTTCTAAGACAATATTTTGCTAGTTGGGTAGTATATCCGTTGACTAGTCACCGTAACACAAGCTTAGCAGCTTACCACGGGGCTAGATGGCGGTGTGTGTTGGTCACAGGATTTATTTATGTTATTTATTTATTTATTATTTTGCTTAAATGGTAATGTTGTAATTTTTAATGTAAGTACCTATTTGTTTATTTTGTATTTTTGTTTGTATTAATTTGGTACAATAAAGAGTTAATCTAATCTAATTAGAAATTATTCCTTTTATCGAGCAAAGGTGAAGAAGGAGGAAGACAGGAGGAGGAGGTGGAGGTGATTCCTGTGTGACTCAGTGGTTACAGCACTCGCCTGTGGTTCGATTCTGTAAAAACATAGCATGCGGAATGCCGGTGAACTGCAGGCGACGTGCAGAAGATGTGCGTTAATTCGTATTCTGTAAATGTTATTTTACTTAATACTACGTAATTAGTTAAGTAGCCTTCAAAATTAAGGGCCACTTAATTATTTAAAGAGCTCCCCTTCAATCAGTATTTAAAGAAATTATAGAATAGCTATAATTTTTACTCCTGCAACAAATCGATTTCTGCAATGCTCATGCATACCGCCTGCTTGTCGCATGTTATGTTTTTACAGAATCGACCCACTGGTTACGAAGGGGGCGCAGGTTCGAATCCTGTCCTGTGGATTTTTATTAAATATATTTCCTTGCGAAATTTTTCTAAGGTGAAGAAGTTGTTCCTAGTTTATGATGACAGATTGTTAACAAGTAGCTTGTCAACATAATTATTTATACTTACGTAGATACGTATACCTATACGTATCCTTCCTACTAATATTATAAAGCTGAAAGTTTGTGTGTTTGTTACTCAATCACGTAAAAACCGCTGAACCGATTACCATGAAACTTGGAATATACGTAGCTGGAAATCTGGACTAACACATAGGCTACTTTTTATTCCGATAATCCCGCAGGATCGGGACTTACGCGGGTGAAACCGCGGGGCGCAGCATGGTAAAATTGATTTTACATACTAATGTAAAATCAATTTTACCATAAGTTTGGATTATGGTATCCGAACCGATTCCATTTAGAAACCCAAAAAGTAGCAATTTACTGCAATCTTAAATGCTAATCTGCTCATCATTTCGAATTTCACCAAATTAAAATGGGACCAACTAGAAGCGCTTCTAATAAAAAACGCCAAGCCATAAACATAAAGTTAATATATTTAATTTCTTCTATGGTTTTCGCGATTTTGCATAATAAAACACTTTATTTATCCGGTTTTATCGCGTTTTTATTCATTATTTGACCCGAGCTTTCGCCAACTTTACAGTTGGCTTTTTCAAGGTTGACTGAGATGTAATTTGTCTATTTTTAACATTCTAAAAAGTTACAGTAAACTACCGCCTCATAATTATTTGCAATAAAAACGTTCCAGTGTACGCAGACTATAGAGTTATTGTAATAGTTTTCAATTTAAATTATAATTATTTTTATTCCTAACTAGCTCAAAAGCCATGGTAGTTTTTTGAGCTAGGATAAATAAAGTGTTTTGTTAATATATTTTCCGAAAAAAAATCCTATTATTTTTGTTGCTTCTCTTGGTAGGCCATTAGCTATTTAATTTTTCCTTGGAGGTTTCAAGTAACTAACTCTCCACAACACTATTTATAAAAAAAAACTTGAAAACCACCTTGAAAAAACTAACTTTAAATTTAGCGAAAGCTCGGTATTTAGGAATAATGTCGTTATTAAATAAGTATTGAGCGCTGTTGATCTAGTGGTACCCGACTTTCATTCCGAAGGTCGTGGTTTCGAATCCCGGCCGCGCACCAAGTTAGCTTTAGAGACACAGAACTGCAAAAATAGCCTATCGCTATAGTTTAACGTTCGTTTACGCAAAAGAAACTTCATCATACTGCCCGATATGGCCACCTAACTTCCGCAGATGTCATTCAATCAAACCCTTAGCCGTTAATTCTATTTGATCCTCACCCCTAAACTTTCATAACTTCGGACAGACTATTTAAGATTCTTACTAATCGTTTAAAAACACAAAAGAGTGGTCGCATCCCGCAAAAAACGACAATAGGGTAGCCAAGGATGATTGTCTCTGGTGTCGGAGACTATAGGATCATGGTACATCGAGTTGTTTCCGGATAGAACCGGTTCTCCACTGGTTATAACCGACCTAAGGCGGATTAATGAGTTGTTTATGGTAATTTGGGTTGTTTTCATTGTTCCCACGTGGGACAGGGATGCTGGCCTGAGAATTTTAATAGATCGGAAGCTGGGGATACGTTTTATTGCCTTTTTAAAGATGTTCTTTATTTTAATTTTTTAGTGTTTTTTATTCTTGGACGACTAGACTCTAGAATCCTTTCTAAAAATCTTCACCCGACAGGACTTGAACCTGCAACCTTACAAAACTATTGTAATACGCTGCCAATTGCGCCACAGGTGCCTCTTTGGCCGAGACGAAATTAAGGATTGCATTATTTCGAATTTGCGACTGAGGCTCGTAACGATATTAACATTTTTGAGAAGTAAGTATTTAAATATATCAGATATTGTTCTTATTTGTCGTACTTATTGAAATATCGAGAATAAGTCCGAGCGATTATAAGTACGCTAAAGAATCGCAAAATCACTCTAGCTGAAATCTATAATGCGTACTTTGACTTTGCTCAGAACGCGCTTAGCATAAACTAAGCATAAACTTTGAATTGGAATTTATAGTCGAAATTCATTTTGTAATAAACGAAAATAATAAAAAGAACTTCATAGTCAAATCATAACTATAAGAGAAGCAAAGTTTAGGCCATTAATTTCGATTGGTTAACATTATAAATTTGAAAAACTTCGACTTTACTAAGCAAAAACTTTGGATAGTTGCGAAGGTCGCTTTATAAGTTATACCAAAATTTTCGCTTAGCAAAATCAAAGTATGGCCTATAGATTCAACCATAGCGTAATTAAAAAAGGGAAATGAGGTCGGAGTAGTTATTTTTTTTTTCCGTCTGTCAACTTTGAAAGTTCTTGTTGTTACAAGAACTTCTGTTCTTCTGTTCTTCTGAAAATTCTGTCTCTTCTGATGAAGAGACAAAATTTTAGGTATAATATTAATAATAAATAACATGTGCCCGCAGGGCACCTTGAGGCGAGGTGCCGGGGAGTAGCGACCCCGCGGGTTCCCGAGTGCTCCAGGGGGAAGTCACCGTTCCTCACCTCCGGCTTGCCTTAGTTGGCTGGTCGGAGTGAACACTGACGAGGAAGCGGTCCCCCGCCTTTGGCTTGCCTTCACCGGCCGGTCAGAGTGGAGTCGCGAGAGCAGAAATGCTCGGAGGATGGACACCTCACGTCAGTGATGAGTTGGCCCGCTCACTGGCATACCAGTGATGACTTAAAATCCAGGGAGGTATATTCATCCTTCAGCCACTCACGTCCCTGTTGCTCCCTTGCTGTAATTTGCTCAGCTGATTAGGGTAGCCCAGTTTGTGAGTTGGCGAGTCTCCGTCTGCCATTTTTACGTGTTTATTAAACATTGTTACGGCAGGCGCCATAATCACCATAGTTCCCCCAGTAGCCAACCCACTACCATCACGTCACTATAGCCCATTTTGTTTTCATCCGTAGATTTGTCAATAGTTCTATCCGATCCGGTGGTTGTCCTTTGCTACATTTTATAGTGCAGACTGGGATAATCGTCGGCTTGGTGTCCACTTCATTGTTTGCGAGTAAAATTGTTATTGAAAAGGGCCTCTACGTGTTGGCTTCGGCTCCACGCACGCCTTCCAAAGGTCCGGGACTCCATAGCCCCGTGATACTGGACGAATAACATGTATTTATTGAGTTCTCCACAATAACAATAATAAGATACGAGTAAGTACCTACTTAAAATAGAATTAGTGTCTATTGTTGTTTAGGCATTAGGTTATTGTGGAGACTGGAGCCTGCACTAAAGTTTCTCTGCTCAGTTTTTTTCTTTTTCTGTACACTTCATTACCTTCCACTATATTCTTTCCTTTCCTCTGAGGTTTTTTAGTAGAAAACTCTAAGCAGGGTTAGACTCACCTTTGTATATGTATCTAATTATGACTGTTATATTGTGAATGTTTCCTTGTGTAAATATAAATAAATAAATAATAAATAACGTTTTTTTTTAAACCTGTATATATAACCTGGTATATTCTCACAACTCCGAATGTTGACTCTTATTCCCCTTTTATTAACAAGGCTGTCTGTGAATACTTACTCTATTTTTCTGTATGTCTGGCATAAGCTACGCTGTTATCAGTGCGCGTTTAGCCTATATGTATAGGTACTACGCTACATAATACAATTTCAGATTACCGAATGTGATTCACATAATCATTGCCAAAAAATCCTCGAGTTTCTCATGATGTTAGTATTTTTTTCATTGAAATTAGTTTGCTGCACTTTTAAAACGTGTGATCTTATACTGATTAAAGATAGCTTTTAGTTTAAGTTTGAATCAATAACTAAGTACTCATGGATTCCTAACTCCTTCCTATAGGAGTCCAGCTGCAACCAACACAAAAGATCGCAACGTTACACCGTTGCAAAATATTAATTGCTTAGTTTTGCATAAACACCTCGGGTGCAGGCAAAACACAATGAGATAGGACACCGTATGATTGATGGCAAGTGGTCAGACGGGAAGGGTACTGTGTTTGCTTAACATATTAAGAAAATATTGAAAAAAATTGCTGAGAAAGCGATGTCGAAGTTTTATGGACTATCTACTAGGTAAGTAAAGTTGGTTGGACCCATATTTGATGTATGTACCGCGCCACGCAATCTCGTTTATACATAGCCAACGTTTGATCCAGGAATATCGGAAACAAACGCTAGCTATGTCCTTCTCCAAGGTCCCATCTATCTCTTTACTAAAATTCATTAAAATCGATTTAGCGGTTTAGGTGTGATAACGGAAATCGGTAAAAGTGAAATCGGTTTAACTTCTTATACATTGTCTAATCAATGTAAAAAGGTCTGAATTTAGATTAAACTGTAGAAACTGATTCTCAGAGACTAACACTAGTATTAGCAAAAGTTTATTAGCACTATAGTATTTATAGACAAGACATGTAGAGAAAGGGAGTAATTAATTACTCTGGGCTAAGTAAAATCTGGTCACATTTTCGCAGACGTTAAAAACTTCTGACAGAAGCGGGACAGAATACATTTCTTAGCCAAAGTAATTACTCGACTTGTCAATTGTCTACGGGTGTTTGACTTAAGTATTATACCTCAGAATGACCTCAGAACAATACTATACTAAAGAATTTAGACAGGTGTCTTTGATAATCTAAGCATTATACCCTTAGAGTATAAAATACTACAAGTTATACCAAATACAGTAAAACCAGTAGCATTATACCTACGACGGAGCGAGTTCAGTATTGATAAAGATGTGTATTTATACGAACCCAGAAGCGAATTCAGAACTGACAAAGATGTGTATTGGATCTGCGAGATTTGGCGCGAATACGTCGCGCATAGAAATATAACAAATTTTAAGTATGATGGTGTACCTAGATGACAGTAAGTTTTTAGAATATGAAATTAAAATAAATTTACATTGTTTTTACAATTTTTTATAGCGCGCATACATTGGAAAGTCGCGGAGGGGGCGCGACGCGAGATATATCTCTGATACTTTTGGTATTCTGTGGTTTTTACACGACTGCCAAAGGAAGTGTTATGTTTTGCCAAACGAATTTCAGACTTTGCATCGCGACTTATCAATGCGTGTTGCCCCTAAGACTTTACTTCTCTAATTCTCAAATGACTTTTTCGTCATATCTAAACTTATATTTTAAAGACGAAAGCTTTATTTCTTTGCTTGTTTGTAATGAATGGGCTCCTAAACTTCTGAACCGATTTTAAAAATTCTTTCACCAATAGAAAGCTACATTATCGAAGACTAACACAGGCTATTTCTGTTTCGATATGTCTACAGGATAAAACCGCGAAACGCAGCTAGTCGATTTTAATCGTCATAAAACATTTATACCTAATTTCATTCAGTAATCGATTTGACATGAGAAATAAAAGAAAATTGAGATTATTGGTAAATTTGAAACGATCATGAGACGTTATGCACTCGCAATTTTAACTATAGCCCAAAGCATTAAGTCTTTGTTTTTAGTACCATTGAATACGTCCAAACAAGGAAGAATAAATATTATTATTGTTGAAAGTCCAATTGACATGAGAGCAGCCATTAAAAACTGTAAACCAATAGAAGAAAATGAAGGTCTTCACAGAAGAACTGTAATGATCTAAGAAAGACACGAGATGTAATTCTTAAAGAAAGAGAGTCTGGTGAGGTTTATAAACGAAGTATAAAAGTAAATAATAGAAACGATAACCTACAAAAGACCGAAGTAATACAATTAAGAGGAAATGATGAAGAGTCTAGTTTAAGAACTTCAGATGATGTAGGGGAATTCGAGGAAGAAACAGAAGCTGAGCGATTTGAAAAACAGCACGGGCTATTTTCTCCAAAGACTCCTGATGAACTTTTAGGTCAGATGAGGTATAGAATAGTGAACCGAAAGGAGCCAAAGAACTTTACTAAGTTATCAGACAAATTAGACAACAGAGTAATACTAATGAATTGAGTATGGCACAAATATGTGACTCTGAATGGAGTGACAGACTTGAGGCATTTGGGGCGGAGACATTGGGAGTTCAAACAGTTTACCGATTTCTATATGAGCTGTTAGTGAAGACAATGGGAAAACAAAATAATGCCGTTTATTTGGCACAAAGGATTAGCATTGCCATTCAGTGTGGCAATACCTATTGCTCCACAACTTTATAGTTTTGTCTGGCTATTGCTAGAAATAATTTTGTCTTTTCGCGTAAAAGGTTTTCGCGATTTTCCATAATAAAACACAATATTTACCGTGTTTCACTCGCGTTTTATTAATTCATTTAAGATAAGTATAACTTTTTGAAGCTTTAGAAATTTTAATCGACATTTTCTTTATTGCTTCGTATTCCCTACAATTTGTTTTAACATAAAAAAATATAAGTACTTAAAATTGTTTTCTCAAATTTTACCTGTGTTCATCTTACAAAAATACCCCATCTTGAATCCATTGACCATCACCCCAGCCCATTTGTTTCCAATTGACCCCACTCTGTGACCATGTAATATGACCAGGGGTCATCTGGACCATTTCGGACAATGGTCAAGCTTATAAATAACATTTTTTTTTACTACGATTGGTCGAATTTACAAAGGAATGGTGTAGGGTCACTTCTCTATTGCGCGACCTTTAAAGGGGTAAATTAAAAAGGGTCACTGGGGGATGATGAAAGGAATCTTAATAAGTGTTATTATTTACGGTTTATAATAGGTAGGTATAAGGGGAGATTTCAAGTTGAAGATGGTGAGATGTGAGATTCAGTTTTTGTTAATTTAGCTGCATCCCGCGGATTCACCCGCGTAACTCCCGGTTCCGTAGGAATATCGGGATCAAAGTGACCTATGTTACTACTCGATAATGTGGATTTATACCCCCCTTACTTATAAACGCTAATTAACAGCTGCATAACTATGTATCGTTTGTCTTTTACTGTGACATGAAGTTTCAAAGTTGACAGACAGGGTCATCTATTAATCATTTTTTATAAGTATTAGGTAAGTATAAGTATTGGGGGATATTGCTGAAATAATTTTTGAAATCGGTCCAGCAGTATCGAGTCGATTACCTCATTAGCATCCACCGCTAGTAGTTGCTAAGTTGCAGTACATTGCTACTTTGACGTAACGTGGTTGTTACCGGTGATTACTTCATAGCAGCAATGAAGAATACGAAATATGTTTTTTGACAGTAAATAGCAACTAGTAGCAGTGGATCCTAATTAGATGATACCACAGCAGAGCTTATTAATTACAAACAGATTAATCTTTCCTATTTGTTATATTGGTAGGTGAGTATAGAAATAGTAAAGTTTTGTGCAAAGCTTGCCGCTTTGGGGCGGTCAGGTGAGTACTATGCCTAAGAAGCGGTGTTATTATTTCTTATCGGTTGTGAACCGATTATGGCCATTAGGAAATTAGCCAGTGTCATGTATTTTAATATATTATGCAAGTTATTTGCATCGAAACAGTCAAGTCGTCATAGTTAAAGTCAAGTCTAGGGAATCATTTGTAAACACGGCGGCCATTTACAAACAATCTTCACGGAGCCTTGGAGACAACACTAAGTCAATGTTTTGCACCGATTTTCACTTTCATTACACTTGTACACCTTCACGAAACTAAATTGATTAATATGCCCCCGAAATTAAACAATTTGCACGCATATGAACTAGGTTTCACAAAAATGAAAATTTAGCACCACATCTCCTCAACGAGTTCCCGCCAAAACTCCCGAAGCGGTGTTGTTTAAGGTGACTTAAATTAGGTGACGTACTCACGATCTCAATATATCTCAGTAATTATACAAAACATTCAGAAATACATACTATTTTGTTATTTTAATTTTCATTCTCTTATCTACATCTTGGTAGTTTTCTTTACACGATTGGTTAACTTTTATAACAGATTTTTTTAAAATCTAAAATGTCGTGAAATATTTATTTATTAATGCTTTTAACACCTACTATTATTTATTCTGTGGTACAGAACACCTCATAAACCGTGTCACAGAGGTCGTATTATATGCCAGTTAGAGCGCTGTTGGTCTAGTGGTAAATACCCCGACTTTCATTTCGAAGGTCGTGGTTTCGAATACCGGACGCGCACCAATGTCTTTTTCTTTAAGAAAAAAATATGTGCGCTGTTAACATCGCTCTTACGGTGAAGGAAAACATCGTGAGGAAACCCACGGTTTAAATTCACGCACAAAGGCCCAATAGTAGGGCTAATTGCGGAAACACACAGTTAAACTTTAACTTTATATGCCAGTTACAGACACAATCTTAGAGTATACATATTACATAAGCAAACTATAGAGCGCTGGTATGCGAATATGAACTGTAAGTACCGGTATGAACAGTCAAAATTGACAAAAAAGATGTCATCAATCACCTAGGGTTACGGGAATTGACTGTTTCTCTCGTTAGAATTTATTCTAGTAATAATTATGGTTAAATGTTCAGTGCCGCGGTGTAAAAATGATTCGCAAATCACTATTCACCATCAACATTTGAATATCTATGTATAGAGCATCTGCTTACACTTTGCGCAGTAGGCAAATACCCATAGGCGCGCTATATAGTTTGCTTATGTATACTCAAAGGATGCAATACACTTACATAAGACCCTATATATAATGTAGGTAGGTATATAAAACTGTCTCACAATATAATCAAAATATACATAGCTTTCACGTGGTAATCACATACATGTACGGGGTTTCGCATCACAGCCAGCGTATCGCAATTTGCGGCCATTTCACGGTTTGCTCGGGTTAAACGCGACTTCTTAGATTTAACCTGCTATTATTAATGTAGACATCTGTATATTGAATAATAGCCTCGGCTGTCCACTGTCTAGTGGCATAGCCTTGCTTTATTCTAGTATTGGAATAAAGGGTCATCTTTTACTTTGCTTATAAACGATGATTAAAAGCTGCATAAACTATGTTTCGTTTGTCTTTTACTGTGACAAGTTTCAAAGACGGGACTTACGCGGGTGAAACCGCGGGGCGCAGCTAGTAATATTATAAACGTGAAAGTTTGCAAGTATGTAAGTATGTAGTTAATTTTGTTACTCAATCACGCAACAACTACTGAACCGTTTGCGATGAAACTTGGAATATAGGTAGCTGAAGATCATAGGCATTTATATTCCCGCGAGACTTAAGCGGGTGAAACCGCGGGGCACAGCTAGTAAGTTTTATATTTCTCGATTATATTTTGGATTAAGTATTTCTTACAATTTGAAATTTGGTTAGGTACTTACATACTTAAGTTTTTGAAAAAAAAAGAACGGATGTTGGAAGATTTTTATCAAAACCAAAGTTGACGTTCAAAAACTGAATCCATGTTGATTATTATTGATGTCCATGTTGTTGAATACAATATCAGATATTTCCAACACAACTTTCTACACGAATTTCCCTATATTCAAACTGTCATAATTCACAAAATAATTCAAGCGAAACATTGAATTGCAAAAAGCCTATTCTCATGGGCACCCTTTCCCTAAAAAGATGAAAAAATAAAGGTGTGTCGAAAAATCAAACGCACACTAAGATAGTTCACCTACAGTATATATATATACAGTGTATAAGTCTGTCCATGGCTGTGTGCTCTCCCTCGAGAGACGCGTGTCACATTGGACAATATGTTAAAAACATTTTTACCACCTACTAGTAGTTATAGTACGGTTTTTATAATTTCAGACTATAATCTGACGTTTTGGTTCCTAGTATTTAACATTTTTTCCTAAAGAAAGGAGTGTCAAATCGTAGTCTTCAATTAAAAAATGACATATAGAATGTATT
The DNA here is from genome assembly GCA_949358125.1 of Idaea dimidiata. Classification (NCBI taxonomy): domain Eukaryota; kingdom Metazoa; phylum Arthropoda; class Insecta; order Lepidoptera; family Geometridae; genus Idaea; species Idaea dimidiata. The sequence continues at coordinate 6,133,313 of OX442342.1, read as the reverse complement.
GAATTGGATGGCGTTTGAATTTTGATCTGAACTTTTAATAAGATCGATCGAGAGCGATCAAAGGACAAATGAAGCATTGCCAATAGTCAAATAGTTTAATTTATTTAAAGCATGTAGTGTACGTAATTAACTTACGCAGAGAAGCGAGATTAAACAGCGTCGCGAGTGTTTTTTTAAGATGATTTTTTCTAATATTTCTAGTAAGTGTACTTACATAATCAGTGATCATGCACCTTAATTGATACGTCAGCTTATTATAATGATTTAAGTCTAGTTTCGGAACCCAACTACCGAGAAGAAACCACAAGAAGCTCATGGAGTTTTTTTTTTTCGTGACATCTATTTGTCCTTTGCGTTTGTTTCCTCGTTTTACTGAGAAATCCCCCTGCCCTCACATTATCTATCCAGTGGATGTCTGCCAACAGAGAAAAATGACTGGCGATATGCAGTACATTGCTGCTTTGAGGTGATAACCGGTAATAACCACGTTACGTCAAACCAGCAATGTACTGCATAGTGCCTGTCAATTTCCACTGTTAGCCGACGTCAATTGAATAGATAATTTGACGACCTCTGTGGCGCGTCGGGCGAACGCTTGGCTGCAATGCAGAAGGTTGCGGGTTTGATTCCCGCTGGGTGTAAATATTTTTGCTTAAAAATAAATATTTGTATATGGTCTGGGTGTATTTCTATGTAGGTATAATATGTATGTATTTACAAAAGAAAAATAAATAAAAGTAGTATATCCGTTGTCTAGTCACCGTAAGACAAGCTTAGCAGCTTACCATGGGGCTAGATGGCGCTGTGTGTTGGTCACAGGATTTATTTATTTATAAAATTGTAGCTGGTATGTTTTCTTTCCTCCACCAGCGTCTCGCTGTCGCTCACCTAGTCTATACGCAGCTTTACCTCGCCGGTGTTGTTTTAGTCCAATCCAAACCCCTCGTGGTGCGAGCGAAGTCGCCAGCTCGTCTGGCACTCACACGGACGCGTTCACCCACACACGCGGCAGAGATAGCGTCACGATGCTCCGTGACTCACCTGAAGGGTGTCTGTAGGTCGACCACACTTTATAGGTTTCAGGAGATTTCCAATTTGGGAGTCTTGACGACCCAGTTGTAAATTTAAATAATAAATAAATAAATTCTAATTTCTTCTACGGTTTTCGCGATTTTGCATAATAAAACACTTTATTTATCCGGTTTTATCGCGTTTTTATTCATTATTTGAATCGAGCTTTAGCCAACTTTACAGTTGGCTTTTTCAAGGTTGAGATTGAAAAAGTCAACCTTGAAAAAGCCGGATAAATAAAGTGTTTTAAATCAATTCTGTGACCAACATACAGCGCCATCTAGCCCTATCGTAAGCTGCTTGTGTTACGGTGACTAGACAACGAATATACTACTTATATTTATTTTTCTTTTGTAAATACATACATATTATACATAGAAATACACAAATATATTGTATTTACAACTGAGTCGTTCATTTTTTTGGTTTTATTAGCGTTGCTTTTATTTTAATAAGACATTTTCAATGCCCGGTGTTTCGAGGTCTTTCCACACCTCTTTTGCTCACGGGTAGTCTGACATTTGTCATTCTTATTTCACCAAAAGCTCATTTATGAGCGTTAATGATGTTGAGCCCCAAAAATGAATACCTTTTTTATACCTGAGATAATAAAATTCAGTTATAAAATCTAAGATAATCCATATCGCGTGGTCACCCTATCAAACAACTTGCATATCGATTGAGTTCACCCTCCAGGAGTGAACTCGGGGGAGGCAGTTTATGTGCAGCTAAAAAGCTGGATAAATGCTGCTTTCTCGGAATAAGGGCCGCTCACAGGAGCGCCACGGAAATTATACGGTTTTCAGGAATAGCCCCTTTGGCTGTGCTTTTGGTTTTTTGAATTTCCATAAAAAAAAGCTCGCGTTTAGGCAGGAACGTGGCGGTAATCTTTTTGTTAAGTATATCTAACGTAGATTTAAATTACGCACAGAGAATACGAACTGTACTAAATTTGGGAATTATAACATACTAGCTGCGCCCCGCGGTTTCACCCGCGTAAGTTCCGTTTCCGCGGGAATATCGGGATAATAAGTAGCCTATGTGTTAATCCAGGTCCCCAGCTACCTATATTTCAAGTTTCATGGTAATCGGTTTAGCGGTTTTTACGTGATTGAGTAACAAACACACATTCATACATACATACTTACATACAAACTTTCGCGTTTATAATATTAGTAAGACTAGCTGCTTTTGGTTGTCGTTTTTTACAATGCGATAGGTACCTTGATTTATTTTAAAGTGTTTCCTACACTTCGATGATTATTTCTTTAAAGAAATGCTTTCCAAATTTTAGGACATTTTAAAAACGTGGATTTATAGATTTTTTATATCTGTTAATGTTGGTTTTTGATAGTCTGCTATCAATAAAGTTATAAATCAATGAGTTTTTCATGGTAATTTAGTGCTGCCCCATACAAAACCTGAAAGTTACCGAAAGTGCTTGTGAAAAGTTGAAAGTAGCTTTAGGTTGCATTCTCATCTGGTTCTGAACTATATATTTCCAAAGTTCCAGCCCGCTAGCTATACAAGATGTAACGGGTAAACCCTTTTAAGCCGAAAGGGGGTTGTTTTGGACTTCTGGGCGAACAACTTTTGTTATACGATTTTTGAAAATTCGAAGTACTTTTCGAAAATTTCAAGTATGAAGTTTACTTGAAAATCAGCTGTTTCTCGGAAGTCGAGGTCATTGACCTTATCGTCCTTTCATTTAGATTTGTCTACTACAATCAAAACTTCAATTACTTTTATTTTCAAAGGCAGCTGTTTTTCAGTAAAACATAACCTCAAAATTTTCAAAAAAAAGTTTAATTTTTCAAAAGTCGTAGAACAAAAGTTGTTCCCCTACATGTCTAGAACAACCCCCTTTCGGCTTAAAAGGGCTTACCCGTTACATTTTGTGTAGTCGGGAAGTGCCTCAAATTGAAATTGCAAGATTCCGCCCGGACCGACAAACAAACAAACAAAAAAAGTGAGAGTATAAAAACGCGGGAAAAAAGAAACAACATATAATGAGATAGGAAATCTTTTGGCTACTACCAGTATACATTGTTAAGTTAATAAGGTCTAGATATTTTATGTACCCAAGTTTTTTTTGTAATCGACCGATTATTCCCAGTTGTCATCTCTAGCCCAAAGTTATTTTGAAAATACCTATATATGATATATCTTTATATATTTACGTATGTGTCTATATGTATACGATACATATAACTGGTACCTCCGCTCTCCTCCCATTTACTTTACCCTGTCCTACCCTACCCGTATGCCGACATGCTTTTTAAAGCGATTTTTCTTTCTATCAAATTAGTTTTTGTAAATAGTAAAAATCTGTTATTGGCAGTATGACTTGCATTACTTGCGGTAGCATAATATTTCTAAGTGCTGTTGATTCTGTTGAAATAAATTTAAAAAAAGTGATTTTCGTTCAAATCTCATCTAAGCAACAAAGAAATCATATTACCTAATTACCTACTTCAAATGCATCTTGAAAGACTTGCATTTCTCGCAAGTTACCTAGCTACCTCCCAGTCCTAGATGACACAGTATAAGTACAGTTACACAAACAGTAAGACAGTTGATCTAATAGCCAGTGTACAATCACTGCGACACCGTGGGATCATGTCTCCTCTAATTCTATTATATCTTTGAATACGAACCTTTATTTATGATTTCTAGTCACATGTTCTGTGGTGATTTCCAATAGACTTTGCCGGTTGATAAAAAGGCTTCGTTTTTCTTATTAAATCGAAAATAAAAAAGTAATGTTGCTATACCTAGAGTGGTATTATATTTTTACTAGGCTGGGGGGTATAGGTGTTTATTTTTAAAACCAAAAACGACCTCTGTGGCGCGTCGGGCGAACTGGGTGCAAATATTTATGCTTAAAAATAAAAAAATAAATATTTGTATCTAGTCTGGGTGTATTTCTATATATAATATGTATGTATTTACAAAAGAAAAATAAATATAAGTAGTATATCCGTTGTCTAGTCACCGTAACACAGCTTACCAGCTTACCACGGGGCTAGATGGCGCTGGGTGTTGGTCACAATTTTTATTTTTTTATTTTATTTTATATACCTATGTGTTGGTTTGCAATTAGTCTTACCTCGCCTTGCTATCGTATTCATAAAATTGCGGTTGAACCAGAGGAAAAGATTTAAGATTGGAAGGTTAGGATATTCCTAAAGGTTTACGGATAAAACTGCGGGGTTTATTATAAGTTACTTATCATATATGTTATCATGTTTTTTGTCTTGCCTCGTTAATTTGTCCCACTGTAGGGCAAGGGCCTCCTCTTAGGCAGTAAGAAGACACAGAAGCCCACTCCGAAGTGGCTATGCCTTCGGACCGTAGAGAATCGAAACTTTTTACATTATGTTCATGTGAAAATGGACATATCTATACTAATATTATAAAGAGGTAACGTTGGTTTGTATGTATGTATGTATATTTTGGCGGTAAAGTTAAAAGTCAAAGTTTTAACTGTGTGTTTCCGCAATTAGCCCTACTATTGGGCCTTTGTGCGTGATTTTAAGCCGTGGGTTTCCTTACGATGTTTTCCTTCACCGTAAGAGCGATGTAAATAGCGCACATAATTTTTTCTTTAGAAAAAGACATTGGTGCGCGGCCGGAATTCGAAACCACGACCTTCGGAATGAAACTCGGGGTAACTACCACTAAGCCAACCAACTTTGCTTTGGGGGTAATCTCCGAAACTACTAAAACGATTTTAAAAATTTCATATAAACCCAATAACATCATCATAATCATCACAATCAATCATCAGCCCAAAAGGAATACAATGCACCATTGACCGACCGACGGCGACCGACCAGCCCGGCACGGCACGGCGCGCACCGTCCCCCGAATGGTAAACCCGACCAATGAACGGTAAACTACACGACTTGCACAAGATAATGTGCGCATACGCAGCACGCAGCCGTACTACTGACCACGCATTGTTCTTTGAGATGACAGGTCAACGACCGGGTCAGGTTGACGTACAGTATAAGGAGACGGAGAGCGGGGACTATTGTGGTCTTTACTTTACCATCTTTAGTTTACGACCTGCGTGTGATGAGTTGTCAATTGGTGCGTGTTTAAGTACACACAGATTGATATTTTAACTCTAGAGTGGACTTAAACCGAATGCAGAAACGATACCCAAGATTTAAGGGCGGCTAAACCAATTAAGAAGCTCCTCAACAAGCAAAGTCCCATACTAATGAATTTATAAGCTACTCAACTAAGGTAGATCTTAAATTTTAAGTGGCGTGTCAGCTTTTGGGCGTAAGAATATCGAAGAAGAGAAGACGAATACTAAAACGCTACTAAAAATTAAAGGGCTATTTAAACAATTAAGCAGCTTCTGAACTCAAAATATCGTAGAGGAAATGAACCTACGGATTTTAAGTTTTGAAGCTGTTAACTTATACGGGGATAAGAATCCTTTAAATTTTAAGTGGCGTTTTTTGAGTAGGTATTCGGTCGTAAGTTTTTCTAAGCTAATATTGTGATTTCATATTTCAAAGCCTTTGGCACAAGTTTTGTGATTTTTTATTTGATAACAAACAAACATAAAAATACATTCGAAAAAAAAACTAAGATAAAACTACTTACAATCAAATAAAACTAATTAAAAACTAAATCAACTAAACCCTTGGTGCAGGGAAAAGTGGCGTGAAAGCTGGCTGTATTGCCTCGTTGTATGCAAGTTTTGTGATGTTGTCCACTCAATTTTTATCAATATTTAAAAGTCTTGGATACATAGATAGTAGGTACATGAAGAAATTGATTCCGACAGTCCAGTCTCGTTGACAATAAAATAATAATAAACTGGGAGGTAGCTGCCTCACTCAGGAAATTACACTAACAGTGCAAAGTGCATTAATATTACGAATTCCATAGAAACAAAAATATAAATGCGTACTTAGAAAACAATTGGCTTTATCCCCATGATTTTCTTGTAGTTTCTTCTCATCGTAGGGCGCATTTCTAAATCACAAAATTCTCTAGTTCCTCTTAAGTTAACTACTAACCACCTTACTTATTAAACGATGATTAACTGATGACCAAGTTATGTGACGTTTGTCTCTGTCTGTCAACTTTCAAACTTCATGTCACTGTAAAAGACAAACGATACATAGTTATGCAGCTGTTAACCAGCGTTTATAAGTAAGGGGGTAAGTAGTTTTAAGACGGCTAAAAATGATTAATTAGAAAAATTAATAAAATGATAATAAACCTATTTTCAGTTTCAATCAAGTTCTTCTCTTCTTCTTCTTCAGCAGCATATATTCGCCCACTGCAGGGCATATAATCATGTGGATGTTAGTAAATTAAGCTTTTTAGATAAAGAGATTTAGAGAATGACAAATTACAGTTTGCTCGCGACTGAGTTGAGTTAAATTGCTCAATTGTTTCACAATTTTCGTTGATTTTTTATTCTACGGATAAAAGATAGCTACCGAATAAATTCGAACCCAACAAAATTTGAAAGCCGAACTATGATCTTCTAAATTTAGTTTTTTTTTTAAATATCATAGTGAATTTCAAATCCCTAAATAGAGATATCTGACAAATAAAATGTAACACCACCGAATAAAAACGTCAGTATGATATTAAAAAAAAAATTGAGGGCTTTTAAATTTTGTTGGGTTCAAACTTATTGGACAGATCTTTTATTTGAGGAATGAATAATAGGCTCTTAAGGGGGGCAATCGCGAACTGCGACTTGTAGATACCTACTAATAATCTTCCTAAGTTAGTTCACTACCGAAATGAGACTATACTTTATAGGTTGACCATAGACAGACAGACAGCAACACGTCCATTGTTACAGCATATCAAGTTATTGTGCTACTCTTACGATGACACATCCATAGGTCATAAACCTGATGTTTGTGGAATTATAGTTATTCATTACTACTCTACTTATACTCGTAGATATTTACTGTGTTTTATTATAAAACTATAGCTGTGTCCCGCGGTTTCAATCGAGTAGGTAATTCCCGCTAGCTGATTTTGTAAAACTGTTGCAAACGAATCTCGATTGACACCTACAATTGATTTTTTTTGTCGACAAGCCGCTCCGCAGAAATAATAGGGGTTAAAGTATGAAATTGCCGTTTTATTGCAATAGGTTCTTTGAATTGACATAGAATCTTCATGGTTTGAGGTTTTCGAATGAAACTTTTTTCAAATGGTTTCTGTGATGTTCTTTTTTTAAAAAATGTGAAACATTTGAATATCGACTTTCAATTGTTTTTGTTATTCAATTTAGACAAGAAAGATGGATACTGCGAAAATTCGAGTGATTTTTGAATACGAGTTCCGACGCGGAACTAACGCGGCAGAAACAGCCCGCAATATCAATGCTGCGTTTGGAGAGGGGTCTACTAATGAACGCACCGTGCGATTTTGGTTTAAACGCTTTCGTGATGGAAATTTCGACTTAAAGAACGAGCCACGAGGAAGACCGCCCACACAGGTGAATAACGATGAATTAAGAGAGATAGTGGAAGCCGATCCTAGTCAAACTACCCAGGAATTAGCGGCATGGTTTAACGTTACCTTACCCACTTTATTGACTCACTTGCGTCAAATCAATAAAATAAAAAAATACGAAAAATGGGTGCCTCATGATTTGACTGATCTGCAGAAAGAAACGCGTGTTGAAACTTGTGTTGCCTTGTTGAACCGGTACAGAAATGAAGGAATATTGGATCGAATTGTAACATGTGATGAAAAGTGGATTCTTTATGATAACCGGAAAAGACAAATGCAATGGCTGACCCCAGGTCAAATGCCACAACAGTGTCCTAAAGCAAAACTTACCAATAAAAAGGTAATGGTAACTGTTTGGTGGTCTCAGCATGGTGTTATTCACTATAGTTTTCTTCGATCTGGTCAAGCAATTACGGCAGATGTCTATTGTGCCGAACTCCGAACCATGTTGACAAAACTAGCAGGCAAACAGCCCCGACTCATGAATCGATCTTCACCATTATTGCTCCACGACAACGCGAGACCTCACACAGCACGAGAAACCATTTTGACCCTTCAGGAACTGCACTTAGAAACCATTCGTCATCCTCCGTATTCACCAGACCTTGCTCCAACGGACTACCATTTTTTTCGTGATTTGGACAATTATCTTTGTGACAAGAAGTTTTCTTCCCAGGAGGCAGGACAAAATGCTTTCACACAGTTTGTGCAGTCTAGATCGTCGGAGTTCTATCGCAAAGGCATTAATAACCTTCCCATTAGATGGCAGCAATGTATAGATAATAATGGCAACTATTTTGATTAAATAAATTTGTTAAAAATTTAAAAAATAAACAATTAAGATTTTCAGTACAAATCGGCAATTTCATACTTTAACCCCTAATATTTGCAAAATATTGTTTGCGATAAATAAAATAAAAACAAATATTGATTACGGATATACAAACAATCAGGATTAAATAAGATAATAATAATGATTATATTAATAGGTATATTTAATTAAGTAGGATTATTAATAATAAATACAATGTCCATTCTTAAAAAACAAAAAAAAGGGATTGAACTAAATTTAAAAATAATACTAAATAATAATATCATAATTATCGTTTTCGATTCTCGGGGCTATGGAGCACCCGGACCTTTGGAAGGCGTGCGTGGGGCCGAAGCCAACACGTAGAGGCCCGTTTTAGTAACATTTTAATTTCAAAATATGTGATGGACACCAAACCGGCAATTATCCCTGTCTGCACTATAAAATGCAGCCAAGGACAACCCCCGGGTCGGATAGAACTATGAATAAACTACGAGTGAAAACTACTTGGGCTATGGAAATGAGTTGGTAGTGGATCGGGTACTGGGGGGAACTATGGGGAATATGGCGCCTGCCGTCACAATGTTCAACAAACACGTAAAATGGCAGACGGAGACTCGCCAACTCACAAACTGGGCCACCCTAATTAAGCCGAGCAAATTACAGCCAGGGGGCAACAGGGGCGTGAGAGGCTGAAGGATGGAGAGACCTCACTGGATTTTAAACCATCCTAGGTCGAGATCTTGTGGAGCGGGCCAACTCATCACTGACGTGAAGTATCCATCCTCCGAGCATTTCTGCTCTCGCGACTCCACTCTGACCGGCCGGTGAAGGCAAGCCAAAGGCGGGGGACCACTTCCTCGTCAGTGTTCACTCCGACCAGCCAACTAAGGCAAGCCGGAGGTGAGGAACGGTGACTTCCCCCTGGAGCACTCGGGAAGCCGCGGGGTCGCTACTCCCCGACACCTCGCCTCAAGGTGCCCTGCGGGCTCATCATAATTATTATTATTATCTTATTTAATAATGTTTAATTCAAATCTAAATGACTACTCTACTTATACTGTGTTTTATTATTAAACTATACGAGTAGGTGGGTCCCGCGATTTTACCGTAAGTCTCGATCCAGTGGAATTTTCCCTTCCCTTCCTTATCTGATGCCTAAATCATATTATAAATAAAATTATTAATCATTCTTCAAATTTCAGCACTCTACCAGCTTATCATCATTACTGCGGTTTAGGCTGTGCGTTGGTCTGTCAGTCAGTCAATTTAGATCAAAGCGAACTATAGACGTTCTATAGGCGTTCTATAGCGTTCTACCTGTGTCCCGTGGTTTCAACCACCTTTGTTCCGATCCTGAAGTTCTTTCGAAAAACTTTACAAAACAGTAGGAGGAAATGATTGCCATTTGAACGCAAGTGTTTCGGCTACCGCCAGTTCCAAATTATATTTAGAGCAGTAGCCGTGTTACCCATTTCGTAACATTCCCTCAAGAACTTTAAAAGCCCGTTTGAGAAAACTTTATCATTTGAAAGCTATGTGAGCTATGTTCGAAAGCCTATAACAGCTTTCGGCAGTAGATAAGGTCAGCTTGTCTGTCGCTTACATACTCCGGAGATGAATCCAACATCCACTCCATAGACTTTGAAAATTATAGAACAGCTCTCCTAATTTAATGTACATACACGCCTTTTTTAACCGACTTCAATTAATTTTTTTGATTAATTTTTAATTTCAATTAACCGTTTTCGATTCTCGGGGCTATGGAGCACCCGGACCTTTGGGACAATTGAATTATTATAAAATATTATCTACATTTTAATATTAGTATTTAGTTCACCCCTAAACCAAATGTTTATTTTGAAATTTGATTATTATTTCAATAATAGCCGAGCCCCGCGGTTTCACCCGCGTAAGTCCCGTTTCCGCGGGATTATCGGAATAAAAAGTACCCAGTTTTTTTAATTTTATTTATTAAGGTATAGGTACTTACGTCATAATTTGTGAGGTGTCCAAATTCTGAAAACTAGGTAGGTAGCTAGGTAACTCTATCCTTTTATTTGCAGAATGTCTGCCCGTTTGGACCTCACCCTACGATTATGACGTACTTACCTTCTGCGATTTATAAAATCTGAAAGCGGTTATCGACTCGGGCGGTCTTCTAATAAATTTTAGTGTCTTTTATTTCAGTCATGTCATGTCTAAGTAGCTCAGCTCTATGGGCGGCGTGTGCGCATGTGAGATAGTAACGAGTTAGAGCGATAACAACTAAAACGTTTCACCACACCTTTAGATAAATGCCAATGGACCCTTTGTCCGAGTGCATTCCTTCATCTCACTCGCAGTACCTACGCATATCTAAGACATTTTGTAGAAAAACGTCAGATCTTGTTCCTCTGTTGAATAACCAATGGAAATTTGAATTAAAAGTTGGGCTAATGTTCGCCAGTGGAATAATATGTCAGTAGGTAGGTATATGGATTTATGCTGGAAAGTGAGCGCGCCTTCAACAGCTCCGGTACGACGCTGGAGATGTGGGAGGTGGCTTCTCTCCCAACCTTAGCGAGGTTGTTCGTTAGCTCCTTACTGAGGTACGAGTGGTAAGCGGCTTTATTGCTCCGGTACCTGTCTGGACCAGGTAGTGTCGCTTGGGGACGAGGCTACTCCCCTTTATAGAGAACCAATCTAGCATTGGGGACTAGATCGGTCTCTAACTGATCCCCGAAAGCGCTCATCGGAGTGTCCTGCTTGGAACAGCGGACCCCGCCAGGAACCCTTCGGATTCCTATCTAGTGGGAACGCTATAACATATAATATGTATAGTATATCAGTTTGTGGCTTCGTGTCCAAATGTGGTGGACAACACCACGGATTTTTAAAAGTTGATTCATTATCCAACATTGGTGACAAAACGTGTGGCGGACATCGGTAATAATCGCTGGAAGACGGGTAGGGACTGCTGGCTAGCAGAAGAAGAAGAATTCTAGAAGAAGAATCTGGATTATTTGAACAAATATTTGTTTGAGCTATCTAAAATAATAATTTTATTGAAGTAATATTATATTTTAAATTCAATAAATATCAAAGCCTATATCAGAAGATCGACTCCAGTAATCATGTTAAAAAACAGTTTTTATTTTCATCGAGAAGTTTAGCAACTTCTAGCTACTTTTTAGGGAGAAAAAAATACTTAATCTAGCAACTTTCTGTTAAATCCTAGCTACAAACCTTTGGTAGCTGTTGGCAACACTGCTGCAGTCGCTAGGTGAAGTTAGAGACCTTTGGCACAGTACATACCTAGTGGAAGCAGTATTACACAGTAGTACTTATTACGCATATTTGTGTGAGTGAGGCGTTTCTATCATTTGTTGGTAGTTTCCTTACTGCTGTGCCCCAGTCTCAACCTTCCTATGTACTGTGCCTTAGGTCGACCTGACAAGTCTAAAACTAAGTGAAACACATCACAACACGAAAAGAAGAAGTTGTAAAATTAATTAGTAATTTCTTCTACTAAAAAATCACTTAATTTATCCGGTTTTATCGCGTTTTTATTCATAAATAAATAAAAAAAGCGTTTTTAAATTAATTTGTGCATTTGTTCACCCGCAGGTAGATCAATAGTTGGACTAATCTATGGGTTACTTCAACATTTCCATACAAAGTAAGGCTTTGGGCGCTGTCCAAATATGAGCAACTACAATGTAGCACAGAGAACACAATACAAAGAGCATTGTCCTTTATTATAGGCAATTATATTAAATAATCGTGTAGTACATATAGGTATGATTCGCAAGTCGTCGTCGTCGTTATAATGCACTTAATAAGAGTTTATGTATATCTAGATTAAATAAAACTGAGTTGAGAAATAAGCTCCAAAAATGGTTGCTTACTCAATCTTAGGAGGAAACGGAAAACTATTTACAGCAAATTAAATTATTAATATAAGATATTTAATAATTCTGCATGTATGTCATTATTAAATAATACTATATTGTATGTTATTATTATTAATCAAATAATTAAATGTTTAAGTAATGGGTACACAATAATTATTGTTTGACATATTTTATTAAAAACTGATTCCTAAAATACATAAGCTTGTCTTAGTTTAGGAATCAGTAAATTATCACAAAAATCTAAAAATGTATTTTGAAGCAAAATGTTTACACCTATTGTGTAAGTTTGATGTGTTATTTTTATTTATTACAATAAATTTTTATTTATTTATTTATGATTGTGAGGTGAATATGATTTCGCAAGTGAGATCGGTCTAAAATAAGAATAACAATGCTGTTCTGCTTGTCGCATCTAGCATTTTTGCAGTCTGCTGATTGTCAACCAATCTGCGGGGTTAAAAGATAGATAGATAATACTTTATTTGATCAACAACAAAAATATTACAAAAACAACACATTTAAAACAAAATTTTAAACTAAACGACGACTAAACGTTTGACGGCCTCTGTGGCGCGTCAGGCGGGGCGCTCGACTGCAATGCAGAAGGCTGCGGGTTCGATTTCCGTCGGGTGCAAGTATTTATGCTTAAAAATAAATATTTGTATCTGGTCTGGGTGTCTACCTATGTATAATAAGTATGTATTTACAAAAAAAAGTATAATATGTAGTATATCCGTTGTCTAGTACCCATAGTACAAGCCTAGTGCTTAGTTTGGGGCTAGATTGCGCTGTGTGCAATGTAGTGCAATATTAATATTTATAAATAAATGTTGAACAAATAGGCGGCTTAAAAAAGGTAGAAAAGGTTAAAAAGGTAGTCTACGAGATTCTGCAAGCAAACTGAGTGTGCGTGCAATGACGTAACATCATTATCCGATCGATGTTCCCGTTTGCATACATCTCGGGAGCCCGCCGGGGTCTGCTTTCCCGCTTTTGCATCTCCACTTCGCACGATCTTCGGCATACCGTGTAGTGAGACTATTTGCATGTAAGTACATCAGCGCTTATGACGTCAAGCCAGCGCTTCTTGGGCCTTTCCAATCTGCCACAACCGGGCGGAGGCGCCATAACAAGACATTAAATTTGTAAGACGTATGTTTTTACAAAGAAAAAGTATAATAAGTAGTAGATACATCCGTTGTCTAGTAGGTAGGTACCCATAGTACAAGTGGTACAAGGCGTGCATTTACATTTAATCTATGTGTTTGCTTCATGTAATGTAAATATTTGTGTTTTGTTGTAATGTTGTATGTTGTACAAATAAAGTAATTATCTATCCACAAGCCGACTGCTTAGTTTTGGGTAACGTGCAATAATCCGCTGTACCATGATGTCTTATAAGTCGTCGCGAAGTCACTGCGTTATCGTTGAGCTAAAAACTAATTTTTCTCAAACATGCTTGGAAATTTGAGCAAAATTTGACAACCTTCTTCGAGATAAATCGAGCTTGCTTTACTAGTCGAGCAGCGGCCAGCAATTATAGTTGTATAAAAATCCATATCTGTCGTCTTTAGCGGCTAAATAAACTACTATGTAAAATCATAGTGTAATTTAAAAATGGAACGATCTTCTACTCCGCAAAATGGCGACCAAAGAGGTAACTTATCAAGGTTTAATTTAAATTTCGAAATCGCTTGCACATGGAAAGCTGTTTAGTGAAAAAAAAAACTTATATTTTAAGAATTGTACATTCAATAATTGTAACTTCAAGAAATAAATATTTTGTGGTTTTTAAAAGTAGTCGGGGTTGTTTTTTTAATTTATAATTTTTTTGATCGACAAAGCAACGAATAACGATCATGGTTGCGCGGTTTATTTATTTATTGTATATTTATTTGTTCCTCACGTGTAATGTCATAATTAGGTCATTACTAGAAAGAGAGGCTACGCGCGTGGCTTGGCTCGTGCCTCTACTCACGAGCAAAGTAATAGAACAATGCATTCGTGACGCACGGAAACTTACCCTGTCGACTGCCTGTGACTGTGACTAGAATCCTGGATAAACATCATATTTAAATTATCCTCTTATAATTATTGAGGAAGAAAAGACAAAAGTTGGTATATTAAACTAACTTATAAATAAAGTTAAACATATGTGATTCAGGTTAGATACTTACTATTTAATTTTACTATTTATTTATACCGTTTTGCTTTTCAAACGACTTCCAATAATAAACCATTTTATCAATTCGGTTTTTTTTTCAACTATGAAAGGACCTAATAAGTTTGGCATACCTAATCAACGGTCGCCATCTTGTTCTTTTTTCTCAAAATGTTATCTCACGGTGAAACCTAAGTAAATACGCAAATACGATATGTATTTAGATAGAGTATATAGACCTAAATGAACAGAAAACATTCCATCACATGTTGTTCTAAAAAGACTCATTCATTCATTTTCTTAGTTATGGCTTTCTGTCAGCAATATAGGACAATTTCGCCAAATTCACGTATGCTAATAGTGTACTACCACTATTATACTGTAATTGTTTGAAATAATTTTCAATGTGTGAAGGCTGCAGAAAAAATGGCGGCGATTTTTCTCCAACCCTATGGAACATTTGTTTGAAACGTGCTCATTTCGTGTTTGGCACTGGTACTTTTATTTTCACTTCACTCGTTAAACTTCGCGTAACTAAATTGATAACATGCCGCCGAAATTAAACAATTTACACGCAATAAAACTAGGTTATGAAAAAAAAAATCAGGACAACATTCCACAAACGCGTCAAACACAAAAGTCCTAAAAAGACTCGTTTCGGACATTATGGGCCCATGAAGTTTTAAAAAGAAACTGTTTGATTAAAACGTCATGTCGCAGTTGATTGATTTCTTATCGGTTGTGAACCGATTATGGCCATTTGGAAATTAGCCAGTGTCAAGTATCATATATTATACAAGTTATTTGCATCGAAATAGTCAAGTCGTCATAGTTAAAGTCAAGTCTAGGGAATCATTTGTAAACACGGCGGCCATTTACAAAGATTGTTCACGGAGCTTTGGAGACAACGCTAACTAAAGTCCTTGTTTTGCACTGATTTTCACTTTCATTGCACTTGTACACCTAAACGAAACTAAATTGATTAATATCCCTCCGAAATTAAACAATTTGCACGCATTTGAACTAGGTTTCACAAAAAATTAAAATTTAGCAACACATCTCCTCTACGCGTTCCTGCCAAAACTCATGTCGCAGTTGGATTCGTTTACTAATCGAAAGAAGACGTCAAACCAAACAACCTTTGCCTTCAATCTATGACTCTAAACCGTCACGGAACAAAGTTATTCAAGAAAAAGCTGCGCCCCGCGGTTTCACCCGCGTAAGTCCCTTTCCCGCAGGAATATCGGGATAAAATGTAGCCCATGTGTTATTCCCGGTATCCAACTACTTATATTCCCAGTTTCATCGTAATCGGTCCAGTAGTTTTTGCGTGATTGAGTAACATACATACATACTTTCCGCTTTATAATATTAGTAGGATACTAGGACATGATTAGTATTATCATATTAGTGGGATACGTGAAATAAAAAACGTAAAAAATTACTTCTAAAACTTAAAGAACTAACTCATCAGTCATCATCATTGATTGATTCGAGTCAGACGCGTGCGCAGCGTAGGGGAGAGTCGGGTCATCTCGCTAATGGAACTGATTATTGCCACACCTTTATTATCTGTGGGGAGCGTGGGCCGAATCAGGCGGGTAATGGAGCATCGTTAGGGTTAATGAGAAAAATTGAGAAAACACACAACAAGCGCGTTTGGAGTCGTTAAAATAAAATTTATCGGTAAATTAAAAATTGTTTTGCGAAAAAATACATACTCGACGAATTGAGAACCGAACCGTTCCTTTTTTGAAGTCGGTTAATGAGACACGCTCACAAAAATTTAATAGTTGCAACAACGACCTAAATGTTGAGTTGAGATTATGAGAATTTGACACATATTCCTAAAGATACAATGTCAAATACCAACAACAGATTTTAGTCTGAAAATTAAAAAACGCACCGCCTATAAAAACGAATTAAAATGCGTACGGGCTCTTTTATGGTAATCAGAAATAAATAACGAATCAAATGGCAATGGTGATAATATCCGATTTTTACGATATTGCGTCATCTCGGTTTGGTTTTTTTTTTCTAATTTCCTGTGGGGTGTTTTATCCCAGTGAGGGATGCGATAGGATCACACGGTGCTCGCGTGTCCGGCGACCGTTTGCGTACAAAATACCACTACTAAGTATTTGAAATAAAAAAGTGGAGAGAATTCTCGATTTCATTTTTCTCAGGTTCCTCCTGAGAAAAATGAAATCGAGAATTCAGGAGAAAATGAAATTTTAGGAGTTACAATCAAAGAATACGTTTAGAAAGATTTCAAGGTGTTTCAAAATCTAAATTACAAATTTAAATAGAAGTCAGGTTAATGAAGTAAAAGAGTAAATTACGATTAAAATAAAATTATAGGTATTAATTATTGTGTCTGTATAACTGCATGATTAAATCAAATAAGCACCGTTTATATGTACTTTTCGGGTGCTTATTTCAGCTAATTTCATCGAAATCTATTCAGTAGGTTGAACAAAACAAAAAAGATAAAATAATCATACTAACACGTCTTTCTTTTACAATATTAAATAAGAGGAATATTTTTTATTTAAAATTGCATTTACCTAATCGAGTGTGAAATAATATCGAGAACCGTTAGTACCTCGTCTATAGGTCATGTTTGTATTTATGTAGTCCAATTTACTGATTGCGCGGGACCGAGCGACTGGCAAATTGATGGGGATATCCCAGAGTA
Organism: Idaea dimidiata; assembly: GCA_949358125.1. Lineage (NCBI taxonomy): Eukaryota > Metazoa > Arthropoda > Insecta > Lepidoptera > Geometridae > Idaea > Idaea dimidiata. The sequence continues at coordinate 6,116,166 of OX442342.1, read as the reverse complement.
TCGTGATATCATAGTTTAATCAGCAGTAATGAAATATTCGGACGTAAGCTGGGGGATCTAACATTGAGGTTAATTTCAAATTAAAAGGAACACTGTGATGTATTGTTTTTAATCGACTTCAAAAAAGAAAGATTTTTTCTTACAGCTTGGCAAAAAAGAATAGAAAACTCTTCATCTTCTACTCTGTTTTGCAAAACTGTTTCCTATGCACGCCATTGTCTACGCCAACGTGAATTTGGCATGGCAACGACATTGACATCTTTCGTATCGAAGATATAAAGTGCTTCTAGAGAATAAAAAATGTACTTTTGTTTTTGACGCGTTAGTGGAACGTCGTCCTGAATTTTTATTTTTGCAAAACATAGTTTAATTGCGTTTAAATTGTTTAATTTCGGCGGCATGTTATCAATTTAGTTACGCGAAGTTCAACGAGTGAAGAGAAAATAAAAATACCAGTGCCAAACACGAAATTAGCACGTTACAAACAAATGTTGGAGAAAAATCGTCGACATTTTTTCTGCAGCCTTCACGCATTGAAAATTATTTCAAATGATTACAGTATAATAGTGATAGTACACTATTAGTACATGAATTTGGCTAAATTGTCCGATATTGCTGACAGAAAGCCATAACTAAGAAAATGAATGAATATAAAAAATAGTTTCGTTTTAAGATATTAATGCCAAACTGTAAGTTTGTATTTACATAATGTTCTTAACTAAGAAGGTTGTATTTTAAAAGTATTTTGGCTTGTTTACATAAATCGAGCTAGCATGCCAGCCGCTGTTTAGCCAGTAGACAATTACTCGAACGCCATAGCACTCGCACGTACGAGTTACTCGTAGATAAGGTTTAGTATACGTAGCGTAGTAGGTACGGTTACTTATTAATGCATTATCCAAGTGGCTGGTTTTGATAAGTCGACTGATGCAGCTACTAAGAAAACGGATCGTAACAGGTACCATCTGTTTTCTTCTAGATGAGCGCGCTTCATCTTAGACCATAATCTTACCATCAAGTAAGATAGCAGTCAAACGCTCATTTGCGTCAACAAACATCATCGTGTTTACGAAAAACAAATTTGAAACAAAAGGACCTCGGTGGCCAACATATTTCAAGGTGCGTTTTATTAGTATAGGTAAATAGGAAACCGTGCAGTTCTTGAGCAGTTTGCCTTCGAGTTCTTTAACCAATACTGAACAAAATAGTAGTATTGGTTAGCATCATGTGCCTTTGTCACTGGACATTTTAATAAAAAAACATAAACAATATCATAACTAAAGAGGTGTATGCCAACAAAATATAACAAAAAATATTTGACACTAAGTAAATTACGTAATGACAGTCGCAGTTCGTGTCCATGTTTACCCACTCTCCCCCGAGATACGAAGCACTCATTTTAACAAAATTAAAAATGCCCGGCCTCCCCTCTGAGGCGGTTGTAATAATTTTTTATGGATATTAGTCTTTTAGTATCTACCTGAGTACTAAAATAGTTTGTTTTGAGCCTAGGGATTACTCTAATACTAAACTTAAAAAGCGGCCAAGTGCGAGTGGGACTTGCGCACAGAGGGTTCCGTACCATTAATGCAAAAAACACGTTTTTTGTATGGGAGTTCCCCATAAATATTTGATCATTTTTGTTTTTAGTTTTTGTTGTTATAGCGGCAACAGAAATACATCATATTGAAAATTTCAACTGTCTAGCTATTACTGTTCTCGAGATACAGTCTGGTGACAGACAAACAGACGGACGGACAGCGAAGTCTCAGTATTAGTGTCCCGTTTTTACCCTTTACCCAATCCAAAGTTTGAGTTTAGCAAAAGCTTTGGATTGGAATGTATAGTCGAAATTTATTTTGTTATAAGTATACGAATTAATTAAAAAGAACTTCATAATCAATAGTCATACATAACAGAGAAGCAAGGTTTAGGCACAGTGTTTAAGTCATTATTTTTTATTGGTTTATACCTATTCTAAATTTGAAAACTTCGTCTTTACCAAGCAAACACTTTGGATAGTTGCGAAGATCGCTTTATAAACACCAAGAATTGTCTTAAATCAAAGTTTTTGCTTAGCAAAGTCAAAGTACAGACTATAAGATTTCAAAAGCGCAAAATTGACACTAGGGCTAGTGTCAATTTTGCGCTTCAGAATCAGAATCAAATTGTAGTCTACAATTAGCTTGTAGCATGACTACAAATATGCCTATTATGTATTCATATTTTTCCTCACAGCAAGGTGGTATAATTTACTTCCCAACTTCCCGACCACCTGGCAATCAGTGGAACAATGGAGTAAACCGAAACGAATAAAAAATGATCTGTCAATTCTACCCGCGCTGTTTTCGCGGTAAATTCAACCCCACGCGTGCGCGCGACTAGGGTTGAAATGTTGCTATTGTAATTTAAGGAGATAAATATCAAATCTGTTTGCAGGTTTTTGTTATGTTATTATATTAATAAATGTGTTATTAATATAATAACATTATAAAAATAAATAATAAAATAATAAATATAATAAAAATAATAAAAATCATTTATTACAATAAATGATTTTTATAAAATGTCAATGAGTTACTTTTCTTCTTTTCTTTACCTTTTCTCTTCTATATTAGGTATTGTAATTAAATGAACTTTTACTTTTATTGTAATTAAGTAAACAAATAAATGTAACATACAATTCGGATAAAAAAATAGCCTATGTGGTATTCCCAGTATCCAGCTACCTATCCCAGGTTCAGTAGTTTTAGCGTGAAAGAGTAACAAATTCACTAACAGACATACATGTATACATACAAACTTCCGCGTTTATAATAATTACTAGATGCGCCCCGCGGTTTCACCCGCGTAAGTCCCGTTCCGCTGAAATTTCGGGATAAAAAGTTGACTATGTGTTATTCCCGGTATTCAGCTACCTATATTCCAAGTAATATAAACGCGAACGTTTGTATATATGTATGTATGTGACTTTGTTACTCTTTCACGCAAAAACTACTAAACCGGTTGCGATGAAACTTGGAATATAGGTCAGAATATCAGAAATAACACATAGGCTGTTTATCTCTATATTCCCGCGGGAACGGCACTAACGCGGGTAAACCGCGGGGCGCATTTATAAAATAACTAGCTGCATATCACGATTTTGATGAAAATACTGAGATCAAAAGTAGCCTATGTTACTCTTTGATAGTAGCTTTCTATTGGTGAAAGATTTTCAGAAATCGATTCAGCCAGTGGTTTCAGAGCCTATTCGTAACAGACAAACAAATATTTCCTCATTATAATATTAGTGTTAATAGAAAATCCTATCAAAAGAAAAATACATCATAACATAATACAACCCAAGCACAACGGTTAATAATAAATCGAATCAAAGCAAACATTCGGAACGTGTATGTAACCCTATATTTCGACACGCCCTAAGTTCGAGATTAATAGGGCCCGTGTTTAGGCCTCGTTGCCCCGGCAACCGAGCCGGAATGACAATCTGTAGCCACCCCCACAGTTTAAATACCACATCTCAAGGGTAATATTATTTGATCTGGCAACAATACGCGAGATGTCGAAATGTCAACAGTCAATTAAAATTAGATGGTGTCGTAATTTTATTTTATCCCCTTTGTTAATATTGTTAAATTGTGATAAATAGTTTCAATAATGGAGAGTGTTTTATCTGGAGATCTTTTAATGCCATTAGGGTCTAATTTTATTAATCTATCTACACTTTTCTAAACTCCAAAATCAACACTTTTTAAACCAAACAAAGTACCTAATTCATGTTTCGTGATTTCAAAACAAATTAACTGTAATTATTATGGCATTATTACATGTTTATTAACTCATTTTTAATATACCTACCTATACTTATTGGGTAATGTACTATCTGCATTATTATATTTCTAGCAAACCCGTGGTTTCATCCGAGTAGCGGATGATTTATATTAGACCTTCATGAGCGCCGGCTGGGTCCAAGCTTCGTTGTCTATTGCTCGGTTGCAACATACCGATCGACTGCTCGCCGAGCAATAGACAACGAAGCTCGGACCTGTACGGTGTAATAGTCCCGATCCCGCGAGATTTTTTCAAAAACATTTTATTAGTGGATATCTTTTCCAACTTTCATGTCCAAAAGACCAGCGGTTTAGGCTCTGCGTTGATATATGTATAGTTCAGTCAGTCATTCAGTCAGGACTTTGATTTCATATGTAGAGATAGATATACAGATAGATACAGATAGATTTACAGTCTAAATTTTAAAATTTAAGGGACGTCTCTCTTTCTTCTTGTAGTTTAATATTTTCTAGATTATCGCAGTACTTTTAAAACCGCCACCATTCATCATTACGGAGGTACCATTTTGTAAAAATATATTCTATTGTTTATATCTTTACGTTAAGGCGGCGATAGATGATAAGCAACGGTCCTTGTCCTATTGCATATAAATGAGCGAGATGGAATTGCGTGAAAAATCTACAATTTCTCGTAAAATCAATAATTAACGAAGATTAAAATAATATTTTGAAAAAATGCGATGAAGGGGTTCTAGGTATTGTATTTTCTAATATTATGATGCCTATAAGAAAATATAGCGGTTAAGGATTTAGAAGAAAAATTGATTTATTTTGTAAAACAGGGGTAACTTTGCCTGTATAATAGTGGTATTTAAAGTTATTTTTTATTGTTTTTGAAATGAAGGGGACACTTCTTGTATCATGTACAATAACATAATACATTGTTTAAAGATCTATTTGATACCGGTTATGAATAAAACCATTCCATCGGAAGGGATTTCACATGAGTCGCGTCCTTAACCACGACCATCCATATCAATAGGTAAAATTCTTTCTCACCATTCTTCACCATTCTTTCTTCTCATTCTTTCTTTTTCGTCTTTATATTTTAGCAACAAATAGATATACTATTTGTACTCTCTTCAAATTGAAAGCATGGAACATAATCGCATTTACTGTGCATTTACAGAACAAATTAGAACAACTAATCTAGCTGGTAGAAAATGTTAAATAAGAAGAAATAGAAATACATAAACGTTAGCCTACAAAAGTATACCCACACAATGTTTGAAGAACAGACAGACCAAAATTCTTCTTATAATCTGCGGGAAATGCACGAAACAAAATAGTACAGCGAATTATCTAGCTAACAAAAGTTGTTAAAAAAGAAGAAGCTACAATATTACAAATACAAAATGTCTGATAATACTCCTTATACTTCTGAAACGAGTCTACCGAAACAAGTCAAGGAAGTTAAGTCCCAGGATTCTCTAGTAACACTTGGTGCGGACAATACGGAAACCTCAATGCCTATGAAGAGAACTGATAAGTCCATGTTCGATGATGCCTTCGTGACCATGAAACAGAGATTTGCCAACGAGATGCGAAGGATAGAAGCGGATATGTCTCGACTGAGGTTAGACAGTTGGCAGAATGTTACCCTTTCGATAAACGATGATTAAAAGTTGCCTATGTATTGTTTGTTTTTGTCTGATGACTTTGAAACTTCATATATCGATAAAGGACAAAAATTTAAAGTTTATATAACCGTTAACCATCGTTTGTAAGTAAGGATTCGAAATGTAGTACCATGGAAAATAAGTTAATTATTTTAAGTAAATAAGAAAATTCAAAAAGAAATGATGAAAATCCCGTTTTCAATCAGTTAGGAATAGTTGAAGGAATAGTAGTTGTCCTCAGGCACGTTGGAGCGACGATTTGCGCAAGACGGCTGGCACGAACTTGATGCGAGAAGCCGAAAATAGATCTAGGTGGCTTGCAATTGGAGAGGTCTATGTCCAGCAGTGGACTGCAACAGGCTGATGATGATGGTGATGAATAGTTGCAGTGCTTTTTTTACAGTCAAAGCTCAGATATAGAACATCACAGCGGGGAGACGACAGCGATGCAGGCAGGTGTAAAATTGGATGACACTGAAGAAAAAGGTCCTAGCAACTGGGAAGATATCACCAAATCACCACTCGTTAACAAAGATGGAGAGGATACGGTGCTGAATCTACAGTTTGATGTCAGCGAGTTTAATATTGACGAGGTAGGCGAAAACTCTATCATCTTGTTTTTTTCTCTCATAGTGTGCTGGTGTATCTCAGCTAGTGTTAGAATTAGTTAGAGAATGACTGATATCAGAAATAACATCCGGTATCAACTGCTTTACGAGCTTTCGAAGCACGGAGGACTTCGAGAGAGTGTTTACCTTTATTAATTTTAATGTATGAATTGCAATATTGGTAACAAAACCTTTCAACTACTTGATTGTTTTTCACAAAACGGATTTTCGTGTGGTTTTCATTATCATTTAGAGAAAATCTTCCGAAAGTTTATATGTAAAAAACATAAACGTGCGAAATCGGGGCAGGACGTTTATCATATACTAGCTGCGTCCCGCGGTTTTACCCGCGTGAGTCCCGTTCACGGGGAATATCGGAATAAAAAGTACTCTTGTTCCACGTCTCCAACTATTCTTATTCCAAGTTTCAGTGTGACCGGTTCAGCAGTTTTTACGCATAAGAGTAACAAAGTCACACACTATATGCATACCTGCAAAATTTCGAGTTTATAATTTTAGTGAGATTATCCATATTTGTACCTATTTGTTTCCAGGTTACAGTAAAACTTCTAAACAACAACGTCCTAAAAGTAAAAGCAGTTCATAAACAGACTACTCCATATTCAAAGATCTTGAAAGAATTCAATAAAGAATTTAAACTGCCAGAAGGTATAGACCCTGAAGCAATCCAGCCTACCATAGACAATGATGGAGTACTTACTGTTAAAGTACCTATCAAAGCTGGATGTACCATAACTACCCGAGAATCTGAAACTATCGTTGTGGAATAAATGCTGAGACATTCGAGCCTTGCATTGGTGTGGTAAAATGGAGGGCTTCCTACTAAGGCGCTAGTATTGTTGAAAATACAGTATTATAAGTTCCATAATTAAAATTAGAATTCTACAGATAACTTTCATTCGGATGCAGACTCAGAGATGGTCAAATCTTGCATCAATAAAAATGGAATTCTTAAACTATGTCCGAAACGTTATAAAGCATATACTCCAAGAATAAAATCAAAATGAATAATGCTACTATGATTTCAACAGAGAACTTAAACTTCCACCGATTCACACTCAGAGATAGTCAAACGTTCATAAAGATGGAGTTCCTAAAGTATGCACGAAACATTATAAAACAGATACTTCAAGATGTAAATCAAAATAAATCAATCCACAATAAGTTTTAGAGAAAACTTTAACTTCCACTGATACTGACTGTAAGATTGAGAAACCTAACACTGATAAAAAAAAAGTGCTAATAGTCGTATTATTAAATATACAATACGTGTCATTAGTCCATAACTAAAATTAGACCCAGGAAAGGTGCACAAACAAATAATTTTCACTGACACAGACCCTAAAACAGTCGTGGCAAGCATTGCTGAAGCTGGAGTGCTTACGATTAAAGTAGTACATATTCCAAGAATAAAATCGGAATGTATCAAGCTACAATAAGATCAATACGGAATTTCCACTAGTAGTATACCTTTTACGGATCGTGAGACAGTATTGATTCAATGTAGATAACGATGTAAAACATATTAAACAAACACTACGATTAAAATATGTTTTTTTACACACGGTAGATGAGCGTTTGACCACTATCTCACCCACAGAGCAGATTTAGACTAGAGAAGTTGTATTCAGATTTTTCTACGGAACAACGAGTGAAAAATTACGTTTGAGTGTGAGATTTAAGTTCCTTCAATTTTCTTAATTTTCATCTACAGGTTGAGTACAAAACTGCTTGCTTCGGCCTATGTTGACTTTACCACGTAGTAAATAATAATAATAAATGAAAATATCTTAAAGGGAGGTTGTTATATCTTTTGTAAATTTTCCTAAGACTTTCTATTCCATTTCATAACAATACCTATACAGAATTTTTAACACAAAAAAGCCTTTCAGATAGACTAACCTATTCAAATAGCTACTAATAATTCCAAAAGCTTTTCCTATAATGGATTTTCATGGAAACTTGTAGCAAAAACCGAGGTGACTAGTGAAAATAGTTAGCAGAATGGTGGAAAATCTAGTCGGTTCTTAGAAGCTTTGTTCGATTCGTGTTGGGCGGTATCTCTATGACATCGTGGTGACGTGGCCTGACCAGATAAACAGAGACTAAACCCACACTAAGACACTGCAAAGTCAGTGGCATACTGGACGATTATTCCGAAATAATATTTTCTTAAACATGCTTGGAATTTTGAGCATTATTTTGACAACCTTCTTCGAGATAAATCGAACTTGCTGTACTAGTCGAGCAGCGGCCGGCAATCGTTGTATGAAAATCCATATCTGTCGTGTTTAGCGGCCAAATAAATTACTATGTAAAATCACATTTGTCGTGTAATTTCGAAATGGAACGATCTTCTCCTCCGCAAAATGGCGACCAAAGAGGTAACTTATCAAAGGTTTAATTCAAATTTCGAACTGTCTTGCTCATAGAAAGCTGTTTAGTTGCCAAAAGTTAAACAGGAAACTTTCTTAATAAATAAATAGAACAACGATGTTGTTATCGAAAATCGAAGGTCCATTTCTACTCGTTTGGTGACAAGGCACGACTAAAACTTCACGTCCAGCCACGCAGCCACTGACCAAAAAAGGAATGATAGATTCACGTTGAGCTTCTTCAATTCAAAGGGCCCCTAAAGTTTCAACACGCAAGGCACCAGGCGTGTATAACTTTTGCGCACACGCACGACGTGTGCTTGCGTGGGCGTAGATATATCCGAACACTCGTAATTCACCGCACATACGAAAAACTTCTAATATCACAACAGATATCCGCCACTCACGCACTGGTTACCATGATAGGAAATCGTACATGTTTCTGTTTTCAGCAGTCAGAGTGAGGAAATGTTGCTTCAGGACATCACTTTGTCCGATGCTGTGACTTTTACTTTCAGCTCATAGACATAGAGCTGGACTGATCTCTATTAGATACTAGAAAAACAAAGGTCGCCTGAAAGTGATGCATTTCAAACTCGTTTCTGACGTACGAGCTTTACCAGTTCCAAATTCAAATAGAGATGACTCAATTTTCGAATGTCGGTGTTAATATACCCACCGTCTATATAATCTAAAGCAGGCTACAGAAGTTTAGATTATCTTGACAGTTTTTCTAACAGTTTTATCTAACGATATTTCGATTAGACTTTCAGTTCAAACTTCAACTGTGCAGTTTTGCCTACACGACACATAAAAGATTATTTGTACAGATTAATTGTACAGTTAAACTGTCAGGTAATCTAAACGTCTGTAGCCTCGATAGACAACTGATTTCCTCATCTGTTACCGCCCAGTGTACCCCCAACCTAAACAGGTCATCTGGATTATTCACACGTGTGAGAGTGTGTGCGTTGTGTTGATGCGGCGCGTTGCCATGGTAACCGGGCGCGATCGCTTCCCAGAAGAGCTGGTGCTACGATACATACTTCTTTATGTATTCATGTCTGACTTGAACGTAGATTTTCTCCAATATAGCCATGTCTTACGGCTTTACCCACGTAAACTGAGTATTCGAGGGTTATTTTGTTTTTAAGAACGAATGAATTATACTTTCAATAATTTCAGGTAAACGATATTTCTACTACACCATAATATTAATGGGGTCACCCATAGATATTATGTACCTACTTGCACTAGAGGTGAAGTCTCAAACATATTGTATGTTCTTTTTACAGAGGTATAAGCCGCTGCAGCGCTGACAGTATTTTGTTAAGTCTATCATATCAATGATATGATAATTAAGACTAAGGTATGAAATCTTTGTCTTTGCTTAACAAAAACTGAGTTTAAACTTTGTATTGGAATTTATAGTCGAAATTCATTATGTAATATATGAATAAAATAAGAACTTCATAGTCATAACAGAGAAGCAAAGTTTAGGTCATTATTTTTGATTGGTTTACATTCTAAATTTGAAAAACTTCGACTTTACTAAGCAAAAACTTTGGATAGTTGCGAAGATCGCTTAATAATAGGGGTTAAAGTATGAAATTGCCGTTTTATTGCAATAGGTTCTTTGAATTGACATAGAATCTTCATGGTTTGAGGTTTTCGAATGAAACTTTTTTCAAATGGTTTCTGTGATGTTCTTTTTTAAAAAATGTGAAACATTTGAATATCGACTTTCAATTGTTTTTGTTATTCAATTTAGACAAGAAAGATGGATACTGCGAAAATTCGAGTGATTTTTGAATACGAGTTCCGACGCGGAACTAACGCGGCAGAAACAGCCCGCAATATCAATGCTGCGTTTGGAGAGGGGTCTACTAATGAACGCACCGTGCGATTTTGGTTTAAACGCTTTCGTGATGGAAATTTCGACTTAAAGAACGAGCCACGAGGAAGACCGCCCACACAGGTGAATAACGCTGAATTAAGAGAGATAGTGGAAGCCGATCCTAGTCAAACTACCCAGGAATTAGCGGCATGGTTTAACGTTACCTTACCCACTTTATTGACTCACTTGCGTCAAATCAATAAAATAAAAAAATACGAAAAATGGGTGCCTCATGATTTGACTGATCTGCAGAAAGAAACGCGTGTTGAAACTTGTGTTGCCTTGTTGAACCGGTACAGAAATGAAGGAATATTGGATCGAATTGTAACATGTGATGAAAAGTGGATTCTTTATGATAACCGGAAAAGAAAAATGCAATGGCTGACCCCAGGTCAAATGCCACAACAGTGTCCTAAAGCAAAACTTACCAATAAAAAGGTAATGGTAACTGTTTGGTGGTCTCAGCATGGTGTTATTCACTCTAGTTTTCTTCGATCTGGTCAAGCAATTACGGCAGATGTCTATTGTGCCGAACTCCGAACCATGTTGACAAAACTAGCAGTAAAACAGCCCCGACTCATGAATCGATCTTCACCATTATTGCTCCACGACAACGCGAGACCTCACACAGCACGAGAAACCATTTTGACCCTTCAGGAACTGCACTTAGAAACCATTCGTCATCCTCCGTATTCACCAGACCTTGCTCCAACGGACTACCATTTTTTTCGTGATTTGGACAATTATCTACGTGACAAGAAGTTTTCTTCCCAGGAGGCAGTACAAAATGCTTTCACACAGTTTGTGCAGTCTAGATCGTCGGAGTTCTATCGCAAAGGCATTAATAACCTTCCCATTAGATGGCAGCAATGTATAGATAATAATGGCAACTATTTTGATTAAATAAATTTGTTAAAAATTTAAAAAATAAACAATTAAGATTTTCAGTACAAATCGGCAATTTCATACTTTAACCCCTAATAAATATCAAAATTTGTCTTAAGTCGAAGTTTTCGCCTAGCAAAGTTAAAGTACGGACTATAGATTTCAGCTTCAGTCGCTGAATGTCGCTTAAAACGTCAAAAGCATCATTGAATTTGATATAGCGGGACTTCAGTGGCTTGTTACAAGTAAATGACTTCCATTTGAAGGTAGGTACATCTACAGTTAAGATTGAGATCAATGTATGAACTTACCACAGTTATTTTTTAGATTAGGCCACTAATTTGGAATTCATAGATAATAATAAATAAGTGTCCGACCGAAACTGGTTTTTCGGCCAAAACCGAAAGTCACGTGGTCCTGTATGAAATTCCTTAAATACTGAAATTTAGTGCATTTCACCCATATTATTCTGCAATAGTCAGGATATGAAATGGAAACACAGTATATTGAGTTTGTTGTAATAATTTATTTAGGCGACGGCCTCTGTGGCGCGTCGGGCGGACGCTCGACTGCAATGCAGAAGGCTGCGGGTTCGATTCCTGTCGGGTGCAAATATTTATGCTTAAAAATAAATGTTTGTATCTGGTCTGGGTGTCTTTCTATGTATAATATGTATGTATTTACAAAAAAAAAGTATAATATGTAGTATATCCGTTGTCTAGTACCCATAGTACAAGCCTAGTGCTTAGTTTGGGGGCTAGATTGCGCTGTGTGCAATATAGTGAGTGAGTGAGTGAATTCAGAGTCCTCATAATTATTATTATTATTATTTAATATATAATAAAATATTACTAATATTATTATTTTATTTAATAAAGTTCAAATTAAGTTCAAGAGAGGGTGCACGACAATTCCGAAATCAGTTTGGGTTGAACTAACTGAAACTGCCGCTGAAACTTGATTTTTGGGCGAAACTCGGTCAAAACCGAAATCAAAACCGAAGTTTCGGTTGGACACTATAGAAATACACAAACGAACGAACAATATAACTATTTTCAATAAAATAAAATAGCCCCCTGATTCCGTGGGAATTATGCAACTGTATGATTAAACTTAAGTAGATAAATTGCACGGAACAAAGGTAGGTCTGTTGTGGAACTTAATGCTTCAACTTAGATAGGATTTCCATTGATTTTCCACACGATTCTACATCACCATCATCTCAGCTTTTATCAGTCCACTGCCTCACATATAGGCCTCCCCTATACGACGCGGCGACTCCTCAACTAGCGACCACGAGCCACCTCCATCCAACGACTTCCCGCGACCGCTACAATTCCATCGTTTCACCGAGTATCACCGAGTTTTACTCCCCAACGGCTATCAGTCCTATGAGCTACCTATACTATTCTAACACCCATTTGCAGAATCGTTTCCTCCACTTGACTCGACCTCGACTCAACTTGAAGTATAGAATTCTTGAGGAAATTCCTCAGTCGAGTCGAGGAATTATAATTGTCAAACTCAAGGTACGTCTCTATCTACCTTAAGGTATACTCGAATCTATCGATACCGATATCATACCGATTCTACGAGTATCATTCAAGTTGAGTCGAGGTCGAGTCGAGTGGAGGATACGACTCTGCATATGGGTGTAATTCTACTGATAATAGCTGAAAAAGATTGTATGTAAGTCTTTTTCTTCTCGTGTGTATGTACGTAAAGGAATTTGTCTTTGTTACTCCTTCACGCATCAATTACTGAACCGATTTCGATGGAACTTTGTACACATAACTATAGCTCAAGATCTAGATGGGTTACTTTTTATCCCGATATTCCTCGTATTTCAGGACAAAAGTACTTACCGCTAATGAAGCCTCTGCCTAACGCAAAACAGTAAGTTCCTACTATGAAATTACCAATAATTAGATTTCGATGTGTGTTCGGCGTGGCGTGGTCACAAAAAGGGTCATTATCAGTGGCACAACAAAGGTGTAAGTTGGTTCCTACGTTTGGGGTAACACCCCTGATTTGTGCAATCATTTCAACATTGTTCCCTTTACGTTAAAAAGTACCTAAGCTTTTGAGCTTTTTGATATTTATTAGTTTAGTCAACGCCTAATGGATTGTATTTGTCTGTAAATTTGACATCTAATCTATACTAAATAGACGATTGATACCTTTACGGGGTTTTTTGTTTTTGACGAGTGGAACGTTGTCCTGAATTTTTATTTTTCCAAAACCTAGTTTTATTGCGTGTAAATTGTTTAATTTCAGCGACATGTTGTCAATTTAGTTACGCGAAGTTCAACGAGTGTAGTGAAAAAAAAATACCAGTGCCAAACACGAAATGAGCACGTTACAAACAAATGTTCCATCGAGTTGGAGAAAAATCGTCCCCATTTTTTTTGCAGCCTTCACGCATTAAAAATTATTTCAAACGATTACAGTATAATAGTGGTAGTACACTATTAGTACGTGAAACTGGCTAAATTGTCCTATATTGCTGACAGAAGCCATAACTAAGAAAATGAAATGAATGATACCTTTACAGCCTTTTTCGTCTTTTATGGCGATGTGGTGCCCGAAATATTGTAAAGTGGAATAGGCTCGCCCAGCATTTAATATCAGCCATGTCTAGAGAAAAGAACAAGCCAATAAATCTGAAGCTAACTAAGCCGTAGATTTCCTCACGATGTTTTCCTTTACTATAAAAGCGACGTTAATAACGCACATTGATGCGCGATTAGCCGTGATTCGAACACACGTTACGACCTTCGGAATGAAGGTCGAGGATACTACCACTAGACTAACGCTTACCCCAGCTCACTTAAAGACTGAATTTTGTTTCACTGCCGTATTCCTTGTTCTACTTCGAAATCGCTTCGTTAATGATCGATAGCAACTTGTCTAGGGCTGCGTAAAAGTACACTACTATCAACTTTATTCTGAGACTGTGCCCATTCGAGTAGCGTACGCACATTTTTTTTAATATCCATGTTTTTCATTATAAGTAGTTTTGGAGTTTTGGCAGGAACGCGTTAAGGAGATGTGTTGCTAAATTTTCATTTTTGTGAAACCTAATTCAAATGTGTGTAAATTGTTTAATTCCGGGGGCATATTAATCAATTTAGTTTCGTTAAGGTGTACGTACAAGTGTAGTGAAAGTGAAAATCGGTGCAAAACATGGACTTTAGCAATGTCTCCAAAGCTCCGTGAACAATCTGTGTAAATGGCCGCCGTGTTTAGAAATAATTCCCTAGACTTGACTTTAAATGCAAAAACTTGCATAATACAAAATATATAATTCATTGCAAATAGCTGCCGTTTTACGATGATTTTCTCGACTTGACTTTAGCTATGACGACTTGACTGTTTCGTTGCAAATATTAATAATATTTGACACTGGCTAATGTCCAAATGAAATATAGCCATATAAAAGAAGAAGTAGTTTTTTTTTAGTAGTTTGTTTAACTTTTTCTCTTGTGTGCTTGTCCGAATAAACGTATTTTCTTTCTAGCTCCTTTATAATAAACTATTATTTCTTTCTACTAAAGTTCAAAATAACCCTCGGATCTGCGGCACTCCGGCACCTGTACTACAAGATATTCGAGTAGCAATCGATTGGTTCCACTCGCACTTCCGGGGTGGGGGTGAGGGATAAAAACCTCATTTCCGGTACGAGAGCCCTTCCGTAGGGGACGCTGTTCCAGACATGCTTGGACAGATACGTTTTTTGTGATTCAAATTTAACTTAAAGGCTCTAGACTTTGCATTTTAATATATTCCAGTTAAGGCATCTGATGGGCAATTCGCCTATTGAAATGTCGTTTTTTGGTTACTTAATTAAATAAAATTATTGCAGACAAAATTTGACGTTTGTCACATAATTAGGCGTTTTAACCGAGTTCAAAAAAAGGACGAGGTTCTGAATTAGACGCGTATAATATGTATATATTTATGTTTGTTCATCGATAACTCGAAGATGACTTGACCGATAAAGATGGTCCTTTGTTTAATAGAAAGGTGGAACCTCCTAACCCAACCAAACTTAAAAGCCTTCAAATTTTGATCTTATAAATTTATTTTTAAATATTAGGGGTTAAAGTATGAAATTGCCGATTTGTACTGAAAATCTTAATTGTTTATTTTTTAAATTTTTAACAAATTTATTTAATCAAAATAGTTGCCATTATTATCTATACATTGCTGCCATCTAATGGGAAGGTTATTAATGCCTTTGCGATAGAACTCCGACGATCTAGACTGCACAAACTGTGTGAAAGCATTTTGTAATGCCTCCTGGGAAGAAAACTTCTTGTCACGTAGATAATTGTCCAAATCACGAAAAAAATGGTAGTCCGTTGGAGCAAGGTCTGGTGAATACGGAGGATGACGAATGGTTTCTAAGTGCAGTTCCTGAAGGGTCAAAATGGTTTCTCGTGCTGTGTGAGGTCTCGCGTTGTCGTGGAGCAATAATGGTGAAGATCGATTCATGAGTCGGGGCTGTTTTACTGCTAGTTTTGTCAACATGGTTCGGAGTTCGGCACAATAGACATCTGCCGTAATTGCTTGACCAGATCGAAGAAAACTATAGTGAATAACACCATGCTGAGACCACCAAACAGTTACCATTACCTTTCTATTGGTAAGTTTTGCTTTAGGACACTGTTGTGGCATTTGACCTGGGGTCAGCCATTGCATTTTTCTTTTCCGGTTATCATAAAGAATCCACTTTTCATCACATGTAACAATTCGATCCAATATTCCTTCATTTCTGTACCGGTTCAACAAGGCAACACAAGTTTCAACACGCGTTTCTTTCTGCAGATCAGTCAAATCATGAGGCACCCATTTTTCGTATTTTTTATTTTATTGATTTGACGCAAGTGAGTAAGGTAACGTTAAACCATGCCGCTAATTTCTGGGTAGTTTGACTAGGATCGGCTTCCACTATCTCTCTTAATTCATCGTTATTCACCTGTGTGGGCGGTCTTCCTCGTGGCTCGTTCTTTAAGTCGAAATTTCCATCACGAAAGCGTTTAAACCAAAATCGCACGGTGCGTTCATTAGTAGACCCCTCTCCAAACGCAGCATTGATATTGCGGGCTGTTTCTGCCGCGTTAGTTCCGCGTCGGAACTCGTATTCAAAAATCACTCGAATTTTCGCAGTATCCATCTTTCTTGTCTAAATTGAATAACAAAAACAATTGAAAGTCGATATTCAAATGTTTCACATTAAAAACTTCATCTTCATCACTTTTAAAAAAAGAACATCACAGAAACCATTTGAAAAAAGTTTCATTCGAAAACCTCAAACCATAAAGATTCTATGTCAATTCAAAGAACCTATTGCAATAAAACGGCAATTTCATACTTTAACCCCTATTATCATAGTGACGTTTTTCATTCGGTGATTTTTAAATCCCTAGCTAGAGATAATAAATAATATCTGACAAATAAAATGTAACACCGAATAAAAAAGGTTACTATGATTATTAAAAAGAAATAAAATTAAGGGCTTTTAAATTTGGTTGGGTTTGAACTTATTCGACAGATATCTTTTATCTGAGGAATAAAAAATCGGCTCTAAGTCATATAGGTACCTAACTACCTACCTATACAAGATGTAACGGGTAAACCCTTTTGAGCCGAAAGGCGGTTTTTGTAAAACAACTTTTGTTCTACAACTTTTGAAAATTCAAACTTTTTTTTAAATTTTGAGGTTGTTTCACTGAAATAAAAGCTGCTTTTGAAAATAAAGGTAATTGAAGGTTTGATTGTAGTAGACCAAACTTAATGAAAGGACAACATAAGGTCAATGACCTCGAACTCTAAGAAACAGCTGATCTTCAAGGAAACTTTACACTTAAAATTTTCGAAAATTACTTTGAATTTCCAAAAGTCGTAAAACAAAAGTTGTTCGGCTAGACGTCTAGAACAACCCCCTTTTGGCTTAAAAGGGCATACCCGTTACATCTTGTATACCTACAACGAATCGACGTCGACCAATAAAGAAACGTTAAAATATAACAATAATTCTTTCAGGCGTGTTGTTTTGAACACAGCACGGGCTGAATCGAAAACATTCGCTGAAAATTTCAA
This sequence comes from Idaea dimidiata, assembly GCA_949358125.1. Classification (NCBI taxonomy): domain Eukaryota; kingdom Metazoa; phylum Arthropoda; class Insecta; order Lepidoptera; family Geometridae; genus Idaea; species Idaea dimidiata. The sequence goes on along the minus strand of OX442342.1, from coordinate 6,098,802 downwards.
TATGGCTTTTAAATATTATCATTGTACTTTTATAACATTCTTGTGATTGAGTTTTTTATTTAAATAATGGTCTTGAATGGACGTGCGGGTTAAGCAACGCTTGGTACAGTCATTACTTGGATGGGTGACTTTTTATTTGAGTGCCCCTTTAGAGTGAAATATTTTGCTTCGCACATAAAAATTGGTGAGGATCTGATGAGTATCTTCGAAATGATGGACAAGAATAGTATCCCAGAATGCAATAAATTACTCATTTTTGCTAGAAAAACCTACTGATTGATGGAGCACTTGAATCCACCTTCTCTTCAGCACAACTCCTCAAAACCTTGAAAAAGCTAACGGTAAACTTAGCGAAAGATCGGTACTTTTGTAATAATGCCGTTTTCTACACTTATATATAATAAAGGAAGAGAGAACAAAAAGTCTGTACTTCGAAGTAAATTAAAAAAAAGTGGGGGACTTAGAATAAGTAGTACAACAAAATTATATAATATTAAATAAAACGCGAGTGAAACCCGATAGATATTGTGTTTTATTTATTATGCAAAATCGCGAAAACCTTAGACAAATTGAAAAAATATTATAATTTTAGTAGGTATCAGTGGATAGATTGCTTGCTAGTAAACTTGATTGTATACGTACTGTTTGTTATACCTATGTGAATAAAGCTTTATCTTATTTATAAAAATGAATCCCTATTTCGCGTGGTCACGGCTTCACGCCTGAACGGCTGGACCGATTTTGATAATTCTTTTTTGTTGTATTTGTTATGATCAGAAGAAGGTTCTTATGAACAAAAAAAAATCGTGACTTAGCTAGTTTATAATAAAATAGACTATAATATTAATTATTGAGGCTTCGTTCGGTTCAACTGGGTAGTAGGTAATAAATAATAAATAAATATTGCACTACATTGCACACAGCGCAATCTAGTCCCAAACTAAGCACTAATCTTGTACTATGGGTACTAGATAACGGATATACTACAGATTATACTTTTTTTTTCGTAAATACATACCTACATAGAAAGACACTCAGACCAGATGCAAATATTTATTTTTAAGCATAAATATCCGCACCCGACGGCAAACGAACCCGCAGTCTTCAGTCGAGCGTCCGCCCGACGTGCCACAGAAGCTGTCTACACCGTAATATTATGTGATCTGGGCCCTGATTCTCTAAAAACATAGCATGCGACAAGCAGGCGGGATGCATGAGCATTGCAGAAGTCGATTTGTTGCCGGAGTAAAAATAATAGCTATTCTATAACTTCTTTTAATACTGATTGGCTGAGGAACAAGGGGGAGCTATTTAAATAATGAAGTAGCCCTTAATTTTGAAGGCTACTTAACTAATTAAGTAGTAATTAAGTCAAATAACATTTACAGTATACGAATTAACGTACATTTCCTGCACGTCGCCGGCATTCCGCATGCTATGTCCTTACCGAATCGAGCCCCTGTTTGTATCACGGAGAAAGGTGTAGGAGTAGGTATTAGGGGTTAAAGTATGAAATTGCCGATTTGTACTGAAAATCTTAATTGTTTATTTTTTAAATTTTTAACAAATTTATTTAATCAAAATAGTTGCCATTATTATCTATACATTGCTGCCATCTAATGGGAAGGTTATTAATGCCTTTGCGATAGAACTCCGACGATCTAGACTGCACAAACTGTGTGAAAGCATTTTGTACTGCCTTCTGGGAAGAAAACTTCTTGTCACGTAGATAATTGTCCAAATCACGAAAAAAATGGTAGTCCGTTGGAGCAAGGTCTGGTGAATACGGAGGATGACGAATGGTTTCTAAGTGCAGTTCCTGAAGGGTCAAAATGGTTTCTCGTGCTGTGTGAGGTCTCACGTTGTCGTGGAGCAATAATGGTGAAGATCGATTCATGAGTCGCGGCTGTTTTACTGCTAGTTTTGTCAACATGGTTCGGAGTTCGGCACAATAGACATCTGCCGTAATTGCTTGACCAGATCGAAGAAAACTATAGTGAATAACACCATGCTGAGACCACCAAACAGTTACCATTACCTTTTTATTGGTAAGTTTTGCTTTAGGTCACTGTTGTGGCATTTGACCTGGGGTCAGCCATTGCATTTTTCTTTTCCGGTTAACATAAAGAATCCACTTTTCATCACATGTTACAATTCGATCCAATATTCCTTCATTTCTGTACCGGTTTAACAAGGCAACACAAGTTTCAACACGCGGTTCTTTCTGCAGATCAGTCAAATCATGAGGCACCCATTTTTCGTATTTTTTTATTTTATTGATTTGACGCAAGTGAGTCAATAAAGTGGGTAAGGTAACGTTAAACCATGCCGCTAATTCCTGGGTAGTTTGACTAGGATCGGCTTCCACTATCTCTCTTAATTCATCGTTATTCACCTGTGTGGGCGGTCTTCCTCGTGGCTCGTTCTTTAAGTCGAAATTTCCATCACGAAAGCGTTTAAACCAAAATCGCACGGTGCGTTCATTAGTAGACCCCTCTCCAAACGCAGCATTGATATTGCGGGCTGTTTCTGCCGCGTTAGTTCCGCGTCGGAACTCGTATTCAAAAATCACTCGAATTTTCGCAGTATCCATCTTTCTTGTCTAAATTGAATAACAAAAACAATTGAAAGTCGATATTCAAATGTTTCACATTTTTTAAAAAAAGAACATCACAGAAACCATTTGAAAAAAGTTTCATTCGAAAACCTCAAACCATGAAGTAGAATCTTCAATTCAAAGAACCTATTGCAATAAAACGGCAATTTCTTACTTTAACCCCTATTATATTGCGTCGCGTCTAGAATATATAAACAGCATGGATTTTTATTTTAATATCAAAATCGTGACAAAGGGAACGTGACACGGCTATGTCGTATCAATAATGGTAAATATAACCGATAATGTTTATTATCATAATAGTCTAAGCAATATTAAGAGTTAGTATCTAGGTATATAATGTATCTAGCTAGGTACTTACCTACTTACCTATAGTATAGTACCTTCATAAAGTCTTACACCCTTATTTAGGTATAAAATACTAGTTGCGCCCCGCGGTTTCACCCGCGTAAGCGAAAGTCCTATGTCCTTCTCCTGGTTCTAAGCTACCTCCCCACCAATTTTCAGACAAATAGATTTAGCCGTTCTTGAGTTATGACGGCCTCTGTGGCGCGTCGGGCGAACGCTTGGCTGCAATGCAGAAGGTTGCGGGTTCGATTCCCGCTGGGTGCAAATATTTATGCTTAAAAATAAATATTTGTATCTGGTCTGGGCGTATTTCTATGTATAATATGTATGTATTTACAAAAGAAAAATAATTATAAGTAGTACATCCGTTGTCTAGTCACCGTAACACAAGCTTAGCAGCTTACCACGGGGCTAGATGGCGCTGTGTGTTCGTCACAGGATTTATTTATTATTTATTTATTATTATTTATAAATGGTGTAACTAACACGACTTTCTTTTATATATATAGATTATTATAGATATAGAGATAATAAGATATAAGATTATTTTCACGTGACTAAGTTATGTGACGTTTGTCTCTGTCTGTCAACTTTGAAACTTCATGTGACAGTAAAGACAAACAATGCATAGTTACGCAGCGCATTAATTAGCGTTTATAAAAAAGGGGGTTAAAACCCATTGATTGCTGAAAACACACTTGTTGTGTACGCAATGATTTTATTCAGCAACTAGCTGCGCCGCGCGGTTTCACCCGCAGAAGTGACAACGCGTTACACGGGCGCGGGCGGCCGAGCGGTTCTCGAGCGGTTGCACTTTTTCGTTCATTACTCGGGTTCTACTAATCTGATTTCGATACAAATGTATAATATGTATGTATTCAAAAAAAAGTATAATATGTAGTGCATCCGAGTATCCATAGTACAAGCGTAGTGCTTAGTTTGAGGCTAGATTGCGCTGTGTGTAATGTAGTGAAATATTTATTTATTTATTAATTAAAAAAGTTCAAATCACCCAATTTATACTTGGAAAATGTGTAAAAATGAGTTCCAATCGTGTTAGTTTAAAAAGTTTATTAGTTAAGTCAAGTAAGAGGCCTTAGGGCGACCTGCGGCCCGATTCTGTAAAAACATAGCATGCGACAAGCAGGCGGGATGCATGAGCATTGCAGAAGTCGATTTGTTGCAGAAGCAAAAATAATAGCTATTCTATAACTTCTATAAATACTGTTTGGCTGAGGAACAAGGGAAGCTATTTAAATAATTAAGTAGCCCTTAATTTTGAAGGCTACTTAACTAATTAAGTAGTAATTAAATAAAATAACATTTACAGACGTGCACTTTCCCTGCATTCCGCCGGCATTCCGCATGCTATGTCCTTACCGAATCGAGCTCCTAATAACTCTAACACTAGGTGAGAAACACCACTACACGAAAAAATAAGAAGACTGTTAAAGCGATGTTAAATTATCTAACCATACGGTAAAATCAATATGCAACCGACTGGCAGACATGACATGACATGAGGGTCGGTCTCCCCCGCTGACGCCATTTCTTTCTCAAAGGTGATAGCTTACGCACCTGTCGGTATAGAGTTGAGAACTTTTAGAAGTGACAATTACTTTTAAACTTACACTAACCCTCTTATAAACGCTAATTAATGTGCTGCATAACCGTGCATCATTTGTCTTTAACTGTCACATGAAGTTTCGAAGTTGACAGACAGAGACAAACGTCACATAACTTAGTCATGTGTAAATAATATTTATTAAGTAGGCGGAAATCTATAGTGCGAATACTTTGACTTTGCTCAGACTGAGCTTAGCAAAAACTAAGCATATGAACTTTGAATTGGAATTTGTAGTGAAAATTATTTTTGTAATATACGAATAAAATAAAAAGAACTTCATAGTACAAAAGCAAAGTTTAGGTCATTATTTTTGATTGGTTTACATCCTATATCTATATTATCCAAAGCATTTGAAAGTCAAAGTTTTGAAAAACTTCGACTAATAGCGATGATCGCTTTATAAATACCAAAAATTGTCTTAAGTCAACGTTTTAGCTTAGCAAAGTCAAAGTATGGGTTATAGAATTCAGAGTTAGACTCCACTCGCGTTTGTGTGTATTTAAAACCTAAGAGCTAACATGATAAGGTAGCCGTTAAATGAATTTCAAACGAAACCAAATAAAAATCTAAGGTGACCCCGGACGCTAAATTACATGCGATTCTAAGGGCGTTTGATTAAATTACGCTACACTATTGAATTTTGAAAAGAATCTTAGAAGTATGTGTAGTTTTTCACATAGGTTAATTTACATCAAAATGTCTTCTAATAATTAAATGTTCTTAACTGTATGTTCTGACAATAGACATCTTAAATCTTGCCAAAACTTCCTTAAATAAATGTACCTAAGTCTTTTCTACTAGATTCTTAATCCGAAGTCACGTAGTTCGTTGCGCACGCGACATAATATTAAGTAAGCCGAATTTAAACCGTTTTTTCCTTACCTTACCTTACCTTATAAAATACAGTTAATTTATTGACACCCTAACGACTATTATCAGAGATAATAAACATTATCATGAGGTCCTACGTGCTTCAAAAGGCACGTTTAGCAGTTGGTCCAGTAAGGTATGCGCATCTTCCGTCGTAATCGGCATCGAAATCCCACTGCGCAAAGGAATAATCTGCGCGGTTGAAACCATAGCGTTAATTTATGTACAGTTATAATAATTCAACAAAATGTATTTGAGTACAATTTCTAAAGTTTGGGGTTGCTGGAGAGATGCTCTACAGCAGCCCCAAATTAAATTGGCTGTACCTTTTTACCTCTTGAGGTACATTTTTTTTAAGTAAGTACCTACTAATTAAGTACATATTGCGTACAATTTAATCACGTAGTTTTATTCAGCAAAACGAATGTTAGGGTTGGAGCATCACATGTTAATTTGCATGCATTTGAAGGCGACACCGTCGAGTTCAACTGTCATTGAAACCGGCAGAGATCGCGCATTGAATGACAGCTCAACTAGACGACAGTGTAAAACTTACGCGGGTGAAACGCGGCGCAGCTAGTTTATAATATTAGTAAGGATGTAGGATTATAGTAAAGATTTATTTTATCCCGAAACTCTATCGGGATAGGTACTTTTACGATTCATAAAGAAACTGAAGTACCAGGCGACCATAAGTTTGAAAGACTAACCACACTAAGTAGGTGGATATATAAACAATTAAGATCATAATCCAGTAAAAGGTGTAAAACTGCTTCGCGTGACGAAAACGAATTGTGTGCGGCGGTTCATTGTGTACCCAACTGAAGATTTTGAACCTTTAATATTGAATTTAGGCCGAACGTCTACCGGCTTTTGAGCTAAGTTAGTTTAGTCCCACCGCCATTTTGTTGTCTTCCAAGTGACGAATGTTTTTGTTAGGTCATTATTTTTGATTGGTTTATCTACATTCTAAATTTGAAAAACTTCAACTTTGGTATGCAAAAACTTTGGATAGTTTTGACTAATTGACTAACTTAATTAATGACTGAACTACAAATCGAGTTTTGGCGGGAATGCGTTAAGGAGATGTGTTGCTAAATTTTCATTTTTGTGAAACTTAGTTCAAATGCGTGTAAAATGTTTAATTTCGGGGGTATATTAATCAATTTAGTTTCGTAAAGGTGTACAAGTGAAAATAAAAGTGAAAATCGGTGCAAAACATGGACTTTATCTTAGTGTTCTCTCCAAAGCTCCGTGAACAAACATTGTAGAAATGGCCCCCTTTTTACAATGATTTCCTCGACTTGACTTTAACTGTGACGACTTGACTGTTTCGTTCGATGCAAATAACCTGCAAATACTGATAATACTTGACACTGGCAAATGTCCGAAAGGAAAAGCCATTTTAAAGAAGAAGAAGAAGAAGAACTACAAATCAACGCTGGAGTTTTGGCGGGAAAAAGTTGATTATTACAATGACTTCCTTGACTTGACTTTTACTACGAAGATTGAACTGTATTGATGCAAATTGCTTTGAAAGTAGCCAGTGTCAATATACTTGACACTGGCTACTTTCCAAATGGCCAAAATCGGTTCACAACCGATAAGAAAAAAAACAATGCTGGTACTGGTCCTAAAGACGTGAAATTTGAAGACTTTGTGTGTGTAGGTTCATTAGGAATGAGTTTTTTCAAAATCTACAGGGGATTGGAAATCACGGGGATGAAAATGAAAAATGACAATGGAAGGACAAAAACATCGATCTTTTATCAAGAAATCGATCTATATAATCGATAAAGGCAGGTAGAGTACGTAAACAGATCGATATAAGCTCTCACAATCAAGTCGTCTCGGTGAGGGGTCACTACGGTCAAGGGCAGCCATTGTTCTTGCATTCTCAGACGATCCCATCTTTGAGATCAACAACAACAGTTGTATAGTAATGTTATTAAATGAGTACATAACAAACCCATTTTAACAAGGTGTCACTAAAATTAAAAATCAACATCGCATTTCCCTAATGCTTTTCCGCCAAAATTCATTTTTTATCGTTTCTTATTTTTCTTTTATTAAGATAAAAAGGAACACATAAAATTATGTGTGGAAATGTAAAATTTCTGTAGTTTTTCTTTGTGGTTTTGTCCCTTATAGAGCCTGACCATAAGAGAATAAAGGACTTATTTTAAAAGTCGGGTTTTTCGATCACCAAAACAGAAACAAATGACGATCGAAGCAAAAACAAACAACAATTCGAATCTCAGGCAGAACAAAAGCGAATTGTATCACGAAATAGTTCTAAATTCAAAAAGCTCCCGACCTCTGTTACGTCTTCAAGCGAGACGATCCTGCGGACGTTCCTAGAGAAAGGCAGCAATATCGCTCTACCGGTCGTAAGAGAGAGACGAACGATTCGCATCTCGGCGGGATGCCAGACGCTCTGCATCCACCAATCACGGGAGATTACGATGTTTGTTCTATTTTCATGAAACAAAATGTAAGAATAGTATGGATTTTCATTTTTTGATTTGATTTTCGAAGTTTTTTTTTTTAGTGGTTTTCACACTTCAGGGAATGTTTGTATTTAGAATATAAAAAAATCCTTTTTTTTTTCAATAATTGAAATTTTTAAACTTTTCTTTATTGTTAATTTGATTTTTCTATGTAAAAATTAATTACTTTCAAAATACAGGGTAGTAATTCATCAAAACGCTTACGAATTGTAACGTGAAGGGAAGTAAAGATACGTCATGGTGTATTTCACGCGACAACGCCTTGACAGCAAATAATTAATTAATTTAAGCAAAAGTAGATAGGTAAGTAAGTAAGTTAATGATTGTAAACTATCATGGTTGTTTCAGTTCAATTAATAATGGAGGTAAGTACTCTAAAAACTGCAAAATTTCGACAATGGAATCCAAAAGTAAACAAAAAATATGTAATAACAAATATTTCTGCTTAGTAGAATACACCCAGAACCAGAAACAAACATTTATGACTAGCAGAAATATTTGTTCCTGGCGGGAATCTCGTCATAAACGCAAAGTCGGTCACGCTTGCTCAACTCGTCAATTCGCGACTGGTCATTTTCGCAACTGGTCACTTTCGCGTCTATTATTATGTAGTAGGGATGTATACTCACGCAAAGCAATTTGCGATTGGTCATTTTCGCAACTGGTCACTTTCGCGTCTATTTTTAAGTAGTAGGGAATGTATACTCATGCAAAGTTACAGTTTCGGTGCAAAAGTGTCTTACGGACAGACGTACACGACAAAACTATAGAGATTCCTTGTTGATTATACGACCCTCGGAATAAAAGCCGAGGTATCTACCACTAGACCACCACCGCTCTACATATTTCCCTAATTATTCAAAGATATCATCCCCAAACTCGAAGTTTGCGTGACAAAAAGAGTTTTGACAGCACTCATTATTTATAATATCTCGCTCGAAATGAATTTATTCTAATAATAAGCTTAATTAAAATGTGGGTTAACTGTCCGCGTAATGTCTGACGTCAAATGTTTTAGAGTTCCGCCGGACTGCTGGGGAAAACGCAAGTCTTTTTATTACATAGATGGCGGGTAATAACAATGCCGTTCGAGTTTTGAGTCATCCTTTTTAAATGTGTGTTAGTGAATTTCCGAACAATTTACGTATGAAACTTGGCCGTCAGGGCGGAGATAAAAAGCTTCAACAACAGGCGGCCGTTCTACTTCTAGTCTTTAGTAGAGGTCAGTTCAGTTCTATGGGAAGAATATTATAGAAATATTCACATAAAAATCGTTATTTATATTGTGTGAAAAACAATTTAATGAATGTATCCTCAGTACCTATCGTAAAGAAAACAAAATGGCGACACAAAATTTGTACAATTTAGCTACCTATACCTATTTATGAAGAAACTAATGTTATCCTAAGAATCATATAAATAATAGCTGGGACCAGTGGTTTTACCAGCGTAAGTCCCATTCCCGCGGAAATATCGAGATAAAAAGTAGCCTATGTGTTATTCCAGGTCTCCAGTTATCTATATTTTAAGTTTAATAGCAATCGGTTTAGTAGTTTTTGCGTGAAAGAGTGAGAAAATCACATACAGGCATACAAACTTTCGTATTTGTATTATTAAGTAAAACAAGATGGGTAAGATGCAATTTACACTGTTTCTAGTTGTGGATTCCTATTATTGGCTTTACTATTTCTATTCTATTGTTAGTATGTATTGATAACTGTTGGTTTTCCTAAAATGTAAAAATAAATAAATAAGATAAGAAGTAAAATTTCCTAATGTTAACCTCTAGAAGTAAAATATTTAACATAATCTACGGAACCTCTGCTTCTATATCAGCAACCTGTGTTACCATTTTTTATTACAACATAGTATTTATGAATAATGCATACACACAGTAAGTACGATGATTGCGTGTGAAATCGAAAACACACAATTACGAGCTTTTTAGCATAAAAACTTGTTGGTTTATAGTGCTTTATTATTAGTTTAGGTTTCGCTAAAACTTACGTGTAAGTCGTAGTCGACTTTTATAGGAAAAATGAGACTGACTACACTCTATTAACGCTAGGTTCGAATCAATGCAATGGTCAGATCAGATCTTAGTAAACAAACTTTTGTTTTTAATGGACGAATCCGGCATAAAATAGCGTCTTTGATGAAGGAAAATATTATTATGGTTTCATTAAAACAAACTTAAAATGATTTTGGTCGCAAATATTTAGAACAAAAGGGTGCACACGGTCCACTCTTTTGTTCCAAAGGGCGCATGCAAATCAATGGCTTTTCCTGTGGTATAAGTCAAAATAAAGCTACTTCTATTATTCTAATGACATACGGACAATGGAGCCATAGTAAATAGGTCCTTATTCCTAGTCTCTTCTTCTTTAAAATGGCTTTTCCATTCGGACATTTGCCAGTGTCAAGTATTATCAATATTCGCAAGTTATTTGCATTGAACGAAACAGTCAAGTCGTCATAGTTAAAGTCAAGTCGAGGGAATCATTGTAAAAAGGGGGCCATTTTTTACAATGTTTGTTCACAGAGCTTTGGAGACAACACTAAGCTAAAGTCCATGTTTTGCACCGATTTTCAATTTTATTTACACTTGTTCACCTACACAAAACTAAATTAATTAACATGCCCCCGAAATCAAACAATTTACACGCATTTGAACTAAGTTTCACAAAAATGAAAATTTAGCAACACATCTCCTCAACGCATTCCCGCCAAAAAACTACTAGTCTCTTAGAAACTAGTCTTCTTTTCTTCGTGTCAGAACAAAACGTCAATGATGGATGTAGACGTACTTTTCTCAAAACTTGGCGACGTAAATACTAGTACTTGAACAGAAAACTAATTGACGATTTCACGAATAGGTACATCGTAGGCCGAAATCTATAACACGTGCTTTGCTCAGACTTAGCTTAGCAAATCTCGGCAAAGTTTATGCTTAGCATAAACTTTTAATTTGAATTTCTAGTCGAAATTGTCTAAGATTTTGTCAAGCTTATAGTAAAACCAATATTGTCAAAGTGTTTGTTTTTGCTCAGCACGTTTCTCCGTCATACTTTATAAAAAATTTAGAATTTTTCAATATTAACTAGTTTTTTTATAAGAAAAACTTTGGGGATCGCTTTATAAATACCAAAATTGTCTTAAATCAAAGTTTGTAGTCTATAGATTTCAGCCCTATAAGATCAGCTGTGGTATCATCTAATTAGCAACCACCGCTAGTAGTTGCTAAGTTGCTGTACATTGCTGATTTGACGTAACGTGTTTGTGTTGTTACCGGTGATTACTTCAAACGGCAATGTAGAATACGAAACAGCAATGTAGAATACGAAATATGTTTTTTTTACAATAAATGGCTAGTAGCAGTGGATGCTAATTAGATGATACCACAGCAGGATTAAACAAGCTACATTTCTCACAGCACATCCTTGGTAATGAAGTTATACTTAGTTAGTAAATAGCCAGGAGGGGTTTTTGGCGCGAATGCGTTGAGGAGATGTGTTGCTAAATTTTCATTTTTGTGATACTTTGTTCAAATGCGTGTAAATTGTTTAATTTCGGGGGCATATTATTCAATTTAGTTTCGTAAAGGTGAACAAGTGTAAATAAAAGTGAAAATCGGTGCAAAACATGGACTTTAGCTTAGTGTTGTCGCCAAAGCTCCGTGAACAAACATTGTAAAAAATGGCCTCCTTTTTACAATGATTCCCTCGACTTGACTTCAACTATGACGACTTGACTGTTTCGTTCAATGCAAATAACCTGCAAATATTGATAATACTTGACACTGGCAAATGTCCGAATGGAAAAGCTATTTTAAAGAAGAAGTAGAAGTAATAGCAAGGAGCGAGATGAAACCCTCTCCTTAGTCCGGAGTCACGGTTGAGCGACGCGAGGCGAGGGTCCAACGGTCTCGCATTCCTACAGCCAGGTTGACCTTAATGACTGCTCGCCTCCGACGGTCCTTAAGAAAACATATTTTAATGTTAAACTAGCTGCGCTTCGCAGTTTCACCTGCGTAAGTCCCGATCCCGTAGAAATATTGTGTTCAAAAGTAACCAATGTTACTCCTCAATGCTGTTGCTTTCTATTGGTGAAAGAATTTATGAAATTGGTTTAGGAGTTTCGGAGTCTATTCGTTACAAACAAATTCAATTCAATTTAATTCATTTATTGCGAATAAGGGTACAGTTTGGTGTTACATAGTACATAGTTCTTAAAAACTATAAAATCGCCAACAAATAAACCAAAGATCGAGAACAAGTAAACTCCTTTGTTATTAGGTTTAAAAAGTAGGTATGTGAAACTGCGTGTTGTAATGGTTCGTGTCCTTCGTTTTGTAAGTTTTTGATGGAAAAAATGTATGGTTGTTGTTTCAACGGATGGAAAACAAATAATAATATAGCAGTTACACCCGCGTAAGTCCCGATCTTGCGGGATATCAAAATCAAAAGTAACCTTTGTTCCTCTCCATGGAACCCATCCCATCTATCTCTAAACCAAAAATCCATTAACATCGCTTCAGCGGCTTTGAAAAAATGTATGGTTGTTGTTTCAACGGATGGAAAACAAATAATAATATAGCAGTTACACCCGCGTAAGTCCCGATCTTGCGGGATATCAAAATCAAAAGTAACCTTTGTTCCTCTCCATGGAACCCATCCCATCTATCTCTAAACCAAAAATCCATTAACATCGCTTCAGCGGCTTTGACGTGAAAACGTAACAAACCGACAGACTTGCGTTTTTATAATTTAACTACTTGTACCCCGCGGTTTCACCCGCATAAGTCCTGTTGCCGCGGGATTATCGGGATAAAAAGTAGCATAAATGTTATTCCAGGTTATTAATATTTTTTTTGTTATTTTGGTAAAAGGAGACTCGCGTCACAGAGTAGAAGACCTAGTGCGAGCTCCACTGCTTTTTTATTTTTATATGGATTATTTTTTGGACATATTTGTATTTGTAGGTTTTCAGCTACCTATATTCCAAGTTTCATCGCAAGCGGTTCAATAGTTTTTGTGTGATTGAGTAACAAAGTCACATACATACATACAAACTTCCGCGTTTATTATAACATTAGGAAGATATTATTCAGGTCAAGTAGGTAAACCTTCTTGTTTTGATCAAGATAAAGTATTAGGGGTTAAAGTATGAAATTGCCGATTTGTACTGAAAATCTTAATTGTTTATTTTTAAAATTTTTAGCAAATTTATTTAATCAAAATAGTTGCCATTATTATCTATACATTGCTGCCATCTAATGGGAAGGTTATTAATGCCTTTGCGATAGAACTCCGACGATCTAGACTGCACAAACTGTGTGAAAGCATTTTGTACTGCCTCCTGGGAAGAAAACTTCTTGTCACGCAGATAATTGTCCAAATCACGAAAAAAATGGTAGTCCGTTGGAGCAAGGTCTGGTGAATACGGAGGATGACGAATGGTTTCTAAGTGCAGTTCCTGAAGGGTCAAAATGGTTTCTCGTGCTGTGTGAGGTCTCGCGTTGTCGTGGAGCAATAATGGTGAAGATCGATTCATGAGTCGGGGCTGTTTTACTGCTAGTTTTGTCAACATGGTTCGGAGTTCGGCACAATAGACATCTGCCGTAATTGCTTGACCAGATCGAAGAAAACTATAGTGAATAACACCATGCTGAGACCACCAAACAGTTACCATTACCTTTTTATTGGTAAGTTTTGCTTTAGGACACTGTTGTGGCATTTGACCTGGGGTCAGCCATTGCATTTTTCTTTTCCGGTTATCATAAAGAACCCACCTTTCATCACATGTTACAATTCGATCCAATATTCCTTCATTTCTGTACCGGTTCAACAAGGCAACACAAGTTTCAACACGCGTTTCTTTCTGCAGATCAGTCAAATCATGAGGCACCCATTTTTCGTATTTTTTTATTTTATTGATTTGACGCAAGTGAGTCAATAAAGTGGGTAAGGTAACGTTAAACCATGCCGCTAATTCCTGGGTAGTTTGACTAGGATCGGCTTCCACTATCTCTCTTAATTCATCGTTATTCACCTGTGTGGGCGGTCTTCCTCGTGGCTCGTTCTTTAAGTCGAAATTTCCATCACGAAAGCGTTTAAACCAAAATCGCACGGTGCGTTCATTAGTAGACCCCTCTCCAAACGCAGCATTGATATTGCGGGCTGTTTCTGCCGCGTTAGTTCCGCGTCGGAACTCGTATTCAAAAATCACTCGAATTTTCGCAGTATCCATCTTTCTTGTCTAAATTGAATAACAAAAACAATTGAAAGTCGATATTCAAATGTTTCACATTTTTTAAAAAAAGAACATCACAGAAACCATTTGAAAAAAGTTTCAGTCGAAAACCTCAAACCATGAAGATTCTATGTCAATTCAAAGAACCTATTGCAATAAAACGGCAATTTCATACTTTAACCCCTATTATTAAGAATGTGGCGATGGAAAAAATGTAAGGTTCTTGTATCAACAGATAGAGTACAAAAAATGGATGTATGAGTTTGGTGTAGATTGAATTATCTAAGGCTAATTAAATTTAAAAACATCAACTGGTTTGCCAACACGGTATTATTTTGCATATAAATCTAACTATATTCTCAACATTATTGTGTCAAAATAAAATAAATCTGTCATTTTTTCAGAATTAAAAGTAGATTTTAAACTGTTGGTTTAAGACGTAGCACTTTTAAGATTTCCGTATAGCTCTTTTACCAAATAGTGCCAAAGTTCTACGGTCTAATAAATAAATTCTGTGAACACACAGCGCCATCTAACCCAATGGTAACCTACTAAGCTTGTGTTACGGTGATTAAAGTTGTAATTTTTAACCGACTTCAAAAAAAAGGAGGAGGTTATCAATTCGTCTGTATGTATAATATTTTTTTTTTGTATGTTCACCGATTACTCGAAGACGGCTTAAACGATTAAGATGATTCTTTTTTTAATGAATAGGTGGGAGCTCCAAGATGGTCCCATAAAAATTTGATGTGGATCTGATAAGGGTCTTCAGAGTGATGAACGAAAATGCTCCTTAAAAACGCATTACTCAATCCAGTTGTTTATTATCGATTACTCGAAGATGGCTTGACCGATTGAAATGATTCTTTTTTTAATGGAAAGGTGGAAGCTCCGAGATGGTTCCATAAAAAATTGATGAGGATCTGATAAGGATCTTCGAAGTGAGGACCGGGAATGCACCTTAAAACGCTGTATTCAATTCAATTGTTCATCGATTACACGAAGATGGCTTGACCGATTGATATAGTTCTTTTTTTAATGGAAAGGTGAAAGCTGCGAGGTGGTCCCATGAAAGTTTGGTAAGGATCTGATGAGTATCTTCGGAATGATGGACAGGATAGCATCCCAGAATTCAATAAATTACTCATTTTTGGACTTCTACCAAAAAGAATAGACCCCTAAAGAACTAAGTACCTGAAACCACCTTCTCATCAGCAAACTCCTCAATAATTAAAATAACGGGAACAATATTGTTGATTTTTAGGTAGGTAGGTATACTAAAAAGGGTAAAATAAATAACTTATTTAAAAATTAAAAAACCGACTTCAAAAAAGAAACAAAAAATAATTTAAAAAACAACCAAAAAAACAAGAATTGATAAAAATGACCAAAATAACCTCTACATAGGTACAGTGTCACCGACTAATTAATCTGTTTTATCATCTGAAGTCGGGCAGTTTTACTGGTTGGTTCCATATTGTACTTAGTTTGGCTGCCCGACTTCAGATGATAAAACAGATTAATTAGTCGGTGACACTGTCCCTATGTAGAGGTTATTTTGGTCATTTTTACCAATTCTTGTTTTTTTTGGTTGTTTTTTAAATTATTTTTTGTTTCGTTTTTGAAGTCGGTTTTTTAATTTTTAATTTATAAGTCAAGATTTTTCTAATATGATTACTAGCAGTCCCCTGCGGTTTCAGTCGCGGTCGGCGTAAGTCTACGGGTAAATAGGGATATAAAATTGTGTAATTCAAACTTTCTTCTCTAAATTTCCTTTCAATGATGTCAGACTGAAAGGAGTTTGTAAAACTTCAGTAAAACTCACTTGGCTGAATGAAGACAGAAAAATTGCCACAAAATTAAAAAAAAAATGTTTTGTTTTTAATTTTTCTTCTGGTTTCGGGGCCAGTCATTTTGTTGTAATGCAAAGTTCTTAATAATGTCATACTGAGAGGAGTTTGTAAATCTACAATAAAACCTTCGAGTAATAATTACCTATACTAGATAAAACTCACTGGCTGAATGAAGTCAGAACAATTCCCATAAAATTAAAAAGAAATTGTTATGTTTTTAATTTTTCTTCTGGGTTCGGGGCCAGTCATTTTTGTAATTCAAACTTCTTCATAACATCAGTCTGAAAGGAGTTTGTAAAACTTAACTAAATATCGCTGGCTGAAAAAAGCACGACTGAATTGAAAACAAATTGCCAAAACATTTCGATTCATTTTTAAACAAGATCTAACTTGATAAATTGAGTTTAACCTTTGGTTAAAAACTAACTCCCGCTGGCACAAATGGCCCTCATTTCCTATAGCCACTGGCTACCGCAGTAGTTCTCTCAAGTATAACAACAAGTAACTAGTAAGCCAGCTTGTATCTCCGTAACCGATCAGTTTGCATAACTTACGGAGAGCACACACAAATTATCACATATCTAGCTTTTGGACCGTGAAATTCATCTGCGGTTCTTACATCATTTCCAATTATAATTTTACTATCTAAGATTGCGTTTTAGAGTCGTAGTTGAGTTGCTGAATGCAATTTTTGATTAGAGATTAGTTACTACATTTAACAGTATAATATTTGCGGTGCATTGAGAATTGTTCAACGAAATTGAGGAAATTAACGAAAGTAGGAAATCGGGGAAACAACTATTCGGTAATGTAATCTATCGGTCAATCGTCTTCGGCGAAAGGTCTTTCGATGGATAGTGTTTCGAAGTAGCGTATATAAGAAACCCGGATCATCCGTCTGAAACTAAAAAAAACGTAAACAAAAGTAAGTAAGTATCCTTGCAAGTCGATTTTGAAAATTATTTTAACAAATCATTTTCGTATTTCATGGTGGTAGGTACTGAGACTAGAATAATGGCCTAAAATTCTGGCTTTGGCTGCATATATTTTGCGAAAATGACTACAATGCAGTCAGGCTTTTAGGGAATGGGTGTAGAGCATAATATCTACAATCTACCTACCTTAAAGACATCACGGTCAAGAATGTAAATAATGTAAGTAAAATAACCCTATTTACTACCAGTAAATTAAAGTTAAACCACATCCTTCTTCCAAGCTTTTATTTTAAATAATTCAATTTCATCACAATAGCATCTGAGTTCTGAACTGATGCGTGCATTCTCACACAAGATTTCTCTGTCTGGCTGAGCACTTGTTTAAAAGGTTATGTATCCTTCTAATTGTTGGCAACAGAACTTTCGATTCTAAAGTTTAGATTTCAAGGTTGTTTTTAAGTTGGGGGTCGAGCTGGTGGTTGTGCTGTTGTGTTTGTAAGGAGTATGTAATTTATTTCATTAGGAAAAGGCAGGATACATGTCCCTCGGCGTCTTCACGGGCCAGTGGCTCTCGTCTGAGCATGTTGAGACAGAGTAAAAACATGCTAGGTTGAGAGGACACTGCTTATTTTTTTAAGTCGAGCGGTCGCATACTGGTCGGCTCCCCGACCAGAATGCGACCGCTCGAAATTGCGCGTGCGCCGTGCGCCTGTCACTCTCGCTCGCCTACTGTTAACTGCGTCCACTATCCTTCTCACACAGTTTTGTATAGCGTCCGACCATACCATCTTATATTGTACGACTATGCATGCAGTCTTCGAACTATAAGTACTTACTTGCGCACCAGACAAATCTTAGTGATTTTTGGTGTGTTACATTTAATGTTTTATAAGTTTAATAGTTATTAAAAAAAAAGTATAATGTACTTACCTATGTATGATTCGCTTAATGCTTAAGTACCTACAATCACTTTGTAAAGGCTTTGATTACGGCATGTCACGTTCAACACACGTCGACCTAAGTCGTATCTATGAGCAGACTTGTATTTATACCTACTTTACAGACTTGTTCGAAACCAGCAGGTGCAGTCACCAAGAAAGACGAGTTGAAATTGGAACTCCTTTCCTTGCCGTATCATACCTTCAATCATGATGAGAGAAGATCGATCGACTCTGAAAATGTGACAACCATTCTCCAACTGAAGCATCCTGGAATTATAAGGATCGTCTTTAGTTGTTACTGATAATTATTTAAGACTATTGTAAACATTAGAAGTCTTAACAATCTATTAAACGTCTTAACCAACTAAAAGCCATAAATGAAATGTTTGTCAAACTAATTAAGAATTTATTTAGCACAAAACACTAATACGTTCAAAATAGCTAAAGGTACATATTATACTTCTTCTTATTTTTGTGTAGTGGTGTGAGTTACCTAGTGTAAGAGTTTTGAGTTTGCCCTAAGGGCCCATATTGTACTTTTAATGTGTAGGTATGTTGTCTAAGTTTGAACTGTCATTAAATTAAAGTTTGTAAGTATTACAATTTAAATTAAATGTCGACGTTCAGGAGTGTACACTCGTCGTAGTACGTTTGTATGGCGGAAGATTACGTATCTATCCTTTTCTCGTAACTGGCTTAAACTGCAACTTCATTACATAAAGTAGCAGCGACCTCTCTGCCTACAGCCGGCCCCCACATCTTAGTGCTTATATTATGCGAAACCGCCATCCTACCATTAAACAGAATGGAAGAAACTGGTCGTGTTTATCTTTATTTCCGGTGGAATAAATTAGATAAATTACCCGGTCGGGTTACCTGTATGACTGTGTGACAATAACAATGTTGGAAATTTTACCTTTTTTACTTTGTTTTGAATGTGTTTTCTTTTTTTTAATCAATCTAATGAGAGAGAGACAAATTGGCTGGTTTTTTCTTTAATAAACAAAAATATGTGTACAAAAAAAACATATTTTTGTTTTTAAGAAATATCGTAATAGATTTTTCGACGAAGAAATACGTTTTATTTCGAAAAGTCGTGTCATTGATTTTCCAAGAATGTATTTACGATACGAGGATAAGTAAGATCTTGAGATAGAAGTAGTAGGAAAACACAGGGAAATACCTACACACACAGAACAACAATAGTACCGAAAAGACGTAGCGTTCGAACCATGATCGACCACAGTTTTCCATTTAAAATATAAGAAACGTACGTATTACTTTAGATTACACAATTGATACTTGACACATACCTAATGAAAATGTACTACTTACGTGAATCATGTAATACAAATTTCAAAATGTCGTTCGGTGAGGTTAAAAACGACCTGCTATCACCCACCTTATTTTTTTTTATCGAGGAGAAATGCGACTTTATACACTGTTCCACCGCTCCGGGGGGAGTGGCGGGGATGTGTGGGGCTCCCTACTGGCCTGGGATGGTAGGCGGCCAGAGGTTTACCCACTAAAACTCCTCAGTGTCCTTCTCTTCACCATATTCCAGGGGAATGTAGTCACTGTTGACGGGAATATAGGCACTGTTGACTGCTATCACCACCTAGATTTATTCAACTTTGTTCGCCTAGGTACGAAATTCCACTTTCTTCATAACACTTAAAACAAAAACGGGAATGTACCAAATATCATTCGGCAAGGTAAAATAAGTCGACAAAAGCTATATCCTTTGTTCACCTGAAAAGAATTGATTGAATAAATTCACCAAGGTGAACAAAGGTGATTTTGTTTTTCCACCTTATGGACTTTTATCGCTCACATTAAGTTTGCTAGTAAAAACTTTTTAACTAGCGGCCAGAAGAAATACTTTGAATCGTAATAAGCATATACTTTAATAATTATACCTCTCTCGGCGAGATTTGAACTCGCGTCCCTGGATATGCCTCCAGTGCCTCAATCACTAGGCCGCACGAGTGGTGTGGCCAAGTGGTGAAGGCATTGGAGAATCGCCGCGAGTGAATTTTTGAAGATGATTTTTTCCTTTACCATAGTCCTAGTAAATATGCCTTGAGCAATAAAAACAAATTACGAAATAACCTCTCAGTTTGGGTTAAGTATTGTTTTTAGCCACGTCAGAACAGAATAGGTAAATATTGTTTCTACGCGATCGAATGTTCTCCATCTATCTCCAAAAAGACTTGAACGATTTACATCATGGTTTTCATTTCTATTTATTTATACAATATCTTTACTTTTTCATCGCACATTCCGTTTCTAGATCGCTTCAATAACGTCCTTCCTTTATCGCCGCGCACCAGAATAACCGTCTGATTTCACTGCTCGGGCGCACCGGCTATTGTATGCGGATTCTGCGTATCGAGAGATCGCAGCCGACGCGACGCGGACGGCATAGTAATCGAACTGTCGATTGTTCAACTTTGGCTGGTCATGCTCATGATTTAAGATGGTTGGAGTGAAATTCCCGAGGAGATATCTTAAGAGGAAAAGGCTTCTTCCTAAGTAAAAGGTTCCAGGAAATTTAGGTGAATAAATTACCACGAATATGATATTTTATGATACAAAAGAAAAGAGCTGGTTGAAATCCCACGGAGAACCTATTTACCTATATCTATATTTGGTTTAATTTTTAGTTCTCTTCCCACTTGCACATGAATGAGATGAGATCAGATGAGACATCTGAGACATCTCAGGCAACCTTTAAAAAGTCAACTGTAAAGTTGGCGAAAGCTAGATCGTTTAAAACCATTAATAAAACGCGATTAAACCCGGTAAATAAAGTGTTTTTTTACCAATAAACCATAGAAGAAATTATAGTAATAATCTCATCATCCCACTGAAGCGTTGTTACGTGCGTTGTGTTGTGTCAGTTAAGCAACGACTTGAAACGCTAAATTCCTGGATGGGTGACCGATTATGCATGTGGCAAAAACATTGTCTTCCATGCTTCCGAAGACATATCTACGTTAAGCTGTCGGTCTCGGTTGTTATCTCTGATAGCAGTCGTTAGGTCAAAGTTAGAGGCGTTAGGGTGACCTGACAACTATAACACAAAAGATGGGTCACACCACTATACGAAAAGAAATACAGAAGAGTTCAAGAATTTGGTATAGTTGTAAAGATTTAGATATTATAATTTAAAACACTAATGTTGTTGTAAATAAAATATACCGAAAGCTCGACAAATGTGAGTAAATGATAAATTCAGGCACATCTCCGTACGCAGTGCGCATGTCAAACTACTGCGCATGCGTGCATCTCAAATGCATGTTGATGTTTATATCTCTGACTCGAGTGACTGCTGGATATTGAACCCATTTGTTAGACATTCTTTACACAGATTTATTAGTACTAAATTAAGATAGATGTAGTTGAAAAGTGTATAGAGTAAGTAGAACCATAGTTTACTTAATAGTTGATGCGCCTTGCGGCACTCTTACTTTTCTCTCTATGACAGAACGGATCAAGCGCATAAAGTCAAACACGCATAAAGTCAGATACACATAAAGTCAAAAACGCAAAATAGAACTTGTGGGTAGAACTTGTATGGCCGATTATTTTGTTTTCAATGGCATACCTAAAAAAATACCTATAAAATTACTTTTTTATAGTGGTCGTTAACCTTAGTAGCTTTATTAATAAACGCGCAGTAAGGACGGAGTAGTGAGTTGAGAACTTTGTGTTTTTTCATGACAAGAACTTTCAAAGTTGACAGACTCTGACATTAGCCCTTTTTATTTTAAGGCTATAGATATACGTTTAGACTGTGATAATTTTCGGGCCATTCTATAAAGCAGGACCAACATATCTTCAAATGCCACTAATACAGTGGGCTGTATCTATTGACATTATATATGAAATATCTCAAGACCTGCCACTGTCTAACTGGTCCATTTACGCGACTTGGACCCCTGGCACGCACACTACAGATCTAAATGTTTGTCCATAGTTTAATCAGTAGGTATACGAAGTAGCGACCGCTACCATATCGTTTTTATGTGCACACTTTCATAAATGCTGTAAAAGTCCATAGCATCGATAGTCGTGTAGTCTGGATTTCATGTGTTACCACAGAACAAGCGGAAAATTATTGCTTCACATCAGAGTTCCATCTAGTAAAAAATTGAAATTCAGTTTGCCTATACCAATATTAGCACATCGCAGCCAATTCCCCGAAACATAAGTTCACCGCATAATGAGATGCGCGATCTTTATCGTCCGATCATACATTCTCATCTTGGCAATTCAAATCACGATGCCCACTGTGGAGTGGCTGGGCTGGGTACTGGTGCTCGACGGTATTCGTACACGCAACGATCATGCTAAGCAGATCTTAATATAACGTGGAGTGTGATCGGGTTAGTAGATGTGGATTATGAAAATTTTATTCTGATTTACGAACTATTTATGTGCTTCATCATGATTGGTGTAGCTGGGCTTGGTTGGCGCCAGATGTATTGATCAATTCGTTCCTCTTGGATATGGCCGACTAGGTTTGGGTGGTAGCATAAAGGAGTTGATTTGAAGCATGTTGGAGTTGGCAAGACTGGTGCGTGTGTAGTGCCTGGAGTTAATGAACTCGGAGTTTTCCCCATGATCCTAAGCAGGTCCTTAGTGTCAGGCAGGACGTAAAATTATTGCTAAATTGATTTACAGTACCTAATGGTTGGTAGACGGCCGTTGGGCTCTCGAGGGGAGTCCGCGGATCGGCAGGATGGACTAACGGTTTGGTTAAAGCCGCGGGGTCACAGTGGACGCAGGCCGCGTCCAACCGGAATCTATGGGCATCAATGAAGGAGCCAATGCTGGCCTATGTCCAGCAGTAGACGTTCTACGGCTAATATGATGATGATGTCGATGAGATAGATAGATAGATTACATAATTATTTATTGTAATATATCCTTCACAAATAAATAATTACAATAAACAAGTATTTTCTTAAATAGCTTAGTAGGTGTGGTTAATGTGCCGACCACAAATTATTTAGACTTTTAGCCGGCCCTGAGCTCCCATGCTGAATGTAACCGGGAACTCTCACGAGATAAGTTTTAGGATTGTGATGAAGAGACTTCAATCTAATCAAATAGTAAGTGACAATGCTCAAATATGTATAGACTTACTTAGACCCACTTAGAATAGGTGGGCAAATTATTCAGTCTTAATTAATTTTCTCTACGAAGATAGCAGCGTAAAGAAACCGGCGTACTACCCTCCCATTTGTTAAGACACAAGGCAAACCCTCAACTACTTACAAATAGGTATTTATATAATATGTACAAACACCATAATAATTCCGTTTCCTAAGCAATCTCAAGCCGTTTAAACAACGAAATGCATTAGAAACTTCATCAGGCTATAATCCTTCTCAAGTCACGGCCGGTATGCTAACGAGGTCTTACACGATTGATCATTACTCCAGCGGAGAGGTGCTCAAAGCGGAGTCATCAGTATGGACGGTGGGTGCTCAAGCTCGGAGCAACGCCCGCTTCTTCCGCGCTCACGGATTTTGTTCACTTCCTTTGTCGAGATGTTAGTGAATTTATCGGGAATTTTTTTATTGTTTTTTTGACCGGTGTTTGGGTGAGAATAGTAATTTTTGGCAGTTGGTTTTGGTTTTATCGGTTATGCTTTTTAGTATGATCGGAATCTAATGTTCAACAAGTTCTATTTATTGTAAATTTTTATAATGTTCTATACACGCTAAGGGGTGTGAAGATGTCAAGATGTTTGTACAAATTGCAATAGACTTTGAGCCGATTGCGATAAAACTTGAAATGTCAATAGCAGGAGTTCTAGAACAACACATTTTAATTTATTTTTTTATTTTATTTTTTTACCTGCACGACTAAGTCGGATTTAGGTCCTGCAATCTGGGTCATTAAAATATGATACAGTTCCATAGAGCGCCGTGATTTGGTAAGCTGTGGTTAAATCTAACCACAAACTCAACTAGGCTCGTATTATAGACCAAAAAATGAAAAAATACAGACATATAGTACTTTCTATATATACCACAGCAACATTTCCATAAGGAATGTGACATGTTTATTTCACTCACCAGCAAAATATATTACGCCATTTTCCAACCTTTCCAACAGCAACACCAACAAATCGGTTTACTGAATGACAGTGACGTCAATTTACTTGAAAATCTAAAGAAATATCACAATTACACATCGGAATTTTCTACAAACGTAACTCGACGCTTACTTGCTCATTCATGAAGATCCACATGGCATGGGTTCAAGGAAGCCAGCGACAAGAGGTGAATCTAAACACCTCTTATGTTACCAGAAAAACAAGACCCCCAACTCACCAACAACTTAGTACACAGTTTTACGTTTTCGCGTGTCAGATGTGGATGGTTGGTCAATTTGATAGAGTTGTGTTACCGTTACATGATGATCGGACTCGAATGAATGGATCCATTGAATGGTTTCGGGGAAGGAGGCCGGGATTTTGTTTGGATGGTGCTGTATTTGGGAAGGATATCTTAGTATTTACCTGACAATGGCTATTACAGTAGGTACTAGGCAATATTTATCTTGCAATCGCAACTGAGTTTTTGCTTTAATAAACCTTCCTGCATGACATACCCTAAATGTTATTCCTTCATATCAGATGCTAAGTTCAGATTATTCTTTACGACCTACTGCTAGCAGCTGAGAGCTCTCTCAAGCAATTTGAGAGAGTCTCAAGTGAACTTGGTTCAGCAGATTAAAATCTCTCTGCTGTTTTTGATATATTTTAAACTGTTCCTTACACTTGGATGACTATCCAATTGTAGGAAACACTTGACTTGACTTGGATGATAATTATCTCTCTGTTGACTTTTGAAATGTTAGAATTTATCAAGTAATTATCTTTAGGTGATGAAATGACTTACCTATCAAAACACCTGTAGGTTTGGGTACCTAAGATACTTTTGATATATTTATTTCTAATGAAGGTACCTACAATCGAAAAGAAAAGTACCTGTGAAATTAAAGGTGCAAAAACTAATAATAATAAACGACATGCATAAGAAATACCAATAATCGGCAAACATCAAAGACAGAAACAATTCCATATGTCTTTATGTATCTATGTAAGAATAGCTATCCGTAATCATCTGCTATCTTAACAAAATAACATGGTTTACTACTTAAGATTCGGTTGAAAGTGTGTCATGCGATATCTTGAAGATTTGGTTCATCCATCACTCGAGATTAGGTGGTTCCACCAATAAGTATTACCATAGGTAGCTAATCGGCTTGGAGGTGCGTTTCGGATTGCGACTCAGTGAGGTGATAAAAATACGTTTATCACGTCATTGTGCTGAAATCAGCACGAGTGGCGAGTTTAGATAATCTGGTAAAGGTCTACGCTTACGCTACCAAATTATCTATGGCTAAGAGCTAGGGCGCATTAACTGTTTTTTCAGGTTACCCTTAGCTCTGACTTGACCTGCGGCTGAAGTAGAAATAACAATGGGACAGTTTAACATGCCTTTGTTCAAAGGGTTTCGACAAAAAAAAATTGCCGTCCCCCATTTAAGGTATGACCGCGCTAAGCATGTCTTGACCCGCACCACCATTCAAAATCAGCAGCAAAATGAGCTCCTCACTCATATCAGAGGAAATTGCTGTTATAGAAGACTTGAATTTTTTATAAATAAAACCGAATATTGTTTAATTTTACCGGGCCTTACCTAATCACGTTTTATTATTTATTTTGTTACCTCGACGTTTCGATCATGTTACAATGATCTTGGTCGCGAATTGACTGGAGCTGCGGCGGGTGTCGTCCTCTATTTATAACTGTTGTTGTTTATGGTCCGTAGGTAAGAACGTAAAGATTTTTTTAAAGTATACGTGAGTAACCGAACTACCCACATTTTTCGTTACACTAGTTCGTAAACAGTTTAAGGCACACGAAAACTTAAGGGCGACACACCACATGAAAACTAAGGGACTTAAATATTTTAAGCAATAAAGTTTAGCGAAGTTACCGCGCAACTTCCGTTGTAATTCAACATCGAAATCCCACTGCGCAAAGGAATAACCTGCGCGGTGAAAACGACGGCGTTGATTTGCACGCATTTGAAGCCGGCAACGTCGAGTTGAGCTGGCATTGAATGCGAGGTCTCTTGAGCTACTGAAGTTTCAATGACAATTGAACTCCGATTAAGACGAAGATGCGCGGTTGGGTTGCAAATGGTAAATGGTTGTAAAAACTGAATTATTTAAAAAATATCTTATCGTAACATGGAAGTTGAACCTAAAAACCTGAAGCACCTTAAAGTGAATTTTAACCTGTACTTCAAAAAAATTCCACAACCAGATAAAGGTAGATACGTATTGTACATTTAGTGCTAATCTGGTGGATGATTCAGGTAGTAATCTGGAAGCCGATTAGACCGAAATTCTGCGGTCACCTGATAATAGGTAGGTAGGTACAGATCCTTCATTGATGGCTGTATAACTTTACTACTTTGATTTTGACGTTTGAAAACTGAAAACGTTAACAACGATTTTGGTAAGTTAGTTTGAAGAGTTAAAGCTTGCTTCTCCTTACAACGATGGTGGAAAAAAAAACCTCTTTTTCATTCGGTTTGGTTGTGTTGCTTTTCCTCTACATTTCGTATTTTTTTTTTATAATTGATAAGTAAGCGTTTGAACACTAACTCACCTGATAATTATTCTCAACTGATCTACACAAAACTTGGTTATACCCAATGCAACTTCGGTAACTTTGAATCAATAGAATTATTTTGACGTAGAATTTGTTTAAAGGCTGATTTACATTGATCTAGTGACTGGATCCAGTGACGAGGCAATCCAGTGCTGGAATGAAAAAATCCTTTCGGAATGTGAAGACAGCGCGAGCGCTGGAATGGCTTCAAATCAGCTTACACTTTGCCGGTATAATTCTAGAACTAGATTGCATCGTCACTGAATCAATGTAAATCTGCTTAAACACAAGATAGATGAACGTTTGACCACTTCTGATGGTAAGTGATGCCATGGAGGAAGACAGCGTAATGAAATCATAATAGCTGCTTCGGGATTTCTGATTGGTGTGGTATTTCGCGCTCTAAATTCATAATTCTAAATTGATTCATATAAAAAAAAACACCTTATTTACCGGGTTTAATAGCGTTTTATTCATGATTTTTAAACGACCGGGCTTTCGCCAACTTTACAGTTGGCTTTTTCAAGGTTAACTCATATTAATATCTTCAAAAGCATGAATCAAAGCTATTAATAGCTTTGATTCATAATAATAGCTTTGTCCATTGTACCTTGCTTATTATATTTAACAGAACAATTACTTATTCCAGCTAACGAAACCTTACAAAACTCGGGAGCGTCGTTAACAAAGTAATCGCTCTATACCCAGTCCGGTTATCAGAACTCGAGAGATAACTATCGAAACAGGAACATTAAGGCAACATCTCAAGTGTTGAACAAACAGACCAGCGAATTATCTCTAGAACGTTCAATTATTGAACCATCGCCGAGATAACGTAACCCAGTTACGATGAACATGTGGAGAAACAGAAGTATGACCATAGAAGCGTCTCGTTCGACCATAGAATGACCATCGAAGCGAATTATCTCTACAACGTTTAATTATTAAACCATCGCCGAGATAACGTAACCCAGTTACGATGAACATGTCAAGAAACAGAAGTCTGACCATAAAAGCGTCTCGTTCGACCATAGAATGACCTTCAAAACGAATTATCTCTAGAACGTTCAATTATTGAACCATCGCCGAGATAACGTAACCCAGTTGCGGTAAACATGTGGCGAAACAGAAGTATGACCATAGAAGCGTCTCGTTCGACCATAGAATGACGATCGAAGCGAATTATCTCTAGAACGTTTAATTATTGAACCATTGCCGAGATAACGTAACCCAGTTACGATGAACATGTCAAGAAACAGAAGTATGACCATAGAAGCGTCTCGTTTAAAGCAATCGATAGCACAAATTTGGCCTTAATTCGGCAGGTGTCTTTAGAAGTTAAGCTGTGCCCCGCATAAGTCCCGATTCCCTGGGAATATCGGAATAAAACTATCCAATAAATGAACCAGATTGCCAACTACCTGGATACCAAGTTTCATCTTAATCGGTTTAGTAGTTATTATGTGTTTATACAAATAGAATAGAATAGAATATGTATTTATTAGGACAAGCACACGGCAACAAATACACAAAACATTTGATTGGAAATATCTAAACAAACTTCCGCATTTATAAAATTACTTATTCATGGACAAAAAAAAAATTACAAATTATTAATAATTGACTCGATAACGTAACCCAGTTACGATTGACTGTAGAAACAGAAAGTATGACCATAGAAGCCCCTTGTTCATAGGATAGGATGACAAAGATTTGACTTTAAATCGACAGCTCTCTTTTTTGCTCTTACTTAAAATGTCCAAAAACAGATAGGTACATCTCGTAGGGTTCCGTACTCAAAAGGTAAAACGGGTCCCATTAAGACTGTATATTGTCCATCTGTCTTTCTGTTACCAGGCTGTTTCTCAAACAAACAAACAATCAAATTACCCCTAGATGTTAAATTTTTCAATTATCGCCAAAATAACGTAACCCAAGAATCAGTGACAAGATTGTCAGATTGAAAGTGACAGCTTTCAATCAAATATATGTTTCTCTATGTTTCTGTAAAAGGGTATAGCTATAAAATGCATCCGACTTAAATCGACTGAGAGTGCCCCCAAATTGGCAACGATCGGAAAGCTTTTCCGGAACGGAAAGGGAGCAAGCCTTGCTCATCAGTCTCTTTTCAAAACCAAACTTAATATATCTGCCGGAACTATAGTTATAAATAAATTTGTGTAGGTAAAGTGTTTAGTTGTTAACATAGTGTAGTGTGTGACGCAGCGGCTGCCTACGTGATGTGATGTTTCAGGAACCCACATCGCGCAGGCGTGGCCCTGACTTTCATACATACGTAGGTAGGTAGGTAGCTAACATCAAAGAAGTTATATTACTAGATCTAACTAAAAGAGCGGTGTTGGTCTAGTGGTAGATACCCCGACTTTCATTCCGAAGGTCGTGGTTTCGAATCCTGGTCGCGCACCAATGTCTTTTTCTTTAAGAAAAAAATTATCGCTCTTACGGTGAAGGAAAACATCGTGAGGAAACCCACGGCTAAAAATCACGCACAAAGGCCCAATAGTAGTGCTAATTATGGAAATGCACAGTTAAAACTTTAACTTTTTTTACTTTACTAGAACTAACTAGTTTTCTTTGGCTAGCATACACTTTATCATTAGGCTGTTGCAGTCCACTGCTGGACATAGGCCTCTCCAATCGCACGCCACTTGGATTTATTTTCGGCTTAGTGTCAGCCGTCTTGCGCAAATCGTCACTCCAACGTGCCTGAGCATACACTTACCCATTCTTTATACATGATATATTGCAGAATAATTAGCAAAATGAATTTGATTATAAATTCAAATTCAAAGTTTTTGCTAAGCTCAGTCTGAGCAAAGTCAAAGTACGCACTGTAGATTCAGCCTTAGTTCGAGTTAGTATGCATTTAGTAATGCATTAGAAACACACAATTGTGGCGACTCTGTCACAAATAGATAGCAGAGGTGTGCCGGTACGTATCTGCTGATAACAAACCGGTTTGTAGATAGGTACTTTAGAAGCTGATGGAGGAAGTGATGTGCTGTAAAACTGGCTTTAATACCGAAGGTATGGACTACTGAAATTACTTATTAACGGGGTGTTTAGTAGGGGACTGATAACCAGACGTTCAACTCGTGTCAGGAAGCAGGTAGTCCGATATAGACGCCTCTAACTGTCATCACCTACCCGCATTCTCCAGTCTCGTGAACAAGCTGGTTGAAATTACTAGCGAAATATCAAGCTCCGCGAATAAATTATTAAACATGGTACACACCCCGTTAATAAGTAATTTTAGTAGTGAAAATAGCCATGTTAGTTTAAAATCGTATATCGAAGGTATGGAGTTTAATTGATGGTGCTAGCTTTGTCTTTAAGGGCCCGTAGTAGGTCAGAACTGATGTTTCTAGGGTAAATTACTACAAAAGTTATTCAAAATAAAAGTTTTTAAAACCATATTTATTAAATTCGAGGATATTTACTAACACGTGAGTGTCGTGAAAATACGATTCCTGAAAATTTTCTCGATAGAAAAAAATCCAA
Organism: Idaea dimidiata; assembly: GCA_949358125.1. Lineage (NCBI taxonomy): Eukaryota > Metazoa > Arthropoda > Insecta > Lepidoptera > Geometridae > Idaea > Idaea dimidiata. The sequence continues at coordinate 6,068,620 of OX442342.1, read as the reverse complement.
ACTTCCCTCTAAATTGTACAAATAAGTGGTATTACTCGGTCAATATTGTATGAAAACTAATCAAACTTTGTATAAGAACTGAACTTAGCTTAATACAGGCAGTGAATGTTTTGAATTTCAAGATTAACGTTTAGTTATCTTGAAACTAGCAATTGTTTGATTTTACGCAATAAAATTTTGCATAGTCGCATCATACGTCCTTCACTTACACATCTGAAATTCGCTGGCTTTATCCCTGTTACGCTATGAGGGTTATATAGGCCCTTAATGTTTTAGTAGGCGTTATCCCTTTTTGACTATCGCCTATTTTGCGTTTAAGTCAATGGAATGGCGTATTCTATTTTAACCCGCCGCCGCGACTTATCATTATCACTGTATTAAAGAACCTGTCGACTTTAAACGGTTTTTTTATTATACTAGCTGCGCCCCGCGGTTTCACCCGCGTAAGTCCCGTTCCGCGTAATTTATAACTATGCATCGTTTGTCTGTTACTGTCACATGAAGTTTCAAAGTTGACAGACAGAGACAAACGTCACATAACTTAGTCATGTGTTAATAATATTTTATAAATGAGGGTGATATTGTTTACAGTCAAATAGTGTTATTTATGAAACATCTCCTGGTAAATGAATCATGGTTATTTCCACTGTAGCTTACTACGAGTAGATACCACCCGGTGAGGGACACCCCCCACCCTTAGCCTCTAGCCTCTCAGGGCGGCCACCCCGCCCACCGTACTCTCAACTGTAGGGCGGGCGGGCGGGTGGAATGAAACTTCAACGAAATCTTATGAGTACACCTACGATATGACTACGATTTGACCCTTTTTTCCGAAGAAAAAAGTCAACCACGATACAAGGAACAGAAGTTTTGGCGGGAACGCGTTATTGCAAAATTTTCATTTTTGTGACACCTAGTTCGTGCGTGTAAATTGTTTAATTTCAGGAGAATATTAATCAATTCAGTTTCGTTAAGGTGTTCAAGTGTAAGGAAAGTGAAAATCGGTGCAAAACATGGCTTTGGCGTTGTCTCCAAAGCTCCGTGAGTCAGGCTGTATCTCGAGAACCATAATAGCTAGACAGTTGAAATTTACAGATGATGTAATTCTGTTGCCGTTATAACAACAAATACTAATTTTGATTTGGTTAATTAATTAAAGAGTTAATTTGGATTACTGGGATGTCTTTAGTCGCCAGATTAAGACGAATCGATTGACGTAAGAATCATCAAAATCGGTCCACGCGTTTGGCCTCTAGAACGCCACATAGAAACATCCATACATACATAGACCGATAAACAAATTACCCTCCTTTGCGTCGCGCAGTCGGGTAAAAACAAAAATGAACAACTATTAAATGGGGGGCTATAAATATTTAACGTTTTTTTTTTGCAATAATGGTACGGAACCCTACGTGCGCGAGTCCCACTCGCACTTGGTTTTTCGAGCTACAGAACCCTGATTCTGTTAGAAAAGATTATTTAGATGTCGTGTACCTTCGACACGGTTCGCGAGTCACTTTACGCCTTTTAATATTTTGAACCAAAGTCAAACAAAAACACTGAACATTTTTACCGACTTCAAAAAGGATAAAAAGTACCTTAACCTCAACAAAAAAGTACCTAAACCTTATCAGCAACGTGTATAAAAACAACTAAATAAAACCTGTATAAAATTTCCACCACCATCAGAGGCGACTGTCTTCCTAGAGCAAATCGATCTTTCCACTGGCACAGAACTAAAAACATCGTAACTTTCACAATACACAAGCGACTTTCAATCTAAAGTCTAAAGCGTTTTAGTTCAGAATTGTCTGGACATTCCCACGAATTTTCCCTGGAGAACCATCTTTGCACGATCCATATTTAAATTGGTGTATCATTTTAACTTAGCTAACCGACTTTCAACCTTATTCCTAACTACCAAGGTAGAAAATCTTTCCAATTGATACGTTTTCAGAGAATCGATCTCGTTTTCCTTTTGATTCTGAAATGGTGTAAGTGTCACAGATGTAAAAATATTAAAATTAAGCTGTGTAGGGCTGTGATAAAGTATATTTTAGATTGAAGTAATTGTAGCAGGGAGTAACTTTATATCTCTGCGGAGAAAATTATTTGAGATTGTATTCAATGTGTTAGTCTCATTGGATTGGTTCTGGATGGGTTTGAGGGAGAATATGTACTTGTTGACCGAACGAGCGAAGCGAGTGAGGTCCAGTGTAGACGGGCCTGGCGCTTGTATCTTTGTAACTTTGTATCTTTGTATGTTTGTTCGACGATAACTTGAGTATCGTAGCTCCGATCTTCATGAATTTTGGTATGCTTGTAGTTTAGGTCAGTAGAATTTATGAGTTCGAAGATGAGCCGGATCGGTAGGGGGGTTGGGGAGATAAGGGGTGCAAGAAGAGAAAAAAATCAAGTTCTAAAAATTTGTCAATAGATGGTGCTCGACATCCCTCTTAGATCGCGGTATCGTTGCATTTGCTTGCGATATATACTCCAAGATCTGACATTTTTGTAGGGAATGTTAAACCTCTATTAGTGTTCAATGTAAATAATTCATGTTTATGTTACAAATTGTGGTTGATTGTCTTCGAAGTACTTTTCGAAAAATTTAGGTGTAAAGTTTACTTGAAAATCAGCTGTTTCTTAGAGTTCGAGGTCATTGACCTTATGTTGTTCTTTCATTTAGTTTGGTCTACTACAATCAAACCTTCAATTACCTTTATTTTCAAAAACAGTTGTTTTTCCAGTGAAACATAATCTCAAAATTTAAAAAAAAAAAGTTCGAATTTTCAAAAGTCGTAGAACAAAAGGTGTTCGCCTAGACGTCTAGAACAACCCCCTTTCGGATTAAAAGGGCTTACCTGTTACATCTTGTATAATTCGTTTAATAATATTTTTTATTTTGTAACAAAATAAAGCTGTTGGTGTTAAAATCCTACAAAAAACAAAATCTCTGTAAATGGATTCTCGTGAGGTCTCAGTTCGGGGCGAACTACTAGTTTATAAGTACCTACTTACATACAAAGCTTTTGAAAGTTTCCCTTTCCACTAAAATTATGCATGTAATGCAGAAAGTTGCGGTTTCGGTTCTAGCCGAAACAAGAATTTAGGTTCGTTTCTGGTCTGGGTGTCTCACTATGTCTTCGATATTTGTCATTTTTGCTTTCACTTAAAATTACATAAATACATCTTACTCTTACTTCAGACTTGAGGTAGTTTAGCGTTTACCTTGAATTTTTATAGCCATGAAAAGCTAAAAGCCTATAGTGGCCGAAGTCTATAGTGCGTAGGTACTTTGACTTTGCTCAGACTGAGCTTAGCAAAGACTAAGCATAAACTTTGAATCGGAATTTATAGTCGAAATTCATTTTGTAATATACAAATAAAATAAAAAGAACTTCATAGTCATAACAGAGAAGCAAAGTTTAGGTCATTATTTTTGATTGGTTCACAATCTAAATTTGAAAAACTTCGACTTTACTAAGCAAAAACTTTGGTTAGTTGAGAAGATCGCTTTATAAATACCAAAAAATGTCTTAAGTCAAAGTTTTTGCTTAGCAAAGTCAAAGTACGGGCTACTTTGACTTTGACACATCATCGTTACTGCCACTGCCTATCAAAGTTCTATCAAAACCTAGCTAGCCGGCATCGAATAGCTAGCTAAAGGTAGGTAGGTGTGTATATAGCCACATAGTGGTGAGGGATTCAGAAGGAAAATTAATTACCGCGCCCACCCTCCGACCCTCCTATAAGAGGGAGCTAAGAGCGCCTGGCACCAAACCTCCTAGTCGGAGAGGACACTGCTAAAACTTTCCCGGAATATGACGTAGCAAAGATTATTTCGTCATTAATTTAATTACTTATTTTTAAACGTTCGTGCATTTTTTCGAGCAGAAAGAAGAATAGATTTAGAAGTTTATAGTCAAATATAAATGCTATTAAGATGCTATATCTTACTATCCTATCCTACTAATATTATAAAGCTGAAGTTTATGAGTATGTGTGTATGTGTGTTTGTTACTCAATCACGCAAAAACGAGTGAACCTATTTTATTTATTTTACCACTTAATTTTAATACTAGGTAGGTATATATGATACTCATTCGTACGTTCTATTTTATTACTTACTAGCTGCGCCCCGCGGTTTCACCCGCGTAAGTCCCGTTCCCGCGGAATATCGGGATAAAAAGTAGCCTATGTGTTAATCCAGGTCCCCAGCTACCTTTATTCCAAGTTTCATCGCAATCGGTTCAGTAGTTTTCGTGTGAAAAGTAACAACCTCACATACATACATACTTACTTACATACAAACATTCGCGTTTATAATATTAGTAAGATTATTATATTTATTATTGGTTTCTATATCAGCGACCGCTCGGTCTAGAAGTGAGATATACAAAACACGAGACAAAGGCCTTTGTAAAGGGCGTGACTGTTTGATGGATTTCGTGAGGATATTCTACCATTATGTAGGCAATGGCTTTAGCTTTGATGATGGGGAGAGGAAGCGAAATGTTTGACTTTAGGTATCGGTACTTACCTATCTATACCAACTTCTCTTTTTCTACTTAGGTACCTACAAGGTGTAACATTGAACATATTTACATTTTACCGGGCCTTAATCGTGTACTATTTTTTTTTGAGTCCCCTCGAGACCAAGATCATTGTAACATGATCGAAACGTCGAGATAGGAAAATAAAAAAAGTACTTTTGTTTCACGACTTTTGGAAAATCGAACTGATTTTTTTGAAAATTTTTGAGAATAAATTTCACTAAAAATAAAACAGCTGTTTTTGGAAACAAATTAAATTACTTAAAATTTTGATTGTAGTAGGTAGACCAAACTAAATAAAAGGACAACTTCAGACCTCTATCTCTAAGAAACAGCTGATTTTCAAGTAAATTTTAAACTTAAAATGTTTGTAAACTGCTTTGAATTTACAAAAGTTGTTCGCTTAGACGTCGAGAACAACCCCTTTTTCGGCTTAAATGGGTATCCTCGTTATACCTTGTATGTGAATACATAGTTATAAATAATATCAAGACTCTTTACCTACATAAAGAGGGGGCAATAAATAAGTACCTACACATATCTAAAACTCTCCACACGAAAACTCTCAAAACAATCGTTCAAAAATCTATCTTATCTACTTGTAAATAAAGTTCATCTGCGCAGATGTTTTCTCATCTCAAGAGGGACAAGGACGCAAGAACGGGAGATTAAAGACCGACCAACTTACGTTTACAGTTCTTGGCGGCGCTACCATCGACGTGATGCGCTTGAAAATGTTGTAGTTCGGTGTAAATCCGCCTGCATATGTAAGTTGGTAGTGAGGTAGAAGCCATTTCGTTCAGAGTATTGATCCGCCCGCCCAACGAGCTAGGGCGGGCGGTGCGAAGCCTTTGGATCTTTCTGTCTGTGGATTTAAATTACTCTCTGAATGTTTAGGCGATGTTGCTATAATGTACGGTAGATTTTTGTTGATTATCGATTGAACACTATTTATTACTATTATGTCTATTCACGTTATAAATTATCCAAATATCATTGCAGTCAATCTTTAATAAGTATTGTGATAGTTTTTTATTATGTATTCATTCATTATAAAACACAATATTTACCGTAATTGAAGCAATGCCGTTAATAAATATAAACCCGGTAAATATTAGGCAATTTATAATGCCAAACTGCAATTGACATTTTTAGATAAAATTTCTACAGATAATACCGTTTTTCATTCGTTTTTGGGTCAATAAAATTTAAAACGCGTAGAGTTTCATTTTGAATGTATTGTTTGCAATTGTAATAATGGTCTAATGAAATTTTGGACTACAAGTTAATATTGAGCGCGGTTTCCTAGAAGATATTTCATCTAGAAATTGTGTACAAATGCCTTTCTTATCTTCTCCTTCATAGTCTTCTCTATTATTAACCTCTCAACCTTGGAGTCTTCAAGCCTAGAGTAATCAGGTATCTTCTAGGTAAGCAAGCATGCTACATCGTTGACCTATCAGGGGCTCTATTCGGTAAGGACATAGCATACGAAATGCCGGCGGAATGCAGGCGACGTGCAGGAGATGTACGTTAATTCGTATTCTGTAAGTGTTATTTTACTTAATTAGTTAAGTAGCCTTGAAAATTAAGGGCTACTTAATTATTTAAATAGCTCCTCTTGTTCCTCAGCCAATCAGTATTAAAAGAAGTTATAGAATAGCTATTATTCTTACTTCTGCAATGCTCATGCATCCCGCCTGCTTGTCGCATGCTATGTTTTTAGAGAATCAGGGCCCTGACCGCGTTGTAAAGTCTTTTATCCCAAAGAAGTCCCGCGGTAAAAGAACAGAACTAAAGATAGTTCTTCATAATATCCTTCCTATTTATTTCTTTTAGCTACCTATATAATTTTGATTCAAACACGGATTTCACTATTCTATTTCAAATGTATTCTATTCTTTTCTTATTTTTTACGAGTTCGAATCGTGTGACTTTTAAAATGTTTAAAATTAGTAGGTACCTAAAACTTCCTAAAATATGCACTTTGAAGACATTCTGCTTCGCGATTCGCACGATGCGTCTAGGTTACTTCTTTTGTGAAATGGCCTTTAGATAATACTCAACCTACTGCTTCGACCTTCTTCTACGAGTAGTCCAGGGATGAGAACTTTTTCCTTCGCGTGCTAATATTTACGCCATAATTCTATGGCGGGCCTAGTTTTTGATTCTATATCTTTCTAAAAATAAAAAAATAATTAATTAAATAATTTAAAATAAAATAAATAATTAATAAAAAAATAATAAAAATTAATAATGAGTTTATAATACCTATTATAAACTCATAATTATTTTTCCCGGGTCTTAGTCGCGTAATGTTATTTTTAATTTTTCTTGGTCGCGAGGGGAGTCCCATCATTGTAACGTAAGAGAATTTAAAAGTAATATTACGCGAATAAGACCCGGGAAAAATAATTATGAGTTCAAATCGTGTGAGTTTAAAATGTTTACATATTATAAACGCGATAGTTTTTAAGTGTCCATTTGTGATTTTGTTACTCTTTCACGCAAAAACTACTTTTGCAATATAACTTAGAATACTTATTAATAAATAAATATATTATATTTCTAACTATTTATCTCCATATTCCCACTTCTGCCTATGTGATTGTTTATTACGGGCCGCGGATCAACAGAGATTTTTATTCAACAAAGTCAGCATTTGATTTTTAATTTTATAGTCGAGGGCCGGATTGAAGCCATTCGCGGGCCGGAGATGGCCCGCGGCCCGTAGTTTGCCCATCATTGTTCTAGTATGTAATAAAGACCATGGGTCGATTCTGTAAAAACATAGCATGCGACAAGCAAGCGGTATGCATGAGCATTGCAGAATCCGATTTGTTGCAGGAGTAAAAATAATAGCTGTTCTATAATTTCTTTAAATACTGATTTTCTGATCAACAAGGGGAGCTCTTTAAATAATTAAGTAGCCCTTAATTTTGAAGGCTACTTAACTAATTAAGTAGTAATTAAGTAAAATAACATTTACAGGATACGAATTAACGCACATCGTCTGCACGTCGCCTACAGTTCGCCGGCATTCCGCATGCTTTGTTTTTACAGAATCGAGCGACTGTCGAGTTCTATGATATTCCATATTAGATAACCAAGTCGATAAGTAGTACCTACCTACTTGTTATAACGAGAAAGAGCCGCAGACGCAGTCGTAAAGAACCAGAGTATCAAGTTGTTGCGTCGCATCCTGCGCCGACGCGTGCATCAAACATACATCAATTTACACGATCTAATAAGCATCGATGGACTTACGAAATTGGGTAGACTAGATACTTGTCGATTGCGAACACAATAGTAGTTTCTTGAACGTTGAATACTGAGATTTATACTATACTAGCAGGACACGGTTTCACTCGTGTTAGGCTGAATGGGCTGAAATCTATAGTCCGTACCTAGTTTGACTTTGCTAAGCAAAAACTTTGACTCCAGACAATTTTTTAAAGCGATCATCGCAACTATCCAAAGTTTTTGCTTAGTAAAGTCGAAGTTATTTAAATTTAGAATGTAAACCAATCAAAAAATGACCCAAGGTTTGCTTCTCTGTTATGACTGGGAAGTTCGTTTTATTTTATTTGTATAAATACTATAAATTCCAATTCAAAGTTTATGCTTAGTTTTTGCTAAGGTCAGTCTGAGCAAAGTCAAAGTACGAATTTATTCCCGGTCGTCCCCACTGGGGACGAGTGGGAAAAAAAAAGTTTCACTCGTCCCCAGTGGGGACGATTTATTTCCCACTCGTTCCCGCTATAGTCCGAGAGGCAAAATTAAGTACATGGGGTTTTTAATAAGAGATTTCACGGATTGTTAAAATGATTTAATAAAGTTCTTCAGAGCAAGATTGAACAATGATTTTGATTGAAAATAATTTTAAAAGACTGATGTAATAAAAGATTGTTGAAAAGTCGGCATCTTAGGAAGAAATATTTAAAAAATGAAAAAGTCGGCGATAAGGGAATGAATATTCGAAGTTTTGGAAAAGATGGCAAAGTAACGAAAGTCGGCATTGAGTACCATAACTCGTATAATAGACACCACAATACACGTATTCAACCTAATATACAATATTTTAAGAGAACATTGGCAATCATAAAAAATGTCAGTACCACCAATGTAAGCACCTATTTTAGGTAAATATTTTTTTAAATATTTGAATCTCTATTTAGGTAGTCAGATACTGTTCTCTAAGACAAACTTATATGTACGTAAATTGGTAAGTTTTTTGGTAAGTATTATAATTGGTAAGTAAAAAGTTTCAATCGTCCCCACTGGGGACGAGTGTAACTTTTTATTTCCCACTCGTCCCCAGTGGGGACGACAAGGTGGGGACGACCGGGAATAAATCAAAGTACGCACTATAGATTTCAGAGCCTAAGTTTCGATCTTGCAGGGATATCGGGATAAAAAGTAGCCTACGTGTTATTCGAGATCTATATGTATATAGTTATATGTATATGCACGATTTGATAACATAATCGCGTATCCAGATAAAGCAATCTGCATACAGAACTTAATATTATTTTACTACTATAATATCTGCGCCCCGCGGTTTCGGTCTGATACCAAACATCATTTTTTATTCATAAATAGTTGAACCCGGGTGAATCGAACCCGCAGCCTTCTGCATTGCAGTTCAGCGTTCGCCCGACGCGCCAAACACGCGCGTTTTGTACACAATAAAGCTTTCCTACATACAAAAACAAATAGTTTTAAAGATCTTAGCATACAAACAACTGGAAGCGTCTTTGTTTTATACTATGTAATGATGATGATATTATCGCAACCGGTTCAGTAGTTTTTGCGTGATTGAAACACAAAAATCTTTTATTAAGAGATCTCTCTCTCGTTGTTAGAAGTTCATCATTATTTTAATAGTAAGTACATAACTGTAGCGGCCGGCAAGAGAGGCTTTGATGGACGAACGTCTGAATGTGGACCGAGACGAAGCCGAGGCACACATACGTAAGTCCATCAATGCCTAGTTGCGGCCAAGGCTTGTATAGTAGGTACTTTTCTCAAATAAAATGTCTCCAAAGGTAAAGTAATTTTTTTCACTAAACAGCATTCTATGTGCAAGCCAGTTCGAAATTTAAATTAAGCCTTTGATAAGTTACCTTTTTGGTCGCCATTTTGCGGAGTAGAAGATAGTTCCATTTTTAAATTACATGACAAATATTTTTATACATAGTAATTTATTTGGTCGCTAAACACGACAGATATGGATTTTCATACAACGACTAGCCGGCCGCTGCTCGACTAGTACAGCAAGTTCGATTTATCTCGAAGAAGATTGTCAAAATAATGCTCAAATTTTCAAGCATGTTTGAGACAAAAATATGGTATCATTGTACATTGTGAATCACGAGCGTAAATAGTTCGAAGTACGCAGGTTGGATGTGATAAGACGATTTAATTAATCAGTACCTAAGTACTTTAGGGCGAAAATGGACCGCAGACTTCAATCGGCCGATGGCTCGTTTGTTCCGTTATAATCTGCTAATAGTATTTGTTTGGGGTCCATTTTGACTTACTTGTAAATCCTTTTCTTTAATGATTTGTGTTCATAATTCACTCTTCATAATTTTATTTCTCATACTTTTTTTATTCATACTTTTTTATTTCTACTAATGGAGCTCTTACTCATAAACAATAGTGATCATAATTTTTTTATAAATAATGTTTATTTTATATAAAGTTCGACTTCCTTACCTAACGCCTTTTTATTTATAGTATTAGGCGTTTTGACGACGCTCGCTTCGCTCGCTCGCCGAAGCTCTACATATAATCATGCTCTAACGTAAACCTAACCTATCCTAGTCGGGGTACTCCGTAAAGTTTTGATCACTAACTGTTATTAGCTCCGTTGGTAGGAATAAAAAGGTATAAATAAAAAAAAATGTAAAATAAAATCATGAAGAGTGATTATTATGAACACAAATCGGTAGTGAAAGAAATTCACAAAGAATTATATGAAGTATGATCATTATGATTTTAAATAGTATGGGAATTATTTTTGGACCTCCGATGATAGGAGTTGAAAAGTTAAGTAAGACAATGCGCGCCTATTTTTTAATATGAAAGATCTATAGGCGCAGGTAAACCTGCTTATTGGCGTGGTGAAATATGCCGTGGCGACGCTTCGCCACGCTATTGAAAACACGTCAATGTCAAATGTTTACATTTGTCAGGCATTCCAACGGCTCACATTTTTTTGTTAGCTTGTTCATTTCATTATCCTACAGTACAGGCACAGAACATAGAGGGAGCAGTATGAAAACTGCGCACACAATTTGGAAACTGCACACACACACGTTCACACTCGTCTTGACGCGACACTCAGTGCTGACATACGCGAGTGTGTACGCGAAACCCCCCTTAGGGGCTCGTCGACGCGCATGCTTGTGTGAGCAAGCCGTTTTCGAGCATTTTCAGGTAGTTTCCATACTGCTGTACCCCAAGCTTTCAATGTAATATGGTACAGGCAAGCACCTCCTTTAATATGGGTTAGTCACTTATTTATTTTTATTTCTTATCGGTTGTGAACCGATTATGGCTATTAGGAAATTAGCCAGTGTCATGTATTTTAATATATTATGCAAGTTATTTGCATCGAAACAGTCAAGTCGTCATAGTTAAAGTCAAGTCTAGGGAATCATTTGTAAACACGGCGGCCATTTACAAACATTCTTCACGGAGCTTTGGAGACAACACTAAGTCAATGTTTTGCACCGATTTTCACTTTCATTCCACTTGTACACCTTCACGAAACTAAATTGATTAATATGCCCCCGAAATTAAACAATTTGCACGCATATGAACAAGGTTTCACAAAAATGAAAATTTAACACCACATCTCCTCAACGAGTTCCCGCCAAAACTCCGGTTAGTCACTTGCAGTGACACTCCACGGGAGCCTACTCTGGATTGGCGAATGTTCATACCTTCGAACCTTGGGCATGAGGCGTTCGCCCAAGGGTAACTAGTTGGTTTTCAATAAAATAAAAATGTTTGACGCTACCGTATTGCAGATTTTGATTATTCTTTGCAATTATAATGTTTTCACTACCTACCTACTTATTTCAAATTAGTTTATTTTCTGTAAAATACATACTTACGTATTAATATTATTTCAAAAATACCGAAGTTTTATAACGGTTTAGGGTGGTATATATAGGTAATTATTTTCTTTGATAAAAAGTTTCAATAAAATTACCTTCAGGTGTCCTTCAGAACATACTACCTAATTCAGTCCTTAACTAGATGACGATAATATGCCAGTATTTACCCGTATTTTCTTATTACCCAGTAGGTATAATTAATTTCCTTGAATGTTTGCTGGTCATCCAACGACACGTCAGCTGGATGACCCGGTCTGCTCCCTATTTGAATACAATAGCTACAGAATGTTTGAACGTGCTTCTTAAAAGACCTCTTAGCTGACGCAGAACACTAACATTTTGATCGGCCGATCAGCTCTACTGTTTATTAGAAACAAATGTTTTAAGGAAGCAAGTCACAATGTACCTACCTGACGAGCGTGCTACGGTTAGCATCTAAAGTCGATGACCATACTCAAAGGGGAAGGCAAGAGGTCTTATTTGAAGAGGCGTGTTCGTAGGTATTTGAGGAAGGAACCTGTAAAGGCTTCGAAACGTAGGAACGGCTTTGCAACAATTCAGAAAGTAACCAAATCGACGCTATTATAACCGCAATTATAAACAGATTTTCAGATCGCTATATTTGATGGATAGTATGCATTGTTTGGATAGTATTATGGGGTATCAAAAAAGAACAGTAGACGAAAATAGCTCCCTACCTTTTCTTTTATTCTTAAAATGTTTGTTTTTATGATATTGAAAAATCTGGATGTGTCATCGACTTTTAACGCTGATGATTCAAGTGTCTAATTATTAAGGCTATGTAATTCATCCTCTAACTCTGGTCCAACGAACTCGAATATATATGAAAGTAGCAATCCTTTGAGAAAATATTCCACGCAAACGGTGGTTGCGGGGCCTAGAACGATGATTCTGTCACTAAAGATCGTCTGCCATTGGTGGATCCAAAGGTCGATCATACGTAATACTGTACAGAACATAATAAATGTCAGTGTGTGCATCTGCTGCTGTGCTGTGGAACATGTTTTTTTTCCAATTTAATAGTGAACTTAGATCTCCATTCTATTTATTCCTCGTAGCTCTGGTCAGTGATTTTAAATGTCAACAATAATGTGTCAGAGATATTGGCTAAAGTCATTTAATTTTCTGTAAATATTACTATCGGAACTTACCATCTGATGAAATAGTTAATCTATAAAAATAAAAAAAAATAAAACGTCTACTCACTATCGGCCCATCAGAAAGTCTACGGTATGTAGCCGTCCTTCAACAACACTTCTTACTCGGTTTGCGTATTCATTTATTATTATGTGTATGATAATATGCCGATAAACTGATTAAAAATAAACTTCAAACCAGGATCAGAATCATCTTGAACTTCAAAAACAAACTGATTAGCTATAAGGTAGGGTAAAGGGTGTCTGATTTGCTTATATTTTGTGCTGAAAATGTATTAAAATGGTTAATTCATATCTTGATTGAACTTATAATTTCTCATCTGACCTTTAAACTTCTTGGACCCGAGAAGGGCCAAAAAGTTAATATACTTATTTATATGTTTCGAAGCGGCCGATCGTAAAAATTCTGCCAAATCTATTTGCAGTTGGTATTTTCTTTAATGGATGACTTACCAAGGGATGATTTATATAGACCGTCAGACCGTGAGTCTGAGCTTCGTTGTCCATTGCTCGGCCGCCACTCGGTTGCAACAGACCGATCGACTGCTCGTCGAGCAATGGGCAACGAAGCTCGTGAAAACAGTTTCTAGAAATGGTAGGTAAGTTTCTTACTATGTTGTAACATAGTAAGATAGTGTAACACACTACACGGCATCAGCAGGTCGACGTTCCATATGATCGGTATTGCAAGTTGCGTGTCGGAGACGCATCCTGATTGTAGACGCGCCACATCTTCAGTGATGCGAGGAATAGGGTGGCCAGGGTTGACGAACATTTGGAAGAGTTTCTAGATTTTATATACAAGATGTAACGGGTAAGCGCTTTTAAAAGTGGTTGTTTTGTACTTCTAGGCGAACAACTTTTGTTCTTCGACTTTTGAAAATTCGAAGTACTTTTCGAAAATTTTAAGTGTAAAGTCATTGACCTTATTTTGTCCTTTCATTTAGTTTGGTCTACTACAATCAAAATTTCAATTACCTTTATTTTCAAAAGCAGCTGTTTTTCTGTAAAACATAACCTCAAAATTTCCAAAAAAAGGTTCGAATTTTCAAAAGTCGTAGAACAAAAGTTGTTCGCCTAGACGTCTAGAACAACCGCCTTTCGGCTTAAAAGGGCTTACCCGTTACACTTTGTATATAACTGAACATTCAATCAAAACTGCTAGCTGATTTCGTAACTCTGTTGCTAACAAATCTCGATTGAAACACGTCTAATGCAGTGCAAATCAAATGTCATTGCAATTAAAGCTACTATAACTGTCAAATCGTATATCGGTAATCGCCAAATGACGCGCAATCGTCATTTTCAATTGTTACAATCAAGATTTGTTAGCATCAGAGTTACATAATCAACTACACCCTAGTCCAAAACTAAGTAAGTACCAATATCGAAATCTGCTATCCACGGTTGGCGAAAAAACAGCAGTTTTAACGTTTAAAATATAAATGTAATATGGTTTTTGTCTTCAAATAAAGGCAATAAAGTATTTAATGCATTAAAATATCGTTTAATTTGTCGTGAATTTATTTACCTTTTGTCATATTTATCTAATTTTATTAAATAAGTAGTGTTATTTTTTTGAAAACAACAAACAGAATAACTTATTCTAAGTCCTCTAGACCACTTTTTTTCAATTTACTACCAGTTACAGACTTTTTGTCCTCTCTTCCTTTATTATAAGTATAGAAACGATATTGAGAAACGACATCAATGATCCGGTTGAGAAGTGAAAAGAAATTTATGTAACTTCGGTTTTCGATGTGAAATTAGTTTGAGTACGATTTAAATATGTTTTTTATTGTTCTGAATATTACATTATGTCCGTCGTTTAAATACTATTTAAATAAATAAGTCGGTAGTCACGAAAAAAAAGTTAGAAATAGATTATGTTTCTTAAGTCTGTAACAATACGAGTATAATCACGAGAACTGCGATTGCCTGACAGGACGGGTGGTTACGAAAACTAACTTTTTCACGGACTCGTATTTCATGCTAACAACCGATATTTCTTCTAGTGAAATAATTATCTTAGTTTTTACTCACATTGGCGGTGGCTAATGTGGCAAATTAACTCCGCCTTCGAACTTATTGTTATACCTGATTTTTAATAATGTATGGTATATACAAAGTATAGGTACTAATTGAGATAAATTACCATTTTGAAAACGAATCCTATAGAAACTTGATTCCATTTTGTCGGAAATGTCTCAGATGAACATACATTTATTTACTAATAATCCTGCCTACTAATATTATAAATAAATAAATAAATGAGTATGTGTGTATGTATGTATGTTTATTATTACTCAATCACGCAAAAACTACAGAATTAATTTCGATGAAATTTTAGAATATTTGTAGCTGAAAACTTGGAAAAACACACAGGCTACTTTTTATCCCCATATTCCTGTGTTCCTGTGTATATGTACATTTAGCAGTTAATTAACAAACAGCTTAAAAAAAAAGAAATCGATAACGTCACAAACATTTTATTCAAACGTTTCACAAATTATTAATGAACAAAATAATCATCACAAATAATTAAAGACTCACAACCTCAAAATTACGTTCTTGACCGATGTTACCTCGATGAACGACAACCGACAAATGAGGCTTCTTGCCGGTTGGACGCTCCTTTTATACTTGGGCCCAACGGTCTACCTTACTCGGCCTCTCCTGATTCTGGATCGTCCTCGACCAGGGTTTGTTCCCCGTGACTCTCCTCAGTCTCCATTGAGTCTGTTGTTGACACTATGGGTGCTTCAGCATCTATGTCCAGCGACGGCATGGATATTGCTGCTCCGGTAGCATCATCCGACGTTGACGTAGATGATCCTGCCAGAGGGTCGCTAGGTGTTGGCATGGATGGCCCTGCTATGCAATTGTCATGTTGGTTATCAGAATCCACATCATCATTATCGTTTTCTGAAAAACATTGTTTGCATTAGTGTGGTGTACGATTCTCATTTAAGGCTCCAAAGCGATAAGCAGAAATAAATTGTAAAGAGTTAACAAGAAAAATAACAAGGAGATAAGATGGCCAGCGTCCTGGTCATCCTATATCGTTGTTTGTACGTTACCACGGCTAGTGCTGTTTATATGCGACAAACGCTGGGTGCGACAAACGCTGGGTGCGACAAACGCTGGGTGCGACAAACGCTGGGTGCGACAAACGCTGGGTGCGACAAACGCTGGGTGCGACAAACGCATGGCGACAAGCGCTGGGTGCGACAAACGCATAGCGACAAACGCTGGGTGCGACAAACGCTGGGTGCGACAAACGCTGGGTGAAGCAGCAGTCGTCGAATGCATTTCGACACTGAACACCATGGTTCATCAAAGCTGCTTCTGAAAGAAATCATCAAAACAAGCACATATGGGTTAAGCATTTGAGCTACTTACCACTGAAGAACAGTGCGCATGTCTCGGGGCACCATTCCCCTTTCCACGGAACCATGTATTGGGAAGCAGCTTGAGTTGTTTTTCCCATACCACCACTCACCAGCTTGAGTTCGTAGCGACCATTCGGTAGCACCTTTGTAACTTTGTATGGTCCTCGCATTCCGGGGTCTAATTTTCCCGTGGACTGCGAGTACTTTATGACAAACGCGAGGTCGTTGACGTTATATGTCCGTGGTGCATGTCTAGATCGATTTACTGAAATGTCTTGTCTGTCCTGGTTTTTCTTTAGAAGATCAGCAGCACGACTTCTGTTAATTTCTCTTAGAGCTTCCCTATTGTTTACAGGACTACTCACTGCCACGTCGCGTACTAACGACCTAATCACTGGGGTAGTGGCATCGGTACCTATCATCAAATTCATTGGCGATGCTTGAGTGGTCTTTTGTTTGGTAATATTTAAGACCAATTGGAGCTTCCAAAGAGTCTCAGACCATGAAGCATTTCGATGACCTACTTCTATCCTTAACATGTTCAGTACCGTCCTTACATACCGCTCAACTTGGCCGTTCGAGTTATGCATCTCCGGCGTAATGTAATGCAAGTCTGCTCCGAGATCCGAAACCCACTTAACAAATTGACGCGACTCGAACATTCGTCCCCTGTCGGTAACTAGTAGTTTAGGTACTCCGAATAGAGATACGGCTTGGGTCATTACTCTCATAAGTTCATTAGCGTCCTGTCGGTAAATGGGGTAAAGAAGGCAGAACTTGGTGAAGGAGTCTACTACTATCAACACGAATTTGTATCCTTCGGACTCTGGTAATGGTCCAAGCGCATCAACATGCACAGTATCGAACGGGGTATTAGGTTTTGGCCAAGACGTTATGTTTTGAAGTGGAGCTCTCGGAACTCGTTTCTTGGACACACAAACTAAGCAGTGCGCGATATATTTCGTGACGAATTGACGAAGTCCCGGAAACCAGAAATGTTTCAAGATAAGATGCAAAGTTTTATCGGCGCTTACATGTTCATGTTCGTCGTGGAAGATTCTTAGTAGGCTAAGACGATGTCCTTTTGGGATGTAACACAGAAGACGTGGTTCTTCACCTAGCTGTGTGTATTTGTAATACAATAATTCATTTTGTACAACGTATCGATTTGCATCCAGCTGACCTTCTGACAGTTTCTGCATCAGACTTGTGTTTCGTCATCTGCAGCCTGCGCGATTTGAGCCCAGTTACGCGGTCTTGTTATTTGGTTAACTGACGTTACCACCGGGTTTCTACTCAGGTAGTCAGCATGTTGTAGCATGACTCCTTTTCGATATTCGATCGAAAAATGAAAATCCTGCATGTAGATCCACCAGCGGGCTACGCGAGGAAGAAGATCCTTTTTACTTTCGGTCGATTTGAGAGCATTGCAATCTGTAACGATTTTAAATCGAGCTCCTACCAGGTAATGGCGGAAATGCTGTAGGGCCTTTACAACCGCTAATGTCTCTAACTCGTAACTATGGTATTTGCTTTCTGCCCCTCGCGTAACTCTGCTGAAGTAAGCCACAACATGCTTGCTGCCGTCGGGGTGAATCTGCATGAGAACCGCCCCATAACCCGCGCTACTCGCATCAGTGTGAACCTCAATAGGGAGTTCTGGCCTAAAGATAGTAAGAACGGGTTCACTAGTCAAACAAGTTATCAATTCTTGACGAATCTGTTCCTGTTCAGGACCCCAGTTAAATTGTACCCCTTTTTTAGTTAGCAGAGATATGCAGGCTGTTTTAGTTGCGTAACCGGCAATATATTTGCGGAAATATCCCGCAAGTCCTAGTAGTTGTCGGACTTGTTTAACGTTCTTCGGTGCAGGTGAATTCTTGAGGGCTTCAATTTTCCGCGGACTCGGTCGTACCTGACCACTTCTAATTAACCTACCTAAATACTCGACTTCATTCGTCAAAAAGGAGCACTTTTTGATATTGATAGAAAACCCTGAGTCGGTGAGTTTTTGGAGTACCCTCTTAAGCACAGATATACCTTCATCAATAGTATTACTCAATATAAGAACGTCGTCTATGTAAACTAATACGCTGCCTGTTTCGATAAATTCCCGTAGAGTGTGATTGATAATTCGTTGGTAAACTATCGGAGAGTTTGTTAGACCATAGGGCATTTTTAAGTACTCGTAATGACCCTCTGGTGTAACAAACCCTGTGAATCGAACAGAATCTTCTTTAATCTTGATCTGGTGAAAACCAGTTGCCATATCAAGACTACTGAAGAAGGTATACCGTCCTAGTCGATCAATTTGATCTTCAATAAGGGGGAGTGGGTACCTCTCCTTCTCTGTGATACGATTAAGTGCCCTGAAGTCGACACACATACGGTCAGTTCCATCTTTTTTCTTTACCAAAATGATGGGGCTGGCATACTCAGATCGCGATTCTCTGATGATACCTTTGTCCATAAGATCTTTTATTATTTTGCGTACTTTTAGTTTTTCTCCATATGAAAGCTTGTACGGACGGTAAGTTATAGGGGTAGAACTAGTAAGTTTAATTTGCATCTCACCGGTAGTCACCGTGGTAGTAGCGGTACCAGAAATGAGGAAACTTGAGAAAGCCTTCAGTACAAGCTTCAAAGATTCGTAACCGTCTCCTTGTAATGGAGTTTTAATCAACGAATGATCAAAGACCTCGACTTTGTTCACTTGAGCAGAGATATCATCAGAAACACGCGTAATACACTGTTTGTCTTTGGTGCGTACATACATTATTCCTTCGCGGTTTAGGACATCAGTGCCTATCACAATTGAAGTGTTCATGCAAGACGCGGGTACTACAATTAGGTCAGTTTCTATAGAGATATTGTTCAACTCAATGACAACGGTGACGTAAGAAGTGGATACAATTTCGTGTTCACTAATGCCTTTTAAAGTACAACATGTAGGTTTAGTTTGACACGTAAGATACCTCAGAACATTCGATGAAATCAGTGAAATGTTATGAGCACCGCTATCGATGAGCACATCCATGGGTATACCTTGAACTACAGCGGAAACAACATCATTATTACTATTTTCCCTAGGAGTGCATAAGTTTACATTTCGTTGATTTCTCGGATGCGACCTATCCTTGATAAAACACGTCTGTTCCGTGTGTCCTATTTTTTTACAGAACGTACAAGAAATCACGGACTTGGCAGCAGGAGTAATAGTCCCGCTTGCTGTGTCGCTGGCTTTTTTCCTTTGTGGACAGTTACGATCTAAATGCCCACGACGGTTACAGCGATAACATTTAATGCCTGATCGCGTATCTGTATGCGGTCTGCTACTTGTAATAGTTTTAGGACGACTCATTTTGTCGCGGTTATGTTTGGTATAAATGGACAGAAACGAAACTAGATCTCCAGCCGCCAAGTTCGCGTTAGCCGCGGCGGCTCTAATTTGTGGGTTATCTATTCCCCGTATGACTATCAGAGTTCTAAGCTCTTCACTCAAACCCTTAACCACCCGTAAGCGGAGCAAAGTACGCCGAGCGTATTCGGCGTACGTCGTATATTTGTCGGATGTCGTATTCATCGTATTGAATAAAATATTAGCGTAGTCTAATTTCCGAGGGCAGAGAGGTTTGAATTCGGTTTTAAAATTTGACCACGTGCGGTCATTGCTGACCCACTCGTTAAGCCATACTTTAGCGTCACCTTTTAGGCACAGTGCTACTCGCGATAAACACTCTTGATCACTCCAACCGTTCGCATCCATTGCGCGATCTACTTCTAAACACCATTGATCGATGTCGTGTATAGTTGGATCAAAGTTAGAGACATAGTAATTGCGCGATCTAACCGGCTGTAAAGATTTAATGGCGTCGGCTAACATTGTAACGGATGACAAGTTATCGAGAGTGCGAACCGTTGGATCGTGATCACGAGTCGAAGAGCAGCCCTCGGAATTATCTACACATGTTCTAAGCGGAACATCGGTCAAGTTACATGGAGTACTTAGGCTAGGCGCGGTACTATCGTTACTCACTACTATGTGATTATTAATTTTGGGGGTAGTTTGAGAATTATTACCAGAAACTGTGTTCGTGTGACGGGAAGTGCTTAATACGTTAGTATTCGACTGTTCAATCGCATCTAATCTTGTCAAAATCGTGCTTAAGGCATTTTGCAACTGATCATTATTACCAGTGTACGGTTTAGGTGAATGCCCGATACGCGGTGGTGTTTTACATGAGTTACTTCTCGATCTATATCGACGGCGACCGTAATAGTGATCTTCCGAATCACTACGTCGATGGCGATATTCGTGGGGCGATCTTTCCCGCGACCTAGACATTGACCTATCCCGTGACCTACGTTTTTCACGTGGCCTTGACAATGGCCTATCCCGTGATCTACGTCTGTCGCCCGACCTAACCACTGAATCATCACGAGAATGATGTGACCTTGGTCTTTCCCGTGATTTAGACACTAATTTTTCGCGCGATAATTGACGGTAGTCACGTTCTTTGGGCATGATTATTTAAAATAAGAAACCACAGCACAGTAAATCGATTAAGTACAAGAACAATTAGAAATAACACAACACAAGTATAGGACGACGATTATTTTGTTCTTTTTATGATCTTAGGATTGTTTATCCCACTTCTGAATTTAGCAGTTAATTAACAAACAGCTTAAAAAAAAAGAAATCGATAACGTCACAAACATTTTATTCAAACGTTTCACAAATTATTAATGAACAAAATAATCATCACAAATAATTAAAGACTCACAACCTCAAAATTACGTTCTTGACCGATGTTACCTCGATGAACGACAACCGACAAATGAGGCTTCTTGCCGGTTGGACGCTCCTTTTATACTTGGGCCCAACGGTCTACCTTACTGTACATTAAAATGTCAACCTTAATCAAATATGTCACAGATTAAATTGATTTTTTGGAGTTTTGGCGGGAACGCGTTGAGGAGATGTGTTGCTAAATTTTCATTATCGTGAAACTTAGTTCAAATGCGTGCAAATTGTTTAATTACGGGGGCATATTAATCAATTTAGTTTCGTGAAGGTGTACAACAAGTAGAATGAAAGTGAAAATCGGTGCAAAACATGGACTTAGTGTTGTCTCCAAAGCTCCGTGAACAATCTTTGTAAATGGCCGCCGTGTTTACAAATGATTTCCCTAGACTTGACTTTAATTATGACGACTTGACTGTTTCGATGCAAATAACTTTCATATATATTAATAATACTTGGGCTAATTTCCTAATGGCCATAATCGGTTCACAACTGATAAGAAATAAAATAAATTGATTTTTATTTACATAGATACCTATTTACCTAGCCGTATTATAATATTATTCTAAATGCCTCTAATAAAACCAAAAGAAACTGCGTCACGGTGATGGTATAGAAATGGAAACAATATTACTAAACACTGAACGCATTTTTCATGCTACAAGTGAAATAGAAAACGAAAGTTATAAAATTATTATACTCGTAGCTTCAGCGTAAAAAAATCGACTAGACCTCTCAGATTTACGGGGGGATATTGGGCCCTACCATGATGTCTATAAGTCGTCGCGTTGTCGATCAGCTAAAAAAACACATCAAATAATTATTTGTTTTTAATTACACATCTTCGGTGGTAAAAATTGCAGGTATCCAGCATACCCTCACTTTTAAAGTTCGCTATAGACTAGGCATGATCGAAACGTCGAGGTAAGGAATATTTAAAAGGTTCAATTTCACGCGATTAAGACCCGGGAAAATGTGTAAACACGTGTCAAATTCCTTACATCTTATATGTGACGTTTCGCTTTCCTACAACTACAACATGTCACCGGTTCCGGGTAACGATAGTATGGAAGTTTTTTTTATTTTTTATCGGTTGTGAACCGATTATGGCCATTAGGAAATTAGCCAGTGTCAAGTATTCTTAATATATTATGCAAGTTATTTGCATCGAAACAGTCAAGTCGTCATAGTTAAAGTCAAGTCGAGGGAATCATTGTAAAATGGGGGCCATTTTTTACAACGTTTGTTCACGTGCTTTGGAGACAACGCTAAAGTCCATGTTTTGCACCGATTTTCACTTTCATTTAAACTTGTACACTTTCACGAAACTAAACTGATTAGGTAATATTTTTAAACTAGGTATAACAAAAATGAAAATTTAGCAACACATCTCCTAACCGCGTTCCCGCCAAAACTCGTATGGAAGTTGGGCAACTATATACGCCATGACACGCCAACTACTACGTAAACTGTTGTACGAGTACAACCTTATACAATATTTTCAACATTTTTTTTTTTAATTTTGTCACCAACACAGCGCCATCTAGCCCCATGGTAAGCTGCTAAGCTTGTGTTACGGTGACTAGACAACGGATATACTACTTATATTTATTTTTCTTTTGGAAATAATAGGGGTTAAAGTCTGAAATTGCCGTTTTATTGCAATAGGTTCTTTGAATTGACATAGAATCTTCATGGTTTGAGGTTTTCGAATGAAACTTTTTTCAAATAATTTCCGTGGTGTTCTTTTTTTTAAAAAATGTGTAACATTTGAATATCGACTTTCAATTGTTTTTGTTATTCAATTTAGACAAGAAAGATGGATACTGCGAAAATTCGAGTGATTTTTGAATACGAGTTCCGACGCGGAACTAACGCGGCAGAAACAGCCCGCAATATCAATGCTGCGTTTGGAGAGGGGTCTACTAATGAACGCACCGTGCGATTTTGGTTTAAACGCTTTCGTGATGGAAATTTCGACTTAAAGAACGAGCCACGAGGAAGACCGCCCACACAGGTAGCGCGGGTGAAACAGCGTAAGAATATAATAAAACCATATTTAAATCTTCCGTAAGATCTTCCATCCATAAGTTATCCAGAAGAGTTCGCTATATGCGATAAGGCAGTTGTTCCTTCTAGATTTAAGATACTATTTATTATAATACTTTTTCTCATCTATGGTTATCAGTTCATCAAGTTCATTCATACAAAGTGTTAATTGACCGCTTAAATTACAATTTACAATTTAAAGCGAAATGTAAACAAATAAACAAAAGAACAATTATAATCATATCTCTCAATTGACAAGAGTGCATGCGTCGTCGAGCGGTAGTGTACGACCAAATTACACACATACACTCCAAACAAAGAAATTTAGACCGTATCTACATACACTTACAGTGGAGTTCAACAGCATTGGTAATGTTGTAAGCGTGAGTTAGATGCGCACGCAGCGTATTCCCCGACCAATGACCGCGCTTTCACTGTCGTCCATCTTGAGAAATAATTTTAAATTTGGAACGCCCAACGGTTTGTGCAGAATTATAATCGATCGATCGGCATTATCGGACGGGCGAAGAAAATAAATCGTCTAATTTGAAATGGTGATAAAATATCTTCTCTGTGGCACATATTATACTGTACTTATAATAGATAATATCTGTTATTTCATTACACGTGGAACATAAAAATCAAACTATAACAGACTGTCGGCAATTACAAAGTACACGAAAATTCGTAATCTTTCTATCTGGAACAACAACTATTTTAAAAGAAAATAATTTCAGTACCTAACAAATTATTAAAATTATGTTGTTTGGTGAATAAGCGTACCTACGTCTCGCTTCTTATCATCATCATCCAAGTTCATAATGTCCTCTGCTCACCACTAGACTCCCTCGACATTTCCCCACGTTTTTATGCTTTTCTTGTTTGTTTTTGCAATCAGTTTGAACCTGCATCCATCGGCTTCCCGCTATCCTTCCCAGATCGTTTTGATTTCTCTTATTGACCTGATGACAGAAGATCGTCTTTAAATGTTCGTACATTTGTACACCATTAATGATATGTTGAAGATAAAACTATCCACCGAAAAATAGTATTTATTCATAAAACTTAAATAACAAAGCATCACGCTACGATAGATAGGAACGGAGCAGTGAAGAGAAATATTATAAAACCGGAAAAAGTTACTCCATTTTTAAGCTTCCGTCGCGTGTGCAGCCTGAATGGTTAAAGCTACACAGAAATCATGTATGACGGTTTTGTTCCGTTTAACATAACATAAAAAATCTCTTACGACAACATATGTCTATCTTTTATGTTTGACTCACAATAACACATATAACTCCTGATTCCTTAGCAGTTCAACAAGGACGGAGTCGCGGGCATAGCTAGTATTATAATAATATCCTATCTACCTTAACAACTATCCTAAGTTCTATGTACAATTCTTGGTTGGCAGTTTTAAGTTCGTGGTAATTGAACTTATTTGTTCAAGTGCGCTTGAGTCAAGCATCACTTTGCATCAGGCTTGACGCTTGACGGAGGCCGCATCATCAAAACAGAAGACAAATTTCCGAAGGTCAGACTACAAAGAGTAGATATATCTTTATCATCTGCCCTGACATTAATCGATACCATAATCAAATGAACAAATTGATAAGATGGATCTTTTCGAATGGAATAAACATGTTTTTTAAATACTTTTAAGAAGTTTATTATACCTACATACATCACATACCTATCTGTATGTATCCCTACCATGAGTTGGTACTAAGGCTTCCAATACCGCAATTCCGCGCCATTTTCGGCCGCGAGAACTCGCATGCGGGATTCCATGAGATCGAAATCTTGAGAATACTCCAAAATTTTAATTATTTCGCCAAAATCGACTGGAGGTACGTATTTAGGCAGCATAGAAAAGTTACTTTTGTTTAGGAAATTTTTATTTTTGAACGGATTATGCCTAATATAATGAATG
Source organism: Idaea dimidiata (assembly GCA_949358125.1). Classification (NCBI taxonomy): domain Eukaryota; kingdom Metazoa; phylum Arthropoda; class Insecta; order Lepidoptera; family Geometridae; genus Idaea; species Idaea dimidiata. Next base: position 6,043,578 of record OX442342.1, on the reverse strand, counting down.
AGTAAAGACAGATTAAAGATTATCTTTTTGGATGACAGGTTTTTTTCGTTCATTCGTAGAATGCTATACAAGATGTAAAGGGCAAGTCCTTTTAATCCGAAAGGGGATTGTTCTAGACGTCTAGGCGTACACCTTTTGTTCTACGACTTTTTTAAATTTGAAAATTTTGAGATTATGATCCACTGAAAAAACAGCTGTTTTTGAAAATAAAGGTAATTGAAGGTTTGATTGTAGTAGACCAAACTAGATGAAAGGACAACATAAGGTCAATGACCTCGAACTCTAAGAAACAGCTGATCTTCAAGTAAACTTTACACTTAAAATTTTCGAAAAGTACTTACTTCGAATTTCCAAAAGTCATAGAACAAAAGTTGTTCGCCTAGACGTCTAGAACAACCCCCTTTCGGCTTAAAAGGGCTTACCCGTTACATCTTGATAGTTTGGACACGTCCACGCAACACAAAATATCGGGTCACTCGGCCGACAATTCCCGACTAGTGCAGCAAGGACAAAGGTCAGACTGTAAACGTTACAGTGTAATTACGTACCTACGTATTTACGTATCGACTTATAGTAGGGATACTGGCACCTCAACTGTAATCTAGTAATCTTAAGAAAATTATTTGTTATCTTTATGTAGGTAGGTATTAGGAACGAGACGTGTTATCGTCATAAAGCAATCATTAAGCAGGTACTAGAACATCGAGTTTTGTAAAAGAATCAGGGACCCTACTGCGTAAATCCCCTCGAGTTCATCTCGATGACGTCAGTTTGAGAATACGATGATGTCGATAACGGAGTTGAAAAAAATACCGCGCAAGGAGCGAGCAGAAATTGTCGACGTTAAAGCCAAAGACAATTTCTGCTCGCTCCTTGCGCGGTAGCTTTTTCAACCCCGTTATCGACAGCATCGTATTCCGAAAAGCGACTTCACCGACGTCATCGAGTCACTCGTGTTGTCATGTCTAGTGTTGAACTCGACGGGAGTTAAGCGGCAGGGTCCCAGTTCTTGGAACAAAAACTAAGTAGGTACCTATAGACAGATTAGTACGTAGGGATACTGTGGCATCCTTTAGAAACACCCGCCTATGCCCCGTTCCTGCCGGAATATCGGGATAAAAATAGCCTATGTTCTTCTCGAACGGCCCATCTATCACTACACCAAAATTCATCAAAATCAGTTCAGCGGTTTAGACGTGAAGTTAGACAGACAGAGTAACTGTCGCATTTATAAAATTAGTAAGGAAACAGAATTCAGTGGTTTTTTTTTATATTATTGGTTTTAATTAACTTTTTTTGATTTTTTGTTTTAATTTGGTTTGATTTTGTTTACTTTGATTTATGTTTTTATTGTGTTCAATTGATTTAACACTTAAATAACTATTAGTAAGGATGGGTTAACGCACGAAATCTGGAGAACTAGCGGGAATATCGGGATAAAAGTAGGCTAAGTATTTTTTCAGGTCTCCAGCTACCTATATTCCAAGTTTCATCGCAATCGGTTTAGTAGTTTTTGCGTGCTCACTCACACACATACTCACGAACTTTCAGCTTTATAATATTAGTAGGAAGTAGGATAGGATGTGTCCTTCCTTCATATTTGAAATAAAATTTTAAAGTTTATTCTTTTCAAAACCTTCGTAGGATTCTAAACGTATCTTTATGCACCTACTTGTATTTTTTGACTGATAGGTAATCGCCTAATCCCAATTTATCAGGGGAGTAACACTAAATTTGGCGTACTTATTGACAAGTTTTTCGTTACAGAAAGGGACTTCCCGATCGCACCTAATTTGATAATTATTTTCCAGATAATACAGTGTGATATCTATCAGTGATTTATCTTCGATTTTCATTCCTTTGAACGACCGTCATTGATTGTTTGTTACCCTCTTTGTTGGATTTAACATTGCGGTGTCGGTCTAGTGGTAGATACCCCGACTTTCATTCCGAAGGTCGTGGTTTCGAATCCCGGCTTACCGCGCACTTATGTCTTTTTCCTTGCGGAAAAGTATGTGCGTAAATTACATCGCTCATGCGAAGGAAAACATCGTAAGGAAACCCACGGCTTAGTTAGCTCCAGACGTATTGACCAGTTCTTTCCTCTGGGTATGGCTGACTAGGCTGGGAGGGGGGTATTAGGTGCTGGGCAAGTCTACTCCACCTGACAATGTCCCGGGCACTACAGCGCCATAAAATAGCATGGATTAAAAAAGTTGGCTGCGCTGTATAAATCATCTAAAATTAGATGAAAAGGCCAATTATTATTATTATTAGTTAGGTAGGTAACTATACCAACTTTGTGTTTCCGCAATTAGCCCTACAACTGGGCCTCTGTTCGTGATTTAAACCTGTAAGTTTCCTCACGATGTTTTCCTTCACCGTAAGAGCGATGTTAATAGCGCACATATTTTTTTCTTAAAGAAAAATACATTGGTGCGCGGCCGGGATTCGACTCACGACCTTCGGGATGGAAATTAGTTTTGGGGTAACAGTAACATGAACACGAGAGTCGAGAGTAGGTACCCAGGACCCCAACCCAACCACAGGTATCCCAGCTAGGCTAGCACAACAGACAGCACGAGAAACATTTTGTCGAATCGACATAAAAGTTCCGTCTCTCTCTATCAAATATCAGGGAAAAAAGATAGAACCTTGTGTCGTATGTCGTGCTGTCATGTTAGTAATAGTCCATCGCAAATTTTGAAATTAAATGTTACTAAAACGGGCCTCTACGTGTTGGCCTAGACCCACCCACGCCTTCCAAAGATCCGGGTGCTCCATAGCCCCGAGTATCAGTCATGGTAAAAACAAATAATAATAATAATAAAGCCCATTTATTTCCAACAACCTTAAATAACATTTTCCCTTATAAGTAAATAACTTTCTATTACTATATTATTGGAACCCCAAGCTGGGTAAAGTTTCCTATTATTTGCTGTCATGTTAGCCTAGCCGAAATAGAGATTGCGCTACGCTCCACTATCCTAACCTTGCTCAGAAAAGCTATTTCTAACAAACAACTCACTCAGAACAAGGCTCGTACAACTCTCGTCGAAACGCAGTACTTACGCGGCCGTGTGGAATCGAGCGACGACGTATCCAAATCTATATTTATAACGAGGAAACATTTATTTGTTTATAACGAAAAGGATCCGAAATTTCTACACCGATTTCAAAAATTATTTGACCTATAGAAAGCTACATTATCGAGGAGTAACATAGGCTACTTTTGATCCCGATATTCCCAAGGGATCGAGATTTATGCAGGTAAAACTGCGGGATGCAGCTATCAAGTAGGTATATCAATAAGGTGTGTTCTGGTACACAATAATTATCTGATACTGTGACGGGCGGCATTGAGTCAACAATGGCTAGGAAGGAATCCTTATCACAGTGTCTATGAATTCCTAAAACATATCGATAAATATAGACACGTTTCAAATAGGTACCGATTTTGACTTCATTGTTATCGGAATTTATGTCATTCCTTAAAATAAGTTATGTTTGTTATGTCCGCGTTTACAATACAATTAGCCTGAATTCTATAGTGCGTAATACTTTAACTTTGTTCAGACTGGGCTTAGCAAAAACTAAGCTAAATAAACTTTGAATTGGAATTTATAGGCTAAATTCATTTTGTAATATACGAATAACATAAAAAGGACTTCATAGTCATAACATAACACAGAAACAAAGTTTAGGTAATCATTTTTGATTGATTCACTAGGCAAAAGCTTTTGCTAAAAGCAAAAAGTGTCCAAAGGACAGTTGCGAAGATCGCTTTATATTATAAATACCAAAAATTGACATTAAGGTTTTTGCTTAGCAAAGTCAAAGTACGGACTACAGATTTCAGGTCTCAAGTCTGCGTTTTAAATTTTGATGCGAAGAATCAACTCTTTTACGTATTACCTAAAACAATTCAAATCATAGACAAATGGTTATTTACGCAACGTAATGTCAAATCGCGGAAACTACACGAATTTCATTGACGAACCGGCGCAGGAGTTTACAAACATTGCGGTGGCTGACGGAAAAAATAGACAGACGGGATGTTCGGCGTTTAGTTTACAAAATAACGACTAGGGTGGCTGTGAGTGTCTAGCTCTAAACATTAAACGCAATGGAGAGTTAGAATTATTTTAATATGGGCCGTATTAAAAGGAAGCTAGTTATCATCTGGTAGCAGAGTGCCTCGCATACGCTGAGGCCAGGAGAGAAATAATGAACTCAGATATTTGCAAACTGGTGCAAAACATGGACTTTAGCGTTGTCTTCAAAGCTCCGTGAACAATCTTTGTAAATGGCCGCCGTGTTTACAAAGGATACCCGCTAGACTTGACTTTAGCAATGACGATTTGACTGTTCCGATGCAAATAACTTGCATATATATATATTTATAATACTTGACATTGGCTAATTTCCTAATGACCATAATCGGGTCAAAAACGATAAGAAATAATAATTTACCTCTGTATACTTAGACTCATTGGTATACTTCATAATAAATAACCTAACCCCTAACTTACATAATGTCATAATCATCCAAGAAAGAAACCCGCAATCAAAACAGTAAACGGTAGCAAATAGATAACATAATTTTAAATAAAGAACAAGTTAATATACCAATTACAACACCGGCATAACAGAATCCATGCAAGCCCGCTAATCAATCGTTGTCGCGATCGTTGCCAGCAATAACTGCGTTGTTGCATGATGCTATGTTGTTTTTCAATATAGAACCTACAGCGGTAACTGACACTGGCCGGTAGAAATGTCTCGCGCTAATAAATGTGCTCAAGAAAAAAGTTAAGATTCATTTTCGCGCCAACGCTTCCGCCATATTGTTCGCGTGATAAAAATATGATGTTTCGTTTTAACTTTCCTTCACTTTCATTTTTCAGATGATGATTTTCACATGGGTAATAAATAAAAGTAATTAGAGGATGTAGGTACATTATATCTGTAATAATAATTAATTACAATTATTGTTCAGTCTCTTGTGTACTCGTATTATCACAAGACATGTAAAATATACATAAATAATAGTAAAAAAAAACTATGTAGGCATTTATCCTAATCCAGTCAGGGTGCAGAATTTTCGAAAGAAGTTTTTCTAAACTAATTTACACTACCTATTAATGCCGATTCCGCAAATAATATAATAAAAAAGTAGATAGGAATATTTAAAAAGTTACCTACCGATTTTCGGAATTAAATATACGATTTTAAACTAACATGGTTATTTTCACTACTAAAATTACTTAACTAATATCGAGCTCCGCGAATAAATTATTAAACATGGTAAATACCCCGTTATTAAGTAATTTTAGTTCGGAATTCAAATTGCAAATTTGAAGCTTTTCCACAGACATTCATTTTGAAAATCCATCGCGAAGGTTTAGATGCAAACAAGTTTACTCATTTAGATGTAGGTAGTTTAGTTTCGTATTTGAGTGGTAAATGCGAAACAAAACCACATCTAAATGTCACACACTATTTTCATAAATCGGGGCACTATTCCTACTCGATCGCGAAAACATAGGTAGGTTGTTTATCCGAGGTATTCGACTAATGGTACCAATTTGGTAATAAATCGGACAGTACAAAGTTTTAAAATTCGAGAGTTGGTCCCGCCATATTGACGTTAATATTTTCAATGTTAATATTAAAATAGGGAGTTTTGGCGGAAACACGTCGAGGAGATGTGGTGCTAAATTTTCATTTTTGTAAAACCTAGTTCAAATTCGTGCAAATTGTTTAATTTCGGTGGCATTTTAATCAATTTAGTTTCGTGAAGGTGTACAAGTGGAATGAAAGTGAAAATCAGTTCAAAACATGGACTTAGTGTTGTGTCCAAAGCTCCGTGAAAAATCTTTGTAAATAAACGGCCGCCGTGTTTACAAATGATTCCCTAGACTTGACTTTAACTATGACGACTTGACTGTTTCGATGCAAATAACTTGCATATTACATTAATAAGACTAGACACTGGCTAATTTCCTAATGGCCATAATCGGTTCACAACCGATAAGAAAAAAAAAAATTAAAATGAGTATAATATTTTTAACCGTTAACATGACATTATAATATTTGAGATGTAAGGAATCCTCTATCGTATGTAGATATCGTGTTTGGCCACAATGTTTGACGTGAAGATATCGCTTCTCTGGCCACAGAGTCAATATTGTCAGATCGGTCATTGACCTCGACACATCGATTGATACAATTTGTCCGTAGGGTCAGATTTCTAGTTTGAGATGATAACGAATCGTGAACTGTTTTGGCTGTTTAAATAAATGGTAACCCCTTTTTAATATTTAGAAGTAAATATGTTATCACTAGCATTATCCAGCGGTTTAGCCTGCTAAAGTCCTGATCCCGGGATCTAAAGTAACCTATGTTACTCCTCGATAATCTAGCTTTCCATTGGAGAAAGAATTGTTGAAATCGGTCGTGTAGTTTCTGAGTCTATTCATTACAAATAAACCAATAAATATTTCCTATTTATAATATTAGTACAGATCACTAGCAGCGCCCAGCATCGGTTTACCCAGATAAGTCCAGATTTCGTGGAAGTTTGGGGATAAAGAGTAGGCTTCATGATAATTCAGATATCCAGTTATCGCTGCATACAAGTTTCCTCGCAAGCGGTTAAGTAGTTTTTGCTTAAATACGTACCAAATCTTACATTACTGCCATTCATTTTCTTCCTTAAGTAAATAAGTAAACTGAAAAACTATAGGTGTATTTTTCCAGCACATCAAATCTGTAAATAAAGTACCTCCTACTTAATGAATAATTTACATAGTTGTATCACAAATATTTTCTTTTCTATTATTCTGAAAAGCTGCATGGAAAATAGCAAAGTACGTCATTGACCGAGATAAATAAGAGATAAGTATTTATCCTATACAGCGTTCGACATCTGAGCAAATATCGTACAGCTGGCCTGGCTAAACATGTTTTGATTGTGTTTTTACTTTATTCTCAACGGTCTAGCGTCATTAACCTTAGAACAAATAAGAAGTAATTTATAAATCTTGTTATTAAATTTATTAGACGGCGGTAAACGTATTTTATTATGTTTGTATCCATAAGCAAAAGTAAATCCGATATCCACACACAATACTAAACTAAAATGTAGGTATTTGAGGCTTACTATTACTCGGTTATTTTTTGACAGCCATATTAGCAGACATAATCCGCGCTACCATAATCGTTTGTCGTTGCTATGTCGTCCTTTTGTCGTTCAAAAAAATAAAGTAAATTTGAAATAAACAATACCCCGACTACTTGTAAAAACCACAGACAATATTTTTTTTTTAATTTGTTTTTCTTTTTTTTTTAATTATTTGATGTGTTTTTAATTACTTATATTTCTTTTAGCTGAACGACAACGCGACGACTTATAAGACACCATTAGCAATAATAAATATTAGGACGTGTAACACTTCAAAACGAATATCTTAAATTAATACTTAATGAAATGAAATGAAAACTCTATAATTACTTGCACTATTTAAAAAAAAAATAAAAAATATATTTTCAACTTCCGGTTTGCAAGCACCAAAAAAGCGCTAAAAGGACGTCTGACAACAGTGGAAAATGACAGGCATTATGCAGTACATTGCTGCTTTGACGTAACGTGGTTATTACCGGTGATTACCTCAAAGCAGCAATGTACTGCATAGTGCCTGTCATTTTTCACTGTTGTCAGACGTACACTGGATAGGTAAGCTGGGGGCTGATCACTGATCAATGATAATTTATAAACTGATTACGAAGTAGTGTACCTACAAATTACTATAATATCTCATGAATTGATGATGCTTCAGCTAATAAAAATATACATACATGGTCTACCTATATTAAACCATTCATCATCATTGTATTAATACTTACCATAGTTCTCTTTCACATATACTAGTATAGCTCGTTATATCCACTCCACTCCTATATGAAAGTGTTTGTATGAAATCCATAGAGAACCATATAATTTAGCGGTGTCGCCCATCCATCACTCTACTAGTGAAGGCTCCAATTTGTTGCGTTTCTCTTTCCTACAGCTTCGATTTCATGATATTACTCAATGGTCTACCATTTTGTAAGTATCTACCATTTATGTTGACTAGAAACGCCCCGCTCGCGCTGTTGCACTTAATTATGTTTCGATTTTATATGAATTTCGGGATAAAACATACTTAACAGGTATCAAAATCAGAAACTTGAAAATGGCAGAACGAAAAAAAGCTGTATCGTGGGTACCATAATCGAGAAAAAAAAGTAGGTTTTCACAATAGCCAAGTCAATAAACAAAACAAAATATAATGAAAATGGACAAATCTAGAAATTAGACTAAATATAATACTAAAACCAATTTGAAACGTTTATTTTTAATAATAGTTTATAACAAAATAATTTGTAGGTACTTAACACAAATCCATAAATAAAGCAAAATGTCTAACCTAAACATTGCATTTGAAATTAAAAGACATGACTCATACATAACTGATTGACTGAACTAAACATAATACATATACTTCATTTATTAATTTAATACAAACATTTGACACTTCTTTCTATATAAAAGTTGTCAAATACAAGGAAAGAAAACGTCAGATTATAGTCTAAAATTAAAAAACGTTCTATAGTATTATCCCACAGCCTAATTTGTTCCTAGAGATATGGAATTTGGAGTGTTCTTTGGTACCTATCCACTAAAAAATGTTTTTGAATTTCCACAGAATCGGGACTTTCGCTGGTAAAACAACGGATGCTAATGACAAATAAAATAAATAGTTTCAAACAATCAATTTTACGAAAAATACCTATAAAATATATCATATTTTATGTAGTTTTTAGTGTAACATTTACCTTCTACATCAGAATGTGTATGAGATGGCACCATAGATAAACCCGCTGTTATGATAAGGTCGACTTTATTAAGAACATGTTGAAATGTTAAAATAATTGTAATCTTTATTGCGTTGTGTGTTTTACAGTTTTGCATATAATATTCGGTTTATATTGAGTTAGAGTCGCTGGATGTGGCTTTGGATAATTATTTACATTTCTTCGTATTTCCAAAAAATAATGAAAAAAAATCCTAAACTTTTCTGCTCTTTTCTAGAACTTTTAATTATTTTTTTTCAGTCCGACATAAATATTCTAAGCTAACATAAGTAGTTTCCAACATAAATCGGGGCATTCACCATGTTTTAATTTGTTTTTAAGGAACTCGATATTTCGCCAGTAATTATAACTGGCTTCTTTACGAGATTGGAGAGTGGAATTCAGTCCCGTGAACAAGCCAGTTAGAACACAGAGCAATTTCAAATTTTTATTCATAACTCTAATTCTTGTCAAATTTTTAACACCTTTGAGATATTCTTCTTCTTTTATATGGCTATATGCCATGTGGACATTAGCCGGTGTCAACTATTATTATTTGCAAGTTATTTGCATTTTGTATCAAAAGTTAAGTTAAGTTAAGTCAAGTCGTCGTAGTCAAACTCAAGTCAAGGAAGTCATTGTAAATGGTGGCTCTTTACAATGACGATTCACGCGAGCTTTGGAGGCAACGCTAAAGTCCATGTTTTGCAACGACTTTCACTTTCGTTACACTTGTACACCTTCACGAAACTAAATTGATTAATATGTCCCCGAAATTAAACAATACGCACATTTAAACTAGGTTTCCCAAAAATGACAATTTAGCAACACATCTCCTAACCGCGTTCCCACCAAAACTCCCTTTGTGATCTGTGTCCTCTTTCCATTCTTTCAACTCTTTTTTTCAATTATGTTATTGTTAAGGTTCCAGTAGTCTTATCTTTGAATTGGTGTCATTTCGAGCGATTTAAATATTGAGTTATGCTAATTTTCTCGTCTAGATCTCGAGGCTCATCCAGTACAACGTCCAACTTACCATCTTCAGCCTGCTCACACTCCGTTAAGTAGAAGCAAGGTCCACGCATAATTGTGATAATTAGTCTAAAACTCATCTCGGCTTGTTTACGAAACCTAATGTCATATGTTCCACGCCACGCTACACTCACTCGCTCGCCTGTTTTAATATTAGATCTAAGTATTAGCTAAGCCATTTTAATTAGTATTTCTACACATTTTTATATATTAATATTGCAGTACGAGAATTTTAGTGAATATTTGCTTGGATTTAGCGCAATAGTTTTCAAGTTAAATTGTAATAAAAATATTTTTCGATGTCCTAATTGTTTTGGCTTGGTTTGGTCTGAAGTTGTGCTTGGTGCAATATTATGTTAATTTTATATCGAGCAATATACCTACAAAATAACTGGGTACCTATTCTATAACTAAAATGTCTTAACTAGGTCTTAGCTCTGTTTTTTTTAATGGTTCAACATTTCTTGGAAATTTTCTAAACTAGCACTAAAGTTTTTAAAGTATTTTAGAAGAAAAATATTAACAGCTGAGACATCGTACAGTTGGCAGGGAGCATAATAAGTAGGCATTCTAGAATTCTAGATCTTATTTATTGACGCAAAATGAAAAGATATATTTTAGGATTCGATTTTAGATCTACTATAATAGTTTATTAGCCATTTTAGCCAGATAAGTTCTCTAGTACAGGGAAAGTTAACAAGTTAAAGTTAAAGTTATTACTGTGTTTTACAATGTTTTGGTTTACCGAAAGTAAATTCATTTCATCGTTTCATGTTGATGGCGCACATAAATTTATCTTAAAGAAAAAGACGTACCGTTGGCGTGCGGTCAGCCGCCTGGGAAAATTCTCGGTTCTGGAACACTACCACCAGAAACCTATATGTATGTGTTAACTAAGTTTACCCATTACCTGACTACAGTATTGTCCAGTCTGTGACACGTCACACACCCGAAAAAAGATGTCCAAACATTTCTCTCGAAAGAAAAGTTTGATAAATTAGGCATGCGACGCGACGCAAGCGCAAGTACGCGCAGACATCCGTCGCTTTCGCGCAGCTACCGGCGCGCGCGCCTGCGCTCTTTGACATATTTTTATAGAGGCGGTCAACGGACGGGACACGAAATATTAATGCTAGTAGTTGTAATAGGTAAGTCAAATCACGAACAGGTAGGTAGGAGTTAAATCTTCAGTGTTAGCGTGCTAAATCTTGAACTGCAACCACTGTCTCTTACTATAGATTAATCAAGTGATTTTTAATTTGATTACCTCGACGCTTCAACCACATTACAGTGGTCTTGGTCGCGCGAGGATTTGGAAAAATATGTAAATATTATAATTCCAATCGTGTTAGTTGAAAAAGTTTATGTTTTACTGTAATTCTTTACACCAAATAAAATAACAGTAAAAATATAAACATAAACAACTTATATATACAAGGTGTAACGGGTAAGCCCTTTTAATCCGAAAGGGGGTTGTTCTAGACGTCTAGGCGAACAACTTTTGTTCAACGACTTTTGGAAATTAGAAGTACTTTTCGAAAAATTTAGGTGTAAAGTTTACTTGAAAATCAGCTGTTTCTGAGAGTTCGAGGTCATTGACCCTATGTTGTCCTTTTATTTAGTTTGATGGTTTACAATCAAAACTTAAATTACCTTTATTTTCAAAAGCAGCTGTTTTTTCAGTGAAACATAATCTCAAAATTTTCAAAAAAAATGTTTGTGTTTTCAAAAGTCGTAGAACAAAAGTTGTACGCCTAGACGTCTAGAACAACCCCCTTTCGGATTAGAAAGGCTTACCCGTTACAAATTGTATATATGAGTGGCCTCATTGCTTAAAGCGATATCTTCCATTCAAATTTTGATGGACTAGAAATTAAGAAGAAGGGTAGGTTGTGGGTAGGAACCATCTGGAGAAATGGTAAAAATTAAAAAAAAAAAACTTTTTAAAAAGAATTCTACAAATGTTAGTATAAACGATATTATCAAAGGAGACAAACAATAGTACACTTAACTAGGTTAACACTTTTTATTTTTACAACCTAGCAAAAATAAAAAGTACTTACTTATTTTTGGTGATAACTTGATAAGATTTAGTTAAAATAATTACACTTTTTGGTTTTACAATTAACAAAAAAACAAAATAGTACCTAGATACTTATTTTTTCCAAAGTCCCTTTGATGATGTCATTCTAGTGGAGCACGCGTAAGATAATTAAAAAATACATTTCGTCGATAGCGAATTGGATCTTCTTATCTTTAGGATAATGATAATATGGACATATACCTACAAACTACGTACCTAGTTACCTATCTATTTTTGATAAATGTATTTCGTAATTTGATTTTTGAATGCTCTAGCTGCCAGCTATACAAAGTGTAACGGGTAAGCCCTTTTAATCCGAAAGGGGGTTGTTCTAGACGTCTAGGCGAACAACTTTTGTTCTACAACTTTTGCAAATTCTAAGTACTTTTCGAAAAGTTTAGGTGTAAAGTTTACTTGAAAATCAGCTGTTTCTGAGAGTTCGAGGTCATTGACCTTATGTTGTCCTTTTATTTAGTTTGATGGTTTACAATCAAAACTTCAATTACCTTTATTATAAGCAGCTGTTTTTTCAGTAAAACATAATCTCAAAATTTAAAAAAAAACGTTTGAATTTTCAAGTCTTATAACATAAAGTGTTCGCCTAGACGTCTAGAACAACCCCCTTTCGGATTAAAAGGGCTTACCCGTTATAAATTGTATAATCTTATCTCTACTAGAAATATTTATACATCTTCAAAAATCGCGAGTTAGCGTCTCTGAGTCAGTAACCCGGCGTATAAAAGGCCTACGCCAAAAAAAAAAAGTAAAAAAAAGATTATATTAATTAAAAATAAATAAATAAAATGTAATCTTTTTTGATAAAAAAGTTTAGGTTTTGTTTTTGGCTTCTATTTAGGTATTATAGGCTGCAGTACTGGAGGCAGATAAAGTTATGTTCTACTACAGGACTTCAGTGGTTAACAAATGTCATTTTCATGCCTTTCTACTGTTAAGGTTGAGATCAATTTAGGTAGAGTCATTGTAAATTGCCACCATTTACAGTGACTCCCTCGACTTGACTTTTACTACGACGACAGCTTTGATGCAACACATGCAAATATTAGCAATACTTGACACTGGCTACTTTCCAAACGGCCATAATAGATTCACAATCGTTTAAAAAAAAAGTAGGAACCAAATTATAGCTCACTAATATTATTAATTATTATACTCATAAATGCGAATGTTTAGATGTTTATTGTTTGTTTGGATGTTTGCGTTTAAATCACGCAAAAACTACTGAACCGATTGCAATGAAATTTGGTATGTAGATAGCTGGAGATCTGGATTAAACAGAGGCTATCCTTTTTATTATCCATTTAATCCCGATATTCTCAAAGGATCGGGAGTTGCGCGGGTGAAATCGCGGGGTTATAATTTGTAGTCTCTTTATGTTAAATTCCATGAACACTATCACAACGTACCGTCGAGATTGTCCGTCAGTCTATCTGTATGCGTTACACAATCCTCAGATGAGTACCGGAGTAGATACACCTACAGTATCAATTGTAGAGAAAGCTATTGTATTGCCTAATTGTCAATGATCGAAGAGAATGCTAATGTGTTTGCGTAATAATGATCATTATCTAATGCTAATTGTTGCGATCTAGGGCTCCGCTGTGATGTTAGGTATTCTTCCTGCCGTTTACCTGTAGTGTTAGTATATACTTACCTTAGAATGCTGCTGTGGTATCATTTAATTAGCATCCACCGCTACTAGTTGCTATTTACTGTCAAAAGACATATTTCCTATTCTACATTGCTGCTTTGAAGTAATATCACCGGTAACAACCACGTTACGTCAAAGCAGCAATGTACTGCAACTTAGCAACTACTTGCGGTGGATGCTAATTATTAACCAAATAATTTTACAAAAATTATAAGTACAATGTAAGACACCACATAAACTCTTTCGACTTCTTTAGTTTTAATTAGATGATACCACAGCTGGACTCTTTTTGGCGTAGAGGATCAGCATTGCCATTCAACGTGGCAATGCTGCCAGTATTCTGGGCTCGCTACCCAAATTTGAGTAAGTAAATTAAATTTTATTGTTTTGACAGTTATACTATTATTATATTTAAATTTGTTAAAGAATGATTGAATTAATAATTGCTTTATAATAATTACCAACCTAAAATGTATTTAGTTTCCTTGTAGCTCCAACCTCTGATACTATCTTGGCCTTTTCATCTAATTTTAGATGATTTTATACAGCGAAAGCATCTTTTAAACCATGCTATCTAGGGCACTGTAATGCCAGGGACATTGTTAAGTGGAGTAGGCTTGCCCAGCACCTATACCACCCTCCCAGCCTAGTCAGCCATGCCCAGAGGAAAGAACTGATCAATACGTCTGGAGCTAACTAAGACGTGGGTTTCCTCACGATGTTTTCCTTCACCGCAAGAGCGATGTTTTTAACGCACATAACTTTAACGCAAGGAAAAAGGCATTGTTGCGCGATCGGTCGGGATTTGAAACCAGGACCTTCAGAATGAAAGTCGGAGTTTCTACCACTAGACCAACTAGCTAAATCCTATCTTACTTATATTATAAACGCAAAAGTTTATATGTATGTGTGTTTGTTACTCAATTACGTAAAAAACCGCTGAACCGATTGCGATGAAACTTGGAACATAAGTATAGGTGGAGACCTGGAATAACACATAGACTACTTTTTATCCCGATATTCTTGCGGAAACTGGACTTACGCGTGTGAAATCGCGGGGAACAAGTAATGAGATATTCCCGTGTGAAATTATTTTTAGAATATCTGAGAAAGAACTGAGAAATCTGAAATTCCTTAGACATAATTCACCTTTTTAATTTTTCATTCTAATTTTAGATGATTAATACAGCGCAAGCCAATTTTAGTTTATGCTTTTTAAAGCGCTGCAGCGCTTGTAACATTGCTAGGAGGAGCGTGGGCTTGTTAACGAATTCATAAGTACCTTACACAAAGGTATGAATTAAATAATCAAATCAAATTACTTGTGAAGATACTAGTAAATATTTCGTAACAACAAACGTTCACTCCGATTATTGTGTTAATTGTTGAATTCAAAGCGTTCTGTAAGTTATATTATTTACTAAGTAGGTAGGTATAGCGCCTCTTTTGTTGCTTGTTTATTTTTTATTTCTTATCGGTTGTGAACCGATTATGGCCATTAGGAAATTAGCCAGTGTCAAGTATTTATGGGCTGGCGGGAACGCGTGGAGGAGATGTGTTGCTAAATTTTCATTTTTGTGAAACCTAGTTCAATGCTAGTAAATTGTTTAATTTTGGGGACATGTTAATCAATTTAGTTTCGTGACAGTGTACAAATGTAATGAAAGTGAAAACCAGTGGCATAACATGGACTTTGGCGTTGTCTCCAAAGCTCCGTGAACAATCATTGTAAATGACCGCCGTTTTCAGTGAGTTCCTCGACTAGACTTCAACTATGACGACTTGACTGTTTCGATGCAAATAATTTGCAAATATTAATTCTTAAATACTTGACACTGGCTTCTTTCCAAATAGCCATAATCTGTTCACAACCGATAAGAAATAAATGCAGTAACCAACACTCAGCACCATCTAGCCCCATGGTAAGCTGCTAAGCTTGTGTTACGGTGACTAGACAACGGATATACTACTTTTATATTTATTTTTCTTTTGTAAATACATACATATTATACATACGCCCAGAACAGATACAATTTGGTTTGTTCTGGGGTTCAGTTGGCTTTTTCAAGGTTGACTGTTGGTCAAATAATGAATAAAAACGCGATAAAACCGGATAAATAAAGTGTTTTATTATGCAAAATCGCGAAAACCATAGAAGAAATTACAATTTTTTTTTAAGCTTAAATATTTGCAGCCAGCTGGAATCGAACCCGCAGCTTTCTGCATTGCAGTCGTGCGAGGCCCGACGCGCCACAGAGGCCGTCAATACACCTACGGTTTAATTGACTTTTGAACCTTTTTAAGTAGATTAAAGATGTTTGCGGACAGACAGAAACAAAGATCGATCCTATTACATATTCATAATATAGACCTTTTGACTCTGCGTCCGCTGGCATTGACTGTAAATTAAAGCTAAATTTATTTTTGAAAAATATGTTCTGCTTTAACAGTTTTTTAATTATTTCAATCTAGACCTTTATCGGTGGTTAATTTAAAGGTCAAACGAACGAAATGCCTACCAAAAAAGGAATTATCAAAATCGGACTTCATATACCGGAGTACGGCATGCGGTAATTTAACATATACAAGGTGTAACAGATAAGCCCTTTTAATGCAAAAGGGGGTTGTTCTAGACGTCTAGGCGAACAACTTTTGTTCTACGACTTTTGGAAAATCGAAGTACTTTTCGAAAAATTTAGGTGTAAAGTTTACTTGAAAATCAGCTGTTTCTGAGAGTTCGAGGTCATTGACCTTATGTTGTCCTTTTATTTAGTTTGATGGTTTACAATCAAAACTTTAATCACCTTTATTTTCAAAAGCAGCTGTTTTTTCAGTGAAACATAATCTCAAAATTTTAAGAAAAATAATTTTAATTTTCAAAAGTCGTAGAACAAAAGGTGTTCACCTAGACATCTAGAACAACCCCCTTTCCGATTAAAAGGGCATACCCGTTACAAATTGTAGATACCTACACATGCAAACAAACAAACAAACAAAATACGGTTTAAATTAAGAACCTCCCTGATTGATTGATTAACACTTTATTGTCCAAAGAACATAAATTATAACAAAGTTACAGTTTAGATCTTAAAACTAAAATGGTACAATGGGAGGACTTTCCGCCTATGGGTGATCTCTTCCAGGTAACCAATGAATGGAAAAGACTTAAGGAAGGGGATGGGTGATGTGTTTTTCGTTGGAAACCCTCCCCCTTTTTTAAATCGGTTAAAAAGTGGCCCAACGTGCATTAGGATGACGAATGGAAGAATTTGTAGATTTGAATGTGAATACGAAGACCATGTTTTATTAATTGATATACCATTCTGTTTCCTTTATTTTAGTAGTTTTGTTTAGACGAGTAGGTGACTTTTACAACACAAACACTCTGCAAATTCTTTAAAAATAAACAAAGGTTATTTACCTACTTAAAGAAATGCTTTCCAAACTTCGCACCCGACAGAACTTGAACCTGCATCTCTGGGGAGTCGTCCCAACGCCTTTTAAAATTTGGCCACGGATGCATGTTCAATCGAGTCGAAATTGAGGATTGCATTTCTTATTGTTTACATTTTTAGCCACTCGAACTAGGTACCCATAGTAAACAATATGCATGAGTTTTTAGTTTATCAATGCTTCAATGCATGGCTCAGCCATTATTTGTTGATTTGTCCATGGATTGGTTGAGCCAAGGCACAGATATTGTTTGAGATCTTTCTCTATTCTGGTACTAGCTGATTCATTTTGATGCCTACCTAGTTTTAGTTAAATCTAATTTATGTGATTAAAAAAATCTTTTCAATAATTATTTGTAATTATGGTAAAATGGCTTTCAGACGTTTTGGTGTTTAAATGCTGTAAGTCTGAAAGTGTTTGTTATATAAATAAATAATAAATAAATAAAAATTCAATGTTTCGGCGCAAAATTACTTTGACATAATAACCGCACAGAATAGGCGACAGTCACAAAAGGGTTACACTCCCCGCTTTTACCTTCGCCGCCAAAGCGACTTATCAATGCGCATTACGCCTTAGATTGTAGGTAAACGCCTTAATATGTGGACGTCAAAAAATGTTTATTTACTGAATCTCGGCAACTTAGGTTGAGATCTATAGTCCGTACTTTGACTTTGCTAAGCAAAAACTTTGACTTAAGACAATTTTTGGTATTTATAAAGCGATCTTCGCAACTATCCAAAGTTTTTGCTTAGTAAAGTCGAAGTTTTTTAAATTTAGAATGTAAACCAAACAAAAATAATGACCTAAACTTTGCTTCTCTGTTTTGATGACTTATGACTATGAAGTTCTTTTTTATTTTATTCATAAATATACGTAGGATTCGTAAATATATGGATATTCATTTTGTAATAACACAATTAATTTCAACTATAACTTCCTATTCAAGTAGATCAAAAACGTAAACAAAAAAAATATAGGAAACCGATCGCTCTTTATTTATGTACTTTTTCCTTTAATATTGACAGTTCTTTGTTTACATTTTTGTCTATATCTGAGATAAGTACTTACGAAAATAAATGAAACTATAAATATTCCATCTCAGCACTTATCCCCGACATTTTCCATCAAAATCGACATTAAGCTATGATTGATGAAATTTTCTACCAAATCACCGAAATACTATTAATTTTCTAAAACAACATGACATTAAAGCCCAGATAATAAATCGTGGGAACATCAATTATTTAGCAATCACACAGGACCTGTATTCTACAAACGATACAATAGCGAACACCGACCGCTTCTTAGAATCGGAGTTCGCACGGTGATTCCTTTTCTGAGATGAGAGCTGCGTCGGCGGCGCGGCGTCAGCGCTGATAACTGACATTGCAATTGGAGTATTGAAGAAAAGGTTTGAAAATAGAATATGCTAATTCAAATTATGTTATTATCGATGTTGATTGAGTTTTGGCGGGAACGCGGTGAGGAGATGTGTTGCAAAATTTTCATTTTTGTAACCTAGTTTAAATGCGTGTAAATTGTTTAATTTCGGGGGCATATTAATCAATTTATTTTCGTGAAGGTGTACAAGTGTAGTGAAAGACAAAATCTGTGCAAAACATGGACTTTAGCGTTGTCTCCAAAGCTCCGTGAACAGTCATTGACAGTCACAGTACAATAATTCGATGGACTTGACTTTTCTCTATGACGACTTGACTGTTTAGATGCAAATAACTCGCAAATATTAATAATGCATCCACTGTCCAAATGGAATATAGCCATATAAAAGAAGAAGATGTTGATTGTAGGTACCAGTGTTGCAAACCCTACTGTTTTAACAGTGGATTTACTGTTTTTGACGTCCTTGACGTCAAGTTTGGTTGACCTTGTTTTCTGTTTTTGTTCCTATTTCTACTGTTTCAGGTGATGTTTCCGAATTTATGAACTGTGCAATAAGAATGACGTATACCTAGTGCATAAAGTCGTAGAACAAAAGGTGTTCGCCTAGACGACTAGAACAACCCCCTTTTGGATTAAAAGGGCATACCCGTGACAAATTGTATATACCTCGGTAGAAAGTTATATATTGGTGTTTAGCTTATTTGCCTTTTTTTTTAATCTATAAGTACCAATTTGATTATGGGTTACTATTATTGCTTAGATTCGTATTGAGCCAAGATCTTATTAACTTGTTGCGAAGCATACCAACTGTTATAATATTAGTGGTTTTCGTCCTTTATATTATAACTTACTTTTTTCTTAAGCTATGAATTCTTTAAACAATAAGTATAAACATAATGATGAAATAGTTGGACAGAGAGATAAATCATGGGAAAGCCGAGTCGAACGTGCACTATTATCATAATAAAATAGCACATCTGTCTGTAAGCAAGCAGGTAATATATATCTAATTAAATGTAACTCAGTGGTATGTAGGTTGTTAGAAATAATAAGTATTTTTAAAGCCGCTTTAAAAACAAAGAAAAGTAACGTAAATAGTCGTGAAATTCTCCGAAGGCGAATTTTAAATTGTTTCTAATACACCTGCCCGACTTTAGACTTCAAAGAAGGCTTCAGTTTCATTTTTATTTCTCACTGTTTTTTGAAGTTTAATATTTTTATTACAAACTTTTATTTACTTTCATCTGTGCCGCGTGTGATCACATCTTATAATTTAAATTTGACCCATTTCCCGGTTACTGAGCAAGTCGCGTGGAGCTGATCTGATGATGGAGCCGGAAGGTGGCCATTTGTAATAATAATAATTGGCCTTTTCATCTAAATTTAGATGATTTATACAGCGCAAGCAACTTTTTAATCCATGCTATTTTATGGCGCTGTTTGACCGGGACGTTGTTAGGTAGAGTAGGCTTGCCCAGCACCTAATACCCCCCTCCCAGCCTAGTCAGCCATGCCCAGAGGAAAGAACTGGTCAATACGTCTGGAGCTAACTAAGCCGTGGGTTTAGGTGTAGGTTTTGGCCATAGGTACTCACTAATTGATTTATTACTAACTTTTAGTGTTTTTTCTGCTCTCACTAAAATTTACTTGACTAGCATTACCTACTGATGAAGATAGATTACCGCATAATCTCAAAATTCTACCCCTACTTATTACAATAAAGAGTTTTATAATGCACAAATGGTTCAAGTTGCTCCTTGAATACCCCAGCCATTATGGGCATATACAACCCTAATAGCGCGATAGGGACTTTCAGATGTGTAAGTGAAGGACGTAAGATGCGACTATGCAAAATTTTATTGCGTTAAATCAAACAATCGCTAGTTTCAAAATAACTAAACGTTAATCTTGAAATTCAAAACATTCACTGTCTGTATTGAGCTAAGTTCAGTTCTTATACAAAGTTTCATTAGTTTTCGTACAATATTGACTGAGTAATATAACTTACTTGTACAATATAAAGGGAAGTTTGGATTTTTTTTTCTATAGAGAAAATTTTCAGGAATCGTGACATTCACGTGTTAGTAAATATCCTCGACTTTAATAAATATGGTTTCAAAAACTTTTATTTCAAATAACTTTTGTAGTAATTCACCTTGGAAACATCAGTTCTGGCCCACTACGGCCTCTTAAAGGTTTACAGCTGTAAGTGCAAAGTGCACAATAGCACTGTCTGTCAGTCGGTGTTAGGTTAGATTTACTAGAATTAGGAGTAAAAACCCGGATATTGTTGCAACTGCAACAGATGCAACTGATGCGCTTCTGTTTCAAAGGCCATTGTATTTCTCACGGTAACTAGTGATGTTTACCGAATGGACGCATCTTTTAGGGTTGCCATTTTTTTCGGTTTAATCCCTTGCGTTGTTGTTTAAGGCTCTTACTTAGATTTTCTTCTGTTGATTTGTTTTTTTCTTCTTTTGATCGCGTTAATTTAATTAATCTTACAAATATTATAAATGTGAAAATGTGTGTGTTTGGATGTTTGTTACTCAATCACGCAAATACTACTGAACCGATTGCGATGAAACTTGGAATATAAGTAGTTGGATACCGGGAAAAACACATAGGCTACATTTTATCCCGATATTCCCGCGGGAACGCGACTTACCACGGGGATCAGCTATTAATTATAAATTATCGATCAGGGATACCAAATTTTAGAACTTTCTATATTTTAAAATCATGAATTTAGTTTTCGATGTTCTTTTTCTGTTTTCGCAAATAAATTTACAATAAATATTCGGACATGTCGGTTAAACCGATATGTCGGGTAAACCGTCATGTCCTAGTACTCACCATGGTCCGAAAATATTATGGAAATTTCGCCAATCCGGGGTAGGCTCCCGTGGCGTCTTAATGCCTACCACTCTAAGAGGAGGCCCTTGTCCTGCAGTGGGTTAATTAAATTTATATCTATAAGTATATAATATTAATGCTAATGAACATTTATGCTTTAAAATAAATATTTGTATCTGGCCCCGTATTTCTATGTATAATATGTATGTATTTACAAAAGAAAAATAAATATAAGTATTATATCCGTTGTCTAGTCACCACAAGCTTAGCAGCTTTCCATGGAGCTAGATGGCGCTGTGTGTTCGTCACAGAATTTATTTATTTTTTATTTATTTATTTGATCTCTCTCCATTTGTAGGTGGTTTTACACGGGCGGGCCGTAGTCAAGTGCGGTTTATGAAGGCTGATGTGATAAAAATTGGCGGACTATCCTGGCAGATATTCAATTTTACAGCCTTCTGTAATAAATTGTAAGAGGATTTAGGTATGTCAATGGTTAAATTCGCTGCTGGAGATGGGAGCTCGTGTGACCGAGTGGTTGAGGCACTGGAGTATTGATCCAGGGACGCGAGTTTAAATCTCACCGCGAGTGAATTTCTAAAGAAATTTTCCTTTGAAATATTTCTAGTATGTCAATGGTGTTTAGCCTATTGTGCAGTGATTAGGGTATAACTCCTGTCGATGAGAGATTAAAGGGCACTGTTCTGACGTTTGTAATATTATAAAATTAGAAAGTTTAAACATTTTGTCATCCCTGATCGATTGCAGAATCAACGTTCGGCAAGTACAAACGATAGAACACCTGAGCTCTCCGATAAATACAACATACTTACAGACCTACTTACTTTGACACGAAACACCGATCTTGGCTACAATTATTTATTAACAAATTAATATCTATAAATAAAATGTATTCGTTGATAACAACGCTTATCTCTCGGCAGCTGAACAAAATATGTGATAAGTAAAATCGATCTCTTTTAGATAGAAGTCTGAAATAACGGGTTCTCCCCGAAGGCCCCGAATAACCCGTCTTTGAGGGACACGATTTTTTAGGGATCCGTACCCAAAGGGTAAAAACGGGACCATATTAATGAAACTTCGCTCTCTGGCTGTTTCCAGGGGCTCGATTCAGTAAGGACATAGCATGCGGAATGCCGGCGGACTGCAGGCAACGTGCAGAAGATGTGCGTTAATTCGTAGGTATTCGGTAAATGTTATTTTATTTAATTACTACTTAATTACTAAGTAGCCTTTAAATTTAAGGGCTACTTAATTATTTAAATAGCTCCCCTTGTTTCACAGCCAATCAGTATTAAAGGAAATTATAGAATAGCTTTTATTTTTACTCATGCAACTAATCGACTTATGCAATGCTCATGCATCCCGCCTGCTTGTCGCATGCTATGTTTTTACACAATCAGGCCACAGGCTGTATCAAACGAACCGTGATAGCAAAGACTGTTAAAATTTTCGCAGATGATGTAAGTATTTCTGTTGCCGCTATAACAACAAATACTAAAAACTAAATTAACCCCCCTTACTTATAAACGCCAATTAATGCGTACGTCACATAAGTCATAACTTAGTCAAGTGTAAATAATATTTTATAAGTAAGGGGGTAAATGTGTAATCCCCCAGGTCTCCCCCAAAAACCCACCTCAACCGACGGAATACGCAGATAAGTAATATACAATGGAGATATAGGGACTTACCTACTAATATTATAGGTAGGTACCTAAATGATTTGTAAAATAAACAGTAAGTATCCCGTAATCATACAATGAGCACAGATCAAAGAGTCTTAATATCTATTATAGAAATAAACCCCCGTATTTTATAAACGCCAATTAATGCGCTGCATAACTATGCATTGTTTGTCTTTTACTGACACATGAATTTTCAAAGTTGACAGACAGAGACAAACGTCACATAACTTAGCCTTGTGTAAATAATATTTTATAAATAAGGGAGAAAGAGACAATAATATGGCAGGAAAGAGGATGATTTAAAAAAGTATGATGGATTTACGATATGCGAGTACTTAGTAAATATTGCACGACCATACACACATTGAAATCTAAGCAAACAAACTAAGCACTACTCTAGATATGTACAGTACCCATGTACCCATAGTACAATACAACAAATATACTGTACAAATCTTACTTATATTATAAACGCGAAAGTTTGCTTGTATTTATGTCTGTGAGTTTGGTACTCAATCACGCAAAAACTAGTGAACCGATTGTATTAATTTGTATTATTCCAGGTCGCCAGCTACCTATATTCTAAGTCATCACATCGGTTCAGTACATACATACAAACTTTTGCATTTATAATATTAGTAAGAAGTAAGTTAGACGCTGCAAGATCTTCTTGACGACCACCCGCAGACATTCCCGGCGTGGTCCGCTGTTCCCAGCAGGATACTCCGAGAAGCTCCATCAGGGACCAGTTAAATACTGATCTAGTCCCCAATGCTAGATTGGTCCTGTTTGAAGGAGAGTAGCATCGAGCCCAAGTGACACTACCTGATTACCTGACAGACAGACGGATAGTAGAGTCTTAGTAAAACGATCACGTTTTTATCCTTTGGGGGGAACCCCAAAAAATCATTTAACTTAATCCATGGAGATTGGAGATGACAGAGTTCTGTCAAGATACCAATATTAATAAATCTCTTATACCGATAGTGTGGATAGATACAAACTATTGACAGAGGGCGCTGTGTTTGCATACCCGCTGACCGATTGCGAGGTCACCCTCGAGATGTAGAGTTAGAGGGAACGATAATGTAGGCAGAATACGACTTTGGGATGATTCATATTAGAACGTTTCTCAGCCGTGCCGGGTCCGAGCTTCGTTGTCTGTTGCTCGGCCGCAACTCGGTTGCAACAGACCGATCGACTGCTCGCCGAGCAATGGACCACGAAGCTCGGACGAAACACTTTATTTACCGGGTTTAATCGCGGTAAATAAAGTGTTTTATTGTGCAAAATCGCGAAAACCATAGAAGAAATTAGAATTAGAATTCCCCTACAAATGCAGTTTTCACGTTTGAAACAACCTTTGAAAAATAAAGACATAAAAAACCATAGAAAATACGAAACAAAAGTAAAAACTCGCATTTAAGATAAAGACGTATGAAGAATATCGTCACGAGATAACGTTAGTACCTACCTAGTATTTATTAGTATCGATAGGTAAATAGTGTAACAGCTATAAACTTTAATTATTTTCCAACGTGATCCACAGAGTGAGCTAATAACATGGCTTATACGACGAAGATAAAATATCTTTAAGTACTGTCATTAAATGGAGTCATTTTAAAACGGTATGTGAAACAAGATCATTTATTAATTTCAGTCAGCCTTAAAGTTAGGTAGTAATCCAAATTAAATAAGATACCAACTTACCCCCTTACTTATAAACGCTAATTAATGCGCTGCATAACTACGCATCGTTTGTCGTTTACTGTCACATGCAGTTTCAAAGTTGATAGAGAGACAAACGTCACATAACTTAGTCATGTGTAAATAATATTTCATAAGTAAGGGAGTTAAAGGAATAATAATAATAATAAATAAATCCTGTGACGAACACACAGCGCCATCTAGCCCCGTGGTAAGCTGCTAAGCTTGTGTTACGGTGACTAGACAACGGATATACTACTTATATTTATTTTTCTTTTGTAAATACATACATATTATACATAGAAATACACCCAGACCAGATACAAATATTTATTTTTAATTTTTAAGCATAAATATTTGCACTCGACGGGAATCGAACCCGCAACCTTCCGCATTGCAGTCGAGCGTCCGCCCGACGCGCCACAGAGGTCGTCAAAAAACCCGAACGAAAGTTAAAGGAATGAACCCAAACTCTAAAAAACTACTGATTTTTGAAATTAAAAAAATAAACTAAACAGAGGCTGTCAAAATGGAACTTAAGGTGACATACTCACGACATTGTGTAACGTTGTAAACGTTTTTCTTTTTTTTTTTTTTTTCACGCAAGTCAGCTAGGTAGGGTACCTAACGAACTGCGCAGTCGGCGATTTGAATATTAGAGATGCGCAGGCGCGCGAAGGAAAACGTTTACAACGTTACAATTGGCGGCAGGGATCTCGAGATATCTCAGTAATTACAAAACTGAAATTTGCTAACCCTATCCCTGTCACATCATAAGGTGAGTATGGGACCATAATCCTTTGTATAGTAGTTCCGCTAGTGATCCTGTAGTAATAAATATACCAGTTATGGTATCATCTAATTAGCATCCACCGCTACTAGTGGCTAACTTGCAGTACATTGCTTGTAGAATACGAAATATGTGTTTTGACAGTAAATAGCAACTAGTAGCGGTGGATGCTAATTAGATGATGCCACAGATGGACGAGAATTAGCCGATTTTCCCGATGGAATATCGGGATAAGCCTTAGGCAAGTGTTATGCCAGGTCTTTAGCTATCTATAGCATACCAAGTTTCATCGCAATCGGTCAGTAATTTTTGCGTGATGTCATGATGACGACTCTTTTACACAAAAATTACTAACCCAATTGATAACCGAATACAATCTTTTACATAATTATAATTACCTACTTACTCACACACAAACTTTCACATTAATAATATTAAAGTTAAAGTTTTAACTGTGTGTTTCCGCAATTAGCCCTACTATTGGGCCTTTGTGCATGATTTTAAGCCGTGGGTTTCTTCACGATGTTTTCCTTCATCGTAAGAGCGATGTTAATAGCGCACATAATTTTTTCTTACAGAAAAAGACATTGGTGTGCGGCCGGTATTTGAAACCACGACCTTCGGAATGAAAGTCGTAGTATCTACCACTAGACCAACACCGCTCTACATTAATAATACTACCTACTTCGATCAATTATGCAATAAAACGCTTAAGTAATATAATAATAGTTCGAACATCAAGCAACACATTCTCAGAAGTCAGTATCACAAAGAAATGGCTGGTAATCTTCTAAATCTTGAGTAACGTCGCAATGATAATTACTTCTCGGAACATTTATCGAAAATAACTTACTATATTCGTCCATTATCATGCAATTAGCAAATCGAAGATTTGATGCTACAGGTGACGCAATTGGATAACTATGTAAGTACCTATTTATTTAATAAGCTTGGACACACAAACTGGGAACTTTTCGGGGGTAATTGTAGTCAAGTTTCTTCCCGGAATGACCCCGATTTGTGTGTTCTGCCTTTATAGACGATTCTCATTAGAACGGGCCGTGTCCGGACCGGGGCAGGGATGGGCTATTTTTCGGGGCAGAATGGACGACATGCAAAACAAAAGCCGGCCCGTCCCGGTCTAATGAGAATCATTAAGGCTACGGGCCGTAGCCCGGCTGTCTTATCCGGTTTTGTAGCCAGGCTACATTCTCTTCCCGTAGCCGTATTCTCCTTCCCTCGGGATTGTCCTGGTTACAGACTTGTGTCCTGGACACTGCTCAGTGGTTTGATCCCGTATAAAAGGTTGGACAGAAATATTATACCTACTTGGGTATTTTGTCCCAATTGTTGTTTAGCTTATGCGGATGGGGCTTGGAAATTAAAATAAAACTTTCCAATATTGCAATGACTAATAAATTATTCGCTGTGGTTCAAAGTACCCTTACCTACAACTTCATACCGAATCATACAGTTAATTGTGAAATATTTTTTTTTTATTTCTAACTGTGTCGATGCCGTCTCGTATCCCAGTTTATAAGTTTATGACTAGGGATATGTTTTTCTTTAAACAAATATTTAAATTACAATTTAAGATCTTCAAACTGATTAATTTCATAAATATTTAGCTTTAACAAAGATACCTACATAAACATAATGAGACAATTTAGAAAAAAAAAACAAATCAGGTTACTATAATAAAATAAAAATAACGTTAAAGCAAACATAAACGTTAATATTCATGCCTTTATGTAGCCCAAATGAAAGGGGGAAAATAGGGGGAGACGTGGGGTAACAAAGGATATCCGCGGCATCTCCACATTACGGCAACAACTCTCGAATCCACCTGAGTCGCATCGGACGATCTTAGCGCGACGCAACGGCCGACGCTATCTGTCTCGCTCGTTCGTGTCCCACTCGAGATGCGCGCTCTCGTTCTCTCGGTCGTGTCTCTCGACCAATCGCAGTCCGTATCTTGCTCCCCCGAGAGGAGAGCGACAATGCGTGCTCTCAGCAACACATCGAGACACCATCTCGAGGCGAGAGGTTGTCGCTCCGACCGAGATGCGATGTAAGCGCGCGATTTATAGTGAATTGGACTTTTGTGTTCGAAAATTGAAAAGCTGTGCGTAGTGTGTGATAAAAAGACTGACACTTGTTTGGACAATTAATTATTATTTCTGGTGTTATCGAAGAAATTATCCACAATTGGGTAAGTGTTGATTAGATTAGAATGCAAATTATCGTTTTGCGAGGGCGACGTCCTTTTGTTTCGTCTAATAAGTGGTGAAAATCAAGTGGGCTCAGTGTGGATGCGACGCGATTACTGGCTATTGTTCCCTTCGCGACACTTTGGTCTAGATCTATTCATTTTTATAGGATCATAGGTATTTAATTTAATTTATAAAAGTGTTTTTAAAAGCTCATTTTCGCAGAGCTTTGGCTGATAACTTGAAAGTGTCCAAAAAATATAAATGTTTGATGTCCGATAAAAAAGTTCAATATAATAAAATTGGTAGATAGATAAATTCACAAATTAATTCAATGACACGTTTTTAATAGTAGATTTTATTTATAATTTTATTAAATGGTCGAATTTATATTAAAAAATAGTTCATTACTTACCTATGTAATAAAATGGATGTAATTTAACAGAAGATATAAAGGTAAAAATACTTACGTCTAATTTAAAATAAGTCCACAATGCCAAAAAAAATCTGCAAGATTTAGTTTTTCTTCTTATTTTAAATTAAAAAAAAAAAAAAAAAATATCGACTTTAGCCGACGGTAATTATTTTATTAGAAAAATACACTAGTTTTTTTTAAGTCCATTAAGAAAGTAGCAGATTCTAATACAAAAAAATTATCGATGTTTTCCTAAATTTAGTGCGGAGCCGTTTTTTAACGAAAATGCTTTTCAATTTTATAAATTTCAAATTATGATGTTTACTTTAAGGCGGGCTTGTGCCAAACTGGTTTAAAAAAATAACTCCCAAGTTTGACAACAATGTGCTCTTTGTACAATACCTCCATTTTTTTGACACAATTAGGTATTATGTCAAAATTTATCGTCAAACCCTCTGACCGGTGAACCAATACAATTAAATTCCCACCTAATCAGTAGAATACCTACCTAATCAGTGGATGTAATTGAATTTTGGAAATAAAATGAAATTGGAAGTATACTTATTTCTAAGTTTCCAAATATGTAATTGAAAATAGTAGGCGAAACAATACAATCTTGAAGTGAAAATACGATTTACAGTCGTATTTTCACAACCATTATTTTTTATATAATTATATAATAATATAACATAATTATTTAACATTTTATGTTAAATAAGTACCTACTTCTAATAATATTTTCAAAAATTAAACTGAATTAGATTAGATAAAAATTGTATAATGTACCTACCTGCCTAGGCATTTTTTTTAACTGTGTATAACTGAGTACCACGTTTTCGCCCGAGTAAGTCCCGATCCCGTGAGAAAATCGAGATCAAAATTAGCCTATGTTACTACTCGATAATTTAGCTATCTATTGGTAAAAGAAAAATTAAAATCGGTCTAGTAGTTTGAGAGTACTGGTTACAAACAAACAAATCTTTCCTATTCGTAATTGTTAAGTTTAGATTAGAATCTTCTCTTCAATTACTATACTAATTATAATCTAAGTATTGTATATGCCAATTTATGAATGATGAAAGTAAGTATGTTATTTGCGAAACAATTAGGTTTTTAAGATATATTGGTAACGCTCGCGCTGATTATTTAGGTATGTACGAAAATAAAACAAATAACAAAAATATTACATTAACAAAATAAATAATTAAACAAACAATAAAATCATAATATAAGTGATCATTAGGATCTTTTCTTCATTTATTTAAAGATTTTTTTATGAAATAAGGTTTATATTTTTCAAAAGATCTAGAAGGATTATTTAAATAAAGATACGGGCGGAAAACATAACTTTTCCATGTATCTTTAAAAATATCTTATGAGAACAAAAGAATTAGTAAATAGTAATTCTTATTATTTTACAAACGGGACCCTAATTTCAATTCCGTAATTTCCGATCTGAGAATATCGGAATAAAAAAAGCCAGTTATTCCTAGACTCCAGCTATCTACACACCTAGTTTTATCACAGTCGGTTCAGTAATTTTGCGTGAAGACAAATATATTCGTTTACTTATACTTATTTCCACACAAAACACATGCCCTCAGATTTATTTATAACGACCCTGTATTAACAGGATATTGGTCAGCTACTCTTTCTTATAAGACATTTTATCATCGCTACTTATAACGGACTAAATCGCTCCCACAACCTTTTTTGATCCAGCGGCTTAGAAACCTGGATACAGAAAGAAAGAAGAAAGAAAGAAAAACATTAATTGACAACAAACACACACATAAGAAGGTACATACGAACAATGGGACACAGTGGAATACAGCAAAGACCTATATTAAAAAGTTAAAAGTTTTAACTGTGTGTTTCCGCAATTAGCCCTACTATTGGGCCTTTGTGCGTGATTTTAAGCCGTAGGTTTTCTCACGATGTTTTCCTTCACCGTAAGAGCGATGTTAATAGCGCACATAATTTTTTTTAAAGAAAAAGTTATTGGTGCGCGGCCGGGATTCAAAACCACGAACCTTCGGAATGAAAGTCGGGGTAACCAACCACTAACCAACAGCGCTCATGTGTTAAGTCAAATATAAAAAAAAAACATGTTTTTCCTGTCATAAACAAGCAATTTAAATCTCATATCGATAAGATGTCTGTACGATCTGAAGTTGAGACACATTTATCAGCAAATCAGTGATATCTCGAGATGTGCTCTCGAGCAAATTGCTCAATTATACGTAAACTACATCCGAGCTGGTAGGTACAATCGGAATAAAAAGTCAGTGACCACATTCAGTTTTTCAAAATCGCACAATTATTGTGCCGCGTCTAACTGGACATCTGAAAATTAATGAAAAAATAGAGATTTTCAGAATATAACATTTTCCCCGGATCTTATTCGCGTATTGTCATTTTTAAATTCTCTTACCTCGACGTTTCGACTATCCTACAAATTGTGTATCCAGTGTAGACAGGCCTGGCGCTTGTATCTTTTGTATGTTTGTTCGACGATAACTGAAGTATCGTAGCTCCGATCTTCATTAATTTTGGTATGCGCGTAGTTTAGGTCAATAGAATATGTGAGTTCGAAGATGAGCCGGATCGGTAGGGGGCTTGGGGAGATAGGGGGTCGTGGGATCTCAGTTCGGGGAGAACTCCTAGATTATAAATGTGAAAGTGTGTGTGTTAAGATGTTTGGATGTTTGTTACTCAATCACGCAAAAACTACCGAACCGATTGCGATGAAACTTGGAATATAAGTAGTTGAATACCGGGAATAACAAATAGGCTACATTTTAACCCGATATTCCCGCGGCAATGGGACTTACGCGGGTGTAACCGCGGGGCGCAGCTAGTATTATAACAATAGTCTTGGTCCCAAGGAGACACAAACAAACCAAACCAGAACAAATCAAACACAAAGAAACAACAAAGAAAGAGATTTTAGTACAAATTGTCTAAGTTTTCAGAATGCCTGTCCAAAGTCTAAGCCACAAGAAACTCACTCAGAAACTTTTTTTTGTGATCAAGTTTTATTTACAATCGTCAAAATACAAATATTTTTTTACAGTTTATTTTATTATAATATGGTTCACATTGTCGCATATTTATGGCTATAGTGGAACCGGAGCAATATTCTACTATAATATTCAATAACAAAAGGTTCCAAAGTAATTCTATCCATCGGTTAAAAAAACACTCCAGCTTAAACACTCCACAGTATGATGCATAGCGATTTTAAAAATCTGAATGTGGTGATCGACTTTTGAAGCTCACTGTACCTACCTACCAGCATTCATATCTGCGGTATCAAATCAACCTACGTTCTATCAGATCCAGGGGCGTTTCTTCAGATTAGGCGGTACCTACTAATCATCACTCGATAAAGGATTCTGTGTAGTGGAGCGGGGAAACGCCGCGGCTTTCTACGCAGAATTTCATAGGTAACGTGGTCGATTCCTGCAGTGTAGAAAATTTAGAGGTGTTCAAGTTACGTGTAAACAGATATCTTTTAGGTGATGATGCTACGTCTTAGACTATTAACAGAGATACCAATACGGATACAGATAAGGAAAGTTATTTTTAAATGTTTTTTTTAAATAAAAATTGTTTATAGCGACTTCGTAGGGGCTAGCTGCCTTTGTGCGCGCTAATTTGAGAAACGGCTCATCCGATTTTAACCAAATTTGCTATGCAGATAGCTTTCGACCTCGATTAACACATACCTTGACTTTTTATCCTGATATTCCCGCTGTATAAGATACAACAGAAGAGGTAAAGCGCCAACTACTAAGTCAACTGTAATGTGACTTACTTACTCATTACGTAGTAAAAAACAAAGCGACTTCCCGCTGTCTGTCTGTTTGTTTGTACTTCCTATGCTAGATCTTTAAATCTCCACAACGGATTTTGTTCTTTTTATTGATATTGATAAAATAACACTTACAAAACGTCTTATTCAACTAATAAGGTACTATGAAACCAATCTTTGAGGTTTGTGTTAGTACCTGACACTCTAATATTAGAGTATCTCAATATACTCTGATATTATATTGTTTTTTTAGTCACCTTACCCTAGGGTGACTCAACCGGAAGATTTAAATGTAAGTATAACGCATACTGAAATTAAGCGAGTGAAACCGTAGGGCCCAGCTAGTTCATTTATAAATTCCAATAAAAACAGTACCTAAACAAAATATAAAACTCCAGGTTTTCAAAGTCGGTTAAACACCTGATCCGCATAAAATAGAAAGAATGTTGCTTATTGTATCATTGTATGAAAATTTATTGATGAACAATAGTAACTATACTTAATACGACCTATGAGTAGGTACAGTACAGTCAGAATATGACTTAAGGTACAGTCAGAATATTTGACTTAAGGTACAGTCAGAATATGACTTAAGGTACAGTCAGAATATGACTTAAGGTACAGTAAGAATATGACTTGAAAGTACAGTCAGAATATTATGACTTAAGGTACAGTCAGAATATGACTTAAGGTACAGTAAGAATATGACTTGAAAGTACAGTCAGAATATTATGACTTAAGGTACAGTCAGAATATTACTTAGAGTACAGTCAGAATATTATGACTTAAGGTACAGTCAGAATATTATGACTTAAGGTACCAGGTGCATATTTTAAAGTTTGACTCTTTTCAATAACAGTTTACTAACTTTTGATTATTCTGTATCTAATAACTCACTTCGTAAACTTTAGTGATATCAAACAGAATTATCAGCAATTACTGAACCGTTATTGAAAAAAAAACTTTCAAATATGCACTTACCTTATGTTCTGTTATTAAATAATAAAAAAATGTATGTGAACCTTATGTTCTGTTATTAAATAATAATAAAAATGTATGTGACCTATTTTCATCGTCATCGTGAGGAAGGTGATAGATAACGAAATCATCGTGAGGAAACAGACAAACTTTTTTTATTATTTGTGATTTTTAAAGTAGTCATGGTATTTTTTAATTTAAATTTATTTTATTTTATTGTGCGACAAAAGGGAAATAAAACATCGAGAGACGATCATGGTAAGGCACAATAACCATAAAAAAGTAAATATATCTAGATTAGGTATTTGTTAGATCACGTAGCACCAGAAAATCCTTGTGTTTGCGATTATACCAATCAATGACCACTCTACTCTACATTGTTATTTAATTATCTATTAATTGTATGTAACTAAGGTATTTGTTGCGCAAGGTTCACGATCGATGTAACTTCAAACGTTTTACGTTTTCAATTTAAAGACTAGTAGCGCCATCTATTGTGGAGTAGCATCACTACCGTCAAAAAGCTCGTGTTAAATAACTTTTAAATTACCAGAAATGTAGATTTTAATTTGTATTACTTTTTGTTATTTTCTAGTCATTTTATGTTAAATAAAAAATTGTAATAATAACTAATAAATCTTACTCCTAATAATAATATTAGAAAAAATCAGTGTAATTGTTGCTTTGCCCTCAATGAAAAACTACTGAACCGATTGCAATGAAACTTGAAATATAGTTGGTTGAAAATCGATATAACACATAGGTTACTTATTAACCTGGATAATGCCGCGAAATCAGGAGTTATTAAGGTAAATAGAGAACTCGGTAAAGCCTTTAGAATAAAAAAAGACTCTCGTCTTAGAACCAATTCTACGGTGAATATGCATTATTATTGAATGGCTGTACCTACTTAAATAGAAGGATACAAATATAGAAGTGTTCAAAGCGACCGCTATCAGCAGATAAGTGTAGTGTTACGGAATATTCTTAGTAAAGTAGGATAAAAGAACCGGCAGTTTACGCCAGTGCGCGAAAGTTGAGATCTTGGGTGTTATTGCAAGGTATTAATTACTTGATTTTGTAGCCTCCATTATTATTAGTGATGATGGATGGTCTGTAGGTGCCGACTAGGTCTGCGAATTGACGACCTCTGTGGCGCGTCGGGCGAACGCTTGGCTGCAATGCAAAAGGTCGCGGGTTCGATTCCCGCTGGGTGTAAATATATATACTTAAAAATAAATATTTGTATCTGGTCTGGGCGTATTTCTATGTATAATATGTATGTATTTACAAAAGAATTACAGCTTACCACGGGGCTAGATGGCGCTGTGTGTTCGTCACAGGATTTATTTATTTATTTATTAAATTGTCTCGACTTGTCGTCAATTAACAATAATGCAATTGTTTGTATGCTTAGATCTTTAAAACTACGAACGGATTTTGATGCGGTTTTTTAGTCGATAGAGCGATTCAAATGTATACATAACACAACCTGATACTCCAGCGGAATCGTCACTTACGCGGGTGAAATCGCGGGCCGCAGCTAATAATATTATAAAGGGAAAATATTTATTTGATTGTTTGAAACGAATATACTCCGAGACTACTGGACCGATTTTGGAAATTCTTTCATGAATAGTAAGCTACATTATCGAGGAGTAACATAGGCTACCTTTGATCCTTTAAAATCGGGGCTTACGCGGGTGAAACCGCGGGACGCAGTTAGTCACCAATAAAATAGTAGGTAACTATTCTTAATGAATGAACGAATAGGTACATAGAAGGTATGTATGTATAGGGAAGGAAAATCTAATACCTACCAAAGTCAATGACCTTAAACATGTTACGCAAAAGATGCTGTACCATTTCCTTATATGGTAAAACCAAAGAAGTTACATTACTAGAACTAGAATGCCCACGAAGAACTAAAAAGTGTTCCGCTAAATTGAGCTCGCTATCCCTTTCTAATAACATTATTAGAAAGGGATAAAGATAAAGATATTTTATTGCATCAAGTATGGTACAGCAGATCTTAAATCTAAAAATATAGTTCTACATACCTTGCCAACATGTAGCATGCAAACATCAAAATTGTCACAAGAGAGAGAGGAAAAAAAAAGCAATCACAAGTCATTCCATTTCAATTAATAATATGTCAAAATAAAGAAGAAAAAGAAAAAAAAAATTGAAAAAAAAAATTGGGACAGAAAGGCGAGTTAAAGATTTTTTATAGCGGCAACAGAAATACATCATCTGTGAAAATGTCAACTGTCTATCACGGTTCTCGAGAGACAGCTTGGTGACAGATAGACGGACAGCAAAGTCTTAGAAATAGGGTCCCGTTTTTACCCTTTGGATACGGAACCATAAAAAGGATTTTTTGAAATTCTAACGAGATCGTAATTAAAACGATGAAAATAACGTATAAAATAAGTATGTATATTTAAGTAAGTTATTTTATGTGTCATTGCTGCCTACCGCTGGTCAGGTTATTAGCACGCATTGTCTCTCGAACTGTAATAGGCGGTAAGGTGCGCAGGCGCAGCGCGTCATCATTTTACCATGTAACTATAGCTTAAGCTTGTGCTCTAAAACAGAAGTAATTTTGGAGTGACGTTTGTGTATTTATGTGTAAGCAGAGACATGTTACATCGTCGTCTTCGCTTCTAGAAGACTGTGCACTTCACAAATTTTGAAATAACAATTTCAATCATACGCTCTTAAAGTTAAGGTAGTCTTTGCTTTGATACATCAAAACGGTCCTGTTGAACCCAGTTGGATCCAGTCTGTCCTTATCTAACTAACCGACGAATACTAAAGTGAAAAAAGGACAGACTGGGATCTCTAACATCAAGCGGGACCGTTTTTTTGACGAGGTAATCTTTCTAGTTAATACTGTATTATTTCTATGACTTGAGAGTTAAAGAGTTCAGACATTTCAGATAAAGAAAAGTAACCTAAACGCGAAACGCCAATCGTATCTCGAGAAAACCAACTTCACAAACGAGCACGCGATTTTCAGCTCTTTTTAAAACAAATAGAGTTTATTTTTATGTAGTTGGTAAGAACCCGTATTGTATTGATTACGATTCGCAACAGGAAGCGAGCTGATAGCGTTTGACTCACGTCTTTTGTAAAGATAGGTAACTTATTGCCCGGTTTTATCACAAAACGGTGATGCTTTAAGAATAATTTTCAAGTAATACCTACGAGACGTTTTATCTATACTTAGTAGGTACGTTTGTTTTTAAATTTCAGACTATAATCTGAAGTTTTGATTACTTTTTTTTTCTTATCGGTTGTGAACCGATTATGGCCATTAGGAAATTAGCCAGTGTAAAGTATTATTAATATATTATGCAAGTTATTTGCATCGAAACAGTCAAGTCGTCATAGTTAAAGTCAAGTCTAGCGAATTATTTGTAAGCACGGCGACCATTTACAAAGATTGTTCACGGAGCTTTGGAGACAACACTAAGTCCATGTTTTGCACTGATTTTCACTTTCATTGCACTTGTACACCTTCACAAAACTAAAATAATTAATATGCCCCCGAAATTAAACAATTGGCGCGCATTTGAACTAGGTTTCACAAAAATGAAAATTTAGCACCACATCTCCTCAATGCGTTCTCGCCAAGTCTCCCTTGATTACTTGTATTTGACATTTTTTTTTCTGTAAGTGTCAAATCGTTATCGTAACAGATTGTAAAGACCATTGTAACATGATGAATTGAATTGAATTGAATCGAAACGTCGGAAAATTAAAAAGTTAAAATCACGCTATTATGACCCGTGAATATCAAACCTTAGTGGTTTAGTTATGCTAAGTGAATCAATGATTTATAACTTATTTTATAATTGGTAATAAATAAAAAAAACGTGGTAGTTAAAAAGTTTATCTAAAGAGAATTTAATATTTCTTTTTTGTTTTTATTGCTCAAGGCATTTTAAACATAGAACACATACACAAAAATTAAACATACACAGGAATCCTGATCCTCACAGATTCCTGTGTAGCTCAGTGGTTAGAGCAGTCGCCTGGTTAGCGAAAGGACGCAGATTCGAATCCTGTCATGGGGATTTTTTGGAAATATATTTCCTTGCTAAAAATATTTCTATGTTTAAAGAGAATTTGTTGTCCTTAGGCGTCGTCGTCGAGGTCGCCTGACGCGGGACATGCAAGGCGCTGCGAACGCGCCTGCGGCACCCGCCGCCGAGCCACCTTCCTCACAACGTAAGTAGAATACCACCAGGCTTCCTATAGGTACAACTGAACTGAACTCCCTTCCGATTGAATAATATTATTTTTCTTCATAACCGGTATCAAATACATCTTAAAACAATATATTGTGTTATTGTACATGATACAAGAATTGTCCCCTTCATTTCAAAAACAATAAAAAATAACTTTAAATACCACTATTATACGGGCAAAGTTACCCCTGTTTTACAAAATAAAACAATTTTTCTTCTAAATCCTTAACCGCTATATTTTCTTATAAGCATCATAATATTTAATCTTCGTTAATGATTGATTTTACGAGATTTTATAAATTTTTTTCATGCAATTCCATCTCGCTCATTTCCATGCAATCGGACAAGGACCGATAATTATCATCTATCGCCGTTTTAAGAAGGTATCTTACGTACCTAACCGATTATGTAAGTAGACTCAGGTATAGTTTTATCAGGCTACCATTAAACTCAAGGTCTATCTTCAAGTCGGTAAGGCATTCGCCGGATGCCAGTAATAAACATTATCTAAAACTGCTCAATAAAATGGGAGGGTAGTTGGAATTCTCAGGTGTCGTCGCGTGCGCAGTGCGTCGTTCGGATCATGTTGTTAT
This sequence comes from Idaea dimidiata, assembly GCA_949358125.1. Taxonomy (NCBI): domain Eukaryota; kingdom Metazoa; phylum Arthropoda; class Insecta; order Lepidoptera; family Geometridae; genus Idaea; species Idaea dimidiata. Next base: position 6,005,708 of record OX442342.1, on the reverse strand, counting down.
AGGTCCATCTGATACTGAGAAATAGTACAGAATTGATGATACTATAAATAGCTTCTACTCTTACTATGGCTTCAGAAATGTTTTTAGGAGATTATGCAGATGGATATACTTATCTCTGCACTTTTTTTTTTGTTTTTTTTTTTGACTAAATATGCAATCAAAATCTATTTACTAATATTACAAACTTTAACTGGCATACTTCGTCTGCGTAGAAATAGCATAGCAGACTTTTGCGTTCATTACTCGAGTTCTACTAATTTTATTTCGATGTAAAGTATACCACGAGGTTCCTCGAAAACAGAACTGTACATTATTGTAAACCAAATTTCAATCGGATTAGTAGTATTTAATTGTATAACGAACAAACAGACAGACCCGTAGGAATTTAAAAAAATATGTAAATGTTCTATTACTTTTACTTGAAGTTTACTTGAAGATCAGCTGTTTCTTTGAGTTCGAGGTAATTGACCTAATGTTGTCCTTTCATTAGTTTGGTCTACTACAATCAAGACTTCAATTACCTTTATTTTCAAAAGCAGCTGTTTTTTCAGTGAAAGATAACCGCAAAATTATCAAAAAAAAGGTTCGAATTTTCAAAAGTCGTAGAACAAAAGTTGTTCGCTTAGACGTTTAGAACAACCGCCTTTCGGCTTAAAAGGGCTTACCCGTTACACTTTGTATAGATGTGAAATTTTGTAAGTAAGAACTAATAATATGCTACTTTTTATCCCCATTCTTCCACGGGATCGGGACTTACGAGAGTAAAATCGTCGGTGCAGATATTTATTACTCAAGATATATTTATTCCTAAAAAACTTTGCCAGCTATGCTCCCTTACATGATACAACTGGCGAGCTAAGCTAAACAACCATAGCTTAGTCGATGACTTAACAAATTAAATATAGTGTATCTCTATGTAAATTTGTTGATTTGCAGCCATCTTCACACTTAATTGGTATATATTTAGCAGGATAGGTATGTACTTACCTACTTGAAATAAATAGCAACTTATCTAATTATTCAAAACAATTACGAAGCCTATAATGAGTCTCGAGAAAAACAATAAATAAGTCATTAGACTGACGTCCTCTATTATTGTGCAGTATCGAATTGTATTGATTATATATATATTACTATCACTATCTACCATTTGGCTTTTGAAGCCCCACTGACACCCACTTGGTATCAAATGAAAGAACGTCGAGTACAATTAAATTTGTCAAATTGAAACCGTAAATCGTAACTTTAAATCTGTGTCTAAGTCTGAGTTGCGTAGCTACATCCAACTAACTAATCCGGATTAATAAAACACTTTATTTATCGGGTTTAATCGCGTTTAACCGCGTTTTATTCATGGTTTTTAACGAACCGAGCTTTCACCAACTTTACAGTTGGTTTTTTCGGTTCGTGTAAAACCATGAATAAAACGCGATTAAACCCTATAGATAAAGTGTTTTATTATAAAAAATCGCGAAAACCGTAGAAGTTAATCCGGATTAGCTAGACTGGGTAAGCAAATGTCAATACAAAATGTCGAGAACTCACTAATCCGTGCTAGGTAATTAATTATATTATTTCGGTTTTGTTAATTCTATGTAGCTGCGCAAGCCAGCCTAATAGTAAATAATAAATAATTGGCCTTTTCATCGAATATTCTAAGCATCTTAGCATCTTTTAAGCGAACGAGCGCGTTTTAGAGCGGTGTTGGTCTTGTGGTAGATACCCCGACTTTCATTCCGAAGGTCGTGGTTTCGAATCCCGGCCGCGCACCAATGTCTTTTTCCTTCCTTCCTACCACACAACCGAGACAGCGAAAATGTTTTATACTATGTATTAATGATAAGCACTATTTACGACTCTGTAGTCCCCAAGACATCGTTAGTTGGAGTAAGTAGGCTTGCCCAGCATATTAAAGAAAGAAAGTACAGGTCAATACATCTGGAGGAAACAAGCCGTGGTTTTTTTCATTATAAGCATTAATAAAAATTCGATAGAGAAGAGTTTGACCACTATTTCACATGATGACTTGATCTAAGATGTAGCAAGCTCATCTAGAAGATTAAAAGACGACACTAGAACCGGCCAGTCTTTCTTAGTGGCTGCGTAAACATAACATCATTACTTGTTAACCTCTTTTTAATGAAGTGGACTGAAAACTCAACTTGTAGCTATTAGAAAACCTATGTTGCCACATACGACCTCAAGATAGTGTGTACTCAAGTGTTTCAATACAAAGGGATGCGGCGTGAACTCATCTCTTGAGATATCGTCAACTGAGCAAACTAAATTCCAAGCCTTAATAGCAACTCTAATGAGGTACGTTTGTTGGTTTATTTCATAGGTAGGTAAGTACCTAACTATTTAGGAGTTTTAAAATTTGTTTCGCTAGTACAGCTGCGCCTCGCAGTTTCACCCGCCTATGTCCCAATCCGAGAATATTAGGATCAAAAGTACCTCTACCTCCAAAACCAACACCATACCAAGTTACATTGCAATCGGTCCAGTAGTTTTAGCGTGATTGAAGCACATGCAAATATCAACTTTACACATTTACAATATTAAAGGGCAATAGGATGAAATTACGTTTTTGGAGCAATGCGCAATGATAAGTCACTGAGCAAAGCAGGCGAGGGGCGATGCGGTTTTCCCTTGACATAGGCGATGGTTATAATTTTGTGCCGCACCTTGCCTCCACTCTGCCTTAAGGCTGCTTGTATTTTAATTTAGGCGTTTACTTACTTTTACATAAAAGGAAGGTAGGACAATCTAAGAATTTCATAAATAATTAGGTAGGTACTTATTTATGTATATCTAATATACCTTTACTATGTATAGAAACTATATACCTAACCTAGTAATTAATAATGAACGTTTTAAAAACAATGTAAATGGCCTCTTGTTTACCAAATTCTAGACGTTATTCTAATAGATGAAATAAATGTAGCAGCTTACCAAACTAAAAATAAAGAATGTGGTAAAGAATCGCAAATGAATCTCTCACAATAAAACCCTAAAATAAAACCAATAAACTCAATTGACTTACTTACAAACACGAAGCTATCTAAACCAGGCATACTCAAAGTGTGCTCCGCGGAACCCCGGTTCACAAAGCCTATATGGGGGTTCTGCGAAAGTAAGTACGAGAAAAATGAATCAATAAGAAGAAAAGGAACGAAATACTTACTCTTCTTTGTGCCACGCAATCGGGAAATAATGGTTTATAACTTGATTTTTAACCGACGAAAACACGGAGAAAAGTTCACAAGTCTAGGAGTATTTTTTTTAATGTAGGAGGACCACGCTGAATTTTGTACAGAGTCGTTCGGTTTTGATAATTATATTTTTATTAGAAAGGGTCGCACAGCAGCAGCAGTTGTTCCCATAAAATTTGGTGAGGAACTTCGGAGTGATGAGCAGAATCCCGCATCAGCGTGCAGTATTTTTTTCAGTTTTCGAATACTAGCAGTAGAAACGTTTATATAACAGTACCTAGCTAAGGTAGGTAAGAATTTTAAAAGTACCCGTTTTTGTTATATTTTAAAGTGTTTCCTACACTTGGATAACTATACTTAAAGAAATGCTTTCCAAAAATCCGTGGCCAAATTGGAAAGGCGTTGGGACGGATCCCCAGAGATGCAGGTTCAAGTCCTGTCGGGTGCGAAATTTTTGGAAAGCATTTCTTTAAGTATAGTTCATTTTTGGTTTTCCGTAAGGGTTCTGTCACCTAAAATGTTTGAGAACCGCTGATCTGAACCATAAAATCTAAACATAGATGTGCCTCAAATATTAACGATTGATAAAAATCGGTTCAGTTGAAGTCAATCTCAAGTACATTTATAATCAGATCACGGTTGTTGGTAGCGTATCTCGGCCCTTCCAATGATCTTGATTAGTACGCTTTAGTACGCGTCGTTACAGAGAAAGCTATCGATTTGTAACTGTTTTTGGGCTGTTTGTGACACCTGTGAGTACGTGTTGTATGGAGTGAGGATGTGTGAGGTTCTTGCCGCGTTGTTTCTACGAACGCAACGGTTCCTTGGACGATAAGATGCCGCCCGTACCTTTTGGGAGTATGAATTTGTTACTTCACTATTAAATAATGCATTATTTTTCTGTGCTGTGGCTAAAACGGCTATTCTCGTATTGAGAATATATCATTAGTTTTTTTTTCATTTTTGAAATATAAACTGCAATTCGGCTTCACTGCCAAATGTCGAGAACGTGGATATGTAAATAAATTTCGACAAATATAAGATAAGAAACAATAACTATAAATAAAGATAAAATTGACAATAGAATTTTATTTTGAAATGAATCCAATCAATGAACCTATATGTATTTGAAGTAAACAATATAATAAAATGCGTCACATTCCATGTATTTCAAAGAAATCAAATCACTCAATCAGATGATTTTGATGACTATTGCGAAAGGAAACAGATTAGCTAATGATCTAATTTGATGTTTTCTTAGAAATATGAAACCTACCTACCTCCTACCTACACACTTATTAATTAAGTACCTAATGTATTTTACATTTTGCATAAAAAATTTCATTCGATAAAAATCATTAATTAGATAAAAAATAAATAAATAACAACATTACACACAGCGCAATCTAGCTCCAAACTAAGCACTAGGCTTGTACTATTGGTACTAGACAACGGATATACTGCATATTATACTTTTAGATAGTCACCATAAAATTTACACATTTGATAATTCATTTGATTTTTTCAAAATCCACCGCCAGCGGGTGTGTTAGTTCGAAATACATTTATTTTCAAAAATAACAGATACGAAGTGTGCCAGGTCATCACAGGAAAAATGGATTCAAGCTTCTTTTTTGCTCTTACGGTGAAGGAAAACAGCGTGAGGAAACCCACGGCTTTTAAAATCACGCACAAAGGCCCAATAGTAGATAGGTAGAACAGTTAAAACTTAACTTTAACTTTATTCTCTTTATTTCTCTCAAAGTACCTAAACGCAGCGAACTTAATGTCAAAGTAGCAAACGGGAAACTGGTTCGGATGATGATGATGGTGAAATATTACTCATCTCCGCTATCAAAGTAACCAAATTTGGATGTTACCCAATCTGCAAACAGCAATTACAACCGGAAGATGACTGAGTACCTACAGCTTATCTCCTCAAATACCGTTAACTATCACTCTTAAGATATGGTAAATGGGACCAGAATATTAGGGCATCTTGTCTAAAGAAAGGCTTGACTGGACTAGAAGAAAACAAACTTCCTTTTGACTCAATCTTAACTCAAAGATAGGTGTTTATTTAACAATCTAATCATGCAGCGTTAGAGCTAGGTACTGCAGGAAATTTCCGATTCGGAATCTCCACACCTACAGGGCGGTTATACCCGAATTAGGAGGGTAGTATGCGCTCTGGCATATTCTCTTTCAGAGTAAGCTATGGCGCTTTACAAACCTGTTTTTGTAGGGTTAAATAGGCGATAAGGCGTAGTAATGTCCTAACAGAGCGACATTACCGTTAGTTCGGTAAAGCTCTTTATATAATAGATTTAAAAAAAGTGTCTAAAATTGCATTTCAAAATAATTGCTTTGCTCAAAATGAAACTAAACCTTTTGAAGGAGTAACATTTTCTTTACTTGCTTACACACTAACTTTCACCTTTATAATATTAATGTGACGTTGTATAGTGACGGATGTACATCAATTAAATACATCCTACTTATCCTACTAATATATAAAGATACTAGCTGCGTCGTTTTCACCCGCGTTAGTCCCAATCCCGTGGGAATATCGGGATTAAAAGTGGCCTATATTATTCCTGGATAATTTAGCTTTCTATTAGTGAAATAATTTTTGAAATCGGTCTCGTAGTTTTGGAGATTACCCCCAATATACATACATTGCGTTTCCTCTTTATAATATTGGTATAGATTTGTTTCCCATTCTAAAGCTTATAATCAAAATATAACCCAACACAAAGGAAACAAATATACCTACTAATACATCCACGAAACCTGACGCCTCACGTTACATATCTGTAACACGATCAATCCGTCAAATCCATTCATACACACCTGAATTCTTCCATCAAAAAACCAAATCAGCACGAAATTTTCATTCATAGATTTATGCACTTGGTAGTTATTGTGATTTTCCATTTATATTGTAAAGAATTTGTTTAGGTTTGCGTTTTACTTTGCTAGGAGTTCGTGGACAATCCTAAAATAACTTTTCTATATCTAAATACTAAATAAAGTGTTTACTTAAAAATGAATTTGTCCCGTTCTTTTTAGGGTTTTGTATTCAACAAGAAACCTTTATAGTTTCGTCATGTATAGATAGGTAGATAACGATACCAACCCATCACGTTTGTTTTCGTTATCTAAGTATACTTACTCATACTATAAAGAGAAGAGATTTAATTTTGTTTATTTGATGGGTGTGACTGGTACCGAAACTACAGAAACCGATTTCAAAAGTTATTTTACTAATAAAACCTACATCAGGAAGTACCATTGGTTATTTTTGATCCCGATACTCCGATTATATCGGGACTTACGCAGATGATACCGCGGGACGTAGTCATTACATAGTATAAACACAAAGTCGCTGTCTGTCTGTTTGTATCTGCTTAAATCTTTAGAATTATGCGATAGAATGATTCATCATCATCATCATCATCATCATCAGCCTGATGATGATGATGAATCATTAAAGAATGATTAAAGATAGAGTTATTTAACAGGAAGGGTAAATATGTATTACACATCGGGAGATCGGAAAAACAGCGGGGCGCAGCTAATTAAATAAGAATTCTTGATTTTCTCAAGTAAGCACCTACGGGAAGAAAGCTAACGGTAGTTCAAGGGACCTAAATATTTATAATTTGAATAAAGGAGCCACGTGTGAGAATTATTAAGAATCATACATAGAAGGCAACCGTTAACCTGTCGCGGAAGGAGAGCTCCTGACTCGAATTAATGAACCTCCAATAAGATGGCCGACTCTACTCACTGAATTTATTATTGGTATCTTGAACAGCGAAGCCTTATATCTTAACGGGGACATGGGACTTGGTTATTTCTTTGGTAGGTAGGTACTCTAGCTACGCCCCGCAATTTCACTCGCGTAAGTCCCGATCCGGGGGAATATCAGGATGTTTAATACATATAAACCTTCCTATTGAATCACTCTATCTACAAAAAGGAACAGCATCAGAATCCGTTGCATAGTTTTAAGTTTTATCGGAATGTATGGTAGCATATGTGTTAGATTTCCAGCTATCTGCATACCAGCCAAGTTTCATTGCAATCCGTTCTGTAGTTTTTGCGTGAAGGGAAATCGGAAAATATCTGAAACTATTCACCCGCGTAAGATTTATCAAAATCGGTTCAGCGTTTTTTATTTCATAAGAACCTTCTCCTGATCATAACGAATACAACGCAAAAAGAATTATCGGAATCGGTCCAGCCGTTCATGCGTGATGCCGTGACCAAAGGAAAAAGGGATTCATTTTTATATACCTATTACAAAAGATGTTATTGTAACTATCTATATCTAGGTAAAGTCTATCTGTCATACTTAAGGCTCCTAGTCGAGCTAAACTAAAAATCCCCATCGAATTCATCGACAAATTGTTAATTATTTTCTGACACAATGTTTCAGAATATTATTTTTCATTTTCTACATTTTGGTGCAGTTTCAAGACAAAAACTTCTTATTGTTTCGAAGCCTGAGGACATTTTACACAAAATATGTTATTTTTGTCTAAAATGTGCTGAGGCTTCAACACCTTTCGACATTTTTATTTGAAATCTACACCAAAACGTAGGGACCAGTGTCAACAAACGCTACAAACAAAAATATTCTAAAAAACATTGCGTCAGATAATAATCGACTATTTTCGATTAATCCGACAGGGATTTTCAGCATAGCTCGTATACAAAGTGTAACGGGTAAGCCCTTTTAAGCCGAAAGAGGGTTGTTCTAGACGTCTAGGCGAACAACTTTTGTTCTACGAAGGAAATTCGAAGTACTTTTTGAAAAATTTAGGTGTAAAGTTTACTTGAAAATCAGCTGTTTCTCAGAGTTCGAGGTCATTGACCTTATCTTGTCCTTTCATTTAGTTTAGTCGACAACAATCGAGACTACAATTACGTTTATTTTCAAAAGCAGCCGTTTTTTCAGTGAACCATAACCTCAAAATTTTCAAAAAAAAAGTTCGATTTTTAAAAGTCGTAGGATAAAAGGTGTTCGCCTAGACGTGTAGAACAACCCCCTTTCGGATTAAAAGGGCATACCCGTTACAAATTGTATACTAAAAATCCTTGTCGGATGTCTGGCGTAGTCATACATAAGTTACATTATTGTAATGTAATCTAGTAGGTAAATAGTGGAATGTATAAACGAGAATTGCTCGATTACATTAAATTTATCTTAAGTATTATTTTAGTTCTAAAGTCTGGCAATTTTATTGAAATTTAATGTAAATCGATCGTCCTAGTGCGTCATAAGCTTAATAGTTATTTAGTCAGATCAATTAATTTACAAGTGATTACATTTTTCACTGTATAAGTAAGTTAATTTTCGTATAAAAAGTGGTTCTTTATTTAGGTATTACTATAATTAATTCTGGTTGACTACGAAAGTCTAAAAAATGGACACATTCTTGTTTTGTAACTTTTTTGCCAACTTTATTATTTTTGTTAGGGCACCTCACTCCACGATTGTATTATAAATATATATAATTTTGTATAGTATACAAGATGTAACGGTCAAGCCCTTTTAATCCGAAAGGGGGTTGTTCTATACGTCTATGCGAACAACTTTTGTTCTACGACTTTTGAAAATTCGAAGTACTTTTCGTAAATTTGAAGTGTAAAGTTTACTTGAAGATCAGCTGTTTCTTAGAGTTTGAGGTCATTGACCTTATGTTGTCCTTTCATTTAGTTTGGTCTACCACAATCAAAACTTCAATTACCTTTATTTTCAAAAGCAGCTGTTTTTTCAGTGAAACATAACCTTAAAATTTTCAAAAATAAAGTTCGAATTTTCAAAAGTCGTAGAACAAAAGTTGTTCGCCTAGACGTCTAGAACAACCCCCTTTCGGATTAAAAGGGCTTGACCGTTACATCTTGTATAAGATTAATATTTGTTAGAATTGCTGGCCACGATCTTCCCTTTGGAGATGTGTACATCCGAAAGAAACACCATGTGATACTATCGGAGTTTGTTTATTCTCGGAAAAATATAATTCGCGCGATTCAAGATTTAGCTTTCCTAATGACATCTATTGGTGTTTAAAAGACTTCCACATGTGTTAGATGGAACTGTAATTCGTAACACAAAATCCTATACAATTAAGTTTCTCCACGAAAACTCCGGTCTTCTCATCCATATTCATTATCCACAATCAATATCTAGAACAAAAACTGTCAAACAAATCATGAATTTAAAAGTGATTGTCATAACGTCTAAAATCGCGCAGCAATACTTTTGAAAGTTGCAACTGTCGCAGACTATGGTCAAGTAGTTGGAGACACCATAAATGAAGGTTTAAGATGTGTAATTCAGTACCGTAAGTCATTCAAGTGTTGAAGAAAGCAGTTACTTGCTTACTGCAGTAGTTATACGCTCTTGCGCTCGCTCCGTTATGTGTGGCAGCCTTCGATTGATAGGTCATCATCATCATCATCATCAGCCTGTTGCAGTCCACTGCTGGACATAGGCCTCTCCAATTACACGCCACCTAGATCTATTTTCGGCTTCTCGCATCCAGTTTGTGCTAGCCGTCTTGCGCAAATCGTCACTCCAACGTGCCTGAGGACGTCCTACACTACGTTTGCCGAGACGCATTCGATTAATAGGTAAATGGAATAAATAAGGATTGCTTTCCACGATCTTCTAGAAGAAGCTGTCTAAATGGTAACTAAAACATTATTGAAATCCGTTCCGTAGGTTAGTAAAAATTAGCTAAGAAATAAACGTACGGATACAGCGACTCTAATCTTTTAGATCTTATGACAGATTTTTCCTTCTAAGCCCTGATTTCTAGACGATAAATTCTAGACCTCGATATATTACGCACTAGAAAAGATTAAAACAACTGGAAAAGGCTATGGCCATTAAAAATTAACTAAGAAAACATGGTTGGTAAGCAAAGCTAGTTAAAAATAAAAATTTAATTATAGAACAGTAGAAATTTGACCACCATGGCAACCCTAAACGAAGATAGGTCGATTTAAATTCCGAATCAGCGGGAAGGAGGAAGTCACGAGCCTTGTTCACATCTATGTCACACCTTTTCTCGCGCTGAACTCGAGTGAACCAGAATAATACTTACTTATCATTAATTCAAAAGACTTTTATGGTGTTATTATTCTGTACTTACTTGCCTGCTTAATTTCTAAATACCTAGTTTAAAAGAAAAGTTAGAATTAAAGCTGAGCCACATCAAAGACATAGCTGATGGCGTGCATCTCTTTCTCTCTTACATTGTGTGAAAGAGACGCTATATATTTTTTTTAATAATTGAATAAAATATAATTTCTCTAAGACTTCTCTAAAATACTAGTAGGTAGGTACCTATTAGAAAAAATGTCTACATACGGCAGAAATGAAAAATGCTTTGCATTATTTTGTTTTGCAATATTTTGCAGAAAGATCGTCTGGAACAAGCGTTATAAACATTTGATTCTCCATGAAAGTGCAATTTGGGCTTGTTGTTGTTGCATGTTTTCTCAAAAATTAAGAGATATATTATTGTTCAAAATAAATGTAATACAATGAAAATGCGAAATAATCAATATACCGGTTATTGAAAACATCTAACTTCATGGCACGCGTTACTGAAATCAGCTTTTATGAAATTCTTGGAATGTCGTTTTGAATTACAACATCTTTTGCAATAAAAACGGAAAGAAGGTACCTACTAACTTACCTGTTTTATTTTTGTTTTAAAACTTTAATTTCCGGTTCGGTTTTGAGGTTTTGAGAAATAAGTAGGTACATAATTCAAAAGCTAATGGGGTTTCATCTGAATGCTGCAACGAGCAAGGTTCTGGGCATGGCCATTTGCTGACATGAAGTCAGTCAATTTACAGAGGGCTATAGGAGTAAGTTAGAAGGTCTTGTAAACCGATTTTTGTAATGCTTTCCAAAAATTTGCAACCTCAAATTGACGCAATTGATAGCGCACAACACGGCAAATCGAGGTTGCAGGTTTAAGTCCTTTTAGGAAAAATCTCTTCAAAAAGCAGTTTTCCAAGTGTAGGAAACATTATAAAAATAAAATCCCAAATTTTCCCGGCAAACGCCAATCTGAGTTCTATGCGAGAACCGAACCTGAACCGATTGATATGACATTTGGAATATAGGTAGCTGGATACCGAGAATAAGCGTAGGCTACTTTATATCCCGATATTCCCGCGCGAACGGGACTTACACGGGTGAAACCGCGGGGCGCAATATAAATGCCAAATTCTTAATAAGCGAGTATGACTACCACTTCAATTTTCTATCCCCTAATTGTCTTGGGCATTTCTCTGGTTAGGGTTTTTTCGTGTATTATTCATTGTTAAAGTGAAATTCATTACGTAAAAACATTTCATTTCTGACGTGAATGATTCATTTATTTCGTCAACGATCAACGGGAAAACATAATAATTGAATTAGGTACAGCTACTTACATCACAATTAGGTCGGCCTTTATAATATTAATTACCTATATGACAATGTTGTCCTTTTATTGTAGTTGATAACATTTTAAGTTCAAATTTTACCTCTTCCTCGTCGCGTCACATCATGATTAAATTAGGGAGGTACACAACGGTCATGTTTAGGTTCAAATCCCACAAAACAGTATGAAAATAGTAAATAAAAATAAAAATAGAAAACAGTATTGGATATAGGAATAAATATATATAAGAAAAAACAATCAAAATTAATCTTTGTGTTGTTGAAATTATAAAATAATTTTGGAAATTGTTTTCTTCTTAATTTACAGAGGTTTCCCTAACTTTATAAAGAGGACGTTACTCAAAAAAATCTGGCATTAGTCACTAGAAGATATACGCAATGAATGACAATTGAACAATAAGTATGATTCAAAAGCTTTAGGAACTACTTATCTATCAACACGTATTTCGGCGCCTCAAAAAAACATGGTTGAGTTTTATTAAGTTTTGCCTTCCCCATCTATGAATATTTATACTAATACTGTAATTTACTATACTAATACTAGCTTATTAGTATAGTAAAAAATTCTGACATCGGTCCATGCCGTGACCAAGGGAAATGGGGGTTCATCTTTATAAATAAGATTATAAAGACGAAAGATTAATTTCCTTGTTTGTAATGAACACCCTATAGCCCGATTTCAAAAATTATTTCACTAATAGAAAGCTTCATTATAGAGGAGTAACATAGGCTACTTTTGATCCCAATATTTCCACGGGTTCAGCACTTATGCAGACGAAACCGCTGGTCGCAGCTAGTATTAAAATAAACAAAGTATAAATTTTCTAGATAGCTTTTCAATTTTATGTTTCTTATAAAACAAAATACCCCACCTTGCCTCTGCCTCTGTTATTTTTGATAATTGATTTATGGTAATAGAAAAGCCTTCTCTCAAACTAATTTGATCGCAGCGAGGAATGAATAATGATGCCAGGTTGTAATGAACTGGTTGACGACGTACATATAACAAAGCGATAGGTATTCTATAGGCGCATGCCTAGGTAGGTACTAATATCTAGGTACCTATTGCAGACGACTCTGCGGCAAGCTACAACCACACGCCTGGCGTCATACTTATTGATTTTCGCGCTCCAACCTTAGCCAAGTACAATAAAACTCTACACCAAAGCAATACAGTTCATTCTCCAACACCCAACGGAGTTTCAAACAAAAGATAATAGTGATTCATACATAAAGAACTTTTCAGCTAGAATGAGACGCTCCGCTCGATCGATAAGTCGCCAATTTGAGCTTTAAAACAAACGCGTAATGATTAAATTTAGTTAACAATAAATCTGACGAAATACGGATACTGTAGTGATCCATCGCAGAACTGATAACGCTGGCAACGCCTACTGATAAAAGTACAAAAATAAAGTAGTTAGATAGGTAAATCTTATGACGTGGACCAGAGCGCCATCTCGAATACAGTATCTAGCAGTGTAAACAACGGATCACTGCATTGACGCAGCATTTTCATGTCATTCCCCGAATCTATTAGCTGATTATTACACATTGAAACTATTTTTCGATTTATATATTAGACACAATCTCATTGTATTATTTTAATAACGAAGTCCGCAATCGCTTGACTCATCTATTGTCGAGGTTTTCTTGGAATTGTAAAATGAAAGCGCCCTGCGTTATTCAAACACGATCCGCAATCGATTGTAACGCGTTCTCTTTTGTTACAGAAATCAAAACAGAAGAGGTCATCAGCGAAGCTAAGGTTGACACGGAGGAGTTGGATAGAATGAAAACAGAAAGACAGGAGTTGAGAACACGCACGATGAGCATCGACAGCGATAACCAATCGGATCGCAGCGAGGAAGAGGATTCCCGGCGCGCACGCAAACGCGCCGCGTCCACCTCGCCTAGCCCCGCCCCTCTGGACAAGAAGCTCGCTCGCTTCGAATGCTACAAGTGCCATGAGCAATTTGAAACTGTCAACGCCTTCGAGATCCACCGGTTCACCGCCCACGGAGACGAAGCCCGCTCAGGATACGAAGACCTTGTCGATTTTTCGAACAAGAAGTTTCCAGAAATAACTCGTGGTCTCGAACGAGCACATAATTTCAAGTGTGAACTCTGCACTAGAGATTTCCCCAATGTTCAAGTTTTGGACTTACATAGAAAAACATGCAGTCCTTCTAATAGAATACCGACTCCAGAGAGGGATCGTAGAGAAGATTTCTTCGCGAAGTTGGATCTAAGAAATAGAACTTTTGGCATTCCGGGCACGTTAACACCTCCAATGGAAAGGTACACGCCTAAGTTCGATGATGGACATATCGGGAACGGAATTAGACATATTGATGCAGCCCGAGACTTGGCAGACATTCAATCGATATTAAATGTCACGTCTACGAGTAGCCTTTTAGAGAGACTCACTGGCACCAGAGTCGCTTTAGAAAGTACAGTACTAACACCTCCTGATACCATCGGAAAAGAGCGCGAAGAAGAAGCGACACAAGATAACTTTGCGGCGGAATTCAGGAGAATGAAACTACGTGGTGAATTTCCTTGCAGATTATGTCCAGCGAAGTTCCCTAACCTCCGAGCGTTAAAAGGACATAATAGGGTACATCTGAGTGGAACTGGGCCTGGACCTTATCAGTGCAATATGTGCCCACATGCATCTCTTGATAAAGCCGCTTTAGTTAGGCACATGAGAACCCACAACGGAGATAGGCCATACGAATGTGCAGTATGCAACTACGCCTTTACAACAAAAGCTAATTGTGAACGCCACTTAAGAAACAGACACGCTAAAGTTACCCGAGAAGATGTGAAGCGGTCTATTATTTACCATCCTTCCGAAGATCCCCTCAACGATGAAGTTAATTCAAAACTTGCACGAGAAGAAGTCAAAAGGTCACTTGCGTTCCATACTCCTCCAGAAGTTGATAGACGAAGTGAAAGTACCGGACGAGACACCCCTCTCACTCATTTTAACCCTAACTTCATAACCGACAGACATCCTGTGGCATCATTGACTGTTAAACCTGTCATACCCGAAGGCCCTCTTACTCCAAGAGCATCGGAGCAAAATGTCCCCAGAATAAAAGTGAAAGGGATAGGTCAGTTGACACAAATACCTGAATTCAGACTGCCAGAAATCGCGTTTAAAACTAACGATGTTCAACCTGAAGTCTATGATGAAGAAACACCGGTAGATTTGAGTACAAGCGACAACAATAATAGTTGCGATGTCCTCGATCTAAGCAAAAAGAAACGTGACAGTGACGTTGATGAACCGAAAGCTCCACCGCGCCCAACATTCGAACCTGACCCAGCAACAGTAGCTGCATCTGCTTTCGAGAAAACTAGATTTCTGCTCGCTCAACAAAGACTTTTCGAAAGCTCTATTCCCAAAATCGATCCCGCCTACTACGCATCCCTTTACGCCGGTGCAGTGCCCGGACTGCCAAGTCTACCTTTACCTCCCTCCTTTCCTTACTTTCTTCAACCCTCTTTTTTTCCTCACCCAAATGACTCCCAAGAACTGGCAGAAATAAAGCAGCGCATCCAAAAAGAAATAATTCGCGGCCTTAGCATGTCTGGTGGTAGACTGGTTCCCAACGAACAAGATCCTCAACCAAAGCAAGAGCCAGAACCAGAGGAGGAGAAACCAATTCCTCAAGTCTTATCTCCTGTGCCATCGCCACACCCTGAATCACCACGGCCAGTCTTAAACAACTTGGTACCGCAAACTGATTCCGTGAAGATGGTTATAAAAAACGGTGTTCTTATGCCGAAGCAGAAACAGAGGCGTTACCGTACTGAAAGACCGTTTTCCTGCTCTCAATGCTCAGCTCGGTTTACTCTTCGCTCAAATATGGAACGACACGTGAAGCAGCAACATCCTCAACATTGGAGTGTACGACGGCCGGCTCCGAGAGCCCCGCCTCCTTACCCAACTTCTGATACTTTAGCCGATCGCGTTAAATTTGCGCTCCTAGCTCGTCATCTGGAACGGCCTCTACAGCAATCTGATCGGTCCCCTATCCGACGTGACTCTGATGAAGTTGCCGACAATGAAGAAGACGAAGATGACGCTTTAATTATAGATGAAGAACCAGAACTTGATCAGAAACTGGAAGATCATACAGCAGCTAAGCGTGCAGCTGCTGAAATACTGATGGCTACATGCCAACAAGAACTAAATAAGGACTTTGATCTCAAAATTGCGGGCAGTCTTATCAATAAACCCTTGTCAATTGTCACTTCTAAAAATAATGGCGGTACAGACGCGATCCCATTAACCACGGAGCCCTTGCCAGTGCCTGTTGTACCGACTCGTAGCGATGAGGAAGAAGACGAAGAAGGACTCGTTGCTTCCACAAGCGAGGGGAATAACTCGGGGAGCGATGAAAATAAGTAAGTATAAAAGATTATTTCAATTTGCTTTATGATAAATCAGTAGGCCATTAAAGGAACAAATATTAACCTCATCTTCACTTTCAGATCTGAATCCGACACCGGTACTCAACCTCCAAAGAAGAAGTCTGCATACAGCCTGGCCCCAAACCGAGTGTCTTGTCCGTACTGCCATCGAAAGTTCCCTTGGTCGTCATCTCTACGTCGTCATGTCCTGACCCATACAGGACAGAAACCGTTCAAGTGTCCCCACTGCCCTCTGCTTTTCACCACCAAATCAAACTGCGATCGTCACTTACTACGCAAACATGGGGGATCAGCGCGAGCCATATTAGCTGAACCCATCTCAGAATCAGTTCCACCACCAAATAACGACGTAAGAACAGTGCCGGAAAGACCATTCAAATGCGCCACTTGTCCTACTAGCACTTTCTCATCAATGGAAACTTTGAAGAAGCATATTTCTTCACGGCATGGATCTGAATCCCAGCCTGGGTCGCCAAACCCTGAAAACCATGAAGATAACTGCGAGGGTCTGGTGTTCAAGTGTCACCTGTGCGAGGCTTCGTTTGGAGATCGCGCTGGAGCTCTGAACCACTTGGCTGGTGTCCACGCGTCTGAATACGAGCAGCTAGTTGGGAAAGGCGCTTTGGATGCTGCCAGTGATAGGAGCGATAGTGCTGAAGATGATGAGAGAGGGAAATTTCCTGATCACGCAAATAGAAAGGTAAGAAGACCAACTTTTCTAAACTGTTTTTATTAATGAGGCTGTTCGGCTATACGCGTACCTACTGATAAGTCGCGGCTGAGGCGTAGTGTTGCTACAAATATTCTGTGGTTATGTCTTTTTGTTTGGAGAGCATATTTATTATGCACGAGGTTCATTAAAATTAAGTGGCATGATTGTTTTCCGAAAACCATCAATATTTCTGATACATTTATTGAATCATTTGCAAAGTATTAGGTAGTTAGTTATTTCATCTTAAATACCTACCTTTACCTTGATAAAGCTGTCTGTAAAGTTAGCGAAACGTTGATATGGCATTAAAACAATGCCATTAATAAATAAAACGCGAGTTAAACCCGGTAAATATTGTGTTTTATTGAAAATCTTAAAGATCTCAATATTCACAGGTGGTTTGTGCGTTTTGCGTGCGTCGTTTCTGGTCAGCTGAAGACTTGCGGCGTCACATGCGGACTCACTCCGGAGAGCGACCGTTCGCCTGCGACCTGTGCAGCCGACGGTTCACGCTCAAACACAGCATGCTGCGGCACAGGAAGAAGCATAGGGAAGAAACTGACGAGGACGAACCTCTACATGTCACTGATAAGGTTAATGGGTGAGTATTTTCAACTGCATTATCAACAACTAGCTGGTTTCACCCACGTAAGTCCCGTTTATCCACTCGCGGGTTGAATTTATCAAAATCCTTTCTTAGCGGATGCCTACGTCATAACATCTACCTACATGCCAAATTTCAGCCTGATCCGTCCAGTGGTTTGGGCTGTGCGTTGATAGATAACTATGTCAGTCAGTCACCTTGGAGTTATATATATTTAGAATTAGAACTGATTAAAGCTTATATTTCACCATTCTACTTGAGAAATTTGTTGGAAAGTAATAGTGGGCTGCAGCGCCTTCAAGAAAGGAAGAATCATGAATAAAAAAGGAAATAGTAAACACCGATCAGCTGGACTATAATTTGTGTCATAACTTTTTGAAAGTTCTTGTCGTGGTAAAACACAAACGCAGACTAGCTTTGTAAGGTGTAATTCCCACCATACACGCTCATACAGACTGTACTTACCTACCAAATAAGGTAATTTATGATGCATGATTAGCACCAAGTTTACGTACCTAATAGTTTGTGGGTAGGTAGTGTATTTCCCTCCAAAATATTAAGTCTATTGTTTCCCCACAGATACTACCATGACGAAGACTCCGGCAACGAGATCCAAAGCAACGTAAACAACAACAACTCCCCGCCTTCAGTGCCCTACGAAAAGCGGATCAAACTAGACATGACTTCGCGGAAATACTCCTCTGAAGAAAACGACGGCGACGGCAGTGATCTTATTGGAAAACTTCTCGGCATTCCAGACAAGACCATAAACAAGCTGTTATCGTCTGCTGATGAAGCCGCAAAGATCTTGGGGGTCAACAAATGAGAGTACGCATTAGTTCTCGTGACGCCAGCGACACTGATCCTAGCGCCGCGCGGACTAAAAATGCAAATACAAACAAAAGTAACGCCATCTGTTACCGAGTAGCTGAAGTCATGTCGGTGAAAAGTTTTTTTTTCAGCACAGTTTTTTTTTCTTAATGTTGCAAGTTAAGTCTTTAAAACCGCGGTTTTTTTTTTAAATTAAATGTCAGAGTTATTGTGATGGCTATTTTATAAAATTTAAGTCGTCTTTAGAGTTTTGAGTTTTCAAATAAATAAATATATTTACTTGCAACATAAAGTATTTGTAAATAAGCTTTTGAAATTCGAATTTTGTAAAAAAATTAGGTGCCTTAAATGCCTTATTGATAAAAAAAAGTACCGTCCTATAAATGCCTTATTATGAGCTATTTCTGAGTGGTTTCTTACATCGAAGTAATGCGAGATAAACTTTATTTTAAAAGTACATTAATTGTATATTATGTTGTTAAGTATTTTAGATGTTACGGCTTAGAATATACCTATAAGGACACCTGTCTCCGCCTACAATTGGATTTGATTTTTAGATCGTATTTAGAATATTGATAGATAAGTACGTATCAAGATACTTTAGACGGACAAAGTGACTCGTAAATAGAAATACTAAAAGTAATAATACTACTTAACTGTCAATTTTTCAAAAACTATTTCGCAGTGTCAATTATCTACCTGTCTCTCTTCTTCTTGCCTAAATAAACGATATGACATTTTGTTATTTTGAGGCAGGAACGAAAGAGACAGTCAGAGATATGTTAGTGTTCTCAGAGTAGTACTCTTTGTTATTTCGAATTCGAGTTTTCATTTCAGTTTAGGTGGAGACAATCTTATGCACTTTACACTAACAAACTGTAGTCAAACAAAAATTTGCATTTTCCATCTAGTCGACGACCTTTCCAAACTTTTTGGGTGAAACTGACTATGTATTTACCTACAGACTTTTTTACTAATTTACAAACATTATACATGTACCTTTGTTTATGGTTATAATGATTATCCATTTCGATTTTCAATTTTAAACATATTTATTGTATCAGACGTTGGATACTAATACATTCAATATTAGCTAGAATTTTCTTTTTATTTCCTTCCAAACATAAAAAAAACTAAAATTCTGTAGATAAATAGTGTTTTTG
This sequence comes from Idaea dimidiata, assembly GCA_949358125.1. NCBI lineage: Eukaryota > Metazoa > Arthropoda > Insecta > Lepidoptera > Geometridae > Idaea > Idaea dimidiata. Next base: position 5,986,264 of record OX442342.1, on the reverse strand, counting down.
TAAAATAAGCAAGTTTACAATCAAACTGTTTTACCGGATAAATCTAAATCCGATAAATACAGTTAATAATTAGTCAGTTTTCACCATCAGCACCCTCTAGTAGTGAAAACCAGCCAAAAACATGCAAAAATATATTTGTCTAGTCAATTTTAACGATTTCTTTAAACTAAGCTGAAACCAAACATATACCTACCTATCTTTAAATGTAATGTTAGTGTGAAAAACTAGTTTTAATAAAACTACCAATGATAAAAATGTATTTCTAATAAATAATTATTATGAATATTAGTAACAATATAGCTTCTCTAAGTACTTATAAAATATTACATTTTACTCTCTCTATAATTTAAAAATAATATAATAAAAAATATACTTACATTAGTCTTTCTATCTTCTAATTCTATTTTCGCACTTTATAAAAAGCGCACCTTTTGAAAAACTGATTTATATGTAAAATCTTATGAATGTTTGTTTAGAACTTATGAGGAATAGGCTCCTGAGTTGATTTCATAAGAAAATTTCTATTTAAATTATATAAACTATCTTAAACGGTACAGTAGTTTTGTTATTTTTTGCTCAAATATATGGCATTTCTTTTTAAATTAGTGTAAGAAGGCTAGGATCTCTTTCTTTAATATTAAGATTATTATATTATATTTTTATGATTGTATATTTTTATTTAAACCCAAAGGTGGAATGTCGACCATTGCGGGACGATTCGTTTCAAAAGAAAAATATATTAATATTAGATTTTATGTTACAGCAATATTTTGATGGGTTATAAACTCAAATTAGATCGGATAGTTTAGATTAGGTTAGAAATAAGCATCAGTCTCCGCTAATGGACGACGATTCATACGCTAGACATACCTAAGTCTGAAGCTATGTATAATTCAATACATAATTTATGCTAAAACCAAAATATATTATCTATATTCACTTTAAAATTACATCATTATTATTAATTTGCGTGTATTCATAATAATACTTGTGTGAAGTTCATAGAATTGATGAAAGTTGTTAATTATTATTGTAATTTTCTGAAGCAATAATCATTGTTAGGTTTAAAAACATATCTGCTATGTTATACCAAAGTAAAATTAAGAATTCCTGCTTTGTGTCAATTATAGTTAAATGAAACTTATTTGATATTGTTATAATTATTTTGCTCTAGTTATAAGGCCAGTGTATATGGTTTTGCTTGATTTGCTTTAATTTTTAGATTTTATTAGTGCATAATGATACATATAGCTAACTTGTACTTAGTCTTGTACTTAATAATAAAAATAAGTTAAAATAAGTAAATTGTGGCAACACCGCTTGGCCTTCAAACTTTAGTGTGTTTAAATATTGCTATAACTTAATAATAGTTAAAAATTTAGAGTAAATACCTATTTAATTCTTAGTGTGACTTGATTATTGGTGACATGAAAAATATTCTCTGTAAAATTAAAAGTTATTTATAAGTAAATTTTTAAAAATTCACCTTTGCCTCTCTCTATATTATATGCATATCGAGTGTCGTTTTAAAAACGTTTTTTGTGAATTAAATAAATGATGATGTGTATTAAATTTAACAGTATTTTTAATAACCTAACCTTTTACAATTGTACATAAGTACCTACTCAAAATACTAGTATCTAGGTAAGTATTTCATTGTAAAAAAAAGATATATAAAAATAAAATTTTAATAAATAGGTTGGTATATTTTGAACTTAAAAATCCCAAAAATGAAAATCTTGAACTTGGCACACAATCATTTTATAAACCGATTTGATTGGTTACAATTAAAAAAAACTACCCAATTCTTCTTCTTCTTCTTCTTTAATAAATGGCTTTTCCTTTCGGACATTTGCCAGTGTCAAGTATTATCAATATTTGCAAGTTATTTGCATTGAACAAAACAGTCAAGTCGTCATAGTTAAAGTCAAGTCGAGGGAATCATTGTAAAAAGGGGGCCATTTTTTACAATGCTTGTTCACGGAGCTTTGGAGAGAACACAAAAAGTACATGTTTTGCACCGGTTTTCACTTTTATTTACACTAGTACACCTTCACGAAACTAAATTGATTAATATGCCCCCGAAATTAAACATTTTACACGCATTTGAACTAAGTTTCACAAAAATGAAAATTTAGCAACACAACTTCCCAACGCATTCCCGCCAAAACTCCATCTGTCGTGTTTAGCGACCAAAAATCAACTACCCAATTAAAAAGCTCAAACAGAAAACCCCATAACTACTGCCCTCTTACGTCAAGTAGCAATACTTTTTAAAACTAGTACTCTGAATCTTCAACAGGTAGCGTTTAGATTACGTTACAAAAAAATGTTCTAATGGAAACACTGAATGAACAAATGAATGAACTAACTTACGTTGGATGTCATTGCCATGTGTCAAGTGTTTACCCAATATATCGGGTATTTTTGAAAATTAACCTAGAATCTTTTCAGTCTTAAAACGATAAAAAACTGGCTCATCTCACACATTTATGCAGTTATCGCTCTACATGCCGCATACCGCTTGATTTATTGCTAAGGGTCAAAATAAACTAGTATTTCGCATGTGATCATAATAAAGTTCTTTCTAATTTTACAGCAACAGTTACACTCTTTTTTAGCTGTCAAAAATCGTTACTGATACAAAAAATAATGTGTGCTTATCATTGCCATATCATTGCATAATTAAGACCGCACGGCAGAAGTGAATTTTCATTAGCTATCGCAATCCCGAACGGCGGTCCCGAGTTCACCCGATCGCGATCGAGCTTTTCATCTCCGAGCATGATGGATCAGCCTAACTTACTACCTACGAAAAAAATTGTGTGCGATGCGCCAAAATAACTTTTTACTTTAAAAATAGGCAAGTGCATGCCTTTAAACCACGAGTGATGCGCAGAATGGTTTTGTAGTTTCCATGAAATTAATTGCTTTTAAATTGAATAATATGGTAATTGAAACATTACTCATGATCATGACGTATCTTTATAATTTAATTTTACATAATTATATTATTTTTACTTCTTATTTTATAAAATAAACACAACTAAGTATAAATTATTGTTCTTGTACTTAACTTCATTATATTATTAATTATTGGATAATTATCACGATTTCAAGGCCACTCACTTGGCCAGTAAAGGACTCGAGGGAGAAAGTTAAAATTATTTAAAACCTGGTAACCCTAAAATAGCCAAACGTTGTGTGTGTGTTACTTGGTTGATGGATAGTTGAATGAACAAAAAAATTGTATGAAATAGAAAGAAATCAGCAGCTAATTTATTCGAGACGGCGTCTTTATTTTGAGATTGAATTCAATTGCTTAACTTTTACACTATAGTTTCGTAACACTACGTGTGCCCTTGGATTATTGTGTACTTACGATAAGCTATCGTCTAAATTTTAGTGACGGTTTGTGGGGGTAAGCAAAGCAAGCATCTTTTTTTTCTATCCGTGACGTAGGTAAACTTAGAAAACTACAATAATTTCTTGTAATATACTAATAACTTACGCTCATTACTGTCTTAATTTATCTGCCTTTAGGGTTAGAAAGTTCGAAAAGCCTTGAAATCCACATTCTTCTAAGTTCATAATTTAGTTAGTCATTTTCGTGTTTTCAGGAACAAAACATCCAATATGGGTGACCAACAATTCTTTCTAAAATGGAACGATTTTCAAACAAATATGGTAACCTCCTTCAGGCATTTGAGGGACGAGAAAAGCTTTACAGATGTAAGTACCTACTTTTACACTGCAATTTTCGTCATAACCTAACCATACCTACTCTGTGTACCCCTGTAGAGAGGTCCTAAAACCTTCTTATTGCGTTACCTACGGAACCTAAGGACCACTAAAATTTCATACCCCCAGGTTAAAAGGTTTATAGGTTTTATCTGGTTGTTTTCATGTCCCCAAAACCAGCAGCTCAGTCTAACACATATCCATACTAAAGCAAATGCAATACAATGCTCTGTGGAATGTTTCTACACCCTACTGAATTTTGAGATGGATCTGTATAAAGGCTATACTCTCCTTGCTCAGTAACCAGAATTATCTTTACCTCCAAAACTGGAAATACAGAATGAAAAAGAGACAATAAGGGATATTAACTTCAGTCCATAATCTGAGAATGGTTTCTCATAGCTACTGCAGTCCGAGGATTTGCCCTTCCTAATGTCACCCTGTAAGGATGACATGCCCACTGATTGCAATAATAGAATAAGCTCTTTTTTATGTGTAAAATATGCCTCGTAGGCACGCCTCATAGGAATACCAGGATCAGAATAAGCATACCTATTTATAAATTCCAGCTTTTCAAATTTCCTTACAATTGGCTCAGTAGTTTTACAAGAAGATTAGTAGAATAAGTTATTGTCAGCAATGTACCTGGTTGCATCCGTCTTGGGATTTCTTTCCTATCCAACTGTTGCATCTCTACAATCTTTGTCTGAATGAGGAGGAGTAAAGACTACATAATATCTTAAATGACTGTTGAAATGCTGGGTGTCTAAAAACATCTAAAATCTGTATATTTTTTAGGTAACACTTGCCTGCGAGGGTCAAACGTGTAAGGCTCACAAGATGGTACTTTCAGCATGCAGTCCTTACTTCAAAAGTTTATTAGAGGTCAGTATTTGATCTTTGTTTTTAGATCCTTTTATTATTCCAACAAAGACTTACCCCTTTACTTATAAATCCTGAGCTACTTAAACAATATGTTGTTTGTCTTTTACTGTGACATGAAGTTTCAAAGTAGACATACAGAAACATATGCTACATAACTTGTTCATCTGTTAATCATTGTTTATAAGTAAGGGAGTGAAAGAGCATAAGAGCATAAACAGCTTAGCATAAGAGCATTAACAGCTTGAGAAACTCATGCCCTATTGTTATGAGTAAAACAGCCTCTGTGGGCAAACGCCCGACTGTAATGGAAAAGGCTAAGACTTCGATTTCCGTCGGATGCAAATATTTATGCTTAAAAATATTTGTATCTGGTCTGGGTGTCTTTCTTTATTTAATAATGTATGTATTTACAAAAAAAAGGTAGTATATCCGTTGTCTAGTACCCCTACAAGCCTAGCGTTTAGCTTGGGGCTAGATTGCGCTGTGTGCAATGTCGTACAGCATTTATTAATTAAAAACAATGCCAGTCATGGCTGAAATTTCGATGGATGGTAAATTTTATCTTTCCGATGTTTCAATACAACACATTAACCAATTGGTCCTGGTTGTCATCTCTTAGAGTTGTCAGAGGTGACTCTGACACTAGCTGAGACACATCAGTATATAAAATACTACAAAATACTACTCTGCCTATAAGTGCTGTTTTAATTAATACAGGTAGTTAAAAGGCGCAGAAGTGTTTTACAGATCTCGCTCGTAGATATAGAGGTCTAAATCTATAAAATGTGATATACTGACTGATTGATGGGTCAAGGCACATCCTAAACCTCTGATAGTAGATAGTCGAGTGTGTGTTCTTTATATGATGTAGGCATTCCATTAGAAGTGGTTATTCGAATTCCCTATTGGATCATGACTCAGGGATCATAGGAATTATTTATATTAGACCGTTTCCTGTGCCGGGTCCAAGCTTCGTTGTCTGTTGCTCGGCCGCCACTTGGTTGCAGTTGACAGATCGACAGCTTGTCGATCAATGGACAACGAAGCTCGGCCAAGTGACGGTCTAATATAAATCATCCCGTACGCGGGTTGAAACCGAGCTACATATATACAAGATGTAACGGGCAAGCCCTTTTAAGCCGAAAAAGGGGTTGTTTTATACGTCTAGGCGAACAACTTTTGTTCTACGACTTTTGAAAATTTGAAGTACTTTTCGAAAATTTTAAGTGTAAAGTTTACTTGAAGATCAGCTGTTTCTTAGAGTTCTAGGTCATTGACCTTATGTTGTCCTTTAATTTAGTGTAGTCTACTACAATCAAACCTTCAATTACCTTTATTTTCAAAAGCAGCTGTTTTTTCAGTGAAACATAACCTCTAAATTTTCAAAAAAAAATTTCGAATTTTCAAAAGTCGTAGAACAAAAGTAGTTCGCCTAGACGTCTAGAACAACCACCTTTCGGCTTAAAAGGGCTTGCCCGTTACATCTTGTATTTGTACATTTCTATTCATTGAAAATGAACTGTGAATTGTTCCACATAGTTATTTGTTCTTATGGCAACAAATATTCCAAAATTTAAAATTGGGCTAAATAAATAACGCAAAGTCCGTGGATTGCCAGTTGGTTTACTAAAGTACTATCTAAATTAATATTATAAAGAGATAACATGTACATTGGGGGAGAAATAGTTTTAATAGGTAGCTAAAACTAGCAACCCATACAGTGTAATCGCCATTAAAAAAGTATAAATCTATTAATTTGTCTGGCTTTCAAGACCAAACAACTCATCCAAGGGATGTAATTGGCATAGAGGTAGTTTAAAGGTGGTTCTGCTTGTTGGACAGAGCTATCCAACAGTGAACCAAATTTAAATGTCAATTGGTTCATTAGTTTTGGGATTCATAAGTAACAGAGAAACAGATAGACATCAAATATTATAAACACAAACTTCATGTTCTATTGCTCTTCTTCTTCTTCTTTTCGTGTAGTGGTGTGGCTCACCTGGTGTTAGAGTTTTTCGGATCGCCTTAATGCCTCTAACTTGACCTAACGACTGTAATCAGAGAGAACAACCGGGACCAACTGCTTAACGTGCCTTCCGAAGCACGGATGAGCTCGAGAAAAATATTTTTTGATTTACACACAAATTTTAGGTCACCCATCCAAGTAATGACCGCGCCAAGCGTTGCTTAACCTGCACAACCATTCTAGATCGGCTGTTACAGCTAGGCCAATGAGCTCCTCCTCCTCTCTTTTGCTCTAACGCGGCGGTGCGTTGTATAAAAATAAGATAAAATCGCCGCGATTCTAACGCTCGTGGAGACGGTACCTAAGATACTAGCTGCACCCCATATTTACACTCATGCAAGTCCCGAGCCCCTGAAAGTATAGGGATAAACATCTATTTGTTTCTATGTTATTACCAAAGATGCAGTGTACTCGTGTTTCCATATTTTTAATCAAAATCGGTACAGTGGTTTCTGATGCTACCCCTAACAATTAACATTGTATGTATGTATACAATTTGTAACGGGTAAGTCCTTTTAATCCGAAAGGGGGTTGTTCTAGACGTCTAGGCGAACAACTTATGTTCTACAACTTTTGAAAATTCAAACATTTTTTTTGAAAATTTTGAGATTATATTTTGCTGAAAAACAGCTGTTTTTGAAAATAAAGATAATTTAAGTTTTGATTGTAAACCATCAAACTAAATAAAAGGACAACATAAGGTCAATGACCTCGGAATCTCAGAAACAGCTGATTTTCAAGTAAACTTTACACCTAAATTTTTCGAAAAGTACTTCGAATTTCCAAAAGTCGTAGAACAAAAGTTGTTTGCCTAGACGTCTAGAACAACCCCTTTTCGGATTAAAAGGGCATACCCGTTACACCTTGTATATCAATGTTTACCTCTGTATAATCCTACTAATATTATAAAGCTGAAAGTTTGTGAGTATGTGTGTTTGTTACTCAATCATGTAAAAAACGCTGAACCGATTACCATGTAACTTGGAATATAGGTAGCTGGAAACCTGGAATACTTTTTAACCCGATAATCCCGCGGGATCGGGACTTACGCAGGTGAAACCGCGAGGCGCAGCTAGCTATAGTTTATAGAGACAGACCGTCAGTATAGATTACTTGAATTTTGTGGCTTGACTCTATATTCTGATAATATTTCATAGGTAATCTACATGCAGTATTTTGTAAACTATATTAGAGCACACAGGATGTTATGCTTTAATACTGTCTGTTTATAAACTTGTCTGTCCTATTTCAATTTGTATTAGACATTTTTTTACTCATAATATTAAATACTAGCTTCGCCGGATTATCGCATGTAATACAAATTATGTATAAAGTATGTAATTTATGTAATAAGTCCCGTTCCCACGGGAATATCGGGATAAAAAGTAGCCTATGTGTTATTCCCGGTATCCAGCTACCTATATTCCAAGTTTCATCGCAATCGGTTCAGTAGTTTTTGCGTGATTAAGTAACGAACACGAATGCACACATACTCAGAAACTTTCAGCTTTATAATATTAGTAGGATAGGATGCACAGTTTGACATGACAAGGGGTTATTAGGATTTTGTAATCTACAAGAAACTGTACTTTCGTTATGTCCGTCTATCAGTCCTGGGGCTCGATTCGGTAAGGACATAGCATGCGGAATGCCGGCGGAATGCAGGCGACGTGCAGTAGATGTATGTTAATGCGTATTCTGTAAATGTTATTTTACTTAATTATTACTTAATTAATTAAGTAGTCTTCAAAATTAAGGACTACCTAATTATTTAATTAGCTCCCCTTGTTCCTCAGGCAATCAGTTAAAGAAGTTATAGAATAGCTATTATTTTTACTCCGGCAACAATTAGACTTCTGCAGTGCTCATGCATCCCGCCTGCTTATCGCATGCTATGTTTTTAGAGAATCAGGGCCCTGGCTTATGTTGGGCTATTCGAGCATTTGAGCACTGTTAAATTGTTGCGGAGGCGCATCGTCGTAGCGTCGCGAATTCTTTTGTGACTGTCACCCATTCTATGATTACGTAGAAGGAATTTGGGACATGACAACGACATGTGTTCACCACAACTGTATTCTCCAGTCGTCAAAGTTGTCTGATGGCTGACGCAATATTGGGACTTTAGTGTTTGACGCGTTAGTGGAACGACGTCCTGAATTTTTATTTTTGCAAAACCTGGTTTTATTGCGTTTAAATTGTTTAATTTCAGCAGCATGTTATCAATTTAGTTACGCGAAGTTCAACGAGTTAAGTGAAAATAAAAATACCAGTACCAAACTCGAAATTAGCACGTTACACACAAATGTTCCATGGGGTTGGAGAAAAATCGTCGCCAATTTTTCTGCAGCCTTCACGCATTGAAAATTATTTCAAACGATTACAGTATAATAGTGGTAGTTCACTATTAGTACGAGAGAAACTGGCTAAAATGTCCTATATTGCTGACAGAAGCCATAACTAAGAAAAAGAAAGAAAGACGCAATACTGTAACACGCAATCAAATGCTCTTTCTGCTACTTAATTTCTTTTCATCTAACTTTAGATGACTTATACCGCGCAAGCAACTTTTAATCCATCCTATTTTATGGCGCTGTAGTACCCGAGACATTGTCAGATGGAGTAGGCTTGACCAGCACCTATACCCCCCTCCCAGTCTAGTCAGCCATGCCCAGAGGAAAGAACTGGTCAATACGTCTGGAGCTAACAAAGCCGTGGGTTTCCTCACGATGTTTTTCTTCACCGTATGAGCGGTGCTATTAACGCACATAACTTTTCCGCAAGGAAAAATACATTGGTGCGCGGTAAGCTGGGATTTGAAATCACCACCTTCGGAGTGAAAGTCGGGGTATCTACCACTAGACCAACACCGCTCTAAGTTAGCTAGATAGTTAGCTTGCGTCTTTCTTTTTTTTTCTTAGTTATGGCTTCTGTCAGCAATATAGGACAATTTAGCCAGTTTCTCGTACTAATAGTGAACTACGGACCGCTACCTCTTATAGTTTTGAAAAAATAGCGACTGGCGCAACCGTCCTATGACACAATCGTACCCAGTCAACCCTACTGCCATTGTATTAAAAAAAAAGTAAAATAAAATATTGTTCCGCCGGCCTTTGTGGCTCGTCGGGCGAACGCCTGACTGCAATGCAGAAGACTGCGGGTTCGATTCCCGTCAGGTGCAAATATTTATGCTTAAAATTAAATATTTGTATCCGGTCTGGGTCTTTATCTATGTATAATATCTATGTATTTGTAAAAAAAAGTACCTCTAAAAAGTAGTATATCCGTTGTCTAGTACCCATAGTACAAGCCTAGTTAGTTTGGGGCTAGATTGCGCTGTGTGTAATGTTGTGTAATGTTTATTTATTTATGTACCAGGAGAATCCTTCGAAGCATCCTATAATAATCCTGAAAGACGTGTCGTACCTGCACCTGCAGGCGATACTGGAGTTTATGTACGCGGGGGAAGTTAATGTCTCGCAAGAACAACTACCTGCCTTCTTGAAGACTGCTGCTAGGCTTAAGGTAAGATCGAATCAAAGACGTAAAAGCCAATTACAAGGTATAGATATTTCATGAAACACAAGATGTAAGGGGTAAGCCCTTTTAAGCCGAAAGGCGGTTGTTCTAGACGTCTAGGCGAACAACTTTTGTTCTACAACTTTTGAGTTTGTTGTGTTGTGTTTCACTTTCACATTCAGTAGTTTTTGCGTGATTGAGTAACAAACATCCAAACACACACACTTTATCACATTTATAATACTAGTAGTTCGCCCCGAACTGAGACCTCACGACCCCCTATCTCCCCAACCCCCCTACCGATCCGGCTTATCTTCGAACACATAAATTCTATTGACCTAAACTACGCGCATACCAAAATTCATGAAGATCGGAACTACGATACTCAAGTTATCGTCGAACAAACATTACAAGCGCCAGGCGCGTCTACATTGGAACTCACTCGCTTCGCTCGTTCGGTCAATTAGTAGGATTATTTGATAGTTGAGGGCCGGATTCAAGCCATTCGTTGGCCGGAGATGGCCCGCGAGCCGTAGTTTGCCCATCACTGGTCTAATATAAATCATCACTAAACTAACTATTGTATTTCCTCAGGTGAAAGGTCTAGCCGAGCCTCCGCCACAGATGCCGAGCATCAAGAGGGAAGGCTAACGGTGTAGACAAGACAAGTGCCCTAAAGACTATAGTGAACGTAACACCAATGTAACATTACGGTAAATACAGCTCACACACACATACACACGAACAGACAAACTACATGTCTTTCTTTGGTAAGAGATTAACAGCTGAATACAGAAACGGTGCTTAAAATTTAAGAGATACTTAAATAAAGTAGTTGAGCAGTGTAAAACTCGAAAGATTTCATACTATTCTAAATTTAAATTAGAAGCTGCTCAATTATTTAAGTACTTACCTCTCAAATGTTAAGTTAAAGTAATTGAGCAGTGTAAAACTCGAAAGATTTCATACTAATTTTAAATTTAGAAGCTGCTCAATTATATAAGTACCTCTCAAATGTTAGGTGCCGTTAAGTGGTGTTTTAAAGTGTTAAATGTGATAGCTTAGCGGTCTTTGTATAGTCGTGCGGGTTAAGCAACGCCTAACGTGGTCATGCCTTGGATGGGTGACACAGAGATTTTCTCGATCTCCATGCTTCAGCAACTGCTAGCAACCTACCTTAGGTTAAGCAGTTGGTCCCGGTTGTTATCTCTGATATCAGTCGTTAAAGCTTGAGGCCTTAGAGCGACCTGACAACTCTAACACTAGGTGAGACCATACTACTATATAAAAGGCAGAAGCAAACGATTGTTATTTATCTGCCATTAATTTCATGGCATGCCAAATGACTGTCTAACTTATGATAAAAACTTTTCCACAACCATCTTAAGATGTCCCATTACGAATCTCAACTTTTTGACGCGCAGTGTTTTTTTTTGTGATCGTTTTAACACTTCAAAATACCATAAACAAATCTCTTAACCAAACGACTGTAGTTTGTTTCAAATAAATAATTCCACATTAAAGTTAATAAATATTAATTATGTAAAATTTGCACATGAATTGTATTGTTGACAACCACAAGTTTTTAAATACACTAAACTTATTTTACAATGTACAGAAAACACGTACGTTAATAATTAAATATTAGACATAATATCTAAACAGATAGTGTTGCCATGTCCTCAATAGAATCAAAATGGACACTGACAAGGCCATAAATGGCTTTAAAACCGAATATTAAGCGGGATTTACAATACGACACTAGTGGCATGCAATTATGTCATATTCGCAGAGAAATAAAATGCGAAAACACAGCGCATTTGTCAAATTGAATATAATGCACGACACGAATTTCTTATTGTAAATTACGCTTTATATATTTTATTGTATCAAATAAGCTAATATTTTATGTACTCTTAAATCAAAATGGATACAATATTAAACTTTATCGACTCGATAATAAAGGTTATTTTTCTACAGAACGACTGGTTCAAATGCCAGGATCTCATGACATTGGTTTGACGCATCATTCATTTTATTTCATGTAGTAGTTTTTTTAGGTTGTAAGAGGCCTTTTCACGGGTTTTAGTTACATTTGCCTAATGAGACATAATAAAAACTTTATTGAAAGGAATATTTTCAGCTTTTTTACTAATGACAGCCTAAACTGCCAAGGTCTTGAATAAAAACTTACATAATATGCACAGAGTATATTAACAATTATGTGGATATTGACAAAAATCTCAAATTAAATAACACCATTATTATTTTTTAAGAAACCTGGAGGTGTGGGTTCGTTTTAGGATAATAGAATAGAATATAAAATCTTTCTCTAAATATTCTGCAAAAGATTTGAGTTTTTACACAAAAACTGTACATTTGTCATTTACAAATCAAATGCGGACCAGATGCAGTTATTGTAAACGTGTAACACAAGGCATCTCTAAAACAAACCGATTTAAATTCCTAGAATCAACTCAAGGTATCAATTTTAATACATTACACAATTTTAATACATTTTTCTCAAAAGCAAATGTGTCTAAAGCGCGTAGAGGGCCACCTTAACAAATATTTTGTCTTAAAAAGTGAACCTTTGCAGTGATATGTTGGTACCGCCGATTCTTGCACCCTCTTAACTGAGCAGTTACCTACAGACCAAAGTTTTGTTGTTATATATAGATATGTTTGTACAATATTATTTACCTCTCTCTCCTCTCTCTCGGTTGTTAGATGGAACAAAAACATTAATATTTGAAGGTTTTAGAAATATTTTACAAGGTTATAGATTCGAACCTGTACTTGCCGGGTAAGCACGCTAATCACTGCGCTACACGGGAACCCACAAAACCTAATCTCCCTGTTTTTTTTCGATTAAGGCTCAGTTTGAAGATGCTTTTCGATATTTTCAACGTTAATTGGAAAACAGCAAACGTAGGATTTCTGTAAAGAAATCACGGTAGATGGTGCCTCCACGAGCTCAACTCTTATGCTTGTGTCAGACGTCGCCAGAACACACTAGATGGCGTTACTAGTATGAAGTCCTGAATCACACTATCAACTTACTGAGATAAGCCCATTTACATCTACTAACTAGACTAATTATAAACGTTACCTTTCGGGCAAAACCACCCGCCCGGTGGAAGATTTTCCGTTTGGAGGTATATACTATCTCGTACAACCAAAAGCTCACTTGTTGCAGTTGATTAGCGCCTATTTTCAGCAACGAACGTGCTACATTTTATACATCTCACAATTCAATTAGACATTGTAAAAAAAATATCTAACTACAAACTTAGTACTAAGTTCCATCTAAACTTTAGAACCTTAAGAATCGGTACGCTACCAAGTTATCATTGCGACGCGACGTTCACGAGACGTTAGTTTTAAAAAATAATTATGATATTATTATATTTTTAATTCGAAATTATGAAATTAAGTAAACTTCTGCCTCACCGACTAATGCAGTTACTGTCGCTTTTAAAAGATCGGGAATTGATTTTTGAAATTATAATTATTATTAGTATAATTTCAAAAATCATTTTGTAAAAATTACAAATTTAGTTGTTGTTTTGGGTGATTAATAAAACACAACAATTAATGATTTCAATATTGTACTGTTTGAAACAATAACTATTCTTCATTTTTAAATTGTAGACGTCCTGAACAAAACATGTCATAAACTAAACGTCAGTTATTAGTCTCAAATTAAAAACTTACATGAGAAATATTTTGCCTAAACCGATTTCGTTCAAAGCGATCGTAACCATATTACGCGATAGGGGCGCTTCAGGAATTTCATACGATGATAATAATAATAAAAACGTATCTCAATTTTAGTTGTTTTCTTTGCAATTTACATTTATAATGCTTAGATTAATCTGTTCATAATCTCTTATATCAGTACTTATTCTTGCAGCTGTCTAATGGGGAATTTTCATTAAAAATATTAACTCCTTGGTGGTTGACTAGATTACACATTATAAGTTACACACATTATAAGTTTTTATATTACACACATTACACACGCGCAGTTTTTATATTGCGCACATTATGAGTTACATAACAGAGAGTTTTGGCGGTAACGCGTTAAGGAGTGTTGCTAAATTTTCATTTTTGTGAAACCTAGATCAATCAATTTAGTTTCGTAATGGTGTACAAGCGTAATGAAAGTGAAAATCGGTGCAAAACTTGGACTTTAGCGTTGTCTCCAAAGCTCGCGTGAACCGTCATTGTAAAGAGCCACCATTTACAATGACATCCTTGACTTGACTTTTACTAAGTACGTCGACTTGACTGTTTTGATGCAAATTACAAAATTTGCAAAAAATTAAAAATACTTGACACTGGCTACTTTCCAAATGGCCATAATCGGTTCACAACCGATAAGAAATTAAAGAGAGTAAGGTCAACTGGGGGAAATACGGTTTTGGGGAAAGTGTGGCTAGAATCAATTTTCTCGAAATTTTCAATTATAGTAATAAAATCAACAATCATCATTCGAGATATTGTGCTTCGATGGGGGTTTTATTAATATTTAATTTCCAGTGAGTTGATGGTTGCCACATTTTCCCCAAAGCCGCAATTCCCCCAGTTGACTTTTAACCTCTGTTTTTTTCGGGAATTTAATGACTTCTATACAGTCAATTTGATTCAAGACTTTTTAATAGATAGCACAGGGGAATTCAGTAGATTATTGACGACCGACATTTTGTGCCATGGGCGTGTTACGAATGAAAGGTGTCATGTAGGATATCTTTCTGGACCATACATACATATTTACAGAAAATTCCTCATTAGTAATTATTTCATTAGATGTACTAAGCTTAAGTATAGTGAATTTATTATCTATGCAGTAAGTTTAGGTTTCCGAATGTGATTAAATGTATTTTAAACATTTCGCTCTACCGTGATGTCTTATAAATTATAATAAGTCGCCGCGTTGTCGTTCAGCTAAAAAAAATAATTAAAAACACATCAAATAATTAAAAATACAATTAAAAAACTTAAATAAAGTTTTTTTTTTATTATCTGTGGTTTTTTATCTAGTAATTTTATTTAAAATATACTTTTTCTTTTTGTACCACAAAGGTACCTTGGTGACTAAGCAACGACAAACAGTCATGGTAGCGCAGATTATTTACCTTTATATAAGCGTTATATAGCGGCGGCTGAGTTAATCAAAGGTTTTAAGTCACTCGAGATAAAAAATAGCTAAGATTTATCGACCAACATGCATAAAAAATGAAACCTTATTTTGAAGTCGGTTAAAAATAGCGATAAATTGATCCACCGCTTATTTTAACGTTTACATAAAAGATATCTATGTATATCAAGATGTATACAAACATATTATTATATGTATACTTACCGAAACTATAATTCCATAGTAATTTTATTGATTTGAAAACGAAAATGTCTTTTTAATTCCATAAACTAATGATATTTTTTAGTTTATTTTTTTCTGATTTAGTTATTGCTTTCTTAGTTCTCTCATTTCCTGCTTATTTAGAAGAGTAAGAAATAAAAACATGCAATTTTTTGTAATTTTTACCCTTTTTTTTGTAGCTATACTTTTTTTAGTTTTGTTAAAATGACGACCAAACACGAATTAGTTTTAACTATACAGTGCTCTTAAGTTTTTTATACATATTCCTAAAGAAAACTAATTCAGCACATTTTTTTTTTCTGTAATTTCGCTTCGTTTCTTCAATAAGTCTCTACAGACTAGACATTTTCTGTTGGCCGATGTGAAGGCGATTTTCGATTCTAGCAAATAGTTCACCCTAATTCTCTTGGCTTGCCATGAATTCTCATGGCTCAGATAGTCTTTGGCTAATAAAAAGTTTTTAGTCTGTAGACTGTTCTAACTCCGAACTCCTTGAATAGTAAATAATGTTAGTTAAAATGCAAAAATATTACATTTATAACTTTATAGAGAGGAAAATAAGACAATTTTTATACAAATACTGGCTGCGCCCCGCGGTTTCTCCCGCGTAAGTCCCGTTCCTGTTTCAGTTCCCGCGGGATTAAAAGTATTCTATGTCCTTCTCCTGGTTCTAAGCTACCTCCCCACCAATTTTCAGACAAATCGATTTAGCCGTTCTTGAGTTATAAATGGTGTAACTAACACGACTTTCTTTTATATATATATAAAGATTGATATAATATAAGATATAATTTGAAAGGGCGCATACGTGCGGATATTTCCTATATATTTCCTTTATAACGAAACTCACAGACATGTAACACCGTAAAGCTACCATCTTGAAATACTTATTTTGTCCTCTCTCTAACAGTTAGAAGTTTAATATCTTTGTTTAAATGTTGTAAAAATGTAAATCAGATATTTTTAGAACGAGTTGATACTGTGTGCTGAATCACATACCTTGTGTTTAAATAACGGAAGATATAAAAGATTTGTAATTTTAGATAATACAGATTAATTACAATAACTTTTGTCGTATTATTTAGTTATCCACATCTTTAACCTATTATTACAGAAAGTCCTATTGCGATCAATGACGATAAAATCTGTTAACTGCTCATCATAAGTATTCCCGCTCATGCAAATAGTACTTTTTAATAGCACTCCGTGCAAGAAGGGCCGATCTCGAATCAGTGTTTTATTTCACGGTATTTTTCTTTATCTTTGATACTTTTTGGGCTAGAATTTATTTTCCATTTTTCGGTCAAAAAAAACTTTCCAATTTTGAAATTATTTTTTTGTTAAACCAAACATAATTGGCACTCGCCATGTATTTTAGATATAAATTGGCGTTCGTTTGTGACCGAAAACGAGGAGGTTCTTTTTTGGGTTTATAAAACACTGTGCGGTCTAGGTACCTCAGTTCAAAAGTGCCCACAGCACTTTTCTTGCCAGAGCCCTTAGTATGAGTTTTGATAGTTTATCGTCTCGATGAAACTGGCAGTTTACTTCCATACATTATTTGAGTTCATAATAGTTACCGCTAGGGGCGCTGATGGAAAATGTATGAAGTAAACTGCCAGTTTCATCGAGAGGATAAACTATCAAAACTCACACTAAGGGCTCAGTAGTTCACCTTTATATCGATTCGTAGTTCTTGCGATAGTTATGACCGACGCGTTACGAAGTGCGTCGGGTCAACCAGTAAGTAGGTACTTGAATAAAAAAACGTTAAAGTAATAATATAATAATTTAATACTAATAATAAGTAGTCAATTACATTTTTTTTAAATATATGTATTCGTACTAAATAAATAATATAACATAATAATCTTTGGAAACAACTCCGCACCATAACGGTAAATAAATAAGTAAATTCGAATAAGAATGTAAAAGGAATGGTAAGTTGAAATACATTTACAAACTAAGGGCTGATTTTTTAATAAAGATAAAATATATCTATCTGTCGAATAACACTAAACACAACAAAATATAATAGTGTCGAATTTTGATCCATGTTTTGATGGGTAACATCTATAGGCGAGGGTAAAGCTGGGGCTCGATTCGGTAAGGACATAGCATACGGAATGCAGGCGACGTGCAGGAGATGTACGTTAATTCGTATTCTGTAAATGTTGCTTTACTTAATTACTACTTAATTAGTTTAGTAGCCTTCAAAATTAAGGGCTACTTAATTATTTAAAGAGCTCCCCTTGTTAATCAGCCAATCAGTATTTAAAGAAATTATAGAATAGCTATTATTTTTACTCCTGCAACAAATCGACTTCTGCAATGCTCATGCATACCGCCTGCTTGTCGCATGCTATGTTTTTACAGAATCGACCCACTGGGGCTCGATTCGATAAGGACATAGCACACGGTATTCCGGCGGAATGTAGGCGACGTGCAGGAGATGTACGTTAATTCGTATTCTGTAAATGTAATTTTACTTAATTACTACTTAATTAGTTAAGTATTAATTAAGTAAAATTATTTTAAAATTAAGGGCTACTAAATTATTTAAATAGCTTCCCTTGTTCCTCAGCCGATCAGTATTTAAAGAAGTTATAGAATAGCTATTATTTTTACTCCTGCAACAAATCGACTTCTACAATGCTCATGCATCCCGTCTGCTTGTCGCATGCTATGTTTTTAGAGAATCAGGGCCCTGATTGTTGGCGTGGGGATACAGGCCGTGGCGACGCATCGCCACGTGATAAGTTTTAAAGGTGTGTGAGTAATTTTTTACCCGAACTATTTGTAAACTGGAACTGGTGAAACTCTGAATACAGAGGAAAAATACAAAAAAACTTGTCAGTTTTCTAAGATTCTTTTTAGCGAGCGAAGTTGCTTATATCGTATTTTAAACTGAAAGTTTCCTCATTAAGTTTTTTGATCTACGACATATATATATTCGACCAAAAAAATGAGTTTACGATTACTAACCATGGAATCAAACAAAAATCTATTTTGGAAATGCCAACGAAAACCCCGCCTCAAATAAATATTTCTTTATCTTTAATACTATGGCTTTTCCATTCGGACATTTGCCAGTGTCAAGTATTATTCGACAAAAAAAAGCTTCAGATTTCTTTTTATTAGTTCCAAATTTGCCCGGTAGATGGTATTGACATTTTAATCTCTTGGTCAAAATTATTTTTTTTTATTATTCCTATGGAATATTCTGAGCACCAATGTGCTGCTTTTAGGGCTCCGTACTTCATAAGGTAATAAAAGAACCCTTATAATGATAAAAAACTATGTTCGATGTTTTTTTTTTTCAGTATTCTAGCAATGATTTGAAACTCAAAACCAAAATTGACATTGCCAATGTCAAAATATCAAATTAAGTTCATTTAACATTTAACTCATTCTTAGACAGTGCTGCCATCTATGTATGCATAATGGAACTAATAAACGTAGTAACCCTCATTAAAACAAATAAAATTACCTTTTAGGCATGTTAACGTCTTTGGTATTACATAAACGTAACAAATAATAGATACTTAACAAATATATTACTGAAAAAAACACAAAAGTGTACCAGAATCTGATGGCAAATAGGATAATTACAATTTTTATACAGCGGCCGAGCGATGGACAACGAAGCTCGGACCCGGCCAGCGCTCGTGACACGGTCTAATATAAATTATCCTTTAATCGTACTAATGACATGATTATGTTCACTACAGAGGTAGATGAATTTTACTATTTAAAAAAAAATTCTCATGCCATGAGATTCTGGTAGACCTATAGTACAAATGCGTATAAACAGCCAAATTTTAAGTTTTTTTTAAATTATACATCCCATTTATTGGGAAGTTAAAACAGTTATTAGGCGGGAATGAAAATAAATAAGAGTCCGTTCATCAATATTTTAACTATTTTAGGCTTTTTTGGTTAGGTTTTTAGGTTTAATTTTGGTACCAAAAGAGTAAAAACCGGACCCTTTTACTGAGAGTTCGCTGTCTGTCCGTCCGTGTGTCAAAAGGATGATGTATCTAAAGAACTGTTAAAGCTAGCCAATTATTTACTAAAAATAAAATAAAACCAAATATTTCAGAAGGTTTACTATACAACAAATTTGTTTTTATAGTATAAATGCAACGATATTGCGATGTATTTTTACCACTAGCGACATCTAGTGTTAAATTGACTAAAAGTTAAAGTTATAACTGTGTATTTCCGCAATTAGCCCTGCAACTGGGCCGTTGTGCGTGATTTAAAGCCGTGGGTTTCCTCACGATGTTTTCCTTCACCGTAAGAGCGATGTTAATAGTGCACATAATTTTTTCTGAAAGAAAAACACATTTGTGCGCTTCGTGCAATTGGATTTGCAATTGACCGGTTATTATTTTCATTCCCGCTTAATCCCGGACGATTCTCTTAACAAAAATGTAAATATAATATTGTAATTTCTAAGGATTAAATATATTAAATGCACATTTTGTACAACAAAATAGTTATTGCTTTGGTTTCAATTTTATAACATGGCAAAAAAACAGGAACGTTCCGTCCATTTTTAGTTCAAAGATAAAATACAGGGTGAAACATTTAAGGCGGCCCAAAGGAGAAAATCCTAAACGATAAGTAATAGCGAACACTACTGGAAAGAAGTTGCGTCTCTGATTATGACAAAAACTAAAATGGCATAATTTAGATTTTTGAAAAATTATTTTCCTTACCAGGCATCCCTACCTTTTTGAAACAAAAAAAAACTATATTATTGAATCGTACGATAATGTTGCTGTTAAAGATCAGAGGAATAGCCTTGAAGGCCAAATTAAATGGTTCACCCTGTATAAATAATAATCGAGATGACATTGCGAAGACAAAGTTTAGTGGACACTTTAGCCGCTGGACGAATCCGATTTCCGTGCGATTTTAGGAATTGTATAAATTTCCTTGGAGTTGAATATAACAATCCATATACACTATGTATTCATAAGACCGAGCATTCATCCACGCGTTGTGTCGTTTATGAATACGGCTAAGAGTTTACACATCTACGGCTCATTTGACCAAAACAGGTGAACGTAAAGCTATTCTTTATTCTCTAGGTGTATAAAGTACGCATAATAGACCTAGACCTCTAGGTTATACACCTAGTAAATAAAGACTAGCTCTAGGCTCTAGACTTAAGAGCTTATTAGTATTTTATGCACCGAGGTACTAATGCCCGGTCTTATATAGCGGGCATCATATTGAATCCAAAGCGTACGAAAGTCTCTAGAGTTAATTCCGTTAAAGTTAAAAACTTAACTTTCGAGCGAAGCGAAGGAGATGTATCTAGAGTCCTGAGCGAAGCGTGGGATTCAAGCGCCCAAAGTAATCACAGGCTTTATTACTTTACACATCTACTGCGATACAATAAAAAGGGGTACATTTAATTGCACATCCATTGCAATATAATATTAGAGTCTCAGGTACTAGCACAAACCTCATAGATCGGTTTCATAGTACCTTATTAGTTAAATAAGAAGTTTTGTAAGTGTCATTTTAATTTCTTGTATGGTTTTCGCGATTTGGCATAACAAAACACTTTATTTATCCGGGTTAATCGCGTTTTTATTCATTGTTCCAAACGAACCGAGCTTTCGCTAACTTTACAGTCGGCTTTATCAAGGTTGACTTGAAACAATGAATAAAAACGCGATTAACTCGGATAAGTGTTATTTTATCGATTAAAAAAAAATATGGAAAACAAAGCCGTACAGTGCCACAAGTATAAATTGGCGCGATCGTGCGCCACTGTGTTCAGTTTAAGGACCATTTGTTAGAACTGTTCTCGGCTTTAGAAAATACAGTGAGCAAAGAAAACAAGAAAAGATGACTTGAAACATTTTTACAACAGCTATTCAATAAAAAAATTAGTTGATATTCGATATAATCTTAGTTCGTGTTTAGTTTCTAAAATCGCCACCGCCAGCTTATACTTGTGGCACTATAAAGGTGTAAACTCTATGACATCCCCCAAACGTTCCCTCCGCAATACCCTGTGAGGGAGAGCCTCAGGAGCGGAACCCGTCAGGGTGTAGTCTCTGCCACCGCCAGGTGTCGTGGCAGACGTCCGGCAGCGAGCGCACGGCGCGCCACCCCAGCAGGCGGTGCGAGAGCGCGACGTCCGCGAAGTTGGTCGCGATGTCGCCCGCGCGACGCCCGACCACCCGGTACGGTACGGACCGACCGCTCGCCGCCTCGAACGCGGAAACCAGCTCTAGGACCGAATACCCCGTACCCGTGCCTGGGACCACGTAATCAAATCAAACATTTATTTGTTAACTATGACACTTATTAGACACTAGCTGGCCCTGCGGTTTCACCCGCTAAGTGCCGTTCCCGCGGGAATATCGGGATAAAAAGTAGCCTATGTGTTAATCCAGGCCCCCAGCTACCTATATTCCAAGTTTCATCGCAATTGGTTCTGTAGTTTTTGCGTGAAAGAGTAACAACCTCACATACATACATACAAACTTTCGCGTTTATAATATTAGTAAGGTTTCTCAAATTACATAGGTATATCAGACATCGATTCTACACTAAGCACCAGCTTGTATCGCAGTAACCGAGGAACCAATATAATGCAATATAGATAGACGCCTAATAAATCCATAAAAATATATACCTTATAGACTAACATACAAAGGTATTTTATAATAAAATGAATGTGTTAATAGATAGCTTAAAACTATATTAGTACACTTCCACACACAGTAATACTCACCGCTTTAACTTATGTCCAGATTTAATTATGACATTCAAACAAAGTCAAGATAATAAATATTTGTATCTGGTCTGGGTGTATTTCTATCTATGTATAATATGTATGTATTTACAAAAGAAAAATAAATATAAGTAGTATATCCGTTGTCTAGTCACCGTAACACAAGCTTAGCAGCTTACCATGGGGCTAGATGGCGATGTGAGTTGGTCACAGAATTAATTTGTTTATTTATTTATAATAGTATAATTATGTATTTAGTATATCCGTTGCCTAGTACCCACAGTACAAGCCTAGTGCTTAGTTTGGGGCTAGATTGCGCTGTGTGCAATGTTGTGCAATATTTATTAATTTGTGACATTCAAACGATGTCAAGATTTAATTATAAGATACTAGCTGTGCCCGCGGTTTTACCCGCGTAAGTACCGTTCCCGTGGGAATATTGGGCTAAAATGTAGCCTATGTTTTATTCCCGGTATCCAGCTACTTATATTCCAAGTTTCATCGCAATCGGTTTAGTAGTTTTTGCGTGATTGAGTAACAATCATCCAAACACACACACTTTCACATTTATAATGTTAGTAGGAAGAAGGATAATCAATATTAAGATTTAATTATGACATTCAAACAATATCAAGATTAAATTATGACATTTAAACAATGTCAACACTTAATTATGCCATTCAAACAATGTAAAAAATTAATTATGACATTGAAACAATATCAAAATCTATTTATCAAATTGAAAGAATGTAAACCAACACCTAATGATATTGAAACAATGTCAAGTACTAATTATATGACATTCAAACATGAACAAAAATTAATTATAACATTCAAACAATGTCAAGTACTAATTATAACATTCAAACAATATCAGAATCTATTTGTCAAATTGAAAGAATGCCAACCAACACCTAATTATGATATTGAAACAATGTCAAGATCGAATTATGACATTGAAACAATGTCAAGAAGTGTCTGACCGACTTACCTAAATTGACAGCATGGAATCCGCTGAAGCCAGCCTGCTTGAACAACGCCACAGCCTTCGCGTGTCCGTCGGCTAAGTCTGCGACGTGGATGTAATCCCTAACTCCCGTCCCGTCCACCGTTGGATAGTCGTTTCCGAACACCTTTAGTTCGGGGAGACGACCTACTGCTACCTGAAAATGAAAATTCATTACAAAATTTAGTTATACTTTTTTTAAACTTACACATTTCCGTTCATCATTATTAAATATTAGATTTTCGGCTCTAGATCGCGTTAGTTCAACAAAATTATTTTAACTTTTATTTAAAAGTTAAAAATAAATTTTAAAAAAATTTGTCTTCCCGGGACCACGGCCGGTGTAATCCGTTTGCCGAAACGTCGTGGTAATTTTAAATTTTAAATAATTTTGTTGAACTAACGCGATCTAGACCCGAAAATAATTACCAACTAAGGCTTACTTTCAGCACCATCTACCGGTGAAGTTTTGCTTATTGACTTGCTCAAGAAATATTTCTAAAGTTTATTAAAGTCCCTATAACAATAAAAACAAAAAGAAATATTAAAGTTTATTGACCGAACGAGCGAAGCGAGTGAGGTCCAGTGTAGACGGGCCTGGCGCTTGTATCTTGGTATGTTTGTTTGACGATAACTTGAGTATCCTACTCCAATCTTCATGAATTTTGGTATGCAAATGCGTGTAGTTAAGGTCAGTAGAATTTATGAGTTCGAAGATGAGCCGGATCGGTAGGTGGGTTGGAGAGATAGGGGGTCATGAGGTCTCAGTTCGGGGCGAACTCCTAGTTAATAAAATAAGTCGATAAGTCGAGTTGTATTTGTTTCCCTACCTGTGCAATATAAGGCATCAGGTTGTTAGGTATCCCCATGGGATCCTCCCCGATCCGACCGCTGTGATGTGCGCCTACCGGGTTGAAATATCTGAGAGATACTATCATCCATTTCTGTAACAATATAATTATTTATTTATTAACTACACTAACAGCAAAGTACACTAAAACCAATTCAAGAAAATATTTGTTTTAAATATGGACAAAAATGTGTTAAAACACAACATTTCCCTAAAAGTCTAGATTAAAACATAGGTTACTTATCGCTACAGACCCCGCCCGTTGAAGTGACTGTCGTTGATGGGCAGTTTTTCTACCTCATTATATAACGTACCTAATCGCTACAGACCCCGCCCGTTGAAGTGACTGTCGTTGATGGGCAGTTTTTCTACCTCATATAACGTACCTTATCGCTACAGAGCCCGCCTGGTGGGGTGACTCTCGTTGATGGGCAGTTTTTCTACCTCATTATATAACGTACCTTATCGCTAGTGCAGAGATCTTTCATGATTTCTTCACAGAAGTACTTGGACTTCCCGTATGGGCTGGTGAGACCCCGCCCCGTAGGGTGACTTTCGTTGATAGGCAGTTTCTCAGGTTCTCCATACACGGTGCAAGATGAGCTGTATACCAATTTGTATACCCCGTATTTACGCATTACCTGCAGACAAAATAATCCAAGTTGAAATTAAACTTATTACAAATATTTTAAAGGAAAAATTCATCTTCAAAAATTCATTCGCGGCGAGGTTTGAACTCGCGTCTCTTGATCAGTATCTCAGAGCTTTAACCAACTTGGCGTTTTCCTTCCACATCCTGTATATTAAATTTATTATTTGGTCACCAAATTACAAGTCTAGTTGCTTTAGTTTGAGGACTAGATAACACAAACAATTGACAAGTTCAATGAACTATTGCAGAATGAGGTTTAGTTTATTTTATTATACGATATCAGTTCATTGTACTTGTAAATATGTACATATTGGTTTATTGACTAGAACAATAAACATAAGGTACAGATAGATATGCCAAGTGGCACGAAAACATGCCACTTGGTAGCAAATGCCACTACTATATGGGATACATCGCTCTTACGGTGAAGGAAACCATCGTGAGTTAAAACTTTAACTTTAGTGGCATGCGAGCGCGGTTTGGAAACACATAGTAAAGTCGTGCAATATTTATTTATTATATAAGACCAATAGGCTACTTTTATCCCGATAATCCATTGCTTTCACGGGTGAAACCGAGGGGTGCTGGCAGTATTTAAATAGTAAACTAGCTGCTCCCCGCAGTAGTGGAAAACGCGTTATCACGGGCGCGGGCGGCCGAGCGGTTCTCGAGCGGTTGCACTTTTTCGTTCATTACTCGGGTTCTACTAATGGGATTTCGATGCAAAGTATACCATGACCTTCCTCGAAAATAGAACTATCCAATATTGACAGATTTCAATCGGATTAGTAGTTTTTAATTGTATAAGGAACCGACAGAGAAACAGACAGACAGACAGACATTAATTTTAAAAATTATATAATTTTGTTCTACTATACGTATCCTAAGCCTCTAGACAACTTTTTTTTTTATTTACTTCCAAGTACAGACTTCTTGTCCTCTCTTCTTTTATTATAAGTATAGATAGGAGATAGAAGATATAGATAATTTACCTCTAATAACGTACAGGTTCCTGTTATATTAGCCTGATAATATTCAAGTGGTTTTTCAACAGATTCCCCGACCGCTTTCAGTGCAGCGAAGTGGATGACGCAGTAGATATCGTGCTGAAAGTATAATACCATAAAAAATAGACAAATACTTAGTTCATAATACAAAATTGGACTCCCGCCGGGTGAAAATATTTATGCTTAAAAATTTAAACTTCTCTGATATCGCCATTGATTGTAGGGCCGTGTGTTTGCCGTTTTAGGGATGTTTTAGCGTGACGTTCTATTATAAATTATCTCTTACACTAGACAGCTGTGAGAGACTGTCTTGCAAATCTTGCAATACCTATTTATTTGAAGCTAACAGAACCTACTAGATGGCGTTACTAGTAGGAAGTCCTGAATCGCACTATCAACTTTCTTCCTAAGATAAGCTCATTTATAAATAGCTCCCGATGAGACATCATCAGGTTCGCGGCCTACCGGGCGTAAACCACCTGGTGGAATGTCTTCCCTTTGGGAAACCTTCAAAGTAATACATTATCAAAAACAGTGACCCTACCGCGTAACTCCCGTCGAGTTCAACTCGACGTCGTTTTGGGAATACGACGCTGTCGATAACGGGGTTAGAAAAAGCTACCGCGCAAGGAGCTAGTAGAAATTGTCGACGTTAAAGCCATAGACAATTAATGCCCGCTCCTTACGCGGTAGATTTGAAAGACCCAAGAAATGCTAGCTAAGACGGCGATAGATGATAATTATCGGTCCTTGTCCGATTGCGTATAAATGAGCGAGATGGAATTGCATGAAAAAATCTACAATTTCTCGTAAAATCAATCATTAACGAAGATTAAAATAATACTTTTATAAAATGCGATGAAGAGGTTCGAGGTATTGTATTTTCTAATATTATGATGCCTATAAGAAAATATAGCGGTTAAGGATTTAGAAGAAAAATTGATTTATTTTGTAAAACAGGGGTAACTTTGCCTGTATAATAGTGGTATTTAAAGTTATTTTTTATTGTTTGAGAAATGAAGGGGACACTTCTTGTATCATGTACAATAACATAATACATTGTTTAAAGATCTATTTGTTACCGGTTATGAATAAAATTATTCAATCGGAAGGGATTTCACATCAGTCGCGTCCTTATGGGCTGATATGCTTGCAAATGGCTTCGCTACACGGGATGCCGAAGAACGTGCGAAGTTAAGACGCTGATATAATAGGTTGCAACCGGGAACATCGCTCGGATAATGAAGATGGACTTACGTTCTCAAAAACCTTGCTCAATCCGCTTCCATCTCTAATATCCAGTTCGTAAAAAGTGATCGTCTTCCCCGTCAACTCCTCAATAACCCTAATGGCGTCTGGTTTCTTGTCGCCAGCCTTTTTGTAGGCGTTGCTCAAGTTGTCCACCACAATAATGTCCAAATCGTTGGAGTCTCGTTCTAGGATGCTGGCTACTGTGTGGGAACCGACGTAGCCTGCCCCACCTGTCACTAGGATGGATGGCATTCTTGTGCTGGAAAGAAATATAATAAACTTTTTAAATTCACACGATTTAATAAAACACTTTGTTTTATTCGGTTTAATCGCGCTTTTATTCATGGTTTTAAACGAACCGCGCGATTAAAAGCGTGATTAAACCGGATAAATAAAGTGTTTTATTAAGCATAATCGCGAAAACCATAGAAGAAATTTTGTTCACACGATTTGTTAACATATTCCCCCCGTGAGACCAAGATCATTTTAACATGATCGAAACGTCGAGGTAAGAAAATAAATAATAGAAATATAATATACAATAACTAGACGCGCCTTGCGGTTTCACCTGCGGAAGTCCCGTTCCCGCGGAAATATTTATTTATTTATTTATCTATTTGGAAATCCAACAGCTATTATAAAACAGTAGTGATAGTGTAACAATAGAAAGCCAATTATAGGATCTCACGACTAACAATAGAATTATACTAAAATAAGGAGTGAGCTATCAACCATCAACTTAACCACCTACAAAATCACAATACATTTCACAAAGAATTTATGTTAAGCAAATTTAAGAGGAACAGTTAAAAAATAAAACAAAAACAAATACACATCATTAACCCTCAAAGAAATGCCTAGTTAGCCGCCGCCTCACTGTCTCAGCACTGGTACTGAACAAATCCAAATCTTTGTCAACACGCTCCACTAGTCTATTGAAATTACTACAGGCCCGCCACAGATAAGTATTCTGACTATAATTTGTACCTACTTTAGATAAATAAATTGGCTGGAAGGATCTTGTGGCTAGCAATGAGGGAACCCTCAGATTAATCATACTCAATAGCTTTGGACAATCAATTCGATTCGAAGTTACCTTAATAAGAAACACCATATCCCCTATTTCACGCCGATTAGATAAAGGGAGAAAATGAAATTTTCTACACAGTTGCTCATACTGCATTGTATCGTATGGTACACCTACACGACCACACAGAAATTTAAGAAATTTAATTTGAACTTTCTCAAGTCTAGAAATGTATTTGTCATAGCACGGATTCCATATTTGAGTTGCATATTCTAGTATACTGCGGACATAAGTACAGTATAAGATTTTTAAGGTTTTAGCTCTCTTAAAATGATTGGAGTTCCTCATAATAAAACCTAATGCTTTGAACGCCCTGGCTATAATACTTTCTATATGCTCGTCAAAAACAAGTTTACAATCATGTATGACACCGAGGTCTTTTATAGAATCATTATGGACTAGTTGCTGGCCCTTTAGGGTATAAGAAGATGTAATAAGCCTACACTTACGTGAAAAAGTAACCACAGAGCATTTTGAAGGGTTCAAGTCAAGCTTATTCTCAAGACAGTAAGCATCTAAACGCCCCAGGTCAGATTGCAAATCGGCAAATTGCAAATTGCATATCGGGATAAAATGTAGCTTACGGGCTCTCGGTATCCAGCTACTTACCTATGTTTAAAGTTTCATCGCAATCGGTTCAGTAGTTTTTGCGTGTGAAAGAGGAACAAAGTCACATACATACAGAGATATGTAAAAACTTCTAGATACGTAATAGGGCAAATTTCTTGGCAACACAAATGCAAGCTAGCTAGCCAGAGAAGTCTTAGTTCCATCCCAGCTCACGTCACGATCACCCGCTTGTTGTCATACAGTACATTTAGTTCACTTTCACAACATTATTCACAGACAACAATGCCTTCGGGCGTATTTAGGCGATGCACGAATTGTACTTCAAAAACTGGCAAAAATATTTCATATAAAGCTGTATTTATTTATTATAGTTTATTTTGTGAAAAAGTTTTTTTTCCAAAAACTCAACGAAGTTTTTGACTTTGACGTTTTATCATTCTCTCCTAACCTCTATGAGATGTCATAATAATATTATGACATCTCTTTCTTACGTCATGCAAGTAGCATTGTGTCTTATGTTTTAGAAAGAGATAACAATAGTTTCGTCTATTTCTTCTTTAAATTATGTGAATGAATATAAATAATGAGTTTGTATAGCATAATTTGTGGCGCTTTTCAATGATGATTTGTTCTGCAATGGCGTCTCTATAACTTTAATAGACTCATTGCATACATACATAGAAACTTTCGCGTTATACGCGAAAATGAACATTAGTTTAATAATATTAGTTGATAAGTAAGAAGATGTAATAATCGATTGAACCCATGAAATCTTACGACATGGGATCAATTGACTACAAAGCCACTGCAGTGCATAATTAGCATGTATTGACGTTGTATTTATAAATCATCCAGATTAGATACAAAGGCCAATATTATAGTTTTGGAAGGAATAAAAAAACGTTATTCCTGGCATAGAATAGCATCCTCTTAAGAGGAGGTAGGCAGTAGGACGCCACGGGAACCTAATCCGGATTGGCGAATAAAAATCGCATCCTGCTGTCGGCAGGGATTCGAACCCACAACCATCGGACTAAAAGTCGGACTATCAAACCGTAGCTAGACCAACACCACTATAAAATAAACAAATTATTAAGTGTCATTTCATAAATTGTGAAAAATATTACACAAGTGTATTTTATATTTACGTAAACAATAAAAGTGCATATTTCTTACAATAAAACTGTAGGTATTGCTTTTAGCAATACGTTATACATAGCAATGCATTATTATGTATTACCCTTTGTATTACCTTTTACAAGGACATATACAAGGTTATTGGTAACAAATTATGAAAACGGATCAGCCGCGTATCTCCCGTCGAGTTCAACTCGACGTCAATTTAGGAATACGATCCTTTCGATACTGGGGTTGGAAAAAGCTACTAGGCAAGGAGCGAGCAGAAATTGTCTATAGCTTTAATGTCGAAAATTTCTGCTCGCTCCTTGCGCGGTTCCCAATTCTCTAAGAAAAGTACTAAAATTTCAGCAACAAAATTTCGCAATCAGGGCCCTGATTCTCTAAAACATAGCATGCAACAAACAGACGGGATGCATGAGCAATGCTGAAGTCGATTTGTTGCAGGAGTAAAAATAATAGCTATTCTATAACTTCTTTTAATACTGACTGGCTGACAGGAACAAGGGGAGCTATTTAAATAATTAAGTAGCCCTTAATTTTGAAGGCTACTTAACTAATTAAGTAGTCATTATGTTAAATAACATTTACAAAAACGAATTAACGTACATCTCCTGCACGTCGCCTGCATTCCGCCGGCATTCAGCCTCAGCCTCAGCTAGCTGGATTAAAACAAAGCCTACTTTTATCCCGAAACTTCTGTAGGATCAGGACTTTATTTTGTCACAGCCAGTTTATTTCTAAATTTAATTCACAATAGCTGAATCAACATGTTTTTCCTATTTATTTAAATCTAGGGTTATCGCAATATGACGCACTCTTGCCCTTCAGTGATCGACACTACTCTATTATCTACTTTATTCCAAAGCACATAGGGTACAAAATACCACAACTAGGTGCGGTAAAGGTTCGATGAACATCAGATAACTTTGAAAGGGTTGAACTTCAGTGATTGCGTGGGCAGTGAAAATTGGTCTTATCTTTTAACCGATTGCAGAAACGGAAGTCATGTTTTTGACCTTAGTTTTTGAGTGTAGTTAGGGAAATGCATTCTGCTACTATATTCTCTTGACTAACATTAATTTGGACATCAGTAAACTTAGGTTTCATTAACAAGTAACTGGCAATCGAAATTTAAAGTTTTCAAAATGTATGGAAAAATAGATTTAGCCTACCTACCCCTTATTTTTTTAGAAAAAGTAAAATACTATTAATTAATCTCAGACTGAATAGTTTCCAGACACCGCGCGCTGATGATGTGAAGCCAATTTCAGTAAAACTAAATGCATGATTAAAACTTTTCCACGCTAATTAACCAACCAGTTGACACGAACAGTGTCCTAAACTAATGTATGTAGTATTAATTACTGAATTTGGCTTCATTTTGTAGCTGGTTACGAAACACAGTTATGAACATAGATTAAATATTCCATTTTAATAACTAGTTACGAATCAGTGAGGAAAAAATCTTCTATCATAGCTATTTACAAAAACCAGTTATGAAAATGGACCAAAGGAATTTTGTTATAGGTACACAGTTGCAATTAAACGCAATTGTAATAAATAATAATTGAAAATAAAGTTTAGTCAATTCTAATATGGCAGTCAGTCAGGGCTCAGTAGATAACTGTAATTAACTTTATTGCAACAATCTATTAGCTTGCACTACATAAACTTAAAACAACGTAGATAGTATACCCAACAAGCAAATCAACCTCAAATGTAGCTATATATCGAGAACAGAGCAGTCGCATATCCGTGGTAGACACGTCTCTACAATGCGAAAATGGCCCCACTTTTAGCACTTTAAAGTAATACAATGTGTCTACAGTAGCTCCACTTAGGACTAATCGGATACATGTTGGTGATAGATCTGTGTTATTTTTATCTTGTTGGTGTTATATCAGTGGCCTTAAATCAGTTGTAACACAATAAAGAAGCAATAGGGTCACAGCGACACCGATGTATCAAGTAATTTGATGATATATTGGTGATTGTGATTCTATAATAACTATACATCGTTGGCTAGTATTTTGGCAGAAAAATATCAATAATAACTTTGTTTAAGGTTTTTATATAATGTTGGAAGTTACATTTGAATGACCATTTTGTTTTAATCTGGTTTTAATCTGGTTTTTTTGAGAGCGTATACGCTCTCAAAAAAACCAGATAATATGTACTTGAACACAGACCTAGGTAGACCTAGTATTTATTTTAAAAATGTCTGCTTACCGTGACGATTCCTAATGTACAGCTACATTATTTTATATCTTACTATTCTTACTTTCTTACTAATATTATAAACGCGAAAGTTTGTATGTATGTGAGGTTGTTACTCTTTCACGCAAAAACTACAGAACTGATTGGGATGAAACTTGGAATATAGGTAGCTGGGGACCTGGATTAACATATAGGCTACTTTTTATCCCGATATTCCCGCGGGAACGGGACTTACGCGGGTGAAACCGCAGGGCGCAGCTAGTTTTACATATATATATACACATATACTAAAATATAACTTACTTACTTATATACTTAAATATAAGTAGTATATCCGTTGTCTAGCCACCGTAACACAAGCTTGGCAGCTCACCACGGGGCTAGTTGGCGCTGTGTGTTCGTCACAGGATTTATTATTATTTATTATTTTGTTGGCGGTTACATCCCTCCATGAAGAACTACCCCCGTCAAGCCTATAAAAGGCGTTGTAACCATACGGCACTCTCTCATTTCGCCGATGTCGCTCGATTCGCTCAAACTATTCTTCGTAGATCTAATTAATTAGTTATTATTGGTGTTTATTAATTTGGTTATGTTAAAGTTAGTTCATTTAATATTAAACGTTCTTTTGTAGCTATGAAGTTAATCTTTTTTTTATTTTAAAATAATAGTAATAGCTAAGATCATTCGTGGGATAGAACGCCTCAGTGATCGCTGTGGTCAATTGTGATTTAAATTCAAAGAAGTTGTGAATAGTTTGTATTTATTTTATTGGTACATATTTATTCAGCGGCAGTATCGTATAAAAATAAAAATAAAATAAAAACGTGTAAAATGTCGACTGGATCGAATCGAGGACGACAACGGCGTAGGGCGGCAAGCCCTCTGCCCAATAATATAGGTCAGCAACTGGAGATTATTTTGAATCGACTGTCGGCGCTGGAGCAGCGACCGATTCCTGCGGAGGCTGGTCCCGTGGCGACGCGCGCGTCCACTTCGGAGGCGAGTTCCGCGAGCGAAGACACCCAACCTGATCCGCGGCTGTTGCAGACCACGCCAACTGCGGAACCGACTCCGATGACACCTCGCACTTTGGACAGTACCACGGCTGCCGAGAAGTTCCTAGAAGCTTTGACCTCCATGAACACGGTGAGACCGAACCATTATTATATTTCGAACTTCGACCCTAAATTGCACGATGTGACAGTGTGGTGTGACGAAGTAGATAAGGCCCGCGTACGGAATAAGTGGGACGACTCTGAGTGCCTAGCTCGTATAGCTCACTGTCTCAAAGGGGATGCTAGTGATCTGCTTGCAGAATGGTCTAGTAACGATAGATCGTGGTCTAATTTCAAACAAGAATTAATATCCTTGTGTCCCAAACATGTAGACGTAGCTAATATTCTGTACGAAGTTATGTGTACTAGTAGCGATGATTATTCGACCTATGCCGAGTATGCCCGTAGGTCATTATTGCGCTTAAAAATCGTTAAAGGCTTGAGTGACGAGTTAGTCGTTGCAATCGTGTTACGTGGTGTTAAAGATCCTCAAATACGTGCTACAGCAATTAACTCTAAATTAAAATTATGTAACTTAGTTGATTTCTTGTCAATCTATGTCAAACCAGATCGTTTAAGTCGTAATAACTCAAGTGCTAGTGATCGATCGTTTAAAAAACCTTTTTCAAAACCACCCTCAAATTTCAATGATAATTTCCAACGAAATCAAAACAACAACTCGAGAAAACGACCGGCTAGTGAATCTAAGTGCTATGTGTGTAATAAGTGGGGTCATATAGGTTCGTCGTGCCCCAACAAAAAGCCTAAGTTAGCAGATAACGATAAAAGTAAACTGCAAAATCCACCTCGAACTAGTACAAAACCGAATCACGATTTATCGAAGTCAATCGTTTGTAATTTTTGCAAGAAGGTAGGTCATAGTGAATCTGTGTGTTTTGCCAAAGAACGATCAGAATCCCGTAATTCGGGTAATGTAAATTTTTGTCGCGAAATAGTGCCCGAAACTAAAAATCGTGATGTAATCACCGCGGTTTTAGGCGGCATTCCGACGGATGTATTAATAGACAGCGGTTCGTATATCTCTCTAATAACATCCGATTTGGCTAAGCATTTCTCATGTAAATTAAATCATGGTTTTCAACTATTGCGCGGTTTCGGCGGTATAGAAATAAAATCCACTACTTTTATTACTTTGCCGATAGAATTTAGTGACATTACGTTGGAGGTTGATTTTTATATAGTGCCGCGTAAATTTTTGAGTACCCCAGTAATTATAGGTACTGACGTTTTAAATAGGGAAGGTGTTTCGTACGTTCGCACAGGAACTTCCCAACGTATAATGAGATCGATCATGTTACCCGTTAATAGTGTTTCTGATTCTACCAATGATGTAAATTTTGATTGTATTGATACCCCTTTGGTTTCCTATGATAAAGTTAGGTTGATCGGAGTATTGAGTAAATATAAACAATACTTTTTAACTGGTACTGCCACTACGACAGTTAAAACGGGAGAAATGCACATCCGATTAAATAGCAACGTACCTGTCTATTACCGACCATACAAAATGTCGTATGATGAAAAATTACGTATTCGGGACATAGTTAACGATTTATTACACAAAGAAATTATACGCAAATCTCAATCGGCTTACGCTAGTCCCGTCTTACTCGTAAAAAAGAAAGACGGATCCGATAGAATGGTTGTGGACTACAGGGCCTTGAATAACTTGACCATCAAAGAAAGATTCCCGCTCCCGTTGATCAATGATCACATAGATAGGCTAGGAGATAGTAAATTCTTTACGGTATGCGACATGACAACTGGCTTTCATCAGATCCGTATTAATGAGGATTCAGTGGACAAAACTGCGTTCGTGACGACGGAGGGTCATTATGAATATCTCAAAATGCCTTACGGCCTCGCGAACGCACCAGTTGTGTATCAACGAATAATGACAGAGACGCTAAAACCCTATATAGAATCGGGACAGGTACTTGTATATATAGATGACGTCATTATAAAACACAATGACGTAGATGAAGGACTAAAATTACTTGACTCGGTTTTAGAAACTCTTACTACGGCAGGGTTTTCTATAAATCTTCGCAAATGCACCTTTCTCACGCCAGAAGTAGAGTATTTAGGACGAGTAATAAGCAACGGTCAGGTAAGACCGAGCGAGAATAAAATAAAGGCCCTGGTTCAGTCACCCCCACCGCAAAACGTCAAACAAACTCGGCAATTTTTAGGGCTAGCAGGTTATTTCCGTAGATATATATGTGGTTACGGAGCCAAAACCGCTTGTATCGCAGCGCTTACTCGCAAAAATGTCAAATTTAACTGGGGTAGTGATCAAGAAAAGGCTAGGCAGGACATAATAAAAATCTTAACTAGTGAACCGATGTTAGTTATTTTTGACCCACACTTAGAAACCGAACTGCATACTGATGCTAGCGCTCAGGGCTATGGAGCCGTTTTGTTACAGATAGATTCTGAGAAACGTAAACGTGTCATTGCTTATTTCAGCAAGGTAACCGTAGGAGCGGAACCAAAGTACCACTCCTATGAGTTGGAGACCCTCGCTGTGGTTAGAGCATTGCAACATTTTCGGCAGTACCTGGTCGGTAAGCACTTTAAAATAATTACAGATTGCAATGCACTTAAATTAACACAAAACAAAAAGGATCTCCAACCGAGGGTAGCCCGCTGGTGGATGTACCTTCAAGACTATGATTTTTCTTTGGAATATCGCAAGGGTACGTCTATGCCTCATGCGGATTACCTCAGTAGAAATCCTGTCAATGTTTGTACTCCCGTCAAACCTAGCACGTGGGCTCAAATAGCTCAGTCTGCAGACACAGAGGTAGCTACATTATTAGAAAAATTAAACGATGGACGGTTAGATGACACTAGGTATAAGAAGAAAAACGACATGCTATATTACAAATATAATGCAGTAGGTGAGCAATCTCGACTTCTATATTATGTGCCTAGGGGTTACAGATTAAGCCTACTTCGAGTATTTCACGATGAACACGAGCATTTGAGTTACGAAAAGACAGTAGATTTGATTTTAAAACACTTTTGGTTCCCAGGCTTACGTAGTTTTACAAAAAAATATATTTCACACTGCGTTAATTGCTTAACTTATAAAAAAGTACCACGCGCACCGTTGCAGCCAATAACATCGTGGCAAAAACCTTCTGTCCCTTTTGATACGATACATGCTGACTCCTTAGGTCCCTTGCCGGAGTCAGATGGCTATAAGTACGTATTGATTTTAATAGATGCATTTACAAAATTTTGCTTGTTGTTTCCCATGCGTAAGCAGGAATCTGTAGAATTGAAACGAGTCATTTGTAGCGCCATAAGTACTTTCGGTACGCCACGGTTACTTGTATGCGATAGGGGTCGTATGTTCGACAGCGCGGAATTCACTTCCCTCGCTGCAGAGTACGGCATTGAGATGCATTTCATAACACCTGAAATGCATCAGGCTAATGGTCAGGTCGAACGGTACTGTCGCACCGTACTAAATATGATTCGAGTGGAAGTGAAACTAAAGTCCGAGTCTTGGTCGCAAGTGTTATGGAAGGTTCAATTGACGCTAAATATTACAAAACATGCGTCGACTTCCTGTTCCGCATTAAACTTACTTATTGGCACGGAGGCAACAACCCCATTAATTAACTCACTGATTAAGGACATAACCATAGAGGGTTCGAATCCCAATCGTGAGGCGTGGCGAGAATTACGAAGACAGCGCGCTGAAACCAACCTTGATAAAAATCGAATCGCTCAGGATACATACGTAAATAAACATCGTAAGGCTCCTGGAAAGTTTAAAACTAATGATTTTGTTTATGTTATAAAACGATCCCAGAGTACAGGAAAATTAGATAGCGGCATGCGGGGTCCGTACCGCATCACCAAGGAGTTGTCGAACAATCGATACGAACTCACTTTGATGTCTAACTCCTACGGCAAGATCACCCAGGCATCTGTTGAGTATTTGGTACCGTGGAATGGCGAGTGGACTCCTGATGCTTGTGCAGCTTTCTTCGAGAGTAAGATAATTTTCTTTCAATTTCACCCTCATTAAAACACCATTAAACGGTGAACTTGTATGTATGTATCTACTTACCTACATGCAATTTCACTGTATCTGATTTTACATAGTGGAGTAAGTGTTTGATGTTCCTAGTTGTGTTATGGTATGGGGTGACCAAGAAAAGACCTGTATCAGTCTCGACGATAAGTAGCGAGCTTCAGGGTGACTTGGAAAAGACCTAACTGAGTCTATGTTGACTAAGGGTACGGGGTGACTGGGAAAAGATTCGTATCAGTCTCGAATAACAAATGTCGAGCATCGGAGTGACTCAGAAAAGACCTGTATAAATCCATGTCGAAGAAGGGTATGAGATGACCGAGAAAAGACTCTTATAAGTCTCTTGATGAGCGTAGAGGTGACTTGGAAAAGGCTTGTTTAAAATCCCGTCACTTTTAAGTCGGAAAAGACCTGTATATATAATGAGGCTTCATTGCGCTTCAGGGTGACCGCAGTTAAAACATTATTAGGTGCATCTTTATCACTTAGATTCCTCAGACAAAAACAGACTTCTAAAGATTGCAACTCTTTGTGAATATAAATTGTGCTGTCATCACATTTTCAGGTTGCAATCCTGAGGATGGTGAAGAACAACTGACGCCCGGACCCAGTAGGCGCGAGGACGCTGCCTCATCAGGAGAGGCCGTGTTGGCGGTTACATCCCTCCATGAAGAACTACCCCCGTCAAGCCTATAAAAGGCGTTGTAACCATACGGCACTCTCTCATTTCGCCGATGTCGCTCGATTCGCTCAAACTATTCTTCGTAGATCTAATTAATTAGTTATTATTGGTGTTTATTAATTTGGTTATGTTAAAGTTAGTTCATTTAATATTAAACGTTCTTTTGTAGCTATGAAGTTAATCTTTTTTTTATTTTAAAATAATAGTAATAGCTAAGAATTTATTATTATACTAATATTTATAGACAATTACACACATGCAAATACATACATAAGTTTTATTGTTTAAGATCCGATTTTTCATTCTACGGATAAAAGGATATTTATACAAGATGTAACAGGTAAGCCCTTTTAATCCGAAAGGGGGTTGTTCTAGACGTTTAGGCGAACAACTTTTGTTCTACGACTTTTGAAAATTCGAAGTACTTTTCGAAAAATTTAGGTGTAAAGTTTACTTGAAAATCAGCTGTTTCTGAGAGTTCGAAGTCATTGACCTTATGTTGTTCTTTCATTTAGTTTGGTCTACTACAATCAAACCTTCAATTACCTTTATTTTCAAAAACAGCTGTTTTTCCAGTGAAACGTAATCTCAAAATGTTCAAAAAAAAAGTTCGAATTTTCAAAAGTCGTAGAACAAAAGGTGTTCGCCTAGACGTCTAGAACAACCCCCTTTCGGATTAAAAGGGCTTACCTGTTACATCTTGTATATCGAATAAGTTCGAACCCAATCAAATTTAAAAGCCTTAAAATTATGATCTGTTTAAATATCACAGTGACGTTTTTTATTTGGTGGTGTTACATTTTATTTGTCAGATATCTCTATCTAGACATTTGAAAAATCAACCCTAAAATAAATATTTATATAAATAACCAGCACAATAATTATGTGGCGGCGGCAATAGCGCCAACTATTGCAAAAAAAAAGTTAAAAGTAAGTACTTTTTTTTATCTAACTTGTAGGATTTACTCGACGATTAAATAAACCGAACTGTACAGTAACTGAGAAGTTATCAGTAGATAGGTACTTAATAATAGCAATAAATTAATAAATAACCGATATAATGCTGCTATCTTTAGGAGACTAGTCAAATGTTACGAAATATTACTTATATTTTAGTACATTAACAAAGGAGATTTAAATAGGGTATTTTGTCCCGCTTCTTAGAAAACATCAAGATTAAAAGTACCTGTTAAGAAATCCCGCCGTTTGCCGCAAAAGGTGAAAGTTTACAGCTTCTTCAGGCGGCGATAGATGATAAGCAACGGTCCTTGTCCTATTGCATATAAATGAGCGAGATGGAATTGCGTGAAAAATCTACAAATTCTCGTAAAATCAATAATTAACGAAGATTAAAATAATATTTTGAAAAAATGCGATGAAGGGGTTCTAGGTATTGTATTTTCTAATATTATGATGCCTATAAGAAAATATAGCGGTTAAGGATTTAGAAGAAAAATTGATTTATTTTGTAAAACAGGGGTAACTTTGCCAGTATAATAGTGGTATTTAAAGTTATTTTTTATTGTTTTTGAAATGAAGGGGACACTTCTTGTATCATGTACAATAACATATTACATTGTTTAAAGATCTATTTGATACCGGTTATGAATAAAACCATTCCATCGGAAGGGATTTCACATGAGTCGCGTCCTTCACGCAGAATCCGCTAAACAGATTGTGAATTTTATATGTATAGATCGATGTATACATTTTTAATATTTATTTTTGTTTTTATAGCTCAAGGCATATTAAATTTAGAAATATTATTAGCAAGTATAATTATATTTTCAAAAAATCCCCAGTGGGTAGAGCAGTCGCCTGGTTAGCGAAAGGACGCAAGTTCGAATCCTGTCATGGGGATTTTCCGAAAATATATTTCCTTGCCAAAAATATTTCTAAGACACCTACTTATTTTAAGTACAACGAAGGTAATAAAATTCCAATTTTACCTATTTCTACTACAGATAAGAAAAGGTAAGTGTGTTTCATTCAAATTGTTTAAATAACAATTACTATAGTATCATTCGTGTTCCTGCTAAATGAATAAAATTAACCAATATTGTTTAAAGTAACTAGGTAAGCATTATTGATTTTTTTACCGACTTCAAAAAAAGGAGGAGGTTCTCAATTCGTCGCGTATTTTTACATTACATGCTGGATGGATCCGTGGTCTAGTTGATTGATTTAGGACTATTTTTCACATAATAATATGTTGATGGTTTTTTAATGTCAGTTAGTCTGACGGGAACGTTTTAAACGTATTTAAGGTTAAATAAACTTCTTCATCGACTTCAAAAAAAAGAGGGCGGTACTCAATTCAACGCGTTTTTTGGGAATGTTCACCTATTGACGACCTCTGTGGCGCGTCGGGCGAACGCTTGGCTGCAATGCAGAAGGTTGCGGGTTCGATTCCCGCTGGGTGCAAATATTTATGTTTAAAAATAAAAATTTGTATCTGGTCTGGGTGTATTTCTATGTATAATATGTATGTATTTACAAAAGAAAAATAAATATAAGTAGTA
The DNA here is from genome assembly GCA_949358125.1 of Idaea dimidiata. Classification (NCBI taxonomy): domain Eukaryota; kingdom Metazoa; phylum Arthropoda; class Insecta; order Lepidoptera; family Geometridae; genus Idaea; species Idaea dimidiata. Next base: position 5,945,833 of record OX442342.1, on the reverse strand, counting down.
TATCCGTTGTCAAGTCACCGTAACACAAGCTTACCAGCTTACCACGAGGCTAGATGGCGCTGTGTGTTCGTCACAGGATTTATTTATTTATTTATTATTATTACTCGAAGATGGCTTGTTGGTAACTTTTATTGCAATAATGGTTCAACTCGACGTCGCTTTAGGATACACACTGCGCAAAGGAAAAACCTGCGCAAAACATGCGCGGCGAGAACCATGGCGTTGTTTTGATGCATTTGAAGTCGAAGCGACGGCGTGCAGTACAGTACGTGTCGTCGAGTTCAATCCGATGGAGCTTGCGCGGCAGTGATTATATTCTCTTTGTTGCGCGGTCGAGCCCCAGGAGGCACTACAAAATCCGCGAAACGTCTGGATTTTGAAAAAAAAAACGCTAAACATAATAAAACGCAATTGAAACCGGAAAATGAGTTTAATTTCATATCAGTATCACGAAAACCGAAGAAATATATTGATTGGTTTCATCATATTGTACCTAATACACTAGCTGCGCCCCGCGGTTTCACCCCCGTAAGTCCCGATCCCGCGGGAACATCGGGATAAAAAGTAGCCTATGTGTTATTCACGGTATCTAGCTACCTATATTCCAAGTTTCGTCGCAATCGGTTTATTAGTTTACAGTGAAAGAGTAACAAACTCACATACATACAAACTTTCAAGTTTATAATATTAGGTGATATTATTAAGAAGTAAGATACATTACTGAAACTTGAGTTTCTTACCTACTTACAACTTTCCTAGATACCTATTCTTGCGAAATTCTTGCATATTGAAAAAATAATGTCGACGATATGAAATACAATGACGCGAGTCAGCTATGGAAAGGTCAAATTATATTTAGTCTTATTATGTAGGTACAACCTGCACCATACGGTTTCACCTGCGTTAAGTTAGATAGATAGATTAACACTTTATTTGCAAAGCCAACAACAATTAAAATCAGTTTACATTACAATTAATAAGTAAGACAAATACTTAAAAGTAAAAAGTTGTACAAATCGGCGACCTCATCGCTAAACACGATTTCTTCCAGGCAACCTTTGAATGGAGAAGATCGTATCTCGACGTTTCAACTATGTTACAATAGTCTTTGTTGCGAGGAGACTAAAAAAGGAAGGAGGCATGAAAATAAATAATAATACGCGATTTAGACGCGAACTGGTAAAACGTAATTAAGTAGGTATGTTAACGTATTTGTTTAAAAAACTATATTTTGCTCTTCTATAGCGCGTACGTACTACATTCTGAACATACTTTACCAATTTAATTAATACTTTTAATTGTAACTAATTTACTTGTTTGCCTCAGTATAGTTATACATATTTCGTATGTGCAAAGTGCACATATTTGCAAAGTAAATATTATTTTCTATTAAAATAAATTCACTAACTTTTTTTCTCTCTATTAGGCAGTCTCAATGTCACGCGCGTGCGTCCGTACCCGCGGCGGTGGGGTCACTGCGGATCTCTTATCAATTGGTTACCTACCCAACTAGGTGGTTGATGATTAGACGGCTACGGCACGACACGACACGTGCACGGATTGACGGCTACTGAGATGCAAGCTACGAATACGGATGAAAATAAGACAATTCAAACTAAACCTTAAGTTCAAAAATAATCGGTTGAAAATAGTTGAAAAAATGACTAGTCATGACAGCTTGTCGACGCACAGCGCGGCGCATACGTCACCTAAGCACGCTATTTTCAACCGAATGCAATATCATTTAAGGTTTAATTTAAATTGTTTATATTTTTAGTATCTGTCCCGCATCCGTGCCTTACCGTTTTCTGTTTGCGTTGCGCCTTAGAATTCGTTTGAACGACACCTAAGCTAAGCATGCATCTTTCGGCATGGTACGCATTGGACGACCTCCGAAAGGTGGACGCTTAGCTTTAAGCGGGATATACATTACGAAACTAGTGACATTTCATTAGTCATTTTCACAAAAAGAAATTCGCAGACAGCGATAATATTAGTCGTAGTAGTACTCTATTTGATAAAATTACTTCCAGTAGAGTACCTAACTGCTGCTAAATTGGTTTTGTGAACTTGACTTTATAATGCATGCCACTAGTTTCGTTATGAAAAGTAGGCTTTACAGTCGAATACAGAAACGGCACTAAGTAACTTGAATAACTAAGCAGCTACCACATTTTAAAATAGTATGGGAACATTTTGAGTTTGTTAACTGCTAAATTGTTTAAGTTGAACTCAAATTTTATAGTAGCCGTTGGAGCTGGTATTATGATAAAATACTGTGGGTGTATACCGATGACGTCTTCATCAGAATGAAATGCAGATAAAGACGTAGTATAAAACTACGTAGAATTTTTTAACAGACTGTACGCACGACGCAAATAGGGGTAATGTGTTTATGTTTGTTTTTTCCTATGTGGGACTCCAGAGGCCATACGGAAGAACTGATTTAGATGATTCTAGCGTCAATCGATATATCATAATCCCACCAGTGTCCTGCAAACACGATAGTTTTCAAAATATCAAAATGGCGACAACGTATCAACATGGCAGCTATACCGGTAGTTGATGTCTTGCCGGGCGTCGCGTCGGCGTCGTCATAGTCTAATAGTAAATAACCAACTCCTACTCAATATTACAAATGGATTACACTATCTAGTGCTAGTATCAGTTGTTGAGCGCAAGCGGTGTGTTAAGTAGAGAGATAGCGGTCAAATATTATTTGATGATGATTGATCATCAAATAATATTTGAGTTTTTAATGGAATATTAGCCAAGTTTATTAGTATTTTTTTTATATATTTTAAAAGCTTGGGAGTGGTACCGTTGGGTAGAATTCTGACTTTTCACTTAGCCTTTGAACCTCTCTTGAACCATACTATTCATTCCGAATGCATTCTTATAATTTAATTAGGGCCTATAGTCCGATAACTGTTTCTGTTACTACAAGTCCGCAAAATTTTCTTTTGTCTGTCAGTACCTATATTATACCCCTCCTTTACAGGTTATATTTCTGAACCAAGCTTCATGTAACTTAGTATATAGGTACATTTTTTATTTATTTAAGTATTTAAAATTGAAGATAATACTTAAAAAACATAATGCAGGCCAAAAATCACAAATATTTATAGAAATAAATCCATAGAATTCATAGTTTTTTGACAGGGGATTTCACTTACTAAGTGGGCTAAGTGCTTGCGAGGTCTACCCGTTTGCAAAATTATTTGTTTATTTGGTTAATCACATATTTACAAATATTATTTTAAAGTAGGAGCCAGGATTAAAAAAGCATGGTCAATATCATAATAAGCACAGCTCACACCTATTAAGGAATGTGTGAACTGTGTTAAAGCACTGCGCACATAGGTAGCTATTGGAAGTTTAATTGAATTTTAAGTGGTTTGACTGTTTTTTGATTCAACACAGATGTATGTCTCCACTAAGAAGCACGAAGACTTGTGCCTAATGCCTACACAAAATGACATCCTATCCTACTAATATTACAAAGCTGAAAGTTTGTTAGTATCTGTTTATGTTTGTTACACAATGATGTAAAAACCACTGAACCAATTTCAATGAAATTTGGAATATAGATAGTTGGAGACCAAGATTAGCACATAGGCTTCTATTTATCCTAATTTTCCCGCGGAAACGGGACTTACACCAGTAAAACCGCTGGGCGCAGCTAGTAATAATTAAAAGTAAATAAATTTATACAGTAATAATACTTTTCATTAGTTTTATTACCCTAGTATTATTATAATTTATAGGCACAGTAGATTTCCCTACAAAAAATGATTTATCTATCAAAATTCACTGTGTCAATAAGTGCCATAAGGCTCTTTTGTTAGTCTCCATATTATTATTTTTATAGAATTACTGAAAAACTGAAAAGTGACTTACCCAGTAATACTTTGTTTCATTACTCCATCGTTTCCTGAAAACGTCATGAGACCCAAGGTTTGTTATAGTTACCGACTACAATGAGAAACGTTAATGTAAACATTGTTGTATGGGCTTTCAGTATTTTCAAAAGGTTTTCAGCGTTTCAATCTATGCTTTCGAAAACTGAAAATACTATGACTGAACTACTGGTACTAGCACAAGGAAACCTAGTGAAATAGCCAGTTTCCTCCATTATCAGCTAAAATTTACGTTAATAAATCAAAATTATTTATCATTTTTTTATATCTTCCGCCCTTCCAATATTTTTGTTTAATTTTAACACACTATCAAAAACTATTATAATATTGTCTATTTTATATAATAATAAAAGCTTACAAAAATATATATAAAATGCGTTAAAGTTTTGGAACGCAAGCTTACTTGTCATGTTTGACATTAACTGTCAGAGCTGCCAGCTTATAAAATTGAAAATGGATAAACGTTTCAATATTTTCTACTTTGTGAAAAACAATTAATTTGCACAGAATTTCAATATCCGAAAAAGTATTTATAAACACATTCATCTGAAAAGTGTACTGTTTGAAACTGATTTATTTATTCGGAAATATTAAATAGGTAGGAATCAATATAAAACTAAATTCAAACTTTAAAGCATCATTCATTATGAGATGCTTGAGATGGGTAGAGTTTATTGAAAGTGAGTAAGAGAGCATTTTAATTAACTTCTGTCTGTTGTTTTTAAGTAAACTACACAGGCAAATTTATTAATATATAAATAACATTTTGACTTCTAAATATTTAATTTTATTATTATTCTAAGTCAAAATGTTTTCAATGTCAAAATGTGTTGCATGATATTGAAACAAACTACTAATATTACAAGTTTCATCGCAATCGGTTAATTATTTTTTGCGTGATTGAGTAACTAACATCCAAATATCCAAACAACCAAACACACACATTTATAATATTAGTAGGATTATAAATAAATAACTTTAGTAAAGTTAGTTTGTCGTTTTATTTTTTAAACGTTGACAATACTGATCTTCTATCTCTTTCGCTCCCGTTTAGTATTCAAGGTAGCCGATGTTATACATTTTTACGAATTTTTAATGTTTTTATCATAATTTTACTACAAATATTTATTTTACACCCTTAAAAATTCATTAGGCTATCTATTTTACGTAAAACCACCCCCGTTACGGTAATGATTATTCGGATATTTTGTGGTGACAAATTTCCTGTCCAGTGTCCAACGTTGTTTTGATTTTTGAAAGTGTTATTTAATTAATTTCTATGAATTAGAACTCCGTAGCGTTCTAGTTTTACGAGCTTTTCGATTAGTGCTAGTGATTTTTTTATGTGAAGGATGTTTTCCGAAGTCTTCAGCGGTATAAAGTTTTCTAACCTCAAAGTGCGGAGTGATGTATGAAATATGATGTTTCGTGGTTACAGATGAGTACGAAGATAATCAAAGCCAGCGCGGCCGAGCCGGATACGTTCGAGACCTCGATCTCGCAGGCCCTCGTTGAGTTGGAAACGAACTCCGACTTGAAAGCGCAATTGAGGGAGCTTTACATTACAAAAGCTAAGGAAATCGAACTGCACAACAAGAAGGTAAGATAAAGTGGTCATAAATCTTTCTTATAATGTTGGTTTACGCAATTTAAAAGCAGGGGCGTCATGTTGTCACATCCAGAATACATATTTAGAGCACATACTATGAGCTTTAGAGGACCTAAGCCAAGGCTTGATTGCAATAATACCATGAACAAGATTTGATGGGGCTAACAGTTCAGTGGCAGGCTTCCTCAATTTAACTTGTGGAATTGGAAACATTTTCTAAATAAGTGGTACATCAATTAATTATCAATGGTCGTGCATAGTTGCATACCAATTAATATCAATGTCTTAGCCATTCATGATTTTAACTGTAATCCAACTATGACCGGACTAAGTTCATTATGATTATAAAGAGACATTATAAATAGAAATAACACAACCTAATGTACAAAATATTTCCAGTGCCCTACTGGGTTTATGACATTATACCTAATTTTAAGACCTACCTCCTTACTTATAAACGCTTTTTAATGCGCTGCATGTCTATGCATCGTTTGTCTTTTACTGTCCCATGAAGTTTCAAAGTTGACAGACAGACAAACATCACATAACTTCGTCATGTGTATACAATATTTTCTAAGTAAGGGAGCTAGTGATTAAGTTAACTGTCATAAAGGAACAAATAAATGATTATTAATAAATAACAAATAAATATGTATACAGTAAACGAAAAAATAAAGTAGTTTAAGATTGTGGCCCCCGAAATCGCAGGATTGTAAAGTGCACCCGGTTATAGATAAAAACACTTAGGTGTATAATTAATAAATTAATAGAAACAAATATTAGTAAACACTCTTTATTACTAAACTCCCTTATAAAATATTATGTACACAATGACTAAGTTATGTGACATTTGTCTCATGTTACAGTAAAAGACAAACAATTCATAGTTGTGCAGTGCATTAATGAACATTTATTAGTAAGGGAGTATACTTTTTAAATTCTCACGATTTGTTAACATAAAATAAGAAGTAAAGAGTGTTTACTAACTAATATTTGTTTTTATAATTTATTTAACTATATAAGTGTTTACTATTATTTATTTTCTTACCTCGACGTTTCAGCCCCCTCGAGAATTCGTTATAATTTTTAATCTTTAAAAATAAATTCAAGCTAATTAATCTTATAACCTGGCCTATGCCCCTGCCAAAAGGTACAATATTTCTCTATGCCTTATCTTGCTCTAGAAGAGGCCAATTGTTTTTGCATCAGTTTTCAATGTACCCATGTCCGTTTTGTAACATAAATATAATAATACAAATCCTTATTTCCAGTCAATCATCATCTACGTGCCGATGCCCAAACTGAAACAGTTCCAGAAGATCCAGATCCGACTGGTACGAGAGCTGGAAAAGAAGTTCAGCGGCAAGCATGTGGTCTTTATCGGAGACAGGAAGATCCTGCCCAAACCTAGCCATAAGACCCGTGTTGCCAACAAACAGAAGAGGCCGCGATCCAGGTAAGGATAACATTAAGAAATGCGAAATATTGTATCATTGTCTTTTTCATGAAGGAAAAATGATGTGCACATCGCTCATACTGTAAAGGGAAACTAGTAAAGAAACCCACGGCTTAAAGTCACGCTATGAAGGCTCGGTTTTAGGGCTAGTTGCGAAAACACAGTAAAAACTTTCAACTTTTTTTCCAGGACACTAACGTCAGTATACGACGCTATCCTGGAAGACTTGGTCTTCCCGGCCGAGATTGTGGGCAAGAGGATCCGAGTGAAGCTGGATGGGTCACAGCTCATCAAGGTGCATTTAGACAAGAACCAGCAGACTACTATTGAACATAAGGTGAGATTTAACACTACCCTATGTGAAAGCTGGTATTTTCTACGTAAGACAAGCAGCGGCAATTATGCTCAACTTTAGCAAACTGTCATTATTCAGAGTGTTGGCTTTCTGTTAAAACATGCCATAAAGGGCACCATTAGGAATAGGTGCAGACATTTTACTGGGTCTTACTTAGTGTCCGTCGTTTTGGTTAGACCAATCAAAAGATTTACAACAAACTGCTCATTAATTTGCACCTATTTGGTACTATTATTGCTTTGCTACATTCTACTTTCGAAAATATTAAATGTTATTATTATACAGCCAACAAAATAAAAAACTTATACTTTGATCAAAAATATAAACATAGAATTGTCAATTATCTAAGAAAAAGTAAACAAAGAGCTGTCTCTTTTAATCTCAAATATATAATATGAGTTTTTTGTTTACCTTTTTGATCCAAGTTTCTGTAAAAGGGTTGTATGTGTAAATCTATTGATTGGTCCAGCTAACCTGATGCAATCTTAATCGCATATTATTATTATATTTTTATTTTCTTACCATTCTGCCGTTTCAACTATGTTAATCCAGATCTCTAACTATCTTCATACCAAGTTTTATAACAATCTGTTTAATAGTTTTTGTGTGAAGGAGTAAATGAACATCCTACTCATTTTCTTGCACACAAACTTTCACATTTATAAAATTACTAGGATAGGATATCCACTGACACTGAACTATAAGTCGCTACAAGAGTTTGTTAACCAGTATTGTCCCACTGCTGGGCAAAGCGCTCCCTAACATCCTTCCAAGCAATCCGGTCTTCGGCATTAAATACATCAAGATTGCCTTGCCACCGTTGTCGGGGTCTGCCACGATTCCGATGTCCGTCTTCCGGCACCCATTGCATGACTTAGCCCATCGGTCAGGATGCTTCCGACTGACGTGACCCGCCCAATCCAACTAACTGTTGACAGTTTTCCCACCTACATCAGCTATCCCAGTCTTTGACAGAGTGGTGTTTCTTACGCGATCGATCAGTTTCACATCGAACATGCTGAAGCATTGGCAGGAGGTTCGCTTCGCGCCTGGAAGCTGGCGCGTCACAACATAAAACCAACCGCTCATTTTCCGATAACCCGCGCAGTTCAAGCCATAGCGTTAATTTGCATGCATTTAAAGTCGACGCCCGCGCCGTCGAGTTCAAGTGTCATTGAGAGAGACCTCTCTTTCAATGACAGTTTATGACAGCTCAACTCTACGGTGCTAGCTTCAAATGCATGCAAATCAACGCTGTCGTTTTCACCGCGCAGGTTATTCCTTTGCGCAGTGGGATTTCGATGGAAGTTACGTGGTAACTTCGATGTTTGTTTGCGCCGATGCAAGCCTAGCGACTAGCTACATGATTCGCTAGCCTTTTTTGAAAGTAATAATTAATATTTTAATTAAAAACGAAACAAATAAAGTCAGGGGAATAAATCAGAGCGGGCTTGCAGCGCAATACGTAGATGCGCGTGATTAGACCTACGGCGTAGTCTGTACTGCGGTCGGGCGAGATTATGCGAAACTTCCGTGCGTACACGGCGCCCGCTGTTCACGCATATATTCAAACCCGCGGCGGCCACTTTGTGTGAAGTGATGTTACTGTTCTTACTTTACTGTGGTGTTTGTTTCAGGTGGACACCTTCCAGTCTGTGTACAAGAAGCTGACGGGACGCGAGGTCACTTTCGAGTTCCCCGAACCCTACTTGTAAACTAGGACTAACTTTACAATAAAACAAAAATCCTAATACTGACGTTTCATTTTAAGTATATTAGAACTAAACTTCAATACTCTTTGGAATCTTAAATCAAAGACGGAAACATAAAACTCACACATTTATTCGAAAGTCTTCTTCTTTGGAAAAAAGCAAATAAAAAGCTGCTTTATTTACTTTTTCCCAAAAGTTAATTACTAGAACTAGAATACTCACGTAGAACTAAAATGTTCCGCTACATTGAGTTGAGCATGCTGTCCCTTTCTAATAACACTATTAGAAAGGGACAACGCTACATTAAAACATGCACTTTTTAGTTCTACATGAGCATTCTAGTTTCTAGTAATATAACTTCTTTGCTTTTTCCTTTGATATTGACAATTCTGTGTTTAGATTTGTGATTTGATTGAAACAACAATAATAAGACCCGGGAAAAATAATTATGAGTTAAAATCGTGTGAGTTTAAAATGTTTGAGTGAAACAATTTTAACACGTTCATAGTCCAGTGTACGCTATCCTGTACACGCGGATGGGTTCTGGCAAGTCCGTGTACTCCGTATTGTACACTTTTTTTTTGTTATGTCAAGTAAATTTGTTTGTGTTATATAACTCCGTATTGTACACTTTTTTTTTGTTATGTCAAGTAAATTTGTTTGTGTTATATAACTCCGTATTGTACACTTTTTTTTGTTATGTCAAGTAAATTTGTTTACGTTTATATACGAATATAACACAAACAAATTTACTTGACATAACAAAAAAAAAGTGTACAATACGGAGTTATATAACACAAACAAATTTACTACGTTTACGTAATTTATATACGAATATAACACAAACAAATTTACTTGACATAACAAAAAAAAAGTGTACAATACGGAGTTATATAACACAAACAAATTTACTTGACATAACAAAAAAAAAGTGTACAATACGGAGTACACGGACATCATCATCAGCCTGTTGCAGTCCACTGCTGGACATAGGCCTCTCCAATTGCATGCCACCTAGATCTATTTTCGGCTTCTCGCATCCATTTTGTGCCAGCCGTCTTGCGCAAATCGTCGCTCCAACGTGCCTGAGAACGTCCTACAATACGTATGCCGAGACGCGGTCTCCACTCTAGAACTCGTTTACCCCAACGGTTGTCGGTTCGACGGCTAATATGGCCAGCCCACTGCCAGTTCAGCTTGCTAATCCGGTGAGCTATGTCGAAGACTTTGGTTTTCTGACGGATCACCTCATTTCTTATGCGATCCCTCTGAGAAACGCCGAGCATAGCTCGTTCCATAGCCCGCTGAGCGACTTTAAATTTGTGGACCAACCGTGCCGTTAGTGGCCACGTTTCGGCTCTGTATGTCATGACGGGTAGGACGCACTGATTAAAGACCTTCGTCTTTAGGCACTATGGAATTGACGATGTAAGAACTCGACGTAGCTTCCCAAATGCTGCCCATCCCAACTGAATTCTCCTGTTCACCTCGCCCTCGAAGTTGTTTCTTCCTAGCTGCAATGTTTGCCCTAGTTAAACATATTTTTGAACAACTTCGAGAACGGCGCCGCGTATCGCAATAGGTTCCGGTAGAACATGTTCGTTGAACATGATCTTGGTTTTGTCCATGTTCATCCGTAGGCCAATGCGTACAGAAGAGTCAGCCAGGTCATTCAGCATCCGTTGAAGGTCCTGCAGCGTTTCTGCCATGATGACTATATCATTTGCAAATCGCAAGTGAGAGATATACTCGCCATTAATATTAATGCCACGTCCTTTCCATTTCAGCGTCTTAAACATATCCTCTATTGCATTTGTGAACAATTTCGGGGAAATAACATCCCCTTGTCTCACTCCTCGATGCCACGGTATGGGCCTTGTTTGCTGATTATTTACGAATATTATTTACAAAAAACAACGAAACTAGCCATTGAGAACTACAATAAAACGAATGAAAATGCCATACAAACATTAAAATTCAATATTTATCTTTATTTAATATCTCTTTTATATTAATATATTATATAATAGAAATATTAAACATGTCTAGGCTCTAAATCCTGTCGAAGTTCAACGAAAACCTTTGAACGTACGGGTGATTTAAACCATTAGTATAGGGGACTGTGAACGTGTTAAAGCGCCGAGAGGCGAACCAACTGTTAGATAAACTGTGACAATACGTTTATGTAGTTGTTTTTGTATTTTTACTGCCTGGTTCCGATTGTCTCTTGTTTCTACAGTGGTGATGAAATTTTATTTATTTACAGACAAATGAGCGTTTGACCACAATCTCACCTGGTAATTTATGATATGGTCTAAGATGTAACACTAAGATATCTAAAAGAAGGAAGACTGCAGTGGAAAAAATAATTAAAGACAATGTTCTTCTAAAATAGGCTTTTCCTCTGGGCAAAATAAAGTGTTCTTTTAAAATAGATTTTCCTCAGGGTGAAATAAAAAACACTCGATATAATTTAATCACAATTTTATTGATTCGATTATTCATTACCTATTTACAACCCAATAACATCATACAAATTATAAAATCACTTACAATTAACATTATTTTTATTGTTCTATGTACAAGATATCTACCTAACTACACCATAGTACAAGTAGGTACACATTGAAAAATGCCTTTTCAAAATTAAATGTTACCGGTGCGGATTGAACCCACGCTCTCAGCTTAAAGTATCGTTGACCACTGAGGACTGCCGCATGCCGCCGGGTGTGAAATTAAAGGCTTTATTTACTAGCTGCGCCCCGCGGTTTCACCCGCTTAAGTCCCGTTCCCGCGGGAATATTGGGATAAAAAGTAGCCTATGTGTTATTCCCGGTATCCAGCTACCTACATACTCTTTCACGCAAAATCAACTGAACCGATTGCGATGAAACTTTTTTTAAGAACTTTGGAAAATATAGACAGCTTCGAATTTGGAATAAAACATAGGCTAGGTAAGTTTTTAATCCGATATTCCCTTAGGACCGGGACTTTCGGATTAAGCCATGCTAGTGTTAAATTATATACCTAAGCGACTAGCTGCGCTCCGCAATTTCACTCGCGAAAGTTTCGAATAATAATGAAGATAATCGATAAAAAAAACAACCTACAGTCGAATACCTCTCTCCATTATTTGAAGTCAGTTAAAAAGCACAATTATACAGATACAAAAATATTACGAGAAAAATGCAATAGAACAGTCTATAAAATAACTAGGCGAATACTCATAAAATCCCACAGGTTTATAAAAAAAAACGTAAAAACAACTCAATGATTTCATCATCGTCATTGGAAAGTTAGGAAGGTACCTTTTCAGAAATACAATTATTTGTATTTTTTGTTGGTCTAATGGTAGATAAATCGACTTTCATTCCGAAGGTCGTGGTGTCGAATTCCGGCCGCGCACTTATCTTTTTCTTTAAAAAATATTAGGTGTGCAATTCACATCGCTCTTAAGGCGAAGGAAAACATCGTGTACGGACAAGTTATTTTTGCCGTGTAGTCTGGGCAGAGCACTCAGCTGTGGTAATTCATACTAACGCAATATGGACCTTTATCTTGTTTGTTTGTTTGTGTGTGGGTGTGTGGCTACACCACACTAACACTACCAAAGTCAATCGTCGAAGTGGAATATAAAAAAAATACGTTAAATTTTAAAGAGGCAAGAAAAATATTGTCATTTCATAAATAATTTTACACAAAAAAAACAATAGCTACCAACTGCCGTACTCAGAGTAACTTAAACTATCACTAAGTAAAGATTTTCTTGCTGGTATCTTTGCTTAGTGATAGTTTAAGTAGCCGTTAAATGTATCTGAGTGCCGCGATTATAGGCTACAGGCCAGGGCCAAAAAATATATGACTAAAAGGTACTCCCTGACCACAAGGTATTTTTTGAATTTTCACCTGCACTCAGTTGAACAGATTACAAGTGACGGCATAATGCTGAATCCTATTATATACTCCCTTACTTATAAAATATTATTTACACATGACAAAGTCCTGTGACATTTGTCTCTGTCTGTCAACTTTGAAACTTCATGTAACAGTAAAAGACAAACGATGCATAGTTATGCAGCGCATTAATTAGCGTTTATAAGTAAAGGGGTTAATGTCTTTCTATCTTTCTAAATAGGTTTTCTGGTAGTTCATATGACTGATCAATTTTTGCCCCGGCAAAATGAAAATTAGTCATTCATTTTTCGATATTTCGATTTCATTCTCAACTTACAACCATTGTTTACGTTTTTGATCGTCATGAAAAAACTTTCCTGCTAGATGGCGCTGTGTGCAATGTCATATAATTTATTTAAACTAAATTACCCTCACAGTTCCTGATTATAAACCTTTTCCAGATCAACCTTATCAGTAACGGCTACACTACCCAAATTCCCTTCTTTTTTCACTTCCTCCGTTGGTTTTATAACTTTGATGTAGTTAACAGGGAGGAGTCCGGCAGTCTGTCTGTCCGTGGTTCCCATGAGCCAGCCGGAGTTCCACAAGGAGCCCTGGAGGTGCTGAGGAGCCAACGTGAGGACCTGGTTGGTTGTGAAGGAGATTTCTTGGGGGGAGGTAGCTGTGTAGTCATGTTGGGCCACCGCACGAAGCGGTTGTTGCCAGGTGGTGGGATCGTGTACTGTGAAATAAAACATAAATAAAAGAATTTACACATCTACGGCTTTAAAAAGTTACTTTATATGACTAAAAAGCGAATAATCAGTCTCTAGGGAATAAACTGCGAGTTTAAGCCTTAAAGTAATATAATTTTAGAACTTTAAAATATCTGCTATCTGATAATATAATTACTACGGCTCTGGTAGCATAAGGCCAGTTCGAACTGGCTACCTAGACATAACACAAAAAAAAAAATATGGTTTCTTTTTTTGTTTTTATTTTGACGGAAAGGTAAGGCAAAAATTTTAGTGAATATAAAGCCCCAAGTTTTTTTTCATCGGCTAAGGTTGATGCCTGGTTTTGTCATTTTGATACAACATTGAAACAATTCATCAATAAAGAGCTGTAATATATTTCATACTCGTACCATTAATCTATAGTTTAGTTGATAATTAAATGCTTATTTTTGTAGCCATTTTTATTGTCTCACAGTAGATGTGTAAAGTAGAGTTTTCAGCCCAGTAATAAAGCCTGTTAACCTTGTTCTTGGGTAACAAATCCCACGCTTTAACATCCTTGCTACGCTCGGGAGTTAACTCAAGAGCCATACGTTACGCTTTAAATTCAAAATGGCGCCCTTTACATAAGACAGGGCTTTAGTACCTCGGTGCATAAAATTATCTATCTAAAAAACTAAAACTCACATTTCTCATGTATAGAGCTGGATATGGAGCTGAGCATCCTCAACACGATGTATGGAGCAGCCGCCACCACACCGAGAAAGAGGATAGCGGGCCAACTCGCGCCGCGCGGGGGAGCGGGGGAGTTGGGGTCAGAGGGGGGTTGGGTGGAGGACACGGCCTCGGCCCATGCCTGGGGATACAGAATAAAAATCTTGGCTCATACACTTTTCCTGTTTTCCCAAAACTAGCTGTTACCCACGACTACATACGTAGAAATAGTGATTAGCCAACTTTTTCGTTCATTACTCGGGTTCTACTAATTGGATTTCGATGTAAAGTATACCACGAGGTTCCTCAAAAACAGAACTATCCAACATTGAAAACTAGATTTAGATCGGATCAGTAGTTTTTAATTGTATAAGGAACAAACAGAGAAACGGACAGAAATAAATTTTAAAAATTATATAATTTTGTTCTACTACTTTTCGTTTACTTTTTTTTAATTTACTTCCAAGTATTGACTTTTTGTCCTCTCTTCCTTTATTATAAGTGGATATAGAAAAACTCATTTTCCCAATTTAATCACGTTGCTTGTTACGCAATTATGAATGTAAGCAATCAGCATTGTTGTAATTCCGATCAGATGTTTCGAAGCTTATTACAGACTCCTTTTTCAAGTTAGGTACTTAGAATAGAATAGAAAGCATTTCTTGGAAACGACACGACACTTAAAAGTGAAAATTACACTTCGATTGCGATGAAACTTACTATACTACTAACCTTGAATTCGCTTTCAGTCCGGATCCCCAACATGACGGACAGCTTCCTGATGAGCCAGTTTAGACTCCTCATGACGGCGAATGCTGACCAGAATTGTGAGAACAACGTCCGGAGCCGGCCGAAGTTCTCTGCTACACCTGAAACGTTCAATTGAATCAAATAAATACTTAAGGTCATCCATAACGGCCAATTGTGACAGGAATAGCGCCAGCGATTTTCAGATATGTAATAGAAGGAAGTACGATGCGACTATGCAAAATTTTAAAGCAAAAAAAAAAAATTGCTTATCACAAGTTAACAAGACAGTTTATCAAAAAATTGTGTTGCTGAGCATATTCAAAAAACAATTATAACCTAAATTACTATTTAAAACTAGGCGGTTATTTTTTTAACAATCAGGTTTTCACGTTCACAAGACATTCTATTTCCAGATTTCTATCATTTTAAATTCGTGTGTACCATAAATAGCGCGTTATTCGCAAATTTATAGTAGCAAATTGACTATGGTGCACTATTAAGTGGGGCTCCAATAAAACAACCGTTGTTTTTTGTTAAAGTGGTACAAAAAAAACACAAAAATTTAGTTTATTATGAATAAATTTCACCCTCCAGGGCTGACATGGTAGTCTGTGAGAAATGTTTACACAAAAATTTAGTTTGTTTTTTTTATTTTAAGTAAATTTAACCCTCTAGGGCTGACATGGTTGTCTGTGAGAAATGTATGCTACTTCGTTATTTTTCAAATTGCAGCAGCTGCGTTCTCAGTCCCTTTCGAGCGCTTATTTAGCTTTTATTCAAGGAGAGAAAGTGTTTAAGCGTTAAGAAGAGTCGTCAAAGTGGGGTCTGGCCTACTATCCCCTCAACGGATTTGTGAAAATTAAGGCATACTAGTCCCGAGGGTGCAAATCACAAATCTTACTTGCGCAGTAATCCAAAACATCTTCTGCCTCTGTCCAGTTTGGGCAGATATTTGTTAACTCATCCATCACATTCTTGTGACTCTAGACTTAAGGTGCATTAAGAGTGCGCCATATGGCGCGCCTACTTAACACCTTATAAAAATAGAATGAAATCACACGCAAGATTTTTTTTTAAAACGACACTTCAGAAGTAAATTGGTTTCCTCACAGTGTTTTTCTTCACTGACATTAGATTGTACTAAACATTACAACACATGTACGCAAATCTTTCTGATATAATTATCAGGGAAATAAAATGTTGCCAACGTTATCATGATCTCTGTAATTAAATGTAGGTAGATAAAACTGCTTATTTGACTTTTATTACTACCTATCTCCATTCAATATCAAAGTTCACACCATTATCATTATTTATGACTTAGGTACACATCATTTAAGTCCTAGTGACATTGAAACTTATTTGATTTGTAGCAAATCATATTCCATTTTTTTTCATTCATGATAAAACATGTTACTCGCAAACATGCAATATGTCTTCAAATTCAATTTTATATAAATCGGTTTAGTGGTTCTGAAACTACCACAGCGTGCTAATCTCCGAAGATTACCCCCAACATACATAATTATATACCAACATGTTACCAAGACCTTTGGACGCCCTCTGCTGTGGGGCTTTAGCAGAATAGCCTTTCCACAGCCAATATCATCATATGGTCTAAGATCTAGCATGTACATCTAGCTAGAAGATAGGATGATTGCAGTGGAGCAAAATCCCAAAAATTAGCAATCGCAAGCGAAGTTGAATGAATTTTTCCAAAACATTTCTAGTAAAATCTAATAATAAGCAATTTTAATTATTCTACTACTCATATAGATGTGACCATTTATTATGTATGAGTTAGTATTTATAGATATTCATTATCCTAGAAATATTAGGTACTAGCTGCGCCCCACGGTTTCACCCACTAAGTCCCGTTCCCGCGGGATTATCGGGATACAAAGTAGCCTATGTATTATTTCAGGTCTCCAGCTACCTATATTCCAAGTTTTATCGCAATCGGTTCAGCGATTTTTACGTGATTGAGTAACAAACATACTCACAAACTTTTAGCTTTATAATATTAGTAGGATTTCTTCAGTAAAACTGCAGGGTGTAACTACAGGATCTTTCTTAATTATTATAGACTATCATCACAAAATGTGACAAATTAGTCTTTAAAAACGAAATTTCAGTATTTAAGCTAAAATACAAACCTAATATAGCTCTAAAAGAGCTTGTCAGAGCGAAGAATGTGTTCTCCAGCATCATAGCTACACTCCCCACTGCATGCACAAGACTTTGTATTGAGTCAAATGTGGGCCGAGAATTCTCTTCTGCTATTTGAATAAATCTGTAAATAAAACAGAAAGATCCTATGATTTATTTTGAAATTAAGTAATCTGAGGTCGTAACTATCTATTATTACATGGTTGTAAAAGTCATAATATGAAATTAACAAACACACATGTTTGCACAAAGAAATTTATCATTTCTGGACAGTCAGATAAAAAGGAAAAATGGCAGCTAAAACATATTAGGAAAATATGTTTTATGAGGTCATAATTGTCATAATGGATGGAATAGTCAAAACACTTTTATAGTTTCTGTTTCTGGTAGAATCTGTGGTAGAGTGTAGTTTTTAAATCCCACTGGTCCAATGAATTTTGGAAAATAATTAACCGCTTGTTTACCTAAGGCCGTATCTGGTTTTATGTAGTTGTCTACCGGAAGGCCGGATCCGCTTAGTGATTTGGCAAGTTAGCGCCATACGTGGTAAACGAGGGGTACAAGTTTGAAATCTCTTTGGAATTCTAGAGATTAAAAATATTTCAATTCAAAAACGCCAGCATAAGACATTGGCTATGATAGATACCTGTGGTTTTATCCTTATAAATATCAGTAATATTTATAAAGATAAAACCACAGGATAAAACTATAAAGAATTCTGTTCAGGTTTAGGTATATTCAATAAGATTTCAAGTGTGTATGATCAACATGTGTTACTATTTTTATATCTGATCTAAACAATTTTAGATAAGATAAAAATGGATGATATTTTGTAAAGTAGATATTGTCTAGCATTATCATACTTTTATAACAAAGAAAAGAGATATGAACATACAATAACCCATTTAGTAAAATTCAGTGAGTTTATTTTATATATGTCTGATACTCACCTGCTTTCAATATCTCCATACATAGGCCTATTATATCCATATGGGCTCATTCCCATGCCCATGCCTCCCATACCATATCCGCCACTGTACCCTCCATATCCCCCCATACTCCCATAACCACCGTAGCCACCCATCATCCCCCCCATCCCATATGATCCCATGCCTCCATACGAATTGTAGGAATTCATGCCATAATTTTGCATCATGGACATGTCAGGTCTCGGTGGCAGGGCGGGAGGGCCTGCAGGTGCTTGATTCATGTTCGAAGTCGAAGGTCCAATGTTCCTGAATGACGGCACATCAGTTGTTAAATTAGCTGGAACACTCGCGTTCGATAAAACGGGGTAGGGATTTTGATCACTCATATTTACAGTGGAGATATCTGGTCAGAGATCGTGTGATCACTAAATTCACTGATAAACAGCTTCAGCCATTGAGATCACGAATTATTGTAAAAATTGTGTCGTAGATTCCAAGCGATTTCCACTTCGTTTTACACCACCCTTTGACATATGCCTGACGTCAATCGAATAACAAAAAAATGACAGCAAAACCATGGATGACAGCCAGCTGACGGGTACCATAGCTAATTATTATTTTTTTAAAGTCGCAGTCCTAATCTATAGAAAACTTTTTACATTGAAATGTAGCTCTAGTATTCTACAATGCATGTATTGACCGAGAGAGCGAAGCGAGCGAAGTCTCAGCTTCAAACTAAAGTTGAACAAGCGGGCGAAGTCAGCGAAATTAATAATAATGTTTTGATAATTTTAAAATGTCGCTAGTATTCTACAATGCATGCATTAACCGAGCGGAGCGAGCGAAGGCTCAGCTTCAATCTGGTGGACCGAGCGAGCAAGGTGAGTGAAGTTTCTGAAGTTTTTTGTGGCCAAATTTTCTTTTGTCTGTCTGCATGTTTGTTCTACTCTACAGGTATTTATTAATCAATCTATATGAAATTTAGTATTAATATAAGAATTTTTGATCAGTGGAATATTTCGCCCACCACGAGAATAAATTTTGTGATAGCGTCGAGGTGGCGCGACGTGGCGGGCGCAACTTGCGAATATCTTTACCTACTATACATAAAAACATTTATTCAAAGGATGGCTGAGAAAAGGTTAAAAGAAAAGGCCCCTTCCATTTATATTCGAGTTCGTTGCCTACAAGACAAGTTGTTCGACAATAATTCCTGATAGTTTTGTGTAGTGAATAGTGGACATTTAAAATTTGGAACTATGAATTCGGCTTATTTTTATAAAAAAAAATCAATTGATTGGTTTTATTTAAAAAGTAAAATAGTTCTCTATGGCTCAGTTGTAAATGGGTGTCAATTTTATCGTAATTTCAAAGTTGTGTTGTTTTTTATTGCAAAATAGTGCTAAATTGTCGTCTAACTAGACCTGTAAGAAGAACTACTAGCAGTGATATATTAATACTGTAAGTTTTGTTAAGTTACATCTTCGATTTTGTAAATATAACAAACATTTTGCTTGAATGGAAATGAATGCTTTATTCTTGATTTATTTCGATGTTTTCATGGGGATTTGGAGATGTTTTGTGCTGTAAAACTTTTGGTGCTGAATTTTATGACGTTCATTTTACGCTACCAAATAGATAAAGATCTCTAGACATTCACATTTATGGACTAAAACATGTTAGTTTGTGGCACACTCCTGACCGGTTTTATTAGGTAAAACCTAACGGAATGTCGATAAATCGAAGTCAATTACTTGTTTACTGCATGCTAAGTGCCATTAATAATGTTTATTTATGGTGCTCTGCAGCAGAGCATGTTCCCACTTATTTGTTTTCAATAGCCCATGTTAACATAATGTTTTGATTCTAGAATTAGCCTAGATAAGATACACCTACTCAGTTAGATAACTATTATGTTTCGTAAAATTCAGTAGAGGCTAGTTTTAAATGTAGGAATGGGTTTGAGGATATTTTTTATTTGTTAGCTTGCTAGTATATACCACTGTAGAGCAACCAACCAACCGAGTTTTATGGCAATTGGTTCAGCAGTTTTTGTGTGTTTGAGTAACAAACTGTCAGCTATATAATATTAGGAGGATGTAATTTATGTTTCATTATTTATTAAGCTATGTATGTTTAATTTCCAAGTAGGTAAGTTTATAGAAAAGCTGTGGTGCAGCGGTTAAGTGACATGCCCGATGGTGATTCAGGGGTTGTGGGTTCGAATCCGGTTGCTTTTTATTCACAAAACTAAGTAGGCATACATAATATATGCGCCTACTCTGAATTGGATAATTGGATAATCTTAATTGCACAGTTAGAATCATGCCTGTACTACCAGGCCTCAGCTGCCTCTACTAGTTTATTTTATGATGATTCTTTCAGTAATTTTGGAAGAACTTTGTAGTATATACATGCTATTGGTACTTTCACATTTAAAATATTACTTGTTATACTATGTGATTTTAACTAGGTAAGTACAAATTCCATGGGATTAGAGGAACATAAAACTGCATTAAACCAAGTTTCCAGCTACCCAATTCTCCCAAATAACAAATATGTTACTCCTTGAACCCCAGCATACAAATTTATGTCCTTCTAAAAAAAAAACAATGTTTTAATGGGTTTTTATTAATTCTTTAATTTATTTGCATTCCTCTTGGGAACCCAGGTCTACAAAACCCTAATTCATTTTGGTGTGGCAGAGCACAGTAAATGATAATCATTGACCATACACCTACCTACTGTAAATAGACTAGGGAATGTTTATACGGCCAGCCTGAAAAATACCAATTGTAATAAAACCAACTGCGACTGCTAGTCGCCAAAGACCATAGCCCATCTCTAATCATCACCTGTACTAATAGCCTTTTGGAACCTTTTGTTATTAAATATTATAGTAGAATATTGATCTGGTTCCACTATAGCCATAAATATGCGATAATGTAAATCATATTATGATCATTGTAATAAAATGTAAAAAAATATATGTATTTTGACAATTGTAAAACATGATCATAAAAAAACCCCATGAGTTTCTTGTGGCTTCTTCTCATCGGATGGCGCGTTCCGAGGCCACACTAGAGTCATAGTTGTAAGAACACTCAACGTATTTAAAATGATCAACACATCCAATTAAATTTAAAAAAAAAAGACTTTGACTTTGACTTAGCACCAAGCAGTCTGCTCTATTATCTGATAAGGGTCCAGTGCATTCACTTGGAACTCATTTGATGCTGTATCTTAGCCCACTTTGTCACTTCCAATGCATTGACGTAGTGGTCAAACACTCAAAATTAATTTTGAAATATTGACCTAATATTAAATTCTATTGTTAATTCATTTATACCTTTTTAAACATGAGTAATGTTATAAGTATGTCATTAATACCTACAACCTAGATATTTGACTTAGTTTCGATAAGCTCCGCTGTGGACATGGTGGGCGTCTGTAGCTCTGTTGAGAATCTGTCACCCAGTTCATTTCCTGCCGTCTGTCCCGATGTAGGGCGACGACGGGACGCGCATTGTTGTCCGCGAATGTCCGTCCAGTGAGCGTCTACCTAGCAAAGTGTAGTATATTATGTACCCTTGTCCATTTTACATGGTTTTCTTTAAATATTTCTCTTTTAAGATTTTTGCTGAACTTACGAAGCTATTTTTAAATAGTTTTATTTATTACCTACTAGCTGCGCCCTGCGGTTTCACTCGCGTAAGTTCCGATCCCGCGGCAATGTCGGGATAAAAAGTAGACTATGTGTTATTCTAGGTCTCCAAAATACCAAGTTATATCAAAATCGGCTTAACAGTTTTTCTGTCAGCTTTATAATATTAGTAGGATGTTATTTATATGTTTTATTAAACTAAGTACGATTTATTGCCAAATAGGGAAGTTTACAGATAAGCTCTTGTGGTGCAGCGGTTGACATTTCGGACGGTGATTCAGGGGTCGTAGGTTCGAATCTGCTTCTTTCTCTGCGCTCTTTCCGTGCAGTGTGGGACTTACTAATGCAATTTTGTGATAATGACACCATTCATGAACCACCGACACGTGTAAACAACGCATTATCAGGAAAAATTGACACCGATTTCGCCTGCCTCGCTCGTCTCCAGTTTATTTAGCTTGTGTCGGTCAAATTAGTCATTGAAAATTAACCCCTTTCCTGACGACTGATTGATCTGAAATTTAGTAGGTATACACTTTACAAACATGTACACCCAAAACACTTTTAGCTAATACTATGATGATATCTATACCATACTTATTTCTAATTGTGCTCTTTTTTTTTTCTTTCAGAAAACCTTAGTTTCGAGTTGTGCCAGTTGGTAAGTTTTAATTAAATATTATATTTTAACTTCATATTTTATATTGTTATTTCAGTTTGTACTTTCTTTCTTCTCTAATTTAGGTACCTAATTTGCTAAATACTATTTGTTTTACTAGTGCGTCTTCTATGAAAACAACAAATTTTTAATCTATAAAATGCTTTGTTCTGACCTGACTACTATTTATGTTTATTAGATAGGATAATTTTAATGTATACTTATCAAGTAATTGACTTGGTGTTAAGGATCCAATGTTGTTTACATCTAAATTGTACCAACACTTAACGTGAATAAATGGATTTGTAATTTGACTGACTGACCGATGGATCAACGAACAGCCTAAACCGCTGGTAGAAGAGCTGAAATTTGTTGTGTTCTTTTTATATTATGATGAAGGCATCTCATAAGCCTAACTACCTACCGGTCTGCCCTGCCTGTCCTGTACCTATGTTTTCGTTATTGTATTTTTCTTATTTTCACCCCTTGTTTTTCGTTTACTATAGTTTGTAAAATTTTCTTTTTTTTTATGTTGCTGTTGTTTTGTGTGTTTGATGTCAATAAATGTTTTCTATCTATCTATCTATAAGAGAGGCGGATTTTCTAAATTCCTAGGGAATCAAAACTTACGCGGGACACAGCGCCTTATATTTCTATAAGTACCTACCTTTTAATATCCATCAATCCTATCCACAGATTCACACTCCTCCATCCTGTCATCCCGATCATCCCTTCATGCATCTTTAGTTTTCAAATCACAGAACAATGAAAAATATTGATTTAAAATTTATTCTGCGCTGCGGTCAATGGCATTTATTATTGTATATTAAATTGTATATGTTATGTTGCATATTTATTTGCTTATGTTGTACTATAGTAGGTATATTATAATAGTCAATAGTCTTTATTTCGTAAATTTAAATTTTACATGGCAAATGCCAAATGTTTAAATGTAATAACTTATTTCAATGAGATATGTGCTACATACAACGTGTTTGTACCCCCTAAACATCTATCTAAACCTTTAAGGACGCGACTGATGTGAAACCCCTTCCGATTGAATAGTTTTCTTCATAACCGGTATCAAATAGATCTTTAAACAATGTTTAATGTTATTGTACATGATACAAGAAGTGTCCCCTTTATTTTAAAAACAATAAAAATAACTTTAAAAACCACTATTATACAGGCAAAGTTACCCCTGTTTTACAAAATAAATCAATTTTTCTTCTAAATCATTAACCGCTATATTTTCTTATAGGCATTATAATATTAGAAAATACAATACCTAGAACCTCTTCATCGCATTTTATAAAAATATTATGTTAATTATATTTTTTCACGCAATTCCATCTCGCTCATTTATATGCAATCAGACAAGGACCGATAATTATCATCTATCGCCGCCTTAAGGCGCTTGCCTATGCTGCCTGCCTAGCGCCTAGTGGCTTGCATTCTGACAAGATACACAGCTAGGCACCAAGCACTCAGTGCGGCCGGTCGTGAACTTTCTAGACCGTTCGGTTTAGATCATACTAGCTGCGACCCGCGGTTTCACCCGCGTTAGTTTGGGACTAACGCGGGTGAACCCGCGGAATTATCGGGATTAAAAGTAGCCTAGGTGTTATTCCAAGTTTCACCGCAAAAGGTTCGCCGGGTTTTTACGTGATTGAGTAACAAATACACATACTCACAAGCTTTCAGGTTTATAATATTAGTAGGATAGGATTATGATCACAATGGCTTTAAATCTCTTTTAAATAAACACTAAACAAATAAAGAAAATTGAAATTTCAACACTTTCCAACTTGTACAATTCATACAGCGCTTTGTACATTTTACAAGATACCTACAACGATTACCTATAAAATCTATAATAACAGACTATCTGTAATGACACAACATTAAAATCGATTCATCACACCCATCCGACACGGCCTGATTAACAGATGCGAATGTGTCACGTTATTTGTCGAGATAATCGATTATGTTCAGTACAGAATCGATTAAAATTAATCGATATTTTTATTTCGAATAAGTTTTAATCGATTACACTAATGACTAACTCTAACCCAATGAATCCAATAGAATTCTCCAGTTCAGCAGAGGTAGCTTATGTAAGAGGAACATCTTTTTTTTTTTTTTTTTTTTTTTTTCTTCTTTTGGCCCCATCTTATTGTTAATCGACAAAAATGTTAAACTTTTTTTTTTTCTTTGTGTGCGGAAAAGCGAAGGATTTTTTGTCTGTCTCGTGCTAATCGGTGTTGACAGTTGGCAGTTGACAAGCTGAAAGGGAGTCACGATCCTCAGCAATGAGGGAAAGATGGAGAAGAAGTGCTCATCGTATGCAACCATTGCAGATTTTGTAAATCCGCAATCCCCGTTTAAGATTTTTACTTACATTCAAATGAATACCATCACTGCACATGATGATTGCCAACAAGGGAAGGGTCGCTTATTTAAGAGGACAAATCGTAATATTTGATGGAGCATGTAAATAAATTTGTAGATTTGTTGGTCAATATATCTCATTAATTAATTACAAAACATACGGAAACCATATTTTGGTATATTTAATGTATCATTCATTATTTTGCTTTCATTTCGGTTTTATACAAGATTAGTTAACTTTTTAACACAAAAAAAATATTAACAACTATTTAAAAACAGAATTTTCCATTTTACCACGAAACGGGATATATTTGATCATTGGTTTTTCATGTGATTGGTAGTAATCTGCACTTTAAATAGGTAAAACAGTTTACCCTAATCAGCAATATAATTGATATTAAACAAGAAATACTGATTTGGCGCTTAAGAGACGTCGCAAGTCGAGCTAGCTATAGCTACCCATAGTAAACTGTTATGAGTTTTTAGTTCATCAATCCTTCGCCTTAAAAATTGAGTACCTACCAATCCAGTTCATTCATTCATTCAATCAGTTCACTGGACCAGTGCATTCCAATGCCGGTGTTAAACATTGAAAGTTGGGCTGTATTATTTGCATAGTTTAAATACCTATCCATTAAACTTTTTTTTTTTTTTCAATTATAATCTATTACGGAATCTGGACTTAGAGAATAAAACCACGAGTACACAACTGGTTGAATCCCTATTTTCCTCGGTCACGGCATCACGCGTAAACGGCTGGACCGATTTTGCCAATTCTTTTTTGTTGTATTTGTTATCATCAGAAGGGTCTTTTGAGAGAAAATACTAATTATTGAACATGAGGACTTACCTATGAAACCGCGGGGCGCGCAGCTACTTATTATTATAAGAGAGATTAACTCTCTGTACCTATAAGCAAGCATAAATAAACAAACATCTCTGCGTATAATAGACAAACATTGTATCTACCAAACTCCAACAATATGTAAATGGTTTCTCTTGACGCGCCACAACTTTCAATTAAGGTCATCGTTCATAAACTACGTAGCTTAAACTCAGGATATTAGTTTCAGTATGCTTTCGTCTTAATTAGAAAGGTATTAAACTCGGCCTGAATTCACTTGAATAAATTAGAAACTGAATAGGAACTGACATTAAGACTTATGTATGAGTTTTGAATATTGTGAATATTGGGGACTAGACGGAGAACCTTTTTTTTTTCATTCTACAAGTTGGTATACAATGGGCTCTACCATGATGTCTTATAAGTCGTCGCGAAGTCGTCGCGTTGTCGTTCATCTAAAAAAAATATATGATTTTTTTAAAATTGTCTGTGGTTTCTAAAATTAGTCGGGGTATTTTTTATTTAAAATTTACTTTATGTTTTTGAACAAAAGTACGACATAGCAACGACAAACGATCATGGTAGCGCGGATTGTCTGACGAATACGTGCCCTGGGGGCAATTTTAAAGTCCTGGAATTTTTGTTATCCTACCGCCTGTACTTAACCTATATTATGATGAATAAATGATTTGATGATTTGATTTGATTTGGAAACCTCCGGCGTTTGAAAAATGCAAAAATGAAACCAAAAAATTGAGTTTTTTTAAGTAATACTACATTTTACTATTCACTACAGTACAATACGGATACTAAGAGGCTGTATTAGAATTGTCCAAAATTTCATATTATTTATTATCAGCAAAACACTCAAAATAAAATTATAACTTGCAAGTGACCTGCAATCAAAATTTTATTAACTCAAAAATGTATAGAAAACTGTATTCTGTAACTGCATTCTATAAAATGTATGTAGAGTTTTTTTTTCGACAAATGTCAAATGTTATTAGATAAATGTTAAATTTCATATTAAAGATAATAATTATTTCTTTAATTACTTAATCTACTACTTATTCTAAGTCCCCAAGACCACTTTTTTTTATTTTACTTCCAAGTACAGACTTTTTGTCCTCTCTTCCTTTATTATAAGTATAGATTGACTGCAATGATATTGAAATTATATTTTGGATCATTACAATAAGAGAATTTAATTAATTTTCCGCCCAAACTACGAGTATAAAACTTACCTAAAAGTTAAAGTTTAAACTGTGTGTTTCCGCAATTAGCCTAAAAAAGCAAAACAATTTACCAGTAGGTACCAAAGAATTTATATTACTAAAACTAGAATGTGAACGAATAGCTAAAAAGTGGTCCGGGGAAAGGGACAGCTACATGCATTAGAAAGAATTAGAAAGGGACAGAGCTTCTGCATTTATCATGCTGTTCTGTCTGTCCCTTTCTAATAGTTTAATTAGAAAGGGACAGACTTTTTAGTTCCACGTGCGCATTCCAGTTACTAGATACAACTTTCTTGGTGCCTACTTAATGAAGTTTCCTATAGAACCATTCCCGTCGCTTTGCGAAACTAAATTACTAAATTAACGGTGTGCTAGTCTCACGGTTTATAAATGCATCCAGTGGAACGTCGAGTTTTGCGATTTGCGAGCTATTCTGTAAACCATTTCACTTGAGTTTTCACTGACTACCTATCGTGTTTTCGTGTGACATACTCTTTCAAAATATAGGCACGTGTACATTGCAATTTTTAATTATAGTACGGTTTTTAATTTCAGACTATAATCTGACGTTTTGGCTCCTCGCAACGCAATCAGAAAATTAAGAATATACTTACTTGGTTTTTTAATATCAGACTACGATTTGACACATATTTCTCAAGAAAAATGTGAAATACAATAAACCAAAACTTCAGATTATAGGCTGAAATTAATAACTAGCAGCGCTCAGATTTTTGCAAGAAGGAATAACAAACATGGTTTTTTACTTTCCTACTTATGTACCTACATAATTATTTGAACACAAAACTTAACATTTAAAATTATTAGTCGATAGGATGATTTTTCTAACACAGAAAGGAGATGAGATGATTTACCCTATCCACATCGACTTCGACTGTCCATTTAACTTTTGCATGACACTAGTGGTACAGTAATATAAATGAAGTCCCGTTCTCGTCGCCGCGCACGCGACAGAAGCTATGTAAAGAAGCATTTTTTTTCCTTTTTGCAACATTTGTTTTGGATGCTCCACTCCACGATGAATGGACTATCAAACACAAAAAGATTTTTTCGATTCGGACCAGTATTTCCTGAGATTAGCACGTTTAAACAAACAAACTCTTCAGTTTTATAATATTAGTAAATAGATATCATAGTTATCTGTGATGATTTCTGTCCCGTTTATATTCCATTTATGTAAAGTTTATTTACCACGCTTTTATCACCTTTATGTAGAGTTTATGAATGAATCCGGCCCCTGACCGAAACGGTTTCAGCGTATTGTCAAATGACACGGTTTACGCTAGAGTTCATCTCTATTGCCATTCAATGCTGGTTCAGTGTTCCGTATGTTGATATAAATGACGCTGAAAAAGTAGGTACCTACGTTGAATTAAAACAATAATAAGTTAGTAATAGAAAGAAGTCAGTATCTGGTATAGACAAACACAGTCATACACTCAGACAGCCAGACAAAAAAGTTATATAATAAGAATGGATATCCGTTAGTTTATAAATTTACTACGAGACGTCGCAAATTGATAGATTTACGAAAATGTGATCGTAAAATAAAACAATTTATCTCTCATTTACAATCCTACAAAAGTTTACAAATTTGCTAGGAAATTGATGAATTTGTATTTCTTGTTATTTTCCGGTGACATATATAATCCTTGAAACAGCTTTCTTCCTTTTCCAAGCAAACTGTAGGTAATCTATTGTTCAATACATCCTACTAATGTTATGAATGCAAAAGGTTAGATGTTTGTTTGTGTAACAATCACGCTAAAACTACTGAACCGATTGCCATGAAACTTGATATGCAAATAGATAGAGATCTGGATTAAAACATAGGCTAATTTTTATCCCGATATTCCCGCGGGATCGGGACTTACGCGGGTAAAACCGTGGGGCGCAGCTAGTATTCCATATTTTCGTACGCAAGTTAACGCAAGACGCATGATGACGCAACGCGTATTATCTTTGAACAAACCCTTTAGTTAAACGTAAGATATGCAAAACATAGCTTTTCCATAATAATAATAGATGCTAATGCTAGTTATGTTATGCAAATAGATGGAGTTGTGTGCACTTGTGCTGGAAGTCTTTAGTGAAGGGGTTAAGGACCGGAAGATACCAGAGTTTCTATATTCTTCGTTTCTTTTTTTTTTCATACAAGAAAGTCACCCATGTTGTCTAAAAATTGAACAATCTGCGGTAACTTCGTAGATTTACGATGGCGTAATCGGCATAGAAATCCCACTGCGCAAAGGAATAACATACGCGGTGAAAACGACAGCGTTTAATGAATTTGAAGGCGGCACCGTCACGTTGAGCTGTCATTGAATGCGAGGTCTCTTGAGCTGCCGGTTTCAATGGCAGTTGAACTCGACAGCGTCGCCTTCAAATGCATGCAAATAAACGCTATGATTTAAACCGCGCTGGTTATTCCTTTGCGCAGTGGGATTTCGATGGCGATTACAACGGAAGATGCGCGGTCGGGCCCAAGGTCAGATAAATAATAGATTACCTACTCGAGTTTTATAATCTGCTCAAGAGTGAAGGTTTACAAATTGAGGTTCAAGTTAGTTCCATAAAAAGCTGGTGAAGACCTGATGAGAATATTAATTTATGGAAAGACTAGCTGCGCCCCGCGGTTTCACCCGCGCAAGTTGCGAACCCGCGTTGTTCGAACACCTACCTACCGCAATGCAATAATCCACACTTAAACGGTCGCCCATTGAACTTCCCTAGTCGTCCGTTTAAGTGTAGAGTTTTGCACTGCGGTAGGTAGGTGAAGTAAGGTAAAGTTTGTATTTCATCAGTAGGTGACGATAACGATGACGAAGGATGACGATGACGATGGATGACGATCAATGACGATGGATGACGATCAATGACGATGGATGACGATCAATGACGATGGATGACGATGACGATGATGATGATGCCACTCTACATCACTTACCCTACCCCTGTGTCGATTTTCATTCATTGAATTGTTATCACCCGCGTAAGTCCCGATCCCGCGGGATTTTGGGATCAAAAGTATCCTATGTTACTCTCCATCATTTAAACTATCCCTATGCAAATTTTCATCCAATGAATAGTTATCACCCGCGTAAGTCCCGATCCCGCGGGATTTTCGGGATCAAAGTATCCTATATTACTCTCCATCATTTAAACTATCCCTATGCAAATTTTCATCTAATAAATAGTTATCACCCGCGTAAGACCCGATCCCGCGGAATTTTCGGGATCAAATCCCGCGGGATTTACGGGATCACATGTATCCTATGTTACTCTCCATCATTTAAACTATCCCTATTCAAATTTTCATCTAATAAATAGTTATCACCCGCGTAAGTCCTGATCTCGCGGGATTTTCGGGATCAAAAGTATCCTATATTACTCTCCATCATTTAAACTATCCCTATGCAAATTTTCATCTAATAAATAGTTATCACCCGCGTAAGTCTCGATCCCGCGGGATTATCGGGACAAAAAGTATCCTATGTCCTTCTCCTGGTTCTAAGCTACCTCCCCACCAATTTCAGCCAAATCGATTTAGCCGTTCTTGAGTTATAAATGGTGTAACTAACACGACTTTCTTTTTTATATATAGATGAACAGAAAAGTGACATAGACATTTGACATTTTGCGTGTTTGACCTTTTGATGGCCTGGACCACCTGATGGAAAGCGAAGATGTGGTCTAAGATGTTGCACGATTACCTAGGAGATATTATCCGTTCACACGTGACTTGAAGACCCCAAGCCAAGGGTTATGTGTGCGTGTGTGACTATGCTATTGTTGGAACTTCCTACGGGATAGGCAAGTAATGCAACAACACACAACTACGCTACATTCTCTCCTATCTCTTACGCGGGTTAATCAGCAATATTTTAGGGTTAATCCTTATTTTATTAAACAGTTTACTGCAACTTGATTAACCAAAACAAAGGGTTTTAGTCTAACCGGTTAATCTTTTAATCCGATTATACGGTCCTTGTTGATTTGAAAATTTGAATGTGGCAGTGAACGGTTATAATAAGCATGGAAGTATTTCTTACGCTTCAAAATGACACCACGTAAAATAGGCCGCGATGATTAAAAAGTGTGCCGCGACACGAATCTGTCACTTCGGTTGTACTCGGATCGGGTCATTCAAAAGAACCAATCACGTTAGAGAACAGCGTATTGCCGCCGCAATTGTGTGACACACAATTGGAAATATAAACAAAGGTCCAATTGCTTTTCACTATCAGGAACACTGACAACATTTGTCCGGTCACCTTTATTATTGTAACCAGGCTACTCAAGGACATCTCAGCCTTGAAAATAGGTCTGGCCGATACAAACTTGAAGTTTGAACGCTCTCAAGACGTCATCAGTGAGCTGCGTGCCGAAATAGTTAGTTTGCGTAACTCAAAGTCGGCAAGTAGGTTACCTGAAAATGCAAACGTCAACATGAAGCGCGGGGCATGTAACATGTCAGGTCTCAGCTTCGTGTCAGCGAAACTGAGTTCATCACCGTCGACCTCGACCTCTTGCGTCCGCGCCGACTACGACCCAAGTGCATGCGCCGCCCGTCCCGTCCCTCCCTCGGAGGTCCCGATATGCGTCAACACCTCGACGCCTCGACGTGGGTACGCAGCTGCAGTCGCCAGCCGGCCAGCCGTCCCGCCGCGCCCTTCAAAGAAGAAAGAGAAGGGTAGCGTTCGCGCCGAACCCCCTCCCAGCGTCCTGCCTCTAGCCGCTGCCAAGGGTCAACCTGACAAGGATGGCTTTATCAAAGTGGAGAAGAAGAAGAGAAAACCACCTTGTCGTAACCTGAGTGGCTCTGCGCCGACCGGACCGGACAATATTCTGCGTCCCGCCCAACCTGTGACGTACATCTACGTCTCCCGCCTGCATTATACCACGAAATCAGATGATGTCGTGGAGTACTTGCGGTTGAAGACGAAGTACCGCCTGTGGGTCGAACAGTTAGAGTCGCGCCGCAACGTGAACTTCAGTTCGTTTGCTGTACGGGTGCCTACAGAGAAGCTATCGACCTTCCTGAAGGAGGAGCTGTGGCCGAAAGGAGTCGTGTTCCGCAAGTTCCGTGGACGCCGCAGACCACCCCCCGTGCAGCCGCTAATCTCGCACCCTCGTAACACGTAACATGTTATGTAGTTCGTGTTTAGTTATACTAATAATTTATATGTGTGTTAGTTAATAAGGTATATATTTTTATGGATTTATTAGGCGTCTATCTATATTGCATTATATTGTTTCCTCGGTTACTGCGATACAAGCTTGTGCTTAGTGTAGAATCGATGTCTGATATATGTAATTTGAGAAATGTCTAATAAGTGTTATAGTTAATAAATAAATATTTGAAAATATATATATTAAATAAATATTTAATATTTGCTTAGCTAGTAGCGTGGTGTGTAGTTTGTGTATGCATACTTCGTATTTGAGTAAGTTTTGGCGCTATTATTTGAGGTGAGTCAGTATGGAAAGGCTTTTTCCATGCTTATATCCGTTCACTGGAATGTGGTCATCAATTTTTGATGCTGAATGTACAATATTATTAAATTCACCGGTATGTACCTATGTAAAAACAGGTACCTATCCCATCTCTAGTGTAGTCGCAGCAATCTCCGTTTTCAGTAACATGAAACTCTAATGAAGCTGTAACGTATCATATTTTGAAACTTTAACCTTACCGATCGTTATGTAAGAAAATATTCAGTTTTTAGTTACCATTTTTAGGTAGATAGGTATTATTCTTGGTTATAGAAGTGTTTTAAACGACATTTTATAATTGAAAACTAGGTTCCTTCTAAACGCATACTTCAGATTTAGCGGGAATTTTCATGAAAATTTCCTGTGAAGCAGCATTTTTTTTTTCCAAATTCACGAAGACAAACATACAAAATATAAGGAAATTAAAAAAAACGAATTCCGAATTGTCACAATCCAAATGTAACAATGACTTTACTCGTGTTTTCTTACATGTATCATTGCAACTCGCTCGCTCATTTGTATTTTATATTCACGATAAATTTTATCGTAATGTTTTACCAACTTGCGGTCTCCGTACCGGCAGGCCATTTAAACAGCCAACTTATGGCCGAGCAAATCCATATTTTTACAATTTATTGCCTGTGGACTAATGAAATTCGAGTCGCGTTCGCGGCGATTTGCTTGCTTATATTGAAATTTTGTATCGGAATCGATTTCGCGACGAAATTCACGTAAATTCACATTGGACGTTGACGTCTCGGGAGCGGAGGCGGAGATGTGTCGTCCTGTTTCAGGAGCATCGATTGGCGTTCGTTGCGGTTGTTAAAGAAAAATGGTGTTTATGTTTCGTGTGGTAGGGTCGTGTATCTGGTGTAGCAGCCGGTGCTTGTAGGGTGTTCGGCGTGTTTAGGTGTGGAGGGTTCCGGACAGCAAGCGGGCCGCAGTGCCTCGCCGATCGCCGGCTCCGCCGCCCGCGTCGCACCCCCGCCTCTTTCGGGCGTTTTCGGCAACATTCGGCATGTTGCGGTAGGTTTTTCGTACTACCGAAACTTCGGCACGCGCATGCAATTTACCAATAAGAATAATAAAATGGAAATATTAGTGCAGTGAAGTGTTTTGTATGTATATTCAAGTGTCGCTTAGTGATTTGACAAGGATTTTTTACTTACCGCATTGATTGGTTTGTAATTCTATTGTTTTTGTCGTATTGTTTTGAATTATGCCTTGATTCCACAAACATGTTAATAGTGTTAAATTAGGGAGTTCTTTACTACCCATTTTCTACGAAATAAAATTAGTGCCTGAAAGATGCTTTTTACAGAGAATTGATTAAAAATAAATTATTGCGCAGTTCTAAAATTTTGGAACGCCAACTTTTTGCAAAAAAAAACTTAACGAACTTAAATTGGGAATTTTGCAATCCTAACTTCTTGGGGACCTTTTGTATTTTGCTCTACCTTTTACCATTTTGATATGAAATTAACAGTGGCAATTTTTATCTATTGTTTGTTAGATTTTTTGCGTTGTAGTTTAAATATGAACCCTGGTTCTGTATTTTTTTTTAAACATAAACAATAAAAAATAATTTAATTTTAAAATGATTAAAATATTTTATTTTTACAAGACAAGTGATCCTCTTTATTTGTTTATCACGTAGGTAATGAAAATAGGAAGTTAGGAACTGACACTGGGTGTATTGTTTGAATGCCAATAGAATGAAACTGCACTATCGATCGAGCGGACGCACGTATGTGACCATAACATGGACGCGCACCGATATGGTTACGTGGCTACTGCACTTTGAATAATATCCAACTAATTAGTCCGATCAATCGATATTCTTCGTTTTGATGACAGCGATTGATCGATAGTTCATATCGATATAAGTATATCGGAAACCGAATTTGTATTGATGCCCAGCCCTTTTTAGGGTTTCGTACAACAAGAAACCCTTATAGTTTTTTTATTTTGACATAAAGGTATATGGCTGGCTATGGAGTACTTTTTTTTTCTTTCGGTCTAAGATAGATATGGCCAATTTGAAACAGTCAATGCCAAGTTCTTTATTCTTTCACGATTCTCGATTTTAATAGAATTTCAAAATTAGGTATGGGGGGTACTTAGTAGATAAATGTATTTTATAATTTACCGGTTATTGAATGGGAAATAACGTAAATAAAAGGAAGTTTGCGTTCTTAAATAATAGGGGTTAAAGTATGAAATTGCCGTTTTATTGCAATAGGTTCTTTGAATTGACATAGAATCTTCATGGTTTGAGGCTTGAGGTTTTCGAATGAAACTTTTTTCAAATGGTTTCTGTGATGTTCTTTTTTTAAAAAATGTGAAACATTTGAATATCGACTTTCAATTGTTTTTGTTATTCAATTTAGACAAGAAAGATGGATACTGCGAAAATTCGAGTGATTTTTGAATACGAGTTCCGACGCGGAACTAACGCGGCAGAAACAGCCCGCAATATCAATGCTGCGTTTGGAGAGGGGTCTACTAATGAACGCACCGTGCGATTTTGGTTTAAACGCTTTCGTGATGGAAATTTCGACTTAAAGAACGAGCCACGAGGAAGACCGCCCACACAGGTGAATAACGATGAATTAAGAGAGATAGTGGAAGCCGATCCTAGTCAAACTACCCAGGAATTAGCGGCATGGTTTAACGTTACCTTACCCACTTTATTGACTCACTTGCGTCAAATCAATAAAATAAAAAAATACGAAAAATGGGTGCCTCATGAAATGAAACTTGTGTTGCCTTGTTGAACCGGTACAGAAATGAAGGAATATTGGATCGAATTGTAACATGTGATGAAAAGTGGATTCTTTATGATAACCGGAAAAGAAAAATGCAATGGCTGACCCCAGGTCAAATGCCACAACAGTGTCCTAAAGCAAAACTTACCAATAAAAAGGTAATGGTAACTGTTTGGTGGTCTCAGCATGGTGTTATTCACTATAGTTTTCTTCGATCTGGTCAAGCAATTACGGCAGATGTCTATTGTGCCGAACTCCGAACCATGTTGACAAAACTAGCAGTAAAACAGCCCCGACTCATGAATCGATCTTCACCATTATTGCTCCACGACAACGCGAGACCTCACACAGCACGAGAAACCATTTTGACCCTTCAGGAAATAACTGTAATGGGAAATAACGTAAATAAAAGGAAGTTTGCGTTCTTAAATAATAGGGGTTAAAGTATGAAATTGCCGTTTTATTGCAATAGGTTCTTTGAATTGACATAGAATCTTCATGGTTTGAGGCTTGAGGTTTTCGAATGAAACTTTTTTCAAATGGTTTCTGTGATGTTCTTTTTTTAAAAAATGTGAAACATTTGAATATCGACTTTCAATTGTTTTTGTTATTCAATTTAGACAAGAAAGATGGATACTGCGAAAATTCGAGTGATTTTTGAATACGAGTTCCGACGCGGAACTAACGCGGCAGAAACAGCCCGCAATATCAATGCTGCGTTTGGAGAGGGGTCTACTAATGAACGCACCGTGCGATTTTGGTTTAAACGCTTTCGTGATGGAAATTTCGACTTAAAGAACGAGCCACGAGGAAGACCGCCCACACAGGTGAATAACGATGAATTAAGAGAGATAGTGGAAGCCGATCCTAGTCAAACTACCCAGGAATTAGCGGCATGGTTTAACGTTACCTTACCCACTTTATTGACTCACTTGCGTCAAATCAATAAAATAAAAAAATACGAAAAATGGGTGCCTCATGAAATGAAACTTGTGTTGCCTTGTTGAACCGGTACAGAAATGAAGGAATATTGGATCGAATTGTAACATGTGATGAAAAGTGGATTCTTTATGATAACCGGAAAAGAAAAATGCAATGGCTGACCCCAGGTCAAATGCCACAACAGTGTCCTAAAGCAAAACTTACCAATAAAAAGGTAATGGTAACTGTTTGGTGGTCTCAGCATGGTGTTATTCACTATAGTTTTCTTCGATCTGGTCAAGCAATTACGGCAGATGTCTATTGTGCCGAACTCCGAACCATGTTGACAAAACTAGCAGTAAAACAGCCCCGACTCATGAATCGATCTTCACCATTATTGCTCCACGACAACGCGAGACCTCACACAGCACGAGAAACCATTTTGACCCTTCAGGAACTGCACTTAGAAACCATTCGTCATCCTCCGTATTCACCAGACCTTGCTCCAACGGACTACCATTTTTTTCGTGATTTGGACAATTATCTACGTGACAAGAAGTTTTCTTCCCAGGAGGCAGTACAAAATGCTTTCACACAGTTTGTGCAGTTTAGATCATCGGAGTTCTATCGCAAAGGCATTAATAACCTTCCCATTAGATGGCAGCAATGTATAGATAATAATGGCAACTATTTTGATTAAATAAATTTGTTAAAAATTTAAAAAATAAACAATTAAGATTTTCAGTACAAATCGGCAATTTCATACTTTAACCCCTAATATTTGAGGCATTTCCCGAAAAAAAAAGAAACTTTCAAGGAATAATTTTTATATACAGAAACGCCACTTAAGATTATAGAGAATTTACGTAAATAATTGAGCAGCTTTAAAATTTTAACTATGTAGTTGCGAATTTTTGGATTTGAGAGCTGCTTAATTGTTAAATTAGAACTCAAAATTAGAGTAGCCTTTCTGTATTCGACCGTAAGTATAATAATTTATAAACTGATTCGTAGTAATTTAAAGGAAATGTCCATTGAACAAGGTCATTGTACTGTCACAGGAAACGTCAAAATCCAATGATAGGGATTTATCTCTTGCTGTAAAATGGACCACCATGAGTATAGGGCATTTGTTTATTGTCAAATCAAGTACAAGTACATAACTTGTGGAAATCGACTTGGCAATATGCGTGCATTGAGACAAAAAAAAAACCCACGGGTCTTAGTAAAACGCCCAATTTGCTACTATTAAAACTGCGCTTACTTTGTAAAAAAAATCATTTTAGTTTTAAGATACTGTTTTGGGATATTCGTTTTCTAAGCCGCTTTTTTTTATTCTACAGAATTTTAATAATATTTCAGTAAATATACATACATATCGTGTTGTAGTCATTTCTGCCATACATTGTTGTTATATGAAGAAACTTTGATGAAACTTGAACTACATAGACTGCCAACTTAAAGCTGGCACTACACATTAGCCGAGAACTTGTATGATTATCGGCTGCTATCCGGGAAATGAACAGTCATCAAGCCTTCTATTAACACGCAGTTTCTACTTAGTGAACAGAACAGAAGTAGTTAGATTGATAGGGATTGTGTAACAGTACTAAAATTACATCTTATGACAACAAAGTTGGTGTTTTAAAAAGCTGGGGCGGTGACTTAATCAAAATCGATTTTTCTTATCTGTTTCCGCGACTTTGTATGACAAACGCGACTTTGACAATGGCAACGCGATAAAATATAAAAAAATATAAAATAAAAGTATAATTGAGGAAAGAACCTAAAATCTTTTGTACTTCTTCACTACGTGTCATTGGCAGAATATGTGATCACATAAAGCCATTAAACCTTAAAAAAAAAGATTTATTTTATCAAAATCGTTTACCGTGTTTTGGTAAGATGGCCGGTTCCGGTACGGTGTAGCGGTAAGGTAGACTAAAATAAAGTAGTACCCTTTATTTTATTCTTTCTATCTTCCAAATTTGCGTTCAGGGTTACCAGACCTCCGGTTTTCCCCGGGGAACTGGATATTTTGTCTCATTTCCGGGTTCGTGAGTTTAGGCAGCTTCACGACAGACAGGCAGATGTACAATGAAGTGTTAGTTAAAGACTCCCCCTTGGATACGGAATCCTAAAAACCTTGCCTATGTCCTTAAAAAACAGATTGCAAAGAAAGAAACATCGTTGTGTATTAATAATTGACTGTACCTACAGGCAGGCAAAGCGATAGGATAAGTCTAGACATGTTTAGTACCTAACCAGAGTTTAATGGCTGGTTTTATCTCTCGGGTGAGGACTGTTTTTATAGCCTACTCATTCATTAGGGAAGGAACGTCCAATATTGGTCGTCGCCCTTCGGAATTATTTATTACGAGGGCATTTCGATTAAGTAGGCTTGATATTGCCTGGAGAAATTTCCTAAATAAATAATGTAGGTTAGATATTCTGCGGTCTAGTAGTTATCCGGACTTTCATTCTTAAGTCTGAATCGCGGCCGACCCTGCATTGATGTCTTTTTATTGATGAGAAATGAATGTGCGCTATTAACAGCGCTTGAACAGTGAAGGAAAACCGATATTTCATGAGAATCAAAAACACAAGCGACAAATATACAAACATACATACAAAATAGGCACGAAAAACATAACCCTTTCCTTGCAGCCGGGCAAAAACAGAAAGTCGATGAAGTCTTTACTTTTTTACGAGGTTTGGGAGCATCGGAAAAGTCCCATGTTTGGCATTTACACCGATTTTAACTACGTTTCATTAAAATGTAAATTTTAGCAACACATTTCCTCAACGCGTTCCCGCTAAAATTCTCCAAAAAGAGTTACAAAATTCGCATCACTTTGCCAACTACTTTTTTCACTGTTCAGTTTTTGGAAAGGCATCGTACTACTTTTGTATAACGCCAAACCGGTAATCAAGGTTTTGGAATTGTGCCAGAAGTTAAAAAACTAAAAAACTAGATCAAATAAGTATATCTTCATGTTTTGTATTGTCTCATCTTTTGGCAGGTTCTCGTTTTTGTAGGTACTCTTTCTGTTGTAATTTTAATTGTAAAGTTACAATTTTAGTTTCAGGTGATTTTCAAAAAACAAAAGAATAGAAAACTAGGTAAACATTCCAATATTACGTAACCCCATAAGAGTCTAACACTGACCCGACTCACTACGTATCGCTATGGGTAATTATTAGCTATGGTAATATAACTGAATGCGAGAAGCTGAAAATAGATCTAGGTGGCGTGCAATTGGAGAACCTATGTCTAGCAGTGGACTGCAACAGGCATGATTAAAATGATGATAATTATTTAAAAAAATCCGTTGCGTTTCATATATCTGCAATTGTGCCACAATTATTGGCACAATTGCAGCCTTATGGCAAGCAGAAGCCAATAAATAAGAAGAAGAAGAAGAAAGAAGAATGTGACTTTGACAACGCGATAAAATTCGACATATGAGTTTTATTTTATCAAAATCGTAATTACCTTGTTTCTTCTTCTTCTTCTTAATATGGCTTTTCTATTTGGACATTAGCCAGTGTCAAGTTTTTTAATATGCAAGTTATTTGCATCATCAGTCAAGTCGTCATAGTTTAAGGCAAGTCTAGGGAATAATTTGTAAACACGGCGGCCATTTACAAAGATTGTTCACAGAGCTTTGGAGACAACGCTAAACTCCATGTTTTACACCGATTTTCACTTTCATTACACTTGTACACCTTCACAAAACTAAATTGATCAATATGCCCCAGAAATTAAACAATTAGCACGCATTTGAACTAGGTTTCACAAAAATGAAAATTTAGCAACACATCTCCTAAATGCGTTCCCGCCAAAACTCGATTGTCGATCGTAAAAATGAGTTTTATACTATTCTAGAGTTTTACCAATAAGTATGCATGACAGATTAAAAATAAAAATCGGTCCAGCCATAACACAACTTTGTTTTATTTAAAAAATATTTTTGTACAAAAAATCCATCTTTCGCGGCCTTTTAATACTCATATTGATTAACATAGTACAAGTGACACTTTACTTATCAGTAGGCGACATAAATTACAAAGTTATTAATTGAGTTATTAGCGGTGCTAACTTCTACGCCGTGACGTAATTTCTCGAACTAAATCATTAGTTCTAATTTTGTCCGTCTGAAAAATTAACTTTGCTAGCATGTAGAGCATGCCGCGTATACCTACCATGACCTAACTGCATATATTATTAGCCCGATATAGACTAGGGCGTCTAAAAATAACACGAATATGGGTTAATTGGTAAAAAAAATTGTTTTTGGGTTCCATGATTCAAACGAAAAAACATCCTTTTGTAATAATACTAGCTGCGCCATTCCCAGATATTCCCGCGGGAACGCGTAACTCCCAAGCCAAGGGAATCATTGTAAAAGGGAGGACATTTTTTACAATGTTTGTTCACGGAGCTTTGAAGAGAACACTAAAAAGTCCATGATTTGCACCGATTTTCACTTTAATTTACACTTGTACACCTTCACGAAACTAAATTGATTAATATGCCCAAAACGTTCACGTTTGATATTAGAGAGACCCCGGTCTGTCCTTTTTTCACTTTAGTGTTCGTCGGTTAGTTATGTAAGGACAGACTGGATCCAACTGAGTTCAACAGGACCGTTTTGATATCTCAAAGCAAAACTACCTTTGAGACCTACTATAGAACATTGATATTTAATTGATATTTCAAAAGTTGTCAAGTGCACAATCTTCTAGGAGCGAAGACGACGATGTAACATGTTTCTGGTTGTAGGTAATTAAGGACGCGACTCATGTGAAATCCCTTCCGATTGAATAGTTTTATTCATAACCGGTATCAAATAGATCTTTGAACAATGTTTAATGTTATTGCACATGATACAAGTAGTGTCCCCTTCATTTCAAAAACAATAAAATATAACTTTAAATACCACTATTATACGGGCAAAGTTACCCCTGTTTTACAAAATAAATCAATTTTTCTTCTAAATCCTTAATCGCTATATTTTCTTATAGGCATCATAATATTAGAAAATACAATACCTAGAACCCCTTCATCGCATTTTATAAAAATATTATTTTAATCTTCGTTAATTATTGATTTTACGAGAAATTGTAGATTTTTTCACGCAATTCTATCTCGCTCATTTATATGCAATCGGACAAGGACCGATGATTATCATCTATCGCCGCCTTAAATGTTATAAAATACCTACCTACGTACACAATATATT
Organism: Idaea dimidiata; assembly: GCA_949358125.1. Classification (NCBI taxonomy): domain Eukaryota; kingdom Metazoa; phylum Arthropoda; class Insecta; order Lepidoptera; family Geometridae; genus Idaea; species Idaea dimidiata. Next base: position 5,904,347 of record OX442342.1, on the reverse strand, counting down.
GTCTATGTTAGATGTAAAAACAAACAGCAACATCAGTCGTCGACCCTTCGCGGGGGTGACATGTGTTCAATATACACCACGCACCATACGCACGCAGGCAAACTGTTTACTTGATAACTACTTTTATACGGAGTACTTATAGATTTCTTCAGTGAACACAATCTTCTCTCTTTTCTTCGTAAGCTTATTTTAAGCTATAAAATACTTTGCTGCCTCTGCAGTTTCACCCGCGTAAGTCCCGTTCCCGCGGGAATATAGTAGAATATGTGTTATTCCTGGTATGCAGCTACCTATATTCCAAGTTTCATCGCAATCGGGTCAGTAGTTTTTGCGTGAAAGGGTAACAGGCTCACATATATACATGCAAACATACAAACTTTCGCGTTTATAATATTAGTAAGATTAGTAGGATAGAATTCTTACGGGATCGGCGGCCCTAAAAAGGTATATATCAATTAGTTACAGTACTTACTGCTCTTTAAAGGAGCGAGGTCATAGGTTCAAACCCAACTGAGTAATACTAAACTCCTAAATTACTTCCTTATCTGTTTACCGCGCTCCCATAAGAACTAACGAAGCGAATAACTTCAATATCGCGATCTAGGCCGCGATACTATCTGCCGATTGTATGGACCATTCCCGCGATGTCCTGCGACATCTCATTAGATACTCCTAGCTGGTTATGGGCTTAGAAACCTTATTGTTGTTCAAAGGAGTTATTATAATTGATTTAGGAGAATACTTTTATGGGTATTGGTCCTACATTTTACCGATTTTCCGGCTTCGAATATACTGCATTGTATGGACGCAATACAACTACTAATATTATAAACTAGCTACGTCCCGCGGTTTCTCCTGCGTAGGTCCCGAGTGAATATCGGAATCAAACGTAAATGTAATGAAATGAAATGATTTATTGTTTGTGGATCTAGGTAAAAATAGATAGTATACACAATTAAAGAATATCTAGTCCTACCACGTGGGCATACAAACATGGTTCTGAGAAATAATAGTCAATTTTAAAACACATTTTTATAGTGAGGGTAGGCTACTAACATGTCCCGTAGCTTATCTTACTTGATTTCTATTGCTGTAAAAATATCCGAAATCGGTCCAGTAGTAACGGATATCGCCTTTCGTTATCCTACTTCCAACTAATATTAGAAATGTGAAAGTGTGTGTGTTTGGATGTTTAGATGTTTGTTACTCAATCACGCAAAAACTACTAAACCGATTGCGGTGCAACTTGGAATATAGGTAGCTGGACATCTAGAATAACACTTTTTATGTCGATATATGTATTATTCTCTTACATAAATGTGAAAGTGTGTGTGTTGCGCTTCATAATTATTTGTATCAAAACCTTCCAGTGTACGCAGATTATAGAGTTATTGTAATAGTTATGAATTAGAATTTAAATTATCCCTGGCTAACTCAAATAATGTCGTTGTTAAATAAAACGCGAGTAAAACCCAGTATATACTATATTTTATTATACATGTGTACTGTTGTAACTAGAGCAGAAATCACAGCTCTCTTTACTAAACAGATGAAATGTTATACCCAATTATACTTATTTGCAATACAACATCGTATCACCGATTCAGGTAGCCGCAGAAATAACTGCAGTTTTGGCATCGGGTGTGATGATGTCACCAACAGCAGGCTACTACGCGGAATGACCCCAACCGTAACATACCTTCAAATTAAATTTGGATTTGGAATGTTCAAGTTATGGTTGTATTAGTTGCGCCTGCGGTTTAAGCTGCCTAAGTCCTGAGCGGGAATATCGGGATAAGAATGTGCCTATGTGTTAATGAAGATCTCTAGCTATCTGCATACTGAGTTTCATTGCAACCAGTTTTGTAGTTTTTGCTCGATTAAAACACACACCATTGAACATACGCTTAATCTTTCCCATTTACAACATTAGTGGGATTATTGAATTCCGCTTTTCGCAAGTAAATAACAAGTCATTTCAAATTCTTGACGGCCTCAGTGGAGCGTCGGACGAACGCCCGACTGCAATGTCTTTTCGACATCTACTACTGCGGGTACGATTCCCGTCGGGTGCAAATATTTATGCTTAAAAATAAATATTTGTATCTGGTCTGGATGTCTTTCTATGTATAATATGTATGTATTTACAAAAAAGTATAATATGTAGTATATCCGTTGTCTAGTACCCATAGTACAAGCCTAGTGCTTAGTTTGGGGCTAGATTGCGCTGTGTGTAATGTCGTGCAATAATATTATTAATAGATTCCGTACTCTTAAACCATTAACCTTTGGAGAATCAATAAATTTTAGGTAAAATTATAGCATACGTCACAGCTACGTCATGTGATTGATAAGATATGAAATGGTAATAGATAATTACGACGTACTTTACATAAATACGTATAAAAACTAAACTAGACCACCTACCTTCTTTTTGTAAAAAATATCGTAATTATGAATGTTTTTTTCTGTTACTTGGTAATATATTTGAGATTTAGTAAGCAGTAAATAATTATTTATTTACTTTGAAGTAAAAAATTTCTCCCAACTTCCGACTTTCTCTACTTCCGACTTTCTTTACGAAGCTTGTTTCACAATGACTGTAATCTAGTCCTAGGTCAATTATTGTAAAAAGTGTCCATTACAGTCTACCGATCACCATAAAATAACTTTTACATATAGCTACCATAGGAAAATAATAAATAATTCAAGTTGAAATAAAAGTACCGGAAGTATACTTCCGGTATTCCTACCAAACTACATTCCATTGTGACCCTTATGTTCATGACGCTAGAGCTCAACCAAACACGAATTTTACGTATTTTATCGAGCGGTTTTCTGACTCGTAAAAAAGTGTTTCTACAAAGAAAATCGATATATTGATACAATACATACCAAAAGACTGAACCAAATAAACTTATTAACACTAGTTGTCCACTAAAATCACCCACTTATCACTATTTGAAACAATTAATTATCACTTTCACCCGCACGGCATAAAAAAATGGCGAAACTGAAAAAATCTGACAGCAAAAATTTGCAAATCCAATTATTTATTTTTTTTCAACTGGCGGTTATTTTACTGTCAATGCCAAATGACGTAAAATATATCAGAGTTGCCAATGAACAAAACTTGTTCTAACAAAAATCCACTCTATTTCGATATGTTAGAGTTTCAAGTGGTCTGGGTAGGATGTGCCACCGGGGGGACATCGACGCTCGAGTGCGGTTTTGAGTTTTTATGAGCGTGTCACCCCGGTGGGACATCGACGCCGGACGAGTTAAGCGGTTGATCTCGGTTTTTATCTCTGATAGAAGTTGTTAGGTCAAGTTAGAAGTACTAAGGCGACCTGACAAGTCTAAAACTAGGTTAACCATACCACTATACGTCAAAAAGAACTTTAGAATGTACAGGGAGTCACTCCTAACGCTAACCTCGCATTAAATAACTGGACTGTCCAAGTTATTTTTAGCTACTAAACCTAAGTATCTTTTTAAAAAATAATTGTGCATAAAACTGTTCATTACCCCATCCGCTCCTCCAGACGAAGGTCGCATTACAATTTGAAAGAGGAGCCTATTCAAATGGCTCGCCGTTGTCCCGTTGTCATGCAAATTGAGAGAACGCAATATGTTCTACATGTTTATCATTTTAAAATACACCGTGAGCCTTTTGTAGCAATCCCTAACTGGACACTTTGTGTGGTATATTTAGGGGTTTTACGTAGTTGAATCTAAAACCCCACATTTTTAAATGTCCTAAAAAGAGTAAGTGATAGATCTTAAGAAGCTCTATCACTTATGCTAAGATAGTAGTGGCCTAGCGTCAAAAGTTTCCGAGATTTTGACGTTTTAAGTTTGACAGCTGTCATCCAAAATGAAGATCTTAAGAAGCTCTATCACTTATGCTAAGATAGTAGTGGCCTAGCGTCAATAGTTTCCGAGATATTGACGTTTTACGTTTGACAGCTGTCATCCAAAATGAAGATCTCAAGTAGCAGAGCTACTTATGCTAAGATAGTAGTGCTCTATCGTCAATAGTTTCTGAGATATTGACGTTTTAAGTTTGACAGCTGTCATCCAAAATGAAGATATCGAAGAGCTCTATAACTTACGCTAGACCCACTTAGGCCCAGTTGACTAATATCATATTCAAAAGAGTATAATTGGTCCCTGGTCCCAGTTTCAAGTTGGACGACTTCCCCCTTAGCCCTTCGCAGTATGGTATTTTCGTAGTAAAATCGTTCGTAGTATAGTTTTTCGATGTAACGTAACATCGCAGTAACATTACGTGGATTTAATAAAGCGTCGCAGTACAGAGGTATCGATGAAAAGTTCTCGGAGAAAAAAAATTCGATTGAACGTTTGTCGCAGAGAAGTAGGTATCCCCTCAGAAGTGGGGGCACTTTTGCATTGTCATCTGGTTCTAAACTACTCCCAAAGTTTCAGCCCGCTAACTAGTCGGGAAGTGAGAGTATAAAAACGTGGGAAAAAGCATTTTTTTGAGCGAGTTGGTGATACGATTTAGAGCAGTATGCGAAGGCATATAATTTAACTTATCACCGTCTTCGTTTGATGAGCTTATTGGTCTAGTTGCATCTGCCGATGTTAAATGTTCATACGTACATTATTTTTTTATTTTTTATTATACGGGTGAAGCAACGCTTGGCGCGGTCATTATTTGGGTGGGAAACCGATATTTTGCGTTGCAAAAAATCATATTTTCGAGCTCTTCCGTATTTTGGAAGGCACGTTTAGAAGGTGGCTCCAGTTGTTATTTCTGATAGCAGTCAAGTTAGAAGCCTTAGGGCGACCTGATAACTGTTAAACTGTGAGACACACCACTACACGAAAAGAAAAAAAAAAAGAAACCGTTTTCTTCTTTTGCGGATGTGGATTAAGGGCCTATATAACCCTAATAGCGTGATAGGGATAAAGCTAGCGATTTTTAGATGTGTAAGTGAAGGACGTAAGATGCGACTATGCAAAATTTTTGTGCGTAAAATCAAACAATTGCTAGTTTCAAGATAACTAAACGTTAATCTTAGAATTCAAATCATTCAAGACCTGTATTGAACTAAGTTCAGTTCTTATACAAAGTTTTATTAGTTTACGGACAATATTGACTGACAATTTAGAGGGAAGTTTGAGATTTTTTCCTATCGAGAAAAAAATCAGGAATCGTGTTTTCACGTCAATCATGACTAAGAAAATATCCTCGATTTTAATAAATATGGTTTATAAAACTTTTGTTTCATATAACTTTTGTAGTAGTTCATCCTAGAAACAACAGTTTTGTCCTACTATTAGCCGCTTAACTTTTTATCGAGTGGTAATCTGGCCTTATGGACTGTTCCACTGCTCCAGGGGATACAATGGGGATGTGTGGGGCTCCCTACTTGCCCAAGGTTGTAGGGTAGATAGTATTACAGTTGTCAGGTCGCTCTAAGGCCTCTAACTTGACCTAACGACTCCTTTCAGAGATAACAACTGGGAGCAACTGCCTGAGATGCTTTGCTGAAGCACGGAGAGAAGAAAAATGTTTTATTGTATGAAAAAACTATTTGACACACATATTGTCGGTAATCCATCCAAGTAATGCCCTCGCTCGCCAGGCATTAGCTTAACGCGCGCGTATATCCAAAACTCACGAGAACAGCCAGCCTAATGATAAATAATAAAAAATTTTGAAATCTAAAACTGTTTCTATTTCTTTCCAGTTTGCAACATTTTCAAGCAATTAAGCAAGACAGAAACAAATGCTAATTGCTAATATTGCCAACTAAACAAAGAAAAACTTGTATGCACAATCATTTACCACTTTCGATAGTCAGCTGTGAATGTGTGCCAAGTTGGAAATTACATCTATTAAGAACGAAAGAAAGACAGGAAATATGTTTATTATCACATCACTCACCAACAATAGTTTTCTCCTTTTTTGGAAGTCAGTTAAAAATAGATACTTAGTTCGACCGATCGAAAATGAAAATCCGACCTCAGTAAAAAGCTGTGACCAGGAAACATGCTAAAGTAGACTATGTGTCAATCCAAATATCAAGCTATCTACAACATACTTGCCAAGTTTTTCGCAACTAATTCAGTAGTTGCGCGTGAAGTAGTTGAAAACATACTCCGTTTACTTACTTACTTACTTACACACAAACTTTATTAGTAGGGTTCTTTACTTCAGCAGGGTTGAAAAGTTAAAGTTAAAGTTTAACTGTGTTTCCGCATTTTTTTTTTTCTTTTTTTTATTTATTTAAAATTGAAGATAATACTTAAAAAACATAATGCAGGCCAAAAATCACAAAGATTTGTCTGGCGTGCTGAGTTTGAAATTAAATCAGTACAATTACACTATTTATTTCACAAACAATACACATACGACGTAGGTACGTACATACATACGAGTATAATATCGTATTAACCGCACCATTTTCATCTACCCACATTAACAAAAAAAAAACTTAAAACCGAAAACGAACCAAACATCACACCACATTCAAAGTTATCTCGATATACCTTCCCACCGCATTAGCACAATTAGCCCTACTATTGGGCCTTTGTGCGTGAATTTAAGCCGTGGGTTTCCTCACGATGTTTTCCTTCACCGTAAGAGCGATGTTAATTGCGCACATATTTTTTTCTTAAAGAAAAAGACATTGGCGCGCGGCCTGGATTCGAAACCACCATTCAGCAGGGTTTAAATTTGTACAGAAGTACCTACCATTTCACCAAAGCCGATTATACCAAATCACAGGTTACAGAAGTGCCTTGTCGTCAGCACACCAAATCACAGGTTAGAACATCGCCATATCCAAATGTGAATCATTACAACCAGTTTTACAGTAACAAGATCAATTTAACCTAAACTTACCTACTTACATAATAGTAAAATTATTTAATCTTAGGTTTATATTATAAACCTAAGATTAAATAATTTTCAGACACCTTTCTCCGAACAACAAAGCGAGGCCAATTTTAGTAATATCAAATATATGAGTAACTAGCTGCGCCCCGCGGTTTCACCCGCGTAAGTCCCGTTCCCGCGGGAATATCGGGATAAAAAGTAGCCTATGTGTTAATCCAGGTCCCCAGCTACCTATATTCCAAGTTTTATCGCAATCGGTTCAGTAGTTTTTGTGTGAAAGAGTAACAACCTCACATACATACATACTTACATATAAACTTTCGCGTTTATAATATTAGTAAGATAAGATATGTATCTACGCTACTATTTGGTTTTTAATTATACTGTTTGGTAGTATAGAGACGTATGACACGAGTAACAGCTGGTTGCCTACTGAGAGCGGAAATGTACCGTATTACTCATGCATTTAGTATTACTGAACTTGACTTAACTTTGTTGTTCGGAGTCTGTAGTCGTAGTGTCTGTAAATTATTATATAGTCTGAGGTATAAACATACCTCATTTACGTGACCTAAAGAGGCATAACACGTTAGCAAGGCAGAATCACGAATGAATCATCAAGCTAGGCAAATCACTGCAGTTCAATTGAGTTCAAAATTACTGATGAGATCGAGGTTGTTTCAAGACAATGGAACGCGTATTTAGATACGTTTTAATTACCTTACGAAAGACCGCTTTTGCTGACATTCGTAGATAATAAATAAAAAATAAAATAAATCCTGTGACGAAGACACAGCGCCATCTAGCCCCGTGGTAAGCTGCTAAGCTTGTGTTACGGTGACTAGACAACGGATATACTACTTATATTTATTTTTCTTTTGTAAATACATACATATTATACATAGAAATACGCCCAGACCAGATACAAATATTTATTTTTAAGCATAAATATTTGCACCCACCGGGAATCGAACCCGCAACCTTCTGTATTGCAGCCAAGCGTTCGCCCGACGCGCCACAGAGGTCGTCAGAAATATGTCCTTCCTTACTGTCCGTGGCTAAAACCAATCCTATTCTTGCCATTATAGTAACTCAGCATGAGAATACGTGGAAGTAGGGTTGCCAACCGTATAATAAAATATAGTATCGTACTATACTAGCTGCGCCCCGCGGTTTCACCCGCGTAAGTATCGATCCCGCAGGAATATCGGGATAAAAAGTAGCCTATGTGTTATTTCAGCTTTATAATATTAGTAGGATTTCAGCTCTGCGTACTACATACTTTAGAAAAAACATACGCAAAAATGTTATATTTTTTCTTGGAAAACTTTTAAAAGTTTATTTTGTTTTCCCGGGTGAAAGTGTGGCACTTTTCTTGTGTTAACAAGTGTTTTACCCTTAGGCGAACAAAGTGTACTACTGAAATAAATACGCTAAATGCCAAACATATCTGTGTTCTTGTACTTACTCTACAACACGACTTATTCTTATTGTACGTCACTCTATTTTGTATAAAATTTCATCTCTTGCAAACAGTTTTGTTTAAAAACCGACTTAAAAAAAGTGCAAAAATAATTAAAAATCTAAAAACGGTTTTACAAAACAAAATAACCTACTATATTTATTGGGGCGTACTTTAGTTTTTAGCACAAAATTTAGGAAAAAAGTGTTTTTGAAATATTTTAAAGTGTCTCCTACACTTGGATGACTGTACTAAAAGAAATGCTTTCCAAAAATTTCGCACCCGACAGGACTTGAACCTGCATCTCTGGGGATCCGTCCCAACGCCTTTTTCCAATTTAGCCACAGATGCATGTTCAATCGAGGCGAAATTAAGGATTGCATTTCTTATTGTTTACGTTTTGAAAAAAGTGTTGTCAACCCTGCGTGGAAGATCTTGTGATGAGGGTGCTTGAGAGTTGGTACTTGGGCCTTCCGCTGTTTCCGCTATCTTGACATGGGGAGATCTAGATTCTTAGGTAGGGTACCTAAGTACCTCGTTACTTAGATACCTGACCTCTATCTTATCGTACTTCTTAGGCTGCTTTTCCACCAGAGATGTGATATGGAGCTATGCAGCAAAGATGTGAAATCTACGCTACGAAAATACGCTAAGCTATGTGCACCAATGAATATGATTGGTGGATATCAAACGCATCCATAGCATCGTAGCATATCACCTCCGTGGTGGAAACCAGCTTTAGGCTAAGTCCGCATAGGCACGAGGCTGGCTTAGCGCCTAGAGTCGAGCGAGTCGCCTAACTAAAACAAACGGTGTAGAAAGGCCGTACTGAGCGCTGCGCGCCTAGCTCTGTATCTTTTTAGAATGCAAGCAACTAGGCGCTAATCAAGCGGCCTACCTATGCGGTCGTAGCCTAAGTAATGCTAAAGTGGTTGATAATACAAGGTGTAACGGGTAAGCCCTTGTAATCCGAAAGGGGGTTGTTCTAGACGTCTAGGCGAACAACTTTTGTTCTACGACTTTTGGAAATTCGAAGTACTTTTCGAAAAATTTAGGTGTAAAGTTTACTTGAAAATCAGTTGTTTCTGAGAGTTCGAGGTCATTGACCTTTTGTTGTCCTTTTATTTAGTTTGATAGTTTACAATCAAAACTTCAATTATATTTATTTTCAAAAGCAGCTGTTTTTTCAGGGAAACATAATCTCAAAATTTTCAAAAAAAAAGTTTGAATTTTCAAAAGTCGTAGAACAAAAGTTGTTCGCCTAGACGTCTAGAACAACCCTCTTTCGGATTAAAAGGACTTACCCGTTACAAATTGTATACATTTACCTTTAAAAGTCGGGATAAAAAGTATAGGTATGTTGATAATCTCACTAATATCACACATATAAGTTTGTATATGTGTATGTCTGTATGTGACTTTGTTACCCTTTCATGCAAAAACTACTGAACTGATTGCGATGAAACTTGAAATATAGGTAGCTGGATCTCGGAAATAACACATAGGCTACTTTTTATCCCGATATTCCGACGGGACCGGAGATGCGCTTTCATTAATTTTCTGGCTATAAAAAATGAGGCCAAACTACTTTGAGGTTGAAGCCAGAGGAAGATGAACTTATGTACTTTTTAATGGGAGCGAAAATGCCCCACCATCCATCAAAAATCCCCCACGACAAAAAAACATATGCTCATAGGACTTGTATACCAAGTTTCATTAAAGTCGGTTGATAAATTTATACGACCTGTAAGTGAGAAGCAACAGACGAAAGAAAATTTGGCCAGACTTAAAGCAGAAACGCTTCGCTCGCTCGTTTTATAAGTACTATTTGCAAAACAAATTACTTTAAGCATTTATCTAGCTTTACCCATATTTTAAACGTGCATCGTAATATTTTCTCATGATTTCTAACGTCATTCGATCCATGAAACTGGACTACGCAATTTCAAATAATGGCGTCTAGCAAGGAGGGAGCAACGCCCGCAGCGATGTAATTTTCTCAACTTTTTAATGGGTGAAATCGTTTGAGATTCTTGAAAAAAGGTTTCACGGTATACAGCTCGAGGTTACTGTTATCTATGATGCGAAATCTGGAAAAATGGGAATCTGGGGTAGGGAAGTTTTAAATTTTTTAAAATGTCGCACTTACGCGGGTTAAACTGCGAGACGCCGTTAGTAGTTTTATTTAAAAAAAACAATTATAATCTAAAATAGTTCAAAGGTTGCTTGCTAATTTTATTGATTTTGATGGAGACAATTTATAAAAACAGGTGCTCAGACACATTAAATGTTCCGAGGACGACAAAGGAATCGAGACAACACGAAACTGAATAAAGATATGTACTTAGACCTTTCCTTTGTGAAATTCGATTTGACTTATACTTCGTCCGGGTAAAAAACCTCGCTTTTCTCTGTAGAATGTTGTAGTAGAATGTATCTTTTTTATGTGAGACGGATTGTATCAGAGGTGGGTGCGAAGTTTGATGTTAACTTTATTTGCTGAATGACTCGGCTTGTTGGTAGGGGGTAGGGTAGGATAGGACTATTATTTATTCTGTGGTAGGTAGGTGGAAGTCTATTCTTTGCAGCGGCCAAAGAGAATATAATCACTACGTTTTAGCAGCGGCTTTCACCCGCGTAAGTCGCGATCCCGCAGTATTATCGGGATCAAAAGTATCCTCTGTTACTTTCCATCACTTTAAATATCCCTACCTATGCAAATTTTCCGAAGCAAAGAAGAGGGAACAAACACAAACTTTCAGATTTAAAATATTAGTATAAGAATTTTGCGTAAAAGGAACACGGAATATGTTATAGACTAGCCCCCTTACATAAAAACGCTGGTTAACAGCTGCATGTATAACTATGTATCGTTTGTCTTTTACTGTGACGTGAACTTTCAAAGTTGTCAGACAGAGACAAACGTCACATAACTTGGTCATCTGTTAATCATCGTTTATAAGTAAGGGTTCCAAGATGGAGGACCATCTCTAGTACTAGTACATAATATTTAAATGGTTTTATCATACACATAACATGCGTACATGTACATGCGTAAAATGACTATACCACAGAAATTTTCGGTCACACATCCAAGTAATGACCTCGCCAAGCGTTGCTTAACCCGCACGATCGTTCAAGATCGGCAGGTACACTACACGTAGTCCTCTGTCTCACCGTATATTATCTCGTTCTAAAATAACTTCAAAGCTTACAAAAACTTATATGGAACTTAATTTTTTATGTCATTGTGAGTGGTACAATGAAATATCCAATAAATAACTTACTAACTTTAATTAAAAACTTTAAATTAAACAAAAGTTTTGACGAATAGTCGCTCGACCATTGAACAAAACATTCACCGGTTTAATTAATTGTCGCTTTGAAAGGTTTTCATGTATGCTTTCAGCCTTTATACTGTTTGGGTTTGGCGTAGGCGTGGTGGCGACAATACACACCCTTGACATGTCCTGTATTAATTGTCATTATGGCCTAAATGTAGGTACTTTAATGTCAGCGAACCTGTGCTATAGGTTGTTCGCTGACTGAGTGTTAATCCTACTAATATTATAAAGCTGAAAGTTTGTGAGTATGTGTTTGTTACTCAATCACGTAAAAACCGCTGAACCAATTACCATGAAACTTGAAATATAGGTAGCTGGAAACCTGGAATAACACATATGCTACTTTTTATCCCGATAATCCCGCGGGATCGGTACTTACGCTGGTGAAACCGCGGGGCGCAGCTAGTACTTACATAAATGTTTCCTCACTGGGTAAAGATATTAGAACAAATATGTTTATGCCATAAAACCTATACCTATCTGCCATGACCACGCTCCTGTTTTAATTTTCTAAATTCTCTAAAAGAAGAAAACAAATATTGGCATAGTCGTGGCTCTATAAGAATCGCTTAGTAACCTACTGTTGCATCGCAGGGTCAAAACGACACGAGACACGACACTTTGAGATTTCCTACTTCAGAACCTATTCTCTCATATTGACATTTGCAAATATCGACATTTCTATAACCTCGACATAAATAAATAGCTTTCGACAATTTAACTTTACAAATTCCACATTTTTTACCTTAGTTATTTTTGCTGAGAGACCTAAATCGCCATTAGTTTCTCTCCTATTCGGAATTACGTCTCTTTTAGAATCCGATTTCTCTTTTTTTTATTTAACGTAAGTACCTAGTTTTAGGGTTAAGGGTTTATTTAATCTTATCTTACTTCTTATCTTATCTTACTTCTTACTAATATTATAAATCCGAAAGTCTGTTTGTTTGTTTGTTCCCTCTTCACGGTCAAACGGCTCGACCGATTTGGATGAAAATTTGAATAGGGTTAGTTTAAATGATGGAGAGTAACAAAGAATACTTTTGATCCCGAAAATCCCGCGGGATCGGGACTTACGCGGGTGATAACTATTTATTCCATGAAAATTTGAAAAGGAATAGTTTAAATGATGGAGAATAACATAGAATACTTTTGATCCCGAAAATCCCCGCGGGATCGGGACTTACGCGGGTGATAACTATTTATTGGATGAAAATTTGCATAGAGATACTTTAAATGATGGAGAGTAATATAGGTTACTTTTGATCACGAAAATCCCGCTGGATACTGATATCTTTATCTTACTTCACCTACCTACTGCAGTGCAAAAATCCACTTTTGAACGGACGACCAGGAGAGTACTGATGATGCTAGGCGCGGTAGCGCCTGGCTTCAACAGTACTTCAATGGGCGACCGTTTAAGTGTGGATTTTTGCATTGCGGTAGGTAGGTGTTCGAACAACGCGGGATATCGACTTGCGCGGGTAAAACCGCGGGGTGCAGCTAGTAAGTAAATAAATTACAACAAAATCCAAGTAGGTGTGTGATAAAAACCAAGAAAAAAAGAGCCCAAAATAAATACGATAACAATATCCAACATTGACAACGACAACAAAGAAATAATAATAAACTCAATAGTTGTAGGTAGGCACCGACATGCTTCCCACCCTTTGTATCGCGACACACCATGATACGGCACGTTGCTCGCAATATATGGACCGAAACCGCTCGGTGTGTGTCCGGAGTTACCCCACATTACCGAACAAAGTATTTCTACTGAAATGAAAAAAATATTTTCGCGATTCCCTTCTGAGTTTTCGGATAAAAATTGTGTAAAGATGAACCGATTCTGGTTTAGTTTTTCCGCATGGTTTAACAGTCCACCACAGTCGATTTTCTCCGATAATTTTGCGAATGATTCGCTATTCATGGTATACTTACACGTAATCAAAAATATAGAATCGTTTAGTTGTGTTTTGTAGAAACATTCGCGGTATGTCGGTAGACAATTGGATTTATTGTCTTTGCCGTGGCACTAAAGTTATTAACCTTAGCATAAATGTCATTATTTAAGTACCTTTAATTCGCGTGTTTGTTAGAAATTAGAGTTAGAATTAAAGAAAAAAGACTTAAGTGTGACCTAGATCAAATAGAATAATATTTTTATAAAAGTTGTTTATGTTTTCGTCAAATAAACACTATTTTTTGATATAGGTACTAAACGTTTATTATTTTAAAAAAATATATTAGTTACCCCTCTACTACCTCAGACACCCTAAAGAAGAGGTTTGTAAATAGTGTAAATAGTCTTGCTTGAACCGCATTGAAAAGTTGCTAAAACAATAAACACAAAGCGTTTAGAACCGAAAAATGAGTTTGTTTTCAAGAAATAAAGAACAAGAAATTATCAATCGGACGAACAGCTCTTTAACGGGCCGTAGTAGGCCAGAACTGATGTTTCTTAGATGAATTATTACAAAAGTTATTTGGAATAATTTTTTTAAAAACCATATTTATTAAAGTTGAGGATATTTACTAACACGTGAACGTCGTGAAAACACGATTCCTGAAAATTTTCTCGATAGAAAAAAAATCCAAACTTCCCTCTAAATTGTACAAATAAGTGATATTACTCAATCAATATTGTACGAAAACTAATAAAACTTTGTATAAGAACTGAACTTAGCTCAATACAGGCAGTGAATGTTTTGAATTTCAAGAATAACATTTAGTTATCATAAAACTAGCAATTGTTTGATTTTACGCACAAAAATTTTGCAAGGTCGCATCTTACGTCCTTCACTTACACATCTGAAATTCGCTGGCTTTATCCCTGTCACGCTATTAGGGTTGTATAGGCCCTTAAGGCTGAAAACCATTTGCCTGGCCTTCTAGGGTTGCGACAAAACATTCGATAATGTTTTCGTGAAAAACTGTTTTTACCTGCTCTAACCCTATTACATTGTATTTGCTTTCACCTTACGTAATTTCATAACACACTCGAAGTCCTTACCCTTTCTTGCAAACCTTTTTAATAACTCTTTCAAAGGCAAGGCCAAACGAAATGTTTCTCATTAATAATTTTACCACCGTCTCATAACTGTGTGCCACTTGGATACCGTGTAAAACGGTTAATTATATAAACACCTCATTATTTTTCCTTCAATATTGAAGATTGCGGATTCAATATTTGCTAAAAGAGCCATCAATTAATTTGTTTCTGAAGCTAAAGAAGATGTGCTAGTGCAGTTTTTTTACATTATAGTTAAAAGAATTTAGACAGGTCTCATAAAATAAGATACTTATAGGATAATGGTCGCTTGACAGTGAATAATTTCAAATTCGGCTCACTTAAAACTTGAGAGCTACTTAAATAATTAAGTAGCTCTCAAATTTTAAATATGAACCCGCCTTTTATTTTTTCATAGAGGGTAATGAAAAGTAGAGTGTCACTCGAGCGCAAATCATATTTTTTGGCTCAGGCGACGCGACGTACTTTGAATCCCTCGCTACGTTCAGGATTCTACTAAAGAATCCCTCACTTTGCTCTGGATTCAAAAATGCGCCCTCCTCGTAAAAATAATATTTTGCTCCCTTGTAATATAATCTACTATTCCAGCGTATAGGTCTCCGTATTTCAGGTAAGATCTGACTTGAGCAAAGATAAAGGATTCAAGAGTTCAGTGGTTCAGGCACTGACACCCATTGTTCTGATGTTCTCGTAGGTACTCTCAAGGCTGTTTGATATAGGTACCTACCTTACTAGCTTCAGTATTTATTTGTGCCACTCAACCGCTGATACAGGCTGGTTCAGAAGCATCAACATCCTAACTAATATTATAAATGCGAAAATAACTGTCTCTCTGTCTGTCTATTACCCTTTCAAGTTTATTGCTGAACCGTGTTTGATGAATTTTGGTATTCAGATATATGGAATTTAAGGCTACTTTTTAATCCGATATGCCCGCGGAAACTACGTACATCGCACAAAATGGTTGAATTTTGAATTTAGTTCGTCCATAATACCGTGGGAAAGAGACGGAGATATTTACATCCCTCTTAAGCATTATTTTAAGAAACATCCTGTAGAGATACCGATAAAATACCGATAGCCAATCAAACGGTACTGTCGGCAGCAGAGGTGCTCTCATGGGACCATTGTTAGGAAAATCACAAGCTATTTCTCTTGCATCTTAAACAAATTCTATTATAATTGCTAATGACGATGAATATAAATTAGGTAAGTATCGTTATTTTTATATTAATAGGTAGGTACGTAATGCTATTATAAATACGCTATTTTAAAATATTTTTATTTATTACATGACATGGGCTATCATTTTACCTAATCTCGTCTGACGAGAAGCGACGATGACGTCGACGGAGTAACCGGTGACGGAGTAACATGCTTACCTATTAGAAGGAACCTATTCATTCGACCTTCACTATCCACTTCATTTACTACGTATAGGGTCTCTTCACAGTACTTAGATTATAAACACATTAAATATATAAAAAAAGAAGAGTTTTTTTTTCAATTATCTCTCTAATACTTAGTCTTTAAAAGTAGTTGAGGTATTTTTCGTTTAAAATTTACTTTTTTTTAGCGACAAAAGAACGACATAATGGTAGGTAGGGCGGAGTATCTGCACTCAGCGGCATAAAATATATTTAAGCATTTTTAGAAGCAGTGATCTATCAAATATGTTTCCATGGCACGTAGCTTCTTGATATAAAAATCGATAAGGCTTGCATTTGCGTCGATCTGTGACCTGGGTAGTAAGACCTAATTAGACACCCGACGCGCGACATTACGACTGTTGGGGCCGGATTCAGGACGGGGGCAAAATGGGAAGTTTAGTTGTCCTTTTTGTTTTAGGTTTTTTTCAATTAATACATTATTTTATTGATTATCGACCACCGGTGCTGAGCCTTAAATATAAAAGCAAAAATATCATTGTAAATAATTATATGTATCCTGTTTTTTAAATAATATTAATATATTGTTACATAAATAACTCTAGAAGTCTAGATTTGTAATATTTCATTAGACTAGTCTAGATCTACAATCAATACATTTTACCTTAAAAGTAAAGAATGGTTTAGGATTTTAGAAAGAATAAAATGGAGAATTTCTTAATGAAATACCATTTTCGTTTAGCTTCGTTTATGTTAGGTAGGTAACTAATGTCATTTTAATTAAATTAAATACTTCTCTTACGGTAAAAGGAAAACATCGTGAGGAAGCCCACGGCTTAGCTCCAGGCGTATTGACTAGTTTTTTCCTGGGCTGGGCGTCGGGCATTACAGCGCCCCAAAGGCATGGATTAAAAAAAAATATTTAAAAAAAATAAAAAACCCGACTGCCGTTAAAACTGAAAAGTAAAAAACAAGAAGATACTTAGAGGTAAAGAAACCTTAAAATTCTTTCGACGCATCGAGGAGCCTTAAAATGGTGGATGGAGTCGGGTGGGACTTCAAACACTATTTGGTGTTATTATACTTTACCTTTTAAAAGGAGTCCCACCCGACTGCATCCATCATTTTTAAGGCTCCTAGATGCGTCGAACGAATTTTAAGGTTTCTTTACCTCTAAGTATCTTCTTGTTTTTTACTTTTCAGTTTTAACGGCAGTCGGGTTTTTTATTTTTTTTAAATATTTTTTTTATTTAACGCTTTTTAGTTATTTTTTTTTTTTTTTTTTTTTTTTTTTTTTTTTTTTTTTTTTTTTTTTTTTTTTTTTTTTTTTTTTTCCTTTTGAGTTTTTCTGAAATTACTATGAAGTAGGCACGTCCTGGTATTCATTTTAAAATATAATTACCAAATCCGAAAACGTCGTCGCGTCTGGTGATACAAGGGCTGGCGGTTTCTTGTCCTAGCGGATTAGCCTTGCTATCCATTATACATAGCGCGGCATTTCAAATTTTTAGTTAATTACTTATTGTAAACCATATCTCTGTTGTAAACATAGTATTTGTTATTTTTATGTTATCTCTGACAAATCAAACATTCAAATTCCTTCAATAGTTCAAACTCGGCGTCAAAGTCAAATCGAGAAGTTTTTAATTAACGTTTCGTTGTCTTTACGAAAATTACCTTCGTTACACAAAAATGCAGCGGCAATATAACTTTAGAATTATTACGAAATCCGCAAAAAAGTGGCCATTAGAAAACACTTTTCATACGCGGATTGTTTTCGCATACCTACGAATATTGAATTCTTGGGCGAAAATTCAGAAATACCAAACCAGTGATCGTGCTAAGCCATAAATTGAAGTAAGTAAAAAAAATCATTATTAAGACAAGACAACCGAGCCGAAGCCGATTGACATATCTCTGAAGACCTACTTTAACGACTTTCTGTAGTTTTAATAATTATTATATTTAAAATATCATCGCAAACTTTATCAGTTAAAATTAATAGTCGTTAATTTACGAAGGAATAAAACATATCGTTTGAATAAACAAAGTTGCGCGTTTTCTCGGTTTTTATGGTCAAGACAAAGCTTGCTATAAAGCGTTTTAAATCTTTATTTTCTATTTATTTATTATTTTAATGTACCCTATGACACTCTCACGGTCATGATGAATCTAACGACGTATCGTTTATCTAAATCGGCCCAGCCGTTTAGGCCCTACGACGGCACAAAAATAGGTCACATACATACATACACTCACGGCAAAAACATAACACTTCCTTTGGCAGTCGTGTAAAAAGTAGCTGTTGCGCTGTTTATAAATCATTTGAAAATTTGATGAAAAAGGCCAATTACTACAATTATTAAAACACTTCAGTACGATAATTACCTACTCGTAGTTTATTTTTATCACGTTATATCTTCAAATATCGGCTGTAAAAGCTACGTACCCATCAAACTACTGTTCGTCTCCATGTTCCCTTTTTATTGCCTACTCCTTACTCATTGTTCGAGTCGTTAACATTGTTTACGAAAACACTTGACCCTATTACTATGTTGTACATCTATCGAACGTGAGGAAAGATGAATCGCCTTACGCAAATAGATTTTTTATATTCTTTGTTTTACGTAATATTTTTGACGCAAAAGTGCAGGTCGACGTTTGATCACTTTTATATCTGATGGTAATGCTTCAATCACTTACGTGTTTGAAGTTAAGCTTGCTTATCTAAAAGATACTTCGTTCTGGAGTTGAAAATCTTGCTAAACTGAAAATCTCTGTCGGCTTCATCGAAAATTGTGGATTATTTTCTGACGCAATGTTTGAAAATATTTTCGTGTGTAGCGTTTGTAAATGACATTGTTCCCTACAATAAATCCTAAGTACACCCCTGTGATTTTCGTGTACAGGCAGACAGGTCATTGTTCTGTCCAGTTGTAGTGTATAGTATATGTATCCAAACAGGTGGTCTGACACCTGCTTCCGGAGCGGCGCGGGCGCATTATTAAGATACGTAATACAGTATTTATTTACTATTTGTTATTAATTGTGTGTTACTGTTGCATATAATAGTTCACTAGATTTTTCTTATCCATCGACCTTAGGGATGATTTATATTAGACCGTCACACGTCCGAGCTTCGTTGTCCATTGCTCGGCGAGCAGTCGATCGTTCTGTTGAAACCGAGTGGCGGCCGAACAACAGACAACGAAGCTCGGACCCGGCACGGCCGGGAAACGGTCTAGTAATTTAATCATCCCGCAGACTTGTCCGTTTTCCGATATTTTCTCCATAAATAGGTATATTTTGCGTAAAAAATTTGCTGTAAAAATATTTTTTGCCGTAAAAATTATTATTTTTTAAATTTAATTACTCTTGACGAGGCTCGAACTCGCGTTTCTGCGTAATTATTATTGTCGCAGCGTTGTACCAGAATGAGTAAGACGCTACGGGAGTCTACTCCGGCGAATATCCCATGCCTTCAGACCGTGGGGAGTCCTAGGAGCTGTCGGTTTTCTTACGAAATTTAAAAAAGGAACATTGTTTTTATAATTGGAAAAAACTTTAAAACATTATTGATATTTAATTGTTATTTATTCCTTATCATCACCGGATATAGACGGAAGTTGCTGTTGCTGATAATTTTAATGACGTTTTATTCTAATTTCAGTCAGCTGATATAATAGGTAACACCAAACACCACGATAACACTCAGTGACTCAAGATAAGATTACGGTTTGTTTACAAACAAATCGAACCCTTCACCGTTTTTATTCCATTGCAGGCAAAATTGTTTTTCCTTTTTTCTTCTCCAAAACCTTCTTCTAAAACCAAAAGCAAATTCAAACTAAACGAAAATTCGATGAAAATGTTTATTTCTCCTTAGAATTGACAAAGTCGCAAGAGGCTTAAATATTTATAGAATTGTACAAAAAAAATGACTATCTTAAAATATCTATATCTCACAAATAAAAGCATCTTACAGGCAAAGGACGAGACGGTGGCAAAAACGCCATATTATATAACTTGAAAACTATTAACTCTATGGCATTTTTTTATTTGGTTGTAGGATCAGTTGACCACTCCAAAATTCGTAGTAGTTGATCGATCCCTTAGGATTGATCGACTATAGAGCGACCAAATAAACACAAAAGACTGGCAACAACATTACCCCTCTTTTTGACTTCCCTGTAGTCGGATAAAAAAGCTAAAATTTACTCAGATAAGTATTCAAGACATGTTTGTGGAATGGCTGCACCGCATCCTATCATTCTACAGCAAATCCCTTTATTTTTCAGGAACGCTGGTTAAAATACCCTGTGATCGTGCCGCCAGATGGCGTTAAACACTGTGCTTATAATGCAGCCTTAGTTATATAACCTTAAAGGACCAAAATTTGTAACGTTTTTAACTTAGTAACCGTACGCCTTAATTTTTATACCGAACCGCTTATTGTAGTGCTTTTTGTAAAATACCGTTGAAAAAATAACCGTTTTTGTAAAAATACCATTAGGTTTTTGTAAAAAAAAAACGTACAATACCGGTGAAAAATAACACTTGTGTTTTTACCTGTAAACTTACCGTTTAAAAAAATAAAGTTTTGCATTAAACAATTAGAAAAACTTTTTGTATAAAATACCGTTTTACGAAAAACGTTTTGAATACCGTTTTGTACCTTTATACGTAAAATGTTTGTGACGGAGTGTGTTTGGTGGTCACGTGACGATGTGAAGTGGTGAACCGGCGGTGAAAATGGAACGGTGCGACGGATTCCTCGTGTACCGCAAGCCGGTCTACAGGGTCTTCCAGTATTTGGACACGTGAGTATTTTGGACTTTAGTAGGCGTTTGAAAATATTTTTTTAAACCTTAAAATATTACAGATGATTTAGATGTATTTGCAGCATAGTGGATTATATTACGGCTAAACAATATAAATTAATATATTACAAAGATATGCAAGAGCTCAAAATCGGCGAGACAGATTTTTCAAAGAAAGAAGTTTATTTGCCCTTAGTAACTAGAGTAATCGTGGCCAACTGCCAGTGCCAAAAAATTAAAAAAAAAAACGCTAAAGAAATTACAACACCAATTTCGCCGGGTCTGCTAGTTCTACATAAAACTCCCTAATTTATGGCAAAATACAGAAATGCTATACGGAATTTTTGAGTTCTACTTAATTAATTAAGCTCTTCAACCCAAAAATTCGCATACAAATTTTGAATTTACAAGCTTCAATTATTTAAGTGCCCTTCAATTTTTAGTGGCGTTTCTGTATTAGCCTGCCGCTGTTGACGCTAAAATATTTGACGTCCGACGAAAAAAAAAGAGAGAAAGAGAAAGAATGGAAGGAGGATAATAAAGTGGACTGTATTTTTGCGGAAGGCAGCTAACTAAATACAGTCAGTAGATATTCAAGTAGCATCTTCGATTAGTAGCTGTAGGATATAAGGGCAAAGGTTAAGAGCGATGTTGGTCTACTGGTAGGTACATACCCCGATTTTCATTCCGAAGTTCGTGGTTTCAAATCCCGGCCGGCGCACCAATGTCTTTTTCTTTAAGAAAAAAATATGTGCGCTATTAACATCGCTCTTACGATGAAGGAAAACATCGTGAGAAAACCCACCGCTTAGAATCACGCACAAAGGCCCAATAGTAGGGCTAATTGCGGAAACACACAGTTAAAACTTTAAGGGCAAAGGTTACAAAAACAAGGTAGGAAAAAAGATTAGGACAGAGCACCACGTACCTTGTTCTCCTCGACAATCCTTGCTATCAATCAGCTCCGGCCGGAGATTACACATTCAAAATCTTTGAACTGCACTAATTCACTATGATGATCACTCACGTTTCCCGCGTTACTATGCGGTAACTACCACCTTAGTCGGTGGTTTTGGAGTCAATTTTACGACATCCGTCTTCTACGGTTGCGGTAACACAACTGGCGTCACACGTAGTGCTCAATATAAAGGATGGATGAGGGTAGGTAGGAAAAAATATCAATCGGTAAGAGAATAAACTACCCTACTCTTGGATTAATAAGTTTTAGCTAAAAACGAAATCCACCACCTGTTGTTATCCTAAACTCACGTTACTAAGGCTAAAATCAATAGTCCGTACCTTGAAGTTTGCTAAGCAAAAACGTTAACTGTCTTAAGTCAAAGTTTTTGCTTAGCAAAGTCAAATGATAATTTTTGGTATTTATAAAGCGATCCTCGCAACTATTCAATGTTTTTGCTTAGGAAAGTGTAGTAAGGTGGAAGTTTTTCAGATTTAGAATTACATCAATCAAAAATAATGACCTAAACTTTGTTTCTCTGTTATCGATAGTCATTACAAAGAAACAAAGTTTAGGTCATCATCATCATCATTTAGGTCATTTTATTTTATGCGTATATTACAAAATAAATTTCGGCTATAAATTCCAATTTAAAGTTTATGCTTTTTCAGTTTTCGCAAAGTCAAGGTACACACTATAGATTTAAGCCTAAGTACCTCTCAGTTGTTGATAATTTCCCAGAGCAAAACAAATATTGCACACAGCGCGGCATTGACCGTCGTCTTGAATACAACATGAGTCGGGCTAGACAGAGCTTCAGACCGATGCTAATATGCTATTAACAATGCAGTTGTTAATTATTGCACTGCACTACCTACCACATCTACTTCCAAGCGCCTTTGTTTTATGTTTCTGACTAATTTGCTCCACTTCATTACATACTTAGTGTAAAACAAAGTCACTCCCCGCTGTCTCTATGTATGTTTGTATTAGGCTTAGATCTTTAAAACTATTAATTTTGATTCAATAGGAGGGTTTTATATCGTGTATAACACATTCCGATAATCCCGCGGGGACTTACGCGGGTGAAACCGCGGGGTCTAGCTAGTCTTACTTCTTACTAATATTATAAACGCGAAAGTTTGTATGTAAGTATGTATGTATGTGAGGTTGTTACTCTTTCACACAAAAACTATTGAAGTGATTGCGATGTAACTTGAAATATAGGTAGCCTGGATTAACACATAGGCTACTTTTTATCCCGATATTCCCGCCGGAACGGGATTACGCGGGTGAAACCGCGGGGCGTAACTTGTCATACATAACTTCGAAAGAGTGCGAGGCGGTGCATTGTGCTGTGTTTTTAGTTTTATCCGGCTGCAAAGAAAGGATTATGAAAGATGTTTTTTGAAATTGAAATATTTCTATATTTAACTTCGTCTTTCAGACAAACTGACCAACTTTATAATTAGATTTAAATATTCATCGTAGTTATACTACTAGCCGGAAAATAAAACAAGAAAAGCTTCTCGAACTAATTAGCGATGGAGTTTCAGAGCTTCAGACTTCTGACTCCATTAGGGGAAATTACGTTTGAAGAGAGATTTGAAATGTTTGCGTTTAGGGCGAGACACCCTGCGGTGCCCCACAATACAAGGGGTGGTGATGGTGACTGGTGGGGTGGGTCATTCCATGGAATATTATAACATTTATCTATTAAAATAATTTGAGGGATGGTCGCGGTGATGTCATTTAGACACGTGTTTTTGTCTGCTAGCTAACCGACTTGAAAATGTGAAATAGCTAATTTCGGGAGTAATAGTTAGCTGACCCGACGCAATTCGTATATCGCTCCCTATTATTTTTTCTTATCGGCTGTAAACCGATTATGGACGCTTGGAAAATAGCCAGTGTCAAGTATTTTTAATATTTGCAAGTAGTTATTTGCATCATAAAAGCAGTCAAGTCATCGTAGTTAAAAGCATTAACATTTTGAAGAAAAAAATAAACTATAGTAGATTGTATTAGAATAGTATTTTGACGGCGAGAGTGGATCACAAGGTAACGAAAAATCCTGAGTGCAGCGAGGGATTCAAAGTACATCGCCCGAGGAAAAATTAATTGGCTCTCTAGTTATATTCTACTTTTGATAATTTCTATTTTTAACCGACTTCAAAAAAAAGGAGGAGGTTATCAATTCGTCTGTATGTATAATATTTTTTTTTTTTTTGTATGTTTACCGATTACTCGAAGACGGATTGACGGATTAAGATGATTCTTTTTTTGATGGATAGGTAGGAGCTCCAAGATGGTCCCATAAAAATTTGATGTGGATCTGATGAGGGTCTTCGGAGTGATGAACGGAAATGTTCCTCAAAACGCATTAATCAATCCAGTTGTTTATCGATTACTCGAAGATGGCTTGACCGATTGAGATGATTCTTTTTTTAATGGAAAGGTGGAAGCTTCGAGATGGTCCCATAAAAATTTGATGAGGATCTTCGAAGTGAGGACCGGGAATGCTCCTCAAAACGCTGTATTCACTTCAATTGTTCATCGATTATACGAAGATGGCTTAACCGATTGATATAGTTCTTTTTTTAATGGAAAGGTGGAAGCTACGAGGTGGTCCCATGAAAGTTTGGTAAGGATCTGATGAGTATCTTCGGAATGATGGACAGGATAGCATCCCAGAATTCAATAAATTACTCATTTTTGGACTTCTACCAAAAAGAATAGACCCCTAAAGAACTAAGTACAGATTGATGGGGCACCTGAAACCACCATCTCATCAGCAAACTCCTCAATAATGAAAATTACGGTAACAATATTGTTGATTGTTAGGTAGATAAGTATACTAAAAAGGGTAAAATAAAAAAATAATTTAACAATTAAAAAACCGACTTCAAAAAGAAACAAACAATAATTTAAAAAAACAACAAAAAAAAAAAGAATTGATAAAAATGACCAAAATAACCTCTACATAGGTACAGAGCCACCGACTAATTAATCTGTTTTATCATCTGAAGTCGGGCAGTTTTACTGGTTGGTTCCATATTGTACTTAGTTTGGCTGCCCGACTTCAGATGATAAAACAGATTAATTAGTCGGTGGCTCTGTACCTATGTAGAGGTTATTTTGGTCATTTTTACACGACTGCCAAAGGAAGTGTTATGTTTTTGCCGTGAGTGTATGTATGTATGTATGTATGTATGTATGTGACCTATTTTTGTGCCGTCGTAGGGCCTAAACGGCTGGGCCGATTTAGATAAACGATACGTCGTTAGATTCGTCATGACCGTGAGAGTGACATAGGGTACATTAAAATAATAAATAAATAAAAATAAAGATTTAAAACGCTATAAAGCAAGATTTGTCTTGACCATAAAAAACGAGCAAAGACAACGGAACGTTACTTAAAAACTTTTCGATTTGACTTTGACGCCGAGTTTCAACTTTTGAAGGAATTTGAATGTTTGATTTGTCAGTTTGTCAAGATAACATAAATAACAATTACTATGTTTACAATAAGTAATTAACTAAAAATTTGAAATGTCGCGCTATGGATAATGGATAGCAAGGCTAATCCGCTAGGACAAGAAACCGCCAGCCTTTGTTTGTATCACCAGTCGCGACGAAGTTTTCGGATTTGGTAATTATATTTTAAGATGAATACCTGCCTACTTCATAGCCATCTCAGCAAAACTCAAAAAGAATAGCTATTATAATATTGAAGGCTTTTAGATAGCCTATCTTTACCGATTTCGAGTCCTCGCTACTGGAGTATACACATCCAGAGTTAATGAGTTTCTCTGGTGTAATTGTATATAATCTCTAATAACTAAAAAGCGTTAAATAAAAAAAATATTTAAAAAAAATAAAAAACCCGACTGCCGTTAAAACTGAAAAGTAAAAAACAAGAAGATACCTAAAGGTAAAGAAACCTTAAAAATCGTTCGACGCATCTAGGAGCCTTAAACAATTGTGGATGCAGTCGGGTGGGACTCCTTTTAAAGGTAAAGTATAATGACACCAAATTGTGTTGAAGTCCCACCAAATTGTGTTGAAGTGTTTAAGGCTCCTAGATGCGTCGAACGATTTTTAAGGTTTCTTTACCTTTAGGTATCTTCTTGTTTTTTACTTTTCAGTTTTTATCAATTCTTTTTTTTTTGTTGTTTTTTTAAATTATTGTTTTACAAAAACAAAAACCTACAAATAGAAACAGAAACACGTAAATACATAGTAGGTAAGCCGCAGTGATTTAATTTTCAGTAATTCGGGATAAAAAGTAGCCTATGTGTTATTCCCGGTATCCAACTATACACATATTCCAAGTTTCATCAACTACCTACGGCATAATATTGAGATATCTATTCTAAAATTTACAAAACAAAATATCGGAATCAAATATAAAATTGTGAGGGTTGCTTTCGCAGTGAAGTAGTTTTGAAAATGTATAATATTTATAAATATCCTTACGTATACGCTATTTCACTGTCATGTAATCCACAATTTATTTCGTTTTAGGTGCGCCCTGGTTCTTTTTTGTAATGGACTATTTACACATTCCCGATTACAGAGCCAAGCTAGTAAACGATTTATTGGACAATTGGTCAAGCCTAGATATGGCGTCGATTCGTCAAGTTTTTTCCGCTACCTAGTTCATAATATGTTGATTGGTTAAATTGTTTACTAGTAAATTATAATTGTACCGAAGCAGAGTCTCCTATCACAAAGTATCTAAAAGAAAACTGTACATTACATAAATTATTTGCTTATTGCTTATTTATAAGGTACCTAATGATATAAATATTTTTGTATTTGTATAACAAATCGAATTACAGATTACTACTAATCAATACAGGAATAACCAATATTTAAATATATTCAATTTCGTTGTAATCTCCAAATTCTTCAATTCGTCATCCTAATAAAATTGAAAATGAGGATACATTGCATTTTATACTGATATTTTACTTTCGATGCTTTTCGTGTTTCCGGCAAAAATTGAACCCGCAACCTTTTGCAACGGAAGCGCTCGATGCGCCATAGCGCTCGTCTTTATTAAGAGAAAAATAATAATAATGAGTAATTAAGAGAATCTGGTATAAAAGGAATCTAGTATTTCGGTCATCTGGTATTTTGGGAATCTGGTATAATGGGATCTAAGAGTAAAACTACGTCGCACTATAATTAAGTCCAGTCTTCATAATTCCATAGTACCTAAATGAACGATCAAAAAGTATGAAAGTATCCGACAAGAAATAGCACTTACCCCTTACTGCGTTGAGGGTGGAAAGAGGTAATTTCCGTTCGATATCGATGAGCGATTCGGTGGCAAACGGTGCCAAATTTATGACGAGAGAAGTAAACTACAGTGCAGTGGCGTGTGGTCTTGGTTTAAAAGTAATTAAAAGTAAACTTTATTTTAATCAAGCATGCTTTTAGGAAGGAAAGAAAGAAACCTTTTTATTGTTATGAAACATCTAAAGGCGGGGGTAAACCTGATTGTTAACGTGGCTATGCGAGCCGTGGCGACGCATCGCCACGATATATGAAAACAATTACGTTGTTTCACATCTGACAGGGCGTCCCGTGACGGCTCACATTTTATTTAATATCTTCTATCTTCTATACAGGGTTATGGGTTTCGAATCCAAAACCGTTCAGGGGGTGATTTTCCACATCAAAACGAATAACTTTTGTTCTACGGTTTTTGGAAATTCGTTTTTTTTTTGCAAATTTTAAGGTTATATCTCACTGAAAAAAGACGACTGTTGTTGAAAATAAATTCAATTTAAGTTTTTATTGTAGTAGACCAAACTAAAAGAAAGGACATCTTAAGGTCAATGACCTCTAACTCTATGAAACAGCTGATTTTCAAGTAAACTTTACACTTAAAATTTTCGAAAACTACATTGAATTTCAAAAAGTCGTAGAACAAAACTTATTCGTTTTGACGTGAAGAATCATCCCCTGAACGGTTTTGGATTCGAAACCCATAACCCTGTATAGTATATAAAAGAAAGTCGTGTTAGTTACACCATTTATAACTCAAGAACGGCTGAACCGATTTGGCTGAAAATTGGTGGGGAAGTAGCTTAGAACCAGGAGAAGGACATAGGATACTTTTAATCCCGCGGGAACTGAAACGGGACTTACGCGGGTGAAACCGCGGGGCGCAACTAGTTTAAAATAAAAAATAGTTTATTTTCGATAGCTTAATCTAATTTCACAATTTTATGCATCTTGATAACACTTAGGTAATCTTACTAATATTATAAACGCGAAAGTTCGTATGTAAGTATGTATGTATGTATGTGAGGTCTTTCTTTCACACAAAAACTACTGAACCGATTGCGCTGAAACTTGGAATATAGGTAGCTGGGGACCTGGATTAACACATAGGCTACTTTTATCCCGATATTCCCGCGGGAACGGGACTTACGCGGGTGAAACCGCGGGGCGCAGCTAGTAGTTTATAAATAAGGAGGTATAATGTTATGTAAGTAATGTAAGATTTCTGATTTCAATGTTGCCAATCTATTAATCACACAATATGCCATTACCCATTACACGTAATAATATTAATTCTCACATAATGCTATTGAAGTATTGTTTCCCCTCACGCCTCTGAATGACCCTCCGACCTGTGCATTAATATCAATAATGCACCCCTTGAAGGGGTCTCCTGACCTACCCTCCGGAGGGTGGTTTGTATGCACTTGCATCATAGTGCAGCTTTGTTAGTTGCCCTATTTTTTTTATACGTGATTGGATTTATTGTTCTTTTTATTGAAATACTAGCTGCGCCTCGCGGTTTCACCCGCGTAAGTCCCGTTCCCGCTGGAATATAGGGATAAAAAGTAGCCTATGTTGTATTCCCGGTATCCAGCTACCTATATTCCAAGTTTCATCGCAATCGGTTCAGTAGTTTTTTGCGTGAAAGAGTAACAAACTTTCGCCTTTATAATATAGTAAGAAAGATGGTAGAGGCTTTTCTGTGATATTTTTAACCGACAGCTCGGGATGGATTGTTTTTTGAGCGAATCTTATATTTATGTAAACATGAAAGGGTGTCCAGTAAAAGGTAGTTCCGTGGATCTTAGATGGCGGTATAGTAAAACTCTTTGTTATGATTAGTTATGAATGTGAGAAGGTTTACTTTATCTCTTATCAACTTATTACAGAGTTTCATGTACTTATTTGTATACTTAGACTAAACCGTTAAGGGTGGACTGCAGTGTAGCTATCGCATCCCTTTCCGCACTTAGGTCATACGTAAATCCTACGCTAAAGCGTTAAGGGTGGACTGCAGTGCAGCTGTCACGACCCTCTTCGCATAATAAAACTAGAGCTTAGGGGTGGACTGCAGTGTAGCTGTCGCGACCCCCGCGCTCTCGGTATAACTTGAGGACTGCAGTGTAGCTATCGCTCAAGTCAACCGCTAAGCTGCGAATGACCCTGTACGATCGCGCGTCGGCTTTTTATTCTCTCGCTTGGTGATGTCGTCGTGCGTCATCGGTACGTTTCGGCGGCTCTCGGGCGCCGAGTGAGGTAGAAAGCAATGTGCGAGCAGGAAAGTATTCGAGGAGTGCGCGCTGCGCGCGCTTCGTGTTACAATCTCCCCCTCTGGTACTCGTTGACGACCCGTAAGAGTACCAGGAACTATGTAGTCTTCTTTGGTCTTCCTCGTCGTTGAATAGGTACCATTGGTTTTGGGATTGTATTATCCCGTTTCTCAAATTTTACAATTGCTGAAGTATGGTACCTCCCGATTGGTTTTTCTGGTTCATTAGCGTTTGCAACCTCATATATTGAACTTCCATGTTTTTTGGAAACAACGTATGGTCCGTCTCGTCTAGGAGCTAATTTAGCAGAAAATTGTTTGTCTTGCTTGCTGATAGGATGGGTTTCTACCAACACCAAGTCACCTATTTCATAGCCGGGATCTGGGCGACGTTTCTGATTTGCTCTCATTCTATTATCGTCTTGCATGTTTTCAACATTCGCTTTTGCAGTTGCTAAATCTTTTGCAAGGTTTTTTAGATGTGGAGTTATTCCAGATACAAAATGTTCTGTGTTTCCAATCTCACTAAAATTGTGAGTTATATCAAATGGTGTTCTCATTTTTCTTCCAAATGTAAGATAATCTGCTGAGAATCCTGTACTTTGATTGAATGCGGAGTTCATTGAGAATCTTATGGCCGGTAAAGTGTCAGGCCATTTGTTATGTTTATCTTGAACCATGATTGCAATTTGGATTTTCATATCCCTGTTCTTACGTTCCACAATATTTGGTTCTGGATGATATACCGGGCTCAAAAATTGTTTAATATCCAAACAGAATGTTAGTTTTTGCATTACGGCAGAAATAAACAGTGTGCCATTGTCGCTTGAAATTCTCCGTGGTAAACCATATCGTAATATTACATCATTTAGTAGGGTAATAGCGCATTGTTGGGCAGTAGCCTCGGTTAACGCGAACAGTTCAACCCATCTGGAAGCCGTATCTTCAACTATAAAAATCCATTTTTCCCCATTTGGACCTGTAGGTAGTGGACCAAATAAATCTATGGATAAGACTTCGAATCTTTGATTATTAGCAGTTGATTGGAATAAACCTGCCGGTTTTTGATTTGTTGGCTTATATTTCTGACACTCAGAGCATGACTTTAAATGCTTATATAAATCTTTGCGCATGGCTCTCCAGAAGAAATTGTTTTCAATACGTTTCAATGTTCTATCTGTGCCTAAATGGCCAGCAGTAGGTGAATCGTGATAGGATTTTAAAACGTTATTCACCTCATGCTTTGGTACAACTAATTTAGCATTATCATCTTCTTGATCGGGCGTAAATCGATAAAGTACCCCGTTATGAAGCAGATATCCTCTCTTAGACCATTGGATGTAGTCTTCAGTTTCTGATTGATCATTCAAAGCTTTTATTATTTGCCTAAGATCTTCATCTTTGCTTTGTTCCTTTGCTATATTCATTTCTTCTCTCCTAGGAAAATCCATCTCTACTTGACAAATCTCACATGTGTCGGTATGTTCTTCACATGTTGGACGTGACAGTGTGTCTGCTACGACATTTGTTTTGCCTGAACTGTATTTTATTTCAAAGTTATAGGGTTGTAATTGTAAAGCCCATCGTGCTAAACGACCAGTAGAAGATTTCAAATTTAATAACCATTTCAAGGGTTGATGGCCAGTATTTGTCAGGAACTTAGCACCTTCAAAATAACCTTTTAAGCGTGATATTGCCCATACAATTGCCAGTGCTTCTTTTTCAGTTACTGTGTAGTTACGTTCAGCTGGTACCAGTAGTCTGCTGGCGTATTCAATTGGGTGTTCTTATGCACCCTCCCCCTGCAGTAAAGCTGTTCCAATAATTTCGACCATAGAACTATCTTGACTGTTCTCTTTCTTGAATTGTTTAGATTTTTTTCGTTTTCCGTAGGGGCCACAATAAAATATAGATGGCGCCATACTTCCTCAAACGGATCAGATCTACTTCAAAACTGATTGATTTATGTTGATACGCGCCACAAAATGTAGATGGCGCTTTATTTTCGTTGGGCGCCAGATGAAAGGGTGTCCAGTAAAAGGTAGTTCCGTGGATCTTAGATGGCGGTATAGTAAAACTCTTTGTTATGATTAGTTATGAATGTGAGAAGGTTTACTTTATCTCTTATCAACTTATTACAGAGTTTAATATACTTATTTGTATACTTAGACTAAAGCGTTAAGGGTGGACTGCAGTGTAGCTATCGCATCCCTTTCCGCACTTAGGTCATACGTAAATCCTACGCTAAAGCGTTAAGGGTGGACTGCAGTGCAGCTGTCACGACCCTCTTCGCATAATAAAACTAGAGCTTAGGGGTGGACTGCAGTGTAGCTATCGCTCAAGTCAACCGCTAAGCTGCGAATGACCCTGTACGGTCGCGCGTCGGCTTTTTATTCTCTCGCTTGGTGATGTCGTCGTGCGTCATCGGTACGTTTCGGCGGCTCTCGGGCGCCGAGTGAGGTAGAAAGCAATGTGCGAGCAGGAAAGTATTCGAGGAGTGCGCGCTGCGCGCGCTTCGTGTTACAAACATAAATAAATTTACTCACATTTAAGATATGATTATAATGTTTTGAAGAGAAAAAATGGCTTCCAAAGTTTGTACTCGCAGGGCTTATTTTGTATATTACCTATTTAAAGAAAACAAACATGCCTAAAAACAGTATTTTTTACCTGCATCTTTCAAACGATTAGATGGATTTAGTTAGACGACTAAAGTATTGTTATATATTCGTCTTTAAAACCCAACCGTCCCTAGAAAGACGTTTGAAAAGAAAATGGCGTATTTTAGCGCGAATAGTATTAAGTACTTTAATAACTGAATCTGCTTAAAAAAAGCTTTACAAATCCTAATTATAATATGAAAAACATGCACTAATCGTTATTGTTTGGAAATAAGGTATAGAATTCTTTGAATTCCATTGGATAATGGGCCCTACCATGATGTAATTATAATAAGTCGTCGCGAAGTCGTCGCGTTGTCGTTGAGCTAAAATAAATAAAATTAAAAACACATCAAATAATTAAAAAAAAAAGATCTGTTTTCATTGTCTGTGCTTTTTAAAAGAAGTCGGGGTATTTTTTATTTAAAAATAACTTTATTTTTTTGAACTACAAAATTACGACATAGCAACGACAAAAGAGCATGGCAGCGCGGAATATTCTGTATCCCGGACCAATAATGTTTAACGCTTGATTTCTTCGTTTAGTAATTTAAGTATATTAGATGGATTTTTTCTTTTTCTAAATAGGCAACACTATTTCATTTAAAGATGTGTGAATGTGTCTAAATGAAACTATTAAATAAATATTGGATTAATTTTCAGGATTCGGCTTGTATGAAACAACGCCACTGGCAACTGCATAGTACCTAAGTTGAATCGAAATTGCTCACCATTTATCATTTTCGAATAACACATCTTCTTGTTTTCCCGAACACGCTTGGCTCCAACTATTTCCAATTTAAATTGCAAGTTTGAAAGAAGTTTTCGTTTGGTATAATGCCAGCACGCAATAGTAAAGTGTTTTGATAAAATTCAATTTCATAAAAGTGGTTCAATTTCAATTACAGTTACCCTATTTGGGGAGCTTTCAAAAACAATGGATAATCTATAGATGTAACGGGTAAGCCCATTTAAGCCGAAACGTGGTTGTTTTGGACTTCTAGGCGAACAACTTTTGTTCTACGACTTTTGAAAATTCGAAATACTTTTCGAAAATTTTAAGTGTATAGTTTACTTGAAAATCAGCTGTTTCTCAGAGTTCAAGGTCATTGACCTTATTTTGTCCTTTCATTTAGTTTGGTCTACTACAATCAAAACTTCAATTACCGTTATTTTCAAAAGCAGCTGTTTTTTCAGTGAAACATAACCACAAAATTTAAAAAAAAAGTTCAAATTTTCAAAAGTCGTAGAACAAAAGTTGTTCCCCTAGATGTCTAGAACAACCCCCTCTCGGCTTAAAAGGGCATACCCGTTACACTTTGTATACCTAAAACTTAGTTGTGTTGTGTTAGTTCGTTCGTGCTTCACGTGGGAGCGGCTGAACCGATTTTATGATTGTATACGTCCGGATTAGGATAAAATTCATTAAAAGTTCGGGTGAAGCGGATAAAGAATCGTTTTTTTTAATTATTATTTTTCTCATACATTTTGTAACAAATGACAGGGGTTCCAATTGCAAAATACGAAAGCCAGGTTTTTAGGGTATCGTCAACAAGAAACCTTTATAGTTTCGTCATGTCCGTCCGTCCGCCCGCGTCTTTGCTCAGAGACGGTTGGTATTAAGAAGCTGTAACTTTGCATGAGTATACATTATATTGTTCACGCCAAGAAAGTGCCACAATTTATAAAAAAAAACAATTTTTAGGGTTCATGCGGTACATGTAAAATGGCGGATGTTTTTTTTTGTTTTTCCTAATCGTGTGGGCTATCGTTAGATAGCTCTTTTAAAATCATTGTGGGTTGTCAAAAACTGTTTTTCATTTTAGGGTTCCGTTTTCAAAATATTTATCTTTAAATTGCTAGCTTTTATAGCCCCTTTTATATCTTTACCCTCCCTCTAAACTCACACTTTTCAACACACGAGCAAGTGTGTTGAAAAGTACCTAACAGTAATAATAAAAAAACAAGTTGAGATTTAATAATCTCGCCGACATAATACACCACATTTTAACGTTAACATTTTAAACCCGTGTGAGACAGCGAAATTAACCTCACTTCATTTATAAAACCACATTCGGACCTCTAACTTCTCGTCTGCTTTCCCACAGTTTATGAACGAAGTTAGTGAAATATAGGAGTATTAATTAAACTCACTTTTCTGTTTAAATCGCGTTGTTTTTATTATTTTAGCATGTATTTAGCACTAGCAGCGCATGCAGTTTACCCACGTAAGTCACGTAAGATATATAATTTTTCTTATCGGTTGTGAACCGATTATGGCCATTTGGAAAGTAGCCAGTGTCAAGAATAAGATAAGAAATAAATAAAATAAATGTATTTGATTTTTGTATAAGACTAGCTATAGCTATTTATCTATTATTATAGCTATTTATTTATTTAGACTAGCTATTTAACAGTATAAGTCTCGATCCCGCGGAAATAATTTATTAAAATCAGTTCAATATTCTTTCATAAGAACCTTCTTGTGACAATAGAAAACACAACAAAAAAGAATTAGCGTAATCGGTTCAGCCGTTCAGGCGTGACCACGTAAAATAGGGATTCATTTTTAGATTCTGAAACAGAGTAAGTATAGATGGCGCTGTGAGCAACGTCCTGCAATATTTATTCATACGATTAAAAAATAAAATGCGAAAGTGCTTTAAAAATAAAAGCATTATTTGTCGTATATCTAGACTGGGGTGGCCACCCTTTATTTAAATCGGTGTAGGGTGGCATTCTCGGCCGGGTGTCCTGTTTTTTCTTCGTCTAACTTGTTTGTTTTGCGTTGGATTAATGAAAAACTGTCCGCTTCAGGTTCCTAGAGACGAAGACAATGTTCATTCGAGTGTCTAATGCCTTTCGGTCAATTTTGCTTGCTTTTTTATTGTTCTCTATTAGAATATCTTCGGAAGCTTCGAGATAAATCGACTTTTATCGGTTTTTTAATGAATAATAAAAAATAAATGACTAGCTATGTCCCGCGGTTTCGCCCGCTTAAGTCCTGAATAAATCCTTACTATTATTATAAATCTGATAGTTCTTTCGTTTGTTTGTTGCTTCTCTATACACTGTCAAACGGTTTGACCGATTGAGATGAAAATATGCACAGGGATAATTTAAGTGATGGAGAGTATTATTATTTCTAGTAGGGGACGCCAGCACCAGACGGGTGATCAGTCCTTTCATGTTGGGACCATTTCACCCAGTTCCCCAAGTGATTGAGAGTAACATAGGATATTGGTCCCGATAATCCAGCGGGATTGAGACTTACGCGGGTGAAACCACTGGCGCAGCTAATTCCCTATAAGTACAAACTTTCATACCGTTTATTCCCACTTCAAGCGTGAATTAAAAAAATCCTATAAGTCTATTTCACATTATGCCATTATTTTAATCTACTCGTAGTAGCATGTAGTTTCGTAGCAAAATATGCTACTCCTCAAAAATCGCCTAAATTTTTCATGTTTACACATGTTTAGCTACTAAATTATTCGCTACTAGACTACCCGCACTAGCTTAATGCGAACGAGGCATTAGTGCTTATTAGCGTCCAGTAAGAACCACTTGACTTGAAACTTAGCAAATACTAAGTTTCGAGTAGTTATCTAGGCTTAAAGGTTTTAAAGTTACCTGCAAATCCCCAAAAGACCCAATGTATAAAATTTGAGACTTTTCTAGACTCGAAATATAGTCGAAACGTCGAGGTAAGATAATTTCTAAACAATAAAACGCGAAGGCCAGAGAAAAATCCTGACTATTCCCGCGGGAACGGGACTTATGAGGGTAAGACGGCGGGGAGTAGCTAATCCTAC
The DNA here is from genome assembly GCA_949358125.1 of Idaea dimidiata. Taxonomy (NCBI): domain Eukaryota; kingdom Metazoa; phylum Arthropoda; class Insecta; order Lepidoptera; family Geometridae; genus Idaea; species Idaea dimidiata. The sequence continues at coordinate 5,868,431 of OX442342.1, read as the reverse complement.
TAATATTAATTCTACTAGTCCTACTAATATTATAAATGTGAAAGTGTGTGTGTTTGGATGTTTAGATGTTTGTTACTCAATCACGCAAAAACCACAGCCGATTGCAATGAAACTTGGAATATAAGTAGTTGGATACCGAGAATAAAACATAGGCTACATTTCAACCCGATATTCCCACGGGAACGGGACTTACGCGGGTAAAACCGCGGGGCGTAGCTAATGTAAAAAATAATAATGCGAAATAATAATTTAAAAATGCTTTACAGCTAAAGTGACAACGAAAAGTGCCGTGTTCCCGCGCTCGCCATACATTATGTACGTACCTATGTACCATTTTTATCGTATCCATTTTCCGCTACATTTATCACTGACGTTGAATTTTTCCACAAGAACGCGAAATCGAGATAAAATCCTTTGTTAGCATGATGCAATGCTTCATTGGAAAATGCTGTAAAATTTAAACTGTAGGTAAAACACCCCTGTTCTTGGTGTGTTTACTTTACGTTTTCAATTTATCCGGGTATAATTATTGTGTGTTGAATAATATGTTCGAAATTCGAATCTCGAATTTTTCTTTTGAGGAAATAGTTGAGAACAAAGAAGTTATATTACTAGAACTAGAATGCTCACGCTAGAATGCTAAAAAGTGTGCCGCTACATTGAGCATGCTGTCCTTTTCTAATAACACTATTAGAAAGGGACAGAACGCTACATTGAAGCGGAACACTTTTTAGTCCTACGTGGGCATTCTAGTCCTAGTAATATAACTTCTTTGGTTGAGAACGTATTGTTTCTTTTTTCGTCTCTCGGAGAAAAAACAAATTTGGAGCTCCGGCAAAATTAAAAGAGTTACCTTACCTCTTCCCGTTGGTAGTGTAAAAGGTGACTAACAGATCTAGGGCACACTAGCAAACCTCGAATTCTCCCTGCACGGTCGGTGACGCATAAACTTCTTGGTCCATAGGAGGGTTGGTGCCAGGCAGGCGGTCGACCGGCAACCGGTTGCCGGAGGCGGCGGCTTAGCAGCTTACCATGGGGCTAGATGGCGCTGTGTGTTGGTCACAGAATTTATTTATTTTATTAATTTAAAAATATTGTTTATGAACCAACATTTGACATTTTTCGATTTTTTTTTTTTTTAATTTTATAAAGTTTATAATATAGTATCCTTTTGAGTGTATTGTTGGTAATTGCAATGATATTGTTATGGAATTGTGGACAATTTTAATACGGGATTAAACCCACATATGAAAAGGAGATTTTACAATGGGAAACTGTTTTAGGAAACTCTCAAAAAGGGTAATAAAGTTTTGAAGTCTGCCCTGCAAAGTTTGCTGACAATTGAGCTTTCCAACTTTTATATTGGACATTGAAAGTTTCAAAGGCTTTCCGCTTCCTCGTTCCTGATTAGGTTTTAAGCTTCGCACAGACCGGTTTTATTAGTCGCGCGATCTCGGGAAATGTGCGACGACGCAACGTACGATTATGGCCGTTTGGAAAGTAGCCAGTGTCAAGTATATATTATTAAAATGTCATGTTATTTGCATCGAAACAGTCAAGTCGTCTTAGTTAAAGTCAAGTCGAGGGAATCATTGTAAAACGGGGGCTATTTTTACAATGTTTGTTCACGGAGCTTTAGAGACAACGCTAAAGTCCATGGTTTTCACCGACTTTCACTTTCATTACACTTGTAAATCATTACGAAACTAAATTGATTAATATGCCCCCGAAATTAAACAATTTACACGCATTTGAACTAGGTTTCACAAAAATGAAAATTTAGCAACAGATCTCCTCAACGCGTTCCCGCCAAGAAACCCAAGCCTGCAACTTGAAACTCAAATTACCGTGCCACTTGCCACAGACAAAACTATGCTATTGTTAAGAGTGGCTGCCTTAAACGGTAGCAGTGGAACAATGGGAAGTTCCAATGTTTAGTATCCGAGAATGGAAATAAATGGTCGGCTGACAACGGGCTGTTTGTTATGTTTCAAGTTCACAATTATTGATAACTAGCACCCACGGAGATAAAAAACGCGTTATCACGGGCGCGGGCGGCCGAGCGGTTCTCGAACGGTAGCACTTTTTTGTTCATTACTCGGGTTCTCCTCATTGGATGTCGATGCAAAGTATACCACGACGTTCCTCGAAAACAGAACTGATTCCAATATTGAAAACCAGATTTCAATCGGATTAGTAGTTTTTAATTGTTTAAGGAACAGACAGACAGACATGAATTTTAAACCCCCGCGGTTTCACCCGCGTAAGTCCCGTTCCCTTTTCAGTTCCCGCGGGATTAAAAGTATTCTATGTCCTTCTCCTGGTTCTAAGCTACCTCCCTACCAATTTTCAAACAAGTCGATTTAGCCGTTCTTGAGTTGAGTTATAAATGGTGTAACTAACACGACTTTCTTTTATATATATAGATATATAAGATATATATAAGATAAGATATAATTTTGTCCTACTACTTTTCCTAAGTCTTTTAGACAACTTTTTTTAAAATTTACTTCCAAGTACAGACTATTTGTTCTCTCTTGCTTTATTATAAGTATAGAGTATAGATGCGATCTTTTCCTTCTTTTCGTGTAGTGGTCACTTAATGTTGGAGTATTCAGGTAGCTCAATGCCGCTTTCCGGTATACGATGTAATCAAAGATGGAGCAGATTCACCTGGTAAACCCCGGGATAGCTAAGGGCTACCGCGGAGGATTTAACATTCCCGTAATCCCGGAATAATGGGGGGGAGGAACCGGTGGAGTTTTAGTGGGTAAACCATTGGCCGTCCATTACCTTAGGCCAGCAAAGGAGCCCCATCACACCCTCGTCGCTACCCCCTTGAGCGACGGGACGGTACTAATAAGCTGTAATTTTCCATGAGTTTTTTTTTTAATATTGATAACAAAACAACCTGTCATTATGATACATAAAAAAAAAGGAATAAGATGTTTCAAAACTAAACTACTTCATTTCGTAATTTTGTTTTTATTGCTCAAGGCATATCTACTAGAAATATTTTTAAAGGAAAAATTCATCTTCAAAAATTCACTTGCGGCGTGAAGACCTTTAAAAATATTTCTAGTAAACTACTACATTTAAACAAATGGTACAAAAATCACTATAAATTTATAGAACCATGTTACTTCCAAATCTTAAACAAAATAGTCAACGCAAAAATGAGAAATTTGTGGCGACTATTATCGTCTTTTACAATTATACTGAGGCCCTCGACTGTCAAAGCGGTATCAAAGCATTTTGCATGAGTATGTACATATTATTGTTCAATAAAAAATATGTAAACCTTTTTTAGGGTACCTTTGTAAACCCTGATCTTTTTGGTAACTACGAAACCCTACACTGCGCGTGGCCGGACATTTTACCAATTTGACAAATTTTTTGGTATTTATAAAGCGATCTTCGTAACTATCCAAAGTTTTTGCTTAGTAAAGTCGAAGTTTTTTAAATTTAGAAAGTAAGCCAATCAAAAATAATAACCTAAACTTTGCTTCTCTGTTATGACTATGACTATAAATTCCAAATTCAAAGTGTAGTTCTTAGTCTTGAAGTGAAGTTATTTACATTAGTCTTTGCTAAGCTCAGTCTGAGCAAAGTCAAAGTGCGCACTATAGATTTCAGCTTAAGACTAGAGGAGTATCTAGCTAGGTAGGTAGGTACGTGACGTCACGTACAAATGCTCAACTTCGTATATTATTCAGTTTGAGCATCACTCTCGGAGCGCTCCGCCGGATTTCAAGATTGATTGAACTTCTTGAAGTTTCGAGCTTGGCAGGTGCCGCGCCACTTGAGATTTCTGATATCCTATCAACTTTAAGTAGGTACCTACTGTGTATTAAGGGTATTTAATCCTAAGAAATTAAACTCATTTAGCGTTATCAATTTCTTACCAATATTATAAACGCGAAAGTTTGCATTGTATGTGACTTTGTTACTCGAAAAATCGCGTGAAAGAGTAACAAAGTCACATACAGGCATACATGGCGTGACGGCCTCTGTGGCGCGTCGGGCGAACGCCTGCCTGCAATGCAGAAGGCTGCGGGTTCGATTCCCGCCGGGTGCAAATATTTATGCTTAAAAAATAAATATTTGTATCTGGTCTGGGTGTCTTTCTATATATAATATGTATGTATTTACAAAAAAAAAGGCATAATATGTAGCATATCCGTTGTCTAGTATTCATAGTACAAGCCTACAGCTTAATTTGGGGCTAGATTGCGCTGTGTGTAATGTCGTGCAATATTTATTATTATTTTTATTTACATACATACAAACTTTGGCGTTTATATAGTAAGATAGTAATAAGTAAGAGTAGCATAGGATTTATTTCGATACTGATGGTATAGGTGTAGTTATAAGAAAGCTACACACATACCAACAAACTCTTTCAACTGTGCTTTTAAAGTTATTGTATGTAAATAAAATAACACTCAAGTTCTCGCTGCAAAAAAAATAAATAAATCCTGTGACCAACACACGGCTGTGTGTTCTAGCCCCATGGTAAGCTGCTAAGCTTGTGTTTCGGTGACTAGACAACGGATAAACTACTTATATTAATTTTTCTTTTGTAAATACATACATATGTTACACAGAAAAACACCCAGACCAGATACAAATATTTATTTTTAAGCATAAATATTTGCACCCAGCGGGAGTCGAACCCGCAACCTTCTGTATTGCAGCCAAGCGTTCGTCCCACACGCCACAGAGGTCGTCAATTATGCAACAGAAATCCTAACAAGCATTGTTATACCTTTTGAATAACACAGTTCTCAGAGTCAGTGGACAAATTGGCCGGTGTTCATAGTCTGTCGAGAGGTCTCCGGGCAAGTGGCCAATTTGTCCCACTGTAGCCCACTGCACTAGGCGCCTCGAGGGTTGAGCTATAATATTTTGAAGATTACGACATTTTATGTTTTGAGTTTTATTTTAAAGTGCGCTTTTATGAAAAGTCTGTATCCATATTAGTTATGGCGTAGAATAAATCTGTGGTTAGAAGGTAAAAAAAAAAAAAAATTAAAAATTAAAAAACCGACTTCAAAAAGAAACAAAAAATAATTTAAAAAACAACAAAAAAAAAAAAATTGATAAAAATGACCAAAATAACCTCTACATAGGTACAGTGCCACCGACTAATAAATCTGTTTTATCATCTGAAGTCGGGCAGCCAAACTAAGTACAAATGGAACCAACCAGTAAAACTGCCCGACTTCAGATGATAAAAAATAAAAATAAAAACAAATTACGAAATATTTAATAGGAAAAAGAGCGACATCTCTTGGCCAAAGTGTTAATTGTTAGTTAATCATCGGCGCAGGTAAATCACTGGAAAGTGATCCTGTAGATGGCGACTCAATCGAGCCTTAGTCGAAAATGGTAGACTGGGAAAACATTCATGTTCTTAAATTCGCTGCTCGAGATGGGAACTCGTGTGGCCGAGTGGTTAAGGCACTGGAGTATTGATCCAGGGAAGAGAGTTCAAATCTCGCCACGAGTGAATTTTTGAAGATGATTTTTTCCTTTAAAATATTTCTAGTAATATCTCTTTTACAAATTGTATGGCGATTAAAATAAAAATGTACTTAATGAATGAATGAATGTCATTTATTTGGACAAAATATTTCAACATAATTATTTCTTTCACCAGCACTTAAGTTAGCATGCAAATATTTAAAATATTTCTAGTAATAGGTATCTCGTAGTAGTAGTATCTCGTTGTAGTATATAGTATCTGTTTTACAAATTATTATGGCGAATAAAATAAAAATGTACTTAATGAATGAATGAATGTCATTTAGTTGGACAAAATATTTCAACATATTTCTTTCACCAGCACTTAACTTAGCATGCAATGATTTTACAAATATACCTACTAACTATTAAAACTACTAAATTTAAAAAAATACAATAGTAATGACATATTATGATCTTCTTCTTCTTCTTCTTTAAAATGGCTTTTCCTTTCGGACATTTGCCAGTGTCAAGTATTATCAATAATTGCAGGTTATTTGCATCGAACGAAACAGTCAAGTCGTCATAGTTAAAGTCAACTCAAGGGAATCATTGTAAAAAGGAGGCCATTTTTTACAATGTTTGTTCACGGAGCTTTGGAGAGAACACTAGGCTAAAGTCCATGATTTGCACCGATTTTCACTTTAATTTTCACTTTAATTTTCACTTGTACACCTTCACGAAACTAAATTGATTAATATGCCCCCGAAATTAAACAATTTACACGCATTTGAACTAAGTTTCACAAAAATGAAAATTTAGCAACACATCTCCTCAGCGCATTCCCGCCAAAACCCCCCATATTATGATCGAGGGTAGTGACGAACTTATGTTTTTGACGCGTTTGTGGAACGTTGTCCTGAATTTTTATTTTTTCATAACCTAGTTTTATTGTGTGTAAATTGTTTAATTTTGGCGGCATGTTATCAATTTAGTTACGCGAAGTTCAACGAGTGAAGTGAAAATAAAAGTACCAGTGCCAAACACGAAATGAGCACGTTACAAACAATTGTTCCATGGGGTTGGAGAAAAATCGTCGCTATTTTTTCTGCAGCCTTCACACATTGAAAATTATTTCAATCGATTACAGTATAATAGTGGTAGTACACTATTAGTACGTGAATTTGGCCAAATTGTCCTATATTGCTGACAGAAAGCCATAACTAAGAAAATGAAAATGAAATGAGGGTAGTGACGATCATTTTACAAACATGTCAGACTGGTTGGTGTTAATGCTTGTTTGCTACAAAATATTCGCTGCAACTGGCAGTCGAATAAAAACTGTCAAGTTAGAAAAGTACTCGACGCGACAACGTTGGGAAAAATGAAAAATAAACATTCTAGAGCGAATATTTTTGTAACTCGCTGGAAATGACCTGTGCTGCCATTATTCAGGGGTTGCTAGGAAATGTAAAAAGAAGTCTAAAAACTCTACGATGCATGATGGCGTACGATTTTTCTTTGCATCCCTCCTGAAATTCAAGCGGCATTTTCGTAAATGCATTATTTAAAACTAGCTGCGCCCCGCGGTTTCACTCGCGGAAGTGAAAAACGCGTTATCACAGGCGCGGGCGGCCGACCGTTTCTTGAGCGGTTGCACTTTTACGTTTATTACTCGGTTTCTACTAATTGGATTTCGATGCAAAGTATAGCATGATGTTTCTTGAAAATAGAACTATCTAATATTGAAAACCAGATTTCAATCGACTAAGTAGTTTTTAATTGTATAAGGAACTGACAGAGAAATAGACAAACGGCAGGCAGACATTTACTTCCAAGTACAGACTGATTGTCCTCTCTTCCTTTATTATAAGTATAGATATAGATATTGAAGATTGCTTCTATTAGCTACTCCTTCGTCTGATGTTGAAGATTAAGCTAGCAATAAAAATCATAGTCCTGACTCACTGCATGTTATCTTACTAATATTATAAAACTATTTTTAATGAAAAGATATATTCACAAAAACAAATAAAGGTAAATAAAGGTTTAAGAAGCATTCCCCGGATTGGATTGAGATGCGTTGGTTCGAATCCCGCCTGACGTAGACCGTGCGCTGTGTTTTTGTGAATATATCTTTTCATTAAAAATAGTTCTATGAACGCCCAGTGCGGGCTTAAGCACTTAAAAAAAATATATAATTTAATATTATAAACGTGAAAGTCTGTATGTATGTATGTATGTGAGGTTGTTACTCTTTCACACAAAAACTACTGAACCGATTGCGATGAAACTTGGAATATAGGTAGCTGGGGACCTGGATTAACACATAGGCTACTTTTTATCCCGATATTTCCGCGGGAACGGGACTTACGCGGGTGAAACCACGGGGCGCAGCTAGTATAATTATAATGAATGAAGGTTCAAGGATGAGTTTTTGGAAATTTCCTAAATCGGCACTTATGCGGGTGAACCACAGAGTCTGTACATTTTGAATGATGTAGAGTATATAAATCATAAGAATAAGTAGTTTTCAAATTGTTTATTTTTATCATTTAAGAATCACTCTTATGTACTAGATATTTGTTTCGTAAGTAATTTCACTCGGAATTTACTAAGTTTTATTTATTTAAGTTTCTGTTCCTGTTATGTATGAAGATAAATAAATGCTTTTTGGTGCATTTTTCTATAAACTAATATACCTATGTTGTTGTTTCAGGTAAGAAATCGTAGAGTGCATGAATGGCATGTTAAGTAAGCGAGTGACATTCTCACTGCCCCGCCTTCAGCTTCGGTAAGATAAACACTGTACTTATGTACTGTACTGTACTGTACTTATACTTACTTATGGTTTTGGTGGCGGGTAAACTCTAGCAAATTGTCTGCAAGTAGAATATTGAAACTTTCTTTAGAAACTAGTGCTTTAGAATTACTTGTCATAAGCTTGATGGTTGTGAGTGATAGGTACAGTCAGAAAAAGACTGATTGTACCTTTTCCCTACCTTTTCCTCTTTCTTTGCTCTTGTCCATCCAAAGGTTGCCTGGAAGAGATCGCTTTAAGCGATAAGGCCGCCCATTGTACCACCTAATTTTATGTTGTTTATTTCCTTTTTTATTATTGTCATTATTTAATCGTGTGTTGCAATAAAGTATTAATCAATCAATCAAATATAAATCATAGGAAATAATATTATTCATAGAATTATAATAAAATATAGAGGCTGTTATAGGTTTTAAAGGGTAAACACATTTTCTTTAATTTCTAATATCCAGGGACGAAACAGTCGATTACGTTTGTATGGAGAACAGAGTAAGTATCCCTTTAAGTACGCTTAAATTAAAATAAGCGATATTAAGTTTAAACCGGTAAGCGATGGACTGAGTATAATAACGTACTGCCATTAGGTATCGCTCACAATCACCGACAAGCTTACAGAATGAATACACTGGTACGCTATATTCCACACAAAACTAGCTAACTATATTCCATACAAAATCCACGAACTGAACAACATACAATTATTTATTCACAAAAGTACTACATAACTTGCCATCCAATTAGTCACACAAGCTTAACAAATCGATGCACCTGCACTTGTAAACCTGCTTTAGTACTTTCCTATATTCCACACATAGTCCGCAAACTGAACAACTTTCAATTGTTCACATATCCACTGAACACAAACTTCATAAAATCAACGCAGTCAATTATTACAGAGAGCTTCGGTCCGATACCCAAAATCGGAAACTTATCTCCATCTCACTCTGCGTGGTACAATATGACAGAGACAGGCATAGTTATTTCCATTATCGGTGTTGTGGATCGGGGGATGTGAATGTTCCGAATAGACCGAGAGCCCGTAAACGCCAGACCTTCGTTAATTTGTAAACGCTGATATTTTGTCAGAGCATCCTAACACAACCGCTTGCCAGACACCCTTAATGCTACCTGCATAAAGGGAGTCTAGCTTGCGATTTCTACGATGCTTAGCAATGAATGATGTGATTTTTGATAATGTTCCGAAGATACTTACCTAAAAATCATTTTTTTTAATGAATTGGGAAGACATTTTTAATACCGTTTATCTGCCAAAGCAAAGTCAAAGTCAATTTTTTTATTTAATTGGATGTGTTGATCACTTTAAATACGTCGAATGTTCTTACAACTATGACTCTAGTGTGGCTTCGGAACGCGCCCTCCGATGAGAAGAAGCCACAAGAAACTCATGGGGTTTTTTTTTTGTGATCATGTTTTACAATCGTCAAAATACATATACATACATTTTATTACAATTATCATAATATGATTCACATTATCGCATATTTATGGCTATAGTGGTATCGGAGCAATATTCTACTATAGCCACTGTAAATCATCGTTCTTAGATTACGTTCTTAGGTGATGTTGAAGCCTGTGCGGACATCTTTTTACAAAATAACGAAGTTCTGACGTTCACGGGCGCTTGGTCTACAACTTCATTAAATTCGCTTCGATCGCTCTCAATGGCCAATGGTAGGGGGATGATCGTTCGTTAATTTAGCTGATACACAAATTCAACAGGATATTCGCTTTGAGGGTAGGAAATGCAATATTAAGGGTAGCGGGGGTGCTCTTACCACTACTAATGGTTTCGTTTTCGAATTTATTTTATGGTTTAGGTATTTCGGATGTGAGGAAGAGAAAATACTAAGTCCTACCTACAGTACGTAATTAAACGAATCGTCTTTATTTATTTATTTCACAGAATCAACAGCATTTAAAACTTATACTTATACTAGCCACGTCCACCGGTTTTACCCGCTTAAGTCTTATATCTTACAAACATTTTGAAATCGGTCCTGTATAGTTTCGATGCCTTTTCATTACAAACAAACTAATAAAACCTTCTTTATCAAATTAGTTACATGTCTACATACTGTCTAGAAAAAACAGACTGCCCATAAAATAGATTCCTCACTAAAATTACTTATTTACGGGGTGTTTACCATGTTTAATAATTTATTCGCGGAGCTCGATATTTCGCTAGTAATTTCAACCAGCTTGTTCACGAGACTGGAGAATGCGGGTAGGTGATGACAGTTAAAGCCGTCCATATCGGACTACCGGCCCCGTTAATAAGTAATTATCATAAATATATAATTACTTATTAATTAATTATTAAATTAATTATAAATAAGTAAATAACCATGTTAGTTTAAATCTTATAAAAAATTCCTCCTTTCTAAAAAGCAAGTTCCTCATTGTTAAGACATCGTAGTATGTGTGCAGTTAATTGCCTGTTACCATCGTCAGCGGGCCCTTGTGTAGGTCTGGCTGAAATCTATAGTGCGTATTTTGACTTTGCTCAGACTGAGCTTAGCAAAAACTAAGCATAAACTTTGAATTGGACGTTATAGTCGAAATTCATTTTGTAATATACGAATAAAATAAAAAGAACTTCTTGTACATAACACAGAAGCAAAGATTAGGTCAGTTTTTAAATTGGTTTACATTCTAAATTTGAAAACGAAGTTTTTCAAATTTAGAATGTACTAAGCATAAACTTTGAATTAGACGTTTAAAGTCGAAATTCATTTTGTAATATACGAATAGAATAAAATAACTTCATATACATAACAGAGAAGCAAAGCTTAGGTCATTTTTTTTCATTGGTTTACATTCTAAATTTAAAAAAACTTCGACTTTACTAAGCATAAACTTTGAATTGGACTTTTATAGTTGAAATTCATTTTGTAATATACGAATAATATAAAAAGAACTTCACATACATAACAGAGAAGCAAATATTAGGTAATTTTTTTTTCATTGGTTTACATTCTAAATTTAAAAAAAATTGATTTTACTAAGCAAATACTTTGGATAGTTTCGAAGATCGCTATATAGTCTGAGTCAGAGCAATCCACTATGACTCGTTGATGGAACCTTTTCAAAGTACATAAAAAATGACAAATGCTTACACATTTTCTTTTCTTTTAAAGGTTCCATCAACGAGTCATCGTAGATTGCTACTACTGTAAATACCAAAAATTGTCTTAAGTCAAAGTACGGACTATAGATGTCAACCTAATTGTCTGGGCATAGCTCACAGGAACCCTAGATCTAGGTATTATATTACTAGGTATATACCTATATGCGTACTTGTTTCCGTGGGCGGCAAATATGCAGGACGATCGACGTCCGAACGCACGTTGGTTGGAAATGGACGCCATTTTGAAAAGGAGTAAAGCTTGTTATTAAACATATTTCAGGACGTTACAGACAACGCCATCTAGTATTAAATTAAGCAACTAGGCTTGGATAAACTAGACTAGACAACGGATATAGTAGAAACATATTTTTAACCGACTTCCTTTGTATCTATACTAATAAATTATGAAGAGGTAACGTCGGTAATATGCATGTATGTATGTATATTGGGGGTAATCTCCGAAACTACTGAACCGATTTCAAAAATTCTGTTACCAATTGAAAGCCACATTATCGAGAATAACACATAGGCTACTTTTGATCCCGATATTCCCGCGGGATCGGGACTTACGCGGGTGAAACGGCAGGGCGCAGCTAGTTTATAAAAATGATTATAATGATGACCTCTGTAGCACGTCGGGTGATTTGATTACTCGATTTCAATGCAGAAGTAGAAGGTTCAACTCTCGACGGGAACAAGTATTTTATTTATTTACACACAACAAAAATTGAACATAACACACCCTAATTGAGAGTCGAACCTTCGTATAATTTTCAATTATTAAGGTGTTTTAGACTGTAGCCACCCATATATAGATCAAAAGATCTGTGCTTGGGTGAACCAACGACATATTTTGAGTCTTTGTGTGGTACTTTTATATTATAGCTCAGTAATCTACTCATCTCAATTATGTTCAAAAATTAAAAAATAATGTTTCTGATCCGGGAGTCCCTTATGTATAATAATATAATGTACCTATCTATGTAGGTACTTATTTAGAAAAGGACAATATAGCCCATGGTAGAAAAACAATTATCATACAAGTGTAATCTACTTTGTACCATCCAAAGAAGTTACATTACTAGAACTAGAATGCTCACGTAGAACTAAAGTGTTCCGCGACATTGAGCATGCTGTCCCTTTCTAATAGTGAGAAAGGGACAGCATGCTTAATGTATTAGAACACTTATTAGTTCTACACAGGGACCGTTTTTGGTAACCCTTATTTGAGTTAAGACGTGGTTTTTTTAAAGGCTTAATCGAAAAACCTCATTCAATTGGTTATCATTTTAATGGGTAAGTTTTTTCAATAAGCTTACCCCGGCAAAACCCCTTTAATGGGGTTATGCGATGGCTGAGTAAGTGGTAACAGCATTAAACGAGGTAGTTCAATTTAAAGGCAACCCTATATGATAGTGTAACACGGTACTAATCGGTAACACTTTGTCTCCGAGTAGTAAAATTTATTCCTTATGGCTTTGGAATTAGGTAAAAAAAAGTATGTTTATAATCGGCTCGGCGAGTCGTCATTATCATGGGTGGCGCCATCTTCCTTGCCTAATTATTAGACGTACACGGGAATTGTTTTTATTGCTATTATCACAGAGTACATGTTATTTTTCTTTCGGCAAAAAGAATTTGGTAAACATTTAAAACAAGTTACGCTTCTGATTTCTGTAGAAAGAAATTGCAAAGAAATTATATTGAGTTTAATTTTATTGTTCAAATTCATTTTTTATTTTATTGAATTGGATGTATTAGTTCACTATAAATACGTCGAGCGTTCTTGCAACTATGACTCTGAGTGTGGCTAGTTAATTTAAATGATTTGATGAAAGATTTTTATCTAAAATGTCATAATTTAATTTAATGTCATCCTGCTCAATAGAGACAGTTTGGTTATTAACCAAGTTCTTGACTGAAATATTAAAAAAATAAGATAGCAAGCTGTATTTTAATACAATTATTAAGGTATTAATATCTACCTTTTGTCATATAAAAATGTTTACAAACTATAGACTTAGTATCAATGATGTCAAATTTATAATATTACATGCTATAGTATGATTTCGCAAAGGTTTTGTCCACTCCAACAATTTTATTTGATTAAAGAAGTTAAGGGGCCGTAGTAGGCCAGATTTCTCGATAGAAAAAAAATCCAAACTTCCCTCTAAATTGTACAAAGAAGTGATGTTTATTGTACGAAAACTAATAAAACTTTGTATATGAACTGAACTTAGCTCAATAAAGGCAGTGAATGTGTTGAATTTCAAGATTAACGTTTAAGTAGTTATCTTGAAACTAGCAATTGTTTGATTTTACGCAATAAAATTTTGCATAGTCGCATCTTACGTCCTTTACTTACACATCTGAAATTCGCAAGCTTTATCCCTGTCACGCTATTAGGGTTATATAGGCCCTTAAATGTGACTGTGTGTTTTTAACATTGTACCTGCTGAAGAATCATTAAAATACCTAGGTACTTAACCATAATTTTTATAGGGAAAAAATGTCACAACCGAGGCGAGATGCAGTACATAGGTACTTTGAATACGATGAAATGACTAGAAATGCAAAACGTAGGGGCGGGGGAAAGGTAACCCATTAGAAAGTCTATCAAAAGGCTACCCCATCGATGAGGTTTCCGTAATAAAATGTGTAAGCCTTTCGCCTGGGAAACTCAATGATTGGGTTACCATATCAATAGTGGTGTAGGTAGGTTACCCAATGAAGATGGTCACCTTATCCAGATGGTAAGCTGAGCAAAGGGGTTTGGGTTCGATAGAATTAACTCCAAAGCGGTGTTTTGCGGTCCCTGGTTCTACATGAGCAGTCTAGTTCTAGAAATATAACTTCTTTGGTACCATCTAGTACAAGATGTAGAACACAATGTTTTTGAACCAAAAAGTATTTGAAAGTCTTTGTTAAAGCTGTAAAACGCAGCTGTCAATTATTACCATAAATACTTTTTGGTTTAGTGATGTTCCTGTATTGAGTTGAGATTTGACTGTAATCTATCGATATTTTAATGGTATTTGAATACTTATCCGAATGATGTCTAAAAACCAGCCAAGTGTGAGTCGGACGCTCGCAAGAAGGTTTCCTTGCCTTTATCACAAATAAATTACTTTTTCTGGACAGTAGCCCGCCCTACTTAAATATTTGTTTCAACTTTTAGTTCATGCGTTACTGCGTTTACACACCTAAAAAAATATTTCTTTGGTTTTCGCGATTTTGCATAATAAAACACTTTATTTACCGGGTTTTATCGCATTTTATTCATGATTTTTAACGACCAAGCTTTCGCCAACTTTACGGTTGGCTTTTTCAAGGTTGACCTTGGTGAAACCTTGAAAAATCCATCTGTAAAGTTGGCTAAAGCTCGGTCGTTTAAAAACCATGAATAAAACGCGATTAAACCCGGTAAATTTTATATAACTCATAAAAAAACACTAAAACACGGTAGTTAAGGCATAACTGTAGCGCTTTATAATGGTAAATCCAGAAGAAGTTTCTATTTAAGCTCGCTTGGTATCTCCAATATTATGTTGACTATGGCTCAAGATCGGTTGTCTGTAGATAGCGTATCCTTTACCCATCAATGTTGCCGAAACTATTTTCCGTTTGATATGTCACCCGTACACGACCTTTCAATGTCTGAAAACGCTTCACCCTTCACCGAACAATGCTTACGTTTGACACAGCGATTTAAACAGTATCGAGTGGTATCGATGTTTCGTGCTTATATCGATATGACGCTTAAAGTAACGTTTTTATCGATATATCGTGAGTATTTTGCCTTGTGCTTAGTTTGGGCCTAGAATTCGTGGTGTGGTGCAATATATATTTATTGTTCGACCATTGATAATGCTGTTACATCATCATCAGCCTGTTGCATTCCACTGCTGGACATAGGCCTCTTCAATTGCACGCTACCTGGATCTATTTTCGGCTTCCAGTTTATGCCAGCGCAAATCGTCACTCCAACGTGCCTGACGACGTCCTACATTTGCCGAGACGCGGTCTCCACTCTAGAACGCTGTTACGGTGGAAGGAAATTGGCGTTGAGTGTGCAATAGGCATGTTCAACTCCAATTCCCTTCCATCGTAATATTTATACAAGTTTGGGTTTAAAATCGAGTATTGAAACAATGCTAAAAGTAATAAACACCAAGTCAAAAATTACTTTAACTTCAATCCACCATCTCAAAAAACAGAAGAAAAGTCTGTATCTAAAATTAGATGACAAATTCGGGTCCAGCAGCTAGTGTTAACCACTAACAAGCGAGAGAAATAATTGCTAGATATTTTCTGTATCGGTTCGCAAAATATGAATGTGTACTCAACATCGATAATTAATACGACTATTAAACATTTTAAACTCACACGATTTGAACTCCTAATTATTTACAATATTTATTTTATTATGTTACAATGATCTTGGTCCCCTCGCAACCAAGATCATTATGTAACATGATCAAAAGGTGTTACGAAAATTTAAAAATAATACGCGAATAAGACCCGGGAAAAATATTTATAATACGACTATTATCGATAGTCGAATAATAAAACATCGACTTGGAGCGCGTCCCATCCCTAGCCCGTCGTAATGGCCTGGGCGCGAGATAAGTTATCTGTGGCATCCGCCCGCCCACGCTCCCAACACTTCGTCTAATCATTACGCGGGGAATTCACAAATTATTGTTTATGTTTGTATACTCTCGTAGTATTGTAAGTACATAAGTGTACACTTTGAAAATTGCTTTTACGAGAGTGTATTGTTTGGCTTGGACTTTTAAAATAGTGCAGCTTAAGTTGGGCGTCTTAAATACAAAATTTTGTCTAAAGTTTTCTCGAATTTGCATAATAAAACACAATATTACAATACCGGGTTTTACTCGCGCTTTATTGAATGACGTCATTATTTTTAAACGACCGAGCTCACCAGATTAGCAAGCTGAAGTGGCAGTGGGCTGGCCATATTAGCCGTAGAACCGACAACCGTTGGGGTAAACGAGTTCTAGATGTTGGGTATTTGTAGGTATACAAATAATAGTATTTTTCCATGTACCGTCATTAAGTGAATAAACTCCAGTTCTTGAACCACCGTCCGTGTCTTATTACGCTAAATCTTACTGGCGACGATTATTACTATTTTTCGCGAAATAACATCATGCCGACCGGGAAAATAAATAGTTTTGATTTGTCGACGCGTAAATGGAGTGTATACGTGAAACGCGTCAATCAATACATACTATTAAACAAGATTGAGGAGTCGCTACACGTGGCGACCTTGATCACCCTTGTAGGTGAAGATACGTACGATCTTATGTGCGACCTTTGTGCTCCAGCGGACCCGGAGAATAAAACGTTTACAGAGTTGGTCACAATCGTAAAAAACCATTTAGAACCCAGGCGTTCAGATATTGCAGAACGGCATGTTTTTCGTTTACGGCGTCAGAAAACCGGAGAAGACCTTAGTGAATATCTGAAAACATTGAAGCATTTGGCGAGTACCTGTAGTTTCGGGGACAAATTAGAAGAAAATCTAAGAGATCAATTTGTCTCAGGATTGGCGAGTGACGCAATGCGAAGTCGGTTATTCGCGGAACCGGATTTAGGGTATAAACGAGCGGTGGAGTTGGCGCTTGCGTTAGAGGCGGCTGAGCACCACGCGGAGACCAGCGCCGCGAACGGAAGCGCAGTACCGGCATCAGGTGTGATGACAGCCGGCGAGAACGCAACAGCGGCGGTACATAGGATCGGCGCGGGGGCACCCTCGGCGCGTCCACGTCAACAACCGCAGCCGCAGTGCTGGCGGTGTGGCCGCGCTCATGCAGCGGATCGATGTCGCTTTAGGCGTTATAATTGTGATCAGTGCGGGGCCCGGGGCCATCTAAAAGCTATGTGTAAAAGTGCGCGTTCAAGTGAAAATAATAGCGAACGTAGGTCGGGTACCGTAAACCGTAGGAATCAATTTTATTTGGATGCGGATTCAGGCAGCGAGGACAGCGATTTCTTCAACATAGTGGTGGACGGAGAGGACGATAAATCGTATGTAATACAATTGTCTATTAATGGTGTTCTTTTAAATTTCGAGATCGATACTGGAAGTAAGATATCGGCAATTAACGAAGCGTTGTACCTCAAATATTTCAAAAATTGTAAATTGCATAAGAGTAACATGAAGTTTAGAACATACACGGGAGGGAAAATACTGCCCGTTGGTTATATATGTGTAAGTTGCTGTTATGCCACGGCGGGCGGGGAGCGCGAGGCGCACGAGCTGCCTTTGTTTATTATACCGAGCGGTGGGCCTCCGCTGCTCGGCCGTACTTGGCTTAGACAGTTAAAAATGAATAACATAGAAATCGTAAATAATATTAAACTTTCAAGTACTGATTCTAAACAATTAGGAAATGCCGATTGTGATGTAAATAAATTAAAAAAAGAATTTGCTGACGTGTTTGCAGACGGTTTAGGGACATGCACTAAGATGTTTCGTTTGAAATTGAAGGACACTGAACCCATTTTTCATAGAGCGCGTAACTTGCCGTTGTCTTTAAAAGGACCCGTAGAAAAAGAGTTGGCACGTCTCGTGAAAGAGGGTACTGTAACGAAAGTGGAAGACTCGGAATACGGCACGCCTATCGTGCCGATTGTTAAAAAGTGCGGTAATATTAGAATTTGTGGGGATTACAAAATAACGATAAATCCAAAACTTAAACGTGAGCCGTACCCCCTCCCTCGTATCGAGGAGCTATATGCCACACTTAGAGGTGCTGTAGTTTTTTCAAAAATCGATTTAGCCCATGCTTATGAGCAGATAATTTTAGAACCAAAGTCTCGTCCGTGTACTACCATTAGTACACATGTAGGTACCTTCCAGTATATTCGTACACCTTACGGTTTAAATTGCATTCCGGAAAAATTTCAAAAATTAATGGAAGAGGTGATGAGAGGCGTGCCTATGACCGCGACGTACTTCGACGATATTTGCTCGGGGGGTGTCTCACGAGAAGATAATTTAAAGAATTTACGTGAGGTCTTAAGGCGCCTGCAATCCGTCGGCTTACGTATAAAGTTTGAAAAATGTGATTTTTTTAAGTCGTCTGTCTGTTACTTGGGTCATATTATAGATAAGGATGGCTTGCGGCCTGATGAAAATAAAGTAAAAGCTATTGTAAATGTTCCGCGTCCCCAGAATGTCCATCAACTAAAATCGTTTCTGGGTCTCGTCAATTATTACGGAAGGTTCATTTTCCAGTTGAGTAATATTTTACACCCATTACATAAGTTATTAAAATTAAAAGTTCATTGGAAGTGGACCCCTGAGTGTGAGGAAGCATTTAGCAAAATAAAAAATGTTTTAGTTAGTAGACAATGCTTAGCTTATTATGACCCAAATCTACCCCTTATTTTGAGTGTAGATAGCAGTGCCTACGGTATTGGCGCAGTCTTGGCGCATAGGTATCCTGACGGTTCAGAAAAACCGATATGTTGTGCGTCACGCACCTTGAATGAAGCGGAAAAGTCATACAGTCAGCTAGATAAAGAAGCTTTAGCCATATTCTATGGGGTTACAAAGAATCATCAATATTTATTTGGCAGATCTTTTATTATACGTACCGATCACAAACCTTTATCTTACATATTTGGTAATAAGGTGGGAATTCCACAGACAGCCGCGAGCCGTCTGCAGCGATACGCGGCCCGACTCGCGGCGTACGATTTTACTATCGAGTGGATAAGCTCGGCCCGTAACGCACCAGCTGATTGTCTGTCACGGTTGCCGTTATCTCGTAGTCAGATATCTAGTAATGATAACGCAGTATCCTACTTGTTTTTTATTGAATACGATTTTCCAATTAACCATAGAGATATAGCTGAAGCTACGAAGTGTGACCCCATCTTACGTAATATTTATAAAAATGTTTCATTTGGTTGGCCAAAATCGACTGAGGTTGAACAGGAAAGGCCATATTTTAATCGTAAAGATAATTTGTTTATTGAACAAGGGTGCATTGTGTATAATTATAGGATCGTAATTCCACCGAAATATAGGTCATACATTTTGCGTGAATTGCACGAAGGACACTTAGGTGTCGTAAAAATGAAATCCATAGCTCGTAACTATGTATATTGGCCTGGAGTGGACGCGGACATTGAACAGCTGTGTAGAAGCTGCGAGGCGTGCCGCCAGCAGCGTGACATGCCGCCTCACGCGCCCCTCACGCCCTGGGAGTTTCCCTCGCGACCGTGGCACCGGCTCCACGTAGACTTCGGTGAATATAAGGGTATACATTATTTTATCATTGTCGATGCACACAGTAAGTGGATTGAAGTCTTTCAAATGAATAGTACGACCGCGAAGTGTGTTATAGATAAGTTTCGGGAACTATTTTCCCGTTTCGGGTTGCCGTTGCAGATTGTAAGTGACAACGGGCCCCCATTCTCCTCCATTGAACTTAAGCAATACTTCAACAAAAACGGCATAGTTCATTCGCTGACCAGCCCGTACAGGCCTAAAGGGAACGGCGCTGCTGAAAATGCAGTCCGTACGGTTAAAAATTGTATTAAAAAATCATATGTTGAAAGTACAAATGTACTACAAGCACTAAATAAGATGCTTTTTCAATATAGAAATTGTGATCACGCGACGACCGGTGTCGCTCCCGCGGTTGCTTTGCTAGGTCGAAGGTTGCGAGGGCGACTCGACGCGCTGCGTCCGAGTGCGGGTGTCGAGACTCGGGTGCTAACCAAACAAAGTAAACAGATAGAACGCGCGGGCGGCACGTCGCGCGCCGCCGTCAATGTCGGCGATCATGTCTTTGTAAGAGATTATACTAAGAATAAGTGGGTGGAAGGGCAAGTTAAGGAACAAGTGGGGCCGTCATCATACAGTGTTAACGTTGAAAATAATCACAAAAATATTGTTAGGCGCCATGTTGACCAATTGTTATTGCCTAAAAATAGTAATAGGTTTTCGTTGTCGCGCACGTCTACCGACACCAATAATCATTCGGGTACTATTACTGACGCTGACCATGAGCCAGCTATGGTCGACGCGGACACGTATGGCGACGGCGATGAAGACGATGATGAAAGCTTCGTAGAGGCTTCTTCATCCCCAATGGCCCAACTAAAACCCCATGGCATGTGCTTGCGCCCTGGACCTCGTCTTAATAGAGAAAAATCTTAGAATACTTTATGTTATTGGTACTTACTAAAGATATATATACATACATACTGGCGTTGTGTGCTTATATACCAAAGTATAATAATTTTAAAAATGTTTGTTAACTTCATTAATTAAGT
Source organism: Idaea dimidiata (assembly GCA_949358125.1). Classification (NCBI taxonomy): domain Eukaryota; kingdom Metazoa; phylum Arthropoda; class Insecta; order Lepidoptera; family Geometridae; genus Idaea; species Idaea dimidiata. Next base: position 5,847,678 of record OX442342.1, on the reverse strand, counting down.
ACCTAATCTACTTATCTATAAGTCTTACTTATCAATATATATCCTAATTAGGTAAGGAGGTGTTGGGTATTTGTAGGTATACAAATAATAGTATTTTTCCATGTACCGTCATTAAGTGAATAAACTCCAGTTCTTGAACCACCGTCCGTGTCTTATTACGCTAAATCTTACTCTAGAGTGGAGACCGCGTCTCGGCAAACGTAGTGTAGGACGTCCTCAGGTACGTTGGAGCGACGATTTGCGCAAGACGGCTGGCACAAACTGGATGCGAGAAGCCGAAAATAGATCTAGGTGGCATGCGATTGGATAGGCCTATGTCCAGCAGTAGACTGCAACAGGCTGATGATGATGATGATGACGACCGAGCTTTCGCCACGAAGCGTCTTAACCACAGGTTGCTGATTAGGTAAAACTGTAATAAATTACTAATATAAGGTCCAGATTACTACTAATCAGTACAGATAATATCAATGTTCAAATATCCGTTTCGTTGTGAAATGAAAATCTATGTTTTTATCGAGTTGTTTTTTTTGTGCTGTAAACGAATTTTGAAATAAAACAACCAAAATAATTTGCAAAATAAGGACGAAAGAAAAACATCGAAATATGGTTTCCGTATGTTTTGAAATTACTGACATTATATTGACATCCAAATCTACAAATTCTTCAATTTGTCATCATAACATGGGAGATGTATTTTTCTTTGCAAATATTTGTAGAACAAAATTAGATGACACTTCAGTAGTTTCAATTAGATAACATCTGAGTTCTAGTGAACGGGCTAAGTTTAGTTAAGTTTCAACGTCCTAAGTTTAGTTAAGTTTCAACGTGCTAAGTTTAGACTGTTTCGATGATAACTTTCATCGCCATTGTTCTGGAAACTTGTATTGTTTGGATTCATGACGAATTTAATTCTTTTTCGGAAAGGAAGACATTCACATGAAACATCTTAGTAATTTCGACACTCATTCATTATACTTTATTTTTAATGTGTTTTCTACACTTGGAGGACTATTTTTACTACTACTACTATTTTTTGAAGAATTCATATTATATTAATAATATGAATTCGTTTTTTTTTCATTTCATATTATTTATATACACATACATATGACTTTATTTAATTGACACGCGACATGTATATTGTATAAGGTATTTAATAAAGTATGACAATGTTTTTAATCTATAAATTCATTAATTTAATTTTATCTGTGACATTGTATTCTTTGAAATCTAATAGTTTTAATAGTCAGTAGTCAGCTTTTTCAAGGTTGACTGTAAAGTTGGCGAAAGCTCGGTTCTTTTAAAATCATGAATAAAACGCGATTAAACCTGATAAATAAAGTGTTTTATTATGCAAAATAGCGAAAACCATAGAACAACACATATTTACACTTTTCCCGGGTCTTAATCGCGAGAAATTTAACTATTCCTTACCTCGACGTTTCGATCATGTTACAATGATCTTGGTCTCGAGGGGACTGGAGCTGCAGCGGACGTCGTCCTCTATTTATAACCTCGGTGTACCGGTTAATTTTCGTAATTGTGGGTAGTTACCGAAGTACCCACATCTTCGGTGGTAAAAAATGCGGGTAGCCGGCATACCCTCACTTTTAAAGTTCGCTATAGACTAAGGGCGGCGACACACTACACTCACGACATCCGAAGAGTAATCAAAAAAAAAAATATTTAAAAAGTTTACCATAGAACAAATTATGTCGCTATCTATAAAAGTTACAATACTTCAACATAGAGAAAAGCCTCATAATAAATCCCATGACAGGGTTTAAACCTTTGCCCCACGCTTGTTATAAAGGTACAGGCTTAGTATATACCAAACACATATTTTATGTGTTTGCCCCGCGGTTTTCACCTGCATAAGTCCCTGCGGAATTAGTATCGGGATAAAAAGTAGCATAATAGCATAGCATAGCAATAATAGCAATAGTAGCAAATAGTAGCAAAGTCACATACATACATACTCTACATACTCTACATTTTTGTAGTTCTACATTTTTGTAGTTCGTCCAATCTGAATATTGTTACTAAATCTAATACTCTATCATATCTTTCGTCAAAACAACTACCCAATACCTCTTCTTTCACTTTCTCTCAATTTACCGATGTTGACGTTAAGAGAGCCATCAAATCCATCTCTTCAAGCGCAGTAGGTACTGATAATATTAGTAGAAACATGATCCTACCAATAATCGATGAAATAGTACATGTCATTTGTCTCATTTTTAATACATCAATTTCTACAAACTCCTTTCCCGCGGCCTGGAAAGAAGCTCAGATAATCCCACTACCCAAAAAACCTAATCCTTCATCTTTCTCTGAGTACCGTCCAATATCTATACTCCCATTCCTGTCCAAAGTTCTTGAACGTCTCGTTCACCAAGAATTAAGCGTCTTCCTTTCCAACCGTTCCTTGTTAAACCCATTCCAGTCTGGTTTTCGTCCAGGTCACAGCACCACTACAGCGTTAGTTAAGATAACAGATGACATTCGCCTCGGTATGGATCACAAAAAGCTTACTGTGCTTACGCTTCTTGACTTTAGCAACGCTTTTAACAATGTTGACTTTGATCTGCTTCTTGGTATCCTCCGCTCTCTTAATTTATGTCCGTCGGTTATTGATTGGTTTCATAGTTACCTGTTTGGACGACGGCAACGTATTCGCATTGACGAGAAGTATTCTTCTTGGAATCCTATATCTGCCGGCGTTCCTCAGGGCGGCGTACTTTCTCCTCTTCTCTTTGCTGTATATATTAATACGATATCCTCTAATCTCTCTTCTTTCTACCACCTTTATGCTGACGATCTGCAAATTTACACTCAAGCGACACTTGATCAGTTAAGCTCGGCCATAAACCAAATAAACGATGACCTAAATAAAATTTGTGACTGGAGCGAGTCCTATGGAATCAAAGTTAATCCTACAAAAACCCAGTCTATAATCATAGGCAGCTCGAAGCAAACTTCAAAAATAAATCGGAATCATCTACCTCCAATTATATTAGATGGTACCCAGGTGCCATACAGCAGCAAAGTCAGAAATCTTGGCGTCACTATAGACAGCAATCTGACTTGGGACCCGCAGCTCGCTGGACTGAGGCAGAGGATGTTTGCGTCCAATGCTTCACTCAGAAGGTGGCGGAATTTTCTTCCTACTGCCACCAAAATTATGTTAGCACAATCTCTCCTTCTCCCTCTTCTTGACTACGCAGACGAGTGTTTTCTTGATTTGACCGAGGCTCAGTTGGACCGGCTGGAGCGGATGCAAAATCTTGCGATCCGATTCATCTACGGTCTCCGAAAGTTCGACCATGTCTCGGAATTCCGTAACAAACTGAAATGGTTGCCTATTCGTCTGCGTAGAGACACTCATATTCTTTATCTTCTTTATAGAATTCTTTTCCTGCCCACTTCTCCCTCTTACTTAAAATCCCGTTTCAGATTTAGTCACCCTCCCACTCAATCTGTCCGTTCTTCGATGGCCCTTCTATTAGCGGTCCCTGATCGCTCCTCTACTTTCTACCAAAATTCTTTTACCGCTCGCGGTGTGCAATTGTGGAATGCTCTGCCCGCTTCTATTCGTCAATCAAAAACTTTGTCAATATTTAAAACAAATGTTCATGACCATTACCTCAGACTCTCTGCGTCTGGTAGGTCTTACAAATAGCTGTCCATTCTTTGTACTCACTCTATTATTTGTATATTTATTGTATAGTTATATATATATATATATATATATATTTATAAGTATGTTTATTCGTGTCTTAGGTACGTAGATACTATTTGTCTTATGTTTAAATTTACTTGGTATTCATAGTTGTGTTTTATTTTATTTTATTGATTTTTATTAATATTTCCTTTACTTTCTATTTAATATATTGAAAAACCCACCCATCACCTCCATCAATTCTTGTCCATCCAAAGGTTGCCTGGAAGAGATCGCTTTTAGCGATAAGGCCGCCCATTGTACCATATTATCAATAATTTTAAGTATATGTTTCTTAATGTCATGTCTATTTATTTATTTTGTTTTTTCTTTTTATGTTTATTCTTTTATTGTAAATGTTTCTTTTGGTACAATAAAGTTTTATCTTATCTTATCTTATCTTATACATACAGACATATTATGTACTTGCAAACTATCGCGTTTGAAATATTAGTAAGATACGATTGTTCCTCGAATTGCTTGCTCGTTCAAGAAGATATTATACAAGAGTCGCGTGGGCTGTCATCCATTGCTAAACATTTATACACGTCAAACCATTGTTCGCTCTCATAATATCTCCATTTGAGTGTTTCATAAACGAATCATATGTTTTTAAACATATTTCTGACAGGTCAGATACCGTCAGATAGCGTTTAACCACCACGATTTCGCTATGCATTGATCTATAAGTCAGTCAGTCAGGTCAAAGCATTTTAGAGATATAGCTAAATGCCTACCTACATTATTTAATATAGTTAAAATAACACGTTGAAAATAATGCTAGATATCAAAATATTTACCGTACAACACATGTTAACAATTGTAACACTAAGTTTTTATAAATTGGACGGTTCTTGGCAGCGCGCCAGTGTGCAATTGTTGGCTTAGTGTAATTAAGGTGCAGAGAGTACACTGTGCATTTTTAACTTTTGTTTACCTACCGTGGATGGAGCGCACAGCGGTGATTATCAACGACAATTGTAGAAGCCCAGATACTAGATATTTTCTGGTTTCTATAGTGAGATTTTTGTAATGTTTGAAATCTAAATATATGTAACTCAAAGGTGACTGACTGACTGACATAGTGATCTATTAACGCACGGCCCAAATCACTGGACGGATCTGGCTGAAATTTGGCATGCAGGTAGATGTTATGACGTAGGCATCCGCTAAAAAAGGATTTTGATAAATTCTACCCTCAAGGGGATGAACGGGACTTACGCGGGTGAAACCGCGGGGCGTAGCAGTGCTATATAGAATTTAGGCCTTATTAATAAACGTAGAGTAAGGTCGGAGTAGTAAGAACACGCTTTGTTTTTTTTCCGTAACAAGAACTTAAAGCTGACAGATGGAAATAAAAAACGGAATAACTACTCCGATATTACTCCCTTTTATTAATAAGGCTATTTGACTTTAGACAATTTAGACTGTGCCGTTTTTCCTTCCATTTACTAAGCCGGGCCAGTAAGCCAATGCTAAAATATAGTAGACGACTAGTCAGAATTGCAGCCACTTTGGCTGCTTTTGTGACTAGTCGTCTATACTTCATTTTTTAATTGAATTCAACCATTTGACACTTCTTTCTATGGAAAAATTGTCAAATACAAAGAACTAAAACGTCACATTATAGTATGAAATTAATAAACGTACTATTCATGATGTTTTTTTACCAGCTTAGTAAAGTTGTTTGCAAATCGACATTAATCGGATGGGTTTAAATAAAAAGGAACCTTTTTAAAATAAATGTCACGACGAGAATGCAGATAATGTGAACCCATGCAAATAATGTGGGTTTTAATGCCACAAGAAGCATAGTTATTTTTAAAAAATTGATTTTGTTTTTATATTCTATCAGTCAAACAATGTATCACATCATTATTATTACAAGACCATACTGTCATTCTGATGTCGAATCGAACTCGCAACCTTCTGTCTCGCAGTTCGCAGGTGGGTGTCATATCTGTACATCGGTACATAATCTTTGGAGACCGGTTGTTGACCTCTGACTGTTTACCATAAACCTATAGCCGACTTATCAACCGTGTTTATCATGATAGATGATTGCTGGCTGCCTAATTAACGGGCTTTAGGCGATTATAGTCACAGATTAGGTAGAATAATTAGTGATCTAATACTATGTTAAGTAGATTGTCTATTTGTTACCAACTGGTTTCACCCGCGTATGTCCCGTTCCCGCGGGATTAACGGGACAAAAAGTAGTGTATGTGTAATTCCTACGTGTAATTCTCGGTATCCAACTACTTATATTTCAAATTTCATCGCAACCGGTTTAGAAGTTTTTGCGTGATTGAGTAACAAAGTCACAGACATACGTACCTACAAACTTTCACGTTTATAATATTACGTAAGATAAGTAAGATTCCATCCGGCCTGGAGCCCCATTAAAATAGCTCAGTATAGCTCCAGTATAGGGCTATACTGAGGTATACCCCATATCTTCCTGTGGATATCTTACAATGTGACTAAAAGGTTTGGGGGAGATTAGCCAATCTGGAGTACTCTCCATATGGTGGCTGGTGTACTGCTAAGTCTTAAGAAGGGTTGGTGTCAGGCCGGTCGACTTACGTCCTCAAAGTAAAAGCCTAGTTGGGGGCTAGATTGCGTTCTACTTAAACTATTAAGTACCTCTTCTCAAAAATTTAGAACCTGCTCAATTATTTAAGAACTCCTCGAATTTTATTTGCCGTTTCTATATTCGCGTATAAGTACTTAGTGGTTTAAGTATTATAGTCCCTATAGAAAGCTGCCCAAATAAGAAGCTTTAAGACCATCCTAATAATGTTACGAAATTGATTCATAAATTGCTTTTTAAAATAAATATAATATCTACTAATATATAATAACACTGATTTAAACATTCAACAAACATGTTTAGCGTAGGTGTTCGTATGATGAAACACCATCGCATAACCATGGATAGTAATTTAAATCAATTATCTACTTACAGTCAAACAAAGTTATCTGTGTAGGTTACGGTGGCGTATAAGCTGTCTCTTTCTAATAACACTATTAGAAAGGGACATCATGCTTCAATGTGGCGTCCTGTACTTGAGAATCCTAGTTCTAGTAATATAACTTCTTTAGTAGGTATATCGGATTCTAACTCTAATTGGACAATTAAAAAAAACTGGTTTTATTTGTAACTAGCTGCGCCCCGCGGTTTCACCCGCAGAAGTGCAAAAGCGGCCGAGCGGTTTTTCTTTTTCGTTCATTACTCGGGTTCTACTGATTGGATTTCGATACAAAGTATACCACGACCTTCCTCGAAAATAGAACTATACGATATTGAAAACTAATTTCAATCGGATAAGTAGCTTTAATTGTATAAGGAACCGACAGATAAACAGAGAACAGACAGGCATGAATTTATAATTTTGTTCTACTACTTATCCTAAGCCCTCTAGACAATTTTTTTTTAATTTACTTCCAAGTACAGACTTTTTGTCCTCTCTTCCTATATAATAAGTATAGAGTATAGATTTTTCACGCACAGCTAGGATTTTAAAAGGCGTATTTGGTCCCTATATCTTTTGGTATGTGGGCCCAATTGCCCCCTATAAAATTGGAAAAGACTCATTTGGCCTTGGTACCAGTTTTTAAGGCGACCAGTTGCCCCCTAATCCGACCAGATACAAATATTTATTTTGAAGCATAAATATTTGCACTCGACGGGAATCGAACCCGCAGCCGCAGAATAGATAAGTTTGTGGCACTGTAGTTCATAGCCTTGAAGTGATCCTAATATGGAATCTTGATCTGGTACTATGAGAATTTCGTTATCAATGATATATTTGACACAAAAAGAATAAACAAAATATAGCTATGTAGAGATTTGGTATATTCATATTTCGTTACCTATTTAAATTAATATGTTGACTAGCTACGTTCCTCGCGCATAAGTCTAGATCCCGCGTGACCAGGATAAAAAGTAGCCTAAGCGTTGTTCCACGTCTCCAGCTATCTATATTCTAAGTTTTATCGCAATCGGTTCAGTAGTTTTTGCGTGAAAGAGTAACAAAGTCACATACAAACAAACTTTCGCGTTTGTTATATTAGTAAGATTAGTAAGATGTACTTACTACCTGCGCCCCGCGATTTCACCCGCTAAGTCCCGTTCCCGCGGGAAATCCAGGTCCCCAGCTACCTATATTCCAAGTTTCATCGCAATCGGTTCAGTAGTTTTTGCGTGAAGGAGTAACAACCTCACATACATACATACATACAAACTTTCGCGTTTATAATATTAGTAAGATATAGAAATATTTATTATTTACTTCCTATCTAATTTATAAAACACTACCTTTAATAGATGGAACTGACACAAATATTATTAAGTCATACAGAATCTACTAATATAATATTATGTAGCAAGTAGTTTGTGTGTACCTATACAAAATGCAACGGGTAGGCCCTTTTAAGCCGAAAGGCGGTTGTTCTAGACGTCTAGGCAAACAACTTTTGTTCTACGACTTTTGGAACTTCAAAGTACTTTTCGAAAATTGTAAGTGTAAAGTTTACTTAGGGATCAGCTGTTTCTTAGAGTTCGAGGTCATTGACCTTATGTTGTCCTTTCATTTAGTTTGGTCTACTAAAATCAAAACTTCAATTACCTTTATTTTTAAAAGCAGCTGATTTTTCAGTGAAACATAACCCCAATATTTTTAAAAAAAAGTTCTATTTTTCTAAAGTCGTAGAACAAAAGTTGTTCGCCTAGACGTCTAGAACAACCCCCTTTCGGCTTAAAAGGGCTTACCTGTTACATCTTGTATATTTGTATTACTTTCGCAAATCATAAAATAACAATACATTTCGACATACAAAACTTTTAAGAGCTCTTTGGTTGGAAACTAATATAAGGAATAGTTTTGTACAGGGTGCGGCAGCATATGATTTGCAAAAGATTTGATCATTCGTGGAACACAACGTTAGTCAAATGTCTACCCTCCTCTATATCTGTGAGAAATTCAACATCACATTATCCAACATGTTCTGAGGTATCTTTCTTTTAATTATTTATTAGGAAGTTCAGCAGCTCTTAACAGCTATACATAATATACACTTATAAAGTATATGGTAACAATAGGAAGCCAATTACAGAACTTCACGAACAGGAACCGATTTAAACAGAAGAACCTTAAGTGCAACAAAAAAAAACGATTCTTTTCGAGGATTATTTTTCAGAGCAGAGCCGGTCTTACGAAAATTCTGAATCCATTCCAGAATAGTATTGCGCGTTCCCGCGGGGGTTGATGTGGAAGTGATTACGGAACTTCCTCTGAGTAATGGTCACTGATTCACTATTTTTTAAAAAACGTCTCCACGAGAAAAGCTTGATGTTTCAGTGTCCACTGCAACTAAACATTCCTTTGTTCACATTAATCATAGAACACAGTGATACTACCATGAACAAGTTACGACAAGATAAAACTTGGTACTGAGCAAGTTACTTCGTCACCCGGCCGTACCGGGTCCGAGCTTCGTTGACTGTTGCTCGGCCGCCACTCGGTTGCCTGACTGATCGACTGCTCGCCGAGCAATGGACAACGAAGCTCGAACCCGGTACGGCCGGGTGACGGTCTAGTAAACATCATCCTTAACGCTGCCTCACCCTGTACAATAAATCCGGGACGCGAGGGAATAAGCCATAAAATGTACCGGCAAAAATTAAATACCTAAATATTGTAAAGTAGTAGTTTACAATCAATAAATTTGTCAATAACTGATACATTGTATGGACAAATTAAATAAATACGATTTATGTATACAGGTAGCGAATTTCTCGATTTATTCCGTTGCAGTAAGTTGAAAAATGAGGAGATTTTTGTCAGTACTTACAAATAAATAAACTAATATTTGTACTTATCTATATTTTTTTCATGGGTCAAATTCGGTCGGGAAAAATATAAATAACACAATACGCGAAAAAGACCCAGAAAATTTTTTTTAGTAGGTTATCTAAAATATTCTTTTTAACATAATATAATTTGATAAAATATCCCTGCTAGACTTGAAGTTACGAAAACCACGAAACACCACTTCTTTTCTAGCGTCCTATAGGCAGTTTACCCGTCACCACGCAGAAAAGACAGCCTTTTGAACACTGGGATATTTCTGTTCGCTCTTAATCTCTTCATAATACTCTTTCGAGGAGCCCAATACACACAAGTCTTTATTTTCTTCGGCTATTCTAAACTTTCCAATGGATTTAGACAGAATTTTACTCTAAGTAGAGGTAGGATAATAATGTTCTTGAAGGTTTGTAGTTAGTTAAAAGTTAGTGTAAACCCGGGGCTAATCGCTAGTGTAAAATAAATCACTTTATCACCCCAGGCTCGCATTAATCACTCGCGTCTCATAAAGACAGCCCAAGGCGATCTCTTTAATTCATTTGCAACATTGTAGCGAGTTACACTTCCCATATCCACTGACGAACATAACTTGAGACTTGGGGCTCAATTTTTATAAGGTAGTCCACTAATTTGTGCCACTGTAGAGCTCGAGCATCCTCTTAATAATGATGCCACGGGATTGTCGGATGTCAAAGGACATTCCAAAGACTTATATTTCTTTTATAAGTATATTTATGTGGTATTTTGCAGTTTTAAAATACGTGAGAGTACATTTTTCCGAGGTCTCAACTTATTTTCTGTCGCTTGTTCATAACTTTAATGGAATTTTAAACTTATTACGAGAACACACAGATCGACACTTCGATTTTACGAGTTATTTATTTTTTGTGGGGTTCCATTTTGCTTGATATCGTTTTGATGAAGCGCCATATCGGAAATCTACTTTCCTTATTAAAATATTTATTTTTTCATTAACTTTTCTTCTGCATCTGATGATGAACGATAGGTACTTCGTTTTGATTTTGTAGCAGTTTTGTTACAGATAAATGTAACCATACAAACGCCTTGTCTAACAACATAGTAAACAATTTTGACATCGTTCGCACTTAGAATGACAAAAGTATATATTGACAAACTTTATTAATCTTCTCCATCCAAAGGTTGCCTGGAAGAAATCGCTTTTAGCGATAAGGTCGCCCATTTGTACAACTTATACTTTTAAGCTTTCTGTGTATTTGTCTTACTTTAAATGTAAACTGATTGTATTGTTGTTGGCTGTGCAAATAAAGTATTAATCTATCTATCTATTGGTACATACTATGAAAAATCGAAGAAGGCTTTTACAACTAAGTAGTACTTGTTTTATATGACACTTTTTACAAGGAATAGGCTAGCATTTGACCTATCCTCACCTATTGGCGCGCCACAATTAGTACACTATTAAACACTCGAAACTGTCCTAAATTGCTTTTTATTGCTAGCACAACGGCCACAATTAAGAATCAAGAATCAAGAATTTTTATTGTTTAAGTGATGTACATAATGATCTTAAATTAACAAACATATTTTGGATACAATCACTTACCCACTACAGGCATACAATACTTAAAATTAGGTTCATTAATCTATAGTAATTTAAAAACTGATACAATTTATTACTTAATGAATAATCATGTCTGTTTCTTCGTAGTAAGAAACTGAGGTCGACTCGCCTAGAAGAAACCTATTCACCCTGGACTTGAAATGTTGTAGTTTGGGGGGAATTTCGACGCGGGCAATTAGACAGGAGCGGTTTAGGTCTAGAGGTAGATACCCTGACTAATGTCTTTTTTTTAAAGAAAAAGTTATGTACGCTAATAACATCGCTCATACGGTAAAGCAAAACATCGTGAGGACACCGACATGTCCTAGCTAGGACTTACAACGGTCCGAAGACATGGGACGTTCGCCTATACGGAGTAGGCTTCCTTGGCGTCTTAATGCCTAACCCCTCTAAGAGGAGGCCTTTGCCCTGCAGTGGGACAAATAACGGGATGATGATAATAAGTGAGACATCACTGGGTTTCTATTAGAATAATTAGATAGACTGATGACCGAAAATGAGGTTTTATGTTATGATTATGACAAACGATGGACGACACACATGCCGTCCGCGTCGACGAGGCTCATTTCCGTGTTAATAAAAACATTATATCCGGTTTAGTTCGACTGTGTTATGAGGCTGTTACTCTTTGTTTGCTATTATTTCAATCGAGAATTGACTTAGCCATGCAGCAGCCCTCTTAAATTCATAGTCTTACTTCGCGCCGTGGCTTCAGTAGGCAAACTTAACTAAATGCCAAATACCTTACTATTTGCATACTTGCATTTAAATAAAACTTTATGGCGTTATGTTAATTTTGGTTCCCATATACGGTACGTTGAAAGCTTGCATTCTTCGAGCCTGCTTAGCTAGGTTTTGAAATGTTTTTATTTTTGTTTTGACAGGTGTCTGTGGGTAGATATGATGGCGGATGAGTTTTAAATTGGTTTTAAATGGTTACTTTTGTAAGATTGAACTACTTTTCCATAGCCTACTTATTAAAAAAATGTAAAAAAACAAGATTTTTTTCTATTTTCATTTGTTGTGAAATTGTTATTTGAGCAAAAGGTAAACAAATAAACTTGTAATATATTAATTTAGTGCATTGAAATGTCTACATCAAAAAATGAACGTGTAAATGAGAATGGTTTTTTTTTTCCAGAAATAAAGTAAGATCCCATTGCCGCCAGACCTACGTAATTTTAGCAAGGCTTGTAATTTTGAGGATTTCTCTGTCTACTTCAAATCAGATGACCTGATGGAATTCGCATCAGACAGGGCCTGATGCGAATTCCATCAGGCCCTGTCAATTAATTGACGATATCACGTCAAAAGTCAAGGTTTACTCTACTTTCTACTGAACGAAAATTGCTATTAATAATAATTTAGTTCATTTCCGTACGTCATCCGGTCATTTAAACCCAAACACGCTTCATTTTCATTGACAATTTCACGTCTGACATTTTAACATAACCGCATTTTGGCAATTTGTCGGTTAAAATATTTTGCAAATCGTCCTTGATTACGAAATGCAGCTATGATCATTTTATTTGTTGTCTCTTTCTGACGAATGTTCGTTTGAGAAGTATGAGAGAGACGAATGAAATAGTCGAAGGTGAATGATTGAAAAAGCGTCTCCAACCAGTCTCTGATCGCTGCGCGTGCGACGCGGACGCGCGCGAGAGCGATCCGATTTTAACCGAAAATTAACGAAAAATCGCGAATGTTACGATCTTAATTTGAAATTTATCGATGTGATTGTGTTCTGTGAACTGTGTTTTTTTTTAATTTGCAATGATAATGTAAGCAAAGAACTTCTAACATAAGTAGGACATAACTTTTTATGGTCCTCAGCCTGTTTCAATTTATTCAAAAATATTTATAAATACATATCACTAACACACCTAGTAATTTTAATATAATACAGGAATAACAGATTATATTTATGTCGAAAATATATTCGTAACTTTATTAACTGACTGTGTTCAACGGATTCACCTGCTAAGATCCTATTGAATGCTTATATCATAGCACACACTGTTTTTCAGCTCTCTACTATCGACAGTTTAGGCTGTGTGTTAATCCATCAGTCAGTCAGCAAATTATGAATATAAAAATAAACTAAGTAGGTACCTAAAAAACTGAAACATGTTGCTGTATCTTTTTTAACCGAAAGTGAAAGTTAAATTTCACAGTAAAGTGGGATATCTACCTACTTTAAGCATATAAAAATAACTTACAGATATTTTATCTCTTTTACCTCACTGAGAGGAACAAAAAAAGAAATAGGTATAAGTTTTAAAACCAACTTCTTCAATCTTCACTTGTTTTTTTCTCGATTTTCATGATTCATTTTTCGCTCAACCGAAACTCTGCATAATTAAAATAGATTACACACACACGGAAAATCATTTGTTTTTATCATAATGTTATTATTTTATTCCGAGAAATATTTGGATGGCCACCTATTACTCTTTTTAGCTACGTTTTTTGCGGTCATTTTGGGTTAAACGTGGGAACTATGCGGATGAATTTAAAAATTGTGAGGATGCCATGCACTTTGCCATGCAAAAACTTTGTCTTGAGACAAATTTTGGTATTTATAAAGCGATCTTCGCAACGATCTAAAGTGTTTGCTTAGCAAAGTCGAAGTTTTTCAAATTTAGAATGTAAACCAATCAAAAATAATGACCTAAGCTTTGCTTCTCTGTTATGAACTTACGACTATGAAGTTCTTCTTATTTTATTCGTATTTATCAAAATGAATTTCGACTATAAATTCGAATTCAAAGTTTATGCTTAGTTTTTGCTAAGCTCTGAACAAAGTCAAAGTACGCACTATAGATTTCAGCCATAGACTACCTAGCAAGATGGTGGGCACTCTAACAACGACGTTTGAATTTTGTATTTTTTTTTTAAACGTGTGTGAGTAATTTCCCGAACATTAGAACTGATGGAGCTCGTCCGTCCGAGCCGAGTTTGAAAAGCTTCACTGTTAAGAAATCATTAACCTTCTTCTTCTTAATTTTATGAGACCTATCTAAATTCTTCGGCATAGGTGTTTGAGTAAGCAAATCTGATGGAGCTCTTAATTTCATTTCGAAAACAGAAGATTCTGTTTGTTTAACTTGGTTTCAGTATCAAAACTAGTGTCCGACCGAAAGTTCGGTTTCGGCCGAGTTTCGGCCAAAAGTCAAGTTTCGGCGGCGGTTTCGTATTAGAAAAACTAGACAGCCACAAAATAAGTAATGAAAAATATCTACTAACAATAAGAATTTGAAAATAACTTTCCCATAATCAAACACTTTATTTACCGGGTTTAATCGTGATTTTTAAACGACCGCGCTTTCGCCAACTTTACAGTTGGATTTTTCAAGGCTGACAGGCAGGCTTACCTTCCAAATAATGTTTTCCTTTTTAAAGCTTTTCCAAAGTGTGGGAAAATCTTTAAATCAAATACTTAAATGAAATCTAGTTCACGTTAACACAAAAACGACACACGACGAATTGAGAACCTTCTATTTGAAGTCAGTTAAAACTATTCTCTACCGAAGGGACTTTACGGAGAGTTCGATCGAAAACTTATTACTCTTAAAACGTCTTCCAAAAACACTTAAGCCGTTCCCTATCCCCATTAAATCTAATCCAAACATTGATTCGTAGTGTTGCTTAAGTGCATTTTCTTACAAGAGAATCTTCATATATATTTTTAAAGCAGTCGTTTAGTTTGTTTATAGGCGCATGTGTCGTACAGCGACGTTGTTAACGGAGTTTGGTCTAAATATGGGATATAGTCGGTTTTATTTAGATGTTAGGGTAGCTCGAGGAGATCACAACCATTTCAAACTACGCATCGGTCTGCTTCCGAAACCACACTAGAATCATAGGTTAAGGTCGACGTTTCAAAATGATCATGTTTTTGGATACAAGTTCTTATGTAGCGATTCTACAGTCAATACAATACAATATAACTTATAATTAATACACATAAATAATTAAAAATAGAAAAAGTCAAAACATAATAAAATAAATTTATAACTAAATTACATAGAGTCAATTAAATAAACCACCCTTGATCGCACCTGGAGCAAAGAACTAGCATTCTCGGATCGAATGCTAGTTCTTATTGAAGTATAGAATTTTGACTCTTTTGACTATCCTGTCATGTTTTTGAGATATATTTTAAAATGTTTCCTACACTAGGAAACAGTGGGCGTTGGGACGGATCCGCAGAGATGCAGGTTCAAGTCCTGTCGGGTGCGAAATTTTTGGAAAGCGTTTCTTTAAGTATATCCTGACGGACTTGGAAAATGACAGGCACTATGCCTCATCATGACTTAAAACCTTGATGACTACTTCTTTTTGTATAGTGGTGTGGCTCACTTGTTAGTGTTAGAGTTTTCGGATTGCCCTAAGGCCTCTAACTTGACTTAAGACTGCTATCAGAGATAACAACCGGGACCAACTGCTTAACGTTCCTTCCGAAGCACTGACAAGCTCAAGCTCTCTTTTAACCTTGACGACTGATACAGCAGTATGCATATCGAACATGTGGAACAAATAGCACAATAAATTTCAGGGTTGCCCTGTCCCATACCTTTCGGGATGCGACCAGGAACTTCGGTCAGATGAGATGAGATAGAACACTTCGCCAAGTTCGTCTAAGTTCAAAATTCAAGCGACTTTTTGTAAATCGGAATTGGATATCAGACCCTTTCAATAGTAACATTTCACACTGCAAACAGCTGTCATATGAAACCAGAGACATGTCACATCGTCGTCTTCGCTCCTTGAAGATTGTGCACTTGACAACTTTTGAAATATTTTCTCTAAGGTTAAGTTAGTTTTTGCTTTGACATATCAAAACGGTCCTATAATTGAACCCAGTTGGATCCAGTCTGTCCTTATCTAACTAACCGACGAGCACTAAAGTGAAAAAAGGAATGACTGGGATCTCTCTAACATCAAGGAGTACCGTTTTTTTTTTGACCAAGTAAGCTTTGTCATGAACAAATGATTAGGAAAAGTAAACTTTCTAGGTACGAAGTAGTACTATTTCTATGTATGAAACATAATTTAGTCTATCATGTCGAAGAACTCAAATTCCGACATTAAGTAGTCGGTTTTTCTCTTTGAATAAACATATAATGAATCACTTACTTCTTAATTAAATAAGTTATTAAATGTGTACAGGATGAATCTTGTTCATGAATATTAAAATCAGTTTTATTAACCTACAGTTTATTTATCATTCGTTCCTTATAGAGTGATTGAATGATTTATGTAGCTATCATTCAATTTCAATAAAATGACCGAACTGTTGCGACCGCCCCGTGCGTTGTGTGATTTGACAAGGGCATAAATATTTACAGTCATCGGTTGTTTGTATTCTTTCGTATTAAGAGGTAGGTAACGAACTGCCCGGCCTTAGTAAATAATTATATGTTTATATTTATTAACCTAACGAAATCTGAATAAGAACGTATGTGTAATTTATGTAATGCCAAGAACATACCTAATATTCAAGAATACAGAATCAGAAACAAATCGTCTGTTAATATTACAATTTTTTACTTTACTATAGAATTCGAGCTTACGATCATCCTCGGTTTCTCACGACAAGTAAAGTTATACTTATGGCAACTGCCAATATTCCAATGTCGTGGACTATACAACGTGTAACAGGCTAGCCCAGTAGTACTCGCCAGGCTTTCGTTTTGTGCTCGGAAGGTCACGGCTTTAGAACAATAATATAGAAAAGCTTATGTAAATATTTTCATACAAAAAAAGTAATTCAAGAATCCGTTGCATGACGTGACAACCCTAGGAAGATACGTATAACTACATGCGCTGCGCAATCTCATATATGTACCTATTCTGAGGCGTTGAGTGACACCGGTTCGGTGCTCCCGCCGCGCGTCGTGCGCCGGATACCTACCTAGCTACCTTACCTACCACATGTGGACATAGGTACAAATTAATAACCAGGCTCAGGGGCGCCGAGTCCGTGGGTGCTCGGGTGCTCCAGCACCCACGAGAGGTAAATAGTAGGTACCGAGCACCTTTCCATTAAAAAAATAATCATCTCAATCGGTTGAGCTATCTTCTAGTACCTAATTGAAAAACAATTGAATTGAATACATCGTTTTTCCGTTCATCACTTCGAATATCTTCGTCAGAGCCTCACCATATTTTTATGAGACCACCTCGGGGCTTTCCATTAAAAAAATAACCATCTCAATCGGTCAAGTCATCAAATCGGTTTTTTTAATGTTTGTTCATCGAGTAATCGGTGAACAAACATTAAAAAAAATATGTACACGACGAATAGAGAATCCCGTCCTTTTTTTGAACTCGGTTAAAAAAGCTGGAGCACCCACGGGTATTATAAAAACCCGGCGCCCCTGACCAGGCTAGAAAACTGCTGCTACAGATATTGAGCGGTCAATTGTTGATTCACGAGTTCAAAAAAGAAGTAGGTACTACTCACTCGCGTAGTTTATTCCACTTCATCCATTTTAAGTAATCCATATTTCACATTGGTTTCACAAACACTAAATTAGCACAGCAAAACATTCTCACATTATCGCTCGTTGCGATATGGTTCGATGTCAGACTTGCTAATGCAAAGAATGCCGCGTGACCCAACGCCCGACACTATGTTTTTCATGGCGCTGTTTGTGACAGTATCGTTATTGGAATACGTACGTATTACCACGGGTATCACTCATTTTAGTTACGAAAGCGGCTACACTACGCACGAGACCTTATTTCGCAACTTCTAGCACGAGACTGACCGATGGAAGCTATAGGTAAGTAGTCAGGCCGCCTACATTAAGGGATGCTAATAAAATAATATCGACCGATGGTATCGATTTTTTTCTCCGTTTTATCGACGTATAGCCGATCACCGTGTAGGCGGTCGGCTAATATGTATTTGCTAGGAACCTACTTCTTTTTCCTATATTCGTGTATAGTGGTGTGGCTCACCTAGTGTTAAGGTTTCAGGTCGCCCTAAGGCCGCTAACTTGATGTTTCGACTTTTATCAGAGATAACAATGGGGACCTACTGCTTGACCGCTTGGTGCGGTCAATTCTAATTAATGACCGCACCAAACGTTGCTTAACCCGCACGATCATTCGAGACCGGCAGGTGTAACTAGACCAATAGCACAGTACATAGAGGGAATAGGCTCCTCAATAAGTAGCTACTAAAACTAACATACTACTAGTCCAAAAGTAAGGTAAATACTATGGTAAGTACTTACAAATCTTAGTAATTACGTTACTTGCATCATTTTAAGGAACTATTCTGTTCATCACTCTAAACTTTTTCATCAAATCACCATTTATTTATGTTGATTTCTTTTAAGTAAATAAAATAGACTTAGGTATTGAATTTCATACAACGATAAAAGGTATTTAAGTATTTTTGTCCCTTAGAGCCACACCTTTCGATCAAAAAGTCAACGTGACAAAAAATCTACATAGGTACTTGTAGAACCGGACTATAGCTACAAAGGGTTTTCGAAAGTTCGGTGATTTTTATCAGCCGAACTTTTGCTACCTAAAAGTTGCCCTAGTTCGGTCAACCGGACTAACAACCGGACTATAGCTACATGACCGTAGAACTGCATTCAGTTTAAAAATGCGACCTGTAGAGAAGTAGCAACAAACCCACAAACTGACAGATAAACGCAAATTTTGCCAGTTTTGAACCAGAGATGCTTCGTTCACTCGGTCAAAAAATTTAAGTTATTGAAAATATCGACAAGTATCGATATACTTTAAAACGTAAAAGTTACGTCCTTTTTGGGCGGTTTTTCAAAAATGGCTTCCGTCGAATCATAACGCAGCTCGAGTCGGGCGGCTTCTTTGGCGGCGCCGCCGACCAATGACACGAATCGTCGGCAAAAAGGACATAGGAGTCAAAGAGCGCCGCCCGCGAATGATAGACAAGTGGCGTCTTGGCTACCGCCAAAGAGCCGCCTAGCGGCACGCCACAAAGGACGCCGCCCGCGCGTGCGGTACACGAATTTTAAGGTTCCACAGAACAGCAGTCAAACCCATTACCTACCATACTTAAAAAACATCACTGATTTCTGTATTTAAAACGCAAGTGCATATTCGTCGAACACTAATTCCTAAGGGTACCTCTAGTTACGTAATAATGTTTAATCGTGTTAATAATAAATAAATATTGCACAACCTTACACAAGCGCAATCTAGCCCCAAACTAAGCACTGGGCTTGTACTATGGGTACTAAACAATGGAAAATTACACACAATTTTTTTTTTGTAAATCAATACATCTTATAATTTATACACAGAAAGATACCCAAACCAGGTACAAATATTATTGTATTAATTATTATTGTTTATTGTTAAACATAAATATTTGTACCCGGCGGGAATCGAACCCGCAGCCTTCTGCATTGCAGTCGGGCGTTCGCCCGACACGACACACAGAATGCTCTCTCTCAAGGTATCTAAACATTTTATGAAGATATTATTTTATTATACGGAACCTTGCTTTCATATTCAAAATTTTATCTATTTTTGGGTAAATCCCCGGCACAGTCCGTGGTAAGTATGTATACGACTGGAAGCCAATCCAATTAGCACTTACGTTATGAATTCCCTTAGGTAGGTACATCAGTTTTTAACATTGGCAAAGATTAGTATTTTAGCACTGCTGAAAGGAACTTAGTACTTAACCGTGTAGGTCAAGCAGTTCTCTCCGCTCACTAGTAGTAAAGGAACGAAAAAGGGGACACATTAACATCACGAGCTAAGTAGCCAACGACAAAAAAGCAAAATAGGTACCAACCTCTACCGCAAAAAAAATTGAACGGTAACGGTTTTAGTAATATGCTCCGTTATGGTGGGCGAATATCTTTAGTAGGTACTTTAACCGTAGGAGTAGGTATAGTATCGTCTAAAAATGATGACGTTAGCAACTCGTTTAAAACGCATCTAGGAACCCTTCTAAATGCATCTTAAAACGTAAATGTAATCGTCCTGTGATTCCGCTTTTATGCGAAACAGCTGATTTTCTAGGTCAACAGCCGCTATTAGGGTTGCATCACTAAGTGATTCCAAGGTTTTTTGCGTGAACTTTGAAACTGAATAACTCTTAAACCATGAGAACTATTTAGATGCGGTTTTTACCAAAGGATTCAGGACATCACCCGCAAGCCCTGGACTTCGGATTAAAGGGGTCTCCCTGTTACAAATTGTATATATAAATCGTGTCTCAAGTCAAGATCTCTGCTTGAATCATGTTCTAAAATACGTGCCTATTTCTTCGCTTACCTTTTCTAAATTACACATTAGATTTTAATGCGGTTTCGACTATAATTAAGATATTTTTTTCTACAAACTTTAAGTACACTATTGTTATATCTCGGATAACAGCTCTCAGGTCAAGTTGTGAGAGGCCTTAGGGTGACTCTTAAGACATACCACTACTCTTAACTAAAACCCGTGCGAATCCGGGGCGGGAACTAGTTATATCTTCTATACTTATCATAAAGGAAGAGAGGGCAAAAGTATGTACTTGGAAGAAAATTAAAAAAAAAGTGGTAGGGGACTTAGGATAAGGAGTAGAACAAAAATATAATATATAAAATTCATGTCTGTCTGTCTGTTTCTCTGTTTATCTGTCGGTTCCTTATACAATTAAAAACTACTTATCTGATTGAAATCAGGTTTTCAATATTGGATAGTTCTATTTTCGAGGAAGGTCGTGGTATACTTTGCATCGAAATCCAATTATTAGAACCTGAGTAATGAACGAAAAAGTGCAACCGCTCGGGAACCGCTCGGCCGCCCGCGCCCTTGGTAACACGTTTTCACTTCGGCGGGTGAAACCGCGGGGCGCAGCTAGTTAGTAATAATAATGAACATAAGTCAGGTGTTGAACATATTTTTAATTTAATTTATCTGTTATTTTTTTCGAGAGCGAAGGGCCTTGAGTGTAGCGTGGGTGTGACTATATTTTGTATTCGTAATATCACAGACTAGCATCGCCCCGCGGTTTCATCCGTTTAACTCCCGATCCCGCGGGAATTCCGGGATCAAAATTAGCCTATGTTACTCCTCGATAATGTAGCTTTCTATTGGTGAAAGAATTTTTGAAATCGGTGCAGTAGTTTCGATGATTACCCGAATAATACAAACATACAGGTTACCGACGTTACCTTCCTTAAATATTAGTATAGATGTAGGTACGTATGGAAGCTTGTAGTCATCGAAACTGTCATAGGAACTAATTTGTGCTACTTTCAGATAACTGACTCACGATGAGTCTAGGTTTAAAGTTAGATTTAACTGTACAAAGAACTAGTGTCGGATTTCAGTTAAAAAAATACTTGAAAAAGAATGTGATTTTACAATTGTTTTAAGCTTTAGTGGGAATATTGTACTAAATTTTTTTTAAATTAATTTAAACGTTTACAAAAAAAAAACAAAAAAAACGTACCAAACATAGCAGAGATTTGTCCGGTATGTAATTCTAATTACTCATCTACTTAAACATAAACTTTCGCATTTAAGTATAGTAAAAAGTAGGTATGTTGTTTCTGGTTGGTAAGAAACGACGTGTTGGGAGCTCATAGGATTCCAAGACATTTACTAATTTTGCTTAAACTCAATCTGCCATTGCTAGGAATAAGTAGTTTTGTTTATTGCTTTTTTTGTAACGCAAGATAAATTAATGGCTACCTGACCCGTAAATTTCGTATGAATCAGTAGAGTATTCAGTATATCGACAGTAAGAACGCACCAGTAGGAATTTCTATCGTTCTGTTCTTCTTCTTTTCGTGACTATACGAAAAGCTGAAGTAGAACAGCTTGTAAAAAAGGTTCCTTTTTGCCTCTTGAGCTTCCTTATAAGGAACCCTAAAAACATCCTACTTATATTATAAAGCTGAAAGTTTGTGAGTATGTGTATATGTGTGGATGTGTGTTTGTTACTCAATCACATGAAAACCGCTGAACCGATTGCGATGAAACTTGGAATATAGGTAGCTGGAGACCTGGAATAACACATAGACTACTTTTTATTCCGATAATCCCGCGGGAACGGGACTTAAGCGGGTGAAGCTGCGGGGCGCAGCTAGTAACATATACCTATTGTTGTTAACTAACAATATAAACAAACATACTTATATTTTTGTTATTGCGAATTCCCTGTCGCGATTGCGAATTAAAATTTCCTTTGTTGCTAAATGTGACGTCGCCTATTGGTTCAAGGAACCAGGGAATAATTTAAGTTTTCCTCGTGAGTCAAGCATGTTTTCCTTAACACTAGGTATTTTAATTAATTTGTTATAAACTAATGACAGATTACGTACAAGTCTAATTAGAAGTTTTAACGCGTTTCGTTCCGAGAAAATCTTTAAAGTCTTTAAACTAACACAATTTGTACTCATATTTTCAATTTTCCCGAGCCTTTTTCTTAAGCGAATTAAAGAGAAACTCGGTACGTAGTTTTTTGGCGACTTAGCCTAACTGACTTTGCTAAGCAAAAACTTTGACTCAAGACAATATTTGGTATATATAAAGCGATCTTCGCAACTATCCAAGTTTTTGCTTAGTAAAATCGATGTTTTCCAAATTTAGAATGTAAACCAACCAAAAATTAATGACCGAAACCTGTTTTGACTGTTAAGTTTATTTTATTTTATTTGTGTAATACAAAATGAATTTCGACTACAAATTCCAATTGAAAAGTTTATGCTTAGCTTTTGCCATTTGCTGAGCTCGTCTGAGCAAAGTCAAAGTATGGACTATAGATTTCAGCCTTAGTTATTTCGTGCGTGCGCTAAAACAAACTTCATTTTTGGAAGTCGGGTTAATAAACAATGTAGAGGAACGTAAAATTGAGATATTTTTGATGATTTTATTAAAATATGTATTGGGTTCCGGCAGGGAGGTCGTCAGCTGTCGGACGAGATTGAAAATATAATTGAAATTGTGATCGGTGTTAACATTCCGTGTAGTTCCTGCTGTAACCAAGTAAGGAAGCCGCCTGATTCGATGGAGAGATCTCAGACGTCAGATAACTGTTTACATAGGTATTCCATAAAGATTTATTATCATAATTGGGAATAATATACTTCAGTCTCGCATCGACAGTCAATCAATGCTTGCCTGAAAGGAATCGCTTTTAGCGCTAAGGCCACCCATATCGCTGAGATCGCTCCTAACAAAGGAACGGCATTGCATCAATGCTGAAAATAATATAATAAACTTGCTTTTATAATAAGATTGCTTTTATAATAAACCTAAAAAAAGTTTAGTTTCAATTTAACATCTCGAAAATAGAAGAAAATATTGTAATTGCTTATCTTATCGTTATAATTACCTTAAATAAAATTAGTTAGTTATCAGCGCCCTGCGGTTTTACCCGTGAAAATCTCAATCTCGCGGCAATATCGGGTTAATCCTCACCTACGTATTGACACCTATTTAACTTCAGTTTTACGTTGCTCTGCATTGTATAACTATAAACCGACTTCCAATTAACCAACTTTAAATCGTTGTAGATCCTTAATGGTATCATTAAATGAAAAATGATTGAAGAAACCTATTAATAATTTCTAAATACCTATTCAACGATACCCTACTCGACATAGTCCATTTTTTTTCTTTAAAACAAAATGGCGCCTTTTTTTTAGTTTCGTGATGCGATTTCGTCAAATCAAATCAAATCAAGTTTTGAAGTCTGTTATTTAATTAAATCGATATTGTTAAAGTTGTAGCCAGGTCGGAAGGTACACTCTACGAATAAATTTGTTTATGAATCGGTTCGATTTCTCCTTACAAAGTGTGGGAGATATATGAAAATGGAACAATGAATAACGAACGAGATTGTGAATTTTGGAATTCGTTCGCATACAATATTTATCACACTTTAATATTTTGGATGATGAATCTTTGTAGATTTTACACTACACTAGATTGTACTTACACAAAAATAGAATTAAAAAAAGAAACGATTTTAATGCCCGATCACGAGATTCCTCTATGCACAATATGTTTCTAGTCTGTTTGACCACTTTTTTACATTCAAGAAATATTGGAAAGTTAATTAATTTAATTTAATTTTGTGTGTAAGTATCAATTGTATTTATTCTTAAAAGCAGTAAGTACTTAGATGAATTTTAACATTAAAATTTTATGACGTCGATTTTAAAATTGAGAAAATGAATACTACCTTTTTTTTGCATCGTAGTTCCTTAAGATTCAGATGTAGGTAAGTCATTCATTACAAATTACAAAGGAAATTAAAATAAGAATGTTAAATTATTCATCACAACACTAAAACCAACGAAATTGTCAATCAAATACCAATGAAATAAACAAAACAAACATAATAATAATATGATTCTCGACCAAAAAACCATTAGCTATTTATACAATCTTGTTCTACATGAATTTATTAACATAATACAATACTGGGCCACCGCACCGCGACCGTTTCGTCACGCTGATTCAATATTAACTCAATTAATACATATAGACGGGAAGTTGGTATCAGATGTTTGATTTTCCGGTAAACATGTTGGTTAGCCCGATGTGACATACTCATTTATTCTAAAAAACATTTTAAACTCACACGATTTGAACTCATAATTGTTTTTCCCGGGTCTTATTCGCATATTATTATTTTTAAATTCTCTTACCTCGACGTTTCGATCATGTTGCAATGATCTTGGTCATGTACTCGTACAAATGGTTTTATTTCAAAATCGACCTTATGGAGGAATGTAGTCGACTGTTTCCTCTGTCGATTAAGGTTTTTAATAGTAAACATTTTTGAGAGAAATAAGCGGGAATCGAACCCGCAACATTCTGCGTCGCAGTCCGGGCTTCGCCCGCCGCGCCACAGACTGTCAAATATGTCAAGTTTTTCTTTAGTCAGGCCCCAAACCTAAATTGCATAAAGCCAATCTTGCCATTAAATCCATTTATATCCATTTTATACTATCAGACAAACTGCCCAGTTGGATGTGCTTGAGTTTAGTATAAACCAAACATTTAGCTTTAACATTAGACGGGAATGCCTTGTGCCCTAGCGGCAAAGCTTCAAGGCATTACTCACCCATAAACATGATTTGTATTTGCCACTTACGCCGTAAACTGTACACAGTACAGCGAAAGGTGTAATTAAACAGCAAAGCGAGTCTAACTAAAGGACAACAACATCAACTTGGTTACCGACAAAGACGATGAAACCAGTTGACTGCTCACAAGTCTTCTCCTGTCACGAAAATAGAACCTCTTTTTAGTAGCACTCTCGTGCAAGACCGGTCAAACACATAGTCTAGGTATTCACCGTAACACAAGGTTAGTAGCTCACCATATATATAGAATAGATAGGTAACGTATCGACCAATCACACAGAGTCTAAGTATATATAGGTAACGCACGCAGGCCAATCACAAAGTTTTATTTTTAATTCACCCCCTGCCCGCAACGGTGTACTATTTTGTAGAAAAATTCGCAGTATGATCAGTCAATTGACTTCATTGTCTTTGGTAACGGGTTGCACAGTGCGTGTCTATCGCAGCTGGCGTTCGGCGTTCAGACCTGTTTTAGACTCTTCCCGGAATCAGCACATATTCAAGCCATTATGAGCGAGTTAGTAAATTGATAAATAATGCGAGTGGCAATTTTGTTTTTCATTCCTGGTGCTGATGAGGTAAGTGTTTTGCACTCGCGTTAATAATATATTATGCTCCTATGAGAAGATAGGAAAAGGTATTAGTTAGACTTAGAATGTAAACTAGTACTTAGGGCTTATTATTATGGGGCCCCTGTTTTGCTGATGAGGTGCAGTCTTAGGAAACAGATAGCCAAGGCTTAGGTTGTCTTTCGCGAGCGGTTTTACTCGTACCATTCTACGAATAGGTATTTTAATGGTGAAAGTTTCACGCAAAAACCACTGAATGGATTGGAATAAGACTGTGTGTAGATAGCTGAAGACCTAAAATAACACACAAGCTATATTTTATCCCTAAATTTCCACGGGATCGGTACTTATGCAGGTGAAACCGCAAAGCGTTGTTTGTTGTTATAAAAATATTGTGAAAATTGGCGAAGTTTTAATGAAGGCTTGCATAATTTAGTTCATATTTGTTGAATGAAAATTGTACGACATCTTTACTATTATAATGATGAATCCAAAATTATAACTGTTCATACAAAACACAATATAACCATTAAAAAAATTGAGTCGTCGCATTATACTCCGACAAGCTTTGTTATCTTTAAAGCAGCTAATTTACATAAAATCGATTTGTAAGTTATCCTTGATGGTAGGTTGGTTTCACGTGGTGTGTTCATCACCAGTCACCACCCACACCGCTTGTTGTGGGACACGCACCGACTGGTTTCTAGTTATGAAATGTGGAAAAATGTGATGACGCTGTAATTAAATATGTGTGCCTTAGATATTCTTTCATTGAAAAAAAAAGTTAGCCGTCACGGAAATTTTACATTGACTTCATACAGGACTCGCCACGGCCTCGCCCCGCCAATAATTAGGTTTACCCCTGCTTCTTCTTCTTCTTCTTTAAAATGGCTTTTCCTTTCGGATATTTGCCAGTGTCAAGTATTATCAATATTTGCAGGTTATTTGCATCGAACGAAACAGTCAAGTCGTCATAGTTAAAGTCAAGTCGAGGGAATCATTGTAAAAAGGGGGCCATTTTTTACAATGTTTGTTCACGGAGCTTTGGAGAGAACACTAAGCTAAAGTCCATGTTTTGCACCGATTTTCACTTTTATTTCCACTTGTACACCTTCACGAAACTAAATTTATTAATATGCCCCCGAAATTAAACAATTTACACGCATTTGAACTAAGTTTCACAAAAATGAAAATTTAGCAACACATCTCCTCAACGCATTCCCGCCAAAACTCTTACCCCTGCTTGCATAGGTAGATGTTTCTCATAAAAAAAAAGTTATGACACTGGACACTTAACTGAAAAAAAAAAGAATTCATATTTTTTTAATAGTTTCGTTTCGTTCGTCATCTAGATGTCGCTACACCAGCAACCAATAGTACATTTTGCTAAATTAGAACATGGAAGGTGAATAAAAGACGGATATACAACATGTAACGGGTAAGCCCTTTTAAGCCGAAAGGGAGTTGTTCTAGACGTCTAGGTGAACAACTTTTGTTCTATGACTTTTGGAAATTCGAAGTACTTTTCGAAAATTTTAAATGTAAAGTTTACTTGAAGATCAGCTGTTTCTTAGAGTTCGAGGTCATTTACCTTATGTTGTCCTTTCATTTAGTTTGGTCTGCAAACCAATCAAACCTTCAATTACCTTAATTTTCAAAAACAGCTGTTTTTTCAGTTAAACAAAACTCAAAATTTTCAAAAAAAAAGTTCGAATTTTCAAAAGTCGTAGAACAAAAGGTGTTTGCCTAGACGTCTAGAACAACCCCCTTTCGGATTAAAAGGACTTGCCCGTTACATCTTGTATATATATAAATAAAACTATATTAAAAAAATGGCTGTCTCGCAGTTTTTCCAATCTTGAAAAAAAAAACCAAATTCCTCTGTTATCGGATACCTATCACATAAACAATATAGGTGCTTTCCTTAGAGTATATATATATTACTACAAGTAGTAAGTACTTTCCAAATTGTCGTCTACTATCAGCAGTTTAGGCTGTGCGTTTATCCATCTGTCAGTCAGTCATTCAGGACAAAGCCTTTTATAGATACAAATAGCTTGACGCTGGCTTTATGTAAACATTTTGCTGAGACTAAATTTGAAAAAAAAAAAAGAAAAAGAAGTTTAGTCTAATGCGAATCGTGATTCGTTCAATTTCATTGGCATGAGAAAAGTTTTAACTATTTCTAATGAAGTGTAATAGTGTCTTGAAGTTCATTGGAACGCAAACATCATCGTGGCGCTTGTCGCGTTGGCATCGAAGACTTTAAAATATTTGTATCAAATATATAGACCGGGCACTCCCATCAAAACCGTAATACTGTCATCATCATCATCTCAGCCTTATCCGTCCAATGCTGAACATATCGCAAGCTACAATGTCGTCGGTCCATCGAGTAGGTCGCCACAACACTCCGTTTCGCATCACACCCACTCTTGCCACTCAAGGACTTTTACTCGTTAATTGTAAAGTTAAAGAAACGTTAAAGTTTTACCTGTGTGTTTCCGCAATTAGCCCTACTATTGGGCCTTTGTGCGTGATTTTAAGCCATGGGTTTTCGCACGATGTTTTCCTTTATCGTAAGAGCGATGTTAATAGCGCACATAGATTTTTCTTAAAGAAAAGACATTAATGCGCGGCCGGAATTTGAAAGCATGACCTTCGGAATGAAAGTCAGGGTATCTATCACTAGACCACCGCTCAAACAACTAATAATAATCTTCGTTAATAGTAATACTTAGAAGAGGCAATGCTGCCAGTAGAGTACAGTACCTAGTAGAGACATTTGCTTCTTTGCACCGTGACAGGGGCTGTTTATTGGGCAGTATGTGTCAAGTAATAATAATAACTATTCTTCGTTCTACGAATCTAATAAAAAAAGGACAAGTGCTAAATATATTATTGATCAGTGACATAGTATAAATCCTTAGAATTCCAGTCTCTGAATAATTAGGTTCAGCGCTCGATTCATTATTAATAATAATAATAAATAAATACTAAATCATTTATTGCAGGTAAAAAGGCCCATAGATACATGCCTTATAGATTAACATACATAAACTATAATAATATTAATAATTAAATGTGTATATAATAAGCACTTAATATACACAAAATTAAGTCTTATCTATACGTATAATAAAGGAAGAGAGGACAAAAAGTCTGTACTTGGAAGAAAATTAAAAAAAAAGTGGTAGGGGACTTAGGATAAGGAGTACAACAAAAATATAATATATAAAATCAATGTCTGTCTGTCTGTTTCTCTGTTTATCTATCGGTTCCTTATACAATTAAAAACTACTTATCCGATTGAAATTTGGTTTTCAATATTAGATAGTTCTATATATTTTCGAGGAAGGCCTTGGTATACTTTGCATCGAAATCCAATTAGTAGAACCCGAGTAATGAAGGAAAAAGTGCAACCGCTCGAGAACCGCTCGGCCGCCCGCGCCCGTGATGACACCTTTTCACATCTGCGAGTGAAACCGCGGGCCGCAGCTAGTTATTTATAAGTAAGTCTTTTGGACAAAATAAAGTGAGTGTAAGATAACACTTTATGATTGTGCATAAAGTGTGATCTTTAAATATAAACTTAAAAATTCTATTTATACCCACTCTAGTATTATGTGTATAGTTTGATATCTTTGGTTGGCACAGTTCGTGATTCATTCTATTAAAACTAACGACATTTGTCCATTATCATCGTCTCAGTCCGGCGCGTTGTAGCATTCTTTGATGATAAGGAAGTATGTGGAAACGTAGGTTGTTTTATGTATGCTTACAAAAAAATTACTTGAAAAAGGCTGGTTCTTAATTTGGGGCGTACACGAGGTGGTTTGAGCAACCATTTACGAAGTTTCTGACACTTTATCTCTTATCGAAGTGATTTGGCCCTTATTCGAAACCACATCGATTTATTTTTTAAATAAGTGCCTAACTATAAATGAAGTTGTAGGTAGAAAATTTACACTCAATTATCATGAAAATTAACAGATTCACAGAGAGAGATGTGGAGACAATTCCTTCAATACATCCGACAAAAGCTACGCTCTTAAATGAAAAAAAAATCCCCTGTCACGTCATTACGTGACTATGGGGCCTTAAGAGGGCGATAGATGATAATTATCGGTCCTTGTCCGATTGCATATAAATGAGCGAGATGGAATTGCATGAAAAAATCTACAATTTCTCGTAAAATCAATCATTAACGAAGATTAAAATAATATTTTTATTAAATGCGATGAAGAGGTTCTAGGTATTGTATTTTCTAATATTATGATGCCTATAAGAAAATATGGCGGTTAAGGATTTAGAAGAAAAATTGATTTATTTTGTAAAACAGGGGTAACTTTGCCTGTATAATAGTGGTATTTAAAGTTATTTTTTATTGTTTTTGAAATGAAGGGGACACTTCTTGTATCATGTACAATAACATAATACATTGTTTAAAGATCTATTTGATACCGGTTGTAAAGAAAACTATTCAATCGGAAGGGATTTCACATGAGTCGCGTCCTTAACCAACAGTGTCCGAACCAATATCCTAAAAATGTTACTTTTCGATTTAGTCCTTTGATATTATCCTCTGTATAGACACTGACTCGATTAGTTAGATGGAGCTACGAGTAGGTATAGTGACTATAGTGGAACGGAACAAGTGGAGTGGATAACACTACGTACGAGCACGCTTCAAAAGAGTTTAACCACACACAAAGGGTGGATATTGCTTTGAAAATTCAACGTTAACTTGTCTAAGACCTTGGAAGCTATGTTTAGTAAATATTTGTTAGCGGAACTTTACTGTATACTAAGTTATACTTAATAAGATTTTTTTTAAGTTAGATATTATTTTGTCTAAGATTTTCGCGATTTTGCGTAATAAAACACAATATTTACCTGGTTTTATTTAATAACGACATTATTACTAAAGACCGAGCTTTCCATAACTTTAGTTAGTTTTTTCAAGGTTGACTGAGATGTAATTCGTCTATTTTAACATTCGATAAAGTTACTGTAAACTACCACCTCATTTATTTGTATCAAAACGTTCCAGTGTACGCAAAGTTTAGAGTTATTGTTGTTTTTTGAATCCCGAGAGTAAAACCCGCCGGTAAATATTGTTTTATTAAGTTAGATGTTTTTAAAAATACTAATAAAACTTTAATGTTGTTATTAAAGAGAACAAAACTTATCAAAATGTACTTAGTTTTTATTAAAACACGTAGGTAGTCACCGTGGCTCGCCTAATCAATCTAAAATATTGAAATTTAAACCCAAAAATAAAACAGTTTTAAAATCGGTTCAGCTTTTTCAGAGAAAAATTGCGACCGACATTCACACACCCGCCTACTGCTTCTGGATTTTCTCTTTCAATCACTAACAATATTTAGTCCTAAGAAACTTCAAAAGAATATTTTGCTTTGTCACCGCAAAAAAAAAAGTAAACCGGGTAACCGGCAATTATAACCACAAAGCCTCAGGAATTCCCTGTCTTGAGTCATGTCCTTTGGAAGCTTGCCAAGCACCGGCTACTCAGTAGTTAGGTAGGTATTCTGTTCGTACTCGCTAGGTAGTAGGCATGGCATAAATAGCACGTCACTCTATAAATCACAGTAGTGTTATTAAAAAATCGCAAATCGCAGATGCTAAAAAATCATAAGGACTGCATGTGCCATTATTTGAAAGTGCTATTTTTTTGTAGCGTTTCCAAAAAAAAATCGCAATCACCATCTTGAATACTTCGGTTAATGACTAAAGCTAACTGATTTATTATAGGGCGCAATTGATTATATAGCGCAAATTAAATTGTTCCTTATTGTCAGCGTCTTTATAAAAAAATATATGATACAAAACACGCAAATGAAAATCTATCAAAATAACAAAAAAAAGCCACAAAAGCTGATCAATGAACTTTTTAATACGCCAGTGTAGTGTATGATACTTTGATTTGTCATTTCAAGGGAAAATACATTGACAGTCCCGAGCCTGTTAAAGTACGAGGGAAACTTCATTGAAAACGCCGGTCAATCACAATCACAGTCACAATGTGAAAAATCATTTCCATTAGCACAATTACCAGACAATTACTCAATGAACAATTTAAGATTATAATTGCTAAAATAATTGTCACTTATGAAAGTGAAAAATAGCAGTAGCACTCACACTGCTATAAAATAATCGTTTGTTAACAATAGCAATGATTTAAAAATAGCAATCATTTCCATGCCTATTCGCTAGACAGTAACATGCAGTAACCGACACGTGGTGAGCTAGTATTATTTATTTTACCACTTGAACATTCAAGTTGGAGCTCTCGTAGTTAAGCTCTTTTTGCGAGAAATAGCTGTTTTTTACACAACTTTGTTTTCAGTGCTTATTGTTTAATTTGTAAGTAATGTATTTGAAAAGTCTTTAAATTAACTTGAATGTTGTGTTGTGTCGGACCTTTTTTTCGAACATTACATACATCATTGATTGACAACTTAAACAGTAGAACTGTAACCATATCAACTATCCAGTGGATGTCTGACAACAGTGGAAATTGACAGGCACTATGCAGTACATTGCTGCTTTGACGTAACGTGGTTATTACCGGTGATCACCTGAAAGCAGCAATGTACTGCATAGTGCCTGTCATTTCCACTTGTCAGACGTCAACTGATAGATAATTATCTATCAGTTGACGTTCCCGCCATAACTCTCTGTACCTACCTATATTATAATATAGGTACAGAGAGTTTTGGCGGGAACGCGTTGAGGAGATGTGTTGCTAAATTTTCATTTTTTGTGAACCTAGTTCAAATGCGTGTAAATTGTTTAATTTCGGGGGCATATTAATCAGTTTAGTTTCGTGAAGGTGTACAGGAGCAATGAAAGTGAAAATCGGTGCCTTTAGCGTTGGCTCCAAAGTTCGTGAACAATTTTTGTAAATGGCCGCCGTGTTTACAAATGATACCCAAGACTTGACTTTAACTATGACGACTTGACTGTTTCGATGCAAATAACTTGCATACTAATATATTAAAAATTTTGACACTGGCTAATTTTCAAATGGCCATAATTGGTTCACAACCGATAAGAAACAAAGAATATAGGTACAGACAGACCTACCAGTGGCATTAGAGAAAGACCTTTGTGAACACCCACTGTGCTACAACACTACACTGCCTTCATCTTTACGCCTGCATTTGATGTTTACGATATACTAAATAATAATGCCAGAGCTGTGAGGGGCTTATATTTATTTCGCGTAAAACTAACGCGTGGAATATGGTAAAGCATATGTTCTTACTAATATTTAAACGCGAAAGTTTGTACATGTATATGTGACTTTGTTACTCAACCACGCAATTACTATTGAAACCATTGCGATGAAACTTGGAATATAGGTAGCGGGAATAACACATAGGCTACATTTATTTATCCCGATATTCCCGCGGGAACGGGACTTACGCGGGGGAAACCGGGGGGTGCAGCCAGTATTAGTATAGATTAGCCCACTTCAATAGCGACCGTCTCATATTTGTTTGGAATTTAACGGCAAGGAAATCAAATAACAAAACGTCTGCCAAGAGCTTTTTGCTACATTTTATTTCATTTGTTAATTTGTTTGGGTTTCTGTCTGTCTGTGTCTGGTACTAGATTTAGATAATGATACTCGTGGACGTTTCTGGGAAATATGATTTGTCTTTTCTATTCAATGATATTATTATATCCTACCTAACTTACAAATATTTAAACGCGAAAGTTGGTATGTGACTTTGTTACTCTTTCACGCAAAAATTACTGAACCGATTGCGATGAAACTTGGAATATAGGTGACGGGAGGCTCTCAGTTTTATATGTTAAGTTTCATCGCAATCGGTTTAGTGGTTTGTGCGTAAAATACTAACAAAGTCATACACAGCCATACAAATTTTCATGGTTATATTTTTTTTAAATATACCAAAGCGATGTGTATCTTTGATATCCAAATTTCCGGATTGAAAGCGCTTAAACAAAATTTACGCTACTCTCACATATACTGCATTAGTTCCATAAACATCACAATTTTTTTTCGCGGCTTCTTCTTCTTCTTTAAAATGGCTTTTCCTTTCGTATATTTGCCAGTGTCAAGTATTATCAATATTTGCAGGTTATTTGCATCGAACAAAACAGTCAAGTCGTCATAGTTAAAGTCAAGTCGAGGGAATCATTGTAAAAAGGGGCCATTTTTTACAATGTTTGTTCACGGAGCTTTGGAGAGAACACTAAGCTAAAGTCCATGTTTTGCACCGATTACACTTTTATTTCCACTTGTACACCTTCACGAAACTAAATTGATTAATATGCCCCCGAAATTAAACAATTTACACGCATTTGAACTAAGTTTCACAAAAATGAAAATTTAGCAACACATCTCATCAACGCATTCCCGCCAAAACTCCTTTTCGCGGCTTGTGTTGCATACCTTGTTTGTAGTTTAATTCTTCTTCTTCTTCTTTAAAAATGGCTTTTCCTTTCGTATATTTGCCAGTGTCAAGTATTATCAATATTTGCAAGTTATTTGCATTGAACAAAACAGTCAAGTCGTCATAGTTAAAGTCAAGTCGAGGGAATCATTGTAAAAAGGGGGCCCTTTTTTACAATGTTTGTTCACGGAGCTTTGGAGAAAACACTAAGCTAAAGTACATGTTTTGCACCGGTTTTCACTTTTATTTACACTTGTACACCTTCACGAAACTAAATTGGTTAATATGCCCCCAAAATTAAACATTTTACACGCATTTGAATTAAGTTTCACAAAAATGAAAATTTAGCAACACATCTCCTTAACGCATTCCCGCCAAAACTCCTTGTAGTTTAATTAAAAATATATCGGATTTCTTCATAAGATTCACTCATTTTAACAATAAAAAAAAACAAATGAAAATCACACATTACACAAATTTGAATTTCGAATTGTCTTCTTTAAAATT
Organism: Idaea dimidiata; assembly: GCA_949358125.1. Lineage (NCBI taxonomy): Eukaryota > Metazoa > Arthropoda > Insecta > Lepidoptera > Geometridae > Idaea > Idaea dimidiata. The sequence continues at coordinate 5,812,844 of OX442342.1, read as the reverse complement.
TAAACTTTTTAATGATACCAAAACCAGCCAGACACAAATGGCATAGCCAAAGATATTTTATTACAAGTTCATACATACTAAATACGAAAAGACTTTTTAGCCGACCTTATATGTAGAAACAAGTAAATAAACATGAATATTAACCCTAGTTACTCCAGTAGCAATTTGCGGTTGTTTGTTTAGTGAACGCTATTTCGATATCAAAGCGTGTGCTGTTCGAACTAGTAATTTATTAGCAAATATGTATTTGCTGGGTAAATAAATAAATAAACATTTCTCTACATTACACACAGTGCAATCTAGCCCCAAACTAAGCACTAGGTTTGTATTATGGGACAACGGATATACTACATATTATACTTTTTTTTTTTTTGTAAATACATACATATTATACATAGAAAGACACCCAGACCAGATACAAATATTTATTTTTAAGCATAAATATTTGCACGCGACGGGAATCGAACCCGCAGCTTTCTGCATTGCAGTCGAGCGTCCGCCCGACGCGCACAAAGGCCGTCAAATATCGTTTATTTGTGAAGTCTTCTCGAAGGCTTGATTCGACCAAACTGGAATAAGCAAAATGAATAACAATTCTCCGCAATCGTAATTTTGTTCGATTGAACAGCTTGAGAGTTCGCCAAGAAAGACGATGCGAAGAATAGTCATTTGTTGCTAGTTCCAGTTTCGTATAAAGTGTTTTTAGCCTGTATGTTTTTTTGAAAATTTACGTTAAAAATTAAGTTTTTTTTTTATGACGGGGAAAAATCCTTTATAGGGGTTGAAAATTATATACATTCCAAATACTTACCTAGATACTTACGTCAAGCTATGATTTTAATCGCGTTTATTATTATCAGCATTGTTGCAATTTGGTTTCTACATTTCTGGAGTTTTTATAGACTCCTTCCCTAAGGTATAGTTAAGTTTCATTTCAATTCAGCTAGGCTCAATTCAGCTAAGCTAAGATTAAAGTTAAAACCATGACTCTATAGCTATCACAGTTCTCGAGATACAGCTTGGTGGCAGACGGACGGACGGACAGCGAAGTCTTAGTAATAGGGTCCCGTTTTTACCCTTTGGGTACGCAATCCTAAAAAGATTGTGATTCGAAATGACAAACATAAATCATTGTTTAGTTAGGATAGTGAACGGCCATTAGATATTAATGGCTAGCCGTGAATAATCCCTAGCGGTAGGGAAAATAAGCGGTCCCCAACCATGCATGCCAGAGAAGGTCACTCTGTAATCAAACCAATCTCCTCCGGCGGGCTACCCGGACATATTCTGGTACTAGGTCGCTGGAGGTCGGCGGCGTCGGGATAGCAGGACGTCGGCGTATTCGATGGGTGGTGGTGGAGGTTCGCTCTGTAGCGCTCCTACAAAACCACTCTCTGCTAACATGGTGATCCACGATGGAAGCGAAACCAAAAAAGATACTACCCCAGGAGGGTACCAACGTTGACTTGTCCGTTGGAGAATCCCTCCCTGTATCAACAGCGGTTGATACAGGCTGCCCCTCGTATTCTGGGGAGGGCACAGTTTCGCGGGAAGCTGAAAGAGAAGGAAAAGGCTGGACGAAAGTGTCCAAGAAAGGACGTACTGTATCGGAGACGCTACAGTCGTCAGTAGAAAAAATGAGTATCGTAGAAGAAGATAAAAGCGGAGATCCATCCCTTGCCAGGCCGTCTGTTCGGTTATCACCGGACAAGAATCGGGGAGGCAAGGTATGGATACCCCGCTCAAAGTATAGAAAGTTAAAAAAAATAGAAAAAAGAAACGCGGAGGCTTACACGGCGGCCAACCAGCGACCGAATAGCTCGGCTCCTAGCCTTGAGGATGTCGCGGAAGGCAGCAGTCTACGTAAGCTGAAACGTCAAAGCACGGACCCTAAAGAAGGGCCGTCTCAGCAACTTCCGGCGAAAAGGCCGAACCAAGGGCATGGTCGCGCGGAGGGGCCACGCTGTTCCGCCAAGGAGCAGAGTGACCTCGCCGTGATGATTCACCGAGGGGATGGTGTTTCGCTTGAGGAGGTTGAGGCGACCTCCATAAGGAAAAAACTGGCGGAGCACATCCAGACCGCGGTGCGTGCCAGGGTTGGGGGTCGGAGTCTAGCGTTTGCAACCTCGGGCTTGGTGTCGGAAGGATTTTTCCTTGTGACACCCATGACCGAGGAAGCGAGAAGCTGGATCCTGGGCCTTGACTTTGGCATGCTCGGCGATGTCTGTATTAAGGTAAGTCCAATGGACAGAGAGAGAGCATCGATATGGCTGCCTGGTCGTGAGGAGGAGATTCCTTCTGACCCACTCGAATTGCTAGTGGGTCAGAATGACTATAAAGAGCACCTGAGGATTCCGGAGTGGTCCCTGATCCACAAGGAACGCTTTCCTTTGGGAACGCGCCTGGTGGTCGGAACACCTCCGGACATCATCAAGGACCATGTGTGGCTTAACTTCCAGGCGACACAGGTCCAGGTGCGTCTGCTCAAGTCCCAGGCTAAGGTAGACATAACGAAGGAGAACGCCCCTCAGGCAGTAGAAACCTCTGAAATGCAAGAGCGTAAGGCCGCATCCAGAGATCAGTACGCACAGACAGACGAGCCCACGTGCTCCTGTAGATCCGGTGGTGGGAAGCAGATTGTCGGTAGAGGATCCGACCTGCTGTTGGGTACTTCCAAGGCAGTCCCAGGAAGCGGTCGCCAGCCTGACCGGATGATCTGCAGCCCAAGGCCACAAAGGTCCCGTCTTGGTGAGAATCGGGCGATGCGACAGCTGCCTCCGCCAGATATGGAACTCGAAGAGTCCCTTATCCTGGAGGAGGAGCTGTTAAGCGACCCCGTTTCTGATTAAGACGGGAAATAGGAAACACCACATTTGGTGTGTGTTCTTCAAACACACACAAACACACACACACAACACAAACACAATGGGTCACACCAAAAATAAAAAAAAACAACACAATACACTAAACATTCTTCAAGTAAACCTTCACCACTGCCGAGAAGCGATGACAGAACTGAACCGGTATGTGGTCGAGAAGGGTATAGACATCGCCCTGCTGCAAGAGCCATACACGATAAACAATCGTGTGGACGGCCTTGACTCCTTGGGAGGAAAACTCTTCTATCACAATGATGGTGAGCTACCTCCCCGGACGTGCATTTATGCTAGCAACAGGGTTAGATCGCTAGGACTAATAGAAACCTTGTGTTACAGAGACCTTGTTACAATAGAAATAACTGTAGCAAGGAATAAGAACAACAAAACAAGAATGGCGCTCGCTTCGGCCTACACACCCAGTGAAACCGAGTTCGAGCCGCCAACCAAGGAGCTGGAAGAGGTGATAAGGATGTGCAAAGGTGGGAGCACTCAAATTGTTATAGGTCTTGATGCCAACGCCCACCATGTGGCTTGGGGCAGTAGTGACTGTAACAGGAAGGGGGATCTTCTTTTGGACTTTATTGTCACCTCCGATTTAGAAATTTTAAATATAGGTAATGTGGCTACTTTTGTCACACGCGTTCGAGAGGAGGTACTTGATATCACCCTATCGACACGCGAAATAAGTACTTTCGTTAAGAATTGGACAGTTGATGTATCCGACTCTTTTTCGGACCATCGCCGCATAACGTTCAATATAGACTGTGAATGTGAAAGTGTTACAATAAGAAATGCCAGGAAGACAAACTGGGACATCTTCGAAAGGGAGATGAAGAAATGGATTCCAGGGAAAACAATGGCTGTAAGCAACAAGGAAGAATTAGAAAAAGAGGCTGAAAGACTCAACAATGCCTTTAAAGAGGCATTCCACAAGGCATGTCCATTGATAACAATCAAACCAGGTAAGGGACAACCATGGTGGAATAAGTCACTTCAAAAAGCCAGGAAAAGAACCAAAAGAGCTCTCAGACTCGCCCTTAAGAACAAGGACGACGAAGAGGGCTGGAATAGGTATAGACAAGAAAGAAACACATTCAAACATGAATGCCGTAAAGAAAATCGGGAAAGCTGGAAAGTATTCAGTGAGAATATATCCAACTACCCAGATGCAGCAAGACTGGTGAAAGTACTCGCCAAAGATAGGTGCAGCCAACTAGGCAGTATTAGAAAGGATAACATTTTAATAACAGATCCCAAAGAAATTCTAGACAATATGATGGACACGCACTTTCCAGAATGCGTGAACTTCGTAGACGAAGAAATGACCACTACGTCATTCGACGATAGTTCCACAACTGTCATAACAAGAGAACTGATAGAATGGAGCGTTAAATCCTTCCGGCCCTACAAATCACCCGGGCCGGATGGTATTATCCCAAAAATGCTCCAAATAGCACTGAAGTATATTATAGATGACCTACTAAAGCTGTATATTTACAGTGTAGGTACCAACTACATACCAACATGTTGGAGAAAGGTAAGAGCGGTCTTCATCCCTAAGCCAGGAAAGTGCTCGTACCAAGATGCTAAAGCCTTCAGATGCATAAGCCTTTCCTCCTTTATGATGAAGACAATAGAGAAAATCCTAGATAAACTAATAAGAACCGACATAGAAAAGACCTCTAATCCACTTCACGAAAACCAACACGCGTATATGGAGGGCAAATCTACAGAAACTGCCCTCCATAGCATAGTAACACGGATTCAGAGATCAATAAGCGAATCAGAGTACGCCCTAGGGTGTTTCTTTGATGTGGAAGGAGCATTCGATAGAGCCACCCCGGAATCAATAGAACAGGCTCTTGAACGGGAGGGCATAGACAAACAGATTTCAGGATGGATAAAGAACATGCTGAAACATAGATTAATTACTGCAAAGCTAGCAAACACAACGCATACAGTTAGAGCTAAGAGAGGTTTTCCACAAGGCGGTTGCCTTTCACCCCTCTTATGGTGTCTGCTAATAGATGAACTTATCCGGAAGGTGAACAGTCTTCATATATACACACAAGTATATTCAGATGACGGTGCACTTCTCGTCTCAGGAAAAGTTCTTAGTGTCATAAGAGATATTATGAACAAAGGTCTAAAAGTTACTCTAGAATGGTGTAGGAGCAAGGGACTGAACCTCAATCCGAACAAAACAAAACTGGTTCTATTCACAACAAAAAGAAAAAAATCACTCCCTGCTCCTATTACAATCAACAACATCAATCTAGAGATAGTGAAAGAAATCAAGTATCTGGGTGTTACAATAGACAACACCCTAACATTCAAGTCCCACATCATGAACACTTGCGCTAAAGCAAAGGTCGCCATGATGCAGTGCCGAAGAGCGATTGGAAGAACTTGGGGAATGAAACCCGAAATATTTATTTGGGTATACCAGGCAATAATACTGCCGAGAATTCTCCACGGAGCATTAGTTTGGTGGCACAAAGCTGCCCAAAAAACCAACAAAAAAGAACTAGATAAGGTCCAAAGACTTGCGGGACTGATGGTCACGGGCGCGATGAAATCCACTCCGACTGCGTCCCTGGAGATGATCCTCGGTCTTAATTCACTGGACATAGAAATCAAAAGAAGAGCCACTGAGCAATGGTTTCGATTAAAAAGCCATAAGCTCTGGAAAGGTAATCACACAGATAAAGGTCATGTGAAAATAGAAGACGAATATATAGGTAACTTATCAATGATCCTGGCAAATAATGATCTGATCAAGAAAACTAGGATCTTTGATAAAAAATTCAGAATACACATAGGTACTAAAGATAACTGGAACGTCGCAGAAGCAGAAACTGCCAGAACAACTTGCTTTACGGACGGCTCCAGGAAAGATTCCACAAAGCTCTCTGGCTCCGGTCTGGTAATAATTTATCAGAACGGAACAGAACAAGAAAGTTCCATACAACTGGGCAAATACGCTAGTGTGTTCCAAGGAGAGATAACTGCGATCCTGGAATGCGCAAACACTATAAGCGAGAACCCATGTTACACTATGGATGAAGTGGTCATATACAGTGACAGCCAAGCGGCATTAAAAGCACTAGACAAAGAAGAAACTACATCAGTGCTGGTCAGAGAATGTAAAGAAGCTCTGAACAGGTTGGGTAGCAAAGCTAAGGTTACCGTGGCCTGGGTTCCAGGACACAAAGGCATAACTGGTAACGAAAGAGCAGATGAACTTGCAAGAAAAGGAGCGGATGAAACCTTTGTGGGACCCGAACCCAGACTTCCCATAGCCTATGGGATTACGAAAGGTGTCATCAAGCATAGAATGAAAATAGAATTCAACCGAAGATGGGTAGAAACAAGTGGCCTAAGGCAATCCAAGATATTTATAAAAGCGTTGGACAAAAAGAAATCCAAACACCTACTTAAACTAAGTAGGAACAACATTAGAATCATTATAGGAGTCCTCACAGGACACTGCCAGCTGAACAGACACCTAGTAAAGACAGGACAAAGGGAAGACCCCGTTTGTCCTAGCTGTCTGGAAGAAGATGAAACTAGCTATCACTTGGTAGCGGAGTGCCCCGCATACGCTAAAGCCAGGAGAGAAATAATGAACTCAGATACCCTATCTGAAGGGGACCTGAGTGACATTACAATAGGGCAGTTGTTAAAACTCTGCAAAGCAACAGGTAGATTCAGTGGGTCGCCATCACCGTGAGTTACCAGTTAACTCAAAACCTATAGGGGCCTTGGGGAACTGGGTGAAATGGTCCCAACATGAGAGGACAGATCACCCGTCTGGTGCTTGCGCTGGCGTCCCCTACTAGAAATAATAATAATAATAAATTGTTTAGTTCGACAGTAGATACTTCTAAACATTTTAAACTCACACGATTTGAACTCATTATTATTTTTCCCGGGTCTTATTCGCGTATAATTTTTATTTTTATTTTTTTATTATACGCGATTATATAATTAAAAAAAAAATTTTTTTTATTATACACATTATACGCGAATAAGACCCTGGAAAAATAATAAAGTAGATACTTCTTTGGTGGTCTGTGATTTGGTATCAAGTTTCGTCTGCGATTTGCCCAAATTGGGACTTAACTGCGGTAACTGTTCTGTTTTATTTAGTTATTCTTACTTCTTACTAATCTTATCTTACTTCTTCTTTCTTCTTCTTCTTCTTCTTCTTCTTACTTAACGCGAAAGTTTGTTTGTATGTATGTATGTGAGTTTGTTACTCTTTGTCGCAAAAACTACTGAACTGATTGCGATGATACTTGGGATATAGGTAGCTGGATTCCGGGAATAACACAAAGGCTACTTTTTATCCCGATATTCCCGCGGGAACGGGACTTGCGCGGGTGAAACCGCGGGTCGCTGCTAGTATTTTATACGCAAAAGTTTGTATGTATTATATTACTAGCTGCGCCCCGCCGTTTGACACGCGTAAGTCCTGTTTCCGCGGGAATAACGGGATAAAAAGTAGCCTACGTGTTAATCTAGGTCCCCAACTACCTATATTCCAAGTTTCATCGCAATCGGTTAAGCAGTTTTTGCGTGAAAGAGTAACAACCTCACATACATACATACAAACTTTCGCGTTTATAATATTATATTAGTAAGATTTGTTTCTCTTTCACGCAAAAACTAGTGAACCGATTGTGATGAAACTTGAAATGTTGGTATACTTCGTTTTTTAATTGAATACAACCACTTTGATTTGATTTGACACTTCTTTCTATAGAAAAATTGACAAAGACATGAAACAAAAACGTCAAATTATAGCCTGAAATTAATAAACGGAGTATAGTAGGTAGGTATAGTAGAGGCAGCAAACAGATAGCAAATAAGTATTGGCACAACTTCCAACTGCATTGGATGTAGGGTAAACCGAAACGATCGCGTTAAATCTTGAGTTCAACCACAGTTTATAGACGTAAGATGCAGTAGTCAAACTGTGTTGTTGAAATCGATGGGTAGGATACCTACTTCTTCTTTTATATGGCTATATTCAATTTGGGCATTAGCCAGTAGTGTCCAGAATTATTAATATTTGCAAGTTATTTGCATCGAAACAGTTAAGTCGTCATAGTTAAAGTCAAGTCGAGGGAATCATCGTAAAACGGCAGCAATTTTTTACAATGATTGTTCACGGAGCTTTGGAGACAACGCTAAAGTCCATGTTTTGCACCGATTTTCACCTTCATTACATTTGTACACCTTCATGAAACAAAGTTGATTAATATGATCCCGAAATTAAATAATTTACACGCATTTGAACTAGGTTTTACAAAAATAAAAATTTAGCTTGTAAAATTGACTTCATAATGCTTGACTAATGTTTTATAGGCTTTAGACGGGCGTCGTTTCTGTCGTTTAGTCCGAAGATTTACTACTGTTTTTCCTACATACACTGTGGTTCAATATCTACCACAATATTTCCTAAGTTTACACAAGTGTTGCACAATCGTAGGTACCAATCCCACTAATATTTTAAACTAGCTATTCTGCTGTCGATCTTTACGGCTTCGCACGGCCTGTGTATGTTGCCAGTGTCAAGTTATTATTTTGCATGTTATTCAGTCCTGCTTAAAAACTACACGGGTTATTTAAGTTGAAAGTAAGTCCCATCCTGCAATATAAAACATTTGTGTTACAATAAACCACGAAATTGGGAATTCTTTATATTTTACTAGTCGAACATACTTTTAAACTTGGATAAGTTTTTCGGAACTTATAAGCAACCTTACTTCCTTTAATAAGGATGTTGAGTAAGAAGTTGCAGATTGATGGTGCATCTTGAACTACCTTTTCCTCACAAACCCTTCAATGAAACACAGGTTTCACCTGGTTTAGGTATATGTATTATTTATAGTAATTAAGTCCTATAGTTTATTATGTAAAAAAGTTTATTGAAAAAATATTTATTTATTAATAAGTAGTAGTGGTCTTTTTTTAGATCGTGGCATTAGGTAAAGTTTAGTTTCTTTTCAATGTCTCAAAACATTGAAAAGTCGTGATAGTTCGGCAAGTCAGGGACATGTAGGAAACCAAATCTCCTACATGCCCCTGACTTGTAACTAGAAAAGTTCATCTGCATATGTATTGCTTGCTATAGTTTTGAAATTCGTTTTATAGTTCAACGTTAAAATCTATCCCCCTTACTTATAAACGCTAATTAATGCGCTTAATAACTATGCATCGTTTGTCTTTTACTGTCATATGAAGTCTCAAAGTTGACAGATAGAGACAAACGTCACATAACTTAGTCATGCGTGTAAATAATATTTTATAAGTAAGGGAGTTGATCTATAAAATGCTTTGTGAACTGAGCTGAGATTTAGGAAATGTCCCAGAGAGTGTGTTTTTTAAAATGTTGTAGTCATTTGATAAGAATGGGTTTTCGAAAATTCCCACAGGACCACTTGACTAATTCGAGTGAAACTGCGGGATATATAAATAAGCGGTTTTATTCCCAACTGTTCCAAACAACTAACCCTTTCATTGTTTCCAATAAGATATGCTTTCAGGACTTCTACTTAGACCGTTCGCGATGTCACTGTGCTTATTATTTAAATTACATTCAAATCGAACCTTAACTCCATAAAAGTAAGACCCAATTTCCCTTATTTACGCGTCTTTCAGTTACGCGGCACAACTGTTAAATGATAATAAACTTTATGACTCAGAAATAAAGTGTAGATTGGATTGTTAATATTGTCGCATCGTCTTCCGGCTATTGTCCCTCGAAGTTCCCAGTAGAGAAGAAATTGTCTTCAAAGAAACTTGGAAATGTTTGTTTTAATTCAACTTTAATAGTTAGGGTATTGAGGAGTTTAATTAGACGATTTGTAGGAAATTACTCTGGGAATTTGCGATTCTTTTGAAAATTGTTCGAACATTTTCATAATTAAGGACGCGACTGATGTGAATCGAGCTGAAATCCCTTCCGATTGAATATTTTTCTTCATAACCGGTATCAAATACATCTTTGAACAATATAAGTATTATGTTATTGTACATGATACAAGAAGTGCCCCCTTCATTTCAAAAACAATTAAATTAACTTTAAATACCACTATTATACAGGCAAAGTTACCCCTGTTTTACAAAATAAAACAATTTTTCATCTTAATCCTTAACCGCTATATTTGCTTAGGCATCATAATATTAGAAAATACAATACCTAGAAGCTTATTATCGCATTTTTAAAAAATCATCATCGTTTATGATTGATCTTACGAGAAACAATTCCATCTCGCTCATTTCTATGCAATAGGACAAGGACCGATAATTATCGTCTATCGCCGTCTTAAGCGCATTAAGCAGCCAGTTAGGTACTGACCGTGTTATGGTAATAGAACTTTATCATCTCATTTTTAGACGATTTATACAGCGTAAGCAACTATATATTCGAGTTCGTTGCTAGTCAGTAATGTTTTCGACTAAGCCAGAACATTTAAGTTGAATGCCCCTGACAGTTCGTGTATAACCTAAAAAATACTTAAAAATAACCTAATTTTAACTGCAATTTGCAACCGGGAAGTGTTGTCATGAAGTTCAAAGAATTTAAACCACAAATTCGGTTCCTCGAACACTCATTTTTTGTGACGTCAAATAAATGTCACAGTTCTTGATGTGAATCATAAAAATGCATTTTTTTTGTTTGGCAATAATAATGGACCGTGCATTCGCTAGCCACAGTTAGCTTTTTCAAAGTTGAGCTTTTTCAGGTTGTCAACCTTGAAGAAGCTACTGTAAAGTTAGCGAATGCTCGGTCTTTAGTAATAATATCGTTTTTAAATAAAACGCGAGAAGAATCCGACAAATATTGTGTTCTTCTACAAGTTAGGTATTGTCTACAGGAAACTTATGTCTATTCTTATTTAGTACATCAATGTTGATACTTTTGCAAGAGTACTACAAATGTGGTTTTGTAAATAAACACATTGGAGGAAAAGTAGAGCAGTTTCGTGACAATTTGTCGACTGCGATGGTGTCTGTTCTAATTAGAAATAAAGTATTAACTTTTTTAAACGAAATTCAATGTTTGAACCCTTCGGATGGGGTCGGGTGAGTTAAATAAAATTAGAAATTAATTAAATCTATAAAAAGGAATGATCTCATGTAGGTATAGGTTGGTACCGATGATTGTTAGGTACTTATTCGTGCAAGAACGACTCACTCTAAAACGATAAAACTTGGAATAGAGAAAATGAATGAAAATGTACTAGAAAATCATATACTCGTAAGTTACTTTTTTGCGCGGGTGAAATCGAAACGCGTTGGTCGTTACTATTAAATAAAATAACAATAATATCATCATTACATTTACAAAATATCATAGTAAAATTAAAAAAACTTTATTATGTCATTTATCTATTAATAATTATGTAAATGACATAAAATTACATGTTTTCTCGGAGTCTTTGTCTTTTTTCATCATCTCTATAGGTGGTTAAGTTGGTAAAGCCAACAAATATCACAGCACATCTCCTACCAAATGTCATAGAGATGGGTTTAGCCAGTAAGTCTTGATCACACACCGTAGCTTATCTAATCACTGTTTGAGTTCCGTGTCTAGAATAAAATCGGAAATGCCCCTTGAATAAAGTCGAAAGTGGCAAAAAACTATAGGTTGAGATCAATGGTCAAGAACAGTTAAATACTTACAAATAAGATAGCAAAGGTACGGAATTCCAGCTGACTCAATAATAATATAATAAGCATCGGAGGCTTATTTCCTGCGATTCAATGCTTTCGTCCGCTTCCTGCCACTTGTCGTTGAATTCACAATTTTTCTTGCTTTAAAGTATTTTATTATTTATTTATTGTCTAGGTTGTTTTGCCTTGAGTTAGATGGTTTGTTTAGCTATTGCCTATAAATGGATGTTTTTAATTATTGATATGCGTACGTATATAATAAATAACTCATTTATTTATGTAGGTATAATGTATTATTCACATGCTGATCTACGAAGTCAGTCTTCTTCTTTTCGTGTCAATGACATAATAATACAATACAATAGGAATGTCAAATTTTGGTGGACCAGTATTCAGCCACATCCACAGCGACCTCTGTAACTTCCATTAGGTCGTTCCTTGTGCAGGTGGTCGGGCATGAAGGGCAAGAGAGTAAATGCGACAGAAATGCGAAGTAAGATAAAAAGTATCATGTGAACGATATTTTGGCTGGCTTTGTCTATTTGGCTTTAAAATCATTTTCTTATACGTCTTACGTATACGTTACAAATAAACTGGATTTTATCACGGTTTGCTTAGTAGTTGGTGCGCTTAGCACCGATTTTTCTGTAATTTTCAAACATAGTACCGTAATCCTTTGTGACAAACTGGGAATAATTTGTAACAAGATTTTTCGATGATAAATTTGTTGTTTCTCAACTTGTGTACGTCGAAATAAATAATTTATTTTAAAGGGTCATTGGATGCGTTGACAATAAAATGACTTTATGGTTACAAACTTAGGCATACTGTCACAAATAACCCCAAATTCCTCGGTACTTAGTATGTAAAGAAAATAAGCAGCAACAATGAATAGGAGATTGTAGAAGAGCATTAAATTGAATTTGTTGAAATAGTTAGAACATCACATTTCTATTTCAGTACGAATTTACTCCAAACAATTGCATCAATTTAGCCAATTGTTCGTTACAATTTGCATAATATAACCTACGTGACTATACATCCTGTCCCGCATAGCTATGCCACTATACCTAGAGATAAAACACTTCTACTATCATAGAGAATATACTTATACTAATAATATAAATTTGAAAGTGTGTGTGTTTGGTTGTTTATATGTTTGTTACTCAATCACGCAAAAACTACTGAACCGATTGCGATGAAACTTGGAATAAACGAACGAGACTTACTCGGGTGAAACCGCGAGGCGCAGCTAGTAGAGAATATATCAGTAGACGAAACAGGCATCCTCTCACCATCACTACGATAGTCATCGACAAAAATTATGTCCCAGGTTTCTGTTTAGAGAAACTATTTTAGGTGTCTTCACTTCTTACTAAAATACTGTCAGGATTCTCCGATTGCGGTAAACTTAAGTTTTATACTTTTACAGGAATCGGGGGAAAACATTAGTGCCCGGGACATCGTTAGGTGGAGTAGGTTTCTATACCACCCTCCCAGCCTAGTCAGCCTGGAAAGAACTGATCAATACGGCCGGAGCTGACTAACCAGTGGGTTTCCTCACGATGTTTTCCTTTACCGCAAGAACAATATTATTGACCCACATATTTTTTTCGCTAGGAAAAAGACAAGAGTGCACGGTCGGCCACGGTTCGAATCCGGAATGAAAGTCGGGGTATCAAACACTAGACCAACACTAATTAGTACTTAGTAAAATAATGTAATAGCAACTCCGTACGACGTATTTTATCTCTACGCATTTCATAGGTTTTATCTAACCTTTTTGTATGCGACATGGTACGGACGGCGTATCCGATTAGACGAAGCTTAGCTACAGGTTTTATGGCTATCTCTTCCTATCGGAGACGGTTATTTTAACCGACTTTAGAAAGGGGGAAGGGACTATGGAGTTTTTTTTATTTCAAAGTTTATGCTTATTTTTTGCTAAGTTCAGTCTGAGCAAAGTCAAAGTATGCACTTCAACCTTAGAATGTAACTAGCTGCGCCCTGCGGTTTCACCTGCGCAAGTCGCGATCCCGCGTTGTTCGAACACCTACCTACCGCAATTCAAAAATCCACACTGCCCATTGAAGTACTGTTAAAGCCCGGCGCTACCGCGCCTGGCATCATCAGTACTTCCCAGGTCGTCCGTTTAAGTGTGGATTTTTGCACTGCAGTTGGTAGGTGAAGTAGGTAAGGTAACGATTGTATGTCAGTATCCTGCGGGATTTTCGGGATCAAAAGTAACCTATGTTACTCTCCATCATTTAAAGTATCTCTATGCAAATTTTCATCCAATAAATAGTTATCACCCGCGTAAGTCCCGGTCCCGCGGGATTTTCGGGTTTAAAAGAATCCTAACTATTTTATATACTAACTATTTCAAAATAGTTCTGTAAAAACAGTCTGTAGAAAGTCTAACTGTGCATGTTTCATTTGTGCAAGTTGTGTGTAGTTTATAAGTGGGTCCCAGATTTGTTATAGATCAGTTTGTCGTAAATTGTTTTAGTTATAAGATTGTAGTCTGAGGCCTGTAACTATACCTAATAAAATAAAATAAAATAAAATAAAATAAAATAAAATAAAATAAAATAAAATAAAATAAAATAAAATAAAATAAAATAAAATAAAATAGAATAAAATAGAATAAAATAAAATAAAATAAAATAAAATAAAATAAAATAAAATAAAATAAAATAAAATAAAATAAAATAGAATAAAATAGAATAAAAAAAATAAAATAAAATAAAATAAAATAAAATAAAATAAAATAAAATAAAATAAAATAAAATAAAATAAAATAAAATAAAATAAAATAAAATAAAATAAAATAAAATAAAATAAAATAAAATAAAATAAAATAAAATAAAATAAAATAAAATAAAATAAAATAAAATAAAATAAAATAAAATAAAATAAAATAAAATAAAATAAAATAAAATAAAATAAAATAAAATAAAATAAAATAAAATAAAATAAATCCTATGTTACGCTCTATTATTTAAACTATCTGCAAATCGGCTGAGCCGTTTGAACGTAAAGAGGGAACAAACAAACAAACAAATAAATAAACAAACAGACTTTCGGATTTATAATATTAATAAGTAAGATAAGTAAAAAGTAAGATATAGAAGACTGAATGACAGTGTTTACAGTTTCTGCTACTTAGGTAGGTATAACACCTACTGAGAAATGTTTTGATTGTTATCTAAAAGTTGAATCATCGATACCTTATCTTACATTGACAGCAACGTCAGGTCATTGTTTCAGTGCGATCATCTCTGTATTATGGTGTACACCGTTTATAATTAGTGTAACGTATTAAAGTGACCACGTATAGAAAACTAATCGGTTTTTTTTTATACCGATTTAAAAAAAAACAACCTCTAAATACAGTGGCACCGACTCCATGTGCTACAACATGGACCTATCCAGTAAAACTGCCCGAGATGATCAAGCCATCTCTGAGTAATCGGTGAACATTCCAAAAAAAGGAAACATGCGATGAAATGAGAACATCCTCCTTTTTTACACGACTGCCAAAGGAAGTGTTATGTTTTTGCCGTGAGTGTATGTATGTATGTATGTATGTATGTATGTGACCTATTTTTGTGCCGGCGTAGGGCCTAAACGGCTGGGCCGATTTAGATAAACGATACGTCGTTAGATTCGTCATGACCGTGAGAGTGACATAGGGTACATTAAAATAATAAATAAATAAAAATAAAGATTTAAAACGCTATAAAGCAAGATTTCTCTTGACCATAAAAACCGAGCAAAGACAACGGAACGTTACTTAAAAACTTTTCGATTTGACTTTGACGCCGAGTTTCAACTTTTGATGGAATTTGAATGTTTGATTTGTCAGTTTGTCAGAGATAACATAAATAACAATTACTATGTTTACAATAAGTAATTAACTAAAAATTTGAAATGTCGCGCTATGGATAATGGATAGCAAGGCTAATCCACTAGGACAAGAAACCGCCAGCCTTTGTATCACCAGTCGCGACGAAGTTTTCGGATTTGGTAATTATATTTTAAGATGGATACCTGCCTACTTCATAGCCGTCTCAGCAAAACTTAAAAAGAATAGCTATTATAATATTGAAGGCTTTTAGATAGCCTATCTTTAACCGATTTCGAGTCCTCGCTACTGGAGTATACACATCCAGAGTTAATGAGTTTCTCTGGTGTAATTGTCTAATCTCTAATAACTAAAAAGCGTTAAATAAAAAAAAATATTTAAAAAAAAAAAACCTTTTAAAGGTAAAGTATAATGACACCAAATTGTGTTGAAGTCCCACCCGAGTCCATCCACAATTTTTTAAGGCTCCTAGATGCGTCCAACGATTTTTAAGGTTTCTTTACCTTTAGGTATCTTCTTGTTTTTTACTTTTCAGTTTTAACGGCAGTCGGGTTTTTTTTTTTTTATTTGAAGTCTGTTTTAAAAAGGTTGGTAAAATTGTAATTGAACTGATTATTCAGTTTCACGTTGCGTGTATTCTTTTTCGTTTCGAAATCTTTACAGATCTTTTACTCAAAAGTCTTCCACCAGTAGAATAGGTAATTTACAAACTATCAAATGATAACATTGAAACCAAGACTGCCATAGTCGAGGACACTAAGGTTGACTTGCGCTGATGCTATACTTAGCACTGGGCAACTGAGCTAGCCCAGTGCTAACTCTTGTGATTGGTCTTGGTCTGACAGAAATGTCAGTGTACAACCAATCATAAGTTAGTTAGGGCTAAGTAAGCAGCGCAAGTCAACCTAATTAAGCGCCTCGATGTATCCATTGACCAAAAAAATTTTGTGAAGTTCAATAATAACTAAATCAATCCCATGAAAACACGAAAATACGAGGAGTAGGTACCCTCTTCAACATTACAACTGGAATTAAACCAATCCCATCGAAAAACTAAAAAAACTCGAGGACTGTACCCTTAATGTTTAAGCAGAATTTGTATGGCAATCCTTTTGGTCACCTGAAAAAGTTATTGATATTTTTGTTATGTAGAAGTTCTTTGCTTATATGGGTTTATTTCTTCAAAACAGTGCATCATCGATATAGTCAAGTGAAAAAGTGTTAGTTTTCAAAAATGGTTATGGAGCCACAAAATTCGGGGCGATTCTGGCCCTTATCCCCTCGACTTTGGAGACGAAGTACCGAATACTCCAAAGTAGTTTTCGAACCTCGAAGACCGCCAATATCTCCAATAGAAATTCGTAAACAGCTCGAGAACCCTCCAGATTTGCTAAGGTCTAGATATTCCGAACGATTGGACCATTTGAACCTCGAGGAATTTAGAGAAAAGAGGTTTGAAAAGAAGCCTTTGGTTCTCGAAGAGAGATGGAATAAGAAACCTCCTTTGCGAGAAAGGGAGAAGGAGAAAGAGAGAAAGGAAGAGGTGGTAAAATTGAGGGTAAAGAAGCAGAGGCAGCCGCGACCTAATAGCCTGCAGTTGTTGCTTTGTCCCAGTAATTCGGGACATTATAGCAGCCATACTTGGCGGTACACCAGAGTGAGGTCGAAAAGGTTTGTACGTTTTACTTTTTAATTTAATAACTCTCCTTTTTGTCGTTGTCTGGTAAGAATGGGGACTGAACTTTATTATTATTTTAGTTTCAAAGGTTTTTTTCAAGTTCCTGAGTAAAACGGTTTTGACAAGACTCACACTTGGATATAACAAAGTGTTGCTTTTTCTTTTAAAATACGGATCCCTAATGCTGGGCCTAAGAAGGTCTAGTTTAAAACTTTAATACTATTCTACACTACACCAAAAGTAGGTTCTGAACCGATTTTAATTATTCAATTTATTTTAAGGCACAAACTAGCAATATTATCGAAACTTAAATATGTTTTATTTTTTACATTTGCCACGGATTTATTTCAGTGTCTTATAGACTAACCAAGTATACCTCGTTTTTTAATAGCTATAGACTACGATGTAACACATAAGTTAAATAAAAAGAACCAAAACGTCAGATCATACTCTAGAATTAAAAAACGTACTACCTCCTTATTTTTTTAACACATAAAAGTAAAGTTATTAAATACATTTTCAACAAGGTCCCGATTTAAAAGCTTTAGATAACATTAAAAAATACAAGCTAAATGTGTTAGTATTTTTTTTACTGTAACATTTTAATGGCTTTTGACGTCCTCCATATTGTTGACAAACAACTTCCGGTGTTATGACGATTCTTGGTCACTAATAAATTATATGAAATTTATTGCTAGTAAAGTTATTTAAAACTGTATGTTTTAAGAAGAAATGCTATTTAATTGAATAAGACAAAGTTCTAATCTGATCACGATCTTTATGTTTGATGAATACATAATAATGATATCAAGAAAAATAATGAAAGCATTTATTTGCTTTTATCAAGGTAAAGAGTTTCGTTATAATAAAATCTTACTAATAATAGGGGTTAAAGTATGAAATTGCCGTTTTATTGCAATAGGTTCTTTGAATTGACATAGAATCGTCATGGTTTGAGGTTTTCGAATGAAACTTTTTTCAAATGGTTTCTGTGATGTTCTTTTTTTAAAACATGTGAAACATTTGAATATCGACTTTCAATTGTTTTTGTTATTCAATTTAGACAAGAAAGATGGATACTGCGAAAATTCGAGTGATTTTTGAATACGAGTTCCGACGCGGAACTAACGCGGCAGAAACAGCCCGCAATATCAATGCTGCGTTTGGAGAGGGGTCTACTAATGAACGCACCGTGCGATTTTGGTTTAAACGCTTTCGTGATGGAAATTTCGACTTAAAGAACGAGCCACGAGGAAGACCGCCCACACAGGTGAATTACGATGAATTAAGAGAGATAGTGGAAGCCGATCCTAGTCAAACTACCCAGGAATTAGCGGCATGGTTTAACGTTACCTTACCCACTTTATTGACTCACTTGCGTCAAATCAATAAAATAAAAAAATACGAAAAATGGGTGCCTCATGATTTGACTGATCTGCAGAAAGAAACGCGTGTTGAAACTTGTGTTGCCTTGTTGAACCGGTACATAAATGAAGGAATATTGGATCGAATTGTAACATGTGATGAAAAGTGGATTCTTTATGATAACCGGAAAAGAAAAATGCAATGGCTGACCCCAGGTCAAATGCCACAACAGTGTCCTAAAGCAAAACTTACCAATAAAAAGGTAATGGTAACTGTTTGGTGGTCTCAGCATGGTGTTATTCACTATAGTTTTCTTCGATCTAGTCAAGCAATTACGGCAGATGTCTATTGTGCCGAACTCCGAACCATGTTGACAAAACTAGCAGTAAAACAGCCCCGACTCATGAATCGATCTTCACCATTATTGCTCCACGACAACGCGAGACCTCATACAGCACGAGAAACCATTTTGACCCTTCAGGAACTGCACTTAGAAACCATTCGTCATCCTCCGTATTCACCAGACCTTGCTCCAACGGACTACCATTTTTTTCGTGATTTGGACAATTATCTACGTGACAAGAAGTTTTCTTCCCAGGAGGCAGTACAAAATGCTTTCACACAGTTTGTGCAGTCTAGATCGTCGGAGTTCTATCGCAAAGGCATTAATAACCTTCCCATTAGATGGCAGCAATGTATAGATAATAATGGCAACTATTTTGATTAAATAAATTTGTTAAAAATTTAAAAAATAAACAATTAAGATTTTCAGTACAAATCGGCAATTTCATACTTTAACCCCTAATATTATAAACGCGACAGTTTGTATGTATGTATGTGACTTTATTCATCTTTCACGCAAAACCTACAGAACCGATTGCGATGAAAATGGAATATAGGTAGCTGGATACCGGGATTGACACATAGGCTACTTTGTATCCCGATATTCCCGCGGGAACGGGACTTACTCGGGTGAAACGGCGGGGCGCAGCTAGCATTTTAGAAGGTCATGCCTGTCATTGCCTTTGTCATTGTCATTTGGAGTTTTGGCGGGAACGCATTGAGGAGATGTGTTGCTAAATTTTCATTTTTGTGAAACCTAGTTCAAATGCGTGTAAATTGTTTAATTTCGGGGGCATAATAATCAATTTAGTTTCGTGAAGTTGTACAAGTGGATTGAAAGTGAAAATCGGTGCAAAACATGGACTTAGTGTTGTCTCCAAAGCTCCGTGAACAATCTTCGTAAATGGCCGCCGTGTTTACAAATGATTCCCTAGACTTGACTTTAACAATGACGACTTTACTGTTTTGATGCAAATAACTTGCATAATATATTAATAATACTTAACACTGGCTTATTTCCTAATGGCCATAATTAGTTCACAACTGATAATAAATGAAAATTGTCAATTGTTAACTATGTTTCATATGCCAATTAGGTTAAGCAACCTTCTGTTTTTTTTTTGTAACGTCCTTGTACTTACCCATGTCTTATGAAATGAATATGCCTTTTTGCTTACAAATATCGTGGTATTATTTAGAATCGGCTATACATTTTTTTCTTCTTGACCGGTTTTACTTCGTAGATAGAAGAAAGAGGGTGTTTCCTCCAATTATTGCTCTCAATTCCTTAATGCTTTTCAATAGAGGAGTCTTCCCTTTAATTAAATTAACCCCTCAATAGGTTGACGGTACATTTTATTGTTTTATAAATTGCTCCGTCTCGTAAAAATAATGACCGGCCTTTTTATTACTTGGATAGGGCTGTCAGCAGTTTCTTAGTTATTAAAAACGTAGTTTAAAGAAAAAAACACAACATTATTTAATTTACACATTTTCCCGGGTCTTAATCGCGTGAAATTCAACTTTTTAAACTTTTAATTTTAACTTTTTTTTGTGTCCCTTCGAGACCAAGATCATTGTAACATGATCGAAACGTCGAGGTAAGGTAAATTTAAAAAGTTGAATTTCACGCGATTAAGACCCGGAAAAATGTGTAAATAATATTGTGTTTTTTTAAATTAAATATGAGTTCTAATCGTGTTAGTTTAAAAACACAATATTTACCGGGTTTTACTCGCGTTTTATTCAATAACGTCATTATTAACAACCGAGCTTTCGCCAACTTTACAGTTAGCTTTTTCAAGGTTGACTCCTTGAACCTACCAAGCTTGAAGGTGAACCTTGAAAAAGCTAACTGTAAAGTTGGCGAAAGCTCGGTTGTTAATAATGACGTTATTGAATAAAACGCGAGTAAAACCTGTCAATTATTGTGTTTTATTATGCAAAGTCGCGAAAATCTCAGACAAAATAACGTAGTATTATTTCAAAATATCTTTATTAATGAACATGACAACTTGAGCTTAAATAACATTGCCGGTGAACGTAATAATAATCCTAGCTGTTATTAAAAACTTAACAAAATATAAAACTTACAAAATGAATATAAGATTAATAATCGTAACGGTTCATTAAAATTCGATGAGAACATAACAACAACATGTTTGATTTGATAATAGCGAAATATTTATATCATAAAATATTCGTTTGAAAGTTTGGGTATTAAAAACGTGGTAGTGTACGTACTTCTAATCAGGGACTGTTATACCAGTATGAATATCTGTACAATAATTTTCTGTATGACGTCATAATATTGAATTCCGGGACTCAAAAATAGCAGTACATATACCTACATATTTTGTTGTTTTAAATGACAGTCATACCTTTTTATTTGGGTAGCGTAAAATTTAGATACATATATTATTAATAAAACACCTTATTTATCCGGTTTTATCGCGTTTTTATTCATTGTTCTTAACGAACCGAGCTTTATACCGTGTTTTATTATGCAAAATCGCGAAAACCATAGAAGAAATTACAGATATTATTTATTGATACTCCTATTATTAATATATTTCGATTATTCGCAATTGTGTTTATGTTTTTATTATGAATTACTAGCTTCGCCCCGCGGAAGTCCTTTTTCACCCGCGTAAGTCCCGTTCCTGCGGGAATATCGGGATAAAAAGCCTGTGTGTTAATACAGGTCCCCAGCTACCTATATTCCAAGTTTCATCGCAATCGGTTCAGTAGTTTTTGCGTGGTTGAGGTTAAACAAACATACATACATACTCACAAACTTTCAGCTTTATAATATTAGTAGGATTTTTTGGTACAGAAATTAAATAAGAGTTAAACAACTGTACCTACTGGAAAATATAAGTACAGATATTCTCACAGTATAGGTACACATTTGAGTACTGATATTTTTGAAATACTATTTAAATATACAAGATGTAACAGGTTAGCCCTTTTAAGCCGAAAGGGGGTTGTTCTAGACGTCTAGGCGAACAACTTTTGTTCTATGACTTTTGAAAATTCGAAGTACTTTTCGAAAATTTTAAGTGTAAAGTTTACTTGAAGATCAGCTGTTTCTTAGAGTTCGAGGTCATTGACCTTATGTTGCCCTTTCATTTAGCTTGGTCTACTACAATCAAACCTTCAATTACCTTTATTTTCAAAAACAGCTGTTTTTTCAGTGAAACATAATCTCAAAATTTTCAAAAAAAAAGTTCGAATTTTCAAAAGTCGTAGAACAAAAGTTGTTCGCCTAGACGTCTAGAACAACTCCCTTTCGGCTTAAAAGGGCTAACCTGTTACATCTTGTATATATGCAATCCAGTGCTTCTAACAATAACGAAAAATTAAAAGAATAATGAATTGAAAAGCTAAATATATCCTACTTATATTAGAAAGGTGAAAGTTTGTGACTGTGCGTGTGTTTGTTGCTTCTTCATGCAAAACCGGTATGTATATAGTTGGAGACTTGAAATAACACATAACCTACTTTTATTCCTGCGGAATCGGAATTTACACAGGTGAAACTACGGAACGCTGCTAGTGTTTCATTTTTAGTATACGTTTTAACTTTAAGACACTAAAATAAAATAAAATCAATTAAAAACTAAGTATTTGAATTCATTAATCTGCCAGCTGACAGTTATAAAATAACAATGTTTAGCAAAAGAAATCTATGTTGATGGTATTTATACTGAAAAACCACTTTAGTAGTAAACCAAATCTATATTTATAATAAAGGAAGAGAGGACAAAAAGTCTGTACTGGGCAGTAAAGAAAAAAATATATTTTTAATTTTTAAAATTCATGCCTGTCTGTCTGTTTCTCTGTCTGTTCCTTATACAATTAAAAACTAATAATCCGATTGAAATCTAGTTTTCAATATTGGATAGATGGATGTGAGTAATACAATTCTTTTTAAAAATCAACTCAGTGCACTCTTAATTGACAAGGCGTATTATAACATAAAACAATTTCTAAATGACATCACACTACAGTAATAATGTTGTATAATAATAATTTTATTATGTTTGACGAATTTTCATAAATTAAAAATATATAGTTGTATTAGTTGACATAATATCCATTTTAACATCGAACTCTAATTATTTTTTAATATTTATTTTTTTGACATTTGTAAAATATACCCTCTAAGAAAGTGAAACTATATAATAATAATAAATGTTGACTGTTCATTTTGATCAGAACTATTGTATTAGAAGCACCTAACAACAATGTTGCATGCCAGGCTTGGCGGAGTAAGGTGATCCTATTTCTATGTAACATCTATTAATAATGTACCCTTATTCGCAATAAATGAATTATGAATTAGGTGTCGCTCGAGAAACACTCGGCCGCCCGCGCCCGTGATAATGCGTTTTTCACTTCCGCGGGTGAAACTACGGGGCGCAGCTAGTAAATTATACATCCAATAGCGAGCTATAAAAATAAATCTTACCTTAAATAAATCCTCAGATGTCCCCAAGTCTACATTAGTTTATTCATTGACGGCCTCTGTGGCGCGTCGGGCGGACGCTCGACTGCAATGCAGAAGGCTGCGGGTTCGATTCCCGTCCGGTCTGGGTGTCTTTCTATGTATAATATGTATGTATTTATAAAAAAAAAGTATAATATGTAGTATATCCGTTGTCTAGTACCCATAGTACAAGCCTAGTGCTTAGTTTGGGGCTAGATTGCGCTGTGTGCAATGCAATATTTATTTATTGACAGCCCTACGGCTCCGACCTTTGATTCTAGGAGAAATTCCTACTTTATTGAAATTATTTGTTCCGACAAATTGGTTACATTGTTGTGTAAGGAATACTTAACAGGTTTCTTATTGGGGAAACCCTTTTAGCTGGGAATTTATTTAAGCACGAAGTTTAGCGGAAATTGATAAGAAATCAACTCAACTCAAACCGAGCCGGTCAAGTATTATTAATATATTATGCAAGTTATTTGCATCGAAACAGTCAAGTCGTCATAGTTAAAGTCAAGTCTAGGGGATCATTTGTAAACACGGCGGCAATTTACAAATATTCTTCACGGAGCTTTGGAGACAACACTTAAACCCATGTTTTGCACTGATTTTCAGTTTCATTCCACTTGTACATCATCACGAAACTAAATTGATTAATATGCCCCCGAAATTAAACAATTTGCACGCATTTGAACTAGGTTCCAAAAAAATGAAAATTTAGCACATATCTCCTTAACGCGTTCCCGCCAAAACTCCAATAACCAGGTTAATACTTAGTCTCCGTTTTGAAATAAGGGCATAATGTTTAGATTGTAGTAATCTTAATGCTCCAATTCAATGTTATGGTAACCTACCTCTATATTTTATGAGTAACGAACATCCAAAACACACACACTTTCACATTTATAATATTAGTAGCATGATATTATGTTTAAATTAGTAAACCATTTAGTTATTCAACTACATTAAAACTACAGTATACTATCTATCCATGTATCATCCATAATGATTGGTTATTAAAATCAGCGTTGCATACAAACTGCCCAATCAGGTGCATTGACCTTTTTATTGTAATTTCATTGAAAAACAATTCGTTATGATGCGTTGAGTAGGGACTATGGAATTATTATATTAGAGGGCCACGTGACACGGCGTACTTTGTAATGCAATTGGTCTTATTAAGGGAAAAAAATGGTTGACATTGGAAGGTCACGACGCGGACGATGCCTTCATTCTCGGTATCTACCGAAAAAAAAACTGTTTCCTATATAATAAAACACTTTATTTATCCGGTTTTATCGCGGCGGTTTTACCGGATAAATAAAGTGTTTTATTATGCAAAATCGCGAAAACCATAGAAGAAATTATGTTTCCTATATCTTTGAAAATGGAACCCCTTTCTAGCACAGGTCCGATCGTGCATGGAGTACTGCTCCCACCTTTAGGACGGTTCGGCAAAATACCAGCTGGAGGCGTTGGAGTCAATTGAGAGGAGAGCCAAGAGGCTCATCGGCGACGATGAACTTGTGACAAAAAGGCTTCAAAGCCTTGAACATCGTCGTAGGGTTGCAAGTTTGTCGGTCTTTTATCGGATACATTTCGGGGAGTGTGCCACGGAACTGCACCATCTGGTTTTGCCTTCTCCATTCTACCGTTTTACATCGAGGCAAACTGAAAGGCGGCACCGGTTCATGGTTGAAATACCCGTCACCCGAACGAAACGATTCGCTTCGTCTTTCTTTGTTCGGACTGCAAGGGAATGGAATCGGTTGCCTGAGTATGTCTTCCCGGTAGTATACAACTTGGGGGTCTTCAAGTCGCGAGTGAATAGGTTTCTTCTAGGTAAGCGTGCTACATCTTAGATCACATCGTCGCTTTCCATCAGGTGAGATAGTGGTCAAACGTTTACCTATCAACCAATAAAAAAAAAAAAAAAAAAAAAAAAAAAAAAAAAAAAAAAAAAAAAAAAAAGTAGGAGAAAAATATTTATTAATAAAAAACCTTTGAAAACGAATTAAATAAAGGAAGAGGTACATCAAATCGTCGCGTATTTGTTTTTTTGGTTGGTGGTGTTAAATTGTATATTGGACAAATCTCTCTACCAAGAGTCGTCAAGAGATATAATTATTTTTTAAACAATAATTAAAAAAATAAATGAAGAAGGATATTCTAAAAATAAAGTTATTTATAAATTACGAGGGTCATTTGAAAAGTTCTTAGCCTAACATAGTTAGAGTTATTGGTATTTTTAATAACTACCCGCATTTTGTAGCTACATTATTTAGTAACAAGTATGCGCAGTTTAGTTTATTCACAATAATTTATTGTTCGTTTACACGTAATACCGTAAGTCAACTCAGAGCAAGTTTTGAAAATGGATAAATTTGAATACCGTGCAGTGATAAAATACTTGAATTTCAAAGGTTTAACTCCAAAAGCTATACATGAAGACATGTCTGCTACTTTGGGTGAGTCCGCTCCTTCGTATGCGACTATTAAAAACTGGGTAGCAGAGTTTAAACGGGGTCGTGAGACCGTTCAAGACGAGCCCCGTAGTGGCCGGCCTTCGACTGCTTCCACTGACGAAAACAAAGAAAAAATCTGTGATTTAATTTTGTCAGATCGAAGATTGACTATCGAGGAGATAGCTAAGACTGTCGGCATCTCTTCTGAGCGAACACATCATATAATTACTAGTGAACTTGGATTCTCTAAGGTGTCTGCGCGGTGGGTTCCGCGGCTGCTTTCAATCGAACAAAAACGCAACCGACTCACAACTTCCCGCGACTGTTTAGAGTTATATGAAGCTGACCCACTAGAATTTATTGAAAGGTTTATAACTATGGATGAAACTTGGGTTCACCACAATACACCAGAGACAAAAGAACAGTCAAAGCAATGGAAAAGAGTAGGATCACCCACCCCGAAGAAGGCAAAGGTGGTTTTATCGGCCGGCAAAGTAATGGCGTCGGTTTTTTGGGATGCAAAGGGTATAATTCTGGTGGATTATTTAAAAAAGGGTGAAACAATAAACTCAGATTACTATTGCAACCTGCTGCGTCGTTTGAGAGAAAAAATCAAAGAAAAACGTCCAGGTTTATTGCGAAGAAAGGTCTTGTTTCATCAGGACAATGCGCGCGTTCACACCAGTGTGCAATCCATGGCAGAAATCCATCAGTGTGGCTTCGAATTATTACCTCATCCCCCGTATTCACCGGATTTAGCACCGTCCGACTTTCATCTGTTCCCAAAGCTGAAAAAATTTTTGGGTGGCAAACATTTTTTTACAAATTAAGAGGTCATAGCCGCCGTGGACGCTTATTTTGAAGAGTTAGACGAAGATTTTTTTAAAACGGGTATCGAAGCCTTGCCTCGTCGATGGAAAAAGTGTTTTGAGCTCGGGGGAGAGTATGTCGAAAAATAAAAATAAAATCAAAATCATGTGCTTTCATTAAGTATGTTAGGCTAAGAACTTTTCATATGCCCCTCGTAGCTATACTATCGATCTATGGAACGCCAACGGAACCACGTACCGTGACTCAGCAGGATATTGCGACTGTATCGCCGGTTATTGGTTCGATGACATTCTGATACGTGACACGTATCGATCGGTAGCTAGATTGTTATCGAGATATATCTATCTACTTGCGATATCAGATATGTATCTTACTAATATTATAAACGCGAAAGTTTGTATGTAAACCTTTGTATGTGACTTTGTTACTCTTTTACGCAAAATCTACTGAACCGATTGAGATGAAACTTGGAATATAGGTAGCTGGGGACCTAGAATAACACATAGGCTACTTTTATCCCGATATTCCCGCGGGAACGAGACTTACGCGGGTTAAACCGTTTGACGCATTATTAATATAAACGGGCAATATTCATTCCTATTCCCCAGATCAATAATAAGTAAGTTTGTCTTTGAAATCTGACGACTACAATTGTTTTAAAAACAAAAACAAAATAGAGCCGAATTTTTAAAACGCAATCTCAACATTAAACAAAGTTATCCGCCCTACCATGATCTCTTATAAAGTTCAGCTAAATAATAAATAAAAAAAAACACATTTTTTTTTTATAAATCTGTGGTTTTTAAAAGTGGGTATTTTTCATTTAACATTTACTTGATTTTTTGAGCGACATAAGGACGACAAAGCAACGGGAAACGACCATGGTAGCGCGGAATATTAGGAGGCCATGCGAAACGAATTAAAAAAGTTGCAATAAAAAAAATAATTTAAAAATTAAAAAACCGACTTCAAAAAAGAAACAAAAAATAATTTAAAAAACAACCAAAAAAAAGAATTGATAAATAAAAAAAAATTAAAAAACCCGACTGCCGTTAAAACTGAAAAGTAAAAAACAAGAAGATACCTAAAGGTAAAGAAACCTTAAAAATCGTTCGACGCATCTAGGAGCCTTAAAAAATTGTGGATGGACTCGGGTGGGACTTCAACACAATTTGGTGTCATTATACTTTACCTTTAAAAGGAGTCCCACCCGACTGCATCCTCAATTTTTTAAGGCTCCTAGATGCGTCGAACGATTTTTAAGGTTTCTTTACCTTTAGGTATCTTCTTGTTTTTTACTTTTCAGTTTTAACGGCAGTCGGGTTTTTTATTTTTTTTTATTTTTTTTTTATTTAACGCTTTTTAGTTATTAGAGATTAGATACAATTACACCAGAGAAACTCATTAACTCTGGATGTGTATACTCCAGTAGCGAGGACTCGAAATCGGTTAAAGATAGGCTATCTAAAAGCCTTCAATATTATAATAGCTATTCTTTTTGAGTTTTGCTAAGACGGCTATGAAGTAGGCAGGTATAATATAATTACCAAATCCGAAAACTTCGTCGCGACTGGTGATACAAAGGCTGGCGGTTTCTTGTCCTAGCGGATTAGCCTTGCTATCCATTATCCATAGCGCGACATTTCAAATTTTTAGTTAATTACTTATTGTAAACATAGTAATTGTTATTTATGTTATCTCTGACAAACTGACAAATCAAACATTCAAATTCCTTCAAAAGTTGAAACTCGGCGTCAAAGTCAAATCGAAAAGTTTTTAAGTAACGTTCCGTTGTCTTTGCTCGGTTTTTATGGTCAAGACAAATCTTGCTTTATAGCGTTTTAAATCTTTATTTTTATTTATTTATTATTTTAATGTACCCTATGTCACTCTCACGGTCATGACGAATCTAACGACGTATCGTTTATCTAAATCGGCCCAGCTGTTTAGGCCCTACGACGGCACAAAAATAGGTCACATACATACATACATACATACACTCACGGCAAAAACATAACACTTCCTTTGGCAGTCGTGTAAAAACATAACACTTCCTTTGGCAGTCGTGTAAAAATACCAAAATAACCTCTACATAGGTACGAGTACAGTGCCACCGACTAATTAATCTGTTTTATCATCTGAAGTCGGGCAGCCAAACTAAGTACAATATGGAACCAACCAGTAAAACTGCCCGACTTCAGACCCTTTTTAGTATACCTACCTGCCTAAAAATCAACAATATTGTTACCGTAATTTTAATTATTGAGGAGTTTGCTGATGAGAAGGTGGTTTCAGGTGCCCAATCAATGTGTACTTAGTTTTTTAGGGGTCTATTCTTTTTGGTACAAGTCCAAAAATGAGTAATTTACTGAATTCTGGGATGCTATCCTGTCCATCATTCCGAAGATACTCATCAGATCCTTACCAAACTTTTATGGGACCACTTCAAAGCTTCCACCTTTCCATTAAAAAAAGAACTATATCAATCGGTCAAGCCATCTTCGTGTAATCGATGAACAATTGAATTGAATACAGCGTTTTAAGGAGCATTCCCGGTCCTCACTTCGAAGATCGTCATCAGATCCTCATCAAATTTTTATGGGACCATTTCGGAGCTCCCACCTTTCCATTAAAAAAAGAATCATGTCAATCGGTCATGCCATCTTTGTAATCGATAAAGAATTGGATTGATTAATGCGTTTTGAGGAGCATTTCCGTTCATCACTCCGAAGACCCTCATCAGATCCACATCAAATTTTTATGGGACCATCTTGGAGCTCCAATCTATCCATTAAAAAAAGAATCATCTGAATCGGTCAAGCCGTCTTCGAGTAATCGGTGAACATACAAAAAAAAAAAATTATACATACAGACGAATTGATAACCTCCTCCTTTTTTTTTGTAGTCGGTTAAAAAGTCAGACCACAGACAAAAGAGCTTTTACAAAAATAAAAATAAAAACACTTAGAGTAGGTACATCATTACCAATGTTTAATTATATCTCATTTATTTATCAATGGTGTTATTTATTAAATCAATCAATTACATTGTATTGCATTTAAATCAACATCCAATCAACCCATATACGTATTGCAAACTTCATTTGTAAATAAGTTACTTTAATTTACTTATTTAAAAAAATCTTGTACTGTAATTATTTCTCGGTAATTATAAAGAAACTTGGACAATGTACGTACAATTATTAATAGTTACTTTACTGTAATTAGTTGTCAATTAATTGACAAGTTATGTGTCAATAATGAATTTTTATAAGGTTTCTTGTATCTTTATGTCGTGGGAGGATGTGGGCGTATGTCTTTTGCCTCCTGGTTTTGACCGTATGGCCGATCTGTTGTGAAATATGTTAGCTAATGGTGTTATGCAATATTTTTTTATGAAATAATGAGGTCAAAAGAAGCCCGTTTAAAATGGACCAGCTATCCACAGATATCAAATTTGGCATTTCAAACAAATTTTAATACGAAATTGTTTCATTCCTAAAAGAAGAAATATGGATTATACAATAGATTTACGTGATCTAAAGCCACTGTGTTAGTATTTTCGTTTTATTTCCGCTAAATTAAAATATATTGTATGTTAAAGTTTCACAGTTAGGAGCATACACTATTCTCATTTGTTAGGTTTGGAGCTCCTAACCGTGAAACTTTAACATACAATATATTTTAATTTAGCGTAAAATAAACGAAAATACTAACACCGTGTCTTCAGATGACGTAAATCATTAATATATCTCTATCACCTAGGTCTAAGCTCTAAGGAAAAACGCCGATCTTCTTATGAGGACGGAATCCGTTTAAAATAAAGCATAAAATCTTTTTTTTTTTAAATCAGAGTCCCTTCGAAACGACTTTCTGTCGTTATGACATTTTACAAGTCGCTAATGTTGCCAGTGTGAACATAACACTTAATACTGTCAGGATAAAACAGCAAAGTTCTAAATAAAAAATCAATGCACAAACCTACTGTGTCATACTTTTCCTGGAGCCTATAGGTACATATATTTTGCAGTTTTCAAAGACTAACATTCTTGAAAATGTTTTTTTTTTATTCCCAAGAATTTTGTCAGGTCTCTAAATAACTTATAGTTATAAAAAACTAGTAGGACAAACCCACTATCTATGACAATCTAGTTTTTGTTCTTGAATATCTCAAGTATGTATACTTAAACTAATTTCGTTGTGAATCCCAATGGCTGATGTGCAAAGTGCATCATTATCTGTGGTCGAGAGATTTCCTCATTATACAACGAGTAAATGACTTAAATCTGAATAAAATATACATTGTTTTAAATAAATTTCAATGAATTATATTAATTAAGTCGGCAAATTGAATAAATCGGAGGACGTGATAATTGTTTTCAAAAGATTTAGTCTTGTTTTATGTTATTTATGCAAGAAAGAGACAGTTGAAACAGTTAAATAGAAAGAGATAGCTGTAGGAGGTAATAATTAACTAGTACTTAATATTTTACTTTATTTGTGTGATAATAAATGCCTTATTATGATTTTTTATTCCGACATTGACAATTCCTTATCAGAGAGTGTATTGCAAGGGAATCCTACGTAGTAGTAGGCTTTATAAATATGCGATTTGTTAGTTATATAAGTAAACTAATATCTTAAAGTTATAATAAAGGAAGATGAGTACAAAATATTTCGTAATTTGTTTTTATTGCTCAAGCCATATCTACAAGAAATATTTTAAAGGAAAAAATCATCTTCAAAAATGAGTCACGAATCCCCCAGACCACGAGACCAGGGACTCGTGTGGCCGAGTTGGTTAAGGCGCTGCGGTTGGTACTGACGCAGAGACGCGAGTTCAAATCTCGTCGCGAGGGAGTTTTTGAGGATAAATTTTCCTTTAAAATATTTCTAAGAATACAAAAGCTCGGGAGCATCGACATAGGTACATTATCGTAAACCGAACAGTTCTAAGTTTACACGAACTATCAGCAGTGCTATTCTCTAATGTAACAGCCTAGAGTTCGACGCTGTTTCAGCGTCGAATCTGAGCAATACGAATGCTCTGATTGGACGCTCACTCTGATTCGGCGCTGAAACAGCGTCGAGCTCTATGCTGTTACATTAGCGAATACCACTGCAGTACGTTAGTACAATTCTTAAATCGGTACAATATCTCAATTCGTAAAAGTTATCAGTTCTTACCATAAGCAATTGGTGCAATTCTAATATTGGTACAATATCTCAATTCGTACAAGTCATTAATACTTGCGATTTTACGAGTATTTCCTTTTGAGGTAGAGGGAGATGTCAATTATAAATCAGGTACTGGTACTGGTTCTGCACCCGTATTAGATCGAGTAGGTAAGTTAAAATGAGGTTTTTAGTAGTTTTTTTTACACGTTAATGATTAGACAACTCATTAATTGACCTTTCCTACAACTTCCGTGACCCTTCCTACAGTTTACGTGACCCTTCCTACAACTTACGCGACCTTTCCCACAACTTAAGCGACATTTCCTACAACTTACGTGACCTTTCCTACAACTTACGTGACCTTTCCTACAAGTTATGTGACCTTTGCTACAACTTACGTGACCTTTCCTTTAACTTACGTGACCTTAATAAAACACTTTATTTATCCGGTTTTATCGCGTTTTTATTCATTATTTGACCCGAGCTTTCGCCAACTTTACAGTTGGCTTTTTCAAGGTTGACTGAGATGTAATTTGTCTATTTTTAACATTCTAAAAAGTTACAGTAAACTACCGCCTCATAATTATTTGCAATAAAAACGTTCCAGTGTACGCAGACTATAGAGTTATTGTAATAGTTTTCAATTTAAATTATAATTATTTTTATCCCTAACTAGCTCAAAAAACTACCATGGCTTCGGAACGCGCCCTCACATGAGA
Organism: Idaea dimidiata; assembly: GCA_949358125.1. Lineage (NCBI taxonomy): Eukaryota > Metazoa > Arthropoda > Insecta > Lepidoptera > Geometridae > Idaea > Idaea dimidiata. The sequence continues at coordinate 5,780,337 of OX442342.1, read as the reverse complement.
AGAAGGAGCTAGTTAGGGATAAAAATAATTATAATTTAAATTGAAAACTATTACAATAACTCTATAGTCTGCGTACACTGGAACGTTTTTATTGCAAATAATTATGAGGCGGTAGTTTACTGTAACTTTTTAGAATGTTAAAAATAGACAAATTACATCTCAGTCAACCTTGAAAAAGCCAACTGTAAAGTTGGCGAAAGCTCGGGTCAAATAATGAATAAAAACGCGATAAAACCGGATAAATAAAGTGTTTTATTATGCAAAATCGCGAAAACCATAGAAGAAATTACGTGACCTTTTCTACAACTTACGTGACCGGTCCCGGGAAACTACATAAAAGATGGGCAACTAAAAGAAGCACAGCGAAACGCCAACTACTAGGTAAACTGTGGCAGAGCTACTTAAGATTTATAAGAACAAATTCCCGATCATCTGTAATGTGTACCAGATTCCTCGAACAATTCGGTTCCGAAGCTTTCAACACTGGTATTCTATTTTCAAAAACTTAGAATAGATCACAACAACAATGGCGACCGTTGAACTCGGTCCAAACTTTCGATTTCATTAATATAACAATTTAGCGTGCCTGACGGTTTCGGCGGGAATTTATGATACACTGTTAAACGACGATTGTTTAAAATATGAAATACTATAGCTGTGTCCCTTGGTTTACGTATATTCCCATCGGCCATCCCAGTGGTTAATGAAACTTTTTTGAATCTATTATCTTGAAGAACTTTACTGTTTAGATAATGTAAAGGTTACATGGTGTGTGGTGAAAGACAGTTTTATTCCCATTTTTACCCTTTAAGTACCGAACCCAAAAAAAGTTTGTTAAGCATCAAAGTTTTCTCCGACAAAGCGCACGGCTGAGCGCCTTTAATGAATTTTCCCTATCCTTTTGTTCCCAATAACCACCCCCCCATAGGCGGCAGATGGTCATCTGTGATGGAGTCACTAGAAATTAGAAATGATTATTTCAAAATATAGCAAAGATGAAACAAAAGGCAATCGAAGCAGAAACAAAAGACGACCGAAGAGTCGCGATCGTTTTGGCGACTTTGGCATGACCAAAAGTTTTTTTTTACGAAATTCAAATTTTCGAACATATAAAAATTTTTTTTTTGCGAAATTCAAACATTCGAAATTCAAAAAATTTGGGGCATGACCAAAAATTTTTGAAATCAAAACAAACGCGAAGGGGGGAGAGCCCTCTCTCTGGTTAATATACCTACTTTAGCATGGGTGGGAACAGATTACGATTCATCTTCATTACAACTGCAAATTACATATTATATATAAATATCACTTATTCATTGCAATCATTTATCGAAAACGGAACAATAAAGGGACAATATTACATGTTAATTATAATAATTAAAACGAATCTCTATATTTCCCCGTTCAACTTCCTCAGTCTTATCTCAGGCAAGTGTGAAGTACCTTATAGCACGATCACAATAATTGTGCACTTGCGCCGTATATTATGTATCTTTAAATCACTTAATTTTTAAAGTTTCGTAGTCAACAAAAACTTATTTCTGTCTCGTCTGTCCGCGACTTAGCTCAGAGACGCTTCGTACTAAGCTGTAACAGCATTATGAGTATACAATAAAAATAAAATGAGGAATAAGTATCTATTTAAAAAAATAATACTTACCACACTATTATTTATTATAAACTATTATATTGGGGGTTACTATCACTTAATTGTCCTACTAATGAAAATTCAAATTCAAATAAAAAAACAACTTCAAATAAAGATTTATTTTTATTTTTGAAGTTTTTAAAGTAGGTTCTATGTCGGGGATTTTTTATTTTAATTTATTTTGTTAGCATTGCAATTTAGGTAAAATAAGGATATCATGATAACCCCCCCCCCCCTTGTTTCTTTTTATTCAACTTTTTATAATTGTTAATATAGATATTTTTTAACTAAAAATGTTATTTTTAAGCCCTAAAATGCGGTTCAGCTGCACGGATATAGTGACCGTACCACACGTGTCAAGTCACATGCAATTAATATATAAGTTATATGTGTTTATTTGCCTTCAGGCCTTTGTCGTGTTAACTCCGACCTTTGCTAACAACCTGTTATTTATCCTACCCTTATATATCCAAGTGATTGATAAATGTGAAAGTGTTGTTGTACGAGTATGGGTGCGTATTGTTTGTGTGTTTGTTACCTCCGCTTGTGAGAATAACTGGCCCGATTGCGATGAAATTTGGTTATGTCTAACAAATTATTATCGGCTTATACATATAGGTGGGTACGGTAAGTACATACAACCACCAGTTTTACTGGCTGGGTCCATATTGTAGTTCGGCTGCCCGCACTTGAGATGACGAAACAGATTAATCGGTGGCACTGTATTTAGAGGTTGCTCATTTTGTAAGTCGGTTTTTCTATTTTTGAATTATTTTTTTCACACATTGTTTAAAAAATAGAATTATTTAAGTATCAAGATTATATAATCCTACCCAAGGGTTTATAATCATCATCCGAGCGATGTTCCTGGTTACATCCCTCTCAGGAGCCCGGAGTCCGCTTTCCTGCTTTTGCGTCTCCACTTCGCACGATCTTCGGCATCCTGCGTAGTGAGACCATTGGCCCTTTACGACGTCAAGCCAGGACTTCTTGGGTCTACCCAGATCCAAGAAGTACCCCAGACCCTTGGGTAATCCTACCCAGGGGTTCCCGTATCAAAATTTTATTTACCCTATTTGCCATCAGATTCTGATACACCTATAGCATACCTAGGTTCTGTTGATTGTCTAGGTATTTCACATTTGCATGCGCCGAAGGCTGGCAATCGATGCGTGAGGGTGGCAAGGGGTGTCACCACAGGGGTGGAGCGGACATTCGGATCGGACGCTCGGCTACGAATAATTAATATTTCCCGGTTTGGTCGGAATTGGTTTGCAAGAATTTAGCCGAGTTGTGACGATGGTGGACGAAGATAACCGAATATACCTCTCGATCTTCGATTTAAATTCTCTTAATAACATAAATCCCTTAGGCATCTAATAATATTCACATAAGAAGTGGAAGGGTGTGGACGGGCATTTTTGTTTGAAAAAGCACAGACGCAGCACGTCGCCCGGCGTATTACTTCATACAAAAAAGCCCGTCCCAACCCGACCCGTCCACGGCCCGTTCTACTGTGAATTATTCCATATATTGTAATAGTGCTGAATGATTACTATTCGAGAGCCATAACCTTATGAAAAAAAAAACATAACTTCAGTTTTCTAACCTTTTTTTAGGAGAGTTGCTATTTTATGAGCCAATAATGATGTACAAACTATGTACACCTTTAGATTAGATAGAAACACACACATCATTGCTTGCTTATTTGTGCACTCATGCGGCATACCTACATGATTTCGTTTCATTACGATTTCTATCAAGTCCCTCCACTGAACCACAAAAAACGTATTATTGACAAATTCAAAACGCATTTTTTCGTTTTTAATGTTTTCATTGTATTTTTGTCACATGTAGATAGTTTATCATTACGAATAAGTATTAGTATTTATTTAAAATATGCTTTTTTCTAAATTTATAACCCTCGATGGGATTTGAACACGCGCTCTTCGGATGACCGCATTGCCACGGTGGCTGTTGGGAACTTATTAATGTAAATAAGCCTCCAGCACTACCACTACGCGTGCATCAGAGTTCAAGCTATCATGTTGAAATACTTATGCCTTCTTAGGTAGTGGGTACTAGTAAGGGTAGTGGTGGTGGCGTTTATATTGCAATTTATTCTATATTGTTCCAAATTCAAAACGTATTCTTGTCTATTGCCTAATGTGCTTTTTTTTCAATTGTTCCAGCCATGAGCCGGAGGGCGGCGGCCGGTGCGGGGATGGTCCGCTAGCTCGCGCCATGCAGCCCACCCCGCCGGGCGGCTCGCCCAAGCGGCATCCACCGGCGCCTGCACAAGGTACGACACAAAAACACAAATTAATGTGTTATTAGGACAAGCAAGAAAATAGGTTGGCACAGAAACAAAAATACATCATACAAATTAAGTCCTTAAAAAAAACACGGCAACTTTAATTAGCGACTTGTAAAATGGCAGAAAGCTGTCTTAAAAAAAACATCTTCACACTAATACAAGGTAAGATCGCAAGATGGAGTTTTGGCGGGAACGCGTTGAGGAGATGCGTTGCTAAATTTTCATTTTTGTGAAAGCTAGTTCAAATGCTTGCAAATTGTTTAATTTCGGGGGCATATTAATCAATTTAGTTTCGTGAAGGTGTATAAGTTGAATGAAAGTGAAAATTGGTGCAAGACATGGCCTTTAGCGTTATCTCCAAAGCTCGCGTGAACCGTCATTGTAAAGAGCCACCATTTACATTGACTTCCTTGACTTGACTTTTACAACGAAGACTTGACTGTTTTGATGCAAATTGAAAATAACTTGCAAAAATTAATAATACTTGACACTGGCTACTTTTCAAATGGCCATATTCAGTTCACAATCAATAAGAAATAATAATACCTAAATAACTCGCAAGGTGCGCTACTAAAACCCGATGAAATTGGAAAAATGTAATACACACCGTCATCCACGCGCGTTTTATTTCATAATAAAACGCACTAAAGTGGCTATGGAAAACGAAGATCACTATAAAATGGCAACATGAAACGAAAATTACTTCGTAACATACTAAAACGTTAATGTAAGACTAAAATTCGGGTTAGGGTGGAAGTCGTCCACCTCGAAACTGGGACCAGGGACCAATTATACCCTTTCGAATTTGATAATAGTCAACTGGGCCCAACCGTAGTTTTGACATTGGGACGATTACACTACATAATATTAATACTCTGTTTTGGTCCCAATAAGAAAACATTCAAGTAAAAAAGACTTGGTAATTTTTTGGGTTCTAATCGCGTTTATGTTAATAATTAAAATGCTTATGCTAATAATCAAAAACAAAGTCTATCGAAGAGGATAGACTCACCCGAAGAAGAGACCTTTACTGATCTAAAATCTAAAAATCACTAAGTACTAGAAATATTTTAAAGGAAAAATTCATCTTCAAAAGTTCAAACCTGGCCAGGCACGCGAGTTCAAATCTCGCCGCAAGTGAATTTTTGAAGATGAATTTTTCCTTTGAAATATTTCTAGTAAATATGCCTTGAGCAATAAAAACAAATTTACGAAATAATCACTAAGTATTAAAAAAAACCTAAAATTCAACACATAAAACCGATTTTATCATATCTTGTATAAATATGTCGTCTTCACACAATGTTTCCCTGTAAAACTTTCAAGCATCCGCAAGGAAACATTCTCATATATCTCGTGGCGCCATAAAACTTCATTATAACTTGGAAAGCGATATTTCAGGCGGTAAGAGTTCGCGCATTCATTTACACCGCTTAATGAGATATCCTACTCCATTTAGCAAATATGGGAAATTTGAGACTACCCACTTACTTATAAACGATAGTTAACAGTTGCATAACTATATATCGTTTGTCTTTTACTGTGACATGCACTTTCAAAGTTGACAGACAGAGACAAACGTCACATAACTTGGTTATCTGTTAAATAATCGTCAGAGACATGTCACATAGTCGTCTACGCTCCTAGAAGACTGCGCACTTGACAACTTTTGAAAAATTAATTTCAATCATGTTCCCTAAGGTTAAGGTAGTTTTTGCTTTGATATATTAAAAACGGTCCTGTATCTTACTAACCAAAAAACACTAAAGTGAAAAAAGGACAGACTGGGATCTCTCTATCATTAAGTCGGACCGTTTTTTTGATGAAGTAAGCTTTCTAGTTACTCTGTAGTGCTATTTCTATGACAATCGTTTATAAGTAAGGGGGTTAGTATCTATCTATACTAAAATGATAAAGATCAACATGTATGTATGTGAGTATGTATATGGGGGTAATCTCCGAAACTTCTAAACAAAAATTCATTCACCAGCTACATTATCCAGGAGTAACGTAGCCTAATTTTATTCCCTATATTCCCACGGAATCGGGACTTACGCGAGTGAAACTGCGGGATGCAGCTTATGAAATAGGTACATGTATTTTATTCTTGTGTCTTCTTTTCATTGGAGGTTGCGTTCCGAAAACGCACTAAATGCTGACGATCATAAAAATACATACTTAATTAAAATAAATATTGCACGACATTGCACACAGCGCTATCTAGCCATATTATACTAGATTATCTAGACATATTATACTTTTTTTGTTGTAAATACATACATATTATACATAGAAAGACACCCAGACCAGATACAAATATTTATTTTTAAGCATAAATATTTGCCACCCGACGGGAATCGAACCCGCAGCCTTCTGAACTGCAGTCGGGCGTTCGCTCGACGCACAACAGAGTCCGTTTGTACAGCTATATTAAAAACAGGACAAGAACATAGAACTTATAAAGGATGCCTCTTTAATAACGCCATACCAATGCAGGCTACATAGCACGCCAGCCATAAGCGTTGGTATATAAATCACAAACATCGAATAGCTGCTTCGTCTCGCCGGAGTCGTCTCTGACACCCATACTGGGTTGAAACCAAACTGTAGATTTTTGTATCGACCGATCTTATAGACGAGATTTTTAGTGCCTCTCAAGACTGGCTGCGTTCGTTTTGGTGACAGAACCATCTACATTACAACAATACATTAATTATGAATATTATTAGATAACGAGATATTTACCATGTTTATTTTTATTTACAAGGAGCTCGATATTTTGCCAGTAATTTCGCAAGCTTGTTCACGAGACAAAAAATAAACATGGTAAATACCTCGTTATCAATAATATTCATAGTGAAAATAACCATGTAAGTTTTAAATTCATTAATTGTATTTTTTTAATGTAAGGCAAATGTTTAGGTCGTCGTCCGAGTAGTTTTTACGTCTATGTTTTCGTTCGTCTGTTGTTTCTGCATCAATCGTCTTTTTTTTCGACGGTCTTCTGTTTTATTTATTTTTCGAAGGTCGTTTGTTTTTATAACTTTTTCGATCGTGTTTTGTTTTGGATTCGATTGTTGTATTGGTTGCAAAGTTTGCAAATATTAAATCATTTCGTAAATTTGTTTTTATTGCTCAAGGCATATTTACTAGAAATATTTTAAAGGAAAAAAAAAATCGCTGCTCGAGATGGGAACTTGCGTGGCCGAGCGGTTTAGGCTCTGGAGTATTGATCCATGGACGCGAGTTCAAATCTCGCCGTAAGTGAATTTTTGAAGATGAATTTTTCCTTTAAAATATTTCTAATATTAAATCAATCAATATGTTCATATTTGAAAATAGGCGACATTTTTAGGGCATTTTCAGGGCCGATTTGAAAGTCGGTTTTGTGTGTCGATCGTAATGGGTATCCCATGCAAATTGTGACTGTATTGGCGACCGTGATGTCACTACATCCGAAATGGAACGTCTAACACTATTGTAGGAACAGTTATTGTGAGAATATCAAATCCCACTTCTGATAACATTTCGTAACATCACATAAGATCCATATAACTTCTAAAACATTTATTATTTAGCTATTCTATTCTTTCCATATGTAATATGTATGTAATTACAAAAGAAAAATAAATATAAGTAGTATATCCGTAAGTAGTGTCACCGTAACACAAGCTTACCAGCTTACCACGGTGCTAGATGGCGCTGTGTGTTGGTCACAGAGTTTATTTATTATATATTTATTATTTATTCCTTCATCAGCTTATAGATAGATAAATAATACTTTATTTGATCAATCACAAAAATATTACAAAAACAACACATACCTACCTACCCCTTAGTTACACCTTAGTTGTACCTTACCTTATACCTTAGTTGTTCGGTCTTGATGCGATGTTTTTCGCCAGTCTTCGTCAATTGTAACTAGATTATTCTATACTATTTATCATTCTGTCTTTTACCTCATAATTCAAATATAAAATATGCGTCTTCATATTTTTTCCTAAATCAACCTCAAACGCTATATTTATTTAAGTCTGTAGGTATCAACTTTTATCAAAACTGTTTCAGCAGTTTATGCGTGAAATCGTAGCAGAATGACAGACCTACTTTCGTATTTACAATACATATAAGTATGAATCAATATAAGTAGGAATTTATTTATTTTTATTTTTATTTACAAGGAAAACAAACAGTTATACATTACAACTTAATAATATATAAATACAACTAAAAACCAATTATATGTTTTCACATATAGGCATCTATGCACACTAGTTATCCACTACAATATATAAACTTTATACATAATATAATATAATAAGACAAACACAGCATATTGATTGTCACGAATCATGACAATCAATATGCTTCACTATCATGCGACCATTAACCTTCTAATATTCATATTAAATAAATACTAGCTGCGCCCCGCGGTTTCACCCGCGTAAGATTTATCAAAATCGGTCCAGCATTTTTTCTTTTATAAGAACCTTCTCCTGATCAACACAAATACAATGCAAAAAGAATTATCGAAATCGGTCCAGCCGTTCAGGCGTGATGTCGTGACCACGCAAAATAGGGATTCATTTTTATATATAAAAATATATAGAATATGTAACGAATAAGTCCTTTAAGCCGAAAGGGGGTTGTTCTAGACGTCTAGGCGAACAACTTTTGTTCTACGACTTTTGGAAATTCGAAGTACTTTTCGAAAATTTTCAGTGTAAAGTTTACTTGAAGATCAGCTGTTTCTTAGAGTTCGAGGGCATTGACCTTATGTTGTCCTTTCATTTAGTTTGGTCTACTACAATCAAACCTTTAATTACCTTTGTTTTCAAAGGCAGCTGTTATTTCAGTGAAACATAACCTAAAAATTTTCAAAAAAAGTTCGAATTTTCAAAAGTTGTAAAACAAAATTTTTTTTTTTTTTTATTTAGTTAAATACAATGTAAATCCTTAAATGGCTAAAAGATTAATTAAACATTGTTTGTAATAACTAGGATTAAAAGCTAGTTGGATTGATTTTGTAAAATAAATAAATAAATAGATATTATACACAGATAGACACCCAGACAAGATACAAATATTTATTTTTAACCATAATTTTATGCACCCAGCGAGAATCGAACCCGGCCTTCCGCATTGCAGTCGGGCGTTCGCCCGACGCGCCACTGGCGCCACACGCACAATTATTACTTATTTTGTATCTATTCTCTTATAAGAAACCAGTCTAAATTCTTTTGGTAGGAATAGATAATATTTTCGTACGGGTTACGGATTAAACCATGTCACGCGAACATTTACATCACAAGCTTTCGTTCCTACCTTAAACGGCAACCATTTGTTATCATGAAAGTTGATGCATTATGCATACAATATGTTTCTATTGCGGAATACTCCCGTAGGAACATAGTCACCGGGGTACTTTATGCTGGGTAATGGGTGGGTACAATCGACGCAGTATGGGAGCGTGTACGTGACCGGAATGTGGGAAAATTGTACTCAATTTTCTTAATAAATTAGATAGGGTATGAGGATTTTGTACGGTTTTAATAACTGTAATAGACCTATAATAAGTCTGTGACATTGAAGGGGAAATCTAGTGTTATACCCAATGAACTCTAATAAGGTTATACCTTTGTATTTTCTAGTTATGACGCAGAAAGAAATGAAGTTCGATTTTTTAATGAAAATTGTGGTATTTCATCTGTCTGTAGTTAAGAGATGGCAAAAACCGTAAGTGACACGAAGACAAGTCGGTTCTTGTTCCACTGCCTCTTTAAATTGTCTAGACTATATAAATGTCTTACATCTTAGACCCTATCTTCATTTAACATCTGAAGATAGTGGTCAAACGATCATTTATCGATTACTAATACTTATTATAAAGAGGAAAGATTTACATGATCGTTTGCAATTAATGCTGCGAAAGTACTGGACCTGTACTGGATCAGATTAATATTAATAATTCTCAATATGTAACTTTATAATTAAATTCAATAAAATCTTCTATGGTTTTCGCGATTTTGCATAATAAAACACTTTATTTACCGTGGTTAATCGCGTTTTTATTCAAGATTTAAACGAACCGAGCTTTTGACAACTTTACAGTTAGATTTCTCAAGGTTCAAGGTTCGTTTAAATCATGAATAAAAACGCGATTAAACCCTTTAAATAAAGTGTTTTATTCAATTCAATACCCTTAAAAATAACATTTGCATACCAAGTTTAGTGCTGGTGAAATATGTTGGAATTATATATATGTGACATCTCTGTAACCATATTTTGAACAAGTAAATAACATTCATTCATTCATTGTATGAAAAATTCTGTCACTAATAGAAAGCTACATTATCAAGGAGTAACATCGGCTACTTTTGTTCCCGATATTCCCACGGAACCGAGACTAACGAGGGTGAAACGAGGGACACAGCTATAGTTGATTATATAGAAAAAGAAATCTCAAACATCTGAATTCCCCAAAGAAACTTCTAAAATATCCGTATTTGATATTTGAGTTGCTACCCAAAAGACCCGCTCTAGACATAAATCGAATAAGTAAACGCGTGCCCAAAGGGCCGATGGAAACCTTTAGTTCAGCATTCGTATAAAAAGGCAACGGGAGACTTAAAAAGGCAATCGTTAAACCGAAACCTGTGGTCTCTCAGCGGCATCATTACTTGCTATTGATTGGAGGAACGAGAGGACATTAGGTATTGTGGTGACATACTATGAAAATTTGGCGAAATACAACTTGTTCAACATCAAGAAATCGTTAGGTGGTAAATTATTTTGTTCTGGAAATAAAATGCTTAAGTGAAGCAGTAGAGTGCGTGCCAGATAAGTCTGCACGTGGTCAAAATCGAAATTAACCTCTGTTTGCTAACCGTACCAATTGTCAGGTAAACTATGCCTAAATCTGGCAGTAGAGGCCCCCTGTAGCACAGTACTTAGAGGGAGCAGTGCGGAAACTGCAAACACACACACACAAACGTAGTTTCCATGCTGCTGTGCCCCAGCCTCAGCCTTTCTGTGCTAGTAGTGAGCTCACTCATGTGACACGCACTAACTACAGTTTAATACTAATTGCCGAAGAGAGAGCCGAAGCCGAAGGCGACTCTCTTATCTCTGGCCAATACAAACCTGAAGTCTATCTTTCAAGTTTCATATCCAACCTCCTTCTTCAAAAACTTTTAAACAACCTATTTCTTTTCACAGGTGGTGCTGCGGACCAATCCACGTTAAAGGTGCACCTTCCAAACGGCGGGTTCAATGTGGTGCGCGCGTCAGCTGACGAGGATGTCAGATCGGTGCTGCGGCTGCTGGCAGCCAGGCTTGCAGCTGGAGACAGGGTCTATTCGTCCTGCTACGCGTTGAGGGCAAGGAGACTTACCACTGGGAAGGTAAGGGAGAAACTAAAGTTGTTGGTATTATTTGGTTGAGGAGGTCAGATTTGAGGTAGTATAACACCTCGGTGTTCCGTCAATAGTCGAAGTCCGTTGGAATAACCACAGGTACGCTTACGCGAACCGTCTGAAAATAAGTCAGCGACTTGTTCGCTGGAATGCAAGCAAGTTGTTGTCTTACGAAAGTCCACTAATCACCACAAACGAGTTTTTTACATTACTTCTTATCTTCTTGCCTGTAACTCTAAGGTATAGAAGAGAAGAGAAGATATTTGGAGTTCTTCGCTCAGTGTAACTTACTGGATATGAACGACATTTGTTGTCCCATCTCAATTCTCGTTTCGTACCTAAATACTCACCTTGTCCTTACAAAATCTGAACGCTACGATTCCAGACAAGATGGGTCCATCAAGACACCCCGGTGTCGGAACTGCTGACCAAATGGCCGGCCAGCGAGTGGCGGCTGGAGCTTCGCGTGCGGTATCTCCCAGCCAACTTGCGGGAGCTGTGTGAAGCGGATCGTGTCACCTTCCATTACTACTATGATCAGGTATGAGGATATAAGCAGCACTTTTAATTTAAGTGTACTTAAGCTGGACCATATTTTGTACTGAATTTAAATTTATTTTTCAACTTTAAATCGCGTTGCTTTTTATCAATGGTTTTTTTCTTCTGTTTTCGGGAGGTTAAATTTTAATGAAACTCCTTTTCCGTTTCATTCTCAGTATCGGAGCCTTTACAGACCCCTTCCTCAACGTCGATTTTATCAATGCTCTACGTTCCGAGATATTTTTAGACCTCTTCCTCAGAGGTTGCACCAACCCCTGAGCAACGCGGTCAAAAACGTAGAAATGTGTTAAATTTCAATCCAACACCGTGAAAATAGAAGAAAATTCATGTCTTTCACCGTTACGTTACAAGAACTTTTAAAGTTGAATGAAAGAATACTCATTTATTGGTAATTAATCATTACATGTCAAACAATATTATTCAGAGATGAAAAAAAGAAAGAAACAGAATAGTTCATTTAGTACCTTTGTTTATTAATAACGCCAAAAGATCTTTGGGGTCTTGAGGTCTTGAGGAAAGCGGGTGCTTTAAAGCCATTGTCAGATGTACTTTTCTTCGTATAAGACATACTTTTACAACTTCTCATTATAAATTCCATCGAAACAATGCAACAATGAGGATATTGGCGCAGCGCCCAGTCTGTTGGTGGTACTGGTAACTCTAACACCAAAAGTGGTAACGTTGCCAATATTCAATATCCTGAATTTGTAAAGTTGGCTGCTATGACGAGGTTAAATACCTGTACGAGTAATGCCTACAAACTATGGACCACATCGGTGGATGATTATGCCATGCATAGGTACCGTAAATTTGGGATACTTTAGGAGGATAGATAGGTACTTTGAGCCAAGATTTTTCGAAGCTATACACCACATAACTTACATCGAAATAAATAGTTTTTTTTTTAAATCATTGGTTGCGTTCAAATTAAAAACAAAAATGATACGCCATGTTGATTCTCAAAAGCAAAGTTAGTCGTACTGTACGTACCGCTAGGAGTAATTGTGTTTGGTGATACGTTTCGATCATGTTACAATGATCTTGGTCTCGAGGGGACTGAGTCCCTGTTACAATGGTCGAAACGTCGAGGTAAGAACGTCGAGGTAAGGAAATAAAAAATAGTGCGCGATTAAGACCCGGTAAAATGTAAATATGTTAACATTCCGTGATACTGCCACAAAAACAACACACAACCCTAAGTTACCTGGTATGTACCATATATGCGGTTTCTTTTACATAGCTCTCAAAATTAGTAGACTTAAATGGCAATGGGCAGGCCGTATAGCTTAGCTTGACCATGATGGCGAGTAGCGACCACGATGTCGACCTCTGTGGCGTGTCGGGCGAACGCTTGGCTGCAATGCGGAAGGTTGCGGGTTCGATTCCTGCTGGGTGCAAATATTTATGCTTAAAAATAAATATTTGTATCTGGTCGGAGTGTATTTCTATGTATAATAAGTACAAAAGAAAAGTAAATGTAAGTAGTATATCCGTTGTCTAGTCGCCGTAACACAAGCTTAGCAGCTTACCATGGGGCTAGATGGCTGTGTGTTGGTCACAGAATTTATTTGTTATTTATTTATTTATATGTAATGCGAAACGGAGTGTCGTGGCGACCACCTACTCCGTGGACTGACGACATTGTAGCGGTCCGGAGAGTCGTTGGATGGAGGTAGATCGCGATCGCTGTTTGTGGCGTCGTCGCATGGGGGAGGCCTATGTGAGGCAGTGGACGGATTAGAGCTGAGATGATGATGATGACGATGACAGTTCCTTTTTTATATTTTTGAGGACTTTACAGTAGAAAAAACTTATAAAAAGGACGATTTATTCTTCTTGTAAATGCCACCTTCCACAACTATTTGGTTCTAACTCTGAATTACTCTAAAGACACAAATTAAAGCGGTCCCAAATAATTAAAATTTAAACTAATTAAAATTTAATTCGTTTTATCATTGTTTGCAGGTGCGACATGACTACCTCAATGCCAATCATCCTATGGTGGACCAGGAGTTGGCGATACATATATGTTGTTTAGAAATAAAGTGAGTAACATATCTACTTGTACTTTCTTTTATTCATGACGATGTTTCCGGTTGCTAGAGACTCCAGGGTTCGTTACAAGAGCATTAAATATTTTTACTAAAAATAGACGTTTAAAATTCACTTGCGGCGAGATTTGAACTCGCGTCCCAGGATCAATATTCCAGTGCCTATACCGCTCGGCCACGCAAGTTCCCCAAGTCAAATTTTGAAGATGAATTTTTTCCTTTAAATATTTCTAGTAAATATGCCTTGAGCAATAAAAACAAATTTACGAAATATAGTATTTGTTTCCATGATTCAATCTCTATCAGCAACACTGTCGATCGGTATCAAAATATGGTGATTTTTTTTGCAAAAGACAATGTTCGAATCCTGGCTAGGGTGATAAATTTTACAAAAATCTAATAATGCCCTTTTAGTTTTTGTTATAATCGGGGACGTAAATCCTTTCAATACTTTTCGCTATTTTATAGTGTAGTATTTCCCCTTGAAAGGCCATCGAAATGGTTCATTCTATCTAACGAACATACATATTAAATACAAGGTATAACAGGTATGCCTTTTTAAGCCGAAAGGCGGTTGTTCTAGTCGGCTAGGCGAGCAACTTTTGTTTTACGACTTATGCAAATTCGAACTTTTTTTTGAAAAGTTTGATTATGTTATTTTTCACTGAAAAAACAGCTGCTTTTGAAAATAAAGGTAATCGAAGTTTTGATTGTAGTAGACCAAACTAAATGATAGGACAACATAAGGTCAATGACCTCGAACTCTGAGAAACAGCATTTCGAAATGTACTTCGAATTTCCAAAAGTCGTAGAACAAAAGTTGTTCGCCTAGACGTCTAGAATAACCGCTTTCGGCGGGAAAATTTAAAAGGGAATACCCGTTACACGTTGTATAGGTATGGTGTTCAGTTTTTCACAACTTCTGGGACGTTACAAAACCCCATGATATAAGATTATTTTAAGTTAACAAATGCCGTTTGCGTTTTCAGATACTTCTGTAAGGACATGCAAATATCCCTCGACAAGAAGTCGAACATAGAGTACTTAGAGAAGGAGTTCGGCCTACACAAGTTCCTGCCTAAATCTGTACTAGATGCTATTAAACCTAAGGTCTTGAAGAAAGCTATACAACAACAGTTTAAAAAGGTAAAGGTTTGTTTGATGTATTTGGTTTTATAATGTTGCGGGTTCGATTCCAGCTGGGTGCAAATATTTATGCTTATAAATTAAAAATATATATTTGTATCTGGTCTGGGTGTATTTATATGTATAATATGTATGTATTTACAAAAGAAAAATATAAATAAGTAGTATATCCGTTGTCTAGTCACCGTAACACAAGCTTAGCAGCTTACCATGGGGCTAGATGGCGCTGTGTGTTGGTCACAGAATTTATATGTATATCTTACTAATATTATAAACGCGAAAGTTTGTATGTATGTGAGGTTGTTACTCTTTCACGCAAAAACTACTAAACCGATTGCGATGAAACTTGGAATATAGGTAGCTGGGGACCTGGATTAACACATAGGCTACTTTTTATACTGATATTCCCGCAGGAACGGGACTTGCGCGGGTGGAACCGCGGGGCGCAGCTAGTTATATATATTTAAGACAATGGTTTTGAAAGGCACTATTGATAGGGTAGAGTTTGAATTCCAATTCTACTTATTATTTTGTGAATTATCATGCCAACTGAATATTGACGACGTGAACAATGCACTCCCTACAATAGTTTATTGGTTTAATATAAAAAATCTCTTACTAAATGGATCCAAAACTGAATGTATTAAATTCACACTTAGTAATATTAAACATGTGAAAACTGCGGTATAAATTAATAACGAAGAAGATAAAATAGTTGGAAATGCTGTCTTTCTAGGTATAACTTTAGACTCTGGGTTTCGATGGGGCCCACACGTGGAAGCTTTGTCCGGTAGACTAAGTTCTGCAGCTTACGCTGTTAAGAAAATTCGTGATTACACAAATATTGAGACCGCCCGCATGGTCTACTTCAGCTATTTCCACAGCATTATGCCATATGGCATCCTGCTGTGGGGGTGTGTTGCAGATTTTGAGGATAACTTTATATTACAGAAGCTGAATAGAATGCCTTGAACAATAAACATAAGAGAAATATTGTTGACCGAACGAGCGAAGCGAGTGAGGTCCAGTGTAGAAGGGCCTGGCGCTTGTATCTTTGTATGTTTGTTCGACGATAACTTGAGTATCGTAGATCTGATCTTTATGAATTTTTGTTTGCGCGTAGTTTAAGTCAGTAGAATTAATGAGTTCGAAGATGAGCCGGATCGGTTGGGGAGATGGTGGTCGTGAGGTCTCAGTTCGGGGCGAACTCCTAGTTATTAACGTCTCATTGTTTTTTTTTAGGTCGCCAACCTAAGCGACACAGACTGCATGGTGAAATACCTCGAGACAATGCATACACATTACGGCTACGACCGAGAGACCTTCACCGGGGCGCTCGGCACAGGCTGGGCTATCCCCGTAGAGCTCGCTATTGGACCTGACATAGGTGACGTACATATACAAAACACACATACATACTCACATATATACAGCGTGTTCCGCCGATGACCATTTAAGCCGAAAGGGGCTTGTTCTAGACGTTTAGACGAACAACTTTTGATATACGACTTTAAAAAAATAACATTTTTTTTCGAAATTTTTGAGTTAATGTTTCACTACAAAAATAGCTGTTTTAGAAAATAAATTAAAGTTTTCATTGTAGTTGTCCGAACTGAATGAAAGAACAAAATAAGGTGATTGACCTTTATTTCTAAGAAACAGCTGATTTTCAAGTAAACTTTTAACTTAAAATTTTCGAAAACTACTTTGAATTTTCAAAAGTTGTAGAACAAAGTTGTTCGACTAGACGTCTAGAACAGCACACTTTCGGCTTTAATGGTCATCGTCGGAACACGCTGTATACGCAATACTACTACGACCGAGAGCCCTTTGTTAGAGTTGACTGGTCGCCCTAACGCCTCTAACTTGACCTAACGACTGCTACCAGATCAACCAGGATCAACTGCTTAACGTGCCTTCCTAAACACGGAGGAATTCGAGAAAGTGATTTCTTTGCTACACAAATTATCGGTCCCCATCCAAGTAATGACCGCGCCGATTCGGTGATTTCTGTTTTTAAGCATTCTAGCTGCGCCCGGCGTAACAAACTGCTGTGCAAAATTCCACACAAGAAAGTAATATTAACCCTTTTTTATTTGCACTGCCAGTGCCCCGTGGTTTCAACCCGGGAATAAATAGCATGGATTTATTATACGCTGTATAAATTATCTAGATTACATGCAAAGATTAGGTACCATAATGAAAAGTATGGTTGCTGGGTTAGTAGTACCTTACAAGAAATATTCTGTCACTGTCAATTAAAACAGCTGCTTTTGAAAATAAAGTTAATTGAAGTTTTGATTGTAAACCATCAAACTAAATAAAAGGACAACATAAGGTCAATGACCTCGAACTCTCAGAAACAGCTGATTTTCAAGTAAACTTTACACCTTAATTTTTCGAAAAGTACTTTGAATTTCCAAAAGTCGTAGAACAAAAGTTGTTCGCCTAGACGTCTAGAACAATCACCTTTCGGATTAAAAGGGCTTACCTGTTACACATTGTATACAAGGTGTGACGGGTACTTTTCGAAAAATTTAGGTGTAAAGTTTACTTGAAGATCAGCTGTTTCTTAGAGTTTGAGGTCATTGACCTTATGTTGTCCTTTCATTTAGTTTGGTCTACTACAATCAAACCTTCAATTACCTTTATTTTAAAAAGCAGCTGTTTTTTCAGTGAAACATAACCTCAAAATTTTCAAAAAAAAAGTTCGATTTTTCAAAAGTCGTAGAACAAAAGTTGTTCGCCTAGACGTCTAAAACAACCGCCTTTCGGCTTAAAAGGGCTTGCCCGTTACATCTTGTATAAAATAAAGTCTTGTTAGTTGCACCATTTATAACTCAAGAACGGCTGAATCGATTTGGCTGAAAATTAGTGGGGAGGCTTAGAACCAGGAGAAGGACATAGGATACTTTCTATCCCGATATTCCCGCGGGAACGGGACTTACGCGGGTGAAACCGCAGGGCGTAGCTAGTTTATCAAAAATGTTTTGCACATTTACACCCTTATTTATAAAATATTATTTACACATGACTAAGTTATGAGCGTTTATAAATAAGGGGGTTATTGTTATTAAACCATTGTTTTGTTTTCTTTCAGATATTTCGTACGTGTCCCACAAAGCAGGCGAGCCGCCGACCTACACAAAGATAGCTTCGTTCAGCGATATCGTCGCGGTACAGACGCTCAAGTCGAACTGTACTCAGTCTCAGCAGACACAGGTCGGTTCTACCTCACTTTCTACTACGAATATGCATACTTGCAGAAATACAGAAGGTTAAGTAGAAGTAATGCAGAATGTCATCATTTTCTGTATACTTCATTACCTTCCACTATATTATTTTCTTTACTCTGAGGTTTGTCGGTAGAAAACTCTAAACAGGGTTATTTAGACTCATGAGATGCAGGTTCAAGTCCTGTCGGGTGCGAAATTTTTGGAAAGCTTTTATTTATTTATTTATTTAAGGAACATTCACAGCTATAATACAAAGTAAATATATATATATATATATATATATATATATAGATAACACAAAGCCAATTACGAACATTCACAAATAGAAACAACGTAATAACAAAAAGACAGCCGGAATAAAAAAAAAAAAAAGAAATATATGAAGATATCACGTATAAAAACAAAAGTACCAACAGGCAATATTAACGCAGACTACCCACATCCACCCAGTCAAGTAGATACTAACTAGGCAAACGTAAGCAACCGTGCGCCTTCAAATCAGGTAGGTACCTCAATTGAATTGAAGAATAGCCAGCTTTTCTTTAAGTATTTGACTCACCTTTGTATTTGTATCTAATTATGACTGTTATATTGTGAATGTTTTCTTGTGTACAAAATAAATAAATAATGTTGCGGGTCCGATTCCCGCCGGGTGCAAATAATTATGTTCAACTAACAGCGCCCCGCGGTTTCACCCGCGTAAGTCCCGATCCCGCCGGAATATCGGGATAAAAGCCTATGTATTATTCCAGGTCAGATATCTACATACCGAGTTTCATGGTAATCAGTTCAGCGGTTTTTACGTGGCTATGTTGTAACAAACACACATACTCACAAACTTTTAGCTTTATTATATTAGTAGGATATTAAATATTTGTATCTGGTCTGGGTGTCTTTCTATGAACAATATGTATGTATTTACAAAAAAAAGTAAAATATGTAATATATCCGTTGTCTAGTACCCATAGTACAAGCCTAGTGCTTAGTTTGGGGCAAGATTGCGATGTGTGTAACGTGCAATATTTATTCATTATTTATTTACAGAGTGGATCGTGCGGTAAGGCAGCCTTACAGCTGCGAGTGAAAGGTGCTACGGAAACTTTGACCATCACGTGCAGTAGTGTTGAGGTAATTTGACGACCTCTGTGGCGCGTCGGGCGAACGCTTGGCTGCAATACAGAAGGTTGCGGGGTCGATTCCAGCTGGGTGCAAATATTTATGCTTAATATAAATATTTGTATCTGGTCTGGGTGTATTTCTATGTATAATATGGATGTATTTACAAAAGAAAAATAAATATAAGTAGTATATCCATTGTCTAGTCACCGTAACACAAGCTTAGCAGCTTACCATGGGGCTAGATAGCGCTGTTTTGGTCACAGGAATTATTAATTTATTTATTTATTTTTAATTATTGTGTCATCGTAATACAAGCCTTATTGACTGCTTAGTTAGAGCTGCGAGATATTTCGGCATATTCTACTAATACCTTTTAGCCAATAACATACATTTTTATAGAAATATTTTTAGCAAGGAAATATATTTCCAAAAAATCCCCATGACAGGATTCGAACCTGCGTCCTTTCGCTAACCAGGCGACTGCTCTAACCACTGAGCTACACAGGAATCAGTGGTTAGAGCAGTCGCCTGGCTTTTCTTTTTAAAAAGATCAAAGTGTAGGCTTTATATTAGACTTTTAGCCCGAAAATACTTGCAAAAGCTCGCAATATCCCCTATTGACTTTTTGTCCATAAATCCCCTGTTCTGGGATTTATGGACAAGTTTTAAGTTTAGTTTAAAATTCTGATCAATCACATAGATATTTGCGGTCAAAATTTGTATTCGATATATCATGTAATTCACAACTGAACGGCAATATAAGTCACTGAAGGACTTTCTCTCCCTAAAAGTCGCTGTAAGAGTATTTTTACAGTCCCTGAACACTCGTAAATCGAATAAACCGACAATAATCCGCCATACCATAATGTCTTATAAGTCGTCGTGAAGTCGCCGCGTTGTCTATCAGGTTAAAAAAAACATCAAAAAATAATAAAAAAAACCAACTTAAAAAAAACTGTTTTTTAAAAGAAGTCGGGGTATTTGATATTTAAAATTTACTTGATTTTATTGAGCAACAAAATAACTACAAAGCAACGACAAACGATCATGGTAACGTAGAATATAATTGACTTTTTTTTTTGTTATAGGCTGCAGAAAGTTTAGCGGACTTAGTCGACGGATATTGCAGACTGGTCACAGACTCGCAGACTTCGCTGTGGAACAGGACGAGTGAGTTTTATACAATGGGCCCATAATACCATAATGTCTTATAAGTCGTCGCGTTGTCGTTCAGCTAAAAATAATAAAATTTATTATTTATTATTTATTTATTTATTTCAAAAACAACTACAGCTATTTTACAGGATCCCCCAATGCAATAGAGTAGGTAAAAAGCATTATTAATTTTTAATGTTATAGCAGATTGTCCACTGACAAAATTAAAATCACATCAAATAATTAAACAAAAGAGAAAAACGGGTTAGGGGTGAAGTCGTCCCCCTCGAAACTGGCACCGGGGACCACTTGACCCCTTTCCAATTTGATAGTAGTCAACTGGGCCAAAAGGTAGTATAGACATTGGGACAAGTTGACTACATTAAATTTTCGCTAGGGTTAAAGTGATCCCACTCTCAAGTTAAAAAAAGACTTTGTAAGTTATGAAGTAAAAAAGAATAATAGAAGAAATTGGTGGAAAAATTGTACTTGGATAAGTCATGTGTATTCACGATCGCAGACATATAATGAAATTCAAAGGAAAATTAATAACTAAAAATAATTTTGAAGTAAAAAAATTACCTTCTCGACGCGTTTGTTAAACGAGTGTGTGAGAAATTCTTCAAACAATCTTTGCTTTTTGAAATTCAACATTTGGTTCAAATTGAGAGAAATGTTTTTAAGTATTTATTTATCTTTTTCAAGCAACCGTATGGAAACAACTGAATTGTCAGTGTAAAAGTACAGGTAAAAGTAAGTTTTAATTTACATGGGTACCAACATTTCCTTAAACTATTAAGATGTCATAACTGAACACACTTTTTAATTTAAATGAAAACTGAGAGAATGTTATTCTTAAATTGGCTGCTCGGGGTGAGAGCTCGCGTGGTGTAGTTGGTTAGAGCGCTAGGGTATTGACCTAGAGGCGCGAGTTGTCTATGGAACTTAGGAAGGAAGATTAGTAGAACAAAATTATATAATTTTTAAAATTCATGTCTGTCTGTCTGTTCCACTGTTTGTTCCTTATACAATAAAAAACTACCAATCCGATTGAAATCTGGTTTTCAAAATTGGATAGTCCATTTTCGAGGCAGCTCGTGGTAAGTATACTTTACATCGAAATCCAATTAGTAGAACTCGAGTAATTAAAGAAAAAATCGGCTATGCACTATTTCTAAGCAGACGAAGTCGTGGGTAACAGCTTAATATTATAAAAAGCAACGTTGATAACTTGTATGTAAATATTTACATATGCATTTTATATGCATAATGAATACATATGTATTTTGGGGTAATCTCCAAAACTACTAAAGCGATTTAAAAAAAAAGAAACACCTATAGAAAGCTACATTATCTAGGAGTAACATAGGCTACTTTTGATTTAATAAACCATTGTTTTGTTTATGTAATTGTAGCCGAAATGAGCAGTAGTTCGTCTGAAGGCAAGACAAGTTCGTGGGAGGCGAACACTGCCACGTTGATGTCGGAGGACTACGCTGAGATTGTGGACGATGACGCGGACTACTCCACTCCCGCAGGTAATAGCTGCAGCCGAACTCCTTACCTTTCACATCGAATAACAAAACACACACAAATAACAGTTGAAAAAAAAGGACACAAAAGAAAAAACATTATTAAAGATATACAACTACTCTGGTATTACTCTGTTACGACCTCAAATTAGCTGAAATCTATAGTTCGTACTTTATTGTTTCCCATCAGTTGTGAACCGATTATGGCCATTTGGAAATTAGGCAGTGTCAAGTATTATTAATAATTGCAAGTTATTTGCATCTAAACAGTCACGTCGTCACAGTTAAAGGCAAGTCGTGGGAATCGTTGTAAACAAGGCGGCCATTTACAATGATTGTTTTATAAAAATAGTAATGGCGCCATAGTATGTTAAGAAGTAATTATTTGATTACAGTTCGTGACTACGAGTTAGTGCGTAATCAGATTGAGCTGACCGGCATCATAGGGGAAGGACAGTTCGGAGATGTGCATAAGGGTAAGACAATTTCTTTACGCGGATCCATTGATCAGATAATAAAAATAATCTAATTCCACGTAATTTAACAAAAAGCAAGATCTTGTGACACAAATCTAAATCTATATCTATACTTATAATAAAGGAAGAGATGACAAAAAGTCTGTACTTGGAAGTAAATAAAAAAAAATGTGGTCTAGGGTAGGTACTTAGGATAAGTAATAGAACAAAATTTTATAATTATTAAAATTCATGTCTGTCTGTCTGTTTGTCTGGTCCTTATACATTTAAAAACTTGTTGGATAAACAAAATTGAATAGTTCTATTTTCGAGGAACGTCGTGGATCCCTACTTTGCATCGAAATCTAATTAGTAGAACCGGAGTAATAAACGAAAAAGCGCAACCGCTCGGCCGCCCGCGCCCGTGATAACGCGTTTTTCACTTTCGCCTTTGAAACCGCGGGGCGCAGCTAGTAAAGATAATAAAAGTTAAAAATTAACGAATGTCCCCATACAAAACTTTATAAACCAGTGTTAGTAGGCATCTAGCTCGAATGAGCGCCCATACAATATACAGGTCTTTGATTGCTGGTTCTCACTTACAGACCCACTACCGCCACCGAGATTCACGTATCCATACTAGCGCGCGAGTTCGTCTCGATTTTCAACTGTAGTGTTAAGACGGCGATAGGTGATAATTATCGGTCCTTGTCCGATTGCATAGAAATGAGCGAGATGGAATTGCATGAAAAAATCTACAATTTCTCGTAAAATAAATCATTCACGAAGATTAAAATAATATTTTTATAAAATGCGATGAAGAGGTTCTAGGTATTATATTTTCTAATATTATGATGTCTATAAGAAAATATAGCGGTTAAGGATTTAAAAGAAAAATTGTTTATTTTTGTAAAACAGGGGTAACTTTGCCTGTATAATAGTGGTATTTAAAGTTATTTTTTATTGTTTTTGAAATGAAGGGGACACTTCTTGTATCATGTACAATAACATACATTGTTTAAAGATCTATTTGATGCCGGTTATGAAGAAAAATATTCAATCAGGAGGGGTTTTCACATCAGTCGCGTCCTTAAACAGGTATTTCTCTTCCATTCAGGCACGTGTAAGGTAACATCAGCGAACCATCCGTCACTACGACGTCAGATCTCACAGCAGAAGCAGCGCGGGAAGGGAGTCAGCGGAGAGTTCACGCTGCCAGTAGCCGTGAAGACCTGCAAGATGGACGCGGACCTGGATACAGCTGAGAAGTTTCTAGAAGAAGCCTGTGAGTTGTGCATTATTGTAGTCTAACTACACCTGCAACAGGCTGATGATGAAAATAATGTTTGTCTAGACGTCTACAGCAACCCCCTTTCGGCTTAAACGACCGTTCTAGAAAAACACTGTACCTAGAAAGTCCTGTAGCCGACGCGATGCGACGATGCAGCGATCGTACCTACCTATATCGCGCTCGGCAAACCTCGGCTAAAGTCGGGAGCCCGGCCCGAGGTCCGCGTGTGCGCACAATTTGCGTTCCTAATTCACCACATCACCAGCACCGCCTGCGCCGACTACAAAGTCCCCTTATTCCGACGACCTCTGTGGCGCGTCGGGCGAATGCTTGGCTGCAATGCAGAAGGTTGCGGGTTCGATTCGACCAGAGATAAATGAATATTTGTATCTGGTCTGGGTGTATTTCTATGTTATGTATGTATTTACAAAAGAAAAATAAATATAAGTAGTATATCCGTTGTCTAGTCACCGTAACACAAGCTTTGTAGCTTACTACGGGGCTAGATGGCGCTGTGTGTTGGTCACAGGATTTATTTATCGATATACTCCATCCCCAGACATAATGCAGCAGTTCTCCCACCCGCACATCATCGGTCTGGTCGGCGTGTGCAGCGCGCCGCCCATCTGGATAGTCATGGAGCTCGCAACGTTGGGAGAGATGAGGGCCTACTTGCAGCAGAATGCTCATAGGTAAGCGGTTCATTTACCTTTTTTTAGGGTTTCGTAGCCAACAAGAAACCCTTATTTATATTCAATTCAATTCAATCATTTATTCATAAATATAGGTTTACAGGTTTACTGAAACACGAGTTTCTCTATATTGGCCAGTTCGGCATATGAAGTCATAAGTTTTTGAAAACAAATTACTTACATGTCAATTATATAAATCCGTAATTCAAACATACACAGTATATTATTAAAATTAAAACCAAATTAAATTCGAAAAATGTCAACTAACAACAAATACCTACATAGAAAATATAAATAACAAGTCATAACAGCGACAGATTACATTTCCATTATCAATCAATTTCGTTTCGATATAGTTTCGTCATGTCCGTTTCCTCAGAGACGGTTATTACTAAGAAGCTGAAATTTTGCAAGAGCATAATATTGTCTACGCCAAAAAAGTGCTATAATAAAAAAAAACCCCTTTTTTTTGGTTACCTCTTGTTCACGGAGCTTTGGAGACAACGCTAAAATGAAAATTTAGCAACACATCTCCTCACCGCGTTCCCGCCAAAACTCTGTCTTGTGCTGTGACGTGAAGTTTCAAAGTTAACAGACAGTGACAAACGTCACATAACTTGGTCATCTGTTAATCATCGTTTATTATTATAAGTAAGGGGGATAGTTAGTTGTAGTATTAAGTTGGTGAGTGTTTGCTCGTCACTGTTTTACCAAATTACTGGTGGTTTATTCAAAGACGTAACCCTAATCTTTCTAGGCTACCGACAAGATGCCTCTTCAGTCGAGAATTGGTTGTCAGTGGATTGAGTTGCATGCATAGTGTGGTGTCTTCATTAGTGGCTACACCGTCTTACGTGTTGTACGCAGATCTAATATTTATCGCGCCGATAAATGTTACATTTGTGATTCAGGTTCGCAATTCTCATTGGTTGTTGCAAAGCTGTAATTTGTAACAGTGCCATCTATCGAAAAATTTGTAGTTTACTTCAAAGAGGTAACAATTCTCCTAACTATAAAAGGCACTGTCTACAAATATTTGTATCAACGCCATCTATGGACGGATCTTGATGTGTCGTTTCAATGACTCGCCGCTGACTCAATTTGCACTCTTCTGCCCGTAAAATAAAGCTGATTTTCTATTACAGACTGGAAACGTGTACGTTAGTACTGTACATTTACCAGCTATCGACGGCGCTCAGCTATTTGGAAAGCAAGAAATTTGTACATAGAGATATTGCGGCTAGAAATGTTTTGGTTTCAACACCTACTTGCGTTAAGGTAAGAATGTGAAAATGAAAATACCCATAAAATAACAATATGGTATGGTAGTCCGAAGCATGGAAGAAGTTTTTATGTAAAAACTTCTTCCATACTTCGGACTACCATACTTCATACTTCCATACCTTCATCCTCATACCATACGTTGCATCTTCCATACTTCATACTTCGTATTTGAGTTTATTGATATATGCATACACAAACTACCCACCACGCTACTAGCTAAGCAATTGGACCTTTGTTTATACAATTTGTAACGGGTAAGTCCTTTTAATCCGAAAGGGGGTTGTTCTAGACGTCTAGGCGAACAACTTTTGTTCTACGACTTTTGAAAATTCAAACTTTTTTTTGAAAATTTTGAGAAAATGTTTCACTGAAAAAACAGCTGATTTTGAAAATAAAAATAATTGAAGTTTTGATTGTAAACCATCAAACTAAATAAAAGGACAACATAAGGTCAATGACCTCGAACTCTTAGAAACAGCTGATTTTTAAGTAAACTTTACACCAAAATTTTTCGAAAAGGACTTAACAAAAGTTGGGGCATTTAATTTTGGAACAAAAACGATACCCTTCACTTGGATGACTTACGCCGCCGTGCTCGTCTCAGGCGTAAGAAAAATAAGAAATGCAATCCATAATTTCGACTCGACGAGACCGTTCAGTTCAATAATGTCTAGTGTACGATAAAGACCAGTCCTAAAAAGTCTAGTGTCTTAAATGACTAGTCTACCTAAATGACGACTGTGCTAAAAAGTCCAGTTCACCAATTTGTTAAGTTTTCTTAAAGATACCAGTATGTCAAAATAACTAGTCAACTACAACAGCCCTTTAGTACCAAAATGTTGTGAAGAATAAAGATATACGAGGCGATTAGTGAAAAACAAAAGACGATCGAAAGACGAGCACCTACCTTTAGATATTTGAACTGTGATTTCTATTTCAGTTAGCGGACTTTGGTCTCTCAAAGATGGTGGAAGACAAATCATACTACAACCTTTAGATATTTGAACTGTGATTTCTATTTCAGTTAGCGGACTTTGGTCTCTCAAAGATGGTGGAAGACAAGTCATACTACAAAGCGTCGCGAGGGAAACTTCCCATCAAATGGATGGCGCCTGAATCTATCAACTTTAGACGATTCACTTCCGCCTCTGATGTATGGATGTTTGGTGAGTTTTTACGCGATGTAAAACGCATTTTCTCTTAACTCCTCCGTGCTAAAATGTACTTACGCTAAACAATCGGTCTCGGTTGTTATTTCTGATAACATTCGTTAGGTCAAAAGGCCTTGTATTGATCCAGGGACGCGAGTTCAAACCTCGCCGCGAGTGAATTTTTGAAGATGAATTCTTCCTTAAAATATTACTAGTAAATATGCCTCGAGCAATAAAAACAAATTACGAAAGATCATTAAAGTCCAGGTGGCGTGCAATTGGAAAGGCATATGTCCAGCAGTAGACTGTAACAGGCTGATGATGATGAAACAGTCAACCTTGAAAAAGCCAACTGTAAAGTTGGCCATGAATAAAACGTGATAAAACCCGATAAATAAAGTGTTTTATTATGCAAAATCGCGAAAACCATTGAAGAAATGATGAAATAGTTGTAACTCTTACATCGGTCCCCTCCAGGCGTCTGCATGTGGGAGATCCTAATGCTGGGCGTGAAGCCCTTCAGCGGCGTGAAGAACAACGACGTGATCGGCAAGTTGGAGAACGGCGAGCGGCTCGCGCTGCCAGCACGGTGTCCGCCGCGGCTGTACTCCGTCATGTCGCGCTGCTGGGCGTACGAGCCCTCGCAGAGACCGCACGCCACCGCGCTCAAGGAGACGCTCTTGTTAGTATACTCGTAAAATATAAACCCCTCTTTTTCCTCCTCCCTTTTTAGGTCACTCGGTAGACATGGATTTAACATAGCTGGGCACCGTTAATCAGATAGTTAACTTCGTTAATCGTTAATTCGCTAAAATAGAATCAGCTTCGGATCAGATATTTTGTGGCCAACAACTTTAGATAAATGGATCCCATAGACGATGTTGTAATAGAATAAAAAAAATAGATTTTGGGGTAATTTTTTGTCCATTAAAAAGATTTTTCTTCAATTAAAAATTATAAATTTCCTTTTTTAATTTTTAGGATGTGATCTGAATATTATTTAATGCCTTTACAACTGATCTTTTAAATAAGTTAGCGCCATCTACAATACCGTGGTTTTTGGACAGTACGAAAATTTATTCGTGGTTAATTGTCTAGTATGATTAATAGTTTTTACTAGTAGCGTGGTGTGTAGTTTGTGTATGCATACTTCGTTTTTGAGTAAGTTTTGGCGCTATTATTTGAGGTGAGTATGGAAAGGCTTCTTCCATGCTTATATCCGTTCACTGCCCTTCATACTGTGATGTGATGAGTCCTAGGACATGTCAGTTACTTCGCGATGTTGTCCTTTACCGATAGAACGATGGTAATAGCGCACGTAAAACCCTCAGCAAGAAAGTTGGGGTATCTACCAATAGATCAACAACGCTTTATTTATAAAAATTAAAGGTACAGGGTAGAAGGATTATTGTCAAACGGTGTTAGTTTTAAGGTAATTAATCTTATTGGGCCCGATCCACCCCTAGAGAATATTCAATGTAGTTTTATCGTCTTAATGTCTAAACTTCCGTTGGGCCCAGTTGACTATTATCAAATTCGAAAGGCTATAAGTGGTCCTGGTCCCAGTTTCGAGATGAACGTCTTCATCCCTAACCCTAAAAAATAGTATTTTTTCCTTTCAAATGAAATCAACCCCCTTACTTATAAACACTAATTAATGCGCTGCATAACTATGCATCGTATGTCTTTTACTGTCACATGAAGTTTCAAAGTTGACGGACAGAGACAAACGTCACATAACTTAGTCATGTGTGAATAATATTTTATAAGTAAGGGTAAAATTTTCGTTGGAAACCTGTCAATGATCCTTCCTTCCATGTCCCCTTTAAATATGTATGTATGTATGCTTAAAAATAAATATTTGTATCTGGTCTGGGCGTATTTCTATGTATAATGTGTATGTATTTACAAAAGAAAAATAAATATAAGTAGTATATCCGTTGTCTAGTCACCGTAACCGGCTAGATGGCGCTGTGTGTTCGTCACAGGATTTATTTATTTAGTTTATTTTATTTATGTATGTATAGTGAGATCCTGCAAGAGGAACGCAACACGGCGTGGGACACGATGCGCCGCGAGAATCGGCGCGTGGCCGCCGCCTCGTGGGGGGACGACCCGCCGCCCAAACCTAGCCGACCTACTACTAACTTGACTGGTATAGTACATTACTGCAGCGCCCGCATTTATACACGCATACATAAGTACATCGATGCCTAGTTGCGGCCAAGTACCTTTCTAGTTGCGGCCAAGTACCTTTCTAGTTGCGGCCAAGTACTTTTCTAGTAATACCTTTCTAGTTGCGGCCAAGTACCTTTCTAGTAGTACCTTTTAGATAGTGCCTATCTTTAGAAATTAAACTAAGTAGTATAATTCAGAACTTTTATTTTTCTTCTTCTTCTTCGTCTTTAAAATGGCTTTTCCATTCGGACATTTGCCAGTGTCAAGTATTAATAATATTTGCAAGTTATTTGCATTGCATTGAAACAGTCAAGTCGTCATGGTTAAAGTCAAGTCGAGGGAATCATTGTAAAAAGGGAGCTTTTTTTACGTTTGTTCACGGAGGTTTAGAGATAACGCTAAAGTCCATGTTTTGCACCGATTTTCACTTTCATTTAAACTTGTACACTTTTACGAAAGTAAACTGATTAATATGCCCCCGAAATTAAACATTTTACACGCATTTGAACTAAGTTTAACAAAAATGAAAATTTAGCAACACATATCCTAGCCGCGTTCCCGCCAAAACTTTGAGAACTTTTATTCGAAAATACAATTTTCGAATGTACAATTCTTAAAATTTAAGTTTTTTTTCCACAGTGTGAGTTTTCCATGTGCAAGCCAGTTCGAAATTTAAAATTAAACCTTTGATAAGTTACCTCTTTGGCCATTTTGGAGTAGAAGATCATTCCATTTTTAAATTACACGACAAATATGATTTTACATAGTTATATATTTGGCCGCTAAACACGACAGATATGGATTTTCATACTATTTCTAAGTTTAGTCTGTGTGCAAGGTTGTTTTTTTCAGACAATCAGTATGGGTAGTGACATCGTTTTTATTTACAATCGTCAAAATATATATTATATTTTTTTACATTTTTTTGTACAATGATCATATGATTCACATTGTCGCATATTTAGGGCTATAGTGAAACTGGAGCAATATTCTACTATAATATATACTACCACAAAAGGTTTCAAATTAATTCTATCTATCGGTTAAATTCTATCTACCAGTTTTTTCAAGTTAGGGCTGATTTTTCAAATCCCTAGATAGAGATATCTGATAAAATGTAACAAACACCACCGAATGAAAAACGTCACAATGATATTTAAAAAGAGAATAAATCTAAATTTAGAAGATCAAAATTTGAAGGCTTTTAAATTTGGTTGCGTTCGAACTTATTCGATAGATATATTTTATCTGTAGAATGAAAAATCAAGCCTTAATCCAGAGATATGTAAAAACTTCTAGATACGTAATAGGGCAAATTTCTTGGCAACACAAATCTAAGCTAACTAGCCAAAGAAGTCTTAGTTCCATCCCAGCTCACGTCACGATCGCTTTAGTAATAAAATTATGACATCTCTTTCTTACGTATTGCAAGTAGCATTGAGTCTTATGTTTTAGAAAGAGATAACAATAATTTCGTTGTATAGCATAGTTTGTGCCGCTTTTCAATGATGATTTGTTCTGCAATGGCGTCTCTATAACTTTAATAGACTCATTGCCTTAATCATATGCTTTTAGCTGCTGATTCAACATCAGTGCAGTCAAGTGGAGCGGCTCCACAGACGTACATCGTGGCACAAAACCCACTCGTGTTGGCGCATCTGTTGAGAGAGAACCAGGCAAGGAGTCTCGACCCTCAGGCTTACACTACACCCGCTTCGGTAAGTTTAGTTTGAAATGTGGGAAATTAAGGCGAGTTATTTAGGTTATAATGGAGCCAACATCAACAGAAGTTGCATAGAAATACAGGGTGTGGCGTAATTAATAGGTTTTTCTAAAGTCGCCGGCAATTCGGCTTTGATGATAGCTGTGTACTGAGAAGTAACTGAAATGATTTTAAAACTTTGTTTACTGAAAAGCAAAACATGTCTACTTTAAAAATGTGTTTAATTTTTATGTAGGTATCTATGTTTTGGTGAAATAAATATGATTATGAGATTGATAGGTCGAAGCCAGATGTCATTAGACGTCCGCCTCGTGCGACTAAATAGTCGAGCGTGGGGTTTTGTATGCCATAATATGGATCTTCTCGTCACGCAGTTTCAAGTCCTATTTATGCATGAACATGTCAAAATATTTTAAAAACTGTGACACTACTTCTTAACTCGATTGATTTTTTGAACTGCCAGGATGCAATCTATCGTGGAATCCACTTTCAATCCAATTACACCACACTCTGTATACATAATCCATTGATGATCATCATTGAGGATCCAGTGATGACGTCTTATCATCCATTAGTGATGATGAATATGTTAGAGCCAGTAGTGACTTATTTATCCTGATGAAGAAATAGAGGATGTTTTTCGTTTGATTTACGGATATTGCAAGAAGTTGTTATCAAAACGTATGGTGCTTGCTTGAAGACATCAATATTGTATCTCTTTCAAGGTATTCAACACAGTCTCAGTCGACTTCGCCGAAACTCTACCGGAGCCACCCAAGCCTGACGAGACCATAGACATTCCTCTCCAAACGGCCCCCATACCGGCCGCTAGCTTACACAAACTAGACCCAATAGTTCCAGAGGACGAGACTTTGACAGTCGTTGTAGGGGCTAAGGAATCTTGCGATAATCTGTGCCAAAACGACCCTTCAGGGGAAGAGGATGGAGATTCGGAATATCCCAGTAGAGTTCGGTCTTTAGAGCGAAATCCTCGCGGCTTAAGCACAGTCGAACGAGCGCCAATTCGGATGGGGTCTTTAGAAAGAAACGCTAGAGGAAGCCTCTCCCATAGAGGCTCACCAATTCCTATAGCTCCTTTCACAAGGCAGCATTCAGTCCCTGCATCACCTCCCCCTCGAAATCGTCGAGAACAAGATGTAGGGCAGTTTTCCGTTCAAGGAACTACTAACGCCCAATTGGCGGCGTCAGTTGTCAACAAAATGAGGCACCAACCTGATCCTCCATTGGTAGAAGAGATATATGACTTCGGAGGGGACAACGTTAAGAGCTGCGTTGCTATTGCAGCGCAAAAAGCTCTCGCTAAACCCCAATACAGACCTGTCGCTTCGGCCATGTCTGCTTCCCATCCAACCTCTTATAACGTCCCAGTGGGAATTGTCCAGGGCATTCCATACTCCCAAAGTCCCAAGTCCAAAATGTTCAATCGATCAGTCTCGCCCCAGTTTCAATTTCCGCAAGGCGTTCCTGGCGTTCCTCCTAATTATATGTATGGGAATGTAGTACAAGGGCCGCAGCCAATGTTGTATCGGCCGCAAGTGGGTGTGTCGCAGGCTGTAGGCCAGTTCGCTTCCACTGCTGGGTTTTCTGGGCAAGCGAGACCTCAGTTCGCTTCAGCGTCGTCAATGGATACGCAAACGTTGTATGCGTCGAGACAGGAATGTTCGCCAGTAGTACCAGCCAATATGCAGGTGATTAGCAAAAAAATAGGCATGATATTCGAAATTTTTCTTTCTTTGTTTAGTAGATGTTTTTAGTTTTAGATGGTTGGATGGTAGCATGTTTTGTTTCGAGTGGCGTTTTTTTTTTTTTAAATTATTTTCGGGGTTTTGGACGATTTTTTTTCGGGTTTTGTTTGCAGTTAAAATAGATTTTTGTAAATATTTTTACTTATTTACTGTTTTTGTATATTTTTTCCACATTTTTTTTTTTACAGAATTAATTTATGTTCCTTGGGTTTCTCCGGTAGAATTTTGGTTTTTATTTTTTCTTTATTAATTTTAAGTGAAAAACGTTTTTGATATTTCAAAAACAGTTTTCAATATTTAGAAGAATTAACTTGGTGTACTTGTTTTCCCCCTTTTTAACTGAATCAAAGGTGATTGGTTAGAAGTATATTAACAATTTGTGTAATTTTACCAAAGTTGGTTCTTTCTTGAAAATATTTGATATTACGGCCGTTGTTTACTTGGAAGAAATCTTTTAATATTTCTTATACATATATTACTCAAGGCATACTAGAAATATAAGACAAGATTTTATTTTCCTTTATAAAAAATATACAAGGTGTAACGGGGACGCCCTTTATAAACCGAAAGGGGGCTGTTCTAGACGTCTAGGCAAACAACGTTTGGTCTACGATTTTTAGAAATTAGAAGCAGTTTTCGATGATTTTAAGTGTAATGTTTACTTGAAAATCAGCTGTTTCTGAGAGTTCTAGGTCATTGACCTTATGTTGTCCTTTCATTTAGTTTGGTCTACTACAATCAAAACTACAATTACCTTTGTTTTCAATAGCAGCTGCTTTTTCAGTGAAACAACCTCAAAATAAAAAATAAATGAATTTCCAAAAGTCGTAGAACAAAAGGTGTTGCCTAGACGTCTAGAACAACCCCCTTTCGGCTTAAAAGGGCATTACCGTTACACCTTGTAATGTATTTCTAGTACAAATCATTTAGCTGTAAGGTAGAGCGGTGCAATCGTGTTTGCGGCTAATTAATTAAGTACGTCAAATGACTAAAATCTCCTTATAAGCTCTTGGGCAGTAGCGACATCTAGAGCACTTATTGAATCTACTCTATCTGACCTTAAAGAAAAAAAAGTTATAGTCATTAGAGCTAATTAGCCGCCGACGTGATTACCCCGGTCGACCCTACTATTTTAGACGAAAAGTTTTTCAATCAAAACTGAACTTTATCTTAAACTCCATAGAGCCCTGAGTTTGATACGGAACAAGCTGTCGAAAGGCGGTTGTTGGCCGAACTGGCGAGACAGCAACATCAGAGTGAAGAGGACAGAAGATGGCTGCAAATGCAAGAGGATAGCTTGGTAAGGGAGTTTTGATATTATCTGTCGCAGTCAACAATTTATGTGAGACGGAAATAGCCTCAAGAATAATTGGTTTAGGTTCATCAGTTCAATCTCAACTTCGGGAAATTTCGACTATTCTTAATAACTTGTGTAGAATGTTATAAAACAGTGTCATCTATGTAGAAATTTATTAAATTGTTTTTGCGCTATCCGGTCATAGATGGCACTTTTTAAAATAAAGTAAAATGCAGAAGTTATTCAGAATAGTATTAACGTAAAACAGTTTGGAGACGACCTCTGTGGCGCGTCGGGCGAACGTTTGGCTGTAATGCAGAAGGTTGCGGGTTCGATTCCCGCTGGGTGCAATTATTCGTGCTTAAAAATAAATATTTTTATCTGATCTGGTGGTATTTCCATGTATAATATGTCATTGTATGTATTTACAAAAGAAAAATAAATATAAGTAGTATATCCGTTGTCTAGTCACCGTAACACAAGCTTAGCAGCTTACCATGGGGCTAGATGTCGCTGTGTGTTGGTCACAGAATTTATTTATTCATTATTCTTCTGTCGTCGCGACATTGTATTGAAATAAAACTCATTATACAGTTTTTATAGCGTTATTTTTATTATCAGCATTGTCGCAATGCGGATCCGATGTTTCTGAGCCTGTTACAGACTCCTTTTTCAAGTTAGAATAAATAATAAATAAATAATTTATTTCCAAAAATATTGTATACAAAGTTTCTTAAAGTCTACATATCAAATTATAAATCTAAGTAACTCATATGCCTGAATAGGAAAATCCTGTATCTCAGGCAAAAATGGCTAACAATACAAAATAAAATTATCACTTATAATGAGAAACAAATTAAAACATTTAATAACTACTAGGTATGACCAAGTAAACGGAACATAGTAAAAAATAACATTTGTAACATTATTGCAAATAAACAAGTCAGCAATTACCATTATACAATAGCAGATCATAATAACCTACTAAGAAATACTACTAGAATGTACTTAGGATGGCTACGTATGTTATAGAAGAAGCGTCTGTCGAGCGTGCAACTGTCGACGGAGTGTGAGGCGAGCGAACATACTGACACACAGGGGCACGATGCGAGGCTCTCTAGTCAACCGCCGTCCGGTAAGAAGTGTAACTGTACTAGCTTTGATTTTTGTATTTTTATAGTCTTCTTCTTCTTCTTTTCGTGTAGTTGTGTGACGAGTTTTCAGGTCGCCCTAAAGCCTCTAACAAGACCTAACGACTACTATCAGAGATAACAACCGGGACCAACTGCTCAACTTGCCTTCCGAAGCACGGAGGAGCTCGAGAATATTATTTTTTGTCACACAAACTTTCGGTCACCCATCCAAGTAAGGACCGCGCCAAGCGTTGCTTAACCCACACGACCATTCAAGATCGGCTGGTGCAGCTAGGCCAATGAGCTCCTCAATTTTTATAGCGTTTCCTACACTTGGATAGAATTATGCAAGCCGGTAATCTGCAAAGAAACCGGTTGATGTCGCAATTTTATCGAAAGAGACCAAATCTTACTAATATTATAAACGCGAAAGTTTGTATGTATGTATGTATGTATGAATAAATAAACACTACATTGCACACAGAATCTAGCCCCAAATCTTAGTTTACACTAGGCTTGTACTATGGGTACTAGACAACGGATATACTACATATGTACTACATAACTACACAGTACATATACTACATATGTATGTGAGGTTGTTACTCTTTCACGCAAAAACTACTAAACCTATTGCGATGAAACTTGGAATATAGGTAGCTGGGACCTAGATTAACACATAGGCTACTTTTTATCCCGATATTCCCGCGGGAACGGGACTTACGCGGGTAAAACCGCAAGGCGCAGCTAGTATTGTATAAAACACAATATTTACCGGGTTTTACTCGCGTTTACGAGGCGATAGTTACAATCACTTTTAGAATATTAAACTAGACAAGTTACATCTCAATCAACCTTGAAAAGCTAACTGTGAAGTTAGCGAAAGCTCGGTCTTTAGTAATAATGCCGTTAATGCATAAATAATGCATAAAACGCGAGTAAAACCCGGTAAATATTGTGTTTTATTATGAAAAACCGCGAAACCCTTAGACAAAATGTTATATAGATAAAAAAACTTAACACTTAAAACTTTAAATTAACTACCTTCTCACTCAATGATAAGTGATGATTTGATCTAAGATATAGCACGCTCATCTAGAATATAGAAAGATGGTTGTCGAACAAGATCCGACTTCGTAAATTTGTTTTTATTGCTCAAGGCACATTTACTAGAAATATATATGCCTTGAGCAATAAAAACAAATTTACGAAATATTTAATAGGAAAAGAGTGACATCTCTTGGCCAAAGCGTTAACTGTAAAGTAATCATTGGCGCAGGTAAATCACTGGAAAGTGATCCTGTAGATGGCGTCTCAATCGAGCCGTAGTCGAAAAATAGTAGACAGGGAAACACAGGGAAAAACGAATTTAAGAATATGAATCTTAAATTCGCTGCTCGAGATGGGAACTTGCGTGGCCGAGCGGTATAGGCACTGGAGTATTGATCCAGGGACGCAAGTTCAAATCTCGCCGCAAGTGAATTTTTCAAGATGAATTTTTCCTTTAAAATATATTTTCTAAGATCCGACTTGTCTAATTTAATGGCTGAACCGGTCTACATATCGGAACACGACCTGCAGTCCGTCTGGCGCTATGACTTAGACCGTGCGTGGTAAGAAGTCGCGGTTAAAATCTGCGATAATAGTGTAAATTGTTAAATAATGCATTATATTTTCAGCATCAAATTCATCAGAGACAAGCCCTGCGAATACTGTGAAATCGAAAGAGAAGACTTCGAGTTCTGAAAAGGTTTGTAAATATTTATTTTAGCTTTAAAAGGTTATTTCGAGAAGCTTTAAAGGGCACTAAAACTTAATCTTTGTTTGTCATTATTTTTTGACAAAAAAAAACAACCTTGAAAAAGCCAACTGTAAAGTTGGGGAAAGCTCGGTTCGTTAAAAAATCATAAATCAAACGCGATTAAACCCGGTAAACAAAGT
The DNA here is from genome assembly GCA_949358125.1 of Idaea dimidiata. Lineage (NCBI taxonomy): Eukaryota > Metazoa > Arthropoda > Insecta > Lepidoptera > Geometridae > Idaea > Idaea dimidiata. The sequence continues at coordinate 5,743,246 of OX442342.1, read as the reverse complement.
GTTTTATAAAAAAAAAACATTTAAAATATTATTTAAATGTGGTTTACTTTACTTCTATCTTCCTTAGTGGCTCAACCGGAGAAATAACGAGTTCCTTAAAAACATATTAAAACATAAATATATTGTTATTAATAGTAGATTGTTGGCCAAAGGCTGAATGCCACCCACTTCACCTAAGATATTACTGGCGCTCGAACGAAGTGAAGGCGCCAATAGTTCGAGGGTGAAATGGGTGATATTCACCCGAGCTAAACAGTTCTACTTTTCACTTGGAAAAAATACTAAATGCACGTTTATTAAAAAAGAATATTAAGAATCTGTTATGTTCCAGAAAATAAGTTAAAATACACATACCTACTGTCAACAATAGAAAGGTTTTGAAAACCGTTCTTATTGGCTGAAATATAATCGAGTTGGTCATGAGTTGTGCATCTAGGCGGCCATGCCGAAACTTTGATATATTTTATTTTATTTTATTCGGAAGACAAACGGTGACTAAAACTAAATAAAAACAAATCTTAAAACTTAACACCATTTAAATGTCTCCGCATATAAATAACTAAACACATGTGACGTCACATCAGACATCACTCAAGAAAAAAACCATTACAAAGTATATAAAGATAAAAAAGAAAGGCAGAAATAGTTACAATTAAATTAATCAATAGTCACTAGTTACAATTTTTAATATTACAAATAAAAAACAACATACAAAAACTATAAACCAAGATTGTTAAGAGTTTGCATTCAACCATCGACTAACTAAAGTTCTCCTCATACCATTAGTAGACGTGTTAAAAAGATCCAGCTCATGACAGGATGCACGATATAAGAATAATATTTGTAAAAAAAAAATTAATATAAATTAATAGATTTAATATTAACTCTATTAAAAGAAAAGTAACGCCTAATACAATCAATCAAATTTAATATATATGTGAAAACAATTATGTTACTTTAAAATGTTATATTATATGTTAATTTTATTTTTATTTTTGTAATTGTTTAAATATTAATCTGATGACTGTTCTTGAATACCTAATCTACTAACGTTCACATGCCACTAGGCGAAGCATAGTTGTACCATATTTTAATTATTAAGACCATTGTTTTACCTATGTTTATGGACGAATAAATGAATCTGAATCTGAATCTGAAAATCGTGTAATACTATTCCTTATTACCTCAACCCAGTCTAGCCGCGTGACATCGGACCCAGTATACTGCGCGACAACCGCAGTAGTGCGCAGCGTGATGCGTCTCGCGGGAGGAGCGCGGGCAGGCGCGGCACCCGACACACTAGCGTTAGTGCGGGGCGTGGGCAGTGCACTGCGGGACCTGTGTGCCACTGTTGACAGCGTCGTGGTGCCTTTCCCGCATCATGCGCAGAGGTACGTGACACATGCGTTACATTAGTCAGTCAGTCAGACACACTAGCGTTAGTGCGGGGCGTGGGCAGTGCACTGCGGGACCTGTGTGCCACTGTTGACAGCGTCGTGGTGCCTTTCCCGCATCATGCGCAGAGGTACGTGACACATGCGTTACATTAGTCAGTCAGTCAGACACACTAGCGTTAGTGCGGGGCGTGGGCAGTGCACTGCGGGACCTGTGTGCCACTGTTGACAGCGTCGTGGTGCCTTTCCCGCATCATGCGCAGAGGTACGTGACACATGCGTTACATTAGTCAGTCAGTCAGACACACTAGCGTTAGTGCGGGGCGTGGGCAGTGCACTGCGGGACCTGTGTGCCACTGTTGACAGCGTCGTGGTGCCTTTCCCGCATCATGCGCAGAGGTACGTGACACATGCGTTACATTAGTCAGTCAGTCAGACACACTAGCGTTAGTGCGGGGCGTGGGCAGTGCACTGCGGGACCTGTGTGCCACTGTTGACAGCGTCGTGGTGCCTTTCCCGCATCATGCGCAGAGGTACGTGACACATGCGTTACATTAGTCAGTCAGTCAGACACACTAGCGTTAGTGCGGGGCGTGGGCAGTGCACTGCGGGACCTGTGTGCCACTGTTGACAGCGTCGTGGTGCCTTTCCCGCATCATGCGCAGAGGTACGTGACACATGCGTTACATTAGTCAGTCAGTCAGACACACTAGCGTTAGTGCGGGGCGTGGGCAGTGCACTGCGGGACCTGTGTGCCACTGTTGACAGCGTCGTGGTGCCTTTCCCGCATCATGCGCAGAGGTACGTGACACATGCGTTACATTAGTCAGTCAGTCAGACACACTAGCGTTAGTGCGGGGCGTGGGCAGTGCACTGCGGGACCTGTGTGCCACTGTTGACAGTGTCGTGGTGCCTTTCCCGCATCATGCGCAGAGGTACGTGACACATGCGTTACATCAGTCAGTCAGTCAGACACACTAGCGTTAGTGCGGGGCGTGGGCAGTGCACTGCGGGACCTGTGTGCCACTGTTGACAGCGTCGTGGTGCCTTTCCCGCATCATGCGCAGAGGTACGTGACACATGCGTTACATTAGTCAGTCAGTCAGACACACTAGCGTTAGTGCGGGGCGTGGGCAGTGCACTGCGGGACCTGTGTGCCACTGTTGACAGCGTCGTGGTGCCTTTCCCGCATCATGCGCAGAGGTACGTGACACATGCGTTACATTAGTCAGTCAGTCAGACACACTAGCGTTAGTGCGGGGCGTGGGCAGTGCACTGCGGGACCTGTGTGCCACTGTTGACAGCGTCGTGGTGCCTTTCCCGCATCATGCGCAGAGGTACGTGACACATGCGTTACATCAGTCAGTCAGTCAGACACACTAGCGTTAGTGCGGGGCGTGGGCAGTGCACTGCGCGTGGTGCCTTTCCCGCATCATGCGCACAGGTACGTGACACATGCGTTACATCAGTCAGTCAGTCAGTCAGACACACTAGAGTTAGTGCATCGAAGTGCCTTTCCGTCTTCAATTTATCATACCTACCTTACAATATATTTACAATCGTTGCAGAGAGGTGGAGATGGCACACCAAGTGTTGAGCAAAGACATGGCGGCGTTAGTGGAGGCGATGCGTCTGGCGATACAGTACGCCAATACTACCGTGCAGCACGAGTACACTAAGTAAGTACTACCACCGAGTATCTAATCGTACAGAGAAATAGCTATCTGTATAGATAATATACTAGTATAGTTATGCGAACAGTACACTTCGCGGACACAAACTTTATTGCTAAGTACGATCTACGTATATGACCTTCTTTGTGTTCACTTTTTCAGGAGTATGCTAGCAGCAGCGCACGTGTTAGCAATGGACGCGAAGAACCTTCTAGATGTTGTCGATTGCATCCGAGAACGACATCCGACAGTCGACTGGCGATCCGCCCTCGACACTGAGCCATCAAACCAGGTCTTAACATCGCAGAACCAAATACACGCACCGCACAACCAAGTCTATACCGCTGCCAACAACCAAACGACCAACCAAAATCAAACACACAGCCCTTCGAACCAAACGCCTAACCAAATCCACCAACACGCCCAACCCAATCAAACGTCCAACCAATCACAGAACCCTCCCAATCAAACCCCAAACCTTTCCAACCAATCATCGCTTCAAGAAGAAGACTTTCCTAAACCAGATTTTAAAATCAACCAACCAGTGACAACCATGCCGAGCCATTTGGGCCAATCAGCGGAGAAAGATCAGGGATCAGCCAATAGGGTGTCTGCTCTCATACAGAACTATAATTTGTACGGAAATGTGCGAGAACCAGCCCATATTTATGGCAACACCGACTCTATGCAATCAACTTCAAGCACTTCCGATGATAAAATCGATACGGCTCCAATGGAGTCGGTTAAAAGTCGCGTCCAAGCGATTTCCGGGAAATTAGAATCGCCCCCCATTTATTCGGTTTCGAAAAAAATGTTCGATCCTAATATAGGGCATACAGATCAGGGGTAAAAAAATACAGTGAGGCAAGAAAGTGCTTATTTGTTTTTTGAGTTTTAAAGTCTTGGGCTTTGATTTCCGTTTAAATTTGACCAAAACTCAACATCAATACAATTGCAAAGAATACAAAAATTAAATTACTTAGGTATAACTAGCAATCGACACTTTATTGACTCAAAAATGCTTGGAAAAAAGTATTCTCAAGTCTTTTTTTTAAAATATCAAATGTTATTTGATAAACGTTAGATTTGAAATTAAAACTTGACTGGAATACAACTTAAATGAATGAAATTTTTGATAATTTTAATACGCGAAATGCTCATCTGCTACAGATGCAGTTCGGTCAAAACTATCCAAGTTAGAGCTCTACGTTAAATAAGCACTTTTATTGTCGACTGTACAATGCGATACATATAAAATTTGTACCAGGGAGGGGTAAATTTACCTAAAAATAGGTTTTCTTCCAGGTCCTTCGGAAATTCGAAATTTTGTTTTGAAAATTTTTGGGGTTATTTATAATGAACAAACAGCTGCTTCTTAGAGTTAAAGGTCATTGACGTTTTGATTTTATTCCCCTTTAAAAATCTTCAAAAATAAAACAAAAGTACGGATTTCCAAAAATACTTAGTAGAAAACCTAGTCGTTAGATAAACCTCCACTTTTTTCTATTTTTTTGGATTTTATATGCCCACTTGCAACTTATAACTTGACAACTTATTAGTTGCAACTTGGCTTTACGGTCCTGAGGGTTAAGCAACCGCTGCCAAAACTAGGATGGGGTCGATTTATAAGCTTTTTTGATTGGCTATGGCCGCAGTATAGTACTTATCAATGCATTTTATAGTTTCCCAGCTTAAAAGCTTGCTGTAAAAGACAGACATGCTCAATTTGATTCTATAGGAAGTTGTCTTAAGAGCGTATATTATGCTAGTGTAGCGCTGTTTGCATTCTGATGACGTTTTTCTATATTTTTCATGGATAATAAAGACTTGCTAGAGATTAACTTGATTTTTTTATTATTTTTTCCGTTTAAATGAGCTTGTGAAGTGTACAGCCTATAAAGACATAATATAAGTATTTAATTTACTAAATTTAACATTATTAAGATCAATTAAACCAACAAAACATTGTAAGTATACTATTTTTTGTTAAATATTTAGTACAAAATCATTTTAGTAAAATTAGTGAAACTGAATAATATTATATTTAACTTCCTATACATTACACCATAATTATTGTTAGTTACTGAAATAAAATATGATAACAAAAAAATAAAGATAAATCAGTTACTTACACAAATATGGGAACAGCGCTGGCAGGATATGCTCTTAAGACCCGTCGTTATGAATAAATAGAAATTAATGTCTAGAATTGTGTTTAAAATGTCATAGAATTGACAATATATTGATTCTGTGGCATTTCCGTGGATGGAGAAACAAAAATGGACGAACTATAAGCGTGTCATAGACTAAAATAGCGGTAGGTGGCTTTGTATACTGAAATACCATAATTCCAATGCGATTTAAAATGAACTTGACTTACGCATACGCAAAAGACATCGAATTTATTCTTCATTTCACATTCAATTCTATGACCTATTGTCAAGTTTTGTCAATTTTTGTAACTCCATCTACTGGTATTTCATACATTTATGTTTTTTAATCCGCGATATATCGTGCGGAGAGCCCAAAATGTTCAGTTTAAAAGTTGTATCCATCCATTCATAATCGTATAAAAAATAGTAAATTGTATGAATTACACACCTTCGCTGATTCGAAGGACTTCGTGTGCTTGTAATAAGGTTTATATTTGCAAGTTTATAGATTTATTTGCATTTTGGTATTTCGGGACGAAGTTTGAAGTCAAAGTATCTTATGAACGTGTGAATTTAGTAAAAAGATTACCTATACTTACCAACAACAAAATAAAATAAAATTGTAACAAAATAAAACTTACTGTTTACTTTTTTTTTTATCTTATTTTTTTTAATCAATGTAGGTGGGTACTCAGGGACATTGGTACTCAAAAATGTTATTAATAAAACCATATTAGAAAAAATAAATATAATAGACCCTTCTTATAAATTTAAAATACATTTTAAACTAATTCCTACAGAAAAACATTGTCAATAGTAACTAACAAACATTGTCCCGAAATATGTCAAATAATAAAAAAACGTAATAAAAAATTTGTGTGGAATTCATACAAAAATATTATATAAATTAATATTTGTTGAATCATCTAGTGATATATGTTGACATATCATCGGCATTGTTGTTTGTGCATAAGAAAACGTGTTTTAGCCATTTATTCACAAATATATTACAACTCATATATTATAACTTATATGTCTCATACATTTTTAGGTTACATACAATCATTGTTCATACACAAAGTAGTTATTGTAGAATTGTAACTAACGATTTCGTATCTCTGATTTTAAGATTGAAAGATCTGTTTTAAACTTTACAAAATCGAATTAAGTTATTGTAATTACTGTTTCAATCCTGACATTTCTAATTTGAAATATTCGTTATAATATTTGAAATATCATACTTTGGTATTAAAATATCTATCAATTGAAACATTTTGATTATTTCATTTCGATTGGATTGGACCTACTCATTCAATCACTAGAACATTTTAATTAGTTATTCCAAAATTAAATCCTATCATCTAATTTGATAATTGAAATACCTCTATCAGATTGAATCGTTACAAAATCTGATTGTTTGATTGTAATATCTGTTTCAGTTCACATAATTTTTGTTTGTATAATTGAAAAAGATCTAGAAAGCATCTAAACATTATAGGTACTATAGTGCGTGGCAAAAGCCTTTAGTACTCAAAATAATCTTATTTTGTTAGTAAAATTCACTAATTTTAACTAAACACGATTTAACACTCATTATTTAGATTTTAAATACCGTTCATTCACTCACTCGGTCACAGTTTTTTTTCTCCACATGGCTCAATGTTCCCAGAACGCTAAATTGGCGGTCTGGTCGGTCACTATTGATTGATAATATTGATTTGTGATATTATTGCCAATAAAAAGGACCTAATTTGAATATTTTTAAAATAAGAATCAAGTATAAAAAACAGTACAAGAGTGGTATTTTTGAACCGCTAGAATTCCAATGGTTGAAAAATACGACATCTAAGCACATTTCTTGAACTTTGCACCTAAAATGTAATTTTTACAATGCAATTTTAGTATTAACATTAACTGCAATAAAATTATTGCCAGCTCTCAGCATTTTGATAGGTAGATTTAAAAAAAACTAACTTCATTCGGTGGATTGAGTCGAATGAAGTTAGGTCTTTAATCGTGACGTCTTAAGATCAGTCATAAAATGTTATTTGTATTTATTTTTCATACGTAATTTTTACATTTTTTGGGTGTAACAAACTTTACAGTTTTTTATACTGAATGTATATTATGTATAAGTGAATTAATTCTTCCATGAAACAATAATAATGAATTGTCTATAATTTAAAAATTAATGTTAAAAGTATTATTTTTTTATCCACTAACGCCCCGCGGTTTCATCTGCGTAGGTTCTTATACAAACAAACTTTCGCATTGTTAATATTAGTACGGTTATATTGTAAAAGTGTCTGTGTATTCGCGGTGCGATTTTCGTCACAATTTTTTTTATTATTTAACATGCATTTAATGTAACATTCTCACTCAGTATTTAACAGAAAGGATTTCTTTTCTTTTGTAAAAATGTACAAATCGATTTATTTTAAGGTGGCCCTTCACGGTTCTTGATATGTTTAACGCAAAATTTTAATATATTATTAAAATAGGATTTTAAATGTACTCAGCTATAATAGCAAATTAAAATGGAATCAAACAATTACGAATTTTTATGAAGTTTGCTCGATTTTCACGTAAATTAAAGTCATGCTAAATGAAGAAAGACTCTTACTACATTTTTTTTGTTCCAATCATTTGGTTTTTTACTACTTTTGATTGCATAGTGATGTACCTTAAAAAAACTTTTTGCATAGTAGTAAAACACAATATTTATCGGGTTTTACTTGCACTTTGCATTTCATTTGTTAACGGCATTGTTTCAATGCTTGTACCGACTACCATGACCATGATGGTCAGTCTAATATGACTGAGCTAACTGTAAAGTTAGCGAAACGTCGGTAAGAGCATTGAAACAATGGCGTTAATAAATGAAACGTGAGTAAAACCCGGTAAATATTGATTGATTGATTATTTTTTTACTGCAACACACGAAAAATAAACAAAATACAATAAAAAGAAAAAATAAACATAAAAACCTTGAAAAAGCCAACTGTAAAGTTGATGAAAGCTCGGTTCGTTTAAAACCATGAGTAAAAACGCGATTTAACCCGATAAATAAAGTGTTTTATTAAACATAAAAAACTTAAAAATAGGTGGCACAATGGGCGGCGTTATCGCTTTTAAGCATCTATATTGTGTTTTATTGCTAAAAATCCTAGATAATTTTACAGATTTTCCGTCAAAACTGTCAAAAACCGCGAAGGGAGCTCTTAACGTTTTATCCAAAGTTTATTATAAGTCTAGATCTCAGAAGGAATTTCTAGAGTTTTAGTAGTTCTCTTTTATTTCGATTAGTTTATAATTGATGTCAGAATTTATTTATTGAGGTATAATTAATTTTTGTAAAGTAAAATGTAATGATTTCTGTTAGTCTGTAAGCCAGGATTTCATTCCAAAGTTAATGAATGTAGTCGAAATATTATAGTAGTTGTACGCCTGAGATTACCGGTTCTTGTGTTATGGTGACACGACTTTTTGTTTATGCAATAAACTGAATAAAGGAAAATTATAGTACGCTTTTATTTATCACCCTGCCCATGTCCCTGATAGGAAACGAAGAGTACCTACTTAATACCTACTTCTCCTTACAAACGTAGTGTTAGGGACGATTTATATTGGACAGTCACGGGTCCGAGCTTCGTTGTCCATTGCTCGGCGATCAGTCGATCGGTCTGTTGCAACCGAGTGGTGGCCGAGCAATGGACGACGAACCTCTGACCCGGCCAGCGTTTGTGACGGTCTAATATAAATCATCCCTTGGTAATAAAGACCGTTCAAAATCAACATGTTCCAAGATAACACATTTTGCACTTCAAATAATTTTAAATATTAAACGTTTTCATTCCTTAAAGAAGTAATATAGATTATTCAATAGGTTTACGTGATCTAAAGCCATTGTGTTAGTATTTTCGTTTTATTTCCGCTAAATTAAAAAAATATTGTATGTTAAAGTTTCACAGTTAACCGAACACTATTCTCCTAAGTTAGGAGAGATTGAACCGCCATTTTTTAGGTTTGGAGCTCTTAACTGTGAAACTTTCTACAAAATACTAACACCGTGGCTTTAGATTACGTATCAGTTCAATAATCCATCTTGTGTTTTAGAATGCCTATAAAATTTCATTAATGTACCTCTACCCCCTAGGTCTAAGCTCTTAAGGAAAAACACCGATCTTCTTGGTGTGTTGTCAAATGGTTGTAATTTTAATTGAAATTTTAAATGATTCTCAATATAGGTACCTGTTTTTATCAAAAGTGCATACTTATAGTATTTTAATTTCCTCACGGTCGAAATGAAAAGTAGAGAGTATAGAGCTTTTCATTCCACCCTCGAACTATTGGCGCTCCTCGAACGAACAGCAGGGTGATTGCTTAACTTGTAATGTAATTTGTTGCAAATGTCAAACTGAATAGATTTACGTGATCTAAAGCCAAGGTGTTAGTATTTTTGTTTATTTTCCGCTAAATTAAAAGAAGTTGTTTATTAAAGTTTCCCAGTTAGGTTAGTTAGCACTACACCATTCTCCTAAATTAGGAGAGATTGAGCCGCCATTTTTAGGTTTGGAGCTCCAAAAATGGCGGATCAAATTTAGCGGAAATAAAACGTAATAATTAGTAAAAAAATACTAACACAGTGGCTTTAGATCACGTAAACCTATTGAATAATTCATATATCTTCTTTAAGGAATGAAACAATTTCGTATTAAAAGTTGTTTGAAGTGGCAAATTTCATATCTGTGGAACATAGCTGGTCCATTTTGAGCAGTCTTCTTACAATGCAAGTTACGCAATCACCCCGCAGGTTAGTTATTGACATTGTATTCTAACAATGCCGTAGTAGGGTAAAAACAGAAACAACATTCAGTATTTTCCAGTTTATTTAACAAAATTACAAAGCAAAACTAATATTTGCTATCTAGTTATAACTGTACCACGTTTACTTCACCCCTTTCATCTTTTGAGACAAGATTTCGAAGTATTTTGGAGGATACAGACTAGTTTGTGAGACTAGTAAACGTGATTTCTGTATAACAAGTGAAAAAATAAATAATTGGGTATGTTAGTCTAACATATGAATGAATTTTAGATGATTTCATGAGAAATATTGAAATTTCAATTAATTTACAAACCCTAGGTCATGGAGATTGTAAACCTCTATGTGTTATATACAGGGTGAACCATTTCGATGGGCCTTTAGGAGGATATCCTAAACTATAAGAGATATCGAAAAAATCTAAAAGTATTTGTGTACCCAATTTTGACAAAAAATAAATTGATTTGTTCAAAATCATTTAAAAAAACAGACATTTCTGTCGATTTACCATCCTGTGTTTGTTTCTAGGTTTTTCGGTACAATTATTATAGACTGTGATTTTTTTTTGCAAAAATACAGGGTTTGATTCCTGGCTAGGGTAATAAATTATAGAAAATCATATAATGCCATTTGTTTTTGTTAAAATCGCGGACGCACCACCTTCCAGCATTTTTCGATATGTCTTAGAGTTTAGGATATCCCCCTGAAAGCCCATCGAAATGATTCACCCTGTATAACAAAGTGTAAGCTTAAACAATAGCTTATCATTTTGAAATTTGAATATCATAATGACATCGATTTTAACATTACCATACCAAAGATATAAAATAAGTTGTTCTAACAAAATAGTTTAGTATAAAGCTAGTCGTATTTTAAACGCATAGGAAAATCATCAGGCATTGTGAGGTAACCGATATGTCCTAGGACTCACCACGGTCCGGAGGCATGGGACATTCGCCTATCCGGGGTAGATTCCCGTGGCGTCTTACTGCTTAACCCCTCTAAGAGGAGGCCATTGCCCAGCAGTGGGATCAAATTAACGGGCTGATTATGTTATGTTTTTAGTTGATAGGTAAGCGATTGACCACTATCTCACCTGATGGAAAGCGACGTTGTGGTCTAAGATGTTGCGAGCTTACCTAGGAGATACCTGTACACTCGTGACTTGAAGACCCCGGATACATCCGGAAGTAAGTTGTAGATATCTTTTAGATAAAGTCCTATTATGGTCTGTTTTATAATGTAGCGCTAGTGAGCTTTTTATACAAATACAATAATTATACATTGTACAAATACAATAATTATACATTGTACAAATACAATAATGATACATTGTACAAATACAATAATTATACATTGTACAAATACAATAATTATACATTGTGCAAATACAATAATTATACATTGTACAAATACAATCATTATACATTGTACAAATACAATAATTATACACTGTACACATACAATAGTGATACATATACTATATGCGCCTATTTCACCCGCGCATATCCGGATCCCGCGGGAATATCGGGATTAAAAGTAGCCTGTGTTATTCCCCGTATCCAGCTATCTCAATGTCAAAAAATATGTTAAAAAGTAGGATGAAGGGTGCGCTGTTGCGGAATTTAGAGTAGAATTATTTCTGCTGTGTACTTTTCTAAGTATACTTCTTAGTAAATAAGTATCTTATTAAGTTATTATATTATGCACATAAATTAAGTTATCAAGCGCGTACCCGCCATCAAACTGTCTAGTTTGGCGGGATTTATTTTTTTGTTAATGTGTGCTTATCTTGAATAAATCAATTTAAAATTTCAGTGTTCAGTAGTGTTTGAGTGAAAGAGTAACAAAGTGACATACAGACATAGAAACTTTCGCGTTTATAATATTAGAAGTAACATTGTACAATACAATAATATTATAAAGAGGTAGGATCTATTTGTTTCTTTGTAATCAATATGCTCCAAAAGTGCTGGACCGATTTCAAAAATTCATTCACCAATAGAAAGCTACATTATTGAGGAGTAACATAGGCTACTTTTGTTCCCGATATTGCCTCGGGAACGGGACTTACGCGAGTGAAACCGCGTGACGCAGCTAGTATTGTACATATACAATATTTATACATTGTCTTTTTATGAAGTCTGCACAATATTGCTCTTGTACAAATAAATACAATGCACTACATTGTATTTATACTAGTTATATAATAATTGTACAAATACTAGTAGGTATCTCACATTGTATAATACTATCCCTTTTTTCAGAATCTTTAAAAAATGTAAACTTTTAAGTAAACAAAAGTCCAAATAAATCTTTTCAAAGGGAAAAGTAAATAGACTTTTGTTTACTTTTCCCTTTGATAATTGACAGTTCTATGTTTACATTTTTGATCTAAGATCCAGAAACATAGTACCTATCTTAAATTGTACAATTGTAGCAGTTGGCTATAACTCACTAGCGCCTTCTATACTCCAGTTTAACAGTCAAGGAAGTTAGCAGCCATAAGTAGCTCAAGTGCAATCTCCGGAGCGATGGGGAACTCTGGGATTTCAGTGGAAGAGTTTGTGTAGCGGACCTTGTATGTAAAGTACATGCAGACTTTTTGTAGGACGTGCGAGCTGAAACAAGAAACATTAAAATAAAACTTACATTTACGATTTCAATTGTGTTGAAATAAATAATTTTTTTGTGACCAACACACAGCGCCATCTAGCCCCCCGGTAAGCTGCTAAGCTTGTGTTACGGTGACTAGACAACGAATATTTACTTATATATTTCATTTGTAAAAACATACATAGAAATACACCCAGACTAGATACAAATATTTATTTTTAAGCATGAATATTTGCACCCGGCGGGAATCGAACCCGTAACCCTTCTGCATCGCCCGCCGCACCACAGAGGCCGTCAAAGTTTGCCACGTTGTTTTTATTATCACCATTGTTAGAATGCATATCCGACGTTTTGGGGCCTAATTCAGACTCCTTTTTACGGAAGGTTCAATTTGACAATTATTATTATTTTGGATTGAATGCATTGTTGAAATATTTTTGAAAAATGTTCCCGTGATCAGGATTCCAACCCGTGCGCTAAGCATTACGCCACAAGGAAACCAATTGACATGGAAAATGAATGATTGTGCATCATCACCCCTTTTGTTTTTCTACTTAGGCTCACTTTCAAACATCTACCAGAACCAAAAAGTTTTGATCTAATAATATCTTAATCAGATATTATTAGATCAAAAGTTGTACACCTATTTGAATACTGGAAACTAAACTACACCGAAAACTGTAATTTATAAATAGCGATTAGCGTTTTTGCGATTATAACTCCAAGTCAGCATTAGTGTAATATCTTTGCCACATAGCGCTGAGCCAGTCCGACACCTATGTAATTTATACTGATTCTGAATAAATTGGAGTGTCAACAGTTGGGTAACTCATTTAAAATGCTTCTAAACATAAACTTACGGTATCTCCCTGAAGTTGACCTCATTAGCCTCATTTTCAGCAAACTGTCCGGGCCCACTCAACATGGCCTTGATAGTACCGGAGGTCAGAGCATGTTCCCTCTTCACTATAAACTCGTGACCATCCGAAGACACAAGTTTCACGTACATCGCGTCCGGACCTTCACAGCCACCATATACTTTCTCTTCTGAGGCGGCTTGGCTGCCTGCTGAAGAATAATAAACAAAAAAAGGGTTCACCTTTAATGACTTAACATGTATCAGCTCTTTTAATTTTTTTTTTAAAACCGTTCATTCTTTTTTTTAATGTTTTGATAACAACTAACACAAATATCTCCAAATTAGGTATAATGTAGCATTGCCACCTGGCAGCAGCAGACTGGGTAGACCTAAGAAGTCCTGGCTTGACGCCTTAAAGGGTGATATGTGTGCCAATGGTCCCACTCAATACAAGGAATGCCGAACATTGTACGAAGTGGAGACGCAAAAGCAGGAAAACGTACCCCGGGCTCCCGAGAGGGAAGCAAACGGAAACATAGCTCGGATGATGATGATTAGCATCGCTGACTAGTCAGCAACTTTGGAACAAACTAGTTGGGTTGTCGGTAAAAACCATAGTCAGCTCATCTCTAGTTCATAGATAGTTTCGAACAAAGTCAGTAGCACTTTCATGACACTACACTTTAGTATAAATGTGTTCAGTTACATAAAGCAGCTACATACCAACAGATCCAGTGCCTGTAAGGCTACCAGAACGCTGTTGCTCCTCCGCTCCTCCCACACTGGTGGCCGAGGTTGGGGCCGAAGGTACCGCTACTTGTTCTGCAGACATCTACACAAGACAGATAAAAATTTTAATGTTTTTCTAGTAGTCTAGCAAGAAGTCTGGCTATTTGGGACAAGTAAGCTATTAAACAATCCATTTTTTGTTCATTGTTTTGTTTCTTGGTATGGCTGTATTTTTAATATTTATTTATGTTTGACGATTTTGCCCACTATTATTGATGTCTACGTAAATTATATCTATTATTGATGTACATTTAATGTACATCCTAAGTTCATATCAGCTGATAATCTGAGAATGAAAGTAGGTAATACTGTGAAAAATAATTTAATGCAAATTGTTTTTTTTTATATGCATTTTGTCACGACTTAGCAACGTTACTTATTGATAAAAATAAAAGGTTAATTTTATACCTATCCCGATTTTGCCTACTATTGATGTCTATGTAAATATGAATACTAATGACGTACAGTATTGTTAGATATCAGCTGATAATCTTAGAATGAAAGTAATACTGTGCTAAATTAAAAATAATGTTAACGCAAATTGTATTTTGCAAATTGTAAATTACATTTTGTCACGACTTATCAACGTAATTGATAAAAATTCAGAGCTTCTGAGCAATAAATCTATCTGCTATGTATGATGATGCATTTTTTTATGGCTTTTGTGTGTTATTTTAGTGAATGACTGCATTATTGTTACTGTTATGGAGAATTTACTTACTGTTTTAGGTTTTTATTGCAATTCGAAGAAAAGTAGTACCAAAACACTTTTTTATAGGCTCACAACAAAAAATAATTAAGAACTAGGTTAGAATTCAAAAATGTCTGAATAAGACTAGTAGAAGGGAGATCAAATAAAGAGGGAGGGCGAAAAGACGGGCTTCAACAAGAGAAAATGAGAAACATTATGAGATAAAAAGAGAAGATGAAGAATGAAGAATGTCTATTGTCTATGATAAAAATGTTCCAAAATATTTTCAAGATTTCTAGCATAGCTACATCTGAGGGCGGTCCCACACAGGCAGGTTTTTAAACATAATAATGACGTTGATTGATAGGGTCTCCAAAAAAATTTAATTTAGATTTCTTTACTACCTATATAATGTAATTACACAATATCTTTCGATTAAGACGCTCTTTACGTTTTTAAATAATGTTTAAAAAGTTTACTAAGTTTAAAATCTAAAACACAAAAAAAAATCTTCAATCAAACAAAGCAATATTGTAGCAAATGGAGTTTCGGTAATAATACTGGAAGCGCTAGATTTAGGTCAATGGTCTACAGCTGACGATTCGGCGGACTTTTTTTGACATGGCTTTTGGCTTCATTCCATTATTTTGACATTTCTTGAATTTGATGTCAAGTGCTACGTATTTCTTCGAAAAAGGCATTTTTCGCATTGTTAAATCGTCAAAAGTTATGCTTTTTCAATCAAATTAATACACAACGAGTCGATATCAGTGAAATAACACACGAATAAACTTATGGGTGTCGAGAAATTCCTCGAGAACCATGTGACACGAATACGAAAAAGGGCTTCCAGATCGTCAATGTGACAGAAATGTTTTCTGCCATCGCGACGATCCAGCGCCAGGAACCGTCCAACGGGAGCACGAAGCTCGATCCTCCAACGGCGAAATAGTGGAAGCTCGTCAAAAATGAGCGCGAGATGGCCAGTCCGCCACCGAACCGTAGAGAAGGTGAGGAGGGCTCCGAGGAGACGGGCGGGCAGCGCGCGCCCGCCCCGCCGAAGAGATTCGTAGCGCCGCCCGCTTCGCAGCTGCCCTCAAAGCTGCAGTACGTCGCGCTCGGCCCTTCCGGACCCAGCGGCGGCATCAAGCAGCTGTTCCGAACGGTGAAGGTAGCGCGCCGCGTGCCCACGCTGCCGCGCCGCCGCGACTCCCCGCCCGAGGCCGGGCCGGAGCCCGAGCCGGAGCCGGGCCCGTCCTCCGCTCCCGTGCAGGCCGCGGCCGAGCCCGCGCGCCGCACGAGGCGACACCAGGCCAAGCGGCACGCCTGTACTGCCTGCAACAAGCGCTTCACCAGCCCCGGCAAGCTCTCCCAACACGTCCTCTCGCACACCGGTGAGTTACCCTTCCCCTGTGAGTTCTGCGACAAACGGTTCAACTCCAAGTTCAAGCTCGCTCGACACAACCTCATACACAGTGAAGCCCGAGCCTTTGCATGCAACGTCTGTGGGAAAACCTTCAACCGCAAAGATCATCTTACCAATCATGTCCGAGTCCACAACCCCGTCAAGAAGTTATACACCTGTGAGAGACCTGAATGTCGAAAGTCATATACGTCCCTCATGAGTTACCGCAAACACGCCGCATTACATTCTGCAGAAGAAGGAAACTTGCAGTGTAAGATATGTGATAAAGTTTTTACTAATCGTCAGGATATAGTTTACCATTTAAAAGTTCACACTGGGAGTAGGACAGTTAAAAACGAAACAGATAAGAAGTTCACTTGTAATTTTTGTGAGAGAAGGTTTTTTACTGCGAAAGACGTGAGGAGACATCTCGTCGTGCATACGGGGCGTCGAGACTTTCTGTGCCCGTATTGCCCGCAGAAATTCGGTAGAAAGGATCACCTGGTCCGGCATGTAAAGAACGCGCATCCAGACGAGTCGTGGAGATCGGCTGCAGTCGGAACTTCCGCTGAACCGCCGCCAGATCCCTCCGCATTCGAAGAAACATACACAGAGTACTCACTCGAAGGCGCCGACTTTGGCATGTGGAAATCGCCATCACCGAAGGAAAGTACCTCTGCTGGTCCAGAACCGGCGCGGACACCAGTCCCAGCCTCCGAAATCATAGTCGAGATATCACCCGACCTTGATATAAAAGTGGAACCCCTTGATGTGAAAGTGGAGGAGCCGCTGGATATAAAATTAGAGCAGCCTCGGTCGCCTCAAGTCTCGCTACTGCCAGTTGAATATCCAATTGTCTATGTGGTGCCTCAACAGTACTCAGAACCAGGGCCTAGCTTGCCGTACATGACACCAGAGCTTTCGGACTCTATGGAGGCTCATTTACTAGACCAGTCTTTGCTGATCGACCCTGGGGAAGGTCCTTCTGGACTCTCCAGTCAGATGCTACGCGGGCTGTTAGAGGAAAGTGAGCCACCGCCGTTTGAAGAGGCAGGTGGTGGAGCTAGTACCAGTGGAGCGCCCACAGGTCGCGCGTCTCAGCGGCTGCCTGCCTTCACGCAGGCGTTTCACACGGCGCAGAGTCCGAAGCCACCGCCGCCGCCGCCCCCGCCTCACTAGCCTCACCTCAAGTCTCGTATCGCTCCGCTTGTCTCTCGGTAAGTAGGATCGGTAGCGAGAGTTCCCTGCATTTAGCTTATGTGAATACCGAACTACCTCAGTTAGGTAAGGTTGGTCTAAGCTGTAAATAGTCTTGTGCAGTAGTAATTCGAATTTGTGGTTGAAATCGATTGCTTGTAAGAGTGTAGGATGTTTGGGGGCAAGCGTGCCCTCGTTAATATTGCCAAATTGTGTATTCGTACGTTGGTTATACCAAAATATTTCCGAATTCTACATGAATATGTGATCTAGTCGTGTATGTACTTTCGGAATTTTATATTGTTTATTTATTGCGTACATAACATGAACGCAGTATTGTTGGAGTGCGTATGGGACCAACTCTGTAAGACGAGGTACAGTTAGCAATTAGGAGATGTTTGGTCACTTGCTAGAGTGGTTGCTTGTATAGCAGAATTATAATATGTGGAATATAGCTCTTGAGGGCATCGAGCTATTATAATATGTTCTAGAGATGCTTGATGTCCTCCACGCGATATAATACAACAGAGAGCATTTTAATCATTTTTACAACAATAATTCTATTCTGCCGGAGTAGGTTAACACCAGATCTGTTAATTTTATAGAATGTCTATCATCGTAAGTGTAATTGTTAAATGTAACATTTAGAACGTCTAAATTAATCATAATAATTCCCAAGATAAACCAGCTCCCAATTAAAAAAAATAGTAGATTTTTTAATATCAACCAATTGTGCCAAAAATAATAAAAACTTAAAAAATATTGTTTTAAACTGTTAAAGTAACTGTTTAAATTTTAGAGGTTGCCTACAAAAAAGAAATAAAAATGTAATTTTATAAACTTCAAAATATGTCTTTGCGACATATGTGTAGCCTAGCATTTCTACCTTATCTAAATCTCTTAGAAAACTATGGAATGCAACAATTTAAGTGCCTAAAATTTTGAATAAAAATAAGCTAGACAGAAAAACAAAAGTATTGCCAACATTGTATGTATGCTTTTAGTATAATACAAAATGATATTCATAAAAATTATAATATTATAAAATCACTATATAAAATACAATCTCAATAGAAAAAAATGTTACTGACACATTTATAATTTCACAAAAAAAAAAAAGAATTTTAAAATTACATATTTAACAAAAACATATGAAAATATCTAACGGCGTTGTATCAATGCATGAAGGAAAACAATTACAAAAAGGAGAATGCATAAAATTATAATTGTAAATAATTTATAATTTTCTTTAGGTATAATAGGACTGTAAAAAATTTAATCTACCTCAGAAACTTATCTTCTAGAAATAATGACTATTTTAGGTTAGTGAAAGAGATAGTTTTCTATAGAACAAGAAATACAGGAAACCATGGGTTGGTTTAACAATAACATTTAATTTAAGAGTGTGCTGCAAATACGAAATCTTTATTGATATATTAAAAAAACCTTAAATATGTATGATTACTTGCTTTTTATTACATTCTTTAAGAGTAGCTATTCGGAATTAGTTATTCGATGTTTAAAATGCCATCAGAGATCTGGGTAAAAAATACATTTTAAAACAAATTTACGAAATTCTAAAAAAAAATTAAGTTTAGGTCGTCGCACATAGTGTTTTAAGCAATTATAAAAAAAATGAAAAGAAAAAAACAATTATACATATTATTATTACTTTCCTACAAATATCAGAAAAGATTTCAGCAAATATGTTTTCAATGAAACAAAATAATTATTTAAGTTATTAAGAGGACTGTTAAAATAGGTTTTTTATTGAAAATATTTTTGCCAAATCATTCCTAAAGATGTAAATTGTAATCATTTGAACTCCAACTATGTATGAATTTAATTTACTCGCAACTACCAAAAGGAGCAGTATATTATCTAAACTTTAAAGAAAGAAATATGCTAATATCTAGAAGACATCAAATATATAAAAGGCCTCTATACAATTAATAGAAGCCAATAAATTATTTTTATCCCTCTAACTAAATTCTCTTATCTATGGCTATTATGATGATCATTATGTTAAAATTCAATTTGAAATTTATCTATACGAAGCATAAAGTTCCGAAAACTTTCACAAGAATGATGTGAAGACTTCATATGTCCATCAACGTATTTTTTCTCAAAAATTACTTCGCCAAACTCCTTTATGCGAATCTACTAAATCAATTGTTTTCATACAAAGTTGTGGCCCTATTAATGGATTCGGTTTACATCGTATTCCCTAGTCATTTACAATCAGCAGCCACTACAATATACAATAGAAACATAAAACCAGACTGTCTCAATAAGTACAAAATATTACAAACATCAATCACAATTATTAAAATAATAATTAGTATTTACAGAACAACGACATGATGCAATTTTTTTTACATTTTTTTTTAGATTTTAACTATTATTTGGACCTAACATACTTTGAAAAGGGCAACTTTTTAAAATATGTTTCAATTATGTATACTTATTGTATATATTTTCCACGTAATATACTTATCATTTCTAAAATAAGCAGTAGGTACATGATGTTTTTTAATTTATTTTTAAAAACAGTCGTATGACGATAAAATCAGTTGTTTTTACACTTAAAGTGTTCATTTCATTAACATTTCTATTCTAAGACATTTTAATTGTTAGTACCTACATACTAAAGATATTTTTCAGGCAATAACTATATACCTAAATTAAAAAATGTAGACCATTAGCAAAATTTGGCTAACTGAATACCAAAATTTGCGACACTTTAAGGCAGATATAATGACATATATTGTAACCAATACTTCGGTTTTGAATTAAAGACTACGATTCGACAGAGAAAAATGTCAAATACAAAGAATGAACCCGTCATATCGTAGTCTAGAACCAAAACACCAAGCATATATTTTTGTAGAAAATAACAATAAATAGTTTTTTTCATTCCGTTTAATTCGCCTATACCTTTATTCATATAGATTTTATCAACGTGAAAATTTGTACTTTAAAATGTCTTAGAACATAATAATTATTGTGTTATGCATAATTTTTATATCGTTGTTATTCTCGCCCAGTTTTATAGTGTTTAACTTTGTAGAAATGAGTTAAACTCATTTTTTCTTGTTGTGTAATATACCAAATAATGATTACATGAAAAATGCGATTAGAATACTGAGAGATATGACCTCGTACTTATATTCTTAGGTCGCACGCAATTAGTACTTTATAAATACTTAAACAAGTAAAGAAATTTATAATTATATAAAAAAAAACCTATAATAAAAACTTATAAAGTCCAACTTGACTAGAAAATAGATAAATTAGCCTGCCTATATAAAAATCTTAAAACATTCATAGACATGGCTTTGACCGCAAGTTAAGGTGGGATAGATACTGAGCCACTATATTGCCATGTGTGTAAGCATACTGGATTTATCCAGTACGCCAGTAGCTTAACATGCACACTACTTTCCATTTTAGAGGCAAGTGTATCTTCGTCTTTCTGCAGTTTTGAGGCTCTTTATGCAATAAAGGCATCATTTTAAAAACTTGATGTCCTCTGTAGGACATCATTGCCATAATCTAATCTTATCTACTTTGTGACAGGAAATGCAAGTTTAACAAAGTTCGATAATATATTTATTACGACTAAGACCTCACTAGATGTCGCTAGGTCGATCCTCTTAGAATTATAATTGCATTTTGTACTATAACTTGCGTATTTTTTCGAATATCTTTTATATTGTAGTTTATTTATGGAGGTTTCTACGAGTAATTTCATAATTTTAACCGACTTCACAAATGGAGAACTTTCTCAGTCCAAGTAATTATTTTGTGTGTATTATGTGAGTTTATTTATACATTTTTATAATTTATCACGTCTATCTATATGTCAGGTCTAATTTGTGGCAGTGCTCCTGGCGTTTCAAAGCTAAAAATTCCAATTCATAATTAAAAAAAAATTGCCGCCAACATTAAAATAGAATTGATGTGTCAAAAAACTCACACTACACCTTTTAATTTTCATGACCAACCGTCTTAACAAATAAGTGCGCGAAAAAAATCTCTTGAAAAAATGTGTTCATAATATAAAGTAGTGTATTACGTACATATAGTTAATCACTATAAGTAGGAATTTAAGTTGAAATAAAAAATTGAACCCATATTCACTGCTTCCATACATTTTGTATTTGGAGAACTTTGTCACTGTTTCCATACACTTTTTATAGTGTGCTCGACACTTGGAAAATTTAGTATTCGAAAAAATGCTTTCCAAAATGTGGACTAACCTGTGGCGTTGTTAAAGATTTAAAATCTGTCTGTAGAATTTTGGAAACCATTATTCCAAACACTAAAGTTTCCATAGATTTTATAATAACGCCATATGAAAAGTAAAAAGTATTTGTAAAAGAATTGAAACCATGCAACTAAACTTTAAACCTCTTTCATAAACGCTTATTAAACCTTCAGTCTTTTTAAAACGCAAGGTGCTCTTAAAATTTTATGATTAACAGCCAAATACTAAAACACAACTTAATATTTGTATGCTAGTTAAATAATTGAACAGCTTCTAAATTCATATATGGCTGTTTAATTGTTTAAGTAACCCTCAAATTTTGAGTAACGTCTCAGTATTTGGCAGTTAAAGGTTTTAAAGTTTAGACTTACCAGATAAATTCCCTTGCTCGTAGAAAAAGAATTTTATCAATAGGTATATACGATATACGTAATTATGGTACATAACATAGGAGCCTTAAATATTTTAATGTATAATGTAGATTTTTGAATTTTTACTGAAGAGAGAAAAATATTTTTAGATTCTACAATATTTGTCATAGTTACTTATATATTTTTGTTACGCTGTTTTACTATTGATGTCGTTTCATAGAATGTACCTATCTAAAGGGTTGTTGAAATCTGGATTGTGAACCAATACTTATCAGCATAAACGGTCTATACAAAACTTTCTATACAATGTGTTTCGTGCTAAAACGCATGGTATAGAAAGTTCTGGTTACGGCTTTTGGAAATTAGATATTTTTATTGAATATTTTGCGTCACCTGGGCACGTATTCCACAACTAAATAGCCTATCGTTAGATTTTTCTTAAAAACGGTTTAACGATTTTCGGTAATTTTGTAGTTTCGCTAAACCTTTTGAAGTGTTAGTGATTTCTTGCACTATTTCTATTTTAGTAATTTGTTGTTATAACAACAATAGCTAAACCGTCTTCGAGAAAAATCTTACGATGCTGAGGTGATTTAGATACAGAAAACGTAGCCGAAACTCTTAGCATTTTACATCCTTGAGAACATTGAATATGGCCACAGAATAAAAATAATATAGACAATTCAAGATTTTCAACTTCCCAACCAGTTAAATGTAAAAGGAAAATCCAAATGATGTACCTACCTAAATATATGAAAACAATTATAAAAAAACACTGTACCTGGCTTATAATAACACGATTTAAGTCTTCATTTTAATAAATATTTGAAACATTCATTAAATTCTGCTGTTTTATTTGACTGAGAGTTGCAGCTGTTGACTATTAAGCTCATAAGTTATGAAATGTATAGAATGTCCAACTATACATTTTACTTAATAAATCCGTAAAACGTCTCTACAGATCTATATTTTCCAGACTCAATAGAATGGTATGGTTTAAAAAAAATAAGATTAGCATCATGAAGGGTCGTAAGCGCAACGATCTATAAATTAAATTAAAATTTAAGTAAATTTGTCAGTTTTGAGGGGAACGCTTTGTGGAGATGTGAATGGACTAAAGTGCAATACCACTAGACAGCGGGCCAATCGGAAATTGGCAGCTTAGCAGTTGTGGCCAATAGAATTGCCCAAACTCCGACATGCAGGCAACAAGCTTGGTGACTTGCAGATTTGACCTTTAACTTTGGACCCTTGTAGAATAAGAAATAACGTACATTGCCTGCATCTCGCCTGCATCGCCCTTACCGAATAGCCAGGTCGCCCTAAGGCCTCTTACTTGACCTAACCACTGCTATCAGATAACAACCGAGACCAACTTCTTACAGTGCCTTCTAAAGCACGGAGGAGCTCGAGAAAATGATTTTTAGCCACACAAATTTTTGGTCACCTATCCAATTAATGACCTCGCCAAACGTTGCTTAACCCGCACGACAGTTCAATATCGGCAGGTGCAGCTAGGCCAATGAGCTCCTCAATAATTATGATGAATAATAAAGATTTCATTTAGGTCATGAAAGGTATAGACGCTCAATTTTTCTACTTTTTAGAGGAAATAATGCCAAGGGGTTCACTGACAAAAATTAAAAGACGAAACTGCAGCCAATACACATGAATTATTTATTGCTGATCAAAATAATTAACAAACACATAATATACTTAGAACCATATAATAACAATATAAATACCTAATCCACGGTACATATATGAAAACGAAAATGCAGTCAAATAGTTCATTCATTATAAATACTTTCTATACAGACAGTTTATTACTATTTCGTAAATTTTTTTTTTATTGCTCAAGGCATATTTACTAGAAATATTTTAAAGGAAAAATTCATCTTCACAAAATTCACTTGCGGCGAGATTTGAACTCCAGGGACGCGAGTTCAAATCTCGCCGCAAGTGAATTTTTGAAGATGAATTTTTTCTTTAAAATATTTCTAGACAGTTTACTTTCAAATTTTACAAGTCACTTTACAATTTACTTACTTTTAATTCAAGTACTTAAATTTAATTAGAAATTCATTTTTAGTTTCTGAATTTAACTAAAATTGCACTAAAATTAATTAGGTACCCTCCCTTAAGGGCGCAAAGGCCTCTAACAATTCAGTTTCATTTTAGTAAGGGACAAATGTATAACTAAAAAAGGAAAAACATCTAAAGAATAAAATTAATTGACATTTTATATCAGTTTAGAAAAAAACACTGATAAAGTATAGTGATAAAAGATACACAATATATTTTAAGAAGAAAAATAAATAAGATATTGGCATTCTACTTTCCTTCAAAGTCACTATTAAAGTATTCTAAGTACAAAAAAGTCAATAAATGACATTAAAAAAAAAACTTCTAATATTAAACCAAAAAAAATAATTTACTTATGGGTTAATTTTTTCATTTCATTTTCTTAGTTATGGCTTTCTGTCAGCAATATAGGACAATTTAACCAGTTTCTCGTACTAATAGTAAACTACCACTATTATACTGTAATCGTTTGAAATAATTTTCAATGCGTGAAGGCTGTAGAAAAAATGGGAAAATGAAAAAACTTATGGGTTTCTCGAGGCCTGTTAAGACCACGTCAAAGATTTCACTTTTTTAAGAAATAGTTGTGGAAATTATCAAAAGAGGGCGCTGAAAAATTAAAAAACATTTCGAGATTTATATAAATCTAAAGAATTTTACAGAGCCATCTAACAGAAAGGTCCTGCAACTATTCCATAAGAAGTCTGTAAAAAAACATCGATGATCTGAAACCAGCTATACACTTTTTCAGAGTCTTAAATGTCAAATATTATTAAAGGAAAGAGCTGTCATTTTTAAATAAATAAATGAGTTTTTTATTAACATTTTATACAGGCAGCTGATTATGTAATTCGTTTACTTTTTAACGAGATTTTTTACCAACGGAGTTACGTAATCAGCTAGCAGCGTTACACATTTGTCCCCAGAAAAAAAAAACGAAAAAAAAAAACACTCCACAGACTAAAATTCACCACCAAATCACCGTTCACAGGAATGTTATTCTCTCGCGACCATATTACGAAGTCTGTATACAAATTGGAAAGCCAAAAGGAATCATTTGCCTTTCCACTTCTTTTTAACTTTTCTCTTCGATGTCTTTGCCGGTTTGGATGTAGAATTTTCGTGATTCGGGACTGGATTGTCGTTCGCGTCGTGATCGGAAGAGTCTAAACCGTTTTCCATGCGGATTGTATTGACGTAGCTTCGTGGTGGGGTGTCCATTTCTTCGTCAGTATCTTGGTAGTTCCCGTTTGGTTCGTGCGCTTTGTAGTAGGTCTCTTGAGCTTCTGGTGCAATATCTTTATATTGAAACGAGTGGCGATAGTTCACATCTTCGTCGGAATCGGCTGTTCGGGATATTTTGTAGCGGCGATTTATGTCTTGGAGGGATGTGTTTTTCTGTAGTTCGGTCTGTGGACAACAACATGAATATCATTCATAGCGTGGCGAGGCTAGGCTATATGAAAGAAAACACATATATCAATGCAAATGTTTCACAACTGTCAACGAAAATGTTTTGAATATGTCAATGCAATGTTTTACATCTGTCAATGCGAATGTTTTACATCTGTCAATGCGAATGTTTCACATCTCCCAATGCAAATGTTTCACAACTCCCAATGTGAATGTTTCACATCTCCCAATGCAAATGTTTCACCTCTCCCGATGATAATGTTTCACATCTGTCAATACGAATGTTACACATCTGTCAATGCAAATGTTTCACATCTGTCAGGCGTCCCGTGACGGCTCAAATTTTATTTTCAATATTCATATAATCATTTTGAATCATCTTACAACTACCAAATTGGTGTGTCTTCGGAATGTGACCTCCAATAAGAAGACACAAGATATTTAAATAGCCTTATTAATAAAAGTGAAGTAAGGTATCGGAGTAGGGAGAACATGCTTTGTATTTTTTTGTGAAAGGAACTTTTAAAAGTTGACAGGCAGAAACAAAAATTGGTAATAAAATTACTCCGACTTTACTACACATTTATTAATAAGGCCAATTAGTTTCTTCTATGGTTTTCGCGATTTTGCATAATAAAACACTTTATTTACCAACCTCCGACCAACCCCTGTCAACCTTGAAAAAGCCAACTGTAAAGTTGGCGAAACTCGGTTCGTTTTAAAAATCATGAATAAAACGTGATTAAAACCGGTAAATTAAGTGTTTTATTAACGCCTTAAAAATTAATTACACAAAAAAACACGCACCTGAACCGTCTCCCTCAAATTCATCTCCGAGTTAGACTTAGTACAATAATCTTCCTTGTCCGACTCGGAATACTTCCGCTGTAGCCTCACGGTGTGGGGCCCCGCAGTGGCCCCCCCCGGCCCCCCGGGGGCCACGTCGGGGGTCCGCAGCTTCACCTCCGGCCCCCCGCCGTATATGTCGGTAAAGAACCGCCACAACTCCTCGCTCAGTTGGGCGTGGTCTGATCCGGGTTTCAGTGCGTAGCTTGTACTGCCTTCTACTTCCTGGAATTTTAGATGATATATTGCTTAATAATTTCTTCTATGGTTTTCGCGATTTTGCATTATAATACACTTTATTTATCGGGTTGACCTTGAACAACCAGTCAGCCTTGAAAAAGCCAACTGTAAAGTTGGCGATAGCTCGGTTCGTCGTTTAAAACCATGAATAAAACGCGATTCAACCCGATAAATAAAGTGTTTTATTATATTGCTTAATAACAGTAACTAGTAGTTCTGCGAACAGTAGACATCGCCACCACCATGGCGAACATACTTTTTTGAAAAAAATAGTATGTATTTAAAACACGAGTACTCAAATACCCTTTTTGAGGGATAAATATCTCACTAATCAAAAATCCCCACGACAAAAACAAATCCATAAGCTCATAGAATTTGTATCCAAAGTTTAATCAAAATAGGATCTCATAGGGCGGAGATACCATAACGTTAAAAGTGCATAATGGTTAAAGCCTTAACACATTTTAGACCTGAGACGGGCAAACTTTTTTTTCACGTGCTAATATTTACGCCAAAAATCTATAACGGGCCAAGTTCTTACTTGAATCCTATTTTATCTGATTTTTACTAATATTATAATGTGTGTATGTATGTGATTTTGTGTCTACGTAAAAACTACTTAAGTGATGAAACTTGGAATATAGATAGCTTGGATAGCTGGAGACCTGGAATATGATTGAGCTATGAGCCTGGGCTATGTGATTGTGTTTCCGGGTCGCGGATCAACAGAGGGATTTTTACTTAGCACTTGATTTTATTTTGATAGTCGAGGGCCAGATTTAAGCCATTCGCGGGGCGGACGTGGCCCGCGGGCCGTAGTTTGCCCATCACTGTTTTAGACAAGAAAGTATTTTTGTGTTTTTTATAAACCCCTTATATTTTTATATAGCTACCTGTCTGGTTAGTATGGGCGTGTTGTCTAGAGGGTGTATATCTTAGAGTATACATAAGCAAACTATAGAGCGCGCCTATGGGTATTTGCCTACTGCGCAAAGTGTAACCAGATACTCTGCTTACACATTGAATAGTGATTTGCGAATAATTTTTACACCGCGGCACTGAACATTTCACTATAATAATTATTAGTAGAATAAATTCTAAAAGTAGAAAAAAAATAACGTCAACAAAACATAATCTTCGCCGTCGCGCTAGCATACTTGTGTTACCTACTGTACGTACAAAACTAGCTCAGAAAAATGTTACTTACGAAGGAGTACAAATTAATAATAAGCTAACCCCTAGTTTAAAAAATGCTACCTCGCTAAATACTCTTAAAACCCAACTATCAGATTACATCTATGATAAATATGAAGTAACGTAATGTATTTAAATCACACAATTATTGTAAAAGATACCTACTATTAAGTAGGTAAGTACTACATAAGGCATACGGCAATTGTTAAGTATAATCTAAGTTTAGTTTAATTCTCTGATAAGTGACATGTATTTGTCTTTTTTGAGAATAAATTGTTTAAACCCAATTCTAACGAGAGAAACAGTCAATTCCCGTAACCCCAGGTGACTGATGACATCGTTTTTGTCATTTTTGACTGTTCATACCGGTGCTTACAGTTCATACTCGCATACCAGCGCTCTACAGTTTGCTTATGTATACTCTAAGGTGTATATATATAGCTACCTGTTTGGTAAGTATGGGCGTGTTGTCTAGCGGCGGCGGCGGCTGCGGCGTCTTGTTCCGTACGAACGCCTGCCACTGACGGAACCACGACATGCTGATGGCGTAGATAGCGCGCGGACGATCCTGTTCCTGCACACACACACACACTATATCATCGGCGTTGTCGGACTCATGTTCTAGGTTGCATTGCATTCCTATTGAATCAGAAATGAATAAAATCCTTGCTTTCATGGCATTTTAGCCATTATGGATTTACAATTTGACAGTTTTACAATAGCAATAAAACACACAATCGTTTTACGTTTTCTTCTTATGAAATCGACCCTTTGTTCCTCTAAGTGATTGTGGTTTAGGGACGCGACTGATGTGAATCCAGCTGAAATTCTTTCTGATTGAATATTTTTCTTCATAACCGGTATCAAATACACCTTTAAACAATATATTATGTTATTGCATGATACAAGAAGTGCCCCCTTTATTTCAAAAACAATAAAAAATAACATTTAATACCTCTAATAAACGGGCAAAGTTACCCCTGTTTTACAAAATAAAACATTTTTTCTTCTATAAATCCTTAACCGCTATATTTTCTTATAGGCATCATAATATTAGAAAATACAATACCTAGAACTTCCTCATTGCATTTTAATCATCTAATCATTCAATTATCGTTAATGATTGATATTACAAGAAATTATAGATTTTTTCATGCAATTCCATCTCGCTCATTTCTATGCAATCGGACAACGACCGATAAATTATCATCTATCGTCGTTTTAAATACTGTATCCTTTTATGGTATAGGTGCTGGGTAAGCCTACTTCACCTAACAACGTCCTGAGCACTACACCGCCATAAATAGCATGGATTAAAAGTTGCTTGCGCTGTATAAATCATCTAAAATTACATGAGAAGGCCAATTATTGACCGAACGAGCGCAGCGAGTGAGGTCCAGTGCAGATGGGCCTGGCGTTTGTATCTTTGTATGTTTGTTCGACGATAACTTGAGTATCGTAGCTCCGATCTTCATGAATTTTGGTATGCGCGTAGTTTAGGTCAATAGAATTTATGAAATAAACATTTTAAACTCACAAGATTTGAACCCCACGCGACCAAGATCATTGTAACATGATCGAAACGTCGAGGTAAGAGAATTTAAAAATAATTATACGCGAATAAGACCCGGGAAAAACAATTATAATCGAATTTATGAGTTCGAAGATGAGCCGGATCGGTAGGAGGGGTGGGGAGATAGGGGGTCGTGAGGTTTCAGTTCGGGGCGAACTACTAGTCATTGACGGTGTAGGAGGTGTAGGTGTAGGGTCCTAGTGTAGACGGGCCTGGCGCTCGTATCTTCCTATGTTTGTTCGACGATAACTTAAATATCGTAGCTCCTAGTTATTAATAGTAGTTCGCCCCGAACTGAGACCTCACGAAACCCTAACTCATAAATTCCATCGACCTAACCTACGCGCATACCAAAATTCATGAAGATCGGAGCTACGATACTCAAGTTATCGTCGAACAAAGATACAAGCGCCAGGCCCGTCTACACTGGACCTCACTCGTAGTGTGTAGTGTACCTGGAAGGCGGCGTGCAGGTCGGCGAAGGCGCGCAGCTCCCGCGAGCGGCGCGCGCGCAGCCGCACCACCGCGCGCACGCACGCGCCGCACGAGTGCACGTGCGACACCGCCGGACCGCCGCCGAAACTGGAGGGGGGGAGGGGGGGGGTTATTTTATTATTTCTTATCGGTTGTGAACCGATTATGGCCCTTAGGAAATTAGCCAGTGTCATGTATTCCAATATATTATGCAAGTTATTTGCATCGAAACAGTCGAGTCGTCGTAGTTAAAGTCGAGTCTAGGGAATCATTTGTAAACACGGCGGCCATTTACGAACAATCTTCACGGAGCCTCGGAGACGACACTGAGTCGATGTTTTGCACCGATTTTCACTTTCATTCCACTTGTACACCTTCACGAAACTAAATTGATTAATATGCCCCCGAAATTAAACAATTTGCACGCATATGAACTAGGTTTCACAAAAATGAAAATTTAGCACCACATCTCCTCGACGAGTTCCCGCCGAGACTCCGGGGGGGAGGTTAACGATTTCAATAGACTTTCAAAGGGATATCCTGCTAATATTATAAAGCTGAAAGTTTGTAAGGATGTGTGTATGTATGAGAGGGTGTGTGTGTTTGTTACTCAATCACGCAAAAACTACTGAACTAATTGCGATGAAACTTGGAATATAAGTAGCTGGATACCGGGAATAACACGTAGGCTACTTTTTATCCCGATATTCCCGCGGGAACGGGCATTACGCGGGTGAAACCGCGGGCGCAGCTCGTCCTAAATAATTAAATTATTCCGTAGCCTTATAGTTTAGGATATCCAATTATCCTATTTTATATTAAATATCCTATATTCCTAATCTAACTACTTAATATGAATTTGACATGTTTCTTTCTTCTTCATTATTTTCAATTTAAAATTTAATTATTATTATATCCTATTACATCTCTTCCGTTGACATTATGTTTATTAAGACATTATAAAATTCGAAAGCTATTTCAAATTTCCAAAAGTTGTTCGCTTAGACGTCTAGAACAACACACTTACGGGTTTAATGGTCATCGGCGGTACACGCTGTATATACTCACTGGTCATGCAGCAGCTCCCACAGAGGTTGCGGCACGACACACGCAAGTCGGTGCAAGTGCGGCGCTCGGTCGTGCCGTACGCCACCGTGCGAACATACGAAGTCGCTGTTGTCTATCGGACCTGGTTCGGCCCATGTGTTAAATCTGGAATATAGACCGAGAATTCTTTATTTTTTTCTGCATCGAGCCAGTACTTGGCTCTTTTAAAAATAATTACGCAAAAACAATCTATCGTCCGAACTGTTTTAACTCTATGAAATAGAGGTCCCAACTCTGCTATGTTACGTTTTGTTTTGCTTTAGTGTATTTCTTCTTCTCTAATATGGCTTATGCATTTGGACATTAGCCAGTGTCAAGTATTATTAATATTTGAAAGATATTTGCATCGAAACAGTCAAGTCGTCATAGTTAAAATCAATTTTCACTTTCATTTACACTTTTACACCTTCACGAAACTAAATTGATTAACATGCCCCCGAAATTAAACAATTTACACGCTTTTGAACTAGGTTTTACAAAAATGAAAATTTAGCAACACATGTTCTCAACGCGTTCCCGCCAAAACTCCTTTAGTGTATTTGAACACATTTGTTTCGACGACACGAATTGATTAGAAAGTAGCCAGTGTCAAGAGTTATTATAACATTTGCAAGTTGTTTGCATTATAAATAGAACATAGAAATATTTTTAGCAAGGAAATATATTTCCAAAAAATCCCCATGACAGGATTCGAACCTGCGTCCTTTCGCTAACCAGGCGAATGCTCTAACCACTGAGCTACACAGGAATCACGTGACATGGTATAATTTTTCGGCCATACCTTTCCTCGCCAATTGTTTTACCAACTAAGGCTTGGTTTCTGCGCCATCTACTGGTCAAGCTTTGCAGCTTTTATTGACTGGTTCAGGTGGTTTACTTTACAGTAAACATACCCAACATAGAGAAAGCGCATCTCATGTTAGTGTGTAGCTCAGTGGTTAGAGCATTCGCCTGGTTAGCGAAAGGACGCAGGTTCGAATCCTCTCATGGGGATTTTTTGGAAATATATTTCCTTGCTAAAAATATTTCTATGTTTAAAATGCCTTGAGCAATAAAAACAAAAAAGGAATATTATAAATAGAAATCAATAAATTGTACATATTCAGAATTTGAAAGAAAAACGATGCAGGTAACAATTTTGAAGACATAGTACAAATTGCTTATTTTGTTCAAATTAATAAATTGTACCAATATTGTAGATGAAGCATCTTGCCTTACATTGGTTACGAATTGATAATATTATATTACACGAAATTTTAAACGAACGGATAACAAATTACGAATTGTACAAATCTATACTTATAATAAATGAAGAGAGGACAAAAAGTCTGTACTTGGAAGTAAATAAAAAAAAAAAGTTGTCTCGGGGACTTAGGAAAAGTAGTAGAACAAAATTATATAATTTTTGTATTTTTGTAATTCATGTCTGTCTGTCTGTTTCTCTGTCTGTTCCTTATACAATTAAAAACTACTAATCCGATTGAAATCTGATTGTTGTTGTTGTAATGTTTGATTGATTGTAAAATGCCTTGAGCAATAAAAACAAAAAGAAATATCTGATTGTTTTCAATATTGGATAGTTCTATTTTCGAGGAAGGTCGTGGTATACTTTGCATCGAAATCCAATTAGTAGAACCCGAGTAATGAACGAAAAAGTACAACCGCTCGAAACCCGCTCGGCCGCCCGCGCCCGTGATAACGCGTTATTTATTTCCGTGGGTGTAACCGCGGGCGCAGCAAGTTCACAATATGAGCGAATGGCGATGTTTCCTGAATTTTATACTTATGTATACAAGATGTAACGGGTATGCCCTTTTAAGCCGAAAGGCGGTTGTTCTAGACGTCTAGACGAACAACTTTTATTTTACACCTTTTGAAAATTCGAACTTTTTTATTTGAAATTTTTGAGGTTATGTTTCACTGAAAAAACAGCTGCTTTTGAAAATAATAGTAATTGAAGGTTTGATTGTAGTAGACCAAACTAAATGAAAGGGTAACATAAGGTCAATGACCTCGAACTCTGACAAACAGCTGATTTTCAAGTAAACTTTAAACTTAAAATTTTCTAAAACTACTCTGAATTTCCAAAAGTTGTAGAACAAATGTTGTTTGCCTAGACGTCTAGAACAACCCCCTTTCGGCTTAAAAGGGCACTTTGTATACAAAATACAAGACAATATAAAGAACTTACTTATTAATCCACTGTTTCGATATATAGAATTTGATGTCGTTTGGTTCTAAATTCGTTGAGTCTAATATTTCAGCCGCTTTCTGTCGCAGCTCGGCCATTTGAGGGTTTACTTTTCTGGAAAAGAGAAAAATTAAAAACATGAATATTGGTGTTACTTATGGTTTTTTCCGCACATTTTTGAGAATTTACATTACGAAACTAGTGTCATGCATTATAGAGTGAATTTCACAAAAGCAGTCTCACAGCAGTTACTTGAAGCAATTTTTATCAAATAGATAATTTGCAAAAAGACAAGGTTCTATACTTAAGACGACGATAGATGGTAATTATCGGTCTTTGTCAGATTGCATATAAATGAGCGAGATGAAATTGCATGAAAAAAATCTACAATTTCTCGTAAAATCAATCATTGACGAAGATTAACATAATATTTTTATAAAATGCGATGAAGAGGTTCTAGGTATTGTATTTTCTAATATTATTATGCCTATAAGAAAATATAGCGGTTAAGGATTTAGAAGAAAAATTGATTTATTCTGTAAAACAGGGGTAACTTTGCCTGTATAATAGTGGTATTTAAAGTTATTTTTTATTGTTTTTGAAATGAAGGGGACACTTCTTGTATCATGTACAATAACATAATACATTGTTTAAAGATCTATTTGATTCCGGTTATTCTTTAAGGGCGCGACTGATGTGAAATCCCTTCCGATTGAATATTTCGTTTGCATCGAAACAGTCCAGTCGTCATAATTAAAGTCAAGTCTAGGGAATCATTTGTAAACACGGCGGCCATTTACAAAGATTGTTTACGGAGCTTTGGAGACAACACTAAGTCCATGTTTTACACCAATTTTCACTTTCATTCCACTTGTAAACCTTCACGAAACTAAATTGATTAATATGCCCCCGAAATTAAACAATTTGCACGCATTTGAACTAGGTTTCACAAAAATGAAAATTTAGCAACACATCTCCTCAACGCGTCAAAAACTCCAGAAAAGTTAGTGTACACATACTTGTAGAAGAGTACGTAGGCCTCCGTATTGTTCAGCTGTTGCGGGTGTACGTTGTGTACTGTGACGTCATCGAAGCAGTACCAGTGTGTATTGTTACGCGCTACGCAAGTATAGTGCCCGCCGCCGGCTGTACCCGCGTGGACTATCACCGCGCAGAGAGAGTAACGGGTTATTTTCGATGTGCATTCTGGAAACAAGATAATAATAACAATTAAGAACACAATGAAAAGTAAATCACACGGGCACTATTCCAATTGTTATATCTTCCACTGGTGTTATACCCAAAACTCTTCACGCTAGCCTTAGCATTTTAAACACTACAAAAAGCAGAAATCCTAAATACCTGCCGTGTCACCCGTAAATTTCTCAATAATGACAATTCTATATGAATTTAAAGTTAAAACGCACTTGGCTTTTTCTCTATTTTCCCTAAAAGAAAAGTCCTCCTTTTAGGGAAAATTCCCTAAAAGGAGATACGATTTACGTAAGAATAAATAATTATGTTAAAAAAGTTTTAGAGCGGTTGCACTTTTTCGTTCATTACTCGGGTTCTACTAATTGGATTTCGATGCAAAGTATACCACGACGTTCCTCGAAAATAGAACTATCCAATATTGAAAACCAGATTACAATCGGATTAGTAGTTTTTAATTGTAATATAAGGAACAGACAAACAGACAGACATACATGAAAAAATATATAATTTTGTTTTGCTACTTTTCCTTAGTCCTTTAAATTTATATATTTCCTAGCTAATAATATTTCCATGTTTTCTTACTATTTATTTAATCGTATGACGTAGGTGAAATACGTAATTGAATTGATTATTTATTATACAGATGTCACTGGCAAAAAAATAATAAAAATAAATACAAATGTCAAGTAATACATACAAAAACAAACAAAAATTAATTAAATTAGAATTATAAGCCTATAACGCTCGGCCACGCAAGTTCAAGGTCGGGAACTTGCGTGGCCGAGCGGTATAGGCACTCGAATATTGATCCAGGGACGCGAGTTCAAATCTCGCCGCAAGTGAATTTTTGAAGATGAATTTTTCCTTTAAAAATATTTCTAGTAAATATGCCTTGAGCAATAAAAACAAATTTACGAAATGTTTTCTTACTTAGCTTTCAAGTGAACATTTTAACCACTTACCTTTATGCGTGTAAGGCGCCATATTTAAGTCGTGTATAGGAAAAGAGACTCTGGCTGCGACTTTAGCACTAAACATCAGTTCGTGTCTGAACCGTTTTAGGTGAACGCACAGGACTTCTGGCAAACGGACCACGCCGGACATCTTTATGCCGTTACGAAGTTTATTGCAACGAGAACAACTGAAACAAAACATACGTAGTTAAACTCATTTTTAGTGTTCCGTACACAATGGGTAAAAACGGGACCCATATCGAGATCTATAGTACTCATTTTCACTAGCTGCACAACACAAACATTATGGCCATCGAAATAACTTTTCTGTCTCTTTTTCTCACACGACGAGAAAGAGAGACTTCTTCTTCTTTAAACTGGCTTTTCCATTCGGACATTTGCCAGTGTCAAGTATTATCAATATTTGCAGGTTATTTACATCGAACGAAACAGTCAAGTCGTCGTAGTTAAAGTCAAGTCGAGGGAATCATTGTAAAAAGGGGGCCATTTTTTACAATGTTTGTTCACGGAGCTTTGGAGAGAACACTAAGCTAAAGTCCATGTTTTGCACCAATTTTCATTTTTATTTACACTTGTACACCTTCACGAAACTAAATTGATTAATATGACCCCGAAATTAAACAATTTACACGCATTTGAACTAAGTTTCACAAAAATGAAAATTTAGCATCACATCTCCTTAACCCATTCCCGCCAAAAACTACTCAGAAAGAGAGATGGAAGTTATTTGTCGAGCGACAATAAATAAAAAAATAAATAAAATAAAATTTATTTCATTGACCAAAATATTCTTAGATGTAAACAATTGTGGGAGCCACCTTTTAAGTATCAATTACTTGTGTTAGGTGGCACCGCTCTTCTATATCTATTTGTACATTAAAATTATAGTCTTCCTATTTTACAATATTTTACAAATAAGAATCAATTATATATTTTAATTATATGGGCCCTACCATGATGTCTTATAAGTCGTCGCGAAGTCGTTGCGTTGTCGTTCAGCTAAAATAAAGAAAATTAAAAACACATCAAATAATAATAAAAAAAAGAAAAAAAAACTACAAAAAAAAGTTTTTTTTTAAATTGTCTGTGGTTTTTAAAAGTAGTCGGGGTATTTTTTGAACGACAAAAGGACGACATAGAACGACAAACGAGCATGGTAGCGCGGAATATGTTTTTAACTCTTCTATTCGAAAAGTGTACAAGTTATGCTTGTATATTTCGTAGTCACTGAGAAATATTGAGACCCAAATATTCAATTTTTTTTCATTTAGTCTGTTTCAAAAAGTTTTTTCAGTACCTAATTTTGCAATTTGCTTTTTTCCTTTAAAATATTTCTAGTAGCTATGCCTTTTGAGCAATAAAAACAAATTACGAAATATTGAATAGGGAAAAGAGCGACATCTCTTGGCGAATGTGTTAACTGCAAAGTTATTCATTAGCACAGATAAGTCACTGGAAAGTGATCCTGTAGATGGCGTCTCAATCGAGCCTTAGTCAAAAATTATTGAACAGGGGAAACATTCATATTCTTCGTTCGAGATGGGAACTCGTCTGGCCTTGGTTAAGTTGGTTAAGGCAGTGCTAACGCAGAGACGCGAGTTTTAATTTCGTCGCGAGTGAATTTTTGAAGATGAGTTTTTCCTTTCAAATATTTCTAGTACCTAATTTTGTCGTAATAAAGTACCACTATTCCAACTTACCTATACATATTATCGCCTTTGAGTTCGTCTGCACTGAAGAAGGCAGCGAGACAGTCTTGTAGCGACACCACCGGACCGTAGAACCACGACCGAAGCCAACTTAGCAACCACCACATCTAGAACGACGTCAGTAGTGCGGAATTATTACACTTGCGTGATCTAGGATTCAGTTATTGAAAATACATCCCACTATCTCCTTCTTATACAGGGTGAACCATTTCGATGGGCTTTCAGGGGGATATCCTAAACTGTAATTGACCGAACGAGCGAAGCGAGTGGGGTCCAGAATAGACGGGCCTGGCACTTGTATCTTTGTGTGTTTGTTTGACGATAACTTGAGTATCGTAGCTCCGATCTTCATGAATTTTGATATGCGCGTAGTTTAGGTCAATAGAAGATGAGCCGGATCGGTAGGGGGGTTGGGGAGATAGGGGGTTGTGAGGTCTCAGTTTGGGGCGAACTCCTAGTATAATATCAGAGATAGCGAAAAATGTTGAAAAATATTCTATATTATTGTATCGCTATTGATCGATAAAATAATATAAGATATTGCTGATAAAGATCATATTCTGAAAACGAACATAAATCGGGTACGCAACTCCTTTCAGCATTTTTCGCTATCTTTTATAGTTTAGGATATCCCCCTGAAAGCCTATCGAAATGGTTCACCTGTATATAAAAATGAATTCCTATTTCCCTTGGTCACATAGAATGGAAATCTAACTTCCCTATTAAATTCGAAAAAACATGTTCCACGGTCACACAGCAATAGATGCACACACTGACATGTTCCGTACAGTATTACGTATGATATTTAGTGACAGACTAGCGGTCGAATCATCGTTTTAGGCCCCGCAACCACCGCTGGCGTGGAACATTTTTTCAAAGGATTGCTACTTCCATATACAAGTTGTAACGGGGATGCCCATTTAAGTCGGAAGGGGGTTGTTCTAAAAGTCTAGGCGAACATTTTTTGATCTACGACTTTTGGAAATTCGAAGTAGTTTTCGACAATTTGAAGTGTTTAAGTTTACTTAAAAATCAGCTAAATTCAAAATTCTTAGAGTTCAAGGTCATTGACATTATGTTGTCCTTTCATTTAGTTTGGTCTACTACAATCTAAACTTTAATTACATTTATTTTTAAAAGCAGCTATCTTTCAGTGAAACATAACATATAGGTATATTAAAAAAAAGTTCGAAAAACCAAAAGTCGTAGAACAAAAGTTGTTCGCCTAGACGTCTAGAACAACCCCCTTTCGGATTAAAAGGGCTTACCCGTTACATCTTGTATAGTCGAGTTCGTTGCCATAACACCACATAATAAAAACGTCGGATTAACATCGCTAGCGCGATCTAGGTTCAATACGGGAACTCACCCACGACTCGTGATTGGCTCCGTGCGCCGCGTGATGGTTCAGGATTGGCTGCTGACATCGCAGGACGGCGAGGTGCTCGCGGGAGGGGATCGGGAGGGAGAGGTCTTGGAATGTTTCTACTCGCGTTGATACCTACAATCAAATCAAAACTCAATAATTTGACATTAAGATTGATCATCTTCTTCTTTTATATGGCTCAAAGTCATTTTTTATTTATTTAATTGGATGTATTGATCACTTTAAATACGTCGAGTGTTCTTACAACTATGACTCTAGTGTGGCTTCGGAACGCATCCTCCAATGAGAAGCCAGAAGAAGGGGTTTTTTTGTGATCATGTTTTTATTTACAATCGTCGAAATACATATATTTTTTTTTCATTTTTTTTTACAATGATCATAATATGATTCACATTTTCGCATATTTATGGCTATAGTGGAACCGGAGCAATATTCTACTATAATATTTAATAACAAAAGGTTCCAAAGTAATTCTATCTATCGCTTAAAATACATTGTAAAAGAAACAAAGAATAGACAAGGAAAGAATAATAAAAAAAAAAGAAGAGAAGAGACAATAAAAAGTACACAACCGCATCTACAAACACACAACCCGCCCAACCACATCCGACCCATGCCGGCACCCGACCCCGGAGTTCCATGAAACCTATATTCCATTTGGACATTAGCCAGTGTCAAGCAATATTTTTATTTGCAAGCTATTTGCATCGAAACAGTCAAGTCGTCATAGTTGAGGTCAAGTCGAGAAAATCATTGTAAAACGGCGGCATTTATAATGATTGTTCACGGAGCTTTGGAGACGACGCTTAAGTCCATGTTTTGCACCGATTTTTAATCTCACTACACTTGTACACCTTCAAGAAACTAAATTGATTAATATGAAACAATTTACACGCATTTGAACTAGGTTTCACAAAAATTAAAATTTAGCAGCAGTTCTCCTCACCCCGTTCCCGCCAAAACTCAAGTTTGATCGAAAAATAATTTTATTTCCAATTAAGGGGTATTACGAGCTGAACTGAAAATCCCTGTCAGATTCATCGAAAATGGTTGATTATATTTTCTGGCGCAATGTTTCAGAATATTTTCGTTAGTAGCGTTTGTAAATGACATTGTTCCCTACAATTTGGTGTAGATTTTAAATAAAAATGTCGACAAAGACATTGTCTAAAGTCTAAATTGTCCTAAGGTTTCGAAATTCTTGATTCATTTCATATGATAAATAAATAAAAAATAAAAAAACTAGAAGAAGTCTTTGTAAACCTACACAAAAATTAGTGATAACAATTTTTGATGAATTCGACTGGGGTTTTCAGTTTAGCGCGTATAGTGGCCTTTATACTTCAATGCTAAGTTAAATGCTGGTGAAGTATTAAAAGCAATACGCTCAAAAACCTCAAATTGAAATTGCAAGATTCCGCCCGGACCGACAAACAAGCAATCAAAGAAAAGTATGTTAAACAAACAAGATAGTATTAAAACTTGGGAAAATAAGTTTAGGTAAATCACTGGAAAGTGATCCTGTAGATGTGGACTCAATTGAGCCTAAGTCGGAAAAATAGTAGACAGGGAAACGTTCATATTCTTAAATTCGCTGCTCGAGATGGGAACTTGCATCGCCGAGCGGTTGAGGCACTGGGGTACTGATCCAGGGAAGCGAGTTCAAATCTCGCCGCAAGTGAATTTTTGAAGATAAATTTTTCCTTTAAAATATTTCTAGTAAATAAGTTTAATTTCAATCTGAAATGACTAAAACAGCAGAAGTATCAACAACTCACCCTATTACAGACGAGACACTGCACAGACGACAGTAGCTTCCCATCAAACACGTCGGATATAATACTTCTGTAGCGAGGCGAGCTGCTGTCGCCGCCGCCGAAACCGGTGCTAGGTTTGCTGGACACACAGACAGACAGACTTTATTGTGTGTTTGAACCTCAGTTAAAACAAAAAAGGAAAGACGCGATTTATATGTATAAACTAACATTTAGGGCGGCTTGCATATAACCATTTAGGCCGGTTCCTAAACATGTTTAAGCTGCTAAATTGATTTAGTTAAATATATTTATAAGGGCGACTTGCATAAAAAAAATTAAAAACATATTTAACTAAATCAATTTTAAAATAATTTATGGGAAATCGATCATTGGACTCTATTTCATTATGTGGACGATTGATAATATGTTGCCACACATCGACAGTTCTTGCAATTCTGACAGATTTTAAACACGTTTAACAGCTTAAACATGTTTAGGTACCGTTATGCAAGCCGGCCTGATTGTTATTTCTTATCGGTTGTGAACCGATTATGGCCATATGAAAAGTAGCCAGTGTCAAGGGTTATTAATTTTTAACAAGTTATTTGCAATTTGCAACAAAACAGTTAAGTCGTCGTAGTAAAAGTTAAGTCAAGGAAGTTATTGTAAATGGTGGCACTTTACAATGACGGTTCACGGAGCTTTGGAGACAACACTAAGTCCAGGTTTTGCACCAATTTTCACTTTCATTCCACTTGTACACCTTCACGAAACTAAATTGATTAATATGCCCACGAAATTAAACAATTTGCACGCATTAGAACTAGGTTTCACAAAAATGAAAATTTAGCAACATATCTGCCTCGCCTCTGTGGAATCTGTGGAGCAGCGGGTGAAGCTCGGATTGCAACGCATAAGGTTGCGGGTTCGATTCCAGCCGGGAACAAATATTTATTCTGACCATAAATGTTTGTTTCTGGTTCTGGGTGTTTTCTATGTATAATATGTATGTATTTACAAGAAAAAAACCTATAATATGTGGTATATCCGTTGTCTAGTACCCATAGTACAAGCCTAGTGCTTAGTTTGGGGCTAGCGCTAGCGCTGTGTGTAATGTCATGCAATGCATGCAATATTTATTATATTTATATTTATCTCCTCAACGCGTTCCTGCCAAAACTCCTAGTTCCCAAGGCTAGACTGGTTCTCATAAAGGAGAGTAGCCTCGTGCCCAAGGACACTAGCTTGTTATCCAGACAGGTACCGGAGCAATAAGGCTGCTCACCACCCGCACCTCAATGAGGAGCTAACGACCAACCTCCCTAAGGCTAGGATTGAACCCACCTCCCAGACCTCCAGTGTGGTACCGAAGCTGTAAAGGCCGCTCACCACCCGCACCTCAATGAGGAGCTAACGACAACCTCGCTGGGGCCGGCACAGAAGCCACCTCCCACATCTCCAGTGTGGTACCGGAGCTGTTAAAGCCGCTCACCACCCGCACCTCAATGAGGCGCTAACGACAACCTCGCTGGGGCCGGCAGAGAAGCCACCTCCCACATCTCCAGTGTGGTACCGGAGCTGTTAAAGCCGCTCACCACCCGCACCTCAATGAGGCGCTAACGACAACCTCGCTGGGGCCGGCAGAGAAGCCACCTCCCACATCTCCAGTGTGGTACCGGAGCTGTTAAAGCCGCTCACCACCCGCACCTCAATGAGGCGCTAACGACAACCTCGCTGGGGCCGGCAGAGAAGCCACCTCCCACATCTCCAGTGTGGTACCGGAGCTGTTAAAGCCGCTCACCACCCGCACCTCAATGAGGCGCTAACGACAACCTCGCTGGGGCCGGCAGAGAAGCCACCTCCCACATCTCCAGTGTGGTACCGGCGGTGTCAAGGGCGCGCTCACATTCCGGCACACATCCGTGTGACTACCGAAGCGACCTACATCCTGGTAAGGATCGGACACATCTATCCATCTTATCTAGATCTATCTATCTATAAATAAATGAATCCTGTGACGAAAACACAGCGCCATCTAGCCCCATGGTAAACTACTATGCTTGTGTTACGGTGACTAGACAACGGATATACTACTTATATTTATTTTCTTTTGTAAATTACATACATATTATACATAGAAATACACCCTATCTGTGATGATGAGCAGTGGGAGGATGAGGAATGAGATGATAGTGATGTACTCACGTGTGTTCCGGTTCCGGTCTGCTGGGCACATCACTAGCGCCGCTGGAGCAAGTCTCGTACC
This sequence comes from Idaea dimidiata, assembly GCA_949358125.1. NCBI lineage: Eukaryota > Metazoa > Arthropoda > Insecta > Lepidoptera > Geometridae > Idaea > Idaea dimidiata. The sequence continues at coordinate 5,700,572 of OX442342.1, read as the reverse complement.
GTTCCTCAGCCTCACTAGACCACGATAGTTCTGATTCGGAACCTACGTCTCTTTGGTTTTCTCTATTGTCTGTAGGGCCTATAGAAATTTACAATATATTTAATTGACCGAACGAACGAAGCGAGTGAGGTCCAGTGGAGACGGGCGTGGCGTTTGTATCTTTGTAAGTTTGTTCGACGTTGTTTTAAGCCAAAATAATAATAACTAGGAGTTACACAAGAATGCTACTAAAAAGACGCACTAATTTCGTGAGGGGGGTATGCTTATGAGCGAAAATAGGTTTAATCGTTTTTAATTTTTAATTGAATCAGAGTAGCTTCGCTCGATTTGCTCGTTCGGTGGAAAATAATAGGTTAGGTTAGGTTACGTTACCGTTAAGTTGCTGCGTGAACACGTTGTATGTAAATTGCGGAGTCCCCGCGAAGCTCGCCGAGCGGCGGTGTCGAGTGCCGTCCTCTTGAGATACCCTGTATGGAATATAAGTACATTTTTATTAAGTACTAGCTGCGCCCCGCGTTTTCACCCGCGTAAGTCCCGTTCCCGCGGGAATATCGGGATAAAAATACAATGTTTTTTTCTAAGATTCGATCTCTATTAGCAACCATATCGATCGGTACATATAGGGTGTTTATTTTTTGCAGAAAGACAAGGTTCGATTCCTGGCTAGGGATATAAATTTTTCAAAAATCTAATATTGCCATTTTTGTTTTTTTCAAAATCAGGGACGGAACTCCTTTCAGTATTTTTCGCTATCTCTTATCAAAATGGTTCACCTGTATATGTATACAGGCTGGATGGGCTTTCAGGGGGATATTCTATATTATAAGAGACAGATAGAGCGGTGTCGGTCTAGTGGTAGATACCCCGACTTTCATTCCGAAAGGTCGTGGTTTCGAATCCCGGCTGAGCACCAATGTCTTTTTCTTTAAGAAAAATTTATGTGCGCTATTAACATCGCTCTTACGGTGAAGGAACACATCGTGAGGAAACCCACGGCTTAATTCACGCACAGAGGCCCAATAGTAGGGCTAATTGCGGAAACACACAGTCAAGTTAGTTTACAGTAAGACAGTATAGTATAGACAGTCAAGTTAGTTTAAAGTATAATATGTATGTATTTACAAAAAAAAAGTATAATATGTAGTATAACCCATGTCTAGTACCCATAGTACAAGCCTAGTGCTTAGTTTGGGGCTAGATTGAGCTGTGTGTAATGTAGTGACATATTTATTTATTTTATTTTACAAGAGATAGCGAAAAATGCTGAAAATTGAAGAAACAAGGAATATTTTGAAGACACCAGGGGGACAGGGGGGGACAGGGTTTTTTTTGTTTTTTTGTTTTTTTTTTTTACCTTTAGTGTTAATACACAATATCTTACAATGTATTTTAACCGATGATAGAATTACTTTGGAATAATAATCAATCAATAATCATAATAATAAGCGACAATGTAAATCATATTATGATCATTGTAATAAAATGTAAAAAAATATATATGTATTTTGACGATTGTAAATAAAAACATGATCACAAAAAAAACTCATGAGTTTCTTGTGGCTTCTTCTCATCGGAGGGCGCGTTCCGAAGCCACACTAGAGTCATAGTTGTAAGAACATTCGACGTATTTAAAGTGATCACAATTAAATAAATAAAAAATTAACTTTGACTTGACTTACCTAAAATATCCATCAGTCCTAGATTCGCTATACGAAGAAGCGGCGGGGGATTTCCGCCGCATTCGCGCGAAAAGCGTCGCGTCATTCGCTGGAGGAAAACGTACCTTATTCATAATGATATTAGGTTGAAAATCGATACAATTAAGGGGTCGTAGTAGGCCAGAACTGATATTTCTAGGGTGAATTACTACAAAAGTTATTTGAAATAAAAGTTTTTGAAACCATATTTATTAAAGTCGAGGATATTTACTAACACGTGAATGTCGTGAAAACACGTTACGATTCCTGAAAATTTTCTCTATAGAAAAAAATTCCAAACTTCCCTCTAAATTGTACAAATAAGTAATATTACTCAGTCAATATTGCACGAAAACTAATAAAACTTTGTATAAGAACTGAACTTAGCTCAATACAGGCAGTGAATGTTTTGAATTTCAAGATTAACGTTCAGTTATCTTGAAACTAGCAATTGTTTGATTTTACGCAATAAAATTTTGCATAGGCTCATCTTACGAACTTCACTTACACATCTGAAATTCGCTAGCTTTATCCCTGTCACGCTATTCAAATCAAAATCAAATATTTATTTATTAACTATGACACTTATTAGACATTTCTCAAATAACATATATCAGACATCGATTCTACACTAAGCACCAGCTTGTATCGCAGTAACCGAGGTACCAATATAATGCAATATAGATAGACGCCTAATAAATCCATAAAAATATATACCTTATGAACTAACATACATATAAATTATTATTATAACTAAACACGAACTACATAACATGTATTAGGGTTATACAAGATGTAACAAGTAAGTCCTTTTAATCCGAAAGGGGGTTGTTCTAGACGTCTAGGCGAACAACTTTTGTTCTACGACTTTTGAAAATTCGAACTTTTTTTTGAAAATTTTGAGATTAGTTTCACTGGAAAAACAGCTGTTTTTGAAAATAAAGGTAATTCAAGGTTTGATTGTAGTAGACCAAACTAAATGAAAGAACAACATAAGGTCAATGACCTCGAACTCTAAGAAACAGCTGATTTTCAAGTAAACTTTACACCTAAATTTTTCGAAAAGTACTTCGAATCTTCAAAAGTCGTAGAACAAAAGTTGTTCGCCTAAACGTCTAGAACAACCCCCTTTCGGATTAAAAGGGCTTACCCGTTACATCTTGTATAAATAAATAAATAAAATAAATAAATAAATCCTGTGACGAACACACAGCGCCATCTAGCCCCGTGGTAAGCTGCTAAGCTTGTGTTACGGTGACTAGACAACGGATATACTACTTATATTTATTTTTCTTTTGTAAATACATACATATTATACATAGAAATACGCCCAGACCAGATGCAAATATTTATTTTTTAAGCTTAAATATTTGCACCCAGCGGGAATCGAACCCGCAACCTTCTGTATTGCAGCCAAGCGTTCGCCCGACGCGCCACAGAGGTCGTCAATAGAGGCCCTTAATAGTAGAATATTAAACTTACCGCCAGAAGAGGCCGCTCTGCGCCTAGCACGGATAGTACGGTGCTCGCGTCGTACCTAAATACATACAAATATATTAATAGCCTTAATAAAACACAATGATTGGACAAATCGTCCAGTTGTAAATAAGAAACCTTGATCTCCTGTGTCTTAATACAAGTATTTTTATACTTAGTAAGAGCAGGGAATCTAGGGTCCGCATAAAGTTATGGAAACGAGGTTTAAATATATGTTTGTTAAAAAAATATTTAGCTTAAATTAATGTTAAGTGCTATGATTGTAAACCTTTTTTTGAGAAATAAATTAAATAAACTTAAATAAACAATATATATTTACCGGGTTTTACTCGCGTTTTATTTAATAACGGTATTATTACAGAAGTACCGAGCTTTCGCGAACTTTTAGTTAGTTTTTTTTTTAAATTAAAACACGAAAACTGAAGGATTACCCTCTTCAAGGGTGCATTAGTCCACAGGTTCTCAATGTGAGCTATTTAAAATGTAAAATAATACAATTTATCTCTCGTTTAGAATCCTACGTAAGTTTGTAAATTTCCTAGGAAATTTATAAACTTGTAGATTTTGGCTTTACAGTAATTTTTCTTAAATTAAAACACGAAAACTGAAGGACTACCCTCTTCAAGGGTGCATTAGTCCACAGGTTCTCAATGTGAGCTATGTAAAATAATCAATGTAAAATAATACAATTTATCTCTCGTTTAGAATCCTACGTAAGTTTGTAAATTTCCTAGGAAATTTATAAACTTGTAGATATTTGGCTTTACAGTAATTTTTCTTAAATTAAAACACGAAAACTGAAGGATTACCCTCTTCAAGGGTGCATTAGTCCACAGGTTCTCAATGTGAGCTATTTAAAAAGTAAAATAATACAATTTATCTCTCGTTTAGAATCCTACGTAAGTTTGTAAATTTCCTAGGAAATTTATAAACTTGTAGATTTTGGCTTTACAGTATTTTTTCTTAAATTAAACACGAAATCTGAAGGATTACCCCCTTCAAGGGTGCATTAGTCCACAGGTTCTCAATGTGAGCTATGTAAAATGTAAAATAATCAATGTAAAATAATACAATTTATCTCTCGTTTAGAATCCTACGTAAGTTTGTAAATTTCCTAGGAAATTTATAAACTTGTAGATTTTTGGCTTTACAGTAATTTTTCTTAAATTAAAACACGAAAACTGAAGGATTACCCCCTTCAAGGGTGCATTAGTCCAAAGGTTCTCAATATGAGCTATGTAAAATGTAAAATAATCAATGTAAAATAATACAATTTATCTCTCGTTTAGAATCCTACGTAAGTTTGTAAATTTTCTAGGAAATTTATAAACTTGCGGATCTTGTTATCTTCCGGTGACATAAGATTGTATTAAATAAAGTAAAACATCATGACATTTTTTTAAACTAACACGATTGGAACACTTAATTACATATTTACCCGGGCCTCAGTCTCCTCGCGACCAAGACTATTGTAACATAGTCGAAACTTCGCGGTAAGAAAGAGATGCCAATAATCACCTGATGATCACCATCAGCTTCCGAACCGAACTTGTCTTCCGATGGAGTGTCCCATACCTGGAAATCGAAAGCATAATAAAGATGGCGACTGCAATTTTACCGATAGATTTATTTTTAAAGATAAAGATATTTTATCAGCAGATCTTAAATCTAATAATATACGACATACTAGCGGCGCTCAGCGGTTTCACCCGCGTAAGGTCCGATCTCGCTAAATTGGTTCAGCGGTTTAGGCGTAAAAAGTAACAGGTAGACAGGTAGCAGAAAATAAACTTATATTATAAATGCTAAACTAACTAGCTTCACATTTAGAATATTAGTTTTTTTCTGTTAAAGATTAAAAATCAGAAGTCAAATGGATTCAATATATTGTGAATATATTCATTATTGTGGGGGAAAGTAATGATAAAAACAATATTTTCCACCACCGTCGTCGGTGTTCGTCTTTTTTTCTACAAATTCTTCTTATTAGGTATAATACGTCTTCATTCGCCATTAATCTCCTTAATTGTTCTTTTCCTTCTATGCATCCTCTTCCTCTCTCCCGCTTTGCACCTTTTCGCTATCTTTCCTCTCGCTCACGCTTTGACATCCTCTTTCTCTCTTGCCCATCTATCGTCATCTCGCTCACGCCTCGGTCTTTCATACGGCATCGCACGATTCAGACTCATCAATCATACAACTTAAGCATAACCTTTCATTGATTGATTGATTGATTAACACTTTATTGTACCAAAAAACACAAATTATTACAAGTTACATTTTAGAAATTAAAAACTAAAGTGGTACAAAGGGCGGCCTTATCGCCTATGGGCGATCTCTTCCAGGCAACCAATGAATGGAAAAGACTTAAGGAAGTGGATGGCTATGTGTTTTTCGTTGGAAATTTGGATCAGGAGAATAAAAATATTTATATAATATTTTATGACGTATTATAATACTTTTTAACAATAATAAACTAAAAATAGAATAGGCATAGTATATAGGTAAATATATCTACATAAAATAGATTTTACTTATTATAAACAAACAAATATATAAACTACAAACTGAAAAAACTTAGGCAAATTTATCTATTCGAACGTCTGGCTTTCGCAAGTGAAAGATAATGTTCATGCTTCTCATATCAAATTACATTTATCAAACCGAAACATTCCGCCTTACGTTCTTCTTCTTTAAAATGGCTTTTCCTTTCGGACATTTGCCAGTGTCGAGTATTATCAATATTTGCAAGTTATTTGCATTGAACGAAACAGTCAAGTCGTCATAGTTAAAGTCAAGTCGAGGAATTCATTGTAAAAAGGGGGCCATTTTTTACAATGTTTGTTCACGGAGCTTTGGAGACAACACTAAGCTAAAGTCCATGTTTTGCACCGATTTTCACTTTTATTTTCACTTGTACACATTCACGATACTAAATTGATTAATATGCCCCCGAAATTGAAGATTTTACACGCATTTGAACTAAGTTTCACAAAAATGAAAATTTAGCAACACATCTCCTCAACGCATTCCCGCCAAAACTCGGTTACCCGTCCCGCCTTACGTTCCATTCCATTCATAAACTTACGTTCCGTATCCTTCCACAATCCCACATATGTATATCACAATATATTGAAATTGAACTCATTTTTCAGTATTTACAATCGGGTGGTACCTGTGGAAGGGACTTGTAAAGGTCTCAAAACCTCGACCATTGAACAAACGCTAAAGACATTTAAACCAAAAAAAAATGCAAGGAAAAATTAAATCTTCAAAAATATTTATAGTAGATATGCCTCGAGCAACATAAAAGAATTACGAAAAACCATCAATAAATTTCAATCGAACATCGTAACCCCCCTTTTTTAACTTATTTATAGGCACCACGTTGTAGCCTGGATCTGATGGTGGAGGCCTGGAGACCTGTAAAACGGGTTATTCCATAAACCTTTGTGCAGGCTCCAGCCTCCGCAGTTTGAATTTGTATACTTCAAACTTTATGTTGCTTAATAATCTTACTAAAATTATTAAAACGCGAAAGTTTGTATGTACGTAAGTTATTATTATTTATTTATTTATTTATTTAAAATTGAAGATAATACTTAAAAAACATAATGCAGCCCAAAAATCACAAAGATTTGTCTGGCGTGCTGAGTTTGAAATTAAATCAGTACAATTACACTATTTATTATACAAACAATACACGTACGACGTTCGTACATACATACGAATATAATATCGTATTAATCGCATCATTTTCATCTACCCACATTAACAAAAAACAATAAAAAATAAAAATAAAAACTCAAAACCGAAGACGAACCAAACATCACACCACATTCAAAGTTATCTCGATATACCTTCCCACCGCATTCCCTATCTACAATAATTACCAATAGCTGTGATATGGGTATGAGTTAAATTATATATTTAATTTAATGTACGAGTACCTACCTAACCGTGAGAATTCAATGGTATTGCAAGCGACAAAAAGGATTCGTTACTTCCGAAGTACTGTTTTATCCCCGCAGATAGTTCACAACATTCAGTCGCTAGCCGGTAGTACTTACAGTGCAGTATTGGCAATAAGTTGAATAAACAAGTTCTTACAAGGTGTCCAAGAAGTGTATTTTTAAGTATGTATGTATGTGAGTTTGTTACTCTTTCACGCAAAAACTACTGAACTGATTGCGATGAAACTTGGAATATAGGTAGCTGGATACCGGGAATAACACATAGGCTACTTTTTATCCAGATATTCCCGCGGAAACGGAACATACGCGGGGAAACCGCGGGGCGCAGCTAGTTAGTATATAAGTTTAAAATTATTGAACTGACCGGTTCTTTAAGTTCCTCGTGCAGCTGATCCATGAAACACCTGAGGAACTCCTGCGTGTCGTGCTGGTGGTAGCCGCGGAACATCGGGTGAACCTGCCACATTACATCTACATCATACATTGGACAACCGTACCACTTAACCGTGGCAGTTCTGTCAAGAATAGAATAGAATAGACACTTTTTGAACTCACACGATTTCTAATCATTACTATTTTTATAAAAACTCTGGTCTCGATCACGTTTATTCCCGCGACGACGGCCGGTGTAACCCGTTTGCCGAAACGTCGGGGTAATTATAAATTTATATTTTACATTTATAAAAAGTGCATAAACGCGATCGAGACCCGAGCTTTTATAAAAATTGTAGAATAGAATAGAATAGAAAAAAAGTTTATTTGTTGTAAAGTTACACACACATAGTCTTACAAAAACATATTAACATTGTGTAATACGAACTTATTACATTACTGTAATACGAACTTATTACATTACTGTATAATACGAACTTATTACATTACTGTAATACGAACTTATTACATTACTGTATAATACGAACTTATTACATTACTGTAATACGAACTTATTACATTACTGTAATACGAACTTATTACATTACCCTGTAATGTAATAAGTTCGTAATGTAATCATAGTTCTGTAATGTAATCATTATGTAATCGTAGTTCTGTAATGTAATCATTACAGTATCACACCAAAACATGTGTAAAAACCTATACTGTGTAGTATATCCGTTGTCTAGTGCCCATAGTAGGGCTAGGTAGCGCTGTGTGTAATGTCGTGCAATTTTTATTATATAATAATATTAAGATACTGATGTTATAATACTTACATTTCTAATTCCGTAAAGAATACCGTTGGGGACAACGTAGCCTCTAGTTTTCCTACTCCACATCTCCTTTATTAATTTTTGGTATGCTCTGAAAATAAAGAGATAATAACTAACATTTTCCGCGTAACCACGATCGTTTGTCGTCCTTTTGTCGCTTAGAAAAATAAAGTAACCTGGCCACCTTAATAATAATTGGCTTTTTCATCTAATTTTAGATGATTTATACAGCGCAAGCAACTTTCGATCCATGCTATTTTATTGGCGCTGTAGTGCCCGGGACATTGTTAGATGAAGTAGGCTTGCCCAGCACCTATACCACCCTCCCAGCCTAGTCAGCCATGCCCAGAGGAAAGAACTGGTCGATACGTCTGAAGCTAACTAAGCCGTGGGGTTCCTCACGATGTTTTCCTTGACCGTATGAGCGATGTTATTAACGCACCTAACTTTTCCGCAAGGAAAAAAATGGTGCGCGGTCAGCCGGGATTCGAAACCACGACCTTCGGAATTAAAGTCGGGGTATTTAACACTAGACCAACACCGCTCATTCCTTAAGGTCACCTTCAGGTTTCACGATTAATATCTTTCAGTTTCGTAGACTTAAAGAAGAGTTAGTACCCTTACCCATCCCCTTCCTTAAATCTTGTCCATTCATTGGTTGCCTGGAAGAGATCGCCCTTAGGCGATAAGGCCGCCCATTGTACCACACTAGTTTTTAAGTTTTTTTTTTTTTTTTTGTGTTTGTAATATTTATTAATTTATGTTTCTGGTGCAATAAAGTATGTATTCATTCATTCATTCATTCAGTTAGTGACTAAATTCAATGCTTACTTAATCAAGCTTCTACAACATCCTACTAATATTATAAAGCTGAAACTTGGAATATGGGTAGCTGGAGACCAAGAATAACACATAAAGCATCTTTTTATCCCGATAATCCCGCGGGAACGGGACTTACGCGGGTGAAACCGCGGGGCGCAGCTAGTAAAGACATAATTGTAAAAATATTGAATATTTATAACTTATACATATTTTTATTTATTTGGTATATGGCCATATTTCCGATCCGGTACGTAAATATGGCGATGATCGTGGCCATATTAACGGTATAAAAAATCTATTAACAATACAAACCATTATTATCATTTCAATACAAACCCGACTTCTTTCAAAAACCAGTTTTTTTAAACTTGATGTGATTTTTTTAGCTGAACGATAACGCGGCAACTTCGCGACGACTTATAAGACATCATGGCAGGGCGAAATAAAATTACATGAAAAAATAAACTGGCGATTTTGTAGTTATGTTTGTTTATATGCCAGAAATCAGAGGTATTTTCATTACGTATACTATCTAAATAAATTTAGATCCACAAACAATATAAATCATACGATTTTAAACTAACATGGTTATTTTCACTACTAAAATTACTTATTAACGGGGTGCAGGACCGAGTAAATAATGAAGTTAGTGACAATAGTAGGGGGCCGATAACCAGACGTTCAACTCGTGTCAGGGAGCAGGTAGTCCGATATGGACGCCTCTAACTGTCATCACCTACCCGCATTCTCCAGTCTCGTGAACAAGCTGGTTGAAATTACTAGCGAAATATCGAGCTCCGCGAATAAATTATTAAACATGGCCAACACCCCGTTAATAAATAATTTTAGTAATATAAATAATTTAATTTTATAATACTTATAATTGCTTGCATTAGACTAACTTTTCGGAACTCGACGAAAAAAACTTTGACGACCTCTGTGGCGCGTCGGGCGAATGCCCCGACTGCAATGCGGGTTCGATTCCCGCCGGGTGCAAATATTTATGCTTAATAATAAATATTTGTATCCGGTCTGGAATATTTGTATTACTATGTATCACATTGTATGTATTTACAAAAAAAAGTAGTATATCCGTACAATCCTAGTGCTTAGTTTGGGGCTAGATTGCGCTATGTGTTATGACGTGAAATATTTATTTATTTACTCAATTATATTCGCCTAACAAACAGCGCCTTGAGCGACACACCATCCATCTGGCTACACAGCTCTTAAACACAAACAATTGCCTATATCGGCTGAAACGAACAAAACTAGCCTCAATTTAAAATTAATCTGAAACTACGAGATGACACATCACTGGATGTGCACTATCCAACAAGACAAGAGCCCTTCATAAAGGCTGATTGTGGATTATAAAAAAAAAAAACAAAAAAAAACTCAATTATATTAAAGGCTTTACGTTTTAGTAGGAAGGTGGTAGTTACTCACCGACTTATGGCAGGTTTCTTATCTGCTGATAGTATGGCGACGGCCGGTGCACACTCCAGGAAGTAGGAGGTGAGTGGCGCCGTGTTGCTCAATGCTTGGAGCGCCGCGTTCATGTAGCACGTATTGCCCATATTCTGGAGCCCTATCAGTCCTAGGACAATCAAATCAAATATTTATTTATTAACTATGACACTTATTAGACATTTCTCAAATTACATATATCAGACATCGATTCTACACTAATCACAAGCTTGTATCGCAGTAACCGAGGAACGAGATAAAGATAGACGCCTAATCTTACTTCTTACTAATATTATAAACGCAAAAGTTTGTATGTATGTGAGGTTGTTACTCTTTCACACAAAACTACTGAACTGATTGCGATGAAACTTGGAATATAGGTAGCTGGGGACCTGGATTAACACATAGGCTACTTTTTATCCCGATATTCCCGCGGGAACGGGACTTACGCTGGTGAAACCGCGGGGCGCAGCTAGTAAATTCATAAAAATATATACCTTATAGACTAACATACATAGGTATTTTATAATAAAATGAATGTGTTAATAGATAGCTTAGAACTATGTTAGTAGTACTTCAATTACACTACACTTTAGTCTTTGTGTGTTCCTGTGGGATTTGTCCGCGGAAGCGACTTCCAATGTGACACACATACTCAGTTTAAGAGCTACATCAAAATGTACGAACCTTTGAGTATACATAAGCAAGCTATAGAGCGCTGGTATGCGAGTATGAACTGTAAGCACCGGTATGAACAGTCAAAAATGACAATAAAAACGATGTCATCAGTCACCTAGGGTTACGGGAAGTGACTGTTTCTTTCGTTAGAATTTATTCTAGTAATAATTATGGTGAAATATTCAGTGCTGCGGTGCAAAAATAATTCGCGGATCACTATTCAACCTCAACATTTGAATATCTATGTATAGAGCATCTGCTTACACTTTGCGCAGTAGGCAAATACCCATAGGCGCGTTCTATAGTTTGCTTATGTATACTCTAAGGTACGAACCATCTCTGTTCCGTAGTGGAACAGGTTGTTTTAGTTTGAATATTTTTATCATTAGAATTGAGGGTACCTTTGGTAAGAAAACACAACTTGTGGGTAGATGTCTTACAATCTATCAAGTTTGAATATCGAACGAACCACTGACACATTGACTCGCTGCCTTTAAGTATTAAAGGTATTCCCTATAGTATTAAGGGTATTCCCTTAAGTATTAAAGATATTCCCTAAATTATTAAAGGTATTCCCTAAATTATTAAAGGTATTCCCTAAATTATTAAAGGTATTCCCTAAATTATTAAAGGTATTCCCTAAATTATTAAAGGTATTCCCTAAACCTGTTCCCTAAACAATTAAAGGAGATCCCTAAGTCATTAAAAATGTCCCCTTAGGTATACTTTAGGGGGCATTTTAAATAAAAAGCGTGTAGGTACTGTAATACCTCTAGGCCTGCAATCGTCATCGACATCGCAATCATCGACGTCGATGTCGTCATCAGCCATGGTCCCGAGCCCGACGGAGTTCAGTCGAGTGCTCAGCGACCCTGACAACGATACTGGTTCCGGGGTACTCTGAAAACATAATAAATGAATGAATGAATACATACTTTATTGCACCAGAAACATAAATTAACAAGTATTACAAATACAAAAAAAAAATTAAAACTAGCGTGGTACAATGGGCTGCCTTATCGACTAAGGGCGATCTCTTCCAGGCAACCAATGAATGAACAAGATTTAAGGAAGGGGATGGGTAAGGTGTATACTATAAAATAAAAGCAAAATAAAATAATAGTTCTTGGTGGATAGTCACCAAAGAAAATCGTTCATGCAGCCCTGGGGCTCTATTTTTTAATCAAATGCGCCACTTCGAGCGGTTTAAATACCTCGATTTCTTCCGATTTTGGTTCGATTTCTGTATTTGTTCTATGTGAATCGAACGACTCGCAGCAGGAGTCCGGCAACTAGAATGGAATATCATACTCACAACTGATTGTGCTATGGCCGCTCTGGTATGCACTTCCTTCTCGCACAGGTAACACCATATCCGTTCCGTTGATATGTTCATATGTACACAGTGCGATGTGAAGTTCTGCAAAACATTATACATAATTACATAAGCGAGGTTTACATTACGACGGCCTCTGTGGCGCGTCGGGCGGACGCTCGACTGCAATGCAAAAGGCTGCGGGTTCGATTCCCGTCGGGTGCAAATATTTATGCTTGTATAAATGTTTGTATCTGGTCTGGGTGTCTTTCTATGTATAGTGTGTATGTATTTACAAAAAAAAAGTATGATATGTAGTATATGCGTTGTCTAGCACCCATAGTACAAGCCTAGTGCTTAGTTTGGGAATACGAAACTAAATTGATTAATATGCCCCCGAAATTAAACAATTTACACGCATTTGAAGTAGGTTTCCCAAAAATGAAAATTAAGCAACACATCTCCTCACCGCGTTCTCGCCAAAACTCGGGTCCGCTGTTCAGCAGGACACACGAGGAGCTCCATCGGAGATCAGTTACAGACTGATCTAAACGCCAATGCTAGATTGTACTGGATCGATTATCATTAAGACACCAGTGGCATGCAAACGCTAATCGCCACGAATTAGATCATCCGCGAAAAAACATCGTGAGGAAACCCACGGCTTAAATTAACGCACAAAGGCCCAATAGTAGGGCTAATTGCGGAAACACACAGTTAAACTTTAACTTTAGATCATCCGCGAATTGGACCAACCGCGATTTGGATCAGCCGCAAATTGGACGAAGAAGAAACATGATATTTGGAGTATGTATTCTTTGTTATTAAAAAATGTTTTTTTGATACTCCAACGGGTCCCTCATAGTAACTTATAATATAACTAAGAATCCTAAGGGACCGTCTCCACGAGCCTTACAATCGCGGCGATATTATCGTCGAGCCACTTATTTCTATACAATCTCTATGAACGTGTCTCCACACGGCGATGTTAACGCGGCTATGCGTTGTATAGAAATAAGATAACTTCGCCGCGATTCTAACGCTCATGGAGATGGTCCCTTAGAGATGATTTATATTAAACCGTCCGAGTTTCGTTGTACATTGCTCGGCCGCCACTCGGCTGCAATAGTCCGATCGACTGCTCGCCGAGCAATGGACGACGGTCTAATATAAATAATCACTAACAAAGAGCTTTTTACCTACCTTTTGATGCAGCGTGCTATGGTCGTTCTTGACTTCCGAACAGCCAATGTGGTGGCAATCTGGCTGCAGACATATCCATAGATTGGGACCGGGGCAACCGCAGTCGAAACATATTAACCCCTGGAATAAAACCAACAATTACACTTTTTATTATAATACTAAATGCGCCCCGCGGTTTCGCCCGCGTAGGTCCCGTTCCCGCGTGAATATCGAGATAAAATGTACCCTATGTGTTATACTCGGTATCCAACTACTTATATTCCAGGTTTCATCGCAATCAGTTCAGTAGTTTTTGCGTGATGAAGTAACAAACATCCAAACGCACACACTTTCACATTAGGATAGTAGGACTAGTAGGAAGTAGGAAGTAGGATAGGTTAGGACAGTAGGATAGGTTAGGATAGTAGGATAGGTTAGGATAGTAGGATAGGTTAGGACAGTAGGATAGGTTAGGATAGTAGGATAGGTTAGGATAGTAGGATAGGTTAGGATAGTAGGATAGGTTAGGATAGTAGGATAGGTTAGGACAGTAGGATAGGTTAGGATAGTAGGATAGGTTAGGATAGTAGGATAGGTTAGGATAGTAGGATAGGTTAGGATAGTAGGATAGGTTAGGATAGTAGGATAGGTTAGGATAGTAGGATAGGTTAGGATAGTAGGATAGGTTAGGATAGTAGGATAGGTTAGGATAGTAGGATAGGTTAGGATAGTAGGATAGGTTAGGATAGTAGGATAGGTTAGGATAGTAGGATAGGTGAGGATAGTAGGATAGGTTAGGATAGTAGGATAGGTTAGGATAGTAGGATAGGTTAGGATAGTAGGATAGGTTAGGATAGTAGGATAGGTTAGGATAGTAGGATAGGTTAGGATAGTAGGATAGGTTAGGATAGTAGGATAGGTTAGGACAGTAGGATAGGTTAGGATAGTAGGATAGGTGAGGATAGTAGGATAGGTTAGGATAGTAGGATAGGTTAGGATAGTAGGATAGGTTAGGATAGTAGGATAGGGTAGGATAGTAGGATAGGTTAGGATAGTAGGATAGGTTAGGATAGTAGGAAGGAGGATAATTACAAGCGGCAGCTACATTGTAAAGATAGTACCTACATCCTACTTCCTAACTAATATTATAAAGCTGAAAGTTTGTGAGAATGTGTGTATGCATTTATGTATGTGTGTTTGTTACTCAATCACGTAAAAACTACAGAACCGATTGAGATAAAACTTTGATTATAAGTAGTTGGATACCGGGAATAACACATAGGCTACTTTTTATCCCGATAATCCCGCGGGATCGCGGGTGAAACCGCGGGGCGCATTTAGTGCATAATACATTTCATTATATCTGTTTATTGAAATCGTCAGGAGACCACACACGACAGCGATGTTTTTTTATTTCGTAGTAATATAATGTACATTTTTATTCTTTTAGCTGCAGTGTCTGAGCCCTTACGACACAGACCAACCCGATGTTGCTTTAAGGGGCCGTAGTAGGCCAGAACTGATGTTTCTAGGGTGAATGACTACAAAAGTTATTTAAAATAAAAGTTTTTGAAACCATATTTATTAAAGTCGAGGTTATTTACTAAAACGTGGATGTCGTGAAAACACGATTCCTGAAAATTTTATCGATATAAAAAAATTCAAAACTTTCCTGTAAATTGTATAAATAAGTGATATTACTCAGTCAATATTGTACGAAAACTAATAAAACTTTGTATGAGAACTGAACTAGTTTCAATACAGGCAGTGAATGTTTTGAATTTCAAGATTAACGGTTAGTTATCTTGAAACTTGCAATTGTTTGATTTTACGCAATAAAATTTTGCATAGTCGCATCTTACGTCCACTTACGCATCTGAAATTCGCTAGCTTTATCCCTGTCACGCCATTAGGGTTATATAGGCCCTTAATACATGAAATTGTACTTATAATTGGATTAGGGTTGAAAGTATAGTAAGGATAGAAATGAAGAAAATTTTACCGATTTTTCTCTATACTTCAGTGAAGGGACGATTTATGAAATGTTTACTTGCAAAACTGAAACTAAATAATCTTTTTAGGACATTTACATTACAATGTGGGTTTTAGATTTTTAAATCGATTAATATTATTTTATTTTTTAGCTTTAGGTTGCATTGTCATCTGGTTCTAAACTTTTACCGAAGTTTCAGCTCGCTAGCTAGTCGGGAAGTGTTTAAATTGAAGTTGCAAGAATCCGCCCGGACCGAAAAACAAACAAACAAGAAAAGTGAGTATTAAGTGACTACTTCACACTATTACGTATTGCGGTATGCGCCTATCGGCGTCTTTCGGAAGCTTTCAGCAGTCTTTCTGAGACAGTATGGGATGGTTGGGGTAAAGTTTAGGGGATAGAAAGTAATGTACAATGCTAAAATTACTTATTAACGGGGTATTTACCATGTTTAATAATTTATTCGCGGAGCTCGTTATTAAACATGGTAAATACCCAGTTAATAAGTAATTTTAGTCGTGTTAGTTTAAAATCGTATAATGTACAATGGCCCATTTGTTAAGGGCGGAAAATGAGCAAAGAAACCAAAGTTATTGCTTAGGTATTTATTATTTTGTTGTGTATAAGGCATATGAATATGTCGTACCCTTAATTGCATATTATTATGCAACACTTCGTACCTTTTTTCTTTGATTTTCTCTAAGTTGTTTGTTATTTAAAAATCAACCATATTTTTCACTGTCACAAATGGTGTTGGCGTGCAGTGTTAAAATCATAATTCGTTTGTATGCTTATGTAGCATCTTAATATTTATTTTTGTTTTCATAGCTCAAGGTATTTTGAACTTAGAAATATTTTTAGCAAGGAAATATATTCCCAAAAATCTTTTTTTTTCCTTTTCCAAAAAAGGCATTTTTTGAAAAAATAATAATTTTTTCATTAAAATTATATGCATTTTAGTCTGGCAAGTAATAAATTACCTACTGTGAGGCAAATAAAACTACAATAATAAAAATAAATATAAATAATTTCTTCATTTTATCAATTACTAGCTGCGCTCCGCGGTTTCACTTGCGTAAGTCCCGTTCCCGCGGGAATATCGGGAAAAAAGTATTCCCGGTATCCAGCTACCTATATTCCAAGTTTCATCGCAATCGGTTTAGTAGTTTTTGCGTGATTGAGTAACAAAGTCACATAGGTACATACTAACTTTCACGTTTATAATTGTAAGAGTACAGTAAACAGTATCCTAAATAGTACGGCCAGTAAAGGACTTGGGGTACTAGGTGCATTTTTTTTTTCAATAACAGTTCAGTAAGTAATTATTGGTTATTTATTTTGCATGAAATTACTAATACTTCGGAATCTTTAGTGGTATCAAGCAGAATAAATTAATAAATAAATAAATCCTGTGACGAACAAATAGCGCCATCTAGCCCCGTGGTAAGCTGCTAAGCTTGTGTTACGGTGCTAGACAACGGATATACTACTTATATTTATTTTTCTTTTGTAAATACATCTATATATATAAAACTCTTTGTCCTGAGTGACTGAGGGATCAACGCACAGCCTAAACCGCTGGTAGTAGAGAGCTGAAATTTGGAGGGTGTGTCCGTTATGTGATGAAGGCGTCAGATAAGACAGGATTTTCCGAAATTCCACCCCTAAGGGGGGGAAAGGGGGGGAAAACGTTTGTATGCAACTTCCAAGCCGCTTGACCTACAAACTTGAAATTTAACACATAGATTACTGTGAGGTCGTAGATGAAGCACTAAAAAGTTTTTTTTAAAAATTCAGTCCCTAAAGGTGTTAAATTGGGGATGAAAGTTTGTATGGGAATTGGTTTACCGCTTCACCTACAATCTTAAAATTTAATACGGATATTGCTGTAGGGACGTAGGTGAAGCACTAAAAAGTTTTTTTAGAAACTCATCCCCTAAGGGTGTTAAATTGGGGAAGAAAATCTCTATGAAAATTGGTTCACCTACAAACTTGAAATTTAACACAGAGATTGCTATGTAGCCGTAGGTGAAGAACTTAAAAGTTTTTTTTTAAAGTCATCCCTTAAGGGTGTTCAATTGGGGATGAAAGTATCTATAGCATATTTTTTTAAAATTTGATTTCGAGTTCCAATTGCGGTTCTGGCTCTCATTTTCCGGTTCAGGGGAATCTAACCGCCCCCCGAAAAGGGGAGGGGGGACAAATTTTGGTTTAAACTTTTTATTCAATAATAATAATAATAATAATAATAATAATTTATTTGCGAGAACACATAGCATAAAGATCTTAAATAATAATAGGTACATGTATTCGGTCTGCAAGCAGACGTGCAAATTTTTTTTTTTAATAGTCAAAGTTGAATCAATTCAAATAAAATTAAACAAGGAATAAAATGTCAAATTAATCAAGGAATAAAATGTCAAAAATTAAGTCTACAAAATGTCTTAAACTCTGTGAGGTCATAGAAACAGTTATCGAGAAGCCATTTACTCAACTTTGTCTTAAATAGATTGCCTTCATGTTGCTTGAGGTTATTTGGTAAATAATTATAAATGTATATACACATATTAAATGCGTTTCTTTTATAAATGTCTTTGCCGCAAGGAGGTTGATGTATCCGATCCGCGAAAACGCCCCTCCTCTGCCGTGGACAAACCTCCAAATACGTCCTAAACATTTCACTGTGACTTTTAACAAAAACGCACAGATCCCTGATGTACATACAAGGCAATGGGAGGACACTGCACGACCTAAACAGAGGTCGACATCCATCAAGATACCAAGCCCCGTTAATCACTCTCATACAACGCTTCTGCAGCCGAAACACTCTAATGAATTCGACTGAGTTTCCCCACAACAGCAGCCCGTAACCGAGCAATGATGACACAAGACCATGGTACGCCGTAAGAGCGGCTTCTTTAGAAACTGTTTGTCTTATTGTTTTCAGTACAAATACATAGCGCTCCAGTCTTTGACACAGATTGTCTATATGCACCTTCCAACTGAGGTGCTGGTCCACACTTAGGCCCAAAAATGTACAATTGTCAACCTGTTCAACTAGTAGATCATTGTAATAGATGTCAAGGGGTAGGGAATTGGAATTATAGGAAATGAATTGTATTATTTTAGTCTTATTTATATTGATGATTAAATTGTTACTACACATCCATTTATTTATGTCATTTAAAGCTTCATTAACAGATTGCTGAGCATTAGCTTTATTTTTACATTTTAAAACTATGGTGGTGTCATCGGCAAAAAGAATACACTTATGCTGGGTAGCGTTAGGTATGTCGTTAATGTAAAGTAAAAACAGTAGAGGGCCCAAAACACTACCCTGCGGGACTCCAGTGTTATTAACAAGCGGCTCCGATCGAAATTTTCGCTTTACTATCTTCCCATGATAAGATACTTCGACTCTATCTATCTCTGTACACTGTTCCCTATCGTGTAAATAGCTTGCTATCCAGTCGTTAGCCAGACCTCTGATCCCATAAACTTCCAATTTCCTTAACAATTTGTCATGATTGACAAAATCGAAAGCCTTAGTCATGTCAAGAAATATCGCTAAGACTGGTATTTTATTATTTAGAGATTCTGTGACCATCTTAACAAGGTCAAAACAGGCAAGTGTAGTTGAACTACCCTTGCGAAAACCGTATTGTTCGTTTTTCAAGATATTATGTTTAGCAAGAAACTTATTAATACGCACAAGTATAGCCTTTTCCAGGATTTTAGAGAAAACAGGGACTAAGGTAATAGGGCGGTAGTTATTGGGATCAGTTTTGGCACCCTTTTTATGCAGTGGTTTGACTAATGCCATTTTCAATTGCTCAGGGAATTTACCTTCAAGAAAGGATAAGTTAATAATGTGTGAAAGTGGGTGACATATCCATCCAGCGTTTAATTTAAGTACCTTGGTATTCACATCATCAAATCCACTAGCCTTACTATTTTTAAGTCCCATAATTATGTTGTATACTTCACTTGATGTCACTGGATATAAGAATATAGAAAAAGAATTGCTACGCGAATCACTCAATGTCAAGTTATTATTGCATGTGTCAGAATTTTTAGTTAGATTTATAAAATAATTGTTAAACGTATTACAAATGTCATTAGGCTCTGAGTATGTTACATTATTAAATTGTATGCTCTCTATGCCATTGTTTGTTAAATTACTAGACGTGGTTTGTGCGATAATATCCCATAGTGCCTTACTTCTGTTTTTAGTCTTAGATATACGTCTCGCATTCACAATTTTTTGGGCTTTCGTGATTACTCTTTTATACATCCGGTTGTATGTATTGTATTTCGTTTTATTTTCCAATTTATTTGCCTGGTTACTTTTAATATATTTTAAATATAATAGTCTTTTAGTTCTACTAGATTTCTTTAAGCCTTTAGTGATCCAATTTAATTTAACAGGTTTGTTGTTCATCTTTACTTTGATTATAGGGAAGCACAAATTAAAAAATAAGCAAAAAATATCGTAAAAACGTTTGAACGCTTCAGACAAGGTATTAGCCTCAAACACCTCCCGAAAAGAAAAAGAGGACATACTTTCCATGAATTTCTTTAAATTATCCTCACTAAAGTCGCGTCTAAACTCAAACCAAGTTGTTAAAGCTCTAAGTTTGTTAACCTTTACTGTAATGGACTGTGCAGTTTCATGATCAGAAAGTGCCAGTTTATTCACATTTGCTTGTACGCCCTTAATATTGCTTGCAATTTGATCAAGACATGCCTTTTGGCGAGTAGGACAAGTTATATGTACAGTAAACCTGTAGCTCTCAAGCAACTCTAGAAGACCCTTTGAAGCAAAATCAGACACCAATATATTTATGTTCCAGTCTCCGCATATGACAATCTTCTTTTTCCTGTACTCGTCTGTCAAGAAATTAAGAAGCTTGTCGAGCTTGTGCAGAAAAACGTTCACATGAGAGATAACGTGCCTAGGGATTCGGTAAATGCAACAGATAACCATGTTCAAACCAACAATGTCAACTCCACAACACTCGAAATAAAATTTAGTAGGTAAACCAGTTGGAAACCTAATTAACTTAGTTGTTAGTGATTTTTTCACCAAAATGCATGACCCTCCTTTAGATTTATCACGACAGAAGCTGGCGGACAACTTAAAATTAGATAGGTTTACGTTTGGTTCAGATCCTTTTTTCAAATTAGTCTCACAGAAACAGAGGACATCAATCTCCATGCCACTGTCACTCAAATCAGCCAATGATAATTCAATTCTAGACCGCTTTGAGCATAAACCGGCTATGTTTTGGTGTAAGATGGTACACTCTCCCAATTTCAATTCTTTATTACTCTTTAAATGGTTAATTTTGTTAATTGTGTCAAAACATAATCTATTTTTAGAAGCGAAAAAAACAATTCTTATTATTTGGGGTTTTTTCAATTTGGCTGTTAAAAGTTTGTTTCACATTATTACTAATACTTTTCGATAAAATATTTAACTCGTACCTCAATTTCATTGCAACATGATAATTATATGAAAACTTCTGGCTCTCTTTTAAAAACAGATTTCGTACTTTTATAAATTTACAGTAGTCAAAATTATGTAATAGCATTTTTAGTTCATAGTTCAATTCATGCACATTTAGGAATTCATTTTCAAGGACATTCAATATTAGTAATTTGCATTTTTTAAATTTAAATAATTTTAGCGTATCACAGATGTTATTCAATAAATAATACGGATTCTTATCATTATTACCGACTGATAGAACAATAATATCACCTTCTTTGGCATAGTGAGTTAAGTTTCTTAGGTCTTGCAAAATTACCCAAGATGGAGCATTTGGCTTGACGAGGCCCTGTGCCCTGTGTCTGCCATTCAATTCTGAAAAGCCAGTCAATCGAGAAGATAGATCTCTTACTTGTTGATCTCCAATAACAAATATGTTATTCTTATGGTTAGAATCGATCGTGCTTTGTTTCTTTGGCAGTTCAGTATCGGTTATTTCAATGACCAATTCAGGGTCGTCAGTTTCAAGGACATTGTTAACAGGTATCTCGGAGATAGGTACTTCTTCGCCATGTCTGGATGGGGTTTGTTCCGAAATGAAATTTAATTTTGTTTTGTTAAGACTATTTCTATCTTTTTTTAGAGAGGTTTTTTTTGGTGTAGATTTACAAATGTCTTTCAACTGATTTACCTGAGTGTCATACGCAGAAATCCTCCTTTTAAGTAATCCATTTTCTGTTAACAAATTTATTATTTCATTGTCAGCAACTTCGAGCTTCTCCCTAAGTTCGGCAATTTGTTTCTCTAGTTTGTCAATTTTTTCATTCTGGTCAGGTGGTATTTCGGGACAGCTTCTATTCAAGTTAGATCTCTGCTGTATAAAATTAGAAAGATCGGCATCCTCTGCATCGACTGACAAGCCCTCAAAGGAATTATCCGTCGACACACTTGCAACGAAGTCGCTTTGACAGCTGGTATGCTTTTTAAGTGGTGATGATGTAGCATTTACGTTTTTTCTGGTAATTAGACCTTTCTGAACGGCTACTGTTTTTGTCCTCAATGGTTCTTTCTTGTTGACGCAGTTAATGCACTTCCAAGCGGATTTATGCTCAGCATCCATTATGTTAAATAGCCTCTCGGATTTTTTAGAGCAACGTAAATGGAACGCATTTTTACAACTCGAACAATGTAAATATTTCCTGTCAGGAATTTGATTTTTGCATTTAAAGCAGTTTAAATCCATGTTGAGAAAATTTTGCCCAACAAAAAGACAACACACAGCTGTGATTCGAACCCGAGTCGTCTACTTCTAAGTCAATCACAAGTTCCCCTTAACCACCGAGGAATTTGTTGAAAAGTTGAAAATGTCTAACAGTTCTCAATTGATGCAAGGCGATTTGAAGGTGCAAACGCATTACTCATAGTCGGTCAATGACCGCAACACGCACTGCACTATGCACTCCACCCTGCACTCGTATGAGTCATAATGTTTTAAATCAAACAACGAATTTTTGGTTATAGTTTTTAAGATTTAAGCACTTTAACTGTATTTTTTTGTGAAATAGTTTATTCCAACGCGATCAATTTATCATAATCTTCACATAGATACAAAACACATTAAAATCGGTACGTTTAAAACTTTAATTATAATTTAAAGAAACGGAACACAGTGTATCGTGACCTCACAGTTTTCAAGAGAATTGGTATACATACCTACCTACAGTTTTGTACATACAGTACCCTGAACCTATCCTGATTCTATTCCGATACTATGCTGATACAGATGGTACAGATAAACAATGGTGACGGAAACTATGCTGATCCTATGCCGATTCTATGTTTAACCTAGGCTGATCCTATGCTGATTCTATGTTAAACCTATGTTGAACCTATGCTGAACCTATGTTGATCCTATGCCGGTCCTATGCTGATCTTATGTTGAACCTATGCTGATCCAATGCTGAACCTATGCTGATCATAAGATGAGATAAGATAAAACTTTATTGTACATACCAAAAGAAACATTTACAATAAAAAAATAAATAAAAAAAACAAAAGCTGATCCGATGTCGATCCTATGCTGAACCCATGCTGATCCTATGGCGAACCTATGTTGAACCTAGGCTGATCCTATGCTGAACCTATGTTGAACCTATGCTAATCCTATGTTGAACCTATGCTGATCCTATGCCGATTCTATGCTGAACCTAGGCTGATCCTATGCCGATCATATGTTGAACCTAGATTGATCCTATGCAGAACCTATGCTGATCCTATGTTGAACCTAGGCTCAACCTATGCTGATCCTAAGATGAACCTATGCTGATCCTATGCCGATCATAACCTGATCCTATGCTGATTTTGCATCCAATTTTAACCTTCATATTATTGATACACAAACAGACAACAGTACTATTTACTAAATGCGGGCGAAGCCGCGGGCAGAAGCTAGTACATATTATACATAGAAATACACCCAGACCAGATACAAATATTTATTTTTAAGCATAAATATTTGCACCCAGCGGGAATCGAACCCGCAACCTTCTGCATTGCAGCCAAGCGTTCGCCCGACGCGCCACAGAGGTCGTCGAGGAGGTCGAGGAGGAGAATAATTAATAATTAATAAACCATCATAAAAAAAAAACCTTACAATGAAGCTGGTTTTTTTTCTGACTAAGAGATGTATGAATGTACATTGTACACATACAATGTACATTCATACATCTCTATCTTTTACAAATGAGCATGAAAAAGCCAACTGTTAAGTTGGCGAAAGCTCGGTTCGTTTAAAAACATGAATAAAACGCGATTAAACCCGGAAAATAAAGTGTTTTATTATGCAAAATCGCGAAAACCATAGAAGAAATTAAATGACCATGATTTTTGTCTTATTTTGTTGTATCACTTGGTTTTTCACATCCATTGGAAAGTTTAATAAACACATTATAGTACAGTTTTTCACTCGCTACACACACCGGCTGTGGTATCATGTAATTAGCATCCACCGTTACTAGTGGCTAAGTTGCAGTACATTGCTGCTTTGACGTAACGTGGTTGTTACTGGTGATTACTTCAAACAGCAATGTACAATACAAAATATGCTTTTTGACAGCAAATAGCAACTGACAGCGGTTTGACAGCAAATAGCAACTGACAGTCGGTGGATGCTAATTACATGATACCACAGCAGGTCGTAAAACGTGGGAACGGTACAGAGAGTATCTCCAACTCATGCGGGCGAAGTGCTGCGCAGTCTACTATCGATAAATCGTACCGATATTGCATCAGGCTCAATGCTGGTAAGTACCTTACTATTTATGACCGTTGTGTAGCAAGTGAAAAAATGTCATAATTAATTTTTATTTCAAAAATCAATATTTAAACTTATTGGTGGTAAAACATCCAAAAGTTGTATGACATATTGATACAATTGCTCAAAAAACGCTGGGTCAAAGAGATCTGAAAAATCCCTTCCACTTATAACTTTATAATTGTTTCCATCCAGTGTGACACCATTCAGTGTTACCGCTACAGGGGTTATTATAGGGTCCAGTTTAGGTGGCTGAGGTATAAGTGAATCTTCATGCTTTTCATCTTGATGAGTCGGTAATGCACTAGCAAAGGCTATTAAGCAGAAAATTCTGAGCACAATCATCTGAAAAGTAACGAAAATGAATTTTATATAAAAAAGCAAATGACAATTTAAATAAACAAACAAAATACAAAAACGAACACCTAAAAAAGAAAAAGCCATCGTAGACACCTTCACGAGGCATAGTTCGTTGGTTTTATATTAATAATTTACAGATACATTTTTGAAATGTAAAAATTTAAGCATGATATAACTTTAATTACATTAAATATATAATATATTAAATTTGTCCCACTGCAGCGCAAGGGCCTCCTTTTACAGGAGTACATATAAAATAAGTATATATTATTATTTATTATTTCACTCAGTTAAGCTCGTATATACTCCTCCTTAAGGGGTGGTAAAAAGGTATATGTTTAATAATATGAAGAGTTACATGTCAAATAGCCCTATGAATTCTATCCAAACTAATATTATGACAAAAGATTTATTTGTTTGTTTGTATGAATAGGTACCAAAATAGTGAACCTATGTGGGAAATAGAGATTCCCATTGGATCAGGACTTACAAGGGTGGAACCGCGGTACGCATTATTATAAGTAAAGTTAAAAAATACTTACAATCTCTCGTAACATAGTTTCTTGTAAAAAAAATAACCAACTTCATAAACAAGGAAGGTTCTCTTCTGTTGTGGTTATTTTCTTTGTTATTATGATTGGGATGCTGTGTTACAAATATTTATAAAAGATTCCAAATCTCTAAACCAATTAGATTCCTATTAAATTTGATCATTAAGTAGATTAACAAAATCTATTTCAATATGTTTTATTTCTAGAATAAAAGTAATTTATTTGAGGGCATCAAACTTTATAACTACTTTACTGTTTATATTACTGGTTGTGTGTAACAGAAATTTATTTTGTTTTATTTTAATAAGATTAATAATGACTATAGAATACTTAATATAATAATAATTGCGTCTTAAATAGAGAATTAGACGAATTTATCAGGATACCTAGTTGAATTGAAGGTAGTTTTAAATTGACATTCACGTATGTATTATTATTACCTAAAACTATAAGTATCTTTATTGTCTTGATTTTAGTTTTAAAGTGTTACCGACACTTGAAAGACTGATTTTTAAAGAAATGCTTTCCAAAATTTTGTACCTAACACGACTTGAACCTGCAATCTCAACATTTCAAGTTTTGATTTGATTGCAATTAACTTATTTGTGTTAATTCTTTTTGTTTCAATTATTATGTTTAGCTCATAATAAGTAGATCTTAGATATTTATTACTAGTGCCTAGTATAAGTAAGAATTATTCCCGAATATTTTGTTTTTATCATGTTCCATTTGGAAGGTTATTTCGCTAAAGAGTTTTAAATTGTATCTGAATTTCTTTAAAAGCCAAGTTTTAACAAATTTTACTAGGACAGATTTTAGAAATCATATTTTTTACAATCAGATGTTTCATACGAGTCCCCTTGGCAATATGCCAGTAAGTGTGTGATTGAATTTTCAAAAATGAATTTTGATCATTATGTTGTTATTCCTTTGTATAAACAAACACATTGCATTTAACAACAAAGCATGGATAAAGGTTGCAAGCAAGGAAATGTAATGAGTCATTGAGTAATTAAGTACTTAGGTAGGTATGACTTGAATATTTACCGTTCTAACACTTGCAAATCATTGCATAATTAAATATACACAATGTTTGCTTGCTAGTATTATGTACTAGGCTCATTAACACACTTTTTAAACTTACATAATTTCTGCCCATTATCAGAACTACAGATTTACATAGATTTTTAGATTTAAATTACCTTCAATTAAATTATGGTAGATCACTAACCCGTATATTAAATATTGAACATTTTATCATCATAAGAAAACCCATGTTTTAACCTGTTGTTGGGTGTGTAGGATTTTTGACTGATAGACGAAGCTTTGTTATATAGCACAACCCATGGTGGGTTAAAATCCCATACAATGACCTTTTGCTAGTTTGGTGAAAGTACTAGGCATTCATAAGTTAGAAGGAGGCTCTTTATATGCTTATTCTTTGAAGTTCTGTGTAGTAAATTATATGATGTTTATTTTCTAGCTGATGGGCCTTATTATGTAGGTACTTTAAATCTACCCGATTAGAAAACGTCTTAAAGGCCATTCATTCATGTAAAGTTGGAGATTAGATTATGCATGATCATGGTCAAAACTGCTGCATCAGATCGCAAGAATTCTAGGATCCTTTCGACCTTCTTTTTTTCAGAAGTACCTATGCAGTGATCATGAGCTAGTCAGTTCTTGCAACTGTCTGTAGACTGTACCTTCACGTGTGTACTGTGTTATTAACATTCCTACCACAGTACACAAGTTACACAATGAAAACTACAGTACACAAACAAAATGATAATTATCTAAACCACTGACATAGTAAATTAAGGTTAGGTGTGTAGTTTTACCTCTTTATTTTGCCAGAGATCTTTTCCAAGGATGTCAGCTAGCTTGTTCAGGTGTTCGCACGTCACTCCTTTATCCATTTTATATACTAAATCACATCGAATGTAAATACGAAGTCTGTTTTTCGGGTTTACAACTGATAGATGATATTTTTACACATTTTACACCACAGTCGATTCACAGAAGTTGAAAGTAAAAGTAATTGGAAATAATAAACAGGAAGAAGCTTTTAGAACAAACATTTCGGGAGAAATAGTTATAATTGAATTAGATTTACAGAAATTTCCTTCAACACAAATCCTTTCGTGACGAGCGAAAAGTCAGCGCTCGCGTCATGCCTATTCTGGAATCGGACACGAAGTTCCCAACACTTGGAATTCGATGTTTCCGAAACACACACACAGTCTAAATTCTCAGTATTTTTTGGAAAAAATAAGAAAACGAAGAATAAAATCAACGAGAGACGATTTCACACAGAAAAAAAGTGTTTGTGAAGTTTTGTCCAGAATAGGGATACACTTCTTTTTTATTTTTGAATTCCAGAAGAGATAGATATTTTTTTTACCGCATACTGCCTTGTACGATAAAAATCACGTGAATCTGTGACGTGAACAGCCGCCCTTAAACTTTGACAAGCTTGGTGTTTTTGACTTTGACAACAAATTGACTAACTTCAGTTTTTCTTTTCGTCTCGTCTATTAGCTACACAATTAGCTACATACCTCTTCTCAAAGAGTAATATAATAGTACGGCCTCTTCTTTCACGAAAAACATTCTTATATTTTTACTTCATTTCACTTTATCACACCATTTAACTCATAACAATTAAGCGAGATGACTTCAGCATCGTCCAGTAGCGCTAGATCTTTATTCGCAGAGTCGAAACAGCGACTAGCTGAGAGGGTACAAGTAAACATGAACAACATCTCTTCACTAGCTCGCCAGATTCAAAGGGGATCTAAATCTAACGAGGTATCCAGACCAAATAACTTTGTTTTAAAACTAGGATGTCTTCCTAAAACCGTGGCCTTAAACAGCATACGCTCAGGGCCCAGATTCTCTAAAAACATAGCATGCGACAAACAGGCGGTACCTATTTCTAGAGCATTGCAGAAGTCGATTTGTTGCAGGAGTAATAATAATAGCTATTCTATAACTTCTTTTAAATACTGATTGGCTGAGGAACAAGGGGAGCTATTTAAATAATTAATAGCCCTTTAATTTTGAAGTGCACCAGTGACCTTGGCAGTGAGGACATCACAAAATCTGTTACTTAGTCTCTGTAGTGGTTTACCCGAAAACAATGGTTTACCCACCATAATCTTCAAACTTCAAACACAAAAAGAAATAATCTTCCCCATCTTTGGTTCGCATTTGTTGGGCGTTTTCCGTACATAGCCTCACAAATTTGGGCAATTATGCGTTATTTTATGATGCGAATTTCCTCACAAGAAAAATAATTTTGTGTGGTTTGCATTCTAAATTTGATATTTGTCTTAGTCAAAGTTTAGTCTTGGCAAATTCTAAATGCACTCTATAGATTTCAGCCTTAGAGTATTTACTACTAGAACAACACCACTCCACATGTTAGTAACTTACCTATTAAAAATTGAGAAACTAAATCCGAAACCTAAATTTCAGCTCCTAACCAAAGCAGCCCGTGACATGGCCAGCACAGAGAATCAAATGGAAAACTTAGAGGAAAACCTAAAGAAAATGCAACTTATAACAATTCACATAGGATATCAGTATGAAAACATTTTGAAATCAGCCCTTGTACTAAACGAAGTAACAGAACAAGTCACTGCTATGAAGAGATGAGTTATGGACTTGCAAACTGAATTTTAATTTATTACTGTTGAACCCAAATTTGGGAATTTAGCAAATTGTAAAAGAAGACTTGAGGCCCAGAAACATGACTTCAAACCTCACAGTGAATGAAGTTATGAAACTGTATTTTTCTTTAAAATATTTTAGTAGATATGCCTTCAGCATTAAAATCAAATCATGTATTGCATTATATTGGTACCTCGGTGACTGCAATACAAGCATATGCTTAGTGTAGAATCGATGTCTGATATATGTAATTTGAAAAATGTCTAATAAGTGTCATAGTTAATAAATAAATATTTGATTTGGTTTGATGTAAGAAAACTTTTCTTAATTTAAATAATTGACTCCTGTAACCCAGTTTTGCTGGCTAAGGTGATGTAGAGGTAGTGGGTTCTAACCGAAAAATTAGATATTGGAAATAAATATATAAATCTTATTTTTCCTGCTGTATGTAATGGACGAGTCTAGTAATTATTTTTCTTAGAAAATATGTCTGTCACATTTTCTCTTATGTTGAAAATCCTTCATAGGAACGAGACAAGGCATAACTTAGCCCCGGTAATTGCTTAGACACATATATAAATACGTCTCTTAGACTTTCATGTAAGTAAATAAATATTTTTATTCTCCTGATCCACATTTCCAACGAAGTCTTTTCCATTCATTGGTTGCCTGGAAGAGATCGCACATAGGCGATAAGGCCGCCCTTTGTACCACTTTAGTTTTTAAGATCTAATATGTAAGTTTGTTAGAATTTGTGTTTTTTGGTACAATAAAGTGTTAATCAATCAATCAATAAAAAAACCTGCTTTGTCCTGCCTGACTGAATGACGAATCAATTCACAGCCTACACTGCTAATAGTCGAGAGCTGAATTTCTATGATTTTCACGATTTTGCATAATAAAACACTTTATTTACGCGATTAAACCCGATAAATAAAGTGTTTTAGTTGAGAGCTGTTTGTAGAGTGTGCTTTTTTAATTGATATAGGCATCGTAAAGTTGCTACGTAAATACGCAAACTGTAATGTTAACAGTTTGACCTCGTTCGGGACATATTAGCCGGGTCACCAGACATTTTGCGTCTGTTCACGTTACAGTTTTTACGTACCAACTCATGGTGGGGGTACTGATAAGAAATAATTTTTAAAGAATTCTATGGGATTGGGACATACGCGGGTGAAACTGCAGGACACAGCTAGTCCCTCATAAAATACTTAACAAACGTTGATTAACTGACAACGTTTCTAGTAAATTCATTACAAAAAAAAAACCCGACTGCGTAAAAAACTCGATTAAAAAATACGCATAGAAACAACAAAAAAACCAAAAAGAAAAAAACAAGCCCAGTAATTTGAAATTACGCTAAGTAATAATAGTTTTGTAATCGATACACACAGAACACATAATAAATGAGTAAAAAATTACTCACAGTCGGGACCCATTCATTTTACCAATCTAATTTTTCCAATGGGTCCCGACTGTGAGTAATTTTTTACTCATTTATTATGTGTTCTGTGTGTATCGATTACAAAACTATTATTACTTAGCGTAATTTCAAATTACTGGGCTTGTTTTTTTCTTTTTGGTTTTTTTGTTGTTTCTATGCGTATTTTTTAATCGAGTTTTTTACGCAGTCGGGTTTTTTGTTTTTTTATAAATTATTTTTTTTATTTTACGCTTTTTAGTTATTTTCATTTATTGATGGTAGGTAAGTCTCGTAATCTATTCATTTCATTAAGGGGTTATAATGTACTAGCTGCGCCCCGCGGTTTCACCCGCATAATTTCCGTTCCCGCGGGAATAAAAAGTAGCCTATGTGTTAATCCAGGTCCCCCAGCTACCTATATTCCAAGTTTCATCGCAATCGGTTCAGTAGTTTTTGCGTGAAAGAGTAACAACCTCACATACATACGTATGTGAGGTGGTTACTCTTATACATACATACTTACATACAAACTTTCGCGTTTATAATATTAGTAAGATTCTATTTCAGTTAGTGTTTAGTTATTTATTGTTTAAATTTATTATTCTTTTAACGTTTTTTAGGTACCTAAGTGTTATTAGGCTTTTATTCAGTAGGTAGGTACAATTTATGTAAATATTTTTTTAGTTTATATCAATAAATTCCTGTCACCTGTACCATCACGGCTTATACTTTGATAGTTCCAAGCGTAACTACGTAACAAAAATAAAAACTTCTTCGTTAGTAATAAAAAGCAAGAATACCTAATTGTAAATTAACTTTAAACCGTTATATTTCCTAAACGGTTCTTTAAAACGAAAAATGGTGAAAGAAACCTAATTTATTTTTAAAAACCTATTCAACGATACCCATCTTGACATACTTTGACGATTTTGGATTTTTTAATTTTGACAATATGGCGTCTGGTGGTGACATAAGTTACTTGGGATTACTGTCATGTCTTTAGTCACACTCGCCAGATTAAGACGAATCGAATGACGTAAGAATCATCAAAATCGGTCCATGCGTTTGGCCTCTAGAACGCCACATAGAAACATCCATACATACATA
Organism: Idaea dimidiata; assembly: GCA_949358125.1. Taxonomy (NCBI): domain Eukaryota; kingdom Metazoa; phylum Arthropoda; class Insecta; order Lepidoptera; family Geometridae; genus Idaea; species Idaea dimidiata. Next base: position 5,668,813 of record OX442342.1, on the reverse strand, counting down.
CATACATACATACATACATAGACCGGTAAACACATTACCCTCCTTTGCGTCGCGCAGTCGGGTAAAAACAAGTTATGTATTTTTTATATATTATGTACTAGCTGCGTCCCGCGGTTTTACCCGCGTAAGTCCCGTTCCCGCGGGATTATCGGGACAAAAAATTCTTATTTCTATAAAAAGTGTTTTCCAGGTTTCCAGCTACCTACATTTCAAGTTTCATCGTAATTGGTTCAGTAGTTTTTGCGTGAAAGAGTAACAGATTCAAATACTTATAATAAAGACAAACTTTCACGTATAATTATTTTAGTAAGATCAAAGACAATTTAATAAGTGTAAGATGTAAGAAAAGTAAGATATTACTATGATTTGTGATTAGCAAACTATATATTGCGCTTTGCCATTAGGTTATAATTAGGCGTAATTTAATAAATTACAAGTATCTTGATTGTTCTGCATTACCTACTTACCGCGAAGTTTTTTCCATCTTACTAATATTATAAACGTGAACGTTTGTATGTATGTATGTGACTTTGTTAAGTACTCTTTCGCGCAAAAACCATTGAATGGACTGCGATGAAACTTAGAATATAGGTAGCCGGATACCGGGAATAACACATACTTAGACTACTTTTGGCTGGTGAAACTGCGGGACGCAGGTATCTATTATAATTGACCGAACGAGCGAAGCGAATGAGGTCCAGTGTAGACGGGCCTGGCGCTTATATCTTTGTATGTTTGTTCGACGATAACTTGAGTATCGTAGCTCCGATCTTCTTGAATTGTGGTATGAGCGTAGTTTAGGTCAATAGAATTTACGAGTTCGATGAAAAGATAAGCCGAATCGGTAGGGGGGTTGGGGAGATAGGGGGTCGTGAGGTCTCAGTTCGGGGCGAACTCCTAGTAATAAATAATGGATAAAGGAGAACTTTATTAATTAATCAATGTATGACCTAACAGGACCTAACCTACGCGCATACGAAAATTCATGAAGATCGGAGCTACGATACTCAAGTTATCGTCGAACAAAAATACAAAGATACAAGCGCCAGGCCCGTCTACACTGGTTACAACTAACCGCTAAGGAATTCATTGTCACATAATCTAGCCTCAATCGTGATCGCTAAGCAAAGCAGGAAACAGTCGCCAGTCGGCCAGCTTCCAATATTCGAAGCACAGTGAAAGTACAGGATATTCTCTTTACTTAACATCGGTTCCTGACTCTTGCGTAACTTTGCGATCGGTTTTACAACGAGAAAATTGTAGCACCCACTTACCTAAAGACTTTGAAATACTTATTACTAGAAATATTTTTTAAAGGAATATTTTTGTTTTTATTGCCTTGAGCAATAAAAACTAATTTACGAAATACTTATTACTATTTCTATAACGCAAAAAACGGCTTATTTGGTTTCCGGACAAAGAGTGAAACTAAGCAATAAGAGTACTAGAAGAAAAGTTTAACGTAGCAACTAGCGCCACTGTCAACTGAACAAGTAGTTTGGTCTCCGGATAATGGACTGCGATCGATTCATTGCAACTCTTTTAAAATATACCCACTTTTATTTAAGTCAATAATTTGTATGCCTAGCAGATAAAATTTTGTTTGTTTACATTAATAATTCTCAATGTAAGTGAATTATAAATTCTTTTTTGAGAAATAAATATTTTAAACCATATAACGCGGGTCTCGATCGCGTTTATGCACTATTTATTAATTTAAATGTAAATTTATAATTACCCCGACGACGTTTCGGCAAACGGGTTACACCGACCGTGGGCGCGGGAAGACGGAGACAGATTTGAGCAGAAATCGAGTGAGTTTTAAAAGTGTGTTTGAAATACTTTTAGATTGATTTTAACTGTGAAGCAGGTGCGCCTAGCAGTTTTAGACGTGTCCCAAACTTCGCAGGAATATCGGGATAAAAAGTAGCCTAGGTATGTGGCAAGATGTCCAGAGCTATGAGGATACCAAGATTCATCGCAATTGGTTTAGTAGTTTTTGCGTGATTAAAACATAAAAATCCTAACGAACATAAACATAACGAACTAAACTTTATTGGGAATAATTGGACTAGCTGCACTCGGCGGTTTCATCCGCGTAAGTCCCGATACAGCAAAAATATCGGGATAAAACGAATCGTGTGTTAATCCAGATTTTCCGCTATCTGCGTACTAAGTACCACCGCAATCGGTTCAGTATTTTTCTGCGTGTCATCGTAGACGATTGTCCAGTCTTTGACTGGTCCTGCGGCCCTGGCCAAAATTCTTATCGAATAACGAAAACGCCAATGGACAGATTTTTTTGTATGAAATTGACATAAGGTCACGCTTGATTTTTCGCGAGCTTAAGTCAATTTCATACAAAAAAATCTGTCGATTGGCGTTTTCGTTATTCGATAAGAATTTTGGCTAGGGCCGCTGGGCAATGAAAACATTAACTCTCCCCTACTTATAAAACATTATTTACGCATGACTAAGTTATGTGACGTTTGTCTCTGTCTGTCAATTTTGAAACTTCATGTTTACAGTAAGAGAAACGGTGCATAGTTATACAGCGCATTAATCAGCGTGATTAATGCGCTGCATAACTATGCACGTGATGGGGTAAGTAAGTAAAACAAGGCGTGAACTAAGAAGTCTTTAGATATTTTTTAAAGTTTGTAATCCTTTGTTATGAAGTGGAGCAAGGTAACTCCTAATAGGTTGGTTAGGTAGGTAGGTACCTAACCGAATATAATAATTCTAACAATTGAAGTAGTTACTCTTAGATTTCAATTGTTGATTTTGATAAATCTTACTTCTTACTAATATTATAAACGCGAAAGTTTGTATGTAAGTATATATGTGAGGTTGTTACTCTTTCACACAAAAACTACTGAACCGATTGCGATGAAACTTGGAATATAAGAAGCTGGAGACCTGGATTAACACATAGGCTACTTTTTATCCCGATATTCCCGCGGGAACGGGACTTACGCGGGTGAAACCGCGGGGCGCAGCTAGTATCAAAATAAGTATCACTTACGATTATTGTAGGTAGGTAGATTCGTGTACAGGACAGCCGGTACAATATTATAATTATACTAGCTGCGCCCCGCGGTTTCACCCGCTTAAATCCCGATAAAAAGCGATCTTCAGCTCTTAAGTTACTAATCACCCACCGGTCAAACTACAATAGTATTTTAGATTAGTAGTTTTTAATTGTATAGGAACAGATAGAGAAACAAACAAACAGACATGAATTTTAAAAATTATATTACTTTGTTCTACTACTTATCTTAAGTTCCTTAAACCGCTTTTTTTAATTTACTTCCAAGTACAGACTTTTTGTCCTCTCTTCATAGATATAGATAAGATAAAGATTATATTAGATAGAGGGTCAAACGCTAATCTATCATCAATTTGATGCACTTCCTTCCCTCCCATTGGTCCTCAGTTCAATGTCGGGACCAGCGTAACTCCCGTCGAGTTCAACTCGACGTCGATTTGGGAATACGGTGCTTTCGATAACGATTTTTTCAGGGTTGAAAAATGCTACCGCGCAGGGAGCAAGCAGGAATTATCGACATTAAAGCCATAGATAATTTCTGCTCGCTCCTCGCAAAACGACGTCGAGTTGAATTTGACGGGAGTTACGCGGTAGGGTCCCAGGACTCAGAATAGTCTGGTCATGTCGGGGTGTTGTGCTCAGTATTAAAAAGTTAAAAAAAAACGTACACAATTTGAATTCTTAAGTAAGTTACAAATTCCTCTATCTAACCAAAATAACAGATTTTATAATTAAATCGGTAACTAATTAACGTGGGAGCTAACAGGCCCAAATACCAACAAACGAAGTGCATTCTAAGCGGCGCGGGCGCATGCCTACTTGAATACTAAACCATAGCATCGTGGTGCCATTGTATCCATTGACCGCTCTAATTCTTGTTGCTTTCGACGTCTTTTTGCGACATCCAAGAGATGCAACAATTAAATGTCATATAGAAAGAACATCTTAATTCTTTACAGTGTTTTCGGGGGCGGTAAGTTAAGCCAAAAAGGTGTTTGTTTAGAGACAACTTCTATTTGTTGATTTGGACTTTTCATTCAATAATTTTGACTGAAATTAGTTTTTGATGTGAAACATCTATAGGCGGGTTAACCTGATTGTTGGCGCTAAAATACAGTGAACCTACGGTGCTCCAAATATTAAGTACCTACTCAGCGCCCACAACTTTACAAAGCATCCCGCGACGGCTCACATTTTTGATGTGAAACATCTAAAGGCGAGGATAAACCTGATTTTTGGCGTTGCGAGGCCTTGGCGAGTCTTATATGAAACATATCTGTCAATATCAAATGTTTCACGGAGTTTTGGTGGGAACGCGTTGAGGAGATGTGTTGCTAAATTTTCATTTTTGTGAAACCTAGTTCAAATGCGTGAAAATTGTTTAATTTCGGGGGCATATTAATCAATTTAGTTTCGTGAAGGTGTACAAGTGGAATGAAAGTGAAAATCGGTGCAAAACATGGACTTTAGTTAGCGTTGTCTCCAAAGCTCCGTGAAGAATGTTTGTAAATGGCCGCCGTGTTTACAAATGATTCCCTAGACTTGACTGTAACTATGACGACTTGACTCTTTTGATGCAAATAACTTGCATAATATAATTAATAATAGGTACTTGACACTGGCTAATTTCCTTATGGCCATAATCGGTTCACAACCGATAAGAAATAAAAAAAATGTTTCACATCTGTCAGGCTTCCCGTGATGGCCGGAGTCTTGGCGGGAACTCGTTGAGGAGATGTGGTGCTAAATTTTCATTTTTGTGAAACCTAGTTCATATGCGTGCAAATTGTTTAATTTCGGGGGCATAGTAATCAATTTAGTTTCGTGAAGGTGTACAAGTGGAATGAAAGTGAAAATCGGTGCAAAACGTTAACTTAGTGTTGTCTCCAAGGCTCCGTGAAGATTATTTGTAAATGGCCGCCGTATTTACAAATGATTCCCTAGACTTGACTTTAATTATGACGACTTGACTGTTTCGATGCAAATAACTTGCATAATATATTAGAATACTTGACACTGGCTAATTTCCTAATGGCCATAATCGGTTCACAACCGATAAGAAATAAAATAAATAAATCCCGTGATGGCTCACTTTTTTTCTATTTATTATCGGTTGTGAACCGATTATGGCCATTAGGAAATTAGCCAGTGTCATGTATTTTAATATATTATGCAAGTTATTTGCATCGAAACAGTCAAGTCGTCATAGTTAAAGTCAAGTCTAGGGAATCATTTGTAAACACGGCGGCCATTTACAAACAATCTTCACGGAGCCTTGGAGACAACACTAAGTCAATGTTTTGCACCGATTTTCACTTTCATTCCACTTGTACACCTTCACGAAACTAAATTGATTAATATGCCCCCGAAATTAAACAATTTGCACGCATATGAACTAGGTTTCACAAAAATGAAAATTTAGCACCACATCTCCTCAACGAGTTCCCGCCAAGACTCCCTTTCCCAATTCTATTTCTTATCGGTTGTGAACCGATTATGGCCATTAGGAAATTAGCCAGTGTCATGTATTTTAATATATTATGCAAGTTATTTGCATCGAAACAGTCAAGTCGTCATAGTTAAAGTCAAGTCTAGGGAATCATTTGTAAACACGGCGGCCATTTACAAACAATCTTCAAGGAGCCTTGGAGACAACACTAAGTTAATGTTTTGCACCGATTTTCACTTTCATTCCACTTGTACACCTTCACGAAACTAAATTGATTAATATGCCCCCGAAATTAAACAATTTGCACGCATATGAACTAGGTTTCACAAAAATGAAAATTTAGCACCACATCTCCTCAACGAGTTCCCGCCAAGACTCCGATGGCTCACTTTCTATTCTTCTATAATAATGACTTTTCCATTCGGACATTTGCCAGTGTCAAGTATTATTAATATTTGCAAGTTATTTGCATCGAAACAGTCAAGTCGTCATAGTTAAAGTCAAGTCAAAAGAATCATTGTAAAAAGGGGGGTATTTTTTACAATGTTTGTTCATGGAGCCTTGGAGACAACGCTAAAGTCCATGTTTTGCTCCGATTTTCACTTTTATTTACACTTGTACACATTCAGGAACCTAAATTGATTAATATGCCCCCGAAATTAAACAATTTACACGCTTTTGAACAAGGTTTCACAAAAATGAAAATTCAGCATCACATCTCTTCGACACGTTCCCGCCAAAACTATGGCTCACTTTTTTTTTAAAGCAACGGTCATTAACTTTTTAATTGTGGTCCAAACATTTCATTTTTGTATTTAGGTAGGTACTTAAAAATAAATACAACAATGATAATAGCTTCCAAGCTTTTAAATTGCACTTAGCAACGCCAAGGTACAGATGTTTATAAAATGCAAGGTAAGTTTGAAATGCTATCCTGTCTATTCACCACGTTGTAAACATCTTTGATTTTCGTAGTTTTTTTTCTGCGACATCCATTATTAAACTATTGAGAGCGAGGTTACGTAACCACTGCCTTTGAAGTTTTGATATGATTTTTACTACTTTGTGTCACGACTTGTTACCTTTACCACCTTTCTAACTTAAACTCTATTGCCAAAACTTTAAAGTTAGTTATTCTGTCTCACTCCGTTCTGTTTCTTTTGTAAGTTTTGTTACAGTACCTTTAACACTGTCGTTGTAATGTAAACTCTATTTGCACTCTTATAAGGTTTGGTTTCGTTGTTTCGTTTGTCATTTTACCCACAGTTTGTTATAGTTAAAGTCTAATCGTGACTGCAGAAGCGACGGCCTCTGTTACGCAACTGCAACTTATAATTATTTGCGTGGAAAGTGAATATAGAGCTTGCTGAGTGAATAGTTCAATTATTGTTTACTAGATGTCGCTGTCGTCTAAGTTGAAACTAGCAAAAAACTTGTTAAGGCGGCGATAGATGATAATTATCGGTCCTTGTCCGATTGCATATAAATGAGCGAGATGGAATTGCGTGAAATGATCTACAATTTCTCGTAAAATCAATCATTAACGAAGATTAAAATAATAATTTTATAAAATGCGATAAGTTCTAGGTATTGTATTTTCTAATATTATGATGCCTATAAGAAAATAGGTATAGCGGTTAAGGATTTAGAAGAAAAATTGATTTATTTTGTAAGACAGGGGTAACTTTACTAGAAATATTTTTAAAGGAAAAATTCATCTTCAAAAATTCACTAGCGGCGAGATTTGAACTCGCGTCCCAGGATCAATATTCCAGAGTGCCTATACCGCTCGGCTACGCAAGTAACAGGAGGGGGAGGAGGAGGGGGTACCGCAGGGGTAACTTTGCCTGTATAATAGTGGTATTTAAAGTTATTTTTTATTGTTTTTGAAATGAAGGGGACACTTCTTGTATCATGTACAATAACATAATACATTTTTTAAAGATCTATTTAATACCGGTTATGAAGAAAACTATTCATCGGAAGGGATTTCACATGAGTCGCGTCCTTAAGTGAGATAATCCGTGGTGGAACACATACAGACGGACAGACATATGTACTAAAAGCCAGTGATCTACTACAAAATAAATTTATTTTCGTACGTCCCAGTGCCGTTAATCGAGCGATTCGAAACAATTGAAGAAAGAAAATCTTACTAATATTATAACCGCTAAAGCTTGTATGTATATGTATGTGACTTTGTTACTCTTTCACGCAAAAACTACTGAACCCATTGCGATGAAACTTGGAATATAGGTAGCTGGAGACCTGGAATAACACATAAGCTAATTTTATCTTGATATTCCCGCGGAAACCGGAATTACGCCGGTAAAACCGCGAGCGCAGCTAGTGCATTCATAAAGTTAAACACATTAGGGAGTGAACTAACACGTTTAGAAGTTCGAATCGAATATTGTGTTGAAATCGACGATTAAAAACCAATTGAACTGATTCTATGTATCTGGCTGGACTATGGCCCTTCAAAACAGGGACTGCATATCGGTATAACATATTTGACCGAACGAGCGAAGCGAGTGAGGTCCAGTGTAGACGGGCCTGGCGCTTGTATCTTTGTAACTTTGTATCTTTGTATGTTTGTTCGACGATAACTTGAGTATCGTAGCTCCGATCTTTATGAATTTTGGTATGCGCGTAGTTTAGATCAATATAATTTATGAGTTCAAAGATGAGCCGGATCGGTAGGGGGGTTAGCGAGATAGGGGGTCGTGAGGTCTCAGTTCGGGGCGAACTCCTAGTTAAATAGTACTTATTTCAAAAATATCAGTACTGAAATGTTTAAATACGAGCCCAGGAGCCTTATTTTTGAATCGCTCGTTACACTTCAGGCGATTTAAATAATTTGGTACCTATAGATCTGCTGATTTTCGCTCGAAAAGTAACACTTGTGGCGAGTGGTTGATATCACTCGTTGCGGTCGTGCGATTTACATAGATAAAATACAGAAATTGAACGACTATCAGTAGAAATCGAGATACTAAAATTGCTCTAAGTGGCTCATGTGATTCAAAAATAAAGCCCCAGAGAGTGCATATTGGTATAAAGTACTCTAGTAAAATTTCAGTATTAAAATATATACTGTGACAATAATCGAAATACTATCAATAATATCTGTACCAAAATGTGAAGCTACCCAAGTAACAAAAATATATGTACTGCTATTTTTGATTTACCGGCATTTAATGGTATGACGTCATACAGAAAAATATTGTACAGATATTTAATACCGGTATACGTCCCTGCTGCCATGTTCAGTTACAGAGCAAGTGTAACGCAACCTTTAGTAATCTTCCCATTG